>CM066328.1:278200781-280600781 GCA_033807585.1 Hydrophis major
ATTGTAGCATGGCTGGAAATTGATTGCTTTATTTAAGAATATTCAAGGTGCTTTGAATGTCCAAAACCTCTTTAGTAGTCAAGTGCAGTTAAAGAATAATTAACAAAGCATGTTATGAGTAATTAGTTTCTATGATAAAGTGCAGCCACAGAAATGTGTTTCATAATCAAACCTACTTATAGGGTTTCTCTCTGATAACAATTAAATTTAAATCATGATATGGATGCAACAGCACAATGTGTGAAGGACTGTTGGAAGAATTGAGTTTTGGAGGGACTAGAAATTAATTGGCCTTCATAGCTTGTCAAAGCAATTAAAGCAATAGTGTCTGGTTTTAAGATGATTCATATTACTAATATCCATTACCATCTTGTGGGATTTCCATTTTCTATGGATGTGCCTGACTTATGAAATAGCACCCTCTCCCTTTTAAGGTTAGTATAGACCAACTCTGTTGGGCTTTCATACAAAATAGAGTAGAGTAGAGTAGAGTAGAGTAGAGTAGAGTAGAGTAGAGTAGAGTAGAGTAGAGTAGAGTAGAGTAGAGTAGAGTAGAACAGAACAGAACAGAACAGAACAGAACAGAATAGAATACTTTATTGGCCAAGTGTGATTGGACACATGAGGAATTTGTCTTGGTCTAAATACTCTCAGTATACATAAAGAAAAGGTACATTCATTAAGAATCAAGAATCATAAGGTACAACACTTAATGATAGTCATAGGGTACAATCAACAATCAAATCATACTAGGAAACAGTCAAGTGGGAGGGGATGGGTGAAAAGAAGTGGTTAGAAGATTAACAGTAATAGTAGTGTACACTTTGTAAATAGTTGAACAGTGTTGAGGGAAATATTTGTTTAACAAAGTGATGGCTTTCAGGAAAAAAAACTGTTCTTGTGTGTAGTTGTTCAGTGCAGTGCTCTATAGCATCGTTTTGAGGGAAGGAGTTGAAACAGTTTATGTCCGGGATATGAGGGGTCTGTAAATATTTTCACAGCCCTCTTTTTGACTCATGCAGTATACAGGTCTCAATTGAAAGCAGGTGGGTAGTAATTGTTTTTTCTGCAGTCCTAATTATCCTCTGAAGTCTGTGTCTGTCCTGTTGGGTTGCAGAACCAAACCAGACAGTTATAGAGGTGCAGATGATAGACTCAATAATTTCTCTGTAGAACTGTATCAGCAGCTCCTTGGTCAGTTTGAGCTTTCTGAGTTGGCACAGAAAGAACATTCTTTGTTGTGCTTTTTTGATGTTTTGATGTGACGTTTTTGATGTTAGGTGTCCATTTTAGGTCATGTGATATAGTAGAACCTAGAAATTTGAAGGTCTCTACTGTTGATACTGTGTTGTCTAGTATTGGAAGAGGTGGAAATATAGGAGGGTTTCTTCTAAAGTCTACCACCATTTCTATGGTTTTGAGTGTGTTCAGTTCCAGATTGTTCTGGTTACACAAGTTGTATAATCTCCTGTCTGTATGCAGAATCATCATTGTCTCAAATGAGACCAATCACTGTTGTGTCATCAGCAAACTTCAGTATTTTAACAGATTGATCGTTTGAGATGCAGTCATTGGTATATAGGGAGTAAGGAAGTGGAGATAGCACACAGCCTTGCGGGGCCCCTGTGCTGATTGTACAGGTATCAGATGTGATTCTGCCGAGCTTCACCTGCTATTTCCCATCTGTTAGGAAGCTTATGATCAACTTACAAGTGTGTTCAGGTATCACTAGTTGGTTTAATTTACTTAGAAGGGTATCTGGAATGATGGTATTGAATGCTGAACTGAAGTCTACAAAGAGGACCCTTGCATAGGTATTTGGAGATTCAAGGTGTTGTATGATGTAATGCCTTGTTAACAGCATCATCTGTCAATCTATTTGCTCAGTATGCAAATTGCATGGGATCTAACAGTGGATCCATGGTGGTTTTCAGGTGGGACAGCACAAGTCTTTCAAAGATTTTCATAACTACAGATGTTAGAAGAATTGGTCTATAGTCATTCAGTTCCTTGATGGAGGGCTTCTTCGGCACTGGGATGATGGTAGAACAGTTGAATCAGGAAGAAACATAGCACATCTCTAGTGATCTATTGAAGATTTGGGTGAAGGTGGGGTCAATTGTCAGCACAGACTTTTAAGCAAGAAAGAGTTATCTTGTCTGGCCCTGGTGCTTTTCCTGGCTTCTCTCTGTGTAATAGTTCTTGCACTTCTTTTTCTGTGATCACCAGAGGTTGTGAATCCAATGGAATGTGGCCAGTTGTAGAAGGCTTGGCTGTTGTTGGTGTGTTTGAGATGTGGGTTGTGGAGATAGGTGGCTGTAGTTTCTTTTCAAACCTGCAGTAAAACACATTCAAGTCATCTGCTAGTTGTTGATTTCCTTCTGCCTGGGAAGGAGGTTTGCTGAAACCAGTGATGTTTTTAAGAGTCTTCCACATGTTTGCTGATTCATTTGTTGAGAATTGATTCTTTAACTTTTCAGAGTAGATTCTTTTTGCTGCTCTGATCTCTCCTGTTAATATGTTTCTGGCCTTGTTGTATAGCATTCTGTCACCTTTTCTGTAGGCTTCCTCTTTGGAATGATGTAGCTGCTTAAGTTTAGCTGTGAACCAAGATTGATTGTTACTATATATTTGCAGGTTCCTTGTTGGTACACATAAGTCTTTGCAGAAGCTAATATATGATGTTACAGTATCTGTGAGCTCATCTAGGTCTGCAAAGGCATCTTCAAAAATATTCCAATCAGTGCAATCAAGGCAGGCCTGGAGTTTCAGCTTTGCCTCATCTGACCAAGTCTTCACTGATTTAATTGTTGGTTTAATGGTTTTAAGTGTTTGTTTGTAGGCAGGTACAAGGTGAATCATGCAGTCGTCAGAGTGTCCCACAGCTGCTCATGGTAAAGACCTATAAGCATCTTTTACTGTCATGTAGCAGTGATCTAAAGTATTTTTGCCTCTGGTGGGACAATTTACATGCTAGAAATATTTTGGGACTTCTTTCCTTAAATTTGCTTGATTGAAATCTCCTAACATGTTGGGAAGCGAATCTGGGTGTTTGGCTTCAGCCTCCATAATTTGATCAGCAAAAGTTCGTAATTCCTTGTTTATACAGGCTTGTGGAGGAAAATACACAGCTATTAGGAGAAATGAGAACTCATGTGGAGAATAAAATGGCTTGCAGTTGATATGTAAAGACTCTAAGTTTTCATCACAAAACTTATATATTATAGTTATATCCTGAGACCAGCTGTTGTTGATATATAAACTTAATCCTTCACCCTTTGTTTTACCTGATGTCTCTTCAATTCTGTCTGATCTAAATGTCTGAAATCCTGGGATGAATATGGTGTTGTCCCCATGAATTTGTGGATTAAGCCAGGTTTCACTAAAACAAAGAACAGCTGAATTATGAAAATCAGAATTCCACCTATTTAAGAGATGAATTTCATCCATCTTGTTAGCCAGTGAGCATAAATTAGTCAGAAAGATTCAAGGGAGAGGAGTTTTTTTTCCCCCTATTCTTTAGTCTGTTTAAAATTCCTGCTTGTTTACCTCATCTCCTTTTTTGGTGCTGCTCTTCTTTGCTTTTTTTGTTGTAATCCATAGCACCGGGGAATTGGTTAGAATTTCCTCCACGTTTGCAAAGATAGGTGGGGATGGGGAATCAGAAAGCTGTTCCTTAAGGACACATTGCCTAATTCTTAGCAGATGGTCTCGTGAGTATGAAATCTGTAGTGAATTGCAGATAATAATAAGGAATAAAGAAACCATTGGAGAGCATTTCACCTAGGCAGCCATTGTCAGCACCATCTTGGCTGAGAGTCTGGAAACAGTTCTGGAAACCTAGCTTTTCTAGCAGGCCACTGGGGTAGAAAGTGATAATTCACTTTCTTATTTTCTGGTTAGGTCTTATAATGTCCCTCTTATTTGAGGGAAATACAGTACTAAATGCTTCTGTCTGGCTGAAGATCTTAACTGGAGCTTATTTCGGGGGTAGGACTTATATTATGAGTGTCCTGGAAAATCTGCTAGGACTTATTTTCCAGTTAGGTCTTAATTTCGGGTAGTTAGCTAGATATCATCTATCTATTCATTCAATTACCAAAATAACTCGTAAGTCACTTACTTATTAAAATAAAAACAACCATAAAAACAAAGTAGAAAACAATATTAATGCAGTGTGATAAATTTGAAAGATAAGACTCCCTTTCAATTGTAGCAATCAGGAATAAATCAGTAAAACGTGAATTATCATTTTCCACCCCTGTGGCTGGCTGGATGGCTGGCCGGATAGATAGATAGATAGATAGATAGATAGATAGATAGATAGATAGATAGATAGATAGATATCTTTGCATGAGTTAAGGTTTGAATGAACTCAGCGACATGGGCTGTGTTTATAGTTCTCTAATCAAATGTATATAAATATATCTCAAAATATACAGAGACAATAATTCTCTGCACTGAACTTGCTATAATTAAATGTGCTAGGGAATGTTGGCGTGTGTTTCATTAGGAGAATTCTTAATAGTATTTTGCTTATTTGCTACTCTCAAAATCAAGAAAATTAAATTGCTGGTTACAAAACTCATATTTATATCAGAAATACCATGTGGAGTTAATGTTGTTTAGAGCACCTCCTTTCAGTGCAATGAGAGCTTCCATTTAAAACATATCTACTGCTTTCAACTATGTTCATGAGTTTAGACAACATTTGCAAGATATATTGTTGCTAGACATGTAAATAAGGAAAACTTGTGCTATGCCATGGTTTGTTTATTTTTTATTAAGAATTCTTTAAATGAGTAAACATTTTTTGTACTCTTACAAACATCTTTTGGCTGTTTTCAAAATCCTTGAGATAACACATCTGAACCAGTATTTCAACTTTGTTTCTGAATAGTATGTTATGTAAAGTTACATGAAACTCCTAACACTTAGGAGCATCAATACATCTGTATCACTATGTCATCATTTCCCAAATCCTTTAAATTGTCTGATAAAAAAAACCCTCTTCATTATTTTTTCTAATTAAAAAAAGTCAATAGTTCAATTCATAGAAACAGTGCCTGGGTTCTTATGTTGATCTTGGTACTAATGTGACTTATTTGTTTCATTTATTTATTTAGCACAGTTACATGATATGGCCTCTTACATCAGATGTCCCCAAACCCTGATCTGCAACCCGCTACCAGGCTGCAGCTAGTTGGGAACCAGGTCACTAAAGTGGTGGGCCAGCACACAAAGCTTCATTTGCACATGTGCAGGATTTAGATTGCATGTACAAAACCATTCCCCCTGCCACCGAAACCATCAAAGCCACTGCTGCCAGTCCACAGAACCCAAAAATTTAGGACCCCAGTCTTAAATGATTCTGGACAGCGGACAAACACAGCGACAATTAAAACAATGAAACTAATTTTAAAATGCTGAATAAAAACCAACACCAAAACATTAAAAAGCCAAGATTGCAGAAGAATTGCAAATCACCTGGTATTGTACAACTACTTTACAGGCTCGCCACAGCATCCCCAAGATCTTTGTTTTGTAATTCCAGAGAAATCATTTATATAATGCTCAGTTACAATTCATTATTTTTTCCTTCAGTCTAGGAAGAAAGAGAATAATCATGCAAAAGTTCTGAATACAAGGAGCCACCTTTTCTATATTTTGAATCTTGAATGAAAAAGAACCATTCCAAATACATTTATATAAAAAAAATAAGTGTTTAATGTGTGGACTTAATAAGTCACACATTAAATGCAGTTTAATGTGTGGACTTAATAAGCCACATACTAAATGCAGTTACAGTGATGATCTTGTCTAGCAGTGAGACAAAAGGGAAGGAATACCCAAAAGGTTTTTGGTTGTTGTTGTTTTTTATCTTGGCTCCAATTATTCTGAGAGATAAACATGCTATCCCATCTAATTAAATTTAAAGAGAAGGAATAGAAGCTTTCCAATGAGTTGATTTGATTTAGCATATCTAGGTTTGGATGTGCTTAGAGGCAATTAAATGATTTTAAAAAACCAAAATCTGTTTTAATATTTCTTTTTTAATATACAGACACACATATGCTGCTGATTAATAGCCAGACTATTGTTTTAGCAGCTGCAATTTTCACTTAATGAAAGGGGAATGTTTTCTTTGAGGGGAAAAAGAAAAAAAGAATACTGTAACACATAAACAAAATGTGTAAAATGACAAAGCAGCAAGGACGATCTCACCTCATTTCAGTGAAAGAGAACAGACATGGTTGCACAGTTACCATAATGTGGTTGCAATTCTATCCTCATCATTCATCCCTACATCAAAATGAATTTCAGTTGTACTAATCTGATTGCAACCCTCTCTTTTCCTGTTTATGCCATTATTAAACTTATTCTGACTCATGACTGCTTTTAGATAGGTCAGCCCTAAAATCTTTCTTCTTACCTACCGAATTTATTTTTCCTTCCTTATCTCAGCGTTCAGCTTTTAAAAACAAATGGATACATTTCATGATGAGAATCCATATCTGCTAATCAGATTACTCTTTCATCTTGTTGAGAGGCTGTATAATGTAACAGGAGCACTATCAATACCTCTTGGAAGTTGCAGGACCAATTCTAGGGAGCAAAATTAACAAGTTTCAGCCTTCCTGTCAACATTCTCCATAGCTACATTCAGTCAACATCTTGTGCTTCTCAAGCTTTTTAAAGTTTAAAAGTTGTAATATCTAAATGTTTTTTTTAATTGAAAAAAATTTTCAATTTAAAAGTTCAGGAGTAGCATCAAAGCAGCAGCTCAGTACATAATTAGAATACTAATGCTATATTTTGATTATTTTAAAATACCATCCTACACTACACCGGATCTTCTTAGACAATTAGTATTGTTACTACTTTAGCTCAAGGCATTTTAGCTCAAGAAATCACTCAAAAATTGGTAGAGCCATGGAACATCCTTTTCTCAAGATTCTTTTCCTACTCTTGTTTTAATCTGGGGAGAAAAAAAAGCTTGAAGAAATGTTTTTCCAACTCTTTCTCTCCCTTGGAAAAGGATAGTGATCTAGAGATCCAGTGAGACATATTATTCCCTGATAATCCCATGTTTAGCTATGTTGCTTATCCTTTCACTTTATTCCATAAATCATTGCTGATTACCACTAGCTAAAGACATCTTATCTTAGTGTGTTGTTCAGTTAGTTTATGATTCAGTTGTTCTGTTCAGTCTAGAAAATCTGATTGAGTAAATCACCATAGATGAATATATTATGAAAATTATGTCTCCTTTTTAATGGCAAAAAGCAAGAGAAATTGAAGATGAGAGAGAGAGTTCCTTCATCTTTTGAAGTTCTACCTGAGGCCAATAAGATTCCATTCCAAGCGAGGTGGGCCTTTTTCTAAATAATTATTAACTTGGGTAGATTGGCTTTTCTTATTCAGTCTGATTATAAGAACAAGTGGGGAAAAGGTTCATTTTGGAAAAGAATGTTTGTGGTGTGTCTGTAACAAGGGAAGAAGGAAACTGAATCAGTAAGTCTATTGATCTCTTCTACAAAGTCTCCATCTTATCTGAATATAGAGAAAAACTTATCTTGTCAGATAGCATTCTATATTACATAATAATACATATAGACTGGGCTATAGATTTGTAGTACAAGATGTGTCAAGAAAAATTAAACTGTACTTTTATTTACATCCTAATTTGTTGCCATTATTGATGTAATTATTGAGAAGACAGTTAAACTCATCCGGACATTATGCATTTATTAATCTGAATATTTTCAATTTAAAATATAGTAAATTTTAAAGCCCTGTGAACAACTTCTGATAATAAGCAATTAACCTTTAGATAGGCCAGTTATACCTTGGCATATGTTTTAAATATCAAATAGCTGTAGTAAATCCTTACTACAGAATGATAATATGGAAATGATAGCTAGATGGAAACAAGATTTTTTTACTTCTGGATTTTGAATGAGTTAGAAACATGCATACTCTTGAGATCAGTAGAGTTATTATGAGGGGTTATTGGGGGCTAATTTCATTGAATGAAATTCTTATATGATTCTTGGTTATAATATCCTGATGATCTCCACTGTACAGTTAGTTGCTGTGTTTGAAGAAATAGTCTAAAGAAAGCAAAATCAAAGCTGCAAGCATCGTGGAACTACTCCTAGGGTGATACTAATTAGATGTGACATGACAGCCTGAGAACTGAAAAACATAATGTTGGAACAAGAATTTGATAATACTTCTCACTGTAATTGAACCTCCCAAGTTTCAAGGGGATCTCTATTTACAGCTCTGCTAGTAAAAGAAACATTTGCCTGCTTGCAGAAATGGTCTTAATTCCTATAAAGCTCAAAAATATTTTTCTCAAAGGATATTTAGGGAAACCTTAAGTAAACCTTGCTTCCTTTAAAGGAAGGTTGGGAGGAAATGGCTTACTTCAAATCGCATGAGTGCAAAAAAGGTAAAATTAATGTTAATGCTCTAGTTGAGTTCCTTTGGGCTGCTTACAATTTCAATTGGAATCATGACTGGGGATGAAGTCCTTGCCTTCCCTACAATATATTTCTTATTCAAATTGTATCTTCCACATAGAGGACTTCTGAGAAAATGACGCACTGATGCAAACAAGATTTTTCTAAGTGAAACTTCAATGTGCGGAGATTTGATTCTGGCCAAAAAATCCATGGGATTATTCTTTCCCTCAAAATTGTAAAGACAAAAAAAATCCTACATAGAATTATTATAATTTAGGGGGAGAGGAGAAGCCTGTGAGTATTTTATTATTTTCTTCCTGATCTGACATTGAAAGAAAAATTCAGAAAACGACAGCGTGAGTTTTGCAAAAAGCTATTGGAAGCTTCGTAAAAATTTCTGTTCTAAAGTTTCCAGAGGTCTATTGCTTCTCTAGAATTTTGTGTCATGAAGCAAAAAGTCTACAGAGATTCTGTTGAGCATGTTTACAACTTTTCCCATGTTTATGAGGCTGGAGAAGCTAGAACCTCTTAGTTTCAGAGAATTTTGCAGAAATGTATGCTTCTTTGAGTCCCTCACTGAGCTTAGTTGTTTGCTTGCAGACATTTTGTTACCTGAGCAGGTAACTTCATCAGTCCTAGAAGGGAGTAGCGTGACCTAAGAAGTTACCTATCAAGTGACAAAGCATCTACAAGTGAACAGCCAAGCTCAAAGAGCATCAAAGTTTCCACAATTCAATCCTAAACTATAGATATTCTCTTCTACTGGTATGTATGTTTCTATGGAACTTTAATGTTCCACTGAAAATGTCTATAAAGATGTCAGTTTCATGGATACAGGATTTCAGTGTACCTTTTTACCCCAAACATTTATGTTAAGTCCTGGGCATGGGCGCAAGAACGGAGACGAGACATCGGACTGTGACTTTATTAAACAAGAAAGACTGGAGCAGGAAACCTGGGCAGCAGTAGCTCTTTTATAGAGCTTGCTGCTGTTAAACAACCAATGAACTGAGTCTATCGCTTTCACAAGCGTCCAATCAGGGGCTTCCGTTAACAGCCAATCAGACTGGCCAAACCTGACCAATCACGACTTGCTATTCACGGGCCAATGAGAATTGCAGGATTACAAGCCTGTTGTAAGACGAAGCTGTTTCGGTTGTATCACTGCGATGGTTTAATCCATAACACCCCTCCCCCCTTGGTTCCGTCTGAGGGATGGGGTGACGTATTCACACAGATAGGCAGGCCACTTCACCTGTCTGCTTGACCTGCGCTGTTCTACCGAGTTTCGTTCTGGTTCTGGTTCTGGCCCCGGCGGGCTGTCCGCTGGGCTGGATAGTGAAGACTGCAGTTCCAGGTTGCCCTCATCGGTGCTGTCCTCCATGTTTCCTGGATCCGCCTCCATCGCGGTGCCGTCACGTGGCGAGGCCGCTCCCCAGTCCGATTCTCCCTTGGATGGTGAGTCTGCCCTGGGCTGTTGGGTTTCGATTTCTTCTTCGTCCTCCTCCATGTTCCTTCCCCCCATAGCTGGAGGTTCCGGTGCTAATCGGGATTGGAGTTGGTCTATGTGGCGTTTCCACATCTTACCGTCTGCCATTTGTAGATGATATCATCGGGGTCCCGTAAGTTGCGTTATGGTAGCAGGGACCCACAATGGGTTGCCCGAGAAGTTTTTCGCAAACACGAGGTCACCTTCCTGGAATGCCCGACACTTACTGCTGAATCCCGGGGGCTGTTCTGGCGTGTAGTTTGGGTGGAGGCGATCAAGATGCGAGCGAAGTTTCCAGCCCATCAGGAATTCTTCTGGGGTTTTGTTCGTGGTGCTGTTTGGGGTTATGTGTTGAATAAAAAGCATTCAGTTTATTTTGTCGTCAATGTTGCCGTGGTCCATTTTATGCAGGGTCTGTTTTACAAATTGAACCATTTGCTCAGCCCTACCATTGGCTGCAGGGTGAGCTGGCAATGTTAAAGCATGGCGGATACCCTGATCAGCCAGGTATTGTTCGAATGGCAGAGCAGTGAATTGGGGGCCATTATCTGAGATGAGGACATCAGGAAGTCTGTGGGTAGCAAATAGTTTATTCAGTTTTTTAGTGACTGCATCTGTGGTGGTGCTTTCCATTTTTTGGACTTCAAGCCAGTTTGAATAGGCATCCACCATGAAGAGGAAAGTGTGTCCTCTTGTGGGTCCTGCAAAATCGATGTGGATACAGGATCATAGACCTCGAGGCATTTCCCACTGAGTTGGGGGAGTCTTTGGAGGAGTGGGGTGAGTCTCCTGGCATTTACTGCATTTTGCTACCCAAGTTTCTATTTGTCTATCTAAACCAGGCCACCATGCGTAACTCCTGGCCAATGCCTTCATCTGCACGATGCCTGGATGTCCCTTGTGCAGCATTTTCAATACCCTATATTGTAGCTTTTCCAGGACTATGACTCTGTCTCCCCATACTATGCAACCCTTCTGGGAGAACAGTTCTGTTTGACGATTTTTAAATGGTTTAAACATGTCATCAGTTTCACTGATGGCCAACCGCATTCTACCCAGCTGAGGACTCTTGCCAAAATAGGGTCCTTTTTTGTCTCTAAAGCTATTTCTCGAGCGGTTAATGGTGGCGATTTGAGGGTTTCTATTTGTAGTACGGTTACGGTTGGAGCAGGGTCCTCTATAATGTCTGGTAGTGGCGAGCGGCTCAAAGCATCAGCGTGGGGAATGGTTCTCCCCAGGCGATGTTACAATCGGTAATCGTAGGCAGCTAAAAATTCTGACTAACATGTCATTGTTGGTGATAATATATGGGGAGTTTGTTTGTTTCCCACCAAGATCCCAAGTAACGGCTTGTGGTCTGTAATTATGGTAAAGGGTTTCCCATATACATATTCATAGAAACGTTTAATTGCAGATACAATTACGAGGGCCTCTTTATCAAGTTGACTATAGTTCCTTTCGGTTTTAGACAAAGTTCTCGAAAAGAACGCAATGGGTGCCTCATTTCCATTTGGGAGGACATGGCTTAGGATGGCTCCTACTCCAAATGGTGAGGTATCACAGGTGACAATCAAAGGGAGAGTTTCGTTGGACTGCATTAATACGGCATAGGAGGTTAAAAGGTCTTTTATCCCTTTGAACGCTATCTCTTCATGCCATCCCCAAACCCAAGGAGCCTTTTTTTCGAGGAGTCTATGTAGGGGTTCGGCAACGGTTGCCTTCTGGGGCAAGAAAATGTTATAAAAGTTAATGAGTCCCAGGAAGGCTTGAAGGTCTGTCTTATTCCTAGGTCTCAGAGCTTTTTTTTTATTGCAGTTAGTTTTTTTCAGTGGGGTGGATTCCCTGCCTGTCGAGAAGGTATCCCAGGAACTCCACTCTCTCCGTACAAAGTTGGCACTTGTCTTGTTTTACCTTTAGACCTGTGTCTTTGAATTTCCTGCAGGACTTTTCTGAGCCATTGTACTAATACTTCTTTAGTGGGGGCAGCTATTAGGACGTCATCAAAATAAGGCACAACGCCTTTTATGCCATGTAATAGTCTCTCCATTAAACTTTGGAAAATGCCCGGCACCACGCTTACTCCGAATTGGAGTCTATTGCACTTAAAAGCGCCTCTATGTGTAACTACTGTCTGGGCTTCTGAAGTTGCTGCGTCCACAGGGAGTTGCTGGTACGCCTGAGCTAAGTCCAGCTTCGCAAATATTTTTCCACTACCCAGGGAATGAAGAAGGTATTGAACCACCGGTACTGGATAAGCGCTCTGTTGAAGAGCATGATTTAGGGTGGCCCGATAGTCCCCGCAAATTCTTTAACGAACCATCTGGCTTCATGGGCGTTACTATCAGGGTTTCCTCACGGGCGTGGTCAATTGGTTCCAACATGCCCTGGGCTATCAGTTTATCTAGCTGCTTGTCGATTTTAGGTTTTAAGGCAAAAGGTACTCGACGGGGATTAAGCCGAATGGGAGCTACATCGGGGCTGAGATTAAATGATATAGGGGTCCCCTAATGTTCCTGTGAACACGTCCTGGAATTCATGAATGAGATTCTCTTCCCAGTCATCATTTCTGGTATAGTGTATGCCGGCTAGTTCAATTCTGAGTGGGACAAACCACTGTAGCCCTAACAAGCTGGGTCGGTCATGATCGACGACAGTTAAGGGAAGCATTGCTGTGCGGTCCTTGAATGATACTTGGACGTTGCTGGAACCGACAACTGGGATTCTGTTTCCCTGATAGTCTTTCAGGATGATTCGCTGCATGCTGAGGTCCTGGCGGGAGATGGCAGGTATCAGTTGCTTGAGGATTTTCCAGGATACCATCGACAGGGATGATCCCAAATCAACTTCCATCACACATGGTCAATTCTCAATAGTAACCTTCACTCTTATTTTCCTTGCATCGAGCGACGAAGTATGGCTGATGATAATGGTTTGGTGGGCCTCTTCTCATCTTGTTGAAAGGGCAGGTGCTTGGTTTCTGTAGTAGTAGTGGTTGTTCCATTGGTGGTTCAGACGGTCCCGGTTCTCAGGAGGTTTGCTTATCTCCCGACGGAGGTTGTTCTCCTTTCGGCTGGGACTGGATTCTCGTCTGCTTCTGCAGACCTTCGCGATGTGTCCTTTCTTTCCGCAGTTACGGCAGAGTGCATCGAGGAATTTGCAGTCCGATCGCGGGTGGTTTGCCCCGCAACCTGCACATTGGCGCGGACGTCGCTGGTTCCTTTGCTCTCGTTCCGAGCGGAGCCGGTTGACCTCCTCTTCATCACTGTCTGAGGATGACTCAAGGTCTTCATGGTGGGTAGCAGTAGCGTGCTTCTCAGTGGCGAGTGGTGCCTCATCGGTGAGTTGGCAAAGTGGTGCGTTCGCTCAGCGCATTCGAGCGGCTGACTTCCTGGTTGCTTCTGCTGCAGTAGCGTCGGCGATGACATCTGCAAGGCTGATGTCGCCTTTCGCCATCAGCTTACTCTGCACGTGTGGTGCATTTAGTCCCAGAACTATTCGGTCTCTTAGGGCTTCCTCTAAGTTTGCAAAACCACAAAGGCCTCCTAGGTTCCGGAGGTCAGCTACGAAATTACCAACACTCTCGTCCTTCTGTTGGTCCCTCTGGTAAAATTTGTGTCTTCGTATCAGTGTAGGTACTGCGGGTGCGCAATGGGCCCTGAGGATTGGAGCGAGGGTGTACCAATCCATGGTCTTCACTTCTGCCAGTTTTGCTACTGCTTTAGCCATTTTGAAAATGGTGGGGCCGCAATGAGTCAGGAACAATGCTCATTTCTTGCCAGACGTAGCATCTTTTAAATTGTTTGTCTCTAGGAACATCTGGAAGCAGTCTATATACAAGTCCCAGTCTTCGGTTGCTGGGTCGAATGGAGTGGGTGGTATGGTGCCGCTAGTCATCTTGCCGTATGTTTCATGTGCTCTTTTCACCACATGCTCTTTCTTTGTCTGATATGTTCTAGTCAGCTCTATTGTCTCCGCATCCCATCCTCGTCACCAGTGTTAAGTCCTGGGCATGGGCGCAAGAATGGAGATGAGACATCGGACTGTGACTTCAACTCTTTATTAAACAAGAAAGATTGGAGCAGGAAACCTGGGCAGCAGTAGCTCTTTTATAGAGCTTGCTGCCATTAAACAACCAATGAACTGAGTCTATCGCTTTCACAAGCGTCCAATCAGGGACTTCCGTTAACAGCCAATCAGACTGGCCAAACCTGACCAATCAGGGACTTCCGTTAACAGCCAATCAGACTGGCCAAACCTGACCAATCACGACTCGCTATTCACGGGCCAATGAGAATTGCAGGATTACAAGCCTGTTGTAAGACGAAGTTGTTTCGGTTGTATCACTGCGATGGTTTAATCCATAACAATTTATTTAACATTTCAGTTTCTGCAGATTGAATGTCTGCAGAGGAGTAATATATTAACTTATTTACATTTTAGTCCTTGTGTGAACATAAAGTGATCATCAGTATTTATTATAAAGCTATCATGCCTTATAAAATCAATCATTTAACTGCTTTTCCATTCCTGATTAGCAATAGAAGGGCAGATAATATAATTTGAGTATATGATAACTATATTTGATTACCAGCAGAGGTGCACTTCCCACTTTAAAAAGCACAATTATTCATTAGTTAGCCAAATAGGCATGTGCTTATGTTAATCCTGGAAGATGAAATATGCCGTTTTTAACAGTGCAAAATACTTTTAAAACTGAAATCAGGTGATGAAAAAGGAATGAACCAGAGCAAGTAACTGTGAGAGTAAAGGACAACACGACATAAACTTTTGGTACTGTTAATTGTAATTGCCAATTCTAATCCATATATATGTATATGTACACTCTGTGTGTGTGTGTGTGTGTTCATTCATTCATAATGTCATTTAGACTGGGAAAAGTTAATTTAAATTATACCATGAAGCAATTCAAAAAAGACAGCCAATAGCCAAGTACAAAACACTGGCAGTGATGTACAATACCTTTTCTTACCCTGCACATAAAATCCCATGGCATTAGCTAAGCCTACACAGTCTGAATAGAAAAGCGATGAACCTGAGGTTCACAGACTATTTTCCTGCCACTTCACCAATCAATATAGTTAAGGCTAATCCAAGATTAAGAAACAATCTCTAGCTGGCAGGCTCCAGTTTAAAGTTGAAGTAAAAAGGAAGCAAATCAGACTGAAAATCCTAAGGAAAAGACCAGTGAGGGAAATGGTAGGGATAATGTACTGAGTTAGATTGTTTCTGGGAGCTTGAAACAGAATACTGAATATCCTTAAGAAGCAGAAATATGTTCATTGGACCTTGACTGTGCAAAGTGTATGAACTCCAATATAAATTATATTTAACTCTAAGAACAGCGGTATTACATTAGAGTTCAAATATAGAACCATTTAGTGGATTTTGACTGATATCAACAATTTAGGTAGAGGCTGATTTGATCAGCTGAGAAATCCTCAAGAAATAAACATCAATCTCCCCCTACCACTCTAAACACCAACACCAACAAAGAAAACCAAACAAAGAGCAAACTATCAAGAAAAAAAAAAAAAACTATATCCACAGTATCCAGGCAGCTCTATCTTAACAACCTACAATTGGGATTGACAACTCCATGATGATTTACAACCTCATTTCCATCATAGTCATTAAATGAATCCCTGTGGGTATTAAGTGAGACATCTCATGTTATTGACTTGCAATTTCACTGCTAGATTCTCTATTGATTCAGCTTGTTGGAAGCTGCTATGAAGTTTGCAAATGGCTATCCGTCAACCCTGAAACTGACCTTAGTGCAGCCATTTTGAAGCTTCAGTGTTGCCACACTAGAGCTAAGGAATAGGGAGGGGGGAATAGAGATAGCTGGAGTTTTGCAGCCAAAATAAAATACTTTCCCCTGGGAACCAAGAACATTCTAACACCTGGTCAGAAAGAGGAGGAGTGACGTTACCAGGTGACCAGACGGCACCTTGATTTGACCATGTGACTTATTGCTTAGGGAAGAGAAAAAAAACATTTATTTTTAATTAGGTGAAAACTGTGGCAACCTTCAGAGTTGGTTTTCACCAGAACTGTGCCAATATGATATATCCAATAAAGCTATTTGTTGAGGAATCCCCTTGCCTCATACTTGTTTGCTGTGAGTGTATTATGCGGGATCCTGATACCATAATTGACTATGGCTTACTGCAATGGTTGTAAACAACACCCACTGGTTGCTAAGAGTTTGAATCTTGATCATGTGACCACAATTGTAACAATTGTAAATGCAAGGACTGATTGTAAAGTGCCATCATAACTTTGAATGGTTGCTAAACAGGGCAGTTATCAAGTGTAATTTGTTCATACTTACATACTTTTTGTGTTATCTCTCAAATGTTTTGCACAGCTCTAATTTATATTGCCCTTCTTCACTCTAATGTGAACCAGCTCCAAAACTTGTACTCTTTAGTGAATAGTAGTTATTCTCTAGAAACTATACTTTACAGCCATTCAGGAATGAAATCCTATAACAATTTTTGTTTATCTGTGCCACACATATAGAAGTCAAAGACAATAAACAGGTAACTAATTCTTTATAAAGTATAGAATAACCTAGTGGGGGAAATATAATTACTGTGAATATGAAAGTAAAGCATGGAAAGTAAAATGAGTCAGCTTAAAAAAAAAAGCCAGTGATATCTTCCTGTGCAATTAGAATTTGAAAATTAGACCCATTTGTCACACTACTTGTTGTGAACTATTGCTCGTACATTAAAATATTAATAATTCAGGCCACGATTGTAAGATAATGCAATAGTGGAGAATCAAGCCAGTTTCTTTCTGAATTGTGGTTCACCTTGGTTAAAAGTAACACATACTGAAAAGATGAGAACTAATTCATTTTTAACATGGAGACCTTAGGGAACTATGGAACAGTCTTGTTCAAAATACTATCATTTAAGAATCACTTATTATTTAATGGTAATGGCTGCAATTGGCAATAGGAAGATCTCTTATGTATGCATGTATGTATGTATGTATGTATGTATGTATGTATGTATGTGTTTCTTTTTCATTACTCTTAACTGCCCATCTCTTTCAAAGAGGGGGTCTTCTATTCAATAAACTCAAATGTAATCTCTTACTATTACAAATTTACATGTTAAATATTTGGACAACACATCCAACTGAAGAGAAATGGAATGCCTCACCAGTTTGTTGAAACAGATGCAGAAAAATTATGATGTAATTGAAGGAATGGGAGAAAATACAGTATTGAATGGTTTTTATTAATTCTGAAGGTTTTCAGACATTTGATATTCTACTTATTTTATTTATTTATTTATTTTGTCAAACACTTACAATATAATAGAAATAAGAATAAACATAAGTTTAAATACATGAAATAGGAACTAACAATCGGGGACAATAGGACAGGAACGGTAGGCACGATTGTGCGCTTATGCACTTCATTTTTGGCTTGGAAAAAGAAATAGTCTCCTTCCCCATCTCCTCTCAAGGCATGTTCTACTGCAAAACATTTTCCAACTGAAAAACTCTGTAGTTCAAACCATAAGGAAGATATTAAAGTAATAACATCAGAAAAGTCTACAGTGAGAATAGTTTTTCAGGACCAGAACAAAGCAGTTCAGTATCCTGTGGCCAATCAGATACATCTGAAAAGCTTTTCATGTAAGATCATATTAACCTTTAGGGATAGTCCAGACAAGAAGCATCAGCCATGAGGTTATGGTAATTGAATATTGTGAGTCTGAAAGTACATTTTTCTCCCCTCACCTTTACAGCCCAAGAAACTAGAGAGGATGTCTATTGAGAAGTTGCCAGGCTCCCAGTGCTTCTGCAGGCTAAATTACCTCTTATCTGGCAGTTGTCTATTTTGCAGTTTGCCCTCCTGCTGTTTCTGTCTTTTAAGAACTTTCTCATAAACCATTACAGATCATGAGAAAGAAGGTCTCCTGATTAGAAACCAGGATTTAAGGCATGCTGTCTATGAATCTGGTGGTAATATAGGTTTACTGTATAACCCTACTTGTCAAGTCCATCTCTCTAGGCAATTCAGTCAAGAGCATACTGCAAATAAAATATATTTTATAAATGTTCTCCTACCACCTATCAGCTCATCCCGCAATGACAACAGTCAGCTCATAAGCTCATTTCCTTTCTTTCACTATACAGTTATATGGATCCATCGGTATGGCTAGGACCCTTGCAACTATTGTGTGAAGCTTTTATACTGAGATTGTGATACAACCCTGGCCTAATAAGACCACAGGAAAAAAAATCTGCCATGATTATATATACGCTATAGGACTCTAATGCTGAGAACCTAGTCTTTTTTTTTAGTTTATTTTATTGTCATTGCACCTCGTACAATGAAATGAAACACCATCTTCAATGCATATCCTGACTATGACCATGAAAATAAACACAAACACACATCCTTCACCCTTTACACATTGAACCAGAAACCCCTGATACCACACCAATACTGCACGATATAGCAGAATTCAAAAGAGCTACTGCCCTGCGATAGAAGCTGTTTTTCAGCCTATTTGTCCTTGTTTTTATTATTCTGTACTGTCTGCCAGATGTAATAGTTTTTTTAAAAAAAGTTCCCAGGCTGAGATGGATTTTTGAGAATGTTTTGAACTTTCTTAAGGCAGCGGGGGCTATAAAGCTCTTCCAAAGAGGGGAGAGGGCAACCAGTGATCTTCTGGGCAATGATGTTAACCCTCTGGAATGCTTTCCTATCTGCCACTGTGCAATTGGCAAACCATATCGGGATGCAGTAAGTTAAGATACTCTCTATGGTGCCTTATATTATATTACAATTATATTCATTGTAAGGATCAAAGAGCAGAATGAAGCAGTTAACTAATCAAAATTAATTAGTTATTCATTAATTAGGATTAATTTTGGTTTTCAGGAATCACTCATTCTTTATTAAGCAATTTAACTCCTATGACTCTCAGCCTGAGTAACCAATAGCAAAGGACTATGGAAATTGTAGTCAGTTTTATCAGTTTTATCTATTAAATCATGAAAACTATCTAAAAGTTTTCTTGTTGCCTATCTCTTTAATTTTTTTTTGAAAGATTTTTATTTTAAAGGAGGGTTTATAACCTCCATTGCCAAAACAATCTGCTCTCCTCTGTCAAACAGAAAATATTGGGATAACCTGTCTTTCTAATTTCCCACTTCCAGTTATGAGTTGATTATGTCAACTAATTGTTTTGAGGGGGAAAGCTTTTTTGTTAGATACATGATAATTAAAATCCTCTATTAAGATTAGAAGTGAATATTATTACAGCCGGGTTTCCTGAAGTTTGCTATGTCACAACCCATCTAAAATTGTATTATATTTTTCCTCAACTGTTCCTGCGCAACTTCTTCAAAGATTATTTCTGCATTTCTCTATACTATCTAACTATCTATATAAAAGAATGGCAGATAGATCACCAAAATTTGAAAGTAGTCGATAATGGTTGCCTTTGTCAAGTTCCATGACACTATTAAAGTGATGAGGTATTAACTCTATTTGTAATGTATTTATGATTATCATTAATATATGATTATGATAGTCCAATTATTAAAAAGGCAATATATTCCTTCCAAATTGTCCACTGCACCACAACCAAAGGCTTTTCATTATTTCACATTTTGTGATTTTGGGGGGCAGGGGGGGCTGCTTTTTCTGTTATCATTAGTTTTTTTTTTTAAAAAAAGTATTGTTTTATTATTTTATTTTTACTGAAAAAAGAGAATGTAAGTCACTTGAGTCCTACTGAATTGGAGTAGAGGTTCCCCATGAGTTAAGCCCATTTGTTAGTGACTGTTCAAAGTTACAACCGCACTTGAATGAGTGGTACTTATGATACATCCTCAAGATCCTCCTCAGGGTATTAGAAGTCTCAGCATCTTCAATACCTGATAATCAAGTGGGCAATATATAAACCTAATAAATACTACTACTACTACTATTACTACTATTACTAATACTACTACTACTACTACTAATAATAATAATAATAATAGTAATAATACATAGTAGTTGTTGAAAAAGTTGTCAAAAATAAGGTGAAGATCTTGTGGGACTTTCCAATACAGACAAATCGTCATTTGGAGCACAAGACACCAGATATGATAGCTGTCAAAAACTGAAACATACAATTTATTGTTATCACTGTACCCGGAGATGCCAAAGTAAAAGAAACTGGAAAAAAATGATAAAATATCATGCCCTGGACATCGAAAGTACACGATTGTGGATGAAACATGTAACAGTGATACCCATTGTTATCGGGGCACTTGGTACCATGTCCAAGAATTTTGAAAAATAGATCAAAAAGTTGCAGCTCTTGCTGTAGCACCAGCAGAGGTGCAAAAGACTGCACTACTCGGAACAACATACAGGTGAAACCCGAAAAACCCCAAATCCACAATCTCAGAAAATTAGAATATTGTGAAAAGGTTCAATATTCTAGGCTCAAAGTGTCCCACTCTAATCAGCTAATTAAGCCATAACACTTGCAAAGGGTTCCTGAGCCTTTAAATGGTTTCTCAGTCAGGTTCAGTAGGAATCACAATCATGGGACAGACTGCTGACCTGACAGTTGTGCAGAAAACCATCACTGACACCCTCCATAAGGAGGGAAAGCCTCAAAAGGTAATTGCAAAAGAAGTTGGATGTCCCCAAAGTGCTGTATCAAAGCACATTAATAGAAAGTTATGTGGAAGGGAAAAGTGTGGAAGAAAAAGGTGTACAAGCAGCAGGGATGACCACAGCCTGGAGAGGATTGTCAGGAAAAGGCCATTCAAAAGTGTTGGGGACTTTCACAAGGAGTGGACTGAGGCTGGAGTCAGTGCATCAAGAGCCACCACACACAGACGGATCCTGGACATGGGCTTCAAATGTCGTATTCCTCTTGTCAAGCCGCTCCTGAACAACAAACAATGTCAGAAGTGTCTTACCTGGGCTAAAGAAAAACAGAAGTGGTCTGTTGCTCAGTGGTCTAAAGTCCTCTTTTCTGATGAGAGCAACTTTTGCATCTCATTTGGAAATCAAGGACCCAGAGTATGGAGGAAGAATGGAGAGGCACACACTGCATGATGCTTGAAGTCCAGTGAAGTTTCCACAGTCTGTGTTGAGCCATGTCAGCTGCTGGTGTTTGTCCACAGTGCTTCATTAAGTTCAAGGTCAATGCAGCCTTCTACCAGGAGATTTTGGAGCACTTCATGCTTCCTTCCGCAGATGAGCTTTATGGGGATGCTGACTTCATTTTCTAGCAGGACTTGGCACCTGCCCACACTGCCAAAAGCACCAAAACCTGGTTCAATGACCGTGGGATTACTGTGCTTGATTGGCCAGCAAACTCTCCTGACCTGAACCCCATAGAGAATCTAGGGGGCATTGCCAAGAGAAAGATGAAAGACATGAGACCAAACAATGCAGAAGGCTGCTATTGAAGCATCCTAGTCTTCCCTAACACCTCAGCAGTGCCACAGGCTGATAGCTTCCATGACACACCACATTGAGGCAGTAATTGCTGCAAAAGAGGCCCAAACCAAGTACTGAGTACATATGCATGCTTATACTTTTCAGAGGTCTGATATTGTTCTATGTACAATGCTTGTTTTATTGATTGCATGTAATATTCTAATTTTCTGAGATTGTGGATTTGGGTTTTTCATGAGCTGTAAGCCATAATCATATGACAAATCACAGCTTGAACTATCTTGCTTTGCATGTCTATTTCATATATTAGTTTCACCTTTCAAGTTGCATTAGTGAAATAAATGAACTTTTGCATGATATTCTAATTTTTCAAGTTTCACCTGTACATGTTAAGAAGATACTTGGGTGATACCTAGGATGCTGGCAGCAACCTGTATCAGCCATCAGAGCCAGTCAATGATATTGGTGATACATTTTTAAATGTTCAATTGACTGAATTTTATGTTTAATGAATAAAAGATAATAATAATAATAAAAGATAATAATAATAAAAGATAATAATAATAAAAGATAATAATAATAATAATAATAATAATAATAATAATAATAATAATAATAATAATAATAAGAAGAAGAAGAAGAAGAAGAAGAAGAAGAAGAAGAAGAAGAAGAAGAGGAAGAGGAAGAAGAAGAAGAAGAAGAAGAAGAAGAAGAAGAAGAAGAAGAAGAAGAAGAAGAAGAAGAAGAAGAAGAAGAAGAAGAAGAAGAAGGAAAAAGGATAACATCACAAAATACAAAGACCTGCAAATAGAATTGCAATGACTATGGCAAAAAATCCCCCAACAAATATAGTATCAATAATAATAATAGGTATCTTGGGTGGAATTCCAAAATAACTGGACCACCACTGGCATTGAAAAATTCATCATAAGTCAATTACAAAAGGCAATTTTGCTTGGAGCAGCATACCTTCTGCAATGATACCTCAAACACTACCTAACAAATCTGCCTATTCCAGGTCTTTGGGATGGACTCAATAGGTAGACAAAATTGCCAAATCCAGTCTATATATCTGTCCATCTGTGTGATGAACCATAATAATATAAAAATGATCTGTTTTCCAAAATGAACATTTCTCATCTCTCTGAACTTCCATGCAACTATTTGATAAAAGATGGTCATGTATGCATGTACCCATCTACCAAATCTTATTTTTGTCCATAACCCAAAAAACATTTTATTGAGCATATTTATTTATATTGAGCGTAGTCTTGGTTGCCCAAACTGAAGAAGAAATATTAAGGGGAAGCAAATAGCAGAATCAGAATTAGAGCACACAGAAATGTCAAGTTATTATTTGAGGCCAAACTATTGAAAGCTATACGAAGTTCATTTTAATATAGTATAACTGCTGGCATGAAGTGGGAAGAAAACAATGAAACTGTCTGGTTGCAAAATATATACTAATTTCTGAAGCATCTCTGCTTTCTATGGAGTTGGGAAAGGTATTTTTACTCTCTTTTACGGGAATTACTTCTGAAATAAAACTCAGTAACTATTGATCAGTAGATGGCAATCTCATAGAAAGCCTAAGAGAGAGCACAAAGAATAATGAGTGTGATTGAAACAGTAAATGTGTCTAATAGCATCTGCTATAAAAACAGAACAATACTATAGTCCTTATGTGGGGACATTTCATGGTCAACGTGCTCCTAAGATTAAAGCAAAATCCCCAATAATATTGTGGCTGTGATCTAGATGTAACATAGATTCAGTTGACAAAGTTTAGGGTGAACAGAATTGTGTGAATAAGAGGACAGATCACACAATTCTGAAGTTTAGCAGAAGACCAGGGTCATCGCTTGGTACGTGAAAACTTTTATGATGTTAATGGGAGGCCAAAGCGTGCTTGCTATAATCCACTGCTCATATGTGTGAATTGTAACCCTTATCATTTCTTTTGTTTGTTTGTTTCTTTCTTTATAACACACATTTTCTTCTTTGATTATGACATCAATTGAGTCATAACTGGCAGGTGTTTGAAAGGAAAGACCCCCCCCCCCAACCTTCCTTGTTTTTGCTTTTTAAATGGACATAACAGCAAACAAAAATGTTTTATATCAATTAACTGTCTGATAGGAAGCCCTCTTGATTAAAGACTTCAACTTTCCAAATTTTTCATCAGTTGAGAATATTTGAGAAATCAGGTTGTTGAAGTCTACAGATCTGGAAAGTGCCTATATTGAAGAAAGCTAACCTAGGAAGTCTCCAGGATTTCTGATTCATTTTATAGCAACAGCATTTATATACTGCTTTACAGCCCTCTCTAAGCAGTTTACAGAGTCAGCCTATTGCCCCCAACAATTTAGGTCCTCATTTTACCCACCTCAGAAGGATGGAAGACTGAGGCAACCCTGAGCCTGGTGAGATTCGATCTGCCAAATTGCAGGCAGCTGGTGAGATTCGATCTGCCAAATTGCAGTGGCCTTCAGGACTGCACTCTAACCACTGCGCCACTGGGACTCTCTCACTTATGACTATTCTTCTTTGGCCTCACTTATGAAAAGCTGATGAAATAATATAGTGGGTTTAATCACTTTTTGTGGCTCATTCTGAAAATAAATTAAAATACACTTCTTAAGTTGGTATTAAGAAGCACTTTAGAAAGCCTGTAAGATGTAACATTTTACAGTTGCACTTGAAAATGTTGTGAATGCATAAGGTTTAATAAAGAGAACTTGAGCTTGGAGTAAAGTGCAGGGTTCTGGCCCTGCACTTCTGATTGGCTGTTAATGGCAGGATCGGATTGGCCCGTTCCGGGGAATCCGATTGGCCACTAACAGAGAGTTCCTATTGGTTAAGGAAGCTAGCGCTCCTCAATTGTTATTGGTTAATAGTTATTGGGGTTGCCTATATAAGGAGGGCTATAACTGCCATTGAGTTGAGAAGTCACTATGTAAATAAAAAATTGAAATTCACCGTTCCAGAGGCTTGTCTCTATTGTTTCTCGCCCATGCTCCAAATATAACACTGGCGATGAGGATGGGATATGGAGACGTCTGAACCAACGGAACTAAGAAGAAACACTGAGCACGTGGCTGACGACGCTACACAATGGAACCATGTCCGGCGTCGTCGTACCACCCGCTCTGTACGATCCAGCGCAAGAAGACTGGGAGTCCTACATGGATCGCTTCCAAATGTTCTTAGAAACTAACAACTTAAAGGACGCCACAGCCGGGAAGAAATGGGCGGTATTCCTAACGCATTGCGGTCCAACCGTATTTAAGATGGCTAAAGCACTAGCAAAACCTAGAGAAGTGAAGGTGATGGATTGGGACGACCTCGAACCTCTACTATGAGATCACTACGCACCGACCATGCCTATGCTCGTGAGACGGCACGAGTTCTATCAGAGAATCCAGCGAAAGGGAGAAAGCATACCTGACTTCATAGCAGACCTCCAAAATGTGGGAGGCCTCTGCGGATTCGCCAATTTGGAAGAGGCACTGAGAGATCGAATAGTTCTGGGTTTAGATGCACCAGGCGTGCAAAGCAAGCTGATGGCGAAAGGCGACATCAGCCTTGCCGACGCCATCGCCGATGCTACTGCAGCAGAAGCAACCAGGAAGTTGGCTGCACAACTACACCGCAACCGTGCTCCGGTAAACCAACCGACAAGCGACATCTCACCTAGGTCAGAAGGGCAGCTTTCAATGATGCATCACGAGGACCTCTCTTCGTCGTCAGACAGCGACGAAGAAGAGGTCCATCAACTGCGGTCTGACTGGGACCACCACCCGAAGCCCCTACGCCCTTGCGCTGGCTGTGGAGCCAACCATGCCAGGTCCAAATGCAAATTCCACAACGCGCTCTGACATGAGTACGGGAAGAGAGGCCACATTGGACAGGTCTGCCGAAGTTTACAAGGACCCGGCCAAGCCTCAAAAGGGGCTAACTATTGCCAATCGACAGGAAACCGTCCTGTAAGGCGAGAACCAGTAAGCCACTCCTACAGAAACCGAGCTTTACAGCAAGAAGAGGCTCACCATACTATCACTATCGGTCACGCCTCTGCCTTGGATGCCAAGAAAATCTGAATCAAAGTAGCCATCGAGAACCAGCCTTGCCACATGGAAGTCGACTCGGGATGGTCCCTCTCGATGGTGTCCTGGAAGACCCTCAAGCAACTCATCCCCACGATTCAGCGCCAAGACCTCCGTTTCCAAAAACTTATTCTTAAGGACTATCAAGGGAATTGAATCCCTGTCGTTGGTTCCTGCCGAGTCTGGGTCTCCTTCAAGAAGCACACAGCGTACTTACCACTAACTGTGATCGACAAAGATCGGCCTAGCCTGCTAGGTCTCCAATGGTTCGCACCACTTGGCATTGAAGTGGCAGGCATAAACCGAATCAGCGGAAGTGACTGGGAAGAGGACCTCATCCATGAGTTCAAGGACGTCTTCGCAGAAAGCTTAGGCAAGTACACGGGGACCCCAATTTCATTCAGCCTTGATCCAAAGATAGCTCCCATCCGCCTTAAGCCCCGTCGAGTTCCGTTTGCCTTAAAGCCAAAAATCGATGAACAACTTGACAAACTAATAGCTCAGGGGGTGCTAGAACCTACCGATCACTCCCCCTGGGAAATCCCAATCGTAACACCCATAAAGCCAGACGGGTCGATCCGAATTTGTGGGGACTACCAGGCCACCCTGAACCACGCCCTACAGCAAAATGCATATCCGGTGCTGGTGGTACAGCATCTCCTCCACTCCCTGGGGGGTGGAAAAATCTTCGCTAAATTAGACTTAGCTCAGGCATATCAGCAACTACCTGTTGATGAAAAGACAGCACAGGCACAAACGATTGTGTTGCACCGAGGTGCCTTTAAGTGTATCCGGCTCCAATTCGGAGTCAGTGTAGCCCTGGGGATTTTTCAGAGCCTGATGGAAAGGCTACTACAAGGGATTAAAGGTGTGGTCCCCTACTTTGACGATGTATTAATTGCTGCACCTACAAAAATAATCTTACGGGATCATTTAAAGTTAGTCCTACAAAAATTCCAAAATGCCGGTCTTAAGGTAAAAAAGAATAAGTGTAAATTGTGTACAGATAGTGTTGAGTTTTTAGGGTACCTAATTGACAGTCAGGGTATTGACCCTACCGACAGTAAACTAAGAGCAATAAAAAATACTCCCAGGCCTCGGAACAAGGCCGATCTCCAGGCGTTCCTAGGCCTCATCAACTTTTATAATGTATTTCTACCGCATAAAGCAACGGTCGCTGAACCGTTACTCCGGTTGTTAGACAAGAAAGCAAACTGGTTATGGGGTCATAGAGAAGAACAGGCGTTCCGTAATGTGAAAAAACTATTGACTTCTGACTCTGTACTCATGCAATACAATGAGACTTTGCCGTTAAATATCACATGTGATGCTTCGCCTTTCGGAGTGGGCGTCATTCTGAGCCATGTACTGCCTAATGGCAACGAAGCCCCTGTTGCATATTTTTCAAAGACACTTTCAAAAACTGAGCGAAATTATGGCCAAATCGATAAAGAAGCCCTCGGAATTGTATCGGCCATTAAAAGATTCCACGAGTATGTATATGGCCGGGCTTTTACTATCGTGACTGACCACAAACCGTTATTGGGGATAATAGCTGGAGATAAGCCGACTCCCTACATATTATCCCCCAGGATGACTCACTGGTCAGAATTCTTGGCTGATTATAATTATCAGCTGCAATACCGCCCAGGGAAAGCCATTCCCCACGCCAACGCATTGAGCTGAGCACCACTTCCAGAGACTCTCAACGATCCTGCACCAACGGTAACCACATTGCAAATTGAAACACTCAACTCGCCGCCATTGACTGCCCAAGATATTGCGAGGGAAACCAAATGTGACCTCACCTTAGCGCAAGTTCTAGGCTGGGTAGAACGCGGATGGCCATTGGACCAATTATCAGATGACTTCACACCATTCAAGACTCGACAAACGGAGTTGTTCTCTCAAAAAGGCTGTGTCATCTGGGGCGATAGAGTCGTTATCCCAGAACAACTCCAAAAAGCGCTGCTGAGAACCTTGCACGATGGCCACCCCGGTATCGTGCGAATGAAAGCCCTCACACGAAGCTACGCATGGTGGCCGGGCATCGACAAGCAAATCAAAAATTGGGTTAAAGCTTCTCATAAATGCCAGGAAGTGAGCAACGCCCCACCAAAAGCCATCCCTACCGAATGGGAGACACCACGGGGACCCTGGTCCCGTATTCACTTGGACTTTGCGGGGCCGACCAAAGGCCACACCTTTCTGCTAACCGTCGATGCCTACTCGAATTGGCTCGAGATTCACTGCGTGACGAACACAACCACTGAAGCGGTTAATAAAAACTTGGAAAGACTATTTGCAACCCACGGATTACCAGACGTCCTGGTATCTGACAACGGGCCCCAATTTACAGCGCTGTCGTTCGAGCAGTACCTGGCTAACCACGGCATCCGACATGTGCTCACCTCGCCTGCGCACCCTGTGATCAATGGCAAAGCAGAGCGCATGGTCCAATTTGTTAAGAAAACCTTGCAGAAGGTAGACTGCGATAACATTGACGACAAAATCAATCGAATCCTTTTTCTACAACACATCACACCTCATAGCATCACCAACAAAACTCCCGCCGAACTGCTAATGGGATGAAAACTCCGCTCCCACCTCGACTGGTTACACCCAGCTTATGAACCAGAAAAACCATTAGGATCCAGCGGCCGCTGTCGTGCCTTCCAGGTAGGCAATTTGGTATATGCTAAAAACCTATTGGGCGATCCGCTGTGGGTGGAGGCGACAGTAGTTCGTGTAACCGGCCCAAGATCCTACCTTGTACAAAGCCTTGACGATAGACTATGGAAATGCCATATCGATCAATTACGATCGCGGCTCCCATCGGGCATTCCTGAACTCCCTTATGACCAAACTGAGGGGGAGGGAGATACGGAAGAAGATGAATTCCAAGTAGAAGAAAACCCATTCAAAGGGAACGACGGCGTAATAGAGACACAGGAAGTGGAACCAGAGAGGGAAACAGATGCACCTCAGGGAATTACCGAGAATAATGGGAACGACGAAGAAATGAACTCTGAACCAGAGGTGACCCCGTTGCCAAACAACGATCTACCTCAGCGTGATTGCAGCCAAATGACACAGCGAAAATCAAAAAGACTAATAAAGCAACCGTCCTACCTAAAGGACTATGTAACTGCGCCCTGCAAACAGAAGCCAGGGGGAAGGGGTGTTGTGGATGCATAACGTTTAATAAAGAGAACTTGAGCTTGGAGTAAAGTGCAGGGTTCTGGCCCTGCACTTCTGATTGGCTGTTAACGGCAGGATTGGATTGGCCCATTCCAGGGAATCTGATTGGCCACTAACAGAGAGTTCCTATTGGTTAAGGGAGCTAGTGCTCCTCGATTGTTATTGGTTAATAATTATTGGGGTTGCCTGTATAAGGAGGGTTATAACTGCCATTGAGTTGAGAAATCACTATGTAAATAAAGAGTTGAAGTTCACCGTTCCAGAGGCTTGTCTCCATTCTTTCTCGCCCATGCTCCAAAAATCACAGAAAATATGATGGAAATAGAATAATGGTGTTCATCATCCACATCAATGAATGACTCAGAAATCTATTCATAATAGAGAAAATGTCACTTCCCAGAAGGAATATTAGAGACTGCTTCACACTTAAGAGAGAGTTGTTGCATTTATCAGTACTGTCACCATCAACAAGGAACAACTTTTCTAGTCTTAGAAATGCCACTTATTGAACTTGAACCTTCCTGCTACTGAGCTCTGCTTCCCCTTCTCACTATATTTGTCCTGTCTCCACTAAGGTCCTATGCTAGAATTAGTCTTACTTAAAATGTAGGACTGATTATGCCATAATGAATATTATTTTTTGATAGGACGATCCTGGATCGAAATTAAAGTTCTACTCCCATTTTATTTCCAAATCCTCAAATTCAAACTACCATTTGAACCATCAGGGCTAACATGCCAACAAATTATTTACTAATAAAACTGTGCAGAGGATTGATTGATTGATTGACCGAAGATAGGAGAACAAGACTTCATGCATCTATTTCTGTGAACTACTGCACTGTGCAATTCTTCAGAAAAAGTTATTTTGCTTTGTCAGGGTTCCAAGAAATGACCCCATTTCAAAATAGAACTTCAAGGCAGATTCTCAAAGAACAGTTTTTTATTTTGAAGACATCATCTTGGCATCAATTGGTGGAAAGCCAACTATGAGATTTCATGGGCTTTCTACCTAAATAAAACCGAAAGTTTCACTTTCCCCAAAAACAATAAATCCGGGCGCTGGCTGGTTGCCTGGTGACTCCTTCCACCTCCAGCCAGCTGACCGTTAGGATTTCCTTGACCCAGGAGTGAACCAGTTTGTTTTAATTACAAACCCTCCCTTCAGCTCCCTGTCGTGTCAAGCTGGAAGCCATGTGAAAGAAACCCTAGAGAAAACTACAGAAGAGGGAAAAAGAAAAAAAGGCCCACCCCCCACAGCTAGATCAGCTTAAGGGTTAACATCCATGAACCTCACTTAGGTTTCAAGCTGCTTTGAACATATATTCTTGCTTATAGATTTTTTAAACATAAAAAATAAACAACCTTTCTACACAGATTGGACAAACAAACAAAATATGATCCACTATAATATAACTCTTCACACAGCACTTTTATGATATTCTTTTGTTCACATCAAATTAGTTAAGAGGCACATATAATTAGCCTCAGAGTTCTGAATTCTTATTAGTTGACAAATGAAATCATATTTGTTGAGGCCATCTTAAATCACAATGAGTCTCTATCATTGAAAGGCAATATCCCTTTACATAATTGGCTTTATGGAATTAGAAAAAAAATTAGAAAAAATTAAAGTGGCAGTTTGACAGGCTGGCTATCTAAAATGCAGTTCAATTGTATTTTTGTAAAATAATCTTAAAGCTTTTGACAAATACCATATATGTAACCAACACATATGATACAGTTTGTAACAACTGCAAGCACACACCCAGTTGCTTTTGTCTATGTCCTGCAAATGAATTTATTTCTTTCATGTCAGTTATTTTGGTTATTTTGTGATGTATCTATTAAATACTTCAAGCAATCATTTTGCCTTTCTTTTGGATTTTCTATTTGTACTTCAGCTTCAGGTCATGGTGGTAATGTGTGAATTGTGTGAAACCTCACATTATGTCCTATCATTTCCAATATTGCAATGCTTACACATCTGACAACTAGATGTCAAGTGCTGTGTAATGAAGTTAACTAATGTATGAATAAATGGTTCAGAAAGTATCTAGCTGAATCTTCAGAAGAGGAAATGAAATAAATGAGATATTTGCAGTATATCAATAAGCTTTTAAATGTGTATTTTTAAGAGCAACAGCAATAGCACTTAACTTATATACTGCTTCACAGTGCTTTCCAGCTCTCTCTAAGCAATTTGCAGAATCAGCATATTGCCCCCAGCAATCTGGGTCCTCATTTTATCGACTCAGAAGGATGGAAGGTTGAGTCAACCTTGAGCTGGTGAGACTCAAACTGCAAAACTGCTGGCAGCCAGCAGTCAGCAGAAGTAGTCTGCAGTACTCCATTCTAACCACTGTGCCACCATGGCTAAGTCCTTTCAAACAAATCATATTTCTCAATAAGGCATGAAGATTTAGAGGGGTGACCTGTTTATCTGTCTATCTGTCTGTCTGTCTGTCTGTCTATCTATCTATCTATCTATCTATCTATCTATCTATCTATCTATCTGGTTTAAATAATTTTATTAGTTTATAATATACCATGCAAAGCAATATAAAAATAAATAGAAGGGAAATTAGAGAAGGGAAAGGGGAAGATAAGAGAGAGGGAAAGCAAGGGGGAAAGAAAAAAAAAAAGGCATTGACTTCTGACTGCCTTTGGTGCAGTAGAATAAGGCATTGATATCAAACCTCAACTTTTTATTTTTACATTTTTCAACAAAACCCAAAATCACAATTTCATTTTTTTCCACCTCAAGCACAAAGTCCAAACACAGTTTCCAAGTAGAAATAAAAGTATTTGTATTTTTTTCCTTTGATCAAAACAGTTGATTTAGCCATCACTGCTAACTCCATCAGTTTTTGCAGCCATTCTTCCATTGTGGATGACCTTCCATTTCTTGCTGGGTGGCATGTTTATCAATTAATATATTATTGATTTGTCACCATTCTATCATCCTTTACCAATCCCAGGAATCTTTAAATTTTTAATGCTCTGAGCTAAATCCTCTTAAAAATTAAGAAGCAGAAATATTGAACAAGTGACTCCCTTAACTGAATTAGACCACCCTGATTTGCCCAGAAGAATTATGACCAGAAAGATGTAAATAGTAGAAAAGCTACTGGGTAATCTCTCTCCACCAAAAATGTTACTGTTTATTACATTGGATGCTACATGAAATCTGCAGAATATTAAAAACAATATATATGTACATATATCCACACATATACCCATTCACATACTTGTAGAATTTAAGGTACAGTATAGTATCCTTTTTTATTTTAGAAGACAGTACAACACAATACATTTGTAAATACATGAACATAAATAATTTATATTTCATTCTTTATTCAGACTAATAGCTCTTTTAGATCAATCACTTATAATACATTTCTTGGTAACAAAATTTAATTATTTCTATAAGTGCACCTAGAATGAAACAAATTGCCTCATATACTGCATGCATGAACAGGTAAAAGAGTTTAGGAGTTAAGGAATTGCTCCAGTGATTTTCTTGAATAAGCTATTTTAGAATGGAGAAATAAAGTAAGAGAGGAGATCAAAAAACATAAATATATGTGTGTAAACGGAATAATTGTCTGTCAGGCTGAGAATAAAAAGAGGTAGTAAAACATTAATGGAAACAGGAATAAACATACACACACACAATTTTGTTGTGTATGTGTGTGTGTGTGTGCGGCCATTTGCAGCCAAACGCCACATGGCTCATCACGCTGGGGTTGCCACTCGTAGCAGGACACTGCATGGCACATTGTGCCAGTGCCACCACTTGCAGCATATTGTGGCTCATCGCGCCAATATCACTGTTTGTGGCAAGAGGCCACATAGAAGCTCATCATAATGGAAACGCCTCATAATGTATGGAGGTTTCCACTCAGGTCTAATACCCAGAGACTGTACATTAGCCAGAAAGAAGGCAGGTACAATCTTGTGAGTGTCAACCCAGAATAGCCAGGAATATATAAGTAAGATAGCACCCAAAGATGAGCTCCCGAGAGAATGGCTGAGGCAACAGCAGATGTGAAAAGAAGATCATGCAGAGGAGTGCCATGCCAAGACAGTCTACATGGGATGTACCATTGACAGTAACTAAGATGGCGGACATTAAGAAATCCTACCAGTGACTGGAAAGGATTAGACTAAAAGATACCACTAGGGCACTGACCATAGCAGCCCAAGAACAGATACTAAACACAAGATCCACAGGAGCAAGGGTCTACCACATTAGACAGGAACTGAAGTGCAGACAGTGCTACCAATCACCAAGAAAAGTTCTGTGTCCAGGAGATATAGTAGCGTAGACTTTCTTGCTATGTTGTCTTGACATTTATGAGCAGATTATAAATGGCCATCATTATTTAACTTTTATTATATTACTTTTCCGCTTTTGAGCTAGCAAAACTTATTTAAAATAGAGATAATATACAATGAATAATTTCAGGGAAGATAATTCACATCTGACTATATTATTCGCATTATTGTGCTTATTAGAGTTTTCATTGGATTTTACCCTTGTATGCTTTAGTTTGATTGATTTTTAAATCTTTATTATTTTACATCAACTTTGTTAATACTATAAAGAGAAATAATATATGCACAAGCATCACATACCCACAAAAAATTTATAAAGTAAATTGACAGTACTTGTCCAGGGTTTGTATATTAGTTCAAGACTTGCACGAGTTTATAATTTAAGTAGACAGTTGTCTCATGCCAGAAGTAATAGTAAATTAAGCAACTCTATCTCAAGCTGAATCTCAAGTAAGGCTCCAGCTCTTATTGTACTCTTGCTAATTCAAATAGAATTCACTTGGTTGGTGATTATTGATAATTAATCAGACTACACCTCTGCAAACATCACAGTTTTTTCAACAGGATTATTTGCTGAATGGAAATGTAGAGATGTAAATACATGAACATTGTTGTGTTGATTTCCAGAGTCATTACTGAGGGCATAATCAATATCAAGCCAATCAACTTGAAAGCAGTAAACATTATTAGGATGACATCATTCCTGTTTTTCTTTCTAAAGATGGTAGCTTGACATGAGCATCCAGACAGGTGTCCAATAATGATCCAATAGCTATTGCCAGACTTCTAAAGGCTTTTATACCAGCAGAACTCAGATATATCTGCATATAGAATCAGGGGTGGGATTCAACCAGTGTAATATCTGGTTTGGTGAATGTGCGCTTTGCGCATTAAATCCGCAACACACTGTATGTGTGTACGCAGCATTTGAAAATCATCTTCTCCTGCAAGCCTCTCATCTTCTCCTGCCATGCAAAATCATCTTCTCCTGCCTTATAAAGCAGCTGTGGTTGAAAAAGCAGGAAATAAAGGACAGCCGAGCCCGAGCGGGCAAGCGGGCCAAACAGAAGAACAGAAGATCGTGGGAGAGAACCATCTTTCTCTCAACTGATCTTCGGAGCTACCAGTTTGGCAGAACCAGACTGAACTGGTAGAATCCCATCTCTGTAGAATCCCTTGGGCAAAGTTAAGCATTAAGGTAAGAACATGATACTTTCTCAGATTGGGATTGGCTCAGCCTACAGTAATTTTTACATACAAAGGATCCAAGAATCAGTCCTAGGAAATATATCCCTCTGAAATTCTGTAGAGCAAGCATCATTCAGCATTAATACTATTGAATAACATGGACCAACTGTTTGATGGAATGTAAAACAGCTCCCTGTATTCCCAAATCTGCTCTCTTGCAGATTAAGTTTTGGATTTAATTTCATTTCAGGAATAGCAAGTAGTGCTGTAGCAGTTTCTGCAAGTAGTGCTGTAGCAGTTTATTCAGAAACTGAATAAACAAAAACACCTCCATACATGAAAAATAACCATGCAAGAAGAACTGGATCTTCAGATTTCTTCCTAGTCTGACAAAGCAAAAAGATCTGATAGCCAAGCTAGTGATAAAACAACAGTTCTCATAAAGGAATTAACCACTGCCAAGACTCAATCATGTGCTCTGTCTCAGGCAGTCTTGGCCAGCCAGGAGTAGCATAGCGTGAACACAGAAGTGGCCAAACTAACGTGTACAAAGAACCTCTGTTCACTTTCTCAGGTTCAACAGGCTCAAACTCCTCCCAGATAATTATGCAAGATCCTGCAACCTCCACTGGTCCTGCATCAAGGCTAGCATTCAATGAGGAGCAAATCTGGGCCACTTTATCTTCCAGATGCTGAGCATATTCCTCACCGTGATCCTGAAGATGTACCCCAGCATTACTCCCTCCTAGGAAGGTTGGAAAGAGGCCCCTGGGTGGCTACCTGCAGATGTAATAAAGGCCAAAAAATATTACATTGCCCCACCTTTGCTGTTATGAATTGCACCATAAATTATCCTATAAACAGTTTGTTTTCTTTCAAATGTATACAGTATACTGCCTGACTCCAGCAGCCCTGACTTCGGCAGGTGATAAAAGGTGATAATAACTTAAATGTGTGTGTGTGTGTGTGTGTGTGTGTGTGTGTGTGTATACATACACACAAAATAAAGAGTAACTATTTTAGTTTGAAAGGTGAAGTGCCTCTGAAAGTTGTTATCCATAATCATGCTGGCTCAACTAATCATAACAGCCACCTCCAGAAAATAAGTGGAATTTTTCAGGTACCATAGGTAAACCTTGCTTAATGGCTACAGCATTTAACCATCTTTCAGAGTTGTGCACATTGTTCACATACGATGGTGATTAAAAAGGAACTTCATGACTAATCCTCACTTTTACAATTTTTACAGGTCTGTAAAGGAAAGCAAAGGAAAGTTGAACTAAGTTGATAAACACACTTGTGGTTTCACTTAGTGACTGCATTGCTTAACAACCAAATTGTCTGTACCAATTGGGGTTGCTAAATGAGGAATACCTGTAGTGGCTTATCTCAATAAGTAAAAATATTATATTTTACAGAACAGGAGATAATATAGAAAGATGTTATAGCTTAAAGCATATTATAACGTATCAGCATGCTACTTCTTGAACATTTGCAGGCATCCAACATATTATTCTGACATGAATGCATCATTTATTCATACAGGAGAATAATATTAAAGTCTCTGCCTTATCATTTTCTTTAAAAAAAAAATTGCATTGAACTTACAACATTCTTTTCATTATTATTAATTATACAAAGTGCTTTAAAAATATTGTCCATCTTGCCTACCATGCATTTCTCTATGTGCCTTAAGCTTGACTGAACAGTTTTCTAAATGTCTCACTTCTTTAATTATCTAAAATAGCCTAGGGTCACACTTCACAAAATTTGTGTAGACAGGACGTATTAAAAAAATCCAACATTTTAAATAGAATAGAAAGTTTCTAAATGGATCTAAGTGTGAAGAAGGTTTTATTCTGAGAAAAATTGAGTTGTCACTGTAAGAGACTTAGATGAGAACTTCTTTTTAAAAACTGATGAAAGATTAAGAAGAGAAAATAGATAAAAGGGAATTGACTACCCTGGCTTGCAAGAAAGTGTTGACATTTTGTGCTGTTACCTTCCTGAACACTTTTATTGTCTTGCCTCTTATTGGATTTCCTTACTTGTTAGACTTCTCATTCCCACAGGGAAATATTTATGAAATTAACAAAGCAATAAAGGGCTTAGACAGGAAAACAACAAATGTTATAGTTGTACAGCTTAGATTTCTCAGTTCTGTTGGTCCTAACCTCTCCTTACTTTTTTCCTTCCTTGGCAATCTGGAAAATTATAATTTGTAGAGTTCATTTGGAAAGGTTTAAACAAAAACAGATTTGGATCTCTCACATATACTCCTTCTTGAGAACAAATTTAGTAAGCCTCAGATTTCTTTTCAGCGTAAAATGGATCTGCAAACTTAAACTGGATTCCAAGAGGGGAAAAAACAAAACAAATAATGGTCCCAGTGGTGACGAAGGATTGTATAGAACAAAGACAGTGATAGAAGATCCAATATAGAGCCAAGTGAAACGGTTTTTCATTTCTGTCACAAAAACTTTGTTTTTAGAACCCACAGACATAGCATTCTATTTTCAAATAAAAACAAAATGTCTTCAAAAAAAAAAAAAAAAACAGAAAGTCCAGTTGCCTCCTGAAAAAGCACTTTTGGAACAACCATGATCTGGATGACTGAGAATCTCCATAGACATTCCAAGGCCTTCATGGCTGTTCTACTAAATACAAGCCATGGTATTCTCTATCAAACTCAGGAAAAGCCAAAGATAGACTTTGAAGAATCAGGATAGGAAGAGTACTGATGCTTTTGAAGTTTGGTGCAGGAAAAGACTGAGAAGACAGTGGACAGCCAAGAAAACAAATGAATCATCAAACAAATTAACCCATAATTCTCAGTCAAGGTATAAATGACTAGACTTAAATTATCATACACATAATTTGAGCCAAAGAGTTCAGTCATTACACATTATGTAATGACTGAACTCTCTGGTGAAGGCTCTAAAGCTGGAAAAGGTAGAAGGAAAGAGAAGAGGATGACCATCAGCAAGGTGAATGGACAGCAATAATAACTGCAGTATTGAAAGGTCTGAAAGACCAGCCAGATACAAAGTGTCATGGAGGAAAATCTACTTATGTGGTTGCTAAGCATCAACAATGACTTGATGGCACAAAATCAATCAATAGAGAGAGCCTTCTAACAGGTTTGCTTTTCATCATCTAAATACTGGGAGGAATGGCCTTGATTCCAAGGTAATCACCGAGGAGAGTGAGGAATCTATTTCTAAAAACATGCTTAGTACATTTCAAATTTTAGTTTTAAAGTTAGGCAAGCAGCTATTCTAATGAAACTTCTGACAGTAGCCTTTTTTCAATAGTGCATTGTTCCTTTCCTTCCTTTTATTGCTAATTTCCAAGAAGCAAACAATAAAAAAATAAATCAATGAAAATTACTACTGCCAAAGAAAAAACAAAATTCTAACCCTGTATTCATAAATTCAGCACAGTATTCAAACATGTTGATGAGTAAGATTTATATGGCAATACTGAGGTAATTATATAAAATGTAGCATAAAGTATACAGAATATGACATTTCCACATACTGAATAGGGTTTGTATATGATTATATTCAATTAGAAATAGTTACAATGGTGCAAATGAACAATGAAACTGTATAAATTTAATTATTAACAATTTATAATTTGTTAATAAAAAATAATGGAAAAAGTTTGTATGAAATGTATTAGATGCATTTGCATATGCATTATACAACGAAAGGGACTTGTTTTAAAACAAAAAAGACATGATGAGAAATCAAGAAATTGCCTGTCCCAATTCAAATTATTTTTCCTTCTATTCCTAACCTTGTTTCCTCTCACAGGTGCAGTTTTTCAGAATTTCAGCAAAAGTGGATTCTGCACTGGGCTGGAGGTTGAATTAAATCTCTTCCTTTACATTTTATGATTCTCTGATTCTATCCTATTACACACTATTTCATCTTTCAAAATGGCTGCCACAAAAACTGTATGGAAAATATATTTCCCTCACAGCTTGTAAGACTGTCTTACTCTTCAAACATGTCATAAGTTAGTAATATTTCTAAGTGTGTGAGAGAGAGGGGGGAGGGGAGGGAGAGGGAGAGAGAGATGGATGGTCTCAATTCTCAACATTGAAAGTCATGAATAAAACTCTGAAACTTGGCTTCCCTATGGACATGACAGTAATGGACTTGGTTCTTTGACATCTACCATTTTTATTCTCTTTTTCCAGAAACAGATGTTCAGTGATTCTGATCTTTTTTTAAAAATGGTCCTAGCTTCAATCAGAAAAGTCTGACATGTCTATTAAACATGCAGAAGACCTTCTGAGTAACAAGTATGAGCTAAGTTTTTTGTGTTCCTCAGATGACATGCCAGAAAATGCATTTATAATGTGACAAGCCATTTGAACCACAGCAGCATGGCACAGCTGGAAATTCCAGTGGAAATACCCCTGAACACATGCAGATAAGCACGCTATTCCTCTTTAAAGGAAGACAGACTCTGCACTCAAGGGTGCTCCTTTACTTAAAGTTAGATCGAAAGGGGCTTTAAAGGGAGATTTTTTCAACTTCATCTGAATAACCAAAGGCGATTTGCTATCTGCCAGAATGTTTTGAGGACATGCAGCACAGTCAGCCGATGATCCTTGCTCCAGGCCTTGTGTGCAGTTCTCAAGCTTAATTAGGTCTGAGCTCCATGACAAAGGCCAGCCATGTTGGAGACAATTAAATAGCTTAGAGCAAGGGAAGAGGAAATAAAAAAGAAAGAAAGAAAAGAAAGTCTCACACACTTTAAATGTGATCTTTGGCTACAGCAGAGCAGCCGTTCATATTTAATTTTCTGTCAAAGTAAGTTAATCCTTTATTTTACAGCAATGACGGCTTTGTGGACCATCTTTAGAAACGTCCAGCCTTTAGAAGTGTATATCTACTGTAGATTTTTCAGCTTGCATAGGCTGCTGTAAATAGGCACCATTATGGATATTTTATATTCTTGTATCATTTCTTCATTAATTTTGTTAGATTTTATACTACTGTAGTTTTAAGAAGAAAAGCCTCTTCTCATTTCCTCTCATTTTACTCATGACCATTTTGAATTTTAGAAAGTAAAGGTCTGACTACATATTGTCTTCTTTCTTATTCCTCTACTGTTAAAATTCCTTCTCTTCTGTTATTTCAATGCATCCTTAACTCTGATAGATTTTTCCCTTGCCACTGAAGAAATTAAGTCTCTCAGGTGAAATTCCACTAACACCAATCTTTACCTATCCCAAAGCATAGATTAATTAAAATACTTCTTGTTTACATCTCAAGGTTTTTGTTAAGTGCCTGTATCTTGGTAAGTGTTGTACAACATTGCATTTAGCCCTATCCCTGATTACTGTTAATAGCTCAGCCTCTGGACTGCTAAAATCTCACCAGGATATGCCCTCTGTTTGTGGCTTTCAAGAAATGAGCTGAGGCAGGCATTCAACAACTAACAATATTTATTGTAACAAAGAAACAGAGAACCCGCAGCAGCCACTAACTAACAACATGGCTGACTGATGGGCAACAACTGATACCATCTGACAACTCCCTTTTATAATTCTGTCAGACAGCTTAGCCAATAGGAAAAGAACTCTGGCTTAAATGGTGGATCGGATTTTGAACTTCAGTCGAACATAATACTTCTTCCCCCTGGCTAAGAGCATGCATAGTCCTTCAGGTAGGTGGGGTGTTGTCTTGCTCGTCCTGACCTATGCATCTCAGTTCGCACAGCAAACGGATCTGCTGTAGGACCATCATTCACCAGTAGAGGCAGCGTTGGAGTTGCTGACTCGGGTTTGCATAGGATACCTTCAATTGGTAGGTCTGCTTCTGTGTGCGGCTCGTGCATCGTCGTCTCAAACCATGGGTCATTGGAGTCCACTGAATCTGACTGCCCAGTTTTTGCATGCTTGTTCCCCAACGGGTAACCTGGGGAAGTACTCCACTGCCCCCTTAATTAATCAATATGGCAATGCCATATTTGGCCATCCTGTAAACTTATTTTTTAAAACTTGGGCCTAGTTATCACTACCACTTGGCCTGGTACCCACAGAGGACTACCTACAAAATTCCTAGCATATATGAAATTGCCTATCTTAAAGGATCTAACCTTGCTATAAGAGTCTAAAGTAATAGACAATATGTAACTTGGGTGGAGCCTATCCAAATTATTTCTCAACCTCCTTCCTATGAGTAATTCTGCTTGGGAATGATTCGTCACTGTGCTGGGGGTGATATGCTGTAATAGTAAATATTTGGCTAGTTTTGAATGCCAATTCTCACCCCACAGGTGCCCTAGGACTTCCTCGGCTGACTGCACAGCTCTCTCAGCCTGACCATTTGTGGTCAGGTGATAAGGAGCTATCGAGGCATGTCTGACCTCCTTTTTGGCTAGAAATAATTCAAAATTAGCCACTGTAAATTGCGGGCCATTGTCCGACACAAGAACATCAGGGAACCCATGGGTTGCGAACAAATGCTCTAGTGCTTTAATTACAGCTTCTGACAAAGTCGTGTGCATGAGGGTCAGTTCTACCCATTTGGAATAAGAATCAACGACAATTAGGAATGTGAAGCCTTGGAAGAGGCCTGCTAAGTCTATGTGGACCCGCAACCATGGGGACTTAGTCGATTCCCATTCTCCCGGACTAGCTGCTGGTGGGGCTGATCTAGATAACTAGCATGCTTGGAAAGTCTTGACCTTGTCTGTAATATCTATGTCTATGCCAGGCCACCAGATGTAGCTCCTTGCCAGGGCCTTCATCATGGCAATTCCTGGATGTCCCTCGTGCAGGCTATCTATTATTTCTGGTCTCAATTTGCTTGGAACAATAACTTGGTAGCCCCATCATAATAGACACCCTTGCTGGGTGGATAACTCATGCTGCCTGGTTCTGAAAGGGAGGAATTTGGTGTCTAATTATCCTTCTGGCCACCCCCTCCTCACCCAGTCCAAGACTTGTAGGATTACCTGTTCTTTAGATGAGAAGTGTGCAAAATCCGTGGCAGTTATAGGTAATTGTTGATTGTCTTTTAAAAATACTGATGCTGAAGGAGCGGGATCTACAATCTGGGTTGGCAAGGGGCAGCGGCTTAGGACATCTGCATGGCTAAAGTGTTTACCCGTTCTGTGTGACAATGTGTAGGAATAGATAGCAAGGAATAGTGTCCATCAAATCATTCTGGGAGACAAAACTGTAGGGCTTTGATGATCCCTGGACAGGATGTCTAACAAGGGCTTATGGTCAGTCACAAGCTCAAATCGGTGACTATAAAGGAACTCGTGAAACTTTTTTTACAGCAGCAACGGCTGCTAGGGACTCTTTATCAATCTGAGCATAATTTCTCTCAGTACTGGACAAGGTTCTTGAAAAATAAGCCATCAGGGCTTCTAGGCCATTTGGCAATTTGTGCACAAGGACAGCGCCAATTTTAAAAGGGGATGCATCACAACAAAGAATCAAAGGCAGATCCCTGTCAAATTGAATTAACACACTGCCTGATGACAGCAGATCTTTGACAGCTTGGAAGGAAAAGTCCCCTTTGGGCCCCCATGTCCAGGGAGCATGCATGTCTAGAAGCCTATGGAGTGGCTCCATAGCAATGGAAGCTTTGTGAGGAAGAATTATAGAAATTAAGGAGCCCAAAAAAAGCTTGCAGTTTGGTCTTGCTTGAAGGTGTTGGGGTGTCTTAATGGCTCTTACTTTTGACTCAATAGGATGAATACCATTGGCATCAATGTGGTAGCCTAAAAAGTCTACTTAGTTGACTGCAAATTTGCATATGGTTTTTTTTAACTTAAGACCTACTGATTGGAAACAGACTAGGACTCTTCTAAGGCAGGCAAAAAGTTATTCTTTGTTGTTTGCAGTAATAAGAATGTCATTGAAGTAGGGCACTACCCCTGGTATGTGCTGAAGCAAATGCTCTATAAGGCATTGAAATAAGCCTGGAGCAACAGAATCTTCAAACTGCAAATGTTTGCATTTGAAGGCACCACGGTGGGTGACAATAGTTTGTGCCTCAGCAGTCAAGTTGTCACCAGGTAGCTGCTGATAGGCTTGGGCTATATCAAGTTTTGCAAATATGGAGCCTTTTCCCAGTGAGTATAATAATTGCTGAATTATTGGCACTAGGTAGGCATTGATTAACAAGGCCTTATTTATGGTACTCTTCAGCATACATTCTTATTGAACCATCTTGCCTGAGTGGTGTTTCCCATTTTGCAAAATCTATTGGCTCCCCTTGGGATATTAATTTATCCAATTCTTCATCCACTTTGGCCTTAAGGCAAAAGGAACTCTTCTAGGCTTTAACCTAATAGGTGCTATCTTAGAATCCAAGGTAAATGAAATTGGAGTTCCTACATAGTGACCTAAGTCACAATTAAACACACCTTTGAAATCATTTAACTAGATCCTGGTCTTAATGGAATGTATTCCAGTTACTTTAAAGCTCAAAGATTTGAACCAATCAAAACCCAGTAAATTAGGTAAGGTGCCTTCTACTATTATAAGGGATAGGCACCCTTTGAATCCCTTGAAATTGGATACCAAACTTGCCTGTCCCAATGACTGGAATAGAGCACCCCTGGTAGTGTCTGAGGGATAGTTTTCAGAGTAGGAGCCTTTCATTTGAGATTGTAGGAAATAACCTCTTTAATGTGCTCCAGGAAACGATGGAAAGAGATGAGCCAATGTCCACCTCCATCTGGCACTGCTTACCTGCTAAAGAGATAATGACATGGATTTTGTTAGTACGTAACTGATTACAAAAGTTATTTAGTGACTCAGCATTGTAAGAAACTCTGGCAATGGTAAAGCATTCTTCTTTTGGTTCTTGTGATCTTAGTTGAGGCTGGTATTGAGGAGGTTGATTAAAATTTCTGCCGGATCTGCATACTCTAGCCAAATGTACTTTTTGCTGACATTTAAACAAATGACGTTACTAAACCTGCCTATGGATCTCAGTTGGTTTCCCCCACAACTCAGACAGCGCATTGTAGATTATGCAGGTTTGTTATCTGGCATTCCGCTCTTCCTTTGAGTTGTCTGCTGTCCTCTGAGGCAATTTACATCTTCTCCATTATCTGAAAACTCATCAGAAAAAACATCATCAAAATGAATGGTAGTGTTCGGTTTAGCCCCAGGAGTGCTGCTAGAGCCTTATATTTCAGCCGCAGAGAACGGGGACATCTCTGTGGCTTGAGACTTTTCAATGGCAATTTTAAGAGTAAGATTGCCTTTGGCCAAAAGCCATTTTTGAAGTCTGAGGTCCTTCACACTGCATACCAATGGATCTAGTAACATATCATCAAGATCTCAGAAACCACAATGGAATGCAGCTATTCGGAGGGCAGCCATGTACATGCTGATGGTCTCTCCTTCAGCTTGGGTCCTCCTTCTGAATGCATGTCACCTCGCGATCCAGGAAAATTTTGGTGCATAATGATTGCCAAGAATTTCTTGTAGATCTTCCCAGATACAGCCTTAACCGTCTGAGGTGCCAACAGTGCAGTGGCCATATCAAAAACTGTGGCCCTGCAAAAACGTAAAAAATATGTTTTTTTTTTCCTTTGTTTTGAAATCTCCATCAGATCAGCGGCATCCAGGAAACAGTCAAAACAATTAATATGAGTCCCAAGTTTATGATGACAGGTGGAAACATGGGAATGATGGAGTGGATGACATTTGTCCTTCACTGAGGGAATGGCACAATTTTGTCTTCAGCTTTAATTAATAATTTCAGCTCTCAATTTCCTCACAGAATGAATCCCATCCTCATCGCCAGTTTTGTGGCTTTCAAGGAATGAGCTGAAGCAGGCATTCAACAACCAACAATGTTGGGCAACAGCTGATACTGTCTGACAGCTCCCTTTTATAGTTAGCTATCACACAGTTCAGCCAATAGGAAATGAACTCTGGCTCCCACGTAAACTGCGGACCAGATTGGGAACTTCCGTCGAATGCAATACTCTGCCATTGTTTCTATGATAATGATTTCTCTGTTATTTGCATTGTCCTGTTGATTTGCAGTTCATGCATTTATGATAAATGTATAAAAGCTTGCATCAGTACACTGGAGGGAATTAGGGTTATTAAAGGGTGCTATGCTTTTCCCAATTCTGGAATTTAAAATAAAACATTATTCAGCTTGTGCTGCAAATTTCCTAAACAGTATCCCTGTGCCTGATGAAGAACCTGTTGATCACATGTTGTTATGTATATGTAAATAATGTAGTTGGGTTGACAATATATAAACTACAAATATATATGTTTGTAGCTTTAAGGAAAAATACTGTAATGTATTATGCTGTATTCTGGTTGGTTAATTATGCTACAAGTTGCCATAAAAGGCAGCTATAGATCATGGTTTAATTCTCTTTCTCTTTTTCACTGATGATCTCTCTTGATACTGATACTGACTATGTACCAATACTGACTAACCCTGTTTATTTTGATATTCTGTTGATATTGAAGGTTATTTGTTGTATTATGGTTTGATAATTGTCTGCTGTAAAAGATATGGGACCAGTAAGAAGACTTTATAACTGGATATTTTTGGACTGTTAAAAACATGCATGACATGAACTGTTTATTGGACTGTGCTATTTCTCCAAATAAACATTAATACAACTTGGTCAATTCTGTATGGCTGTATATTTCTTCATAACTGTTCTCATAAACTGTTTTCCGTATGCATAACCTTTTTATACAAGGGTTACTCTGCACATATCCTAACACATGTCTATGGAGATTCTCAGTCATCCAAGCCATGGTTGTCCCAAACCATCCAGCTTCTTGGATGAGAAGCAAAATGTCTTCAAAGAAAAACCAGAAAGTCCAGTTGCCTCCTGGAAAAGCATATTTGGGACTATTGACCACATATTCAGCACCAATGAACAAAGACTTGTATTCATAGCCACCTTGAAGATAACCATAAGTATTTTGTTATTTCAGACATTATTCATGTATTGTGGAACCTACTAATTAGTTATTTCCCATGCAGATATCAGTGTACTATTGATCCATTTTTGCTTAGTTTGTGACTCACGGTGAAGTGACTGAGGATGATTCTTTCTCGTATAATTTTATTGCTTTAATTTATTGTTTTAGTTATGTATTTACATGGTGTCCATCTCACTTTCAAGTGACGCTGGGTACCTTATGTTAGGGATAACATTGTTTTACCCTAACTGGTTTAGGTAAATAATAATATGTAATCATATTTTGTAAGTTAAAGTGTCTGCAACTTTAACTGTGGGATAGTAATTAAGGGAGTGGTTGTGAAAGCACTTTAAAAGAAGCAAGGCTGCAGCTTGCTATCTCTCTGGCTTTGATGATCCCTGATTACTGCAAGGAAAACAAGTCTGCATTGCTCGAACGGGAGAGAAAACAAAGGACTGGCTTGTAAGTGAATTGACATAGGGTATTCAACACGGACTTTTGCTAACTGAATATCCCTGAATGGACTGACTAAATGATACATGACTATTGGACTGTTATTTTGACTATGCTATGAACTCATAATGGAATAAACTATATATTTGATAGCACAAGCGTATCTGTCATTTTTACTGTATGTTAATAAACATACAAGCTTAGCTCACTCATTTATCTGTGTACCTATCTGACTAAGCTGCACATTCTGTTTAGCTTGTCTCCCTAACCCTGGTTGGGGAAACCAGGCTTAACACTGGTTATGGGCCCAGAGGCTGCAAAGTCAGTTTAACTAGGATAAAACAGATTTATGTTAAAAGTGAGAGTTTGTGTTATACATTACAGTAAACAGACAGCTGTGTTTTATTAATTATAGTTTTATATCCATATAAGAAAACATGGCACAAGTCAATTTACAAAGTTTGTCCCTTATATCCAAGCTGGATGGAACAAACTATGTATCATGGTCTATGAAATATAGTCTGCTTCTACGAAGAGAAGGTTTGTGGAACATAATTGAAAATCCACCAAATGTAGAAGAATGGGATCCAGAGAATGATGAAGATAAATTAAAGATAGAAGAATTTATGCATAAAAATCAACAAGCTATTTGCATTATTGCTTTAACCTTAACTGATATGCAACTTGTTTATATCCACGGAGAGAATACAGCTGTTGGGTGTTGGCAGAAGCTGAAGAGGATTTATGTTCGAGATAATGTTGATGCTCACATAAATCTAACACGGAAACTTTTCAGTACACATCTCCATAAGAATGGTGATATGCTGAGTCATTTGAAAACTATGCAAAGCATTTTTCAAGAACTGCACGAGAAAGAGCTTATTTTCTCTGAACTACACCAAGTCTACATAATTCTATCTTCCCTTGATGAAAGCTATGACAACTACGTAACTTCCCTTGAAATATTGCCAAAGGAAAGCCTAACTTTAACTGATATAACTGGCAGATTGATTGAAGAGGCCAGAAGAAGGCTTGAAAGAGACGAGTTAAGGAGGCAGCAACCTCAAAAAGAAGATAATGAAACTCCTACTGCATATGCAATTAAAAGGTGTTTTAATTGTGGAGGAAGAGGACATTTGGCAAGATTTTGTAAAAAGGCAAAGTGCCGGAACGCTGGCCAGAATACAAAAAGTCATCAAAAGATAAAGAAAAATTTAGAGTTAGCCATGTATACTAACGGAGCTGTAAAAAATAATTTATGGGTGGTTGACAGTGGAGCATCACATTGTATAACTAATGATAAGAAAAATTTTATTAAAATGTCCAAGAGTACACAGCAGATATCGTTAGCCAATGGCTGGAAACTGAAAGCTAAAGGTCAAGGTATAGCATATTGTTCTTTTATAAAAGAGAATGTAAAAATGTTATATGTACCACAACTTAAGTTTAATTTAATTTCAGTTAGAATTTTGGTTAAACTAGGATATGTAGTTACATTTAAAGGAGATAACTGCATAATTGAGAAAGAAGATAAGAGAATTACTGCATCTTTAAGAGGTGAATTATATGTGTTAAAAAAATGATGGTTTAAAGGTGGCTAACACAGTTTATGAAAATAAGAAACCTCATGATGAATGTATTCACTTGTTACATCGAAGGCTAGGGCATTTAAATTTTAAAATGCTAAAGAAAACTGTTGAATTATCGAAGGGAATAAGTTTGAAACCTTGTAATAAGTATTTGCAATGTAATATTTGCAATCAAAGTAAGGCCAGGGTCACACCGGCTAATAGAGTTGATGGATTTACTACCAAAGAGCCTTTAGAGGTAGTATTTGCTGATTTAATAGGTCCGAAAAAACCAAGTGTAGGAGGAGCTCGTTACATACTAAGTATAATGGACCATTATTCTAGATATGGGTTTTGCTATTTAATGAAAAGCAAAACTGAAACTTATCAAAATCTCTTTAATTGGATTAAATTTGCAGAAAGGAAAACTAAAAAGAAATTAGTAACTCTTATAACAGATAATGGTACGGAATTTACAAATAATAAATTCCAGAACAGACTAAGAATGTTAGGTATTCAACATAAAATGTCTGCACCATATAGGCCACAACATAATGCCTTTATAGAGAGAAGAGGCCAAACATTACAATCAATGACACAAACTATGATGTCTGATTCAGGATTACCTGACAATTTATGGGGAGAAGCAATAATGTGTGGTAATCATATATTAAATAATGTTGTTAATTCAACAACAGGTGAATTACCATTCACATTGTGGCATGGTACAAAACCTGATTTAAGTTACATGCACACATTTGGAGCACCAGCATGGGTGCATATCCCTACACAACTTAGATACAAAGGACAACATAGAGCTAAAAGATTATATTTTGTAGGATATACATCTAATCATAGATCTTATAGATTCTGGGAACCAGGTACATCTAGAGTTTACACCAGTGCTAGTGCTAAATTCCTAGAACATGTAGGATGGAATAGATTAGAGCAAGATTTAAATAATGAAGTAATTATTGAACCCTACAAAAGGCAGAAAGATCAGACTAGTTATAAGAAGAGTCCAATTAAAGAAGAAGTCCATGAAGAGCAAATAGGACCAGAACAAGAGGAAACAGTTGATCAGGAAGAGTTAGATAATCAAGAAGAATTAATAAATGAAAGTCCACCTGTAAGTCCTGTAATACCTAGACGTACTACACGTGCAACTAGACCACCTGATAGGTATCAAGCAAGTATAGTTTGCCAAGTAACTAAAGTTCCAACTAGTGTAGATGAACTTAGGATGTATCCTGCTAAGGATCAGGAGAATTGGAAAAAGGCAATGAAAAAAGAACTAAATTCATTAAAGGTAATGAAAGTATATGAAGATGCTAAATTACCTCCAGGAGAAAAATCCATTGGGTGCAAATGGATATTTAAAGTAAAAACTGGAAATGATGGGACTGTTACCCATAAAGCTAGGTTAGTAGCTCAAGGATTTAATCAAACTGCATCTGATTATGATGAAGTTTTTGCACCAAGTCTTAAAGCAACATCTTTAAGAGCAGCATTAGTGTGGGCAGCTAAGAAAAACTATGTCATTAACCATTTAGATGTAGAAACTGCCTATCTACATGCACCATTGCAGCATACTATATATTTAAGAAAACCAGTAGGTATAAAAGACAATAAAGTAAATAGTAATGATTGTTGGAAACTCAAAAAGAGTCTTTACGGGTTGAAACAATCTGGGTTTGAGTGGAACCAATATATTGTGAAAGAGTTAAACAATATAGGTTTTAAATCTGGTTGAGCAGATCCATGTGTATTTAAAAGAGAAAATAATGGAACGGTGTCATTATTGTTATTATTTACAGATGATATTGCTTTGATAACTAAGACTAATAATGAAGCTAATGAGATTATATCATTATTAGCCAAAAAGATAAAATTAAAGCATTTAGGTGAAATTAAAAAGTATCTAGGATTGACAATTAACAAAACAAAAAATGGTTTTAAGATATCTCAAGAAGATAAAATTTGCCAATTAATTAAAACGTTTAAAATGGAACTTTGTAAACCGGCAAAGACTCCAATGAGTCAGGAAGTTTGCCAAACTGATGATCAAAGTCCCAAATTTGATAAGTCCATATATCAATCTTTGATTGGCAGCTTATCATATATAAGCAATTGGTCTAGGCCAGATATAGCTTATAGTGTTAATCAGCTGGCACGTTTTAATTCAGATCCACATCAATGTCATTGGCAATCATTGAAGAGAATTTTAAGATATCTTAAAGGAACAATGAACCATGCATTGTATATAGAACCAAAGGGTGATTTGAGTCTTAGTGCCTATGCAGATACAAGTTTTGCAACTGATATAAACACTAGAAAATCAACATCTGGGATGGCTATATTATTTGGTAAGACACTAATAGGGTGGAGGTCAATCAGACAACAGCATATCAGCTTGTCCACAATGGAAGCGGAATTTTCATGTCTGTCATTACTATGCACTGATTTGATTTTGTACAAACAGTTATTATTAGACATGGGTGTAACTGTTAAAGATTCTATTATTGTGTACGAGGATAACCAGGCAGCTATAAAGTTAGCTACTAGTATTGCTGTAAAAACTAGATCAAAGCATACTGATTTAAGATACTTAAATGTTAGAGAATCTGTGAAGAATGGGCTAATTAAATTGGAATACTGCATGACAGAAGAAAACATTGCAGACCAATTTACAAAAGCTCAAGGAGTAACTAAGTTTCCAGAAAGTTGTAACAAATATGATTTAAAGATGTAAATAGTTATATTTATTATTATTTCCTAAAAGGGGAGAATGTTAGGGATAACATTGTTTTACCCTAACTGGTTTAGGTAAATAATAATATGTAATCATATTTTGTAAGTTAAAGTGTTTGCAACTTTAACTGTGGGATAGTAATTAAGGGAGTGGTTGTGAAAGCACTTTAAAAGAAGCAAGGCTGCAGCTTGCTATCTCTCTGGCTTTGATGATCCCTGATTACTGCAAGGAAAACAAGTCTGCATTGCTCGAACGGGAGAGAAAACAAAGGACTGGCTTGTAAGTGAATTGACATAGGGTATTCAACACGGACTTTTGCTAACTAAATATCCCTGAATGGACTGACTAAATGATACATGACTATTGGACTGTTATTTTGACTATGCTATGAACTCATAATGGAATAAACTATATATTTGATAGCACAAGCGTATCTGTCATTTTTACTGTATGTTAATAAACATACAAGCTTAGCTCACTCATTTATCTGTGTGCCTATCTGACTAAGCTGCACATTCTGTTTAGCTTGTCTCCCTAACCCTGGTTGGGGAAACCAGGCTTAACACCTTACAACAATAAAATACAAATACTAAACATTAAAACATTAGAGTATTACATATTAACATGGGATAAAAATTAGATAAGTTAGGAACCAGAACATAGCGGGGTGGAAGTGGGATCTTTTTCCTTGTCTGCTAGCCATCTCTGATGTGGCATACCTGTCATGCCCCTGGTGGAGACTGACTCTGAGGAAGAGGAGGAACAGCCAACAGGGAATGGAAGTGTGGCTCCAGAGGTGGTGGAGGAGGCTGGGGAAAGGCAGAGGCTGGCTGAGCTATCAGAGAAGGACCCAGGCCCATCCCCTATCCATCCTAGGGCACGCCGGGAGGAGAGGATCAGGGTAAAACATGGTCTACTTGGGAGGAGAGGGCCATGATCCTCTTAATGGGTTGCAGGTGTGAGATCTGCATAAAATGTTGGACCTGTGTGCTAACAGACACTGGAGTCAAATTAGTGTATTATTTCTAAAGAAGGTTTATCTTGGTTGGCATTCTTCCAACAGACTGTCCCTAGTTATCTTCCTGAAGTTGGCAATTATCTATCCTGGTCTGTCGAGGAACTTTATTCAATGCGGTTTGTTTTTGTTTTTTTGCTTCATTATCAGCTCTTTCAATGTGAACTGTGTTTTTGCCTTTGAAATGTAATTTTGAAAATAGTTTACTCCTCTACTGTGAACAATTAAACAGTGAAGCCAAGTTGAAGGCATTAAAGGACTTTTAGTTACGTTTTGGATTTTGTTCTATTTCTGATATACTCTGGGTCATCACACATACCCCATGGAGACCCCAAGCCAATTAGCAAAGCCAGATTGTTGAGACCCTTTCAGAAGCCAAGATGGTAGAGGCTGATCTCAGCTTGAGGGGCATGATATTCCAGAAGACAAGAGCCATAGCAGAAGGCTCATCTCCAGGACATTGCCATCTAGAATTCCTCAACCAATTGGGTTTGCAGTGTGCCACTTCTGCTGAAATGAGTAGAATGGGCCAATCTCACTGGGGTGAGATGGTTTGTCAGGTAACTGGACCTATGCCATGAAGGGCTTTAAGAGTGATAACTGACACCTTTAATTAGACTTGGAAGCAGACCAGCAACCAGAGCAGCTCACATAACAGTGGTGTTATATGGGCCAGCCTAGAAGCCCCGAGAAGCTGTCCATTCAGCTGCATTTTGTACCAGCTATAACTTCCAAATACAGAATGTACATTCCTCGGTTATCTATAATCTTAAACTAAGTCTGACAAGACTGATTTTTCAAATGAGCCAATATAATTTGGCCCATTTCTGCATTAGCTTGCAAAAAGTATTTTAAGAAAGCCTTAAAATCTTTATGCATTTTTCTGTGCATTTTTCTTCATTTTAAACACTTTTGCTTCATGTATGTTTCTCTGCAGAATTTTCTTAACACAGGCATTTTAACATGAATTCTCCAAATGCAATGCACTATTGTAACAAGCATGTCCCTGTGTACGTTTCTCCTTGACAAAGTCATTTAGACAATGTTATGTATACTTCTCAGCAGTCAACAATGATTTGCCTATGGGTGTGCTATTATTTTTAGTGTTCAGAACAACTGAGGGATCTTCTTAAAAAAGAGACATGATTCAAAGCCAATTTTATTTCACCAAATAGCCTCTTGAGTTGTGACAATCAACTCTATGGAAAGAAAATGAATAGATATTTTCTTTTCTTTAGTTTGGGTCTTGGAAATAGTCAGAAAACAAAAAGAACGATAAAGATCATTCCTGTTTTAAGTGGTATGAAACAACCTGCCTTTCTTTGTGAACAGCATATTTACAATTTCCTAAATATTTTCTGTTAAGTACTTGGACATGAGTTGGAGTAAATGGAGACAGCCTTTGAATGTGAACTTTCAGCTCTTTATTGCATAGTGACTTCTCAAAACAATAACAGTGAACTCTGCCTTATATAGGCAACCCTTGTGAGAATTGTCCAATAGCGAGCTATGAACGTTATCTCTTTAAACCAATGATAATCCTCTGTTAAGGGCCAATCGGATTCCTAAGAACTAACCAATCGGATCTGGCCGCCTAACAGCCAATCAGAAGTGCAGGGCCAGAACCCTGCACTTTACCTCAAGCTCATACTTTATTAACTATGGTACATATACAACACCCCTTCCCCCTGGCTTCTTAATTATGGTGAAGTTACATAGTCCTTTAAATAGGATGGTTGTCTTTTAAGTCTTTCAGATTTTCATTGGACTGGTTGATTGCAATCCTGTTGAGGTAGATTGTTGTTTGGCAGTGGCTCTGCTTCTTGCTCAGGTGCAATTTCTTGCAGTGCAAACATTTCTCCTTCCTGCTCCATTTCCTGAGTCTCACTTGATTCGTCGCTCCCTTCGAGCAGGTTCCCTGGAACGTCATCTTCTTCTGTACCTCCCCCCCCTCGGTTTGGTCATGGGGGAGTTGTTGACTGGCCATTGTGAGTCGTGACCGTAATTGGTTGATATGCTGTTTCCACAGTCTATTGTCACAGCATTTCACTACGTAGGATTTGGGGCCGGTCACTCGCACTACCGTTGCCTCTATCCATAACGGATCGCCCGATAAGTTTCGTGCGTAAACGTGGTCTCCTACCTGGAAGGTGCGATAGCGGCCACTGGATCCTATTGGCTTTTCCAGTTCGTAAGCAGGGTGCAACCGGTCGAGGTGGGAGCGGAGTCTTCATCCCATCAGTAGTTCGGCGGGAGTTCTGCCGGTGACGCCATGTGGAGTTATGTGTTGCAAAAAGAGAATTTGGTTGACCTTGTCATCGATATTGTCATATTCCATTTTTTGCAAAGTCTTTTTAACAAATTGGACCATGCGTTCTGCTCGGCCATTGGTCACAGGGTGCGCAGGCGAGGTGAGCGCATGGCGGATGCCGCGGTCAGCGAGGTACTGCTCGAACATTAGTGCCATAAACTGTGGCCCATTATCGGACACCAGGACGTCAGGCAGTCCGTGGGTTGCAAAGAGTCTATTTAGGATCTTGATCACTGCCTCGGAAGTTGTGGCCGTCATACGATGAATTTCTAACCAATTGGAGTATGCGTCGACTATCAGCAGGAAGGTATATCCTTTGGTTGGCCCCGTGAAATCCAGGTGGATTCTGGACCAGGGTCCACGTGGTGTCTCCCATTCAGTAGGCATGGCTTTTGGTGGGGCGTTACTGGCTTGTTGGCAACTGGTGCACGTTTTGACCCACTGCTCGATTTGCCGGTCCATGCCCGGCCAGCATGCGTAGCTTCGTGCAAGCGCTTTCATCCGCACGATGCCAGGGTGGCCCTTGTGCAGAAGTTGTAGCAGCATCTTCCGGAGTCATTCTGGGACAACGACTCTATCGCCTCAGATGACACAGCCTTTTTGGGAAAAAAATTCAGTCTGTCTTGCTTTAAACGGCGCGAAGTCATCTAGAACTTGGTCCAATGGCCATCCGCATTCTACCCAGCCTAGGACTCGAGCTAAGGTGTGGTCTCGTTTGGTTTCTCTCGTGATGTCTCGGGCGGTCATAGGCGGCGAGTTGAGTGTTTCGATCTGCAATGTGGTTGCCGTTGGTGCCGGATCATCGAGAGTTTCTGGAAGCGGTGCTCGGCTTAATGCATCGGCGTGGGGAATGGCTTTCCCCGGGCGATATTGCAGGCGATAATTATAAGCAGCTAGGAATTCTGACCATCGGGTCATTCTAGGGGATAATATGTAGGGGGTTGGCTTGTCCCCAGCTATTATCCCTAGCAACGGTTTGTGGTCAATTATAATGGTAAATGTCCTTCCATACACATATTCATGAAATTTCTTTACAGCTGAAACGATTGCGAGAGCTTCTTTATCAATTTGTCCATAGTTCCGCTCTGCATGTGAGAGAGTCTTCGAAAAGTATGCAACAGGGGCTTCGTTCCCATTAGGCAGTACATGACTCAAGATGGCACCCACCCCGAAGGGCGAGGCATCGCAGGTTATAACTAATGGTAAAGTCTCGTTATACTGCATAAGTACAGAGTCAGATGTGAGTAATTTTTTAACATTCCGGAACGCTTGTTCTTCCTGGTAACCCCATACCCACAATGCTTTTTTATCAAATAACCGGTGTAACGGTTCAGCAACAGTCGCCTTGTGCGGTAAAAATACATAGAAATTAATAAGGCCTAAGAATGCCTGGAGATCGGCCTTGTTACGTGGCCTGGGAGCATTTTTTATTGCCTTTAATTTACTTTCGGTAGGGTGAATGCCCTGGCTGTCAATCCGATACCCTAGAAACTCAACACTGTCAGTATATAAGTGACATTTATTTTTTTTCACCTTTAGTCCTGCCTCTTGGAATTTTTTAAGAACACATTTCAAACGATCCTGCAAGATTTTTTTGGTAGGGGCTGCAATTAATATGTCATCAAAATACGGAACCACGCCCTTGATTCCCTGTAACAACCTTTCCATGAGGCTTTGGAATATCCCCGGGGCTACACTAACCCCAAATTGCAATCGAGTACATTTAAAAGCACCTCTGTGCATTACAATTGTTTGGACTTGGGCCATCTTTTCATCCACTGGTAATTGTTGATAAGCTTGAGCTAAATCTAATTAAGCGAAAACCTTTCCGCCCCACAAGGAATGGAGGAGGTGCCGCACCACCGGAACTGGATATGCATTCTGCTGTAGGGCGTGGTTTAAAGTGGCCCGGTAGTCCCCACAAATTCGGATTGACCCATCTGGCTTAATGGGTATTACAATAGGGGTTTCCCATGGAGAGTGATCGATGGGCTTCAACAACCCTTGAGCAATTAGCTTGTCGAGTTGTTCGTCAATCTTAGCTTTGAGAGCGAATGGAACTTGACGGGGCTTCAAGCGAATAGGGGCTACCTTTGGATCTAGACTAAATGAGATTGGGGTCCCTTTATACTCGCCTAAACGGTCCGCGAAGACGTCGCTGAACTCAGAAATAAGGTCTTCCTCCCACTAACAACCACCGACTCAGTTCATGCCGGCCACTTTGATGCCGAGTAGCGCGAACCATTGGAGGCCTAATAGACTAGGCCTATCTCTATCGATGATCGTTAGAGGTAAGTACGCTGTATGCTTTTTGAAGGAGACTCGGACTCGGCAGGACCTGACCATGGGGATTCGATTTCCTTGGTAGTCCTTGAGGATGAGGCGTTGAAATTGGAGGTCTTGGCGTTGGATTGTGGGGATAAGTTGCTTGAGTGTCTTCCAAGACACCATCGAGAGGGACGATCCTGAGTCGACCTCCATGTGGCAAGGCTGGTTCTCGGTGGCTACCGTGACTCGAATTTTCTTAGTGTCCAAAACTGAGGCGTGACCTATAGTGATAGTATGGTGAGCCTCTTCTTTTTGCAAAACGCGATTTCTGTAGGAGTGGATTACTGGTTCTCGCCTTACAGGACGGTTTCCTGTCGATTGGCGATGGTTGGCCCCTTTTGAGGCCTGGCTGGGTCCTGGTAAGCTGCGGCAGACCCGGCTGATGTGGCCTCGTTTCCCGCACTCATGGCAGAGTGCGTCGCGGAATTTGCATTCGGCCCTGGCATGGTTTGCTCCACAGCCAGCGCAAGGGCGTAAGGGCTTAGGGCGAGGGTCCCGGTCAGACCGCAGTCGATGGACCCCTTCTTCGTCGCTGTCTGATGACGAAGAGAGGTCCTCGTGGTGCGTCGTTAGTAGCTGCCCTTCTGAGTTGGGTGAGATTTCGCCAGTCGGTTGTGTTGCCGGAGTGCGGCTTCGCCGTAATTGTGCAGCCGACTTTTTGGTCGCCTCCACAGCCTTTGGTCGCCTCTTCCGCGATGGCATCAGCAAGGCTGATGTCGCCTTTCGCCATCAGCTTGCTTTGCACGCCTAGTGCATCTAATCCCAGAATTACTCGATCTCTTAGTGCTTCTTCTAAATCGGCGAACCCGCAGAGGCCCCCTAAATTCCGGAGGTCTGCCACGAAATCAGCCACACTCTCTCCTTTTCGCTGGTTTCTCTGATAAAACTCGTGGCATCTCACGAGTGTAGGCACGGTTGGCACGTAATGATCTCTCAAGATGGGTTCGAGGTCGTCCCAGCTCATGGCTTTCACTTCTCGAGGTTTGGCACGTGCTTTAGCCATTTTTAATACAGCTGGGCCGCAGTGCGTCAGGAACAGTGCCCGCTTCTTTGCTGGTGTGGCATCCTTCAAATTATTCGTCTCAAGAAACATTTGGAAGCGATCCATGTAGGATTCCCAATCCTCTTGGTTTGGATCGAACGGAGCGGGTGGTACGATGCCGCCGGACATGGTTCCGTTGTTGGCGTCGTCTTATCACGTGCTCGGTATTGCTTCCTGGCTTCTTAGGTTCAGACGTCTCCAAATCCCATCCTCGTCGCCAGTATTAAGTACTTGGACATGGGTCGGAGTAAATGGAGACAGTCTCTGAATGTGAACTTTCAGCTCTTTATTGCATAGTGACTTCTCAAAACAATAACAGTGAACTATGCCTTTCTAGGCAACCCTTGTGAGAATTGTCCAATAGCGAGCTATGAACGCTAGCTCTTTAAACCAATGATAATCCTCTGTTAAGGGCCAATCGGATTCCTAAGAACTAATCAATCCGATCTAGCCGCCTAACCGCCAATCAGAAATGCAGAGCCAGAACCCTGCACTTTACCTCAAGCTCATACTTTATTAACTATGGTACATACACAACATTTTCTATCTTGTTTCTGCATTAATAGTAGTGTCATTTTTAAAAATGATTTTGGCTCCAGTATCTATGTTACTGTGGGAGTTCTTGCATCCATTCAGTATGCCTTAAAATTCATAAAGATAGAAGTCTTCAAACAGCTCTTTCTTTCATTCTATATTTCTTACAAACAGAACTAAGAATTGTTGCTATAGTTTCTTCCCTCTATTACAGTTTCTCTGTAGGCTTTACTGTTAATGATTTTCTTCCCAAATGGAAGGGGGTGACTGTGTGTACTTCCAGCGGTTCAAACTTTTATTATTTATTTGTTTGTTTATTTGTTTATTTATTTATTTTTCAATTTCAAACCTACCTACTTTATAACAAATCCAGATGGCTTACAGATCAAAATTAAACAAAATACATCAAGAAGAAAAAGGAGAGAGATAAATGGAAACAGATGCCTGAATGCTAGATAATTTATAACCAATCAAAGTGGTTTCATCACCATTCTAGCCCATGGCTTGGGAAAACAACCAGGTCTAAGCAGCTTGTCAAAGATGAGAAGGATAAGAACAGGACAAATCTCCAAGGCAGGAACCATGATGCTTCATAGATGGTCCAGACTGGTTCAGGACCTCAACAGAATCATTTAGTAATCTTGAGATCAAGACCAGTGGTGGGATTCAACCAGTTCACACCAGTTTGGGCAAACCGGTTGTTAAACTACCTCCCACCCCCACCCAATCCCATTATCAAAGTGGATCCTGGGCACTGCACTGCAATGGAGAAATAGGCAACAGAGCAGCTGGCATGAGGGAAGGAGAAAGCTGTTTTCCCTCTTCTCCTTGCCCCTCCTCTTCCCCTTGTGACAGCCCCTCTGTTTCCCATTTTTCCATTGCAGCACAGCACCAAGGATCCACTTTGATAAGGGTGGTGGTAATTTAACAATTAGTTCACCCAGGGTCAGGTTGACTGCAGGAGGCTCATCCCGTATGTGCAGCAGAGCTGGACGATAGGGATGGGCCACGCCTCCCACAACAAGCCAATCTGACCCTGAGCGAACTGGTTTTAAACACGGGGACTGAAGCAAGAGTGAGCATTGGGATCTGCATATGTGATGATTTTATGTTACTTCATTGTGTAAGTTGCTGTAGTTTTATACTAACTGTTGATTTATTTATTCATTCACCTAACTTCCAAGGACTTTGGAGTAAAAAAATAAGGATTGTACTTTATTGTTATGTCATATGGCTAATAATATACAAGCAGCTTAAAAGTAATTTAGAATCAAATGACCAAATGGTGATAAAAACACTAAACAAACAAACAAACAAACAAACAAATAAATAAATAAATAGCATCTTGAGATTTTGATGCCCTTACATGAGATGATAACAACTTTGCAAGTTCTCAAACAAGAATGCCAAATTCTTGGGTGAGATTGCAGGCTTAGGGCATTTTTGAAGAACCTTTTCTGCAAACTGCCAAGGGCACCCCCTCTGGGGTTCCAATAAATTTGATATGCCCACAGGGATCATGATGCCAATTTCTAGCTTACTCTGATCATCAGAGCTTGTCATATCTACTGAATCTAACTCCGGAGAACAGTGTACAATAATGTTAAACACAGTATTCATGACCCAACTGAACATTATATTGGGAAGGAAAAGAACCTGTGTATAACTTTACAGGGGGAAACAATGGAATGCTTAGGTCTTATGCAACTCAGGTTTCAGACACAGAAACAGATAGTTTTAAAACAAATATTATAGAAAGTACAGTATCTCCAGTTATGAAATTGAAGCATAGGCTTCCTTTCAGCTCTTGAACAATTAAATAAACATTATTAACAACCTATCCACACCTTTTTAAAATGTAGCTCTATTCTATTAGTGACTTAACAAGTTCACAGCAAAGCAGTGGTGGTGATTAGCAATTCTTCATCTTAGAAGAGATTGATGTACATTGATGCAAGTTCCAATTCTTTCCAGTGCAGGAGTGGAAAATGTATACAAGTTTAGAAATTTAGCCTTATTGCTACCTGCTTTGATCACCAAACCCCTAAGGATTCAGTTGTCTCAGTATCAATATGTCTTTCTCTGTTAAGGTGTACACTAATTTCCTAAATCAAACCGCTTTCCTATCCTCCTTGAGAATGGTGAAAGGAATTTGTAGCATAAGTGTAGCCTGTTTTAATTACAAATGCAAAGCAAGTTAAACTCTTGCCACAAATAATGTCTTCCCAATTACAATCCCCTTTGGGATTATTATTTACCAAGTCAATCATTACATATGGAGACAGGAGCGTTGGCAGCTGTTTTACTTCACCATTGTTATGGACAAAATATAATTGGACAAATCTTCCTAAAGATAAATAAGCATCTAACTGAACAACAGTTTAAATGTCTGAAAGTAAATAAGCTGTAATTGATTTTATACATTAGAGGTGGTATACATTCAATAGTTATTGAAATGAAATTTGTTTGCAAACCACATCCAGCTCCATGCTATTCAGACTGCAAGTAACAATAGGCATTTCAAGATGGCCTTAGTGCTTTAGCAGTCAGATTTAAACAAATTAAGACCACAGTCCATTTATTTGTTGCTGTTTTGTAACTTTTAGTCTTATAGTTGCTGATAGTGAATGTTTCAATTCTAGGTATTTATTGTATAACAATAATGCATCTGTGTGACATAATTACCATGTTGCTTTTCATTTCATCTTGCAGTTCACATAAGCTGATTTCAAGAAAAGAAATGAACAAAAGACAATGAGATACCTACACTGTCCTTTCCAGAAAAAAAGTATCAGTCTTTATTTGTTTACTAGTGGTTTGACCAAAAGTTAGGTGAGAAATTTGCCCTCTTTTCTTCAAATAAGCTCTGATTTTTATTCTTCGCTTTCTAAAGAGAGTTTTTATTTTCCATTTCCTCTTCCTATATCTTAGATGACAGCAAGGAAAGCCTTGGAATTGCAGCTGCTTTGATCCTACAGGAAATAATCTCCTATTTAATTACCATGTCTAAAAATCCAGAGAAAATGGGAAAAATAGCAGAGGCACCACAAGGGATCTCAGAAAGCAACACATGAAAGTCACAAATATCAAATATCTCCCCTGCCCCCATACAGATGTGTAATATTAACACATGTGCAAATGACTTGTACATTATCATTAAAATTTATCACAATAGATTCATCAGGAGTTCTAATAGCAATTATTGTCTTTTCCTAAACAAATAATACAGACAAACATGTACACCAGATAAAGTACATAACTCTAATGTAAAAAAATGAAATAAAGAAATAAAAAATGGTTTTCAGGAAAATCGTTTCTTGTTTGTAGTTCAGAGCAGTTCAGAGTAATTGAACTACAGAATTTGGGAAAAAAAACTCATTAAAACTCATCTAAGGCAGTAAAATTGCTTTTAGCAAACTAGGATTAGTTTGATTTATAGCATCTATGGAGCAGTATGTGTTCAAACATGCTTGTTCAATTAATTGTACTATAGTATAATGTACCATTTAGCAGTAGGTTTTTGAATTGGCAAAATGAACAATCCTTAGGGCGAGTTACATTCATAAATTATATTTATTTCAGCCAAATAGCAGTTAACTGAGTCTTATTCATTATGGTAGACCAACAATCTTTTGTTCAAATTACCATATCAATTGTAATGTGCAGCCTTTGTAAATTGAGAAAGGCAAGGAGATTGTTATTTTCATTTTCACAACTGAGAAATGAGGAAAAACAATTCTTTGTCTTAGTTTTGTAAATTATGCCAGATGTTTATTCATTGATTTATTAAACAAATATTAATCCTTCCTTTTATAAAAAAAATATTAATTAGGTAACAGTACTTAAAACCTGTAAGTCCTGTAATACCTAGACGTACTACACGTGCAACTAGACCACTTGATAGGTATCAAGCAAGTATAGTTTGCCAAGTAACTAAAGTTCCAACTAGTATAGATGAACTTAGGATGTATCCTGCTAAGGATCAGGAGAATTGGCAAAAGGCAATGGAAAAAAGAACTAAATTCATTAAAGGTAATGAAAGTTTATGAAGATGCTAAATTACCTCCAGGAGAAAAATCCATTGGGTGCAAATGGATATTTAAAGTAAAAACTGGAAATGATGGGACTGTTACCCATAAGGCTAGGTTAGTAGCTCAAGGATTTAATCAAACTGCATCTGATTACGATGAAGTTTTTGCACCAAGCCTTAAAGCAACATCTTTAAGACCAGCTTTAGTGTGGGCAGCTAAGAAAAACTATGTCATTAACCATTTAGATGTAGAAACTGCTTATCTGCATGCACCATTGCAGCACACTATATATTTAAGAAAACCAGTAGGTATAAAAGACAATAAAGTAAATAGTAATGATTGTTGGAAACTCAAAAAGAGTCTTTACCGGTTGAAACAATCTGGCTTTGAGTGGAATCAATATATTGTGAAAGAGTTAAACAATATAGGTTTTAAATCTGGTTTAGCAGATCCATGTGTGTTTAGAAGAGAAAATAATGGAACGGTGTCATTATTGTTATTATTTACAGATGATATTGCTTTGATAACTAAGACTAATAATGAAGCTAATGAGATTATATCATTATTAGCCAAAAAGATAAAATTAAAGCATTTAGGTGAAATTAAAAAGTATCTAGGATTGACAATTAACAAAACAAAATGGATTTAAGATATCTCAAGAAGATAAAATTTGCCAATTAATTAAAACGTTTAAAATGGAACTTTGTAAACCGGCAAAGACTCCAATGTGTCAGGAAGTTTGCCAAACTGATGATCAAAGTCCCAAATTTGATGAGTCCATATATCAATCTTTAATTGGTAGCTTATCATATATCAGCAATTGGTCAAGGCCTGATATAGCTTATAGTGTTAATCAGCTGGCATGTTTTAATTCGGATCCACATCAATGTCATTGGCAATCATTAAAGAAAATTTTAAAATATCTTAAAGGAACAATGAACCATGCATTGTATATAGAACCAAAGGGTGATTTGAGTCTTAGTGCCTATGCAGATGCAAGTTTTGCAACTGATATAAACACTAGAAAATCAACATCTGGGATGGCTATATTATTTGGTAAGACACTAATAGGATGGAGGTCAATCAGACAACAGCATATCAGCTTGTCCACGATGGAAGGAGGAATTTTCATGTCTGTCATTACTATGCACTGACTTGATTTTGTACAAACAGTTATTATTAGACATGGGTATAACTGTTAAAGATTCCATTATTGTGTACGAGGACAACCAGGCAGCCATAAAAGTTAGCTACTAGTATTGCTGTAAAAACTAGATCAAAACATACTGATTTAAGATACTTAAATGTTAGAGAATCTGTAAAGAATGGGCTAATTAAATTGGAATACTGCATGACGGAAGAAAACATTGCAGACCAATTTACAAAAGCTCAAGGAGTAATCAAGTTTAAAGAAAGTTGTAACAAATATGATTTAAAGATGTAAATAGTTATATTTATTATTATTTCCTAAAAGGGGAGAATGTTAGGGATAACATTGTTTACCCTAACTGGTTTAGGTAAAATAATAAATATGTAATCATAGTTTATAAATTAAAGTGTCTGCAACTTTAAATATGGGAAAGTAATTAAGGGAGTGGTTGTGAAAGCACTTTAAAAGAAGCAAGACGACAGCTTGCTCTCTCTCTGGCTTTGATGATCCCTAATTACTGCATGGACTCAACACTGCGTTACTCGAACGGGAGAGAAACAAAGGACTGATTTGTAAGTGAACTGACATAGGATATTCTGCACGGACTTTGCTAACTGAATATCCCTGAATGGACTGACTAAATGATACATGACTATTGGACTGTTATTTTGACTATGCTATAAATGGAATAAACTATATTTTTGATAGCACATGCGTATCTGTTATTTTTACTGTATGTTAATAAACATACAAGCTTAGCTCACTTATTTATCTGTATGCCTATCTGACTAACGCTGCACATTCTGTTTAGCTTGTCTCCCTAACCCTGGTTTGGGAACCCAGGCTTAACAGAAGGTACAGAACACCCCTCCCCTCTTGGTTCAGTCCTACGTAGCGTAGTCCCGTAGGTAGGCGGGGCTCCGTCTTTGCCTACTGGACCTGCGCAGGTCAGTCGTAGGTTGGATCCCGGCCGGTTCGGTCGAGGTCTCTGTTTCTCCGGACTCCGTCGTGGGAACCGCCTGGTCTGTCTGGCTGGGCCGTTCTCCGCAGCTCCCTCCTGGGCTATCCGGGTTGGTTGAGCTGTGGGTTTCGCCGCTCCCGCTCAGTCTTCCCAGGTTGGTTGAGCTGGCCTGGCAGTCTGTTCCTGGCGAGGTTTCGTGCTGGCTGCTTGCAGGTGAGTATGGCTGGTTTCTTTTTTCTGGGTTTTGGTTCCCGTGGTATCCCCTCCCCTCTTGGTTTGTGTTGATGGGGTTGGTTTTGTTTGGTTGCGTGTCAGTGGTGTCTTGTATGGCAGTCCTCGATCTTAACTGATCGATGTGGCATTTCCACGCTCGTCCATCGGTTGTTTGTAGCCGGTATGAGCGTGGGCCTATTAGTTGTGTTATGATTGCTGGTACCCATAATGGGTCTCCGTTTAGGTTCTTCGCGTAGACGGCGTCGCCTGGTGAGAAGGTTCGGTGTTTGCTGGTGGAGTCTGGGGGTTTCTCTGGGTTGTAAGTGGGGTGTAGTCTATCGAGTGGGGACCTTATTTTCCTCCCCATTAGCAGTTCTGCCGGCTTTTATTTGTTGTGGTGTTCGGGGTTATGTGCTGTATGAAAAGTAATTTATTTATTTTGTCCTGGATCTCCCCGTGGTCTATTTTCTGGATGGTTTTTTTTTGTGAATTGAACCATCCGTTCCGCCCTACCATTCATCGCCGGATGCACTGGGGCTGTCAGTGCGTGTCATATGCCCCTTTCTGCTAGGAATTTTTCGAATTCTAGCGAGGTGAATTGGGGCCCATTGTCGGACACGAGGACGTCCGGGAGGCCGTGTGTTGCGAAGAGTTTGCAGAGTTCTTTGGTCACGGCTTCCGTGGTGGTTGTTCTCATGTTGTTTACCTCCAGCCAGTTGGAGTAAGCGTCTACGGTTATTAAGAAAGTGTGTCCTTTTGTGGGCCCGGCGAAATCTATGTGGATTCTAGACCAAGATCCCGTGGGGGTTTCCCACTCTAGGATGGGTGCTGTGGGTGGGCTTGGTCTAGTTTCCTGGCATTGTTGACACCTTGCTACCCAGGCCTCGATCTGTTTGTCCATCCCTGGCCACCAAGCATAACTTCTGGCCAGGGCTTTCGTTCTAACGATGCCCAGGTGCCCCTCGTGTAACAGTTCCAAAACCTTCCCTTGTAGTTTTTCCGGGATGACCACCCTATCTCCCCATAGTATACACCCTTTTAGTAACGAGAGTTCCGTTTGCTGGTTCCGGAATGTCCTGAAGGTCTCGTCGTTGTCCTTTTCTGGCCACCCTTTCTCTACCCAATGCAAAACCCGCGCCAGACGTTTGTCTTTATTAGTTTCTTGGGCAATGTCTGACGCGGTTATGGGTAGGTTGGGTAGAGTCTCTATGCTGAGGGTGGTCATCATGGGTGCTGGGTCAGTGTCTGGTTCGGGTAATGGTGAGCAGCTTAAGGCATCCGCATGGGAGATAGTCTTACCGGGTCGGTGTGTGAGCCCGTAGTTGTAGGCGACCAGGAATTCGGACCACCTAGTCATTCGGGGAGACAGAGTGTTCGGGGTGGCCCTGTTCCCTGCGAGTATTCCCAGCAGCAGTTTGTGGTCGGTGATGATGGTAAACGTCCGGCCATAGAGGTACTTGTGAATCCTTTTTACTGCGGCGACGATAGCCAGAGCCTCTTTGTCCAGCTGGCTGTAGTTCCGCTCCGGTTTGGTGAGGGTCCTTGAAAAGAACGCGATGGGTGCTTCCTTTCCATTGGGGAGAGTGTGGCTGAGGACAGCGCCGACGCCGAAGGGTGATGCATCGCATGTGATTGCGAGTGGTAGGGTCTTGTTGTACTGGATGAGGAAGGCATCCGAAGTTTTCCTGAAGGTGGCTTCCTCGCGTTTACCCCAAATCCAGGTAGCCGCCTTGTCCAAAAGCCTATGCAAAGGCTCCGCCACGGTCACCTTTTGGGGCAGGAAGACATTATAAAAGTTAAGTAGCCCCAGAAACGCCTGCAGTTCTGTTTTTGACCTGGGTGTGGGGGCTTCCTTGATGGCTTTAATTTTTTTTGTCAGTGGGGTGGATGCCGTGTCGGTCTAGGAGATATCCTAGGAATTCGACCCGCTCTGTGTACAGCTGGCATTTTTCCTTCTTCACTTTAAGCCCGGTTTCTTTGAATCTCGTTAGCACCTCCCTTAGGTGACTCTCTAGTTCGGCCTGGTTGGTTGCCGATACTAGTACATCGTCGAAGTATGGTACCACCCCCTTGATGCCTTGTAAGAGTCTTTCCATGAGGCTCTGGAAAATTCCAGGCGCCACGCTGACTTCAAATTGGAGGCGGTTGCGTCTAAAGGCTCCCTGGTGGGTGACTATGGTTTGCACCTCTGCAGTTTCCTCATCGACCGGCAGTTGCTGATATGCTTGGGCCAGGTCGAGTTTCGCGAAGACTTTGCCCCCTCCCAGTGAGTGTAGGAGATACTGCACTACGGGGACGGGGTAAGCGCTTTGCTGCAAGGCGCCATTTAGGGTGGCCTTATAGTCCCCGCAGATTCTCACTGACCCATCAGGCTTGATTGGGGTGACTATGGGGGTCTCCCACTGGGCATGGTCTATGGGTTGTAAGACCCCTTGCTTGAGGAGCTTGTCAATTTGCTCGTCAATTTTCGGTTTGAGTGCGAACGGTACCTGCCTTGGTTTTAGGCATTTCGGGGGAACATTTGGGTCTAGGCTGAAGGATATAGGGGGCCCTTGGTACTTGCCTAGGGTGCCGTCGAACACTTCTTGGAAGTCCCAGGCCAGTTGCTGCTCCCAGTCGGCTTCGGCGATGTGGTCGATGCCCGTGATGGCGATGCCTAGCGGTGCGAACCATTGAAGTCCCAGCAGGCTAGGTCGGTCTTGATCGACGATGGTCAGGGGAAGTCTTTCGGTGTGCCCCTTGTATGTCACTGTGAACTGTCCTGTTCCGACTACAGGGATGCGGTTTCCCAGGTAGTCTTTGAGGATTAATCTCTGGTTTTCTAGTTCCCTTCTCTGGATGGTAGGCACCAAGCGTTTAATTTCTTGCCATGCTACCATTGAGAGGTAGGACCCGGAGTCCACTTCCATTTTACAGGGTTTGCCTTCGATGCCTACCTCCACGTAGACCTTTATGTCGTCTGTGGTTGTTGCGTGGCCGATGGTGACCGTCTGATGTGTCTCTTCTCTCCGCTGGGTCTCGCCCCCTCATTGGGCTCATCCATTCCATTCCCAATGGTTGTCTGCTGGGCGGTCTCTGGTCCTGGGGAGTGGGCTCTCTCGTTTCCGCTCGCTCGGGTCCCATCGTCTGGGGCTGTGGGTTTTCTTGAGGCGGCAGACGCGGGCTATATGGCCTTTTTTGTCGCAGTGCTGGCAAACAGAGTCAAAGAACCGGCATTCGGATCTGGGGTGGTCACCTCCGCAACCAGCACACGCGGTCCTCGACTTACGACTCCGCCAGCTGCGCTGGTCGCGGCCTGCCTGGAGACGATGGATGTCTTCCTCCTCGTCTGACGTGCCCAAGGTGGAGTGGAGTTCGTCCTGGTGGGTGGTAGTTTCAGGTTGGGCCTCAGTCGACCTTGCAGGGTTGTTGTTTTCGGCGCGGTCCCCGGCGTTCGGTCTCCGCATGCGGTCTGCTGATTGTCGGGTTGCTTCGGCTGCCGCGGCTTCGGAGATGGCATCGGCGAGAGCGATGTTGCCCTTACCAATCAACTGACTTTGGAGAACGGGGTCGAGCCAAAGGCCGAGCACGATTCGGTCCCGCAGGGCCTCGTTCATATTGGAGAACTCGCACAGTGCTCCAAGGCGCCGCAGCTCTGCGACGAAATCACTGAAACTCTCGCCCGACCGCTGGTCCCGCCGATAAAATTTGTGTCATCGGATGAGGATGGGTACGGCTGGAGCGTAGTGTTTCTGGAGTAATGGCTTGAGGTCCACCCAATCCATCGCAGTAACATCAGCGGGCTTGGCTAGCGCTTTTGCTATCTTAAACAATGCGGGCCCGCAATGCATTAGGAAGATGGCTCGTTTCTTCGGTCCCGTGGCATCCTTCAGATCATTGCATTCGAGGAACATGTGGAATCTGTCCATGTAAGATTCCCAGTCCTCACTGGCGGGGTTGAAGGGGGTTGGTGGCGTGATGCTGGCCATCTCGTCGGTTGGCTGGCTTCCGTCAGACACGTGCTTTGGTTCAGGATAAGAATCCCATCCTCGTCGCCAGTGTTATGTCCGCGTGGAAGGAAGCCAGGAGTCGGTGACTTTGTATCAAGCTCTTTATTGAAGTCAGTAACTGAACTGGCTCTTAGAAAAACTTTGCGGCTTTTTATTCCCAAGCCGCGGCGGCCGCGGCCAATGGCACCGCTTTGAATCTCCCGCGATTCGAATCTACCAATCGCAAAAGATTCCCAGCGAGCCAATCGGCGCGGCTTGCCTAGCCAATCCAATTGCCCGTGCTTTGGCCAATCAAAGCGCGGGGATTTCAAGAATTCAAATGAAGGTACAGAACAAGATACACACACACACACACACACACACATATTCTTAGACTATAAGATGTCTAGAATCACTTTTTGACAAGCAGCATATGAGTTGATAAATACAGTACAAATAAAAACTATACAGTTGAATTTGCAACAGAAGATAGTAACTCAATAGGAAAAGGATTTTCATTTTAAATTTGCAAGCTTAACATTTAGTATGTTTAAACTAAATTAATGTGTATAATACATTCAATAACTTGTGGAATTATGAAGGTTGGACATATAAAGAAAACTTGGAGGGGGGGAAATCCATGCTTGAACTTTCTTTAAATACAATTAGAGCTGAATACATCTTAGTATTAGTTTTACATTACCATCTATTAAAAATGGAATATTTTACAATAAATGAAGTATGAAACATTTTCTGGGACATTAATATATTTAGCCATCATGCAAGTCAAAAGTAGTACCCTTCGGGTCAAATTGGATACTTAAGCATTTAGCAAAAATTACCGAGTACATTGTCTGCAAGATAATTGTAAAGCTATAAAATGATTCAGTTCAGTGATTCTAATATGATTTAATTATAATGGAACCGGTGTCACTCACCTTGTGAATATTTAACATTGAGCTACTAGTTTTAAGGATATTTTGTGGAAGAGCAAGTGGTACAAAAAGTACAGGTGTTTGCAAAAGTGTGGATATGTCACATGCATATACACATGCTCAGGCATTGGCTGTTTCTCCATTTATAACATCATTCAGTTATGATTCAGGCAATATTAGATCTGTTTCCACTACCATTATTTTAGCACAATGATGGTTCAGCTTCCAGAATCCCTAACCAGCATGGTTCTTACTAACAATAACAACGTTGGGATTTCAGAAAGAGACTGATGCTTGTATTGTTTGTTTTTTTTCTTTCCTGTTGGTTGACCATACTTTACCAATGTAAATGGAAGATGTTGAAAGATCTGGCCCATAAAACAATCAGGAGTCGAACAAGACTAAATTAATTACATCAGCATTACTATACCAATTAATTATGTATCCTACTTATAATAAAGGAATGAAAAAATGGACAAAAACTTTAATTGATTTTAGAGTTTTGAAATCTACTATTGATTGAATAGGGTGTATGAATTATAGCTTGAGTATTCAAGGCCTACTCTTTCAATTTTTTTCCATATGCCACTCATTCAGCTGCTTGATCACTGAGATTGTTGGAGAAAATTTGCTGTGTATTCTAAGAAGTACAGAGTACCATTTTGTCTAATAGTCTAATCTAATTGTATCATTACCAGGGACAGAAAAATACAACATACCTAAAATCTTATTTAAAAAGCTTAGACATTAAACAGAATAGAGTGAATATTTTATCAATTCCCCATTCCAGAAACAAAAATTCACAAGGGAATAAGAAAACAACAACACACTGCCCTTCCTGGATATTTTCATCATTAGAAACACAAATCTATTGAAAAATTACTCATATTAACCAAATACTCCACTACCAAAGTAATAACCCAACCTCCCACAAGAGGAGCTGTGTAAGAACATTATTCAGGCAAGATATATGCACTGCAGCAAACCAGAACGCCAACAAAAGGAAACAAAACACTTACACAACATTTTCCAACAAAATGGATATCCACACAACTTTAGCCCAAAGTGCACTCAACCCATTACAGCAAAACAAACACAAGTTATGAAAAGGATATCACTACCATATATCAAAAAAACATCTCAGAAATCATCGGTAGACTATTACAACTCCACAGTATCACCATAGCACATAAAACCTACTAAAGCCCTCCAAAACATTTTAAATAAGCCAAAAGACCCAATAGTCCAAGATAAAAAAACCAATCAGGTGTCATCTATAATAGCACTATCAACAGCACTTAGACTTATATACTGTTTCACAATGCTTTGCAGCCCTCTCTAAGCAGAGGGCTTAGTTTACAGAACTAGCATGTTGCCCCCCAACAATCTGGGTCATCATTTTACTGACCTCAGAAGGATAGAAGGCTAAGTTAAACTTGAGCCACTCAGAATCGAACTTCTGTCTGTCAACAGAATTAGCCTGCAATACTGCATTCTAACCACTATAGGAGTAATTTGGAGTTTTGAAGGGATATTTACCATAAAACTTTGATGAAACTGCTTTTTTCCTCAAATTGGAAGAAGCCACACACTAGTTTGCTTGAGGGACAAATGGGGCTATCCAGAAGCCTTGCTCATTGAAGCAAGATGGTGGTGAAGCAAATGAAGCCATGTTTGATTAGGTAGGGAGTGCTTGCCTCATCTGCACAAAGGGCACTGTTCCACATGGGGCAAAACATCACCTCTCAAAGAAAACTAAGAGTTCCTCACTGAAGAAAAGCAATATTTCCCATATATTGACAGTGAATGTTGCATTTTGGATATTAAGTTGAAAAGAAGAATGGGATATACAATGTTTATGGTGGAACAATAGGAAAGCAGTACCATTAGGTACGGAAACTTTGGATGGATGGCTGGTTGGCTGGATGGATGACAACAGTAGATATATTAGATAGACAGACAGACAGACAGACAGATGATTTTCTTTTCTGAGGTTCGATTTCTAGTAGGTGATGCACCTGTGTCCTAAATGTTTATGCAGCAAAGCTGTTAACAACATGAAGTATATAAAAATTAAAACAAAGCATTTGACTATAGCACCAATAGAATTTCAATAGGAACTGAAAAACAACATAAACCCTGAAGCACTCTCATTTCTCTAAAGGAGAAAATATTAGAGCTGTTAGCAATAATTTATAATATTTAAATATGCTCCAATTAGTAGACTATAGAGAATACATTACATCTAATGCTCATTTTGTCCTGAAAAAGAAATATGTGATCATTTTGAAAATGACTCCAGCCTGTAACTTAACTATTAGGCTTTCATAAATCACTGTAACACTATCTCCTTACTACATAGGTATGCAGGAGCAGTATCATGGTTAATTAATTATAGGCAAGTACCAGGGGTGGTATTCAGCAGGTTCTGACCAGTTCTAGAGAACCAGTAGGAGAAATTTTGAGTAGTTCAGAGAAGTGGCAAATACCACCTCTGACTGGAGATTTTACAGTATTCTTCCCCTGCCACACCCACCAAGCCATGCCCACAGAACTGGTAGTAAAAAAAAATTGAATCCCACCACTGGCCTAACCACCCCCAAATGTGTATATACTTTTAAACATTCAGGAACCAGCCTTTAAGCGGAAAATAAGGCATATGACCTTGACAGAGATATGCATGCTCCATTGCCAAGGCAATAAAGTGTGAGATATGTTTTAAGTACATCCAGATGACATATGGAAGTGGCTCAGACAGACACCTCCCAAATTCAATGAACTATAAGAAAGAAGAGGAGTTGCAGCATAGACTTGCAAAGTCCTGTTATTATAGCCAGTCTCAATTAAAGTAGTTTTAACCTTCCTGTGGTGTGGATTTCATTGCATAGTCTATCTAGTGAGGCTGACAGTTTGTGAGTTAATTTGTGCTTCTCTGCACAAATATTTACAAAGATTTTTGAAATAGTTCCAAAAATGAATGCACCTACATATACACAGACATACATCTATATCTTTATCTGAAGGATTCTTGGTGCTTTCTGAGCTTGCTTGTTTCTTGCAGATGTTTCATTACTCTAACTTGATAACATCATCAGTGCAGGTTATGATTTGGTTCCTCATAATGTGTTTTATTCGCAAAAGTCTACTAGAACTTGGATATAATGAGGACTCCAATGTCAGACACTTCATACTTGAAAGGTATTTTTTATCTTCTACCATCAAGTTTAATACTCAGTCCAGTGAACTATTGTGGAGAATTTAAAAGTATTATTACTGTTTGTTTTGCAACATTTTGACTTTTTCTTATAACAAATGTTGCTTAATCATGGGTTTAAATTTTGGCTTCCTTTACATTTACAATATGAAATTATTTACTGTCCTTGGAGATGAGTGATTTTAAAAGCTCATCTGGCATGTGCCTTTTGATTTTTGTACTAGGTGCTTTCACTTTTTTTTAAAGTAGGATATTATTTAATTCAGTCGTTCATTATGGACTAAGAACTCTTGATTTAATAATTCAAGATTTTATTCAGCATTGCTATTAATTGACAAAATTGTTCATTGTATTTTTTCTAAAGGTAATCTCATCTGCATCAATTACTATATGCTTATTTTTTAACACACATTCATTTTGGCAGTATCCCGAATCATACCAATTAAAGTGTTGTTAGGTGTTAAGGATCCCCCCCTTTAAAGCTGCGTGGTTCTAAGGAAATATTAGGAGATGGCAAAGTCTTTTGAAGCTTAGCTGAGCTACAAAATTAAACAAAAAAGATCTTCCCCCTTAACACTGGAAAATTCTATCTTTGATTTTTCCTTCATTGTATGTCCTGGTATCTAAGTCTGCTTCACAACACTGGAGGAATTGTCTAGGTCACATTTTGGGAGATACATGAAAGGAATATATAATCACTGAATGAGAAACAAACCATTTATATAATCAAAACCAATTTGTTTAGCTTTTTAAAGATTAGGAAAGCACGCTAAAGTCCAATTGTGTTTTTGAATGTATGACATTGCTACTCCAAAACTATTTCTACTTTTGCTGACATAAATATTAATGTGTTTACATATTTGAAATATGTTTGGGATAAGTTATTAGCCTACAATTCTATATGTCAACATTTGTTTTTATTTTTGCAACTTTTTTATGAGATACCTTTCCTTCAGAATTTTTCATAATTTACAATTATTTCAGAATATGTCTTATGAAAATGGATAGAAATCCTTTGAAGCAAGCATATTTAAAATAACACTGTGTTTGGATCTTGAATATAATTAGGCTGATGGAACTCCTGACAGCTTGTTTGAACATTTTGAGTAGATGATAACTCAGCTACTGCATTTCAGAATGAGTTGAATGTCATACACACATATCACTTGTACAACTTCCTCGCACTGCAGTTCAAATAATAAAATATATTCAACTACAATCAGATAACAAAAATTTATTAGGAAAAAATGAATATGTGCAGTTGGCAAGTACAAATTAATCTTGTTTTTTTTTCCCCTGCTCGTTATCACAGTGTCTAAACCCTTCTATCACTTTTGTCACAAATTTTATCTAATTTAAAAGTACTTTTCCCCAGAGATCCTGAAAAAAGCTACTAAGCATAAATGTTATCTTTACTGAGCCAGTGCAAGAAACATAGTTTCACTTCATCAAAGACATTTGCATCATAGATAATGAACCAATGATATGATTTGCTTGAATGCAGAACTCTGTATCATCTTGAACTACTTCAGGTGACAATTACAGAAGGACCTTTCAAATTATCTCTGACCAAAGTCTTTCATCAGAGGCTTCTGATACTGAGGGATTGCATGTAGGGTTCATTGAAGCTGCCTAGTTTAGAAGATCTTGGCCTTTATGCTCTAAACTGGAGCTATGAGATTGCTTACAGAAGCTTTTTTTAATCTTTAAAGTCTTTGCTATGTTTGCTTCAGGTTGGGTCACTTGTGCTAGCACTTGCAACAAAACACCCAGTCTGGAAGACCTTTAGCATATACTAAGTACCCTCTAGCTGGCCTGCTAGGTAGACAGGATTGCCTGGGGTGATTATTGAAGTACCTCAGACTAGAATAAGATTGCCAGATAAGACAAACAAGGTTGTGGACAATTAGAATGGAAGTCGCTTGGGGAAAAAGAGGACGTACTATTTAACTTTCTTTGCATCCACAATAACAACCCAAAATTTATTATTTGTTTGTATGAAAGTATATATATGTATGTATATGAAAGTACTTTTTCCTGCATCAGAAATATTTTTTTTTCCAGTTACAGGAAATTGCTAAAGACAGTTGAGAAGCAAAAAAGCTTTCAGTGTCTCATTAAGGTCTTGTCAATTTCAGGCAGCAGCAGTATTAATCAACTAATTAGCTTGTTAACTTGCAATAAGCACATATTCAGGAAGTGGAGAAAAGCTGTTCAGGCAGAGCTAGTTGGACAATATTTGATATTAAAGCTATGCCTGCTGGATAGAGATATGAGGAGAAAAAGGAATGTATGTTCTCTTCCTGCCAGACATCTGGTAACTCTAGCTTGGAAGAGTTTTAGCATGGACACACTGGAATGAAGAGTTTTGTTGCAATCTGAAGGGAACTCTGCAGTATTTGCCAGAGCTATCTAGCCCAGAAACATATCTCAGTCTTCTTTCATCACACTCATCAAGTAAGTTTCTGTCCATCTTCTTCAATAGAAGGCTGAGAAAGATTGTAAAGTTGAGCACAAGTATTTGTAAAGTTCCAATATTTGACGTCTCCTACAAAAGGTCAAACTATTTTCCAAAGCACCAAAAGGCAAGATGAGAAACAATAGATGGAAACTAACCAAGGAGAAAAGCAACTTAGAACTAAGGAGAAATTTCCTAACAGTGAGAGCAATCAACCAATGAATAGCCTGCCTTCAGAACTTGTAAATGCTCCATCACTGGGAGGTTTTCAAAAAGGGACTGGGAAAACATTTATCTGAAATGGTATAGGGTTTCTTGCTTGAAGCAGAGGGTTGAATAGAAGACCTCCAAGGTCATTGCCAACTCTATTATTCTATGTTCTATGAGTAAAATAAACAAATTGATCCCTTACTTTATTATTAGAAATGAGAATGCAGATTCCTTAGTTTGAAGGTTTTCTTCAATAGAACCTTATTTGAAGTGAAATCCTCTCTTCTAGTTTTGCACAGAGTTAACCACTTCTGCAAAGCTGTTCATATCATGTATCTGATCATCGAAAAGAATGGATACCTTTCCCCATAAGTTGTAACAACAATTGCACTGTGTCATTTACTGTTGCATAGATTTGCTATTTTCAGATTTCTAGATTATTAAGATTCCCCTAAAGAAAGTATCATAGAAAATGTCTTTATGGTAAGCAGATGGTCTGTCATACTAATCCAGCATTATCTAGTTTGATTGACAGCAGGAATCTTTGACTGTGGTTTTTCTAGCTAGAGACACCAAGGATTTCATTAGTAACTTTTAGCATATCCTTCTTCTTTCCTTAGAAAGTAAGTTTAGATTCTTTATAGGGAGAAAATGCTTTCAAAAGCCTTCACTTTCTCTATATGGTCACTCTATCTTCTGGAATTATTTTGGAACATGAAGTTACTGTTGAACATGCACAACTATACCACTTCAGATCATCTATATCAAACAGATATTGACAAACAACAAAAAGATATTGACCGAGAACTGTCAGGATCTGTAGTAAATTAGAAAAAAAATCAAGAGAAAAACTTACCTTGTCTACTTTAACTTCTCATTAATCTTTGGTTGCAGCACTCTTTCAAAAGATAGACTGAAAAGGGAACATGTTTACATTCTGATAGCAAATTTGGACGGATGGTTTATACTTTCCTTTTATGATGAACATCATTTTTGGAAGACTCTTTTTAAGTAGCCAGTTGTACAAATTAAGTTAACAATTAGAATGGATTGTTCATTGCTAAATTAATACAGAGCAAGGAATGATTAACTGTCTGTCAGGGCATCCACTTAAATTGATGCATTATTTGCTGGAGAGAATGTGTATTACATAGGCACACTGAGTGAGAAGCAGCTCTTGGGAAAGTGCTGTTCTCTTGAAGGTGATTCATTAAACTGTTCTGGAATGCAAGGACAGGGGTCAGCAGTAGATACTGCTAACCTGCTAGGGCTCCATCAGTTGCCAGAAAATGTTATATGTTGATGCCAGAACTCATCATAAGAGACATTTTTCCATAGGTTCTTCCTAAGCACAGCAGTAACACCAAAAGGTTTGGTGTCACACTGGTGTGACTAATTGTGTGGTTTCCTCCTCACTGCCTCATTCACCAAAACTAAGGGCTGTGATATGAAGTAAAGGTCTCTTGTGGTGAAGTAATTTTAATTTCCATTTGGGTTTTTTGTTTTGTTCTTTGAGGTTTTTTTTTAAATGTCACCTTTGTGTTATTTCAATCTATGAATTTCTTTTAAATGTAGATACTCCTGCTGCTGAATTCCTGGAACTTTGTGGCAAATCAAGATATCTGAAAAAAAAGATGTATTTTGCCACACTGCTTTACCATAACAAGAAAACAATGAAGTATACAATAGTTAGTGGATTGTACTTATTTCAGCATTTAAGAAAATAATGGTGATTCAAAAATATTTCTGGTTTGGTGCTGCTGAAGACAGACTATTGTGATTCACAACAGATACAGTGGAACTTAAAAGTTTGTGAACCTTTCTCATTACAAGAAAAAATGGGTTATGTCTGAGTTTTTTGAGTTTGAGTTTATTTATTTGTCATTACACTCGCAAGCGGGTGCAACGAAATGAGGTGCTCTTCCACAAGTAAAAACTGGACAAACACCACTAAAAGAAAAAAAATTAAATTAAATTAAAACTAAACACAACCGACCATACAATGATCTCTATGCAATTTAAAAATGTAAAACCCCATTACTCTCATTCACTTCCACATAAATCTTATGACCCTGCATTCAAACTCAAAACTGCACTTGGATAAAAACTGTTCTTAAATCTGAGTTTGCAATACCTGAACAATATTATATTATTGAACAATATTATATTTGCAATACCTGAACAATATTATATTATCTTTCTTGCTTTTATCATGATTTCTGCAGGTAAGATGCTTCTCAGACACAGGAGGATTGAAATATCAAAATATTTACAGAATGACTGTGAATGCTGATAATGGTTGCTTATTATAGAATTCTACTCCATAAACTCCTCTAGCCAATTAAATTGGAAATCTTATTTTTTTGACAATGACTATAATGAGAAAAGGCAATCACACCACATGCATCCTTTTCGTGATGGAAATTACAGCGAGGGTTTTGACATGGTACAAAATTAAACTTCCTGTCCTAATAATCTTGATACCGTCATCCACTGTCCTTTTTAAATGCCATAAGGAAAGTGACTATTTGGAAATATCATATCAATCACAGGGAAAAGACTCAGCTTTAGCTCAGTGAATTAGGGTACGTTGAAAGAAATGGTAGTAAATGTGATAAAGACGGCTACTTATGCAAATTGGTGGCTGTGGATGAAGCTGTTTAATTTAGTTTAACATAATGTGAGATAAGAGATGAAAAGCCTAACTTGATAAAGCTGACACATCTGGTGCAAATCCTCACTTCCTTTATTTAAATGAACAAAAGCGAATAGTTGTTATATTTGCTGCTGTTGCCTTCAAGCATAAATGTAATGTTTTATTCTGTTTTAAAGTGCCTTCATCACCTGTTCTCTTTTGATTGTTGGAGTGATTTTACAACTTATTCTTACTTATCTCGTCTGTCAAGCTAAACATTTTTCTATAAAAATCTGTGCCAAAAAGCAAACACAAGAAGGATGAAGCAAAAAGAAAATATATTTAGGGATACTGTAATAAATATACAGGTATGAGGGATAATAGTAGCGGTAATAAGATTTTAAAATGCATGTGGTTATAGATCAAACTTTCTTTCTGGGTCTGTACTGTGCTTGTGTGTATGTGTATGAGGGGAGAGAGATGGGTGGTTCAGAATGTGAAAAATAAATAAGCAAAATATATAATAAAAAAGTAAAGTAATGGAGTAGGATATGAAAACCTGTGCTTTTAACAAAGACTTGATTCACAAATTCTTATCCTATACAATATTTGTTGTATTTATTAGCTTCACTACTATCTATATTTTACTAGCATCCATCCATACTACTATCTCTATTGCTCGAATATCAGGTAATCAATCAAATTACTATAACTTTCTTCTGATTCCTATTATTCCTTTCATCTGAATTGTTCAATAAATAACTTGAGTTAAAGTTTTGCAAATTGGACTAATGCAATGCACTCTATAGAAGGCTGCCCTTGAAGCTTCAGTTGGTACAGAATGTGGCAGCAGGGGCAGTTATGTGTATTCTAAGAGCATCGCATGTTACACCTCTGCTCCACAACCTGCATTGTCTGCCAGTTTGCTTCTGAATCCAATTCAAGGTGCTGGCTTTAACTATATATAGTTATAGTTATAGTTTAGTTATAGTTATAGTTATAGTTATAGTTATAGTTATAGTTATAGTTATAGTTATAGTTTATATATATATATATATATATAGTTAGTTATAGTTATATAGTTATATAGTTATATATATATAGTTATTCGGGTTTTCTCCCGCGTAAGATTGGAAGTATCTAGGCAACGTTTCAATGAAGTCTCATTCATCATCTTCAGGCTTGGTCTTCAGCTCTGTGCTTCTCAGAGTGATGCGAGCTTGCAGCTGCTTCTTCCTTTTAACTGCTAGTGGGGGTGTGACTTGATTGGGTGGGGGCTTGGCTGTGTTCTGATTGGGTGGGGGTGTGTTCTCATTGGTTGGGGGGTTTGGCTGTGTTCTGATTGGTTGGGGGTTGGCTGTGTTCTGATTGGCTGGAGGCGTGTTCTGTTCAGGTGGGGGCTTGGTTGTGCTCAGGTTAGTCTTAGTTGCTGGGGGATTTGAGCTGGTGAGCTGTGATCTTGCTGTTTGGCTATGAGTTCGTGGTTGTGCTGCATCTTCATGATGGGGGTCAGTTCGCTTCATGTGTGGCTCAGAGGGGTTGGAAGTGGTTAGTGATGCAGCTGCAGTGCGGCTTCTGGTCCGTGGTCATGTCTCATCTTCTGTGTGGGTGTGAGTCTGCTTTCTATGTGGAAGTGTGGTGGTGGCATCTTGTGTGGCTCTCAGGGGTGTGGGTCTGGTGTCATTCTTCATGTTACAGAAGCCTGATGAAGGCAGATGAGATTCTGCTGAAACGTTGCTACAACTTTAAAAGCACAACTATTATGACGTGGGAAAATACCCGAACTAAGCTGAATGCCATACATGTAAGTACCCGCGAAAACTTAAGAAAACATATATATATATATTTTACAACAACATTCTTGGCATCTATACAAGATTTTGGTTTAAATATCATAATACATTATCTTGTGTTTATCTACTATTAAATAATATCTTTAGCTATAATTACTATTCTTATATCTTTATATAGTTTACAAAATTTTATTTTACTTTCTTAAGGGTTGTTTCAATTAACATTTTTGTCTTGCTTCTTGGTTCTGTTTGTTAGCCATTTATACCAATTGTTCCAAATTGTAAAGAATTCAGAGTTATCTTTTTCTTTCAGTTTTGTTAGGGATACACACCCTAGCAGAACGTGCAACGGCAGTCTATCAGGCAGGCAAATATGTGAGATAAACGTTGTTGTAGCTTACACTCAGTAAAACAGATACACTGTGCCAGTTAAATTGTTTTTTATTCCAGCAAGAGTTATAGCATAGTCAAACAGTCCATATATAATACACTAGTTCAGTCCATCCGGGGATTAATCAGTTGCAAAGTCCAGTGTTGAAAAAAGAGGTCAGTAAACTTACAAATAATCAGTCCAATAATATATCTCTTTTGCAGTTAGAGATATGAAGAAAATCAAACTTCTTTTCTTCTCTCAGCAATAGCAGGGAAAAACACGCAGTTATCACGATCAATCCATCATTGTCAGCAATCCAGTAAAAGCCAGCAAACAGTGAGCTCTCTTGCTCCCTCTTATGGTGATTTTACAACCGCACCCAAAATACATGTTTTAACAGTTAAAGTGATACACACACTTAAACTCCCTAACATAGTTTATATATATTATTTTACCCAAACTAAGTTAGGTAACCAATGTTATCCCTAACATTCTCCCCTTTTTGGATAATATAATAATATATATATATATATATCTATTTACAATTTCAACCCATAGTTTTCACAATTTTCCTTGACTGAACCTTGGGCTTTCATAAATCCATCAGCAATGTTTTCTTCAGTCATGCAATATTCCAATTTTATTAAACCATTTTTTACAGATTGTCCTACATTCAAATATCTAAGATCAGTATGCTTAGATCTCGTTTTTACAGCAATATTTGTAGCCAACCGTATGGCTGCTTGATTGTCCTCAGAAACTACAATGGCATCTTTAACAGTTACTCCCATATCTAACAACAACTGTTTATACATAATTAAATCAGTACATAATAAAGATAGACATGAAAATTCTGCTTCCATTGTGGACATACTTATGTTGCTGTCTAATTGACTTCCAACCAATCAGTGTTTTACCTAATAGTATAGCCATACCTGAAGTTGATTTCCTAGTTTTTATGTCTGTTGCAAAACTTGCATCAGCATATGCACTTAAAATCAAATCATCTTTTGGCTCCAAATCCAATGCATAGTACATTGTCCTTTTAAGTTACCTTAATATACGCTTTAGCGCTTGCCAGTGTCTTTCAGTGGGTTCAGTGTTGAATCTTGCCAATTGATTAATGCCAAAAGCAATATCTGGCCTTGACCAATTACTAATATATGATAAAGTACCTATTAATGATTGATAAATAGTCTTATCGAATTTTGAACTTTGAGCATCAGTATGGCAAAATTCCTGACTCATTGGAGTTTTTGCTGGCTTACAAAGTTCCATTTTATACATTTTTAGCAATTGGTAAATTTTATCTTCTTGTGATATCTTATAGCCACTATTGGTTTTGTTTATTATCAATCCTAGATATTGTCTTGTTTCTCCTAATTGCTTTAATTTTATCCTCTTACCTAATAGTGATATTATTTCAGTAGCTTCATTATTAGTCTTTGTAATTAAAGCAATATCATCTGTAAACAACAATAATAATGACACTATTCCATTTGTCCCTCTTTTAAATAAACATGGATCAGCTAAACCTGCTTTAAACCCTATATTGTTTAACTCTTTTACAATATATTGGTTCCATTCATAACCAGATTATTTTAATCCATAGAGACTCTTTTTAAGCTTCCAACAGTCATTATTATTTTTATCTTCCTTTATACCGACTGGTTTTCTTAAATATATAGTGTGCTGCAATGGTGCATGCAGATAGGCAGTTTCTACATCTAAATGATTTATGATATAGTTCTTCTTAGCTGCCCACACTAAAGCTGCTCTCAAGGTTGTTGCCTTCAAATTTGGTGCAAATACTTCATCATAATCACATGCAGTTTGATTAAATCCTTGAGCTACCAACCTAGCCTTATGGGTAACAGTCCCATTTTTACCTGTTTTTAATTTAAATATCCATTTGCAGCCAATGGACTTTTCACCTGGAGGTAATTTGGCATTTTCATAAACTTTCATTTCTTTTAATGAATTTAATTCTTTCTCCATTGCTCTATGCCAATTTTCTTGTTCCTTTGCAGGATACATTCTAAGCTCTTCAACGGTAGTTGGAACTTTACTAACTTGGCAAACTACACTTGCTTGATACCTATCAGGTGGTCTGGTTACACATGTAGTACATCTAGGTATTACAGGGCTTACAGGTGGACTTTCATGTTCTCCCTTTTCCTGATTATCTATTTCTTCCTGTTCTGATATTTCTTCCTGTTCTGGTCCTATATGCTCTTCCTGTACTTCCTCTTTAATTGTAATCTTCTTATTACTGATTTGTTCTTTTGGTCTTTTGTAGGTTTCTATAATTACTTCCTTACTTGAATCTTGTTCCAGTTTTTTCCCATCCTACATGTTCTAGGAATTGGGCACTAGCACTGCAGTAAACTCTAGATGAACCTTTTCCCCAGAATCTGTATGATTTGTGATTAGATTCATAATCTACAAAAAATAACCTTTTAGCCCTATGCTGCCCCTTATGTCTTAGTTGTGTAGCAATATGCACCCATGCTGGTACTCCAAATGTGTGCATGTAGCTTAGGTCAGGTTTTTTGCCATGCCACCGTGTGAATGGTAATTCACCCATTGTTGAGTTAACAACATTATTCAATATATGATTACCACACATTATTGCTTCTCCCCACAAATTTCAGGTAATCCTGAATCCAACAACATAGTTCGAACCATTGCTTGAATTATTTGCCCTCGTTTTTCTATAAAGGCATTATGTTGTGGCCTATATGGTGCAGACTTTTTATGTTCAACACCTGCCATCTTCAGTTTATTTTGGAATTTATTGTTTATAAATTCCGTACCATTATCAGTTATAAGAGTTACTAATTTCCTTTTAGTTTTTCTTTCTGCGAATTTCCAATTAAAGAAATTTTGATATGTTTCCGTTTTGCTCTTCATTAGATAACAGAAACCATATCTGGTCCATTATACTTAGTATATAACGAGCACCTCCCACACTTGGTTTTTTAGGACCTATAATATCAGCAAATACAACCTCTAGAGGCTCCTTTGTTTTAAATCCATTAATTCTATTTGCTGGCATTATTTTGCTTTTTTCTTGACTGCCTGCATTGCAGTGCAAATACCTACTGCAAGGCTTCAGTTTTATACCTTTAGATAGTTCTTTCATTTGCTTAAGCATTTTAAAATTTATATGCCCTAAACGTCTGTGTAACAAATGTATGCATTCATCATGAGGTTTAACATTATTATAAACTGTGTTAGCTACCTCTGAATGATTATCATTTAACACATACAATTCCCCTTTTAAAGTTGCAGTCACTCTTTTACCTTCTTTTTCAATTATGCAATTGTCTCCCCTAAAGGTAATTACATAACCTAGTTTAATCAAAACTCTAACTGAAAGCAAATTAAACTTAAGTTGTGGTACATATAACATTTTTACATTTTCTTTTATGCAAGAACAATATGCTATACCTTCACCTTTAGCTTTCAGTTTCCAGCCATTAGCTAACGATATCTGCTGTGAACTCGTGGACATCTTAATAAATCTTTTCTTATCTTTCGTTATGCAGTGCGATGATCCACTATCTACAACCCATAAATTATTATTCACAGTTTCATTGCTATACATGGCTAACTCTAAGCATTTTTTATCCTTTTGATGCCTTTTAGCACCTTGGCTGGCATTGTGGCATTTTCCTTTCTTGCAGAATCTAGCCAAATGTCCTTTTCCTCCACAATTAAAACATTTTCTAATTGTATAGGCTGTCGAAGATTCTTTATCTTCTTCTTTTGGTTGTTCCCTTTTGAGTTGATCCCTTTCAAGCTTTCTCCTGGCTTCTTCAATTAATCTGCCAGTAATGTCAGTTAATATGAGGTTATCTTTTGGCAGGACTTCAAGTGAAGTTAAGTAGTCATCGTAGCTCTCATTTAAAGAAGACAAAATTATATAAACTTGGTGTAGTTCTGTGAAGATAAGTTCTTTTTCATGCAGTTCCTGAAAAATTATCTTCATAGTGTTTATATGAGTTAACATGTCTCCATTCTTTTGAAGAAGTGTTCTGAACAGTTTTCGTGTAAGATTTATATGTGCTCCTACACTGTCTCGAACATAAATCTTCTTTAAATTCTCCCAATATTTCACAGCTGTTTCTTCTCCACGAATATGGACAAGCTGTTGGTCAGAGAGTGTCAGTCCTATTATACAGAGAGCTTGCTCATTCTTCAGTTTATATTCTTGTATTTTCTGGGCATCATTCTCATCCTCCGGATCCCAAGCATCTACTTCTGATGGGTTTTGAATTATACTCCACAAACCTTCTCTGTGTAGAAGTAGGCTACATTTCATAGACCATGAAACATAGTTTGTTCCATCCAGTTTGGATATTAGAGACAAACTTTGTAAATTGACTTGTGCCATCTTTATCTGGATATTAAACTATAATTAATAAAACACAGCTGTCTGTTTACAGTATTGTGTAACTACACAAACTCTCACTTTAATCTAAGCCTGTTATATCCTGGTTAGTCTGACTGTGCACCTGGGCCCAAAACCAGTGTTAGGGATACACACCCTAGCAGAACGTGCAACGGCAGTCTAGCAGGCAGGCAAATATGTGAGATAAATGTTGTAGCTTACACTCAGTAAAACAGATACACTGTGCCAGTTAAATTGTTTTTTATTCCAGCAAGAGTTATAGCATAGTCAAACAGTCCACATATCATACACTAGTTCAGTCCATCCGGGGATTAATCAGTTGCAAAGTCCAGTGTCAAAAAAAGAGGTCAGTAAACTTAAAAATAATCAGTCCAATAATATATCTCTTTTGCAGTTAGAGATATGAAGAAAATCAAACCTCTTTTCTTCTCTCAGCAATAGCAGGGAAAAACATGCAGTTATCACGATCAATCCATCATTGTCAGCAATCCAGTAAAAGCCAGCAAACAGTGAGCTCTCTTGCTCCCTCTTATGGTGATTTTACAACCGCACCCAAAATACATGTTTTAACACTTAAAGTGATACACACACTTAAACTCCCTAACATAGTTTATATATATATTATTTTACCCAAACTAAGTTAAATAACCAATGTTATCCGTAACAAGTTTCATTGTTAGCATATTCATCTCAGCACTTTCTGTTCCTTTGTGTATTATTAGTTCTTCATTGGGGGTATTTGGTGTTTTCCATAACTGCGCAAAGGCTATTCTGGCGGCTGTTATAATATGAAACACTAGGTATTTTACTTCTTTCGGTAGTCTTTCTTTAATGATTACTAATAGGAAGGATTCTGGTCTGAGTTCAATCTGATAGCTAGTTAATTTAAACCAATTTTTAATTTGAATCCAGTATGTCCTGGCCTCAGAGCACATCCACCACATGTGATAAAATATACCATCAACTTTTTTGCACTTCCAACATCTGGGACTCATGTTGGGGTAGATTTTTGCCAATCTTGTTGGGGCTAAATACCCTCTATAAAACATTTTATATATGTTTTCTTTGTACGCTGCAGATACCATTAATTTATAGTTTATATTCCATATTTTCTCCCATTTCTCTAATTCTATGGTGTATCCAAAATTCTGTGCCCATGCAATCATTGTACTTTTGACTATTTCCTCTTCCATTTTAAAATCTAATAAATATTTATATATTTTAGTTATAAGTTTTTGTTCTGGTACCATTAATATTTTATCTAGTTGGTTCTGCCTTTTGTCAAATCAAAAATCTTTTGAGTCTTTTTTATATTTATTTTGAATTTGCAAATATGGCCACCAATCGATTATAATTCCATTTTGCTTCAATTTTTGGTTTGATTTTAATTTCCCTTGACTATCTAATAGTTCTTCACAGCTTACCATTTTCCGTAGGTCTAATCTATTTGGATGTATTATGGCTTCCATGGTTGACAACCATTGTGGGATTTCTGTATAGTGTTTACCTTTAATTTTTTTTCCAAATTGTAATCAATGAGTCTCTTATTAGGTGTTGATTGAAATAGGTATGCATATTGCTTTTATTTTCCCACAAAAATGCATGCTAACCTATCAAGAGGTCATGTCCTTCTAATGTTAAGATTCTCTTGTCTCTTAATTTAATCCAATCCTTAATCCAACTCAACACTGCTGCCTGGTAATAAAGCTCCCATTCTGGTAGTCCGAGACCACCTCTGCTCCTATTATCTTGTAATAGTTTCATTTTAATACGTGGCCACTTGCCCAACCAGACAAACTTGGAGGTCATTTTATTTAGTTCTATAAAAAAGATTTCCCTAATTTAATTGGAATCATTTGGAATAGATTTATTAGTTTTGGTAAAGTATTCATTTTCAACGTTGCTATTCTTCCTAATATAGACAGTTTCAATTTGTCTCATAATTCCAATTCTTTTCTGATTTGTTTAATCAGTTTAACATAATTGTCCTCTTTTAATGATGAACATCTGGGTGATATCCAAATTCCCACGTATTTCACCTTTTTTACTATTTGCAGTCCCATTATGTTTTCTAATTTTACTTTCTGCTTTGTTGTACAGTTTTTGACTATCAGCTTAGTTTTATTTTTATTTATTTTAAATCCTGCTGCTTCCCCAAATTTTTCTATTTGTTGCAACAATATTGGTCCCGAATTCATTGGATCTTCCACGATAAATATCAAATCATCGGCAAATGCCTGAACTTTATACTCCTCATTTCTAATCTTAATTCCATAAATCTCTGGGTTTTGTCTGGTTGCAGCTAGCAACACTTCTAAAGACAAGATAAATAACAGAGGCGATAATGGACACCCTTGTCCCACACCTTTTGCAATTTCAAAATCTTCGGTACGATCTCCATTTAATAATACACTTGCTTTTTGATTTGAGTATATTTCTTGTAGTGTTTTTTCTATATTAATGCCAAAGTTCAGCTGTTTAATTTGATATAGCATGAATTTCCAATTGAGATTGTCGAATGCTTTTCATGCATCTAAAAAAATTAAAGCTGCCTGTTTTTCTGGGTGAGCTTCGTAGTATTCAATCAAATTTAGTACTGTCCTAATATTGTTTTTAATTTGTCTATTTGTCAGGAAACCATTCTGGTCTGTATGTATAAGTTCACTCAAAATTGGTTTCATTCTTTCTTCCAATATTGTCATAAATATCTTATAATCTGTATTTAGCAACGAGATTGGCCTATAGTTCACAATTAGTTGTTGATCAGTGCCATCTTTTGCAATTAAGGAGATGTATGCCTTGGACCAGGACCTTGGAAGTCTAGTTTGTGTTAATGCCTCATTATATAGTTCCAGTAATATTGGTTCAAATATTTCAGATAAATTTTTATATAGTTCGCGTGGTAGACCATCCGGGGCTGGTGTTTTATTATTTTTTTGTTTTTGTATCACCTTTTGTAACTTTCTTAATGTTATTTCTTTATTAAGTACTTCTCTGTTTTCTTCTGAGATTGGGCTCAGACTGTTTTCATCCAAGTAGTATCTAATATTTTCTTCCCTAACATCTCCTTGCTTATAAAGCTTGCCAAAATACCTTTGTGCAATTCTCTTTTTCTCCTCCATCTGATAATACACTGTCCCTCCTTGAGTTGCTGAATTAGTCTTTTCTCTTTCTCCATTTTTAATTTATGGGACAACCACCTTCCTGGTTTATTTGCTGATTCAAAGAAATTATGTTTAAGAGTTTTTAAGTTACGTGCATTTTCCTCAATATCTATCCATCTCTAATCTTCCCTATTTCTTTCTTAACTTCCATATTTTGGGGGGTCTTTTTGGAGCTTCATCAAATTTTTAAATCCTTTCTTGTAATTCGTTCTGTTTCTTCCATTTTTCTTTATTTTTCTTAGCTATATAGGCTATTGATATGCCTCTCATGAAAGCCTTTGTAGTGTCCCATAAATTTTGTAAACTAGTATGTCGTTTTAGATTAACCTTAAAGAATGTTTCTAACTCATTTTTAATTCTTGAGATATATTCTTTTTCCTTTGTTATTTGTGAATTTAATATCCATCTCCTTTTCCTTTTACTATGTCCTTTCCATGTAATTTTAACCAGGCTATGGTCAGCCCATATATTAGGCATTATCTTGACTTCACTAATGTCTTTCTCGATTGCCCCATTAACCCATATTATATCGATTCTGGACCATGATTTTTGTGGACTAGAATAAAACGTATATTTCTTCTCATTTGGATTCCTCTTCCTCCATATATCTTCCAAATTGGTCTTGTGTGTTAAATAAAAAAAATTTTTTTTGGTAGAATTCTCTTTTTTTTTTCTTCCTAGTCCCTTCCATACTAATATAGTCTTTTTTAACATCAACAATGGCATTAAAATCCCCCATCAAGCAAATATTTTCTTCACCTACACTAATTATTTTATCATACAATCCCTTATAAAACTTCTTCTGGTTATCATTAGAGGCATATATCCCCACTAATAGTAATTGTTTTTGATGTAAATTAATTTGTTAAATTTGTTAGAATTAAAATTCTGCCTTTTTCATCTGCATAGATTTTTTTTCATTTATCCCTTTTTTTACGTAAATTGCTACCTGTTGAGGTAATTCCCCGTTAGGAGAATGAGCGCATACAGGGAGACGTATTTGAGAGTAGTGTTTGAATAATACACATACAGCACACAGATACACTGCACAGTAAATGTAGGTTTTTACTTCCAGAAACATTAAGCAAAGTCCAAACAAGCAATCCAGTCATTCACAGGTAAATCAGTCAGTTTTTCAATCCAGGGTTAATTCAATAACAAAGTCCAGTGTCAAAAACAGTTCAATATCAGACTTACATCAAATCCAGAAATATCAGTCAATGTCAGCCTCAAGATATTTTCCACATCATAATATCTTCTGCATCCTAACTATTGCATTTTCTCTGCTGCTATGCCATACTATTTCTTTCGGCTGTCATTAGCAACGGAGGGAGGGGGAACTTGGAGGGGAAGAAAGCTGGAGGTGTTTTGCATTCCTTTGCTGTGGGTAGCAAGGGGAGGGGATATGAATTCTTGTCTTTAACTTTCCATTTCTTGGCTAGCTTCTATCCCCTTTGCGCAGCTGCGAACTTTTATCAAAATATGTCAAGGTCAACGGACAGAAGCCTCATCACCACTTGAAGATGGCCACATGATCGTATTCAGAACTTTTAATTTGAAGAGTCATTTGGACTTTGGGGGGTGGGAACATTTCCATTCCTTTGTATATGTGATCTGTGCGCCAATTCCTCAGTTTCGGAATTAAATCTGTAGCTTCCACTTTATTTTCCAGTAAAAGAATAACTTTGTTTTAACCCATGGAGTCTGAGTATTTCTTTCTTGGATTATGAAGGGAGCACAGACTGACAGTCAATTAGGAAAAATGGAGGAACGGCAATACTTTCCAACAGAAGGAAACAGAGATATACTCACATGCTCTTCTGAGACTCAGACTAAGACAAACCAGGTTTCTGGCTCCATCTTATGGCCATTTGAGAAACCACACCTAATTACAGTTTTGCATTTTCTTAAAGATACAGTTTTAAAATGTTTATCCTGATTTATATATTTCTACCCAAATACCTGTTAGGTGACTTATATACCTAACACTATCCCCCTTTTCTTTTGATCTGCCAATGCAGATCAAATAATACACCCAACTTGGGATATTCTAGATATTTTTTATGCTGTTTTTGGATATGTACCTCTTGTAGGCATATAATATCAACATTTTGTTTAGTTAATTTGGTTAATATTTGTTTCCTCTTAATCTGGGAGTTTAATCCATTGATGTTTATTGAGAGTAATTTAATCTCTTCATCCATTGTTAATTCTGAGTCTGCCTAAAACTTCTCTTTGTTCTTGCTTCTCTTTGGGGGTCTTATTCTTAGTCCTTCTCTCTTTGGGTATTCTCTCTTTTCTTTGCCTCTCTCTTCTTGGTCTGTTTCCTGTATTCCCTGTTGCTTATCTTCTTGTTGGTCCTTTGACTCTTGCTTTCTGACTCTTCTTTGCTGCTCTCCTCTTCCTCTTTTTCCATCAACTGATCATAAATTTCTTGCAGCTTTTCAATACTATCAATTTTTACTCTTCTTTCTTGCCATGTCACCAGCATTCCTTCAGGGACCAGCGATCAGAACCAGATGTTTCATTTATTCAAGAGTACAGCCAGAGATCTGTAGTCCTTCCTCAACTCTCTTACCCACCTCGAAATTTGTTTCAGGGTCGTGATCTCTTTCTCTTTATACACCATCAGCTCATCCTTTGTGATTCTATATACAATATCTCTTACATTTTTTTTCTGGTGAACCTGATGTGGATCTCTCTAGGCAGCTTGTTTTGTCTGGCATAGTTTGTATGGATTCGGTAGACCTCATCTAATTCTTTCACTATATCCTGTTGGTCCCTTCGCAATGCCTCTGCTATTAAGTGGGATATTATGTCTCCCAGGTCTTCATCTTTGAATTCCAATACATTTTGGAACCTCAAATAGAATGCTGCACATTCCATTTCGAGATGGATAATCAAATCTTCTAAGTCTCTGTTCATCTCTATTACTTTCCTATCCATCCCTTCCAATCTCTTATCTGTTTGTTCAGCTTTAGTTTCTATATTCTTTATTCTTTGTTTATTCTTCTTCAGTGTCTGTTGGATCGTTCCCATCTTCTCCTCTAAATTTTGAATCTTAACCTTCATTTCTCCCATTTCCGTCTTCATATCTGTATAGTTAATAACCATTGTCTCCTGCATTTTAAGCATCGTTTCCTGAATAGCTGTTAACGTTGCTTGCATTGTCTACATGTTGGCTGCATTGCTCATCTTTTCTATATTCAACATTCCTTCTGTTGCTGTAAATTATTTTATATTACTATATTATGGTATATCAGCTGTATTCTTTATCTTTAACTGTAAAGTTCGGTTTCCTTTAAACAATTCTATATTCCACTTCTTATATATATGACCTTACTTATTTCATTAGTTGTTAGTAATCAATCAATCAATAATCATCAAAATAGTATTTCACCAGTTTTCATAGTTATGTCATTTAAACTTTTAAATTCTTAATAAGTTCAATCAAACCTTAATCAAAATGTTATTTCATTAATTATATTCTATGAAAAGAAGTCCAGTAGTATTCAATCACTTTCCTTTCCTTGTCCGTTCACGTTTTGTTTAGTCACAGTCTGTTACATCAGCTTCTCTTCTCTCTGTATAATCTCAAAATGTCACTTCCGTTCTTGGGTTTAGTCCTGTCTCTTACTTTTTTTCCACTGTTCTTCTTCTTTTACAAGTCACAGATCCATCAGGTTAAACTCCAAATTCCTAGATAATCAGTCTAAATCAACTCCAAGTTTTTCAGAACAAGTCCAAAACACCAGTCAATCTTTAATCAACTAAATCGGCTTTGATCTCTGTCTTAAGAGTTCCTTGCTTTCACCGCCAGATCACCTTTTCCCTTCGGGCTTCCATCCTCTTATTTAAGACTCACAGTTCTGCCACCTCTCTCTGTTATTTCTCTCCTCGACTTTCACTTTCCACCTCCTTCACTCCAAGTTCAATCCATCAATTGATGCCAAAAATGCTGTTCATGCTCTGGTATCTTCCTCATTGAGCTAAAGCACTGCGACTTCGGTCTGCCATTGAGATGGCCGATCACTCACATGTCAGAGCAAATGGGGTCTCCCTCGAAGCTGTCAACCACCGCCACTGTCAAACTTCTTCTTGGGCTTCCTCATACCTTCATCTTCCCCTCCATGCCCCTCACCGGGGCCTCCAAACACGCAGATAGGGGATGAGAGAGCAGAGCTTGCTCTTCTCTCCCCACCCCGCTGCAGCACTGCAACTGGAAGTCTCTCAAGATGCTGGCTTTAACTTTTAAAGCCCTTCATGACATGGGCCTGGGCTATCAGAGGGGCCTCTTCTCCCCAGTTACAGCAATCCATTTCATTAGATCTCACGGAGCAGGCATGCTGCAGGTACCATTTGCTGGCAACCTACATCTGCTAAGTCCTTCTCTACTGTGGAATCCACTTTATGAAATATCTTTCACCCTGAAATTAGATTGGCCCCACTCATTTTTATTTTTTGAAAGACCCTCAAAGCCTGGTGCCAAGCCTGATGCTCCCAGTAATCAGATATTTGTCTTGATGGTTCCATCACCGAAGGGGCCAGTTTTGTCTTCTCTTTGTCCAGAGATAGTATTTTTAATGTGGATTGTTACTGTGGCTTATTTGATTTTTATCTGTTTTATATTGACTGTTTTATTTATCATTGTGCACCACCCAGAGTCTCTTTTGGGGGAAATGTGCATCTGGATGGATGATAGATAGATAGATAGATAGATAGATAGATAGATAGATAGATAGATAGATAGATAGATAGAAAGAAAGAAAGAAAGAAAGAAAGAAAGAAAGAAAGAAAGAAAGAAAGAAAGAAAGAAACACAGGCACACAAAGCTATTTGAGGGCATAAGGTAATATGTTCTTCCCCTGAAGAAAACCACAGGTTTATATTCCACACATTACACTTAGAATATATTATAGCAAGCATGGTGGCCAACAATTTGCAATGTACAAAGGAAAATGTGTCTTCCTTTATTATACCATTAAAGTACAATTTAAAATTCCACAAGTATAGCAAGTCCATTTTAATCTTACTATGACCCATACAGACAAGAAGCAATGGGTGGAAACTAATCAAGGAGAGAAGCAACTTAGAACTAAGGAGAAATTTCCTGACAGTTAGAACAATTAATCAGTGGAACAACTTGCCTCCATAAGTTGTGAATGCTCCAACACTGGAAGTTTTTAAGAAGAGATTGGATAACTATTTGTCTGAAATGGTATAGGGTATCCTGCCTAAGCAGGGGGTTGGACTAGAAGATCTCCAAGATCCCTTCCAACTTTGTTATTCTATTCTATTTTCTAAAGTGTATTCAAAGTGTAAAGTATTTACATTAGATCAAACCCCCTCAAATCTGCACTTAGAATCTTTCAATCTAACAATCCAAATATGTACTGAAGTTACAACATCCATGACATAAATCAGTCTGTAAATTCCAGTGCATCTCACAAATACAAAATGAGACAATCTGAACTTAGGACAACGATGTGAACTAATATAGATATGCTTGAGGGATTTGATTATATACTTTCACAGGGAAAAGAATCACATTTAATGAAACATATGGAGATTCCCTTTTTTCCTTTCCATGAATTCAAAAATCTTTCTCCAGTTATTTAAAAATTGAGGCACCATTTGCAGACACCAAACCTAAGATAAGATTGGATAGCGATACATAGTTGCTCACATTATATTGCTTCAGCTAGGGGTTCTAAAGAACTCAGCAGGAAGAGTTAGTACAAGCTGAGCTTTTGAAGTTCCCTCAAAAAGGTTATTTTCAAAGGCACATTTAATAGTGGTGTACATCATAGCAACTTTGTTTTTTTTCACAGTTCCCTTCTACCCTCTTAATTGACTTTTCTTCAAGAGTTTCAGTTGTCCTATTTTTAAATCATACCATAGTCTGGGAAGGCCTCTGCAGTGATAATGCCTGACTGTTCAAAATATAATTTATAATGTGGAACAAGTGATAATGACAGAAGAGAGAACCTACTGAAATTTAGACTCAATTGTAAAAAGATGCTATGTCTCATTGATTCCTAAATAGGCAATACAAAACAAGGAAATTGAGCTAGTACTATTAAAATAAGAAACATCTGACCTATTTTTCTTTAACATATCATAATAGAAATGATGGCAGCTAAAGTTCTAACATGGATATCAAATTTAGGTGAAAACCTTAATAGTAATACTAATAAAAATGAGTAAATTATAAAATGTCTGATGGCAGTAACCCGAGATACATTATCAGTGTCAAAAATAGATTTAGATAAAACTAATGGACATTTTGAAATGAATGAAATGTGTTGCATTTACCTAGGTTTTTATATATTGAAAATTATAGGCAAGCAAAATTAGAAAATATTTCACCTGGATCTTGGCTCTGAATGACTAAGGTAAAGGAAAAGGAAACTAAGCCTATGGGTATTTTATAGCCTGAACCCTGGCAAAATATTGAAATGTGTGCTTTTATAAAAACAGGTGCCATTAGGAAAAAAACCTGAACATTTAGACATACAGAAATTTAAAGATAGAAACCCTCAATTTGTAAAACTCCTCAGCTTATTGATCCTTAATGTACAAGTACTTCAACTGTTAAAGACTATATCTTATTCAGCCTATTAAAATACCTACTCAAGTGCAGATAATAAACATACTATTCATTTGTTATACAACAAAGAAGAAATGGTAGTATATGAATAGATATACAGGTATGGTAGAAACAATGAAGGTTCACAAAGAAAGATATGGAGAATTCACATAGAATTGTGAATTAGATTTTGTTAGATTCCCTGCTCTTATTTTTTAGATCATTTGTTTGTTTGTTTTAATTGGTCCGTTAAATATTTTTATTCCTTTTAAGATTGCTGCATAATGTTCCTTGCCTTGAAGGTGAATAGAGTGATGAGCATGGATAACTGTATCTTCAGCTGGGAGAATGACAACTTCTAATCATACTCCATTTTTATTACATCTCTATAGCCCACTTTCTTCACCTCATTACAGTTTAAATGGGGATTGAATCCTTTGATACTGTTTAATAGTTAGGATAAGGATATTTCAGAAGAATTAAAAAGTACTTTCAAGATAAAAATCAAGCAGAATTTCAGCTTGATGTTATATCGAACACCATTTTATAAATATAGCAACTGTACTTAAAAAAACTAAAAAACACAACACTCAAAAAATAGAGACTACAAAAATTAGAAAAGAAAATGCTACATATCTGCTTTATTTATTTTAATGTTAATAATTTTAGAGAAGGAGTATGAGGTTATTTGAGGGACTGCCTCTCCTCTATTACATCTGCCTCTCCCACCAGATCCAGCAGAGGCAGCATGCTACAGGTCCAGTCAAATAAGGAGGTTCTTTTGACATGCCCTAAATGGACTTTCTGCTGTGTCCCCCAATTTGTGGAACATCCTTGCCCCCCATAGTGAGGCTGGCTTCATCCCTTTTAACTTTCTTTCGAGAGTTGGTTGTATCATCAGGCCTGGAGACACCAAAGGATTGTCAAAACACTTAGATGGCTCTGGTGTAATTGATGTCTTCTCTTGGCCCAATGTCTTTCTTATTTTGCTTTTCTTTTCTGTGTTTAATAATTTTAAAGTTTATAATATTAATATGAATGTGCAGTATTTTTAACTTTATATATGCTACCCAGCAACATGGTCAGTCATATAACTATGAAAAGAACTGTAGAATTAGATCAGCTATGCAATAGAAACACATCACATTGGAGATGTAGGCATATCATTTTTAAAACATGATTTCAAATCCTTTCAACTAAAGCAATTAGTCTTATGGGGACATTTTTAAAAAGATAAGTGCAAATTGAATTAGCATTAGACTTTTCGTTGAATAGGCAATATCATTGCTTACAGAGAGAAAGAATGCAATGGCCATTTCAAATTCAATTTAAAACTTTTGGAAAAGATTGAAACAATTACTGATGCCTACTTTGTCTGTTCTTCTCAACTTCTTAGGTTACTTACTGTTTAAGCATTAGAATCCATTTGTTCCATTCAAAGCATTAGGTTGGCCCCAACCCTGTCGGCCTTTTATAAGGCCCTAAAGGCCTGGTTATTTACCTTGGCATGGAATGAAGACATGAAGGAACACATCTCTTGCCCATGATAATGAATGATGGTTGTTGATTGTACCTTCCCCAGTTGCTATGTATTTTAATATTTGTATTTGTAATTTTTTAAAAAAAAACTATTTTAATATTGTTTGCTGTCCAGTGTCACTTGTTGAAATGACTAATTATACAAATTGGTTAAATAATAATAATAATAAAGTCCAAAATAATAGTAGAAGAAATTTGGATAACAGCAGTTGGAAATACAGAGGAAACACTTGACATGAACTACAATACCAGGAGACTATAGAAGAGAACGAATTGGAGAGGATCCGAATGTATCAAGAGCTGAAAAATCAAAATGGAAAGAAACTGGCCATGATAGTACCAATGGTTATTGGCACACTGGATGTCGTATCAAAAGATTTTGACTATTTAGAAAACATGTGAATTGGAAAAAAAATCCATCTGTCAATTACAAAAGGCCACACTGCTTGGATATGCACACAAAATACATTACAACATTCTAGGTTTTTGGGAAGAACCTCTGATGCATAAACTACCACCAGCTATAGAATTGATAGCTATGATTTCACATTTTGGTATACATAGTAATAATAATAATAATAATAATAATAATAATAATAATAATAATAATAATAATAATAATAATACCCCAAGGGGTGCTGCCTTGGTGTGGCAGGGGGTTTAACTGTTCCAATGAGAGCTGTGCTGGTGGTAGTACAAACTACCAGCAAGTCCAACCATGTCAGAGAGGTCTAGGCCGAGGAACAGAGCTGAGTGCACCCAACAGCCCATGCAATGAATCATGGTGAAACACAACCGAACGAAGCCTATACTGGCTCAGTCATTGCCTGGGTTAAAAAGGACCACATCGGGTGCTGGGGAACCTGGGCATTCGTCGACAAGTGGGTTACAGGCCATGGGTCCCAAAGCTGAGCAACCACGGCATGGGCCTGCAGGGCTACTGGAAGCTGAACAACCTCAGAAGCAGCAGAAATACATCATGTCAGAGAATGCACTGTAATGAAATGCTACTACAAAGCAGAACCAGAAAAACAAGGTTACCAAAAAAGGATGTACAAGTTATAGAAACAAGAATATCCAGACTCAAGGATAACTGAATTACAATTAGCCGATCAGTGATGATTCATCACTTAGAACAAAGTGTTCAGTGAAGTCAAACTTGAAGAAATATGGAAAAATTGTGAAATGGGAACACAGACTGCTGAACAGCAGACTTCTGAAATGGCAGCAGAAAATATTCCAATAACATCTGGAGCAGCTGAACAGCCTAAATTTGAAGAAAATGCAGATATTTTGCAAAAACAGGATCAGCAAGGGCCTGAAGTCATCATTGAAACACCAGGAGTGCTCAATGCCAGGCAGCAAGAACTGAAAGCTAAAATCTTGGCACACGCTGCAACAAATGCAGAAAGAGGAAGGCTTCCAACATTGAAGACTATGCCTAGAAAATATTTGGCACCTTTGATAGATGCGAACTATGCACTTACAGCAGTCCAGATAATATCAATTGAATAAACAAATCAGCTTCCCTACAGTACAGCAGTCATATAACTGGGGATTCAACAGCCGCAGCTCCCTAGATAATCGACTAGAAAACCACAGTGGAAAATCAGGTTGGAGTTGAAAATCAAGACCCTGCAAGCAGATGGAAGCAACTTGAAGCATTTGCAGGAGAAAAAGCTGAAGAACAGCAAAATCAAGAAACATCTTATAAAAAAATATGGGCTCAGCAGAAGAAAAAATGACAAAACATTGGAAATTGTGAAGCAGCAGATAACAGCAACAGCATGAAAAATTGAAAGATACGAAGCCAAAGTCATCCAGTACAAACAAATTCAATTGTTCCAATCAGACCAAAGATAGTTCTATCAGAGTCTGAATCAGACAGCAGATATGAAAATTGAAAAACCTGAAAAAATGGCAACGACTCAGTTTTGGAAAGACCTATGGGAGACTGAGAAATGTTACAACAAAAATGCTGGGTGGATCAGAGACTTTGAGATGAAATTCTCCAAGAACAAAATGGACCAGCTGGAAATAACTACTGAAATGTTAAGCAACAGGGTGAAAAAAGTCAAGAACTGGATATCGCCTGTCAATGATCAACTGCATGGCTTTTGGCTCAAATACCTGATCAGCCTACACAGAAAAATGGCCAAACAATTCAATGAGATGCTGCAGACAGGAAACATCAGTGAATGGTTAACAGCTGAGAAAACCTACTTGATACAGAAGGATCCAGCAAAAGGGGCAACATCTGCAAATTACAGGCCAATAACGTGTCTGCCAACCATGCTCAAGCTGCTGACATCATAGCTGACAGGATCCAGGACTACCTAGAATCAAATAACATCTTGCCAGTAGAGCAGAAAGGAAACAAACAAGGAATCAGAGGCACAAAAGATCAGCTCCTGATCAACAAAATGATTTTGGAGAACTGCAAAAGCCAAAAAACAAATCTGCATACAACTTGGGTTGACTACAAAAAAGCATTTGATTCACTGCCGCACAGCTGGATCATCAAGTACCTGAATGTCATCGGAATATGCAAGTGCATTGGTACTTTCACTGCAAATGCGATGAAGCACTGGAAAACAGAACTGTTTATTGGAAGTAAAAGCTACGAACTGGTCAACATCAAAAGAGGGATTTTCCAGGATGATTATTTGTCACCTCTGCTGGTCATCATCCCCACAACCCCCCGTCAACAATTTTACAAAAAACTAACCTGGGTTATCAAACTGCTAAAAATTCACAGAAAATATCTCACCTGCTGCACATGGATGATCTGAAGTTATACAGAAAATCAGAAATTGAAATCCAGTCACTGACCAATACAGTTTGAATTTTCAGCACTGACATCAGCATGGAGTTCGACCTGGACAAATGCACCACAGTGGCACTGAAGAAAGGGAAGATCATAGAAAGTGATGGAATTGAAATGCCCAATGGACAAATCATCAAGTGTCACCAACCCAAAGCCTACAAATACCTGGGCATACTGCAGCTGGATAATATCAAGCATGGGCAAGTGAAAAATGTGGTCAGCAAAGAATATAGGTCAGAAAACTTCTAAAAAACAAACTGAATGGCAGCAAAACCATCAAGGCTATAAATACCTGGGCCATACCCGTCATCAGATATACTGCTGAGATCATAAACTGGACACAGGCAGAGCTGGACAGCTTGGATAGGAAAACAGGAAAACTGATGACCATACACTATGCGCTGCACCTGCATAGTGATGTCAACGGGTTATATTTGCCCAGAAAAGCAGGTGGCAGAGGACTTTTGCAAATGAAGCAGACAGTTGAAGAAGAGAAGCACTCTCTGGCAGATTATGTGAAAGACAGTGTTGAACCAGCCTTGATGGAGGTCAACAAGAGGAAGCTGCTCAAAGTGCAGCAAACCAAGAATCAATATAGAAAAACAGCAATGCAAACTCGGGCTGACAGCTGGTGTAACAAAGCACTGCATGGACAGTTCCTTGAAAAGATCCAAGGAAAAGTAGATAAGGAAAAGACCTGGTTATGGCTGACCAATGGAACACTGAAGAAAGAAACAGAAGGCCTGATTCTTGCAGCTTGAGAACAAGCCATCAGAACGAATGTAATCAAAGCCAGAATAGAAAAATCTGCTGATGACCCCAAAGACCTCTGCAAAGAAACGGATTAAACCATTGATCACATACTGAGCTGTTGCAAGACAATAGCTCAGACTGACTACAAACAACGTCACAACACAGTCGCTCAGATGGTCCACTGGAACTTGTGTCACAATTACCATCTGCCTGTAGCAAAGAACTGGTGGGATCATAAGCGTGAAAAAGTGGTCAAAAATGAGCATGCAAAACTACTGTGGGACTTCTGAATACACACTGACAAAGTTCTGAAACACAATAACCTGGATATCACGATTGTGGAGAAGAAAAAGGTGTGGTACCTGGCAATAGCAGAATCGATGAGAAACAACTTGAAAAAGTCACCAGATATCAGGACTTGAGAATCGAACCGCAGAGACTCTGGCATAAACCAGTGCAGGTGGTTCCAGTGGTACTTGGCACACTGGGTGCTGTGCCTAAAGACCTAGGCAAGCACTTAAAAACAATTGGCGCTGACAAGATCACCACTGGTCAGCTGCAGAAGACCACCTTACTGGGATCTGCTCACATAATCTGCCGATACATCACGCAGTCCTAAACACTTGGGAAGTGTTCAACTAGTGATTTGTAATATGAAACCCAGCATGGTTATCTCGTCTGCTGTGTATACTGTCATTTTTGTGTACAACAACAACAACAACAACAACAATAATATAGTATAGTATAGGAAGAAAGAGATTTGTGTAGAGTTAAAGTTAATAACATGACTGTTCACTCACTGAAAATGTACTCCACGTACAACCAACAAGAAATATAAAAAATCTATAAATGAAGGATAAATTTAAGAAAATCTAACAAGTATGTATGATCTATGCATATTACACCCTGAAGAACAAAAACCATTTTGGATTTAGAATTGACAAAAATCTTTGCATTCTTGGTTAAGTACACATGTATTAATATAATAACTCAATTTATATGATATTCTTCATTATATATTTTTTCTTTTACCACACATATTTGAAATGTTTTTGTTATTTTAATTTTTCTTACATTGCATATTATAGAGACACACATTATATGTGTGTGTGTAAGTGTCTCTGTTGTTTTTCTTTTTTACTAAATTTAGCTTTAAAGAAATATTTTGTTTTAGAATTGCTGCAATAAATTGTGCTAATCTTGAAAATGCTCAAGATATATTAATAGTTATGAACTTTAAATATCTTTCAGAGTTTAATGAGAAACTCATGTTTCAATGCATTTTAAGATCAAGGTCACTTTTACAAGACATATCCAAGTTGTGCATTAATATATACATGGAAATCAATGCCTTGAATGATAGACTTGAAGCTAATATTGTATTCTGTTTGCACAGGCAGTTTCTCAATAGGTCTGACATTGATCATCTGTCCATTTGATTTGTTAACCTTATAAAAGTGATTTTATACAAAATGACTGAAGGCTTGCAGTGTAAAACAATGCCATTACAAATTTTAGTCTGGAGTGGAGAAGGAGTCATAAATAGTTGTTTCTTTCTTTCCCTTTCTCTACAGAATGTTTAGGATTGACAAATCAAGAAGGATTTGGTTGATATAGTTGTGTGTTTGTGTATCTAACACTGTGTATGCATACTGAGTATACTCTGAAGTTAAGTTAGCTTCCAGTTTTTGAGGCCTGATGCCAATCATTTGAGTGGCAAAATACAACTGGTTTATAATCAGTAAATCTCTGTGAGATGGCAACACCTATATATCATGGCAGAAATGAAATCATCATGTCTTTGCCTCTCTCATGAGTGCATGGTGACCTATATACCACATAATAAATCTTCTCCTACCAGCAGTGATTATGTACGAAAACAATGATTCTACAAATCAAAATTGTTGAACTTCTCTTAAAAGAGTTTAGGAGGTAGACATAATTGGCACCACTTTAAAAAAACCTGGGAGCATAGTTTCCGGCTTATAGCTACATTAATACCAATCTGAGCTTACTATCAAAACTCAGAAAACTTATTTTTGGCATTTTTGTATCCCCACACATATGTGATACCATGAGAAAAGGAAAGGAAAAAGAAAAGGGAAAGGAAAAAGAAAAAGAAAAAGAAAAGAAAGGAAATGTAAAGAGCATTATTTGAAAAACAAGGGAACCCCAAAACCAAATCTCACCAAGAATATTGCTTAAGTTCTGTGTTTCTAATTTAACAAATTTTGAAACAATTAGATCAAATTACGTTATTTGAGATTTTGGAGTATTGTATCAGGATGGAAGTGTATTTGTTAAGAAGGGCATTTTAAGATTTTCTTCAAAACACCCAAAGAGTCCATATATAAAGATAAATAGATTGTGCAGGAGCAAATCATTTGCATTTTAAAATTTCACTGTAATGGAGATGTGTCATATTATACATTGTATTTCTAGCCACACTGACCTCAAATTGTAACTAATGGCACTCAAACACTCAAGGAAATCATATCTTAATTAAAGTAGTAACTTTTAACAATGAAGAATTTTGACCTGGACAGGCTACATCAAGCCTCCCTACTTCAACATAGGAATCAATGCCATTAGGTAGACCAAACCAAAACTTCAACTCTACAAGAAGAATAGAACCACACTTTATTTATTGAGACAACAAAGATAAGAATGTTTGACTGTCACAATAATATGCAAACCTTGTTATCTGCAAAAAGCTGAAAACTTATTTAAGCCTTGGGAAACAATATAATATTTGGCAGTGACTTGGGCAAACACCTCCCTGATTCATTGAATATAAGAGGGAGGGGAAGTATAGCAGAAGCAGAGTAAGAAGATTCTGTTATTCCAGTCTATTGTAGAGATAAAGAAGATGGCCTTGGAGATATACAGAAACTGTTGTTTAGGAAAAGCTTTTTTAAAGTCTAGAACAGGGGTGATTTCATTGAGGGACGTATCAGGGTTGTGTCTGACCAGGGACCGGGGTGGGCATGGCCAGGGTGGGCATGGCCAGCTCAACATCACTCATGTTGGGGGCACCTGTGGTGGCCTGAGCACTCTGCCAGTGAAAATGGGCTCCCAAGCTCCGTTTTCAACTGCGATGGCATCCTACATGGAAGCCATGTAGATCTCTTGGGGGATGCTATTCTGAAGGCTAGGCATTGTGACAAAGAAGGACCACTTCTATGGCCCCATCATGTGACAGTGTTCAGTTGAGGGAACCCAGAGCACTTTCATTTTGTGTGATCTTACTGGATGGGCAAAACCTCTGGAGATAAATCCACTGGCATTGTTGCAGTTTATTTTGTTGATAATCATGCAAAAGGACTAGGGACTTTCAAAACCATGTGTAAACTTTCACATTAATAAGTAAGTTCCCAAGATAATATCTGTTTCAGAGTGACACAGTGGTATTCATTTGGCATGATACTTTGAAATGATAGATAAATGCTCAAATCATTTACATCCCAGGTTTCCAGGAAACACTCTGGATGAAGCAAGTGCAGCTTATATTTCAATGTCAATATGCATAAAATGGAGGACAGGAGGAAAATGAAGGTGATCATTTGAATTTTGGAAGGAAGGAAGGAAAGAAGGAAGGAAGGAAGGAAGGAAGGAAGGAAGGAAGGAAGGAAGGAAGGAAGGAAGGAAGGAAGGAAGGAAGGAAGGAAGGAAGGAGCAAAAATAAAACTAATTTATAGGTTCAGTATGAGCTTTTCTGAATAATGTCCGAAGAGTATATTACAAACTTTAAATCAATATAGAATTATACCAACCATGATACAACTTTGTCATTTTTTTTCAGTATAAGCTGATCATAGACAATTATTCTTAGCAGCCCCTCTGCTTCCCCACAATAGTTATAATAATCTACCCTGATTACTTTGGAATAAGGTTTTAACCTAAAATAAAATGGACATACTGTGTATCGAGATCCTTGAAATCTTCATCTTCATTAACAATAGCAACAAACAAATAACTCAAAAATATAATTAGATACTATGACTAATTACTGTATCCAATGTTTAGCATTAATTAAAAACACGGAAGACACACAGTGCATATAATTTCCTCAGTAGAATGCCCATAGCATTCTGTTCTCTGATGGTATGGCCATGAAGGAAAGTATGGAGGAAAATTATGGAGATTGCTATCTTAAAATTATATACATGTTAGTAAAGTTTGAAATAGCAAATGTGTTTTTATTTAAAAAAAAATCCTCATTAAATAAAATATAAAAGATATACAGTCCAGTGGAACTATTCTTTACCTTTTCGCAAATACGCAACACAATAAAATAACATGAAAATCATTGGAAGATGTATAATTTGGACCCAGCCCAAAAGTTGGAAAATGAATCGTACTTGTTCATTAAAACTAATATAGGCAGAAACATTGCTTTGTTTTAAAGAAAACAATTAATCCTGAATGCATTGGAAATAAAGGGTTTGTGTTATATTTTTCTGATTGTAAATTCTCTTTTATCTGACTTTTTGATTGTTTCAAAATGAACACCTTGCCAGTGTGCAGAATAAACTACTTTCATACAAAATGCAGAATTGCCATTGCCAACTGTAAAAACAAACAAGCCAAACCACTATTTCAAATTTCCTTGTATTTTGCTGCTTATCCTGTGTTATTTATTATTATTATAACACCTGCTGTTATTTATTAGCAGTTACTGCTAATATTTATAACGGGGGCTGAGATGATTAATTCTCTTTTTATCCAATGAACTTTATATCCCCTTATAATATTTAGCTGCCATGAGTTGGAAATAGTTCAATTGGGAACCTTTCCCAATTGCATTAATTATAGAGTTTTTAAGATATATATTTTATCCCCCCCCAAAAAAGTATTTGTCTACATTCTGTAACCTGTTATTCTTTGCTGATAAATAAATCCTAGAACAGGTGGAGGCTAACATAAGGCCTAGATTTTATCTATCTAATCTCCGGATGAATATGACAGGCCACCATCTGCTCTTCATGTACACCATAGATAAAATATTGCCATGTAATTTAATCATTTAAAAACTTAAATTCAACTTACCATTTTATTTTATCAGCAAGGGATATTTCCTTGTCCTTCTGGACTCATGACAAATTTAACTGTTTTCAGTCTGAATTTCAGCCTCAGTGAATTATGTAGAAAGACATGCCTGATCACTAAGGAAATCTGACACTGAGGGTTTAGCGATGGGATCAGAAGGTGATATACTGAATAAAGAAGTAACTAGGTTATAAGAGACCTTGCAGATAAGAACAACAACAAAGCCATTAATACGTTCAATGCCATTTTTTGGAAATAGAAGAAAGCATAACTTTTATGTACCCCTTTTCTTATTTACACCAATAATAGGAATATTTATGAAGTACTTAAAAGAACTGGATGGTGAGATATAGCAACATGAAAGTCAATGCTTTAAGACTTACATCTCTAATGCCAATGTTATTAAAATGCTAATCTGCAATTTTATTTTATTATTTGTCAGTTCTAATAACACTGTTAACATGAAATTAACATGAAATCATTAACCAGGGATTCAATATGCTAAATTTTGTTCTGATTCATGTATCAACCTCAGGCCACTTTGTTGAAAAATCTGTTCCATAGATTCAATTTTTTGATCAAACTTTGCACTTTACAATTATAAAGACATTGTGAGTTTTATTAGGTCATTTAAAAAAAAAAAACATATATTTTAAGTGATTACTTACCATGTCTAAATATCATCTTGCTTTCCTTGTTTTATTTCCTTGGTGTCTTCCTCATTTCCCCACTCCAGGAAGGAGATATTGATAGAATTGCAGCTTCCCCTCTACCCAATTTGTGCTGAAAACTTTAAATCCCAGAATGCAATGGAAGAAAGCCTTTGCCCATCAAACCATCTTTACTTTGTATTGGAAAGAACTCTCAGAAACAGAGAAAGTAGTTCTCTGGGATTGGTTGTCATTGCTAAGCCAAAACTGGATTTAGCTGAGATGATTCTGTTCTTTCTTAATCTTTGCTTCCCAGTATTAGTGTTAAGGTAAAATGTCAAACTGCTTCATTACATAAGAAAACATTGATATTGCCACCCCTCATGTTAAGCATACAAGTTCCATGATGCACATTCCCCTCCCACCAGGTATAAAAAGTACTTGCTTTTGATTTTGAAACTCTCTCTCGTCTTCTCCCTGGAAGAATGATGTACCTAAGAGAGAACATAGACATAATGTAAGTTTTCATTTCTACAATAAAAGCATTACTCTGACCATAAACATTTTATAAAGTTAATTTTGGCTAGATCTGTCGTGTCCGCAAAAGAAGCCAGGAGTCGGTGACTAAGTTTCAAGCTCTTTATTAAACAGTTGTGAACCGAACCGGTGAAAAGGAAAAAGCCCGCGGCTTTTATCCTTTTCGCTGCGGCGGCCGCGGCCAATGGCAGCGATTCAAGTCTCCCGCTCTTGGAGCGAGCCAATCGCGGGAGACCTCAATCGGGCCAATCAGCGCGGCTCGCCTGGCCAATCAGAAATCCCCGCGCTTTAGCCAATCAAAGCGCGGGGATTTCAAGTATTCAAATTCAGGACAGAACACCCCTCCCCTCTTGGTATAGTCCATCACGTTGCATAGTCACGTAGGTAGGCGGGGCTCCGTCTAGTCCTACTTGACCTGCGCAACTCAGTTGCAAACTGGATTTCGGCCGGAGCGGTCATGTTTTTGGCTGCTCCCTCTTCTGTGCGAACCGGCTGGATGATCGGGCCGGTTCTTTCTCCATGGCTCCCACCTGGGCCTTCCGGGTTGGTTGAGCTACGGGTTTCGCCGCTCCCGCTTGGCTTCTCCGAGTCGGTTGAGCTGGCCGGGTGGTTCTTCTCCGGTGGGGGATCGCGATGGCTGCGTTCCGGTAAGTACTGCTGGATTATTTTTTCTTGCGTTTGTTTATTCGGGTATTCCCTCCCCCCTTGGTTCGTGTTTTGGGGGTTGAGGTCCGTTGCTGTTTGTGACCTGAGCTGGTCTATGTGTCATTTCCAGGCTCGCCCATCGGTGGTTTGGAGCCGGTACGACCGTGGACCTGTGATTTGAGTGATGACGGCTGGGATCCATAGGGGGTCCCCCGTCAGATTTTTTGCGTACACTAAATCACCGGGGGCAAAGGTCCGGTATTTAGTACTGGAGTCTGGGGGTCGCTCCGGGTTATATGTTGGGTGTAACCTGTCGAGCGGGGACCTCAGCTTCCTACCCATCAGCAACTCGGCTGGGCTTTTGTTGGTAGTGGTGTTCGGGGTGATGTGTTGTATAAAGAGGAGTTTATTGATTTTGTCGTTGATCTCCCCGTGGTCCATTTTCCGGATGGTTTTTTTGGTAAATTGGACCATCCGTTCCGCCCTACCGTTCGCCGCCGGATGCGCCGGTGCTGTTAATGCGTGGCGGATGCCCCTCTCCGCCAGGAACCTCTCGAAGTCGAGGGAAGTAAACTGGGGCCCGTTGTCTGAGACGACGACGTCTGGGAGGCCGTGCGTGGAAAAGAGTTTGCAAAGTTCTTTAATAACGGCCTCCGTGGTAGTGGATTTCATGTCGCTTACCTCCAACCAGTTGGAGTAAGCGTCAACTGTGATCAGAAAGGTATGTCCATTCGTGGGACCGGCAAAGTCTAAATGGACGGGCGGCCATAAAGGTATTCGTGGAATCGCTTAACGGCGGCAACTATAGCCAAAGCTTCTTTGTCCAGCTGGCTATAGTTCCACTCTGGTTTAGTTAAAGTCCTGGAAAAGAAAGCGATGGGTGCTTCTCTTTTGTCGGGGAGAGTATGGCTGAGGACAGCGCCGACGCCGAAAGGTGATGCGTCGCAAGTGACAACCAAGGGCAAGGTTTCGCTGAATTGAATCAGGATGGCATCGGAGGTGAGGAGGTCTTTGGTTTTTTGGAAAGCGGCTTGCTCTCGTCTCCCCCAAGTCCAAGTTGCTGCCTTATCCAGGAGCCTATGCAGAGGCTCCGCCGCCGTAGCCTTTTGGGGTAGGAAAACATTATAAAAATTCAGCAAGCCTAAGAAAGCCTGTAGTTCCGTTTTAGACCTTGGGGTGGGGGCTTCTTTGATGGCTTTCACTTTTTTAATTGTAGGGTGAATGCCATGCCGGTCTAGAAGGTAGCCCAAGAATTCCACTCGCTCTGTGCATAGTTGGCATTTTTCTCGTTTTACTTTGAGTCCCGTTACTTTAAATTTTGTTAAGACCTCCCTGAGTCGGTTTTCTAATTCGGCTTCGTTTGGCGCCGCCACTAATACGTCATCAAAATAGGGCACCACCCCCTTGATGCCCTGCAGTAAACGTTTCATCAGGCTCTGAAAGATGCCTGGTGCCATGCTGACTCCGAATTGGAGCCGGTTACATTTGAATGCCCCCCGATGGGCAACGATGGTCTGGGCTTCCGCTGTTTTTTCGTCGACCGGCAACTGCTGATATGCCTGGGCGAGATCGAGCTTGGCAAAGACCTTGCCCCCTCCCAGTGAGTGCAGTAGGTGTTGCACGATTGGGACGGGGTAGGCGCTTTGTTGCAATGCGCCATTTAGGGTGGCCTTATAGTCCCCACAAATTCTCACGGACCCGTCTGGCTTGACTGGGGTCACTATAGGGGTCTCCCATCGGGCATGGTCTATCGGCTGCAACACCCCCTGTTTGACGAGCTTGTCGATCTGCTCGTCAATTTTTGGTTTTAGGGCGAATGGTACCCACCTAGGTTTTAGTCGCTTGGGGGGAACCCTAGGGTCTAGGTCAAATGAGATAAGGGGCCCCTGGTACTTGCCCAGGCTTCCGTCGAAGACCTCCCGGAACTCCTGGGCTAGCCGCTGTTCCCAGCCGTCGTCGACGACGTGGTTGACTCCTGTCAGCGCGATGTCAAGCGGGGCGAACCATTGTAGGCCCAGCAGGCTTGGGCGGTCGCGATCGACGATTGTGAGTGGGAGTTGTTCGGTGCGGCCTTTGTAGGTTACATTAAAGTTCTTGGTGCCCACTACCGGGACGCGGTTTCCCTGGTAGTCTTTTATAATGATTTTTTGGGCATTAATGTTCCTCTTATGGAGGGTGGGCACTAGCCGTTTTATCTCGTGCCATGCAATCATGGAGAGGTAGGACCCGGAGTCCACCTCCATCTTGCATGGTTGGCCTTCAATATGGACTTCTACGTGTACCTTTCTGGCGCCGTCGGAGATGGCGTGGCCGATGGTTACCGTCTGGTGGGTATCTTCCTTGCGCCGACTGTCGCCGCCTCTTGAAGATCGTTGGATTCGGTCCCACCGACCATCCGATTGGCGATCTCTGGTCCTGGGCGGGGGGCTTTCCTTCTTTCGGTCGTGATGTTCCCATCTGGGCGGGCTGCGGGTCTTCTTTTGGCGGCAAACTCGAGCGATGTGTCCCCGTCTTTCACAATGCCTACAGATAGAGTCAAAAAATCGGCATTCTGATCTGGGGTGGTCGCCGCCGCACCCGGCACAGTTGGTCCTCGACCTACGACCTCTTCGGTTCCGCTGGTCGCCGCGACCCGTCTGCACGCGATGTATGTCCTCCTCGTCTTCCGACGTGCTGGACGTAGACTGGAATTCTCCGTAGTGTGCAGTTGATTCGCTTTTAGGGTCGGCCGACCTTGTCGGGTTGTTGTTTCCGCCCTTCGCGTCTGATTTTCGCATGCTGTCAGCGGAAGTGCGGGTTGCTTCTGCGGCTGCGGCTGCGGTGAGGGCGTCTGCTAGGCTGATGTCGCCCTTGGCCATAAGCCGGCTCTGGAGTGTAGGGTCCCATAGGCCGAGTACGAATCGGTCTCTTAGGAGGCTGTTTAGACCTTCAAACTCGCAGAGCCCTCCTAGGCGCCGCAACTCGGCGACGAAATCGCTCAGTTTTTCGCCTGGTTTCTGATCTCAGCGGTAAAATTCGTTGCGCCGGATCAGGATGGGGACCTCGGGGGCATAATGGCGCCGCAGGATAGGTTCGAGGACGTCCCAGTCCATGGCAGTTGCGTCTGCCGGCTTGGCCAATGCCTTGGCCATCTGGAAGACCTCGGTTCCGCAATGTGTGAGGAAGACGGCGCGTTTTAGCGGGCCCGGGGCGTCCTTCATTCCGGTGCACTCGAGGTACATGCGGAAACGGTCTGAAAACGATTCCCAGTCCTCGGTGGCGGGGTTGAAGGGGGCGGGCGGTGCGATTTTCGCCATCTCTGTGCTGAAACTGGCTCTTGTTGGACACGGGGTTCGGTTCAGGGTCGGGATCCCATCCTCGTCGCCAGTGTCGTGTCCACAAAAGAAGCCAGGGAGTCGGTGACTAAGTTTCAAGCTCTTTATTAAACAGTTGTGAACCGAACCGGCGAAAAGGAAAAAGCCTGCGGCTTTTATCCTTTTCGCTGCGGCGGCCGCGGCCAATGGCAACGATTCAAGTCTCCCGCTCTTGGAGCGAGCCAATCGCGGGAGACCTCAATCGGGCCAATCAGCGCGGCTTGCCTGGCCAATCAGAAATCCCCGCGCTTTAGCCAATCAAAGCGCGGGGATTTCAAGTATTCAAATTCAGGACAGAACAAGATCCATTAAAGGTTATTAACAATTAGTCAGATATTAGAATTACTGGAGAAATGCAATATGTTTGATGCCAAACCATCATATACCCCCATAAAGACTGACTTCTTAAAGAACATGTTTAATGATGATGAGGTATTTAAGAACAATAAAGTTTATCGATCTACAATTTGTTCATTACTTTATATAGCCAATTGGACTAGACCGGACAGAGCACTATCAGTCAACTTACTCTCAAGACACGTAAATAACACAAAAAGGTACCACTGGAATGCGATCAAAAGATTATTGAGATATTTGAAACACACCGTAGATGCAGTTTTGTCGCTTAATCCAAATACATCGAGCACACCTAGACTTTCATGTTACGTAGATGCCGATTGGGCTGGAGATGTCAAAACACGAAAAAGTACTTCAGAGTATGTTATTTTTCTGAATGATAGTCCTGTCCACTGGTATACCAGAAAACAAAAACTTGTATCAACTTCAACTATAGAAGCCGAATTTGTTTGTTTATCAAATGCCGCAAATAACTTAATTTGGTTCAAAGATTTATTGATGGACATTTGGAAAGAACCTTCGTACCCCATAATCATTCAGGAGGATAATAAAGCAGAAATAGATATATCCAAGGCCCATGCTGTAGGCCACAGATCAAGGCACATCGACATGAAGTACAAGCACAGTTGTCAGAAATTGGATTCATAACAGCTGTACATTGTGAGACTAAGGAACAAAGTGCAGCTATTTTGACCAAACCTCTTCCCTCAAAACAACATTCATACCTGACAAATAAACTGTGTATAATTATATAAATGGTGTATGGTAATATCTATGTTGATGTTCCCTCAATGATAAATTAGTTTGACCTTAGAAGGGGAGTTGTTAAGGTAAAATGTCAAACTGCTTTATTACATAAGAAAACATTGATATTGCCGTCCCTCATGTTAAGCATACAAGTTCCATGATGCATCACTGCACATTCCCCTCCCACCAGGTATAAAAAGTACTTGCTTTTGGTTTTGAAACTCTCTCTCATCTTCCCCCTGGAAGAATGATGTACCTAAGAGAGAACATAGACATAATGTAAGTTTATATTTCTACAATAAAAGAATTACTCCGACCATAAACATTTTTTAAAGTTAATTTTGGCTAGATCCATTAAAGGTTATTAACAATTAGTCAGGGATCCATTTAGCTAAGCATTTTCCTTTCCAAAATTGAACTGAAGGGAAAGCTTGTCTGCAATTTTTCTGAAGGAGAATATTATATATATAAATATAGAAAGCCTTATTTTATGCATTTTCCGTCCTCTATGCCATGAATAATTTAACTTACTTTAGTCTTTCTGACCCTTCTGTGGTTAGCAATACTTTTTTTAAAAATGTTGTTATGACACCTTACTATGTCGCATTTGGCAGGATAATATTCCGCTTGACGTAGGCTTCCATTGAAATGAATTAGGGGAACTAACATGTGATACTGGACGGCTCAGTAACCTTCTTGGAACTGAAACTGCAAGTCAATAAAAGATCCCAATAATCATCTGTCTGCTTTGAGGCTGTACTGACTAGGCTCAAGTTTAGTATAAGGGCATTAAGGAAACCTGAATTCAGATCATTCAGAGAAATTGCCTCAGAGAAACAAAACTGACAAGGAGACAAATATTCAGAGCTGCTGCCTTAGTGATCCATTTCCCTTTGAGATAGAAGAATTCAAAATGAGGAAGATTTTTTCTCCAGTTGTGCAACTCCCCCTCCCAATGTGGTGATCCAGGGCATGGCACAAAGGCAACACAGTCAAATAAGCAAGAAATGTTCCTTTACTACCTACAACTTTTCCCCCAATGTCCAGATTACCTTCGGCTGGAGAAACAACTCTCCCAAGAACAGTCTTTAAGTGGAGGAAATTCAGTCCTAAAACAAAGTACATACAAACTGTAAATAAAAATCCACACAAACCATGCTGCAGCAATTAACTTGACAGGGCAGGAGAAGGAATTGCAGATTTGAAAGTCCAGCAAAACACACACAGTTGGGAAAACACCAGGAACCCAGATATACCTTGACGATACCAGAAAATTAACAATTTGCTCCCAACAACTTGCTATGCACAGCTTCCTTTTTTAAACACTGTGTTCCCAGCTGCAGCTAATGAAGAGAATCAGGGCCCTTTCCTCTCCCATAAGCCATGCAATGAATGAACAGAAGAGATGGGAAATTTAAAGGCAGAAATGAAATTAGACATCTTAAAGTTGGATCAAAAAATTGAAACAATACAGCAAGCACTAGAAAGGAATGGATTAACAATAAAGGAGGTTGAGAAAAGGATGGAACAAATGGAAAAGAAGCTGGAAATGGTTGGTGAGCAATTAAGAAATGTGAGTAAAGAAATGGATGACTCCTTGGTATGTCTGGAAATGGACAAGGCTGCAGCATATCTGAGATTCCAAAATATAATGAAATCTAAAGAAGAGGACTTAGAACAAGTAATGGCAGGAATATTAGCAGACCTATTGGAAAAGATAAGGATGATATTCTGAAAGAGTTGGATGAAGTATATAGAGTGAGCACAAATTACGCAAGACAACATAAACATCGAAAAGAGGTCCACGTGAGATTTGCCAGAAGGAAAGTTCAAGATATTATATACAAAATTTCTCGAAAAGAAATAATTACATATAAAGGAAAAGAAATCTTGGTGCTTAAACGAATCCCAAGAAGAGTGAGAGAGCAGAGGCAAGATTATAAATTCTTGAATTAAAAGATAAATAAGAATGGAATAGGTTATACCATCCAAACTATGTCTGTTATTGTAGTTGGAGTACTTGGCTTTCATTTCAAGAATAAGGTGCTCTGTCCAGAATAACTTTTATAATTTATTCCTTATCCTAGCCAGATTTTTAAGGACAGTGTTCATGAATTGACCCACTCCAGAACTCAGCAAGTAGGGAAACATAGCTGAGCAAGAAGTGCAAGCAACAGAAAGAGACCAGGAAAGGGAAGGATGAAGAAATGAAATGGGAGAGGGGTGAGGAGGAGGAGGAGGAACAGGAGATTAGCCAGCAGTAAATAAAATAATAATACTATGGGGAAAAAAAAAACTTTCCTAGTTTTTATTTCACCAACAATAAATTTGGCAAATTTGTAAGAGACACTGATCCCAAATAAAAAAAGTTTTTCAAAATCTCCTTAAGTACTCCAGTCTCAACCTCTTCTTTTTCACGCACCTCTTTAAATACCTTTTGAAGCTAAGGACTCATAACCTCTTTAAATACCTTTTGAAGCTAAGGAATCATAACATTTTTTTCAGCTTTCACAGACCCCCCCTGTGACATCATCACAACTTCCCAGGGGTTCACAAAGCACAGGCTGAAAACCCTTGCTCTAGTCAAGAGCCTTTCAGATCCAGAACAAAGTTTTATTTCCCAAAAAACTGCTGCAGAACTAAAGTTAAGATATTTTCTATCCAGAACAGTATTTTATTTTCAAAACCTGCTCAAATATTTTCTTACCAAGAAAAAAAAACCCACTTCATTTTCAAAATCTTACTGCTGCCCTATTTCTTAACTGATAGACAAAAAAGAACAAAGGTGGGATTGACAATGTAAAGCAGCATAGATCTACAATCAAGCATTGGGTGAAGGCAGAAAGTTGAAAGATTCAAATTCTCCGAAGAATTGATGAGCTCTTGGTCTAATCCCCACAGTCCGATGACAGGGAATGCAGAATTACCTTCTCAGTTTGTTTTAAAGAATAAACAAACCAGAACCAAATAAATAGCAGAATCATTTGCTGTTTGTGGGGAATGACAATTTCAGCAAAGAGATTGGCAATTCGCTTTCATTATTCAGATGCATTTTGGGTTTAAGTTGAGGAAACACTGATTCCACACTGGAAATACTGTTTCAGCCTCATTTACAAATGTTTTGTTCTGTTGGATCAATCCTTTTATAACTTCAGAGACAGATCCTTATTGGGAGAAGGAAAAATAAATAGGATTAAATAAATAAATAGGATTTTGACAGTATGCTACATGGAGAATATTGAACAAACCCTGTTTCTGTTTGTCATCCTAATATAGTGGCATGTATGCCAAATTATTAAAATAAATAAAATCCAATACTGATACAAAACAGCCCGAAATATTTAATATTCTGAACCACAGTAAAATACATAAACCTTACATTTCACTGTTTCAACCACTGTATTATCAATTGATATATTCACATAACAATGCCACCATTCTCATTTTGTGGCATGTTATGAACCTTATAGAGATATCTTATGAATTATGAAATATGCTTATTCAATAAGCCATAATAGTTTAAAGGGATGACCCACCAGGAATCTTAGTTAATAGTTCCTTAAAGATAGTTGTTTTTCAGCAATGTTTCCAGTAACATACACTTTTTATAAATATTAAACACAAAATATTATACTCCTGAAAGGAGGAAAAAAAGATCCTGATACCTTGGGCCAGATTCACTATACTATTTTTTAAAATAGCCACACAGATTGTCAAGGATCCCAAACCAAGGGATATACTTGTCCCATTAATTCTGAAGAAAGTTAGAGTCCATGATCCATACGTTACACTAATTCAAGAAGAACCTTTGGCAATTTCCTCTATGCCTTTCAATTTCAGATTTGTAAATTTAAACTAAACAAAACAAAATAGATAAAATGAAATTAAAATGAAATAAATCTTCTTCCCTTTTCCATGAAGTGAGTTAGACTATACCCTTTAATGCCTTTTGAAAGCTGTGGTCATTATCCAGTAGGATCCATTAGGGATGCTTGAACATAATTCCTTTCCAGCTGCTGTACATTTTCAGTAGCCTAGAGAAATTAATGGAAGTATGGAAGTAAATAGGTAGGTAGGTAGTTGAATGAATGAAAGAGACAGGCAGACAGACAGACACAAAGACAAAAATGACAGAGAGAGACAGAAAAAGACTAAGCCCATATATTCTTATTTTGGGTTTCTCATCTATAGGATAAATGAAGATATTTGTCTTCCCTGCTGCTTTCCCAAAAATGTGCAATCTCTTTTCTGGTCTCTGAAGTCTGAACCAAAAGATGGCATATATTCATCATGTCTGATAGCCATATTATATACACCATTATTCTGTAAATGGAAGATATCAATCTCTCATTATGCTGATAGCTTGGAGTAAAAAATATGCACAAAATCTATATCAACAGCTTAAACTGGACCTACCATTTCAATACCAACAAAGCTCCTGATATTTGAATTTCCATGGAAGCAAATGATACTGCCCATTTGTTCAAAATTATTTCAAAGATGCTGCATGCTATCAAGGAAATTTGGTATTAATTTGTTGTTAATTTATTTATCAAATTTTAAAACTGCCCATCTGCCTCACAGAGGGATTATGGGTGGTATACAAAAATATTTAAAAAATTAAAATAGTATATAAAATCTAAAAGGAAAGCAATGTTAAAAATTAATTAAAAGACAGGGGGAGAATTTTCAGGGTGCGAACCAGACTCACCACTGCTATATCCTTGTGATTCATTAATTGATGTTTGCCTAGTTTCTTGAAATCACTGTCTAAATATTCATCATCTAGATCACAGTCTAAGCAACAAAAATAGCTTCTTAACAATGTGGCCTATGGTTATATCTGCCTGTGATTAATAGGACACGTTGTAATAAATCCTTTCAGAGGCAAAAATAATCATGAATGATTCAAAAAGTTTTTTTTTCTGCTCAACATCTTCTAAAAGTTAATTAGGAGAATTGTTCATGAGAAATAAGTGTGAGGAGTTATGCATAAATCCTTAGCTCCATTTTTAAAGAAAAGAAATATAGAAAGTTTATTTTAAATGATGTTATCATCTACAACATTCTAGGTCATATGTTGTAAAATAATCCAGGAGAAAAAGGATTGCACAATCAATACAACATATAAATTGTTAGTTTTAGACAATTAAAGAACTTCCACCATTTGTGGCAAATGAACTAGACACATCATATATAAAACTGGAGGAGAGATACGGTCTGACCCAGGTGGCAGATGAATCCAACATATTAGCCCTGAGCAGGTAAGTGATGCTGTCAATGTCCTGTCCTAGTGTCTGGAGGCTATGTAAATTTGGACGAGGAGGCTCTATCGTGCCAAAACCAAGTTTCTCTGGATATTAGAGTCTTCAAGATCTAGCAATCTTACATTTTTAGTCTTGGATGGGGCTGCACTTCTTCATTTAAACCTGGTATGCAATAAGGAAGTCATCTTGGATCTACAACTCCTGCTCAAAGAGCAGATGGTATCTATGGCCATGAGGTCCTTTGCAAAGTTCCACTTAGGCACCAATTGTCCTGATCCTGGATCAGAAGATCTTTTAGATGTCCTTTGTTACCTCACAGTTGGAGTATTAAATACACAGTTGCTTTATTTTCTCTATTTATTGCTTCTTTAAGTCACCCAAAGTCACTCTGGATTCGAATGGTCTTAAATCAATTAATCAAGCAATCAAATAAACAAATGTGATCATATTGACTCACACAATATATTGTGCATGGGTCACCAGAGATGATTCTACAATGCTATCTCTCTTCGTATTTTCCCTTATCAGAGATCACTTATGCCAATAGTATTGATTGTATTCAATCAGTATTCAAGTCAAGAGAGAAAAATAGAACGGGCAGAAGCACAAAATAACAGGATGCAACTGTCCCATTTATTTATAGCCATCCCTACTGATTCTGAATGAGCATGAACTGAGTCAGAATTCTGTACCATCTTATAAATTGTGCCAACAATTTTCAGTATTTCAAATTAATTATTCTATTCTATTTTATTCTATTCTATTCAAATACAACATATATCAAATTGTGACTAATTGAAGAAACATTTCTGCCTTTTTGACTTTCTGGTGTTATTGTTCACTTTTTATCTTTTGTGAACATAACACATGCATACAATCATTACCACCATAACCACCATCCACAAATAATAAAATACAGCTTTTATTCATATCAATTTCCACATCCCATAAAGCATTGGGAAATGTAGACATGTGAGATATAGCTGGTTAAGCTGTAAGCAAAAGCAAACAATATCATTACTTTATTTGAAATAAATGGAAAATGGAGAGATGTGTGCAAATCACCATGCTCCTTTGATTTTTTTAAAATAATACACAACCTCTTCCACACAGGTTAGAAGGAACTTGTTATGTCTTTTGTTATGTTTGGAGCATGGGTGAGAAAGAATGGAGACAAGCCTCTGGAACGGTGAACTTCAACTCTTTATTTACATAGTGACTTCTCAACTCAATGGCAGTTATAACCCTCCTTATATAGGCAACCCCAATAACTATTAACCAATAACAATCGAGGAGCGCTAGCTCCCTTAACCAATAGGAACTCTCTGTTAATGGCCAATCGGATTCCCCGGAACAGGCCAATCCGATCCTGCCGTTAACAGCCAATCAGAAGTGCAGGGCCAGAACCCTGCACTTTACTCCAAGCTCAAGTTCTCTTTATTAAACCTTATGCATTCACAACATCTTTGGTCTTTAATTTCAGATCCTTTCCAATTGCATGTTCAATTTAGCAATTTGCAATCAACTATGACAAAACTTGAATGAGCTTGAAATATACAAATATTGCTTTCTACTTCTATCAACCATAACTTACTTGCTAATTTTAAGCACATTCATTAACATTTAATGAACACTGAGTAATTTTAGATAAAAATAGTAAATAAAATAAAGATATTTGGCTGTAGATAAAGGTCTACTAGTGAACCACTGATTAATTTGAGCTTTTTAGTTCCTGTTGATTTATAAGGCTTTTGCAAAGAATGCTTCCTTAGTGAATTTGGTGTGACTCATTAGGATGATTTTTCTGTATGTGTGTGCATTTATGTATGCCACAGATAAATGGCTTTGTCAAATGATCCTAAATCTAAATGCTTGTTTGTTTGTTTTATTTTACTAGATTATAGGGCAAAGCAGCAAGAGAAGAAAGAGGACCAAATAATTATATATAAAAAAGACTGAAATCAAATGCATCTTAAAAGAAACATTTATATTTATACAAAGGACAGTTTATTAGGAAAACCATAGTGTATAGCTAATAAATAGTAATTTTGAGTTATTGAGTCTTCATTCCAGGATTTCTCAAAACTCTACTACTGTATTATTTTTTCAGCCAGAAAAAAAATCCATACTTTTAAATCCCATTGATCCAATGAAGAATGCATTATGGGAAATTAAAGAGCATCTTTCTTTTGCAAAAAAACAACAACTTGGCAACTATTTTAACCCATTAGTCATGTTGCATTTATGTATATGTCTTAGAAAAGATGCAAAATAAATTAATAGCAGGATTTATTAGGTGGTTTCTCTATTTTTTTTCCAGAAATTTTCAACTTAAAAAACTGCCTAGCAATTTGCTTATAACCTACTACCCAGTTTGCAAAGAATAGAACATAAATTTGAAAGTATTCAATACATGTTAATTTATCATGATGGACTTATTGTTTTCCTTCTTAACTCTGATCTAAGTTGGCAAAATATTCAGATTTTTTTTCCTATTCACAAATAACAATTCATGTTGTGATCAAATAAAGCTAACATTCTACAGTGATAAATATGAAAATATCATTTTCCTGTCAATTTTTTATTTAATTGCCAGATTCTTCCTATTAAAGATTTTTACAGGATTCCAGCGATCTTCCAATAATACAGTAAAAGTAATAAACTGAAAGATTCGCCATGTCTGTGTTGATTAAGGTGTGAGTGATCGGGAAAAAAATTGGCTAATCCATTAAGTACCAGAACAGCAATTTATAGAATAGCATAATAATTACTTTAATGTTTGAAGTAGATGAAGGCATTTTTCAACATGCTTGGAAAAGTGAACAAGGGATCATATGGTCCATAAAATGCTACACAATTCCTCTTCCAGTTGAAATACCAATCCATTTTCAGCACAGATTTTACCTGCTCAAGTATATGCTATTTTAAGAATGAGGTAGAGATATATTGATATTGTTGCACTGTGAATTTCAACTTGCATCAACTTTGGCTGGAGTATAATTTAAAATTAGTAAAATGCCATCATTTTTCTGTGCCTATGTTCATCCTTTTTTTTTTTTTTTCATTCTCAACCCAACCATCCTTCTGGCAGCTGGAGGAAAATACTGTATATATCACTGGATTGTGTTAACATAAAGCAAAAAAGAGATTGCTTGTAGCAGATGCATTTTCCTATCTTGTCACTTTCATAAAACCAAGATGATTGCTCTGCAGTAGATTTATGTTTTAGTTAAGCTGAAGTTTCACTTTTGTGTGCTGCTTATGATCAAGCAGAGATGCATAGTTATAGTATGCATTCATTATGGTTTATTGACAATAGAGCTCTCTACTGAGTCTTCAAAGTTGTGTTCATGCTTCTCAGGAGTGGGTTGAAGGGAATATTATAAAGAAAACAATCAACAGTCTGATAGAAGTACAGTGAATATAACTTACTATGAAAGACTGGTAATTTTTATGTGCTATATAGGCAATTTCTAGAGTTTCAAATTCTGACTTTTATCCCCTTCAAAAAAAAAAAAAATCTTAACTGCAGTGTAGAAGTTTAAAGGAATTATTAACCTGCTTATTTTAACAGTGGGATACATGTATCATTATAAGTGTTTCCCATTTTATATATGTATGAGATCTAAAAGGGAATTAAATGTAGCTTTAAAAAAAATACAACTGCATTTTGGAGGAGGGCGGAGCTGGCGTCGTGACGATACGGCATGCGATCTTGGAGGTCTGAGATCGCTGCCGATATCTTTGCTCCTGGACGATCCTATCGGATCTAAACCGTCCCGAAGAGACAGTGAAAGTGAAGAGCGCATCCTGTTGATCCCAGGGCAAAGTCCCTGGTAGATCCAGGAGAAGCCATTAAAGCTGCTGAAGTTGGGACAGCTCCGAAATGGAAGAGAACAGAGAGAATGTGCCGATTTGGTGAGAACTTTTCTTTATTCTAAGATATGAAAGGACACCCTAAGGAAAAGAAAGAATCAGTCTGAAAGAATGCAAACAAATCAGTCATGAGTCTGCATTTAGTTAGAGTTAGTGGAATATGGGAATTTGGTGGGTGTTTGAGACAATGTCAGTTGGCCCAATATTTTCCCAAAGTTTGCTCGAATGAAAATGCATATAATTAGATTGCTTGATAGCATCCAACAGATGAGCCTAGAATTTATTGCCTTTCAGCTTTTTAAACATTTCTATCCATGTTTTATAACTAAATAAGAAAGCATCTATCTTGGCATAACAGAAAGCAACTGAGAAAGACAGGTCCATTTGAAGCGGGGAAAATTTTGCCATTGATTTTGTTAGGGATAACATTGTTTACCCTAACTGGTTTAGGTAAAATAATAACTAAGTAATCATAGTTTGTATGTTAAAGTGTCTGCAACTTTAACTGTGGGATAGTAATTAAGGGAGTGGTTGTGAAAGCACTTTAAAAGAGGCAAGACTGCAGCTTGCTCTCTCTCTGGCTTTGATGATCCCTGATTACTGCAAGGACTCAAGACTGCATTGCTCGAACGGGAGAGAAAACAAAGGACTGACTTGTAAGTGAACTGACATAGGATATTTTACACGGACTTTGCTAACTGAATATCCCTGAATGGACTGACTAAATGATACATGACTATTGGACTGTTATTTTGACTATGCTATGAACTCATAATGGAATAAACTATATTTTTGATAGCACAAGCGTATCTGTCATTTTTACTCTATGTTAATAAATATACAAGCTTAGCTCACTCATTTATCTGTGTACCTATCTGACTAACGCTGCACATTCTGTTTAGCTTGTCTCCCTAACCCTGGTTGGGGAAACCAGGCTTAACAGATTTAATTGAATTAGGACCCCCGCAGACTTGGTTAAGCTTTTCTCAAAGCAGAACTGTTAGAAGAGCAACTCTTGTATAACTAGGGGTAAAGGACAAAGGAAAACCAGGCAAGAAAAGTCCTCAAATTAAATCAGTGTGAATTCAGAAAAACAACATTTATTTCAGTGGCATATTCTACTTTGCTGCTGATATAACTGGAAGTAAAATTATATTGCACCTTTTCAATTTCATACATCAAGAACCCAATGTATTGAAGGAGATAGTACATAAAAATCATACTCTTCACTCAGGCTCTCTAATGCTAATGCTTTCTGGCATGATTATATAGTTGGTTGGCCAATTATATGATAGATATGAAAACATAAGAAATGGACAGACAAAAAGTTTTGACAAGTCATCTTCCCATTCTTTTTTCATTTCATAATTATTTTCTCACCATCATGAGCAGAGCTAGTTTTCATCTCTTTATAGCATTAACCCACAACTTAGCTTTTACGTACAACATCTTTGCCCTAGGCATAAGATAAACAAAGTATTTAATTGGAATAGTTGGATGAGGGACTTTCATGCAAACCCTCATAATAACTCTGCATTTTTTCTGCTTAGAATTTTTGCCAGTTTTTTGGAATGTTTATTTATTTTATTTATTGTACAAATGAATTATTTATTGTACCTAAAAGACCTAGAAGGCTTCCATGGTCACTTCCAACTCTACTATTCTGTAATCTTCAAATTTATATATCCAATCATCTACCAAGAGAAATATAGGAACCCAATACAATTAAAAAAAACACTAATTTAAACCAATAAACTATGGATAAGGCATTGTTACAAACTCACAACCATCCACCAGCCACACTGAATCAGCTCTATCAATAATTTTGTTCTATTGCCTGGGGAACCACAAGAATGCAAGTTCATTGTTCTTCCATCACATTTACTGAACAGGAAATGTTCATAAACATTCTAATCCTATTTTTATGCAACATAACTTTCTTCTCAGTTCTATACTGACAGCTAGTATGAAATTCTGCCCATGTGGTGGAATAGTTAAAATAATTTATTCTCAGGCTCCTTAAGGAAACCAGTTGGTTTTCTGTTTGACCTTGTGGAGTTTTTCACTTTGTCTGCTAGTAATACTGTTAAAGGTCTTGATGAACAGTAAAATATGGAGGCAACCTGGCTTGTTGACACTTTCAGTCCTGAGGATCCTCCCTTGTCTTGCAGCTAATTTGGTAATGATCTGTGAGTGATAAAGGGGATATGATAATTGCCATTATCCATTAGTGGCAAGAAACTCTAACTGGAGGGAGTTCTCTAGACAAGAGAGCAGATATGCAGAGAATGCAAATATGGAACTTGAACAATGGGCAAATGTGACAAAAAAAAAAAAAAGCCAAAGACTTCTTAGAAGGCAGGATTGTAAAAGAGCACAAAGGATTTGAAGTATGTCTAGGTATAAATGTTTTGTTCATTCTCTTACCTATAATAGCAATAGCACTTAGATTTATATACCGCTTCACAGTGCTTTTCTTCTCTAAGCGGTTTACAGAGTCAGCATATTGCCCCTAACAATCTAGATCCTCATTTTACTGACCTCGGAAGAATGGAAGGCTGAATCAACCTTGAGCCTGGTGACATTAGAACTGCCAAATTGCAGGTAGCCAGCAGTCAACAGAAGTAGCCTGCAGTATTGCACTCTAACCACTGCACCACCAGAGCTCTTACCTCTTTGCCACCAGAAAAATACTGTGAATGTTGAGTTTGTATCTTGTATACAATTCTGGAGCTCAAATACTGTGTCCACCAAATGAGGGAAGAACTCTTTGGAAAGGATCCGGATGTTGGGAAAGATTGAAGGCAAAAGGAGAAGGGGCAGCAGAGGACAAGATTGTTAGATAGTGTCACTGATGCAATGAACATGAATTTGGCCAACACTGAGAGATAGTGGAAAACAGGGGGCTTAACATGCTATGATTCATGTGGTCGTGAAGAGTCAAACATGACATAGTGATTGACAACAATAAATATAATAAAGAAATAATTTCTGTCAGATTGGCTATTATTTAGAGCAAATAGAAATTTGTGAGAGATTTTAAAAAAGTTATTTGAGCATAATAGAAATAAGAGAAAGACCAAAGAGGGGAGTAAATCCAATTTAGAGTTTAGAGACAATGGTCTAGAACTCAGATTTGCTGATCTTTTGCCAGCAGATATGGTTAGCATTTTAAAAAATTATGCTGACTGGGTTTCTGACTTTATAGTCAAGTCTTGACTTTTGATTGGCTTTTAGCCCGGGGTGGGATTCATTTTTTTTTAACAACTAGTTCTGTGGGCGTAGCTTAGTTGGTGGGTGTGGCTTGGTGGTCATGTGACTGGGTGAGCATGGCCAACTCAACATCATTCATGTCAAGGGGCTCTTCTCCTTGCCTGGCCTCTCATGACAGTTGGGATGTTGCAACGGTCATAAATGTGAAAGGCCATATGTCACTTTTTTCAGTGCCATTGTAACTTTGAATGGTCACTAAATGAACTATTGTGAGTCAAGGATTACCTCTACAAAAATACAAAAAGCTTCTCTGCTTGCAAAAAGCTGCCCTAAATACCAATCATTAGATTAAAAATACCTGCAAGCCAGAGTTACAAATCAGGCAAGGTGCCAGAGCACCTTGAGGAATGAAAATAGCTAAAATGCATTGATAACTATCAAGCAGCCATTTCTTGCTCATAAAGTGAAACCCTTTAGCAGAGAGGTCATTTAAGCTCTCCAGAAAAAGCACACCCAGGAAAAGCAATCCTTAGATCCATTTGCACCACTTAAAGATACCAGTGGTCTCACTCACCTCACAAGATAGGCAGTAAAAAAAAAGTCAGTACCAAGCTTGTATCCTGCCTCTTGGAAGTGTACCCCAAAAGTACAGTAGCTGTTGCTTGTTAAAGCTGAATAGGGAAAATTATCCCATCAATAAACAAAGGATTAAATGTCATCAAGCACAGAATTAACCTTCACCAAAGTTTTAGACGAAAACTCAGAAAGGATATGGAAACTCACGTTTGAATGTCAATCTTTCTAGCTACCCAAGAAGCCTTGCTGAATGTCACTCATCTTGGTTTCCTGTCACTAAAGCTTTTCTTCATTATTCAATTATTTCTTCAAAGTGTTGATTGTCCAGGGAAGTATTTCCTCCCAACAGCAGTGTAAAAATCTTAAAACAACCCTTCCCCTTTAAGAAAGCCAAGACTCAGAAGCTCTGGAGACAGGAAATCTAGGTGTTCTGGCAAGAATGTAATACGGGTGGAAAAAAACAAAAGGAACTACACTTGATCTTAGCCAAAAGGCTGAGAAGCGATTGAATGGAAGAATAAACTTCAAAGAAGTAACTTAGGCAATAAATAAACAAAAAATAACAAAGTGGCAGGTCCTGATGCACTTCCCGCTGAACTATATAAAACTCAACAAGAACTATTGGGCAACAGATTACTCAAATTATTTAATGAAGTCCTGGACAAGGCAAAAATTCTGCAATCGTGGAAAGAAGCAACAATTACGATCATTCCAAAAGAAAAAAAATGACTAAACAAAGATAGGAAACTACAGGCCAATATCTCTATTAAATGCGGACTATAAAATCTTCGTAACTATAATACTCAAAAGACTCAAGAAAATATTAAACAAATTTATACATACAGACCAAAATGGCTTCCATCCACATAGGCATCTTAGGAATAATATCAGGACAATTCTAGATATCATAGAGTATAACAAAGATCGTAGTGAAGAACAGGTAGTGCTATTATTTTTGGATGCTAAAAAGGCCTTTGACAATGTAAAATGGAGTTTTGTTCTGCAACAAATTAAGTATATGGATTTTAGACCAAAATTCTTTAATGTAGTATCAGCAATATATCACAAACAAGAAGCTAGGATATTGATAAATTATTATACAACAAATAAATTTGAGATACAAAAAAGAACGAGACAGGGATGTCCATTATCAACATTATTATTTATTTTGAGAGGTATTAACAAGAATTAGGAAAGAACCAGAAATAAAAGGACCTAAAATAAAGAAAGAAGAATATAAATTACAAGCTTTGCTGATAATTTGGTTTTTATTTTAGAAGATCCACAAAATTTGGGACGAAAACTTATAGAGCAATTAGATGAATTTGGAGAGGCAGCGGGGCTAAAAATTAATAAGGAAAAAATTAAAATACTTACAAAAATATGACAAATGCACAAAACAAATATAATGGACATCCAGACAATAAATAAAGTTAAATATTTGGGAATTGTAATATCGGCAAAATGTATAACCCTCAAGGAGGATAATTATATTCCATTAATTAAAAAAAATAACGGAAGAACTCAGGAAATGAAACAATTTAAGACTCTCCTTTATGGGGAGAATTACGTCCATAAAAATGAGCATATTACCAAAAATATTGTTTTTATTTCAAAATGCTCTGGTTAAATTAGAAAAAAAAATTCTTTGTCCAATTGGATAAGCTAGTATCAAAATGTATGTGGCAGAACAAAAAGCCCAGAATTAAACTGAAATTGTTGCAGGACGGTACCGAAAGAGCAGGATTTGGCCTACCGGATTGGGAAATATATTATAGAGCAGCTATTTTGACCTGGGTTAAAGATTGGATAAGTGTTAAAAATAAAAGAATGTTAACCTTAGAAGGATATAATCTACAGGCAGGCTGACATACCTTCTTGGGCAAGACAAACAACAAATTAATGGCTGTTTTCAAAGGCATAAAATTAGGCAGAGCCTACTAAATATATGGAATAAAACTAAACGACAAATTTACTTTGAAATACCAACTTGGTTATCTACATTAGAAGTGCTAATAAACTCACATTTATTGCATCGAGGGCAGGTTATTACATATGAGGACATACTAGATGAGAAGGGTGATTTAAAAACAAGACAGGAGTTGAAAGATCTAGGATTTGAGATAGAATAGTGGGCCTCTTTACAATTAGTTGAGGTACAATAAAGATATGAAAGAATGGGGTATTAGCAGATGGAAAACAGAATTAGACAAAATATTATTAGGTACGGATAAGAATTTAATTAAAAAAACTTATAAAGTATTATTAGAATGCAAACTAGAAGAAGAAAAGGTGAAAGAAATAATGTTGGCCTGCATGAAAGACTTTGGATATGGTATAAATTTGGACGATTGGCAAATTTTATGGGATAGGATTAGAAAAATAACTTTGGCGGCATCACATAAAGAAAACTTACACAAAATGTTTTACCGATGGCATATCCCACCATCAAAATTGGCAAAAATGTACCTGAAACTATCCCCTAAATGTTGGAAATGTAAACATACTACCACATATGGTGGAAATGTGGAAAAGCTCAAACATACTGGCTGAAAATTAGAAATTTGTTAGAAGAGATGTAGAAAATTAAAATAGAATTCAGACCTGAAATTTTTCTATTGGGTATCAATGTAGGAAAATATAATAAAGGGATAATATATTTAATAGTCCATGTTATCACCGCAGCGAGATTAGTCCTTGCCCAAAGATGGAAAGGTAATCATATGCCAGACGAGATGGAAATAATTAGAAAAATATGGACATGCGCCAAAATAGATAGAGTAACTCAAGAGTTAAAAGATAGGACTGAATTTGAATATTACAAAATCTGGGAGAAGTTTTACCACTGGTTTAAAAAAAGAAAGGAGTAAATGTATGAATGACTATTAACATTTATGTATATATGTAAATTTGTATTCTTTGTTATATGTATTATTTGAGGATGTAAGACAAGTAGGTGTGTCAGGATGTATGCACCACGTTCATTGTTCTTAAATGTTTTTTCTTTCTGTTGTTTCATTCATAAAATTTATTTAAAACAAAAAACAAAAAAAGGAGATTGCTTCTAACTACCGGTTCTCCGAACTGCTTAGAAAGTTAACAAAGGGTTCTATAGAACCAGACAGAACTGGTAGAATCCCATGCCTGCTTTAGCTAAGCTGGTTTCTGATTGATGGAGGCTGGTGAGGACTGATCTCCAATTAGTTCTGTTAAGTTCTGTGCATGGGAGCAAGGAACGGAGATGAGGCAGTGAACAGTGAACTTCAACTCTTTATTAATCATTCTGAACAGAGCAAAAACCCTAGGGCAGCAGCAGCCCTTTTATAGGGCAGGCTGCTGACCTATTAGCCAATGAGAACATGGAAGTGTTAAACCCTTGAACCAATGAAAGTGGCTCGTTAACAGCCAATCAGATTCCCCAGAACGGACCAATCTGATATCGCTATTATCGGCCAATCAGAAGTGCAGGATTAGAACCCTGCTTTTTCTTAAGGTTTGTTAAAACTTTATTTAAGCGCTTTTATCAGTTCATAACACCCCTTTCCCCCGGGTTCCATTTGAGGGGTGCGGTGACGTAATCCCTAAGATATGTAGGTTGTTTTAACTGTCTATTGGATTTGCGCTGTCCCACCAGTTCCTGTCTGTAGTCTGGTTTCGGCGGGACGTTTTTGGACATATCTGGTACAGGTGGTTCCGCATCCTCACTGGACGACTTGGTGCCGCTAATGCTGTCGTTGTTGTCCTCCGATCTTTGCGGGCTTGCCTCCATTGAGGTATTCCTCTGTGGCGAGGAGAGTCCCCTCCCTGGTTCTTCTTCATTTATCACGCCTGATTGCTGACTTACTTCGTTTCTGCTTTCCACCATCTCGAATTCGGTTTCTTCACCATCCCCTCCCCCCTCAGTTTGGGAGTCACAGGAGTCACGGGAACTGGGTTGTAGCCTAGAGCGAAGCTGATCTATATGGCGTTTCCATATTTTTCCATCGCAGGTTTGCACACGGTACGATCTGGGCCCAGTGGTTTGAGTTACGGTTGCTTCGACCCATAATGGTTTGCCGGAGAGGTTTTTTGTGAAAACTAAGTCGTCTACCTTGAGCTCGCAGCATTTTCTGCTAGATCCACAGGGTTTCTCTGGCTCGTAGGACGGGTGAAGCCGGTCGAGGTGGGAACGGAGCTTGTGTCCCATCAACAGTTCAGCTGGAGTCTTGTTGGTGATGCTGTGCGGAGTGATGTGTTGGAGTAGAAGTATTCTGTTTATTTTTTCGTCAATGTCCCCATAGTCCATTTTGTGGAGAGTTTTTTTAACAAATTGTACCATGCGCTCGGCCCTGCCGTTAGCCGCAGGGTGTGCTGGTGAAGTTAGCGCATGGCGGATACCCCGGTCCGCTTAGTATTGTTCAAACGCCAGGGCGGTGAACTGGGGTCCGTTGTTGGAGACCAGAACGTCTGGCAGCCCGTGCGTTGCAAATAGCCTATTTAATTTTCAGATGATGGACTCGGTTGTAGTATTCTTCATTTCGTGGATTTTGAGCCAGTTGGACTAGGCATCCACTGTTAGGAGGAACGTATGTCCTTTAGTAGGTCCCACAAAGTCAATGTGGATGCGGGACCATGGCCCCTGGGGGGTTTCCATTCTGTTGGAGTTGCTCTAGATGGGGCACTGCTGACTTCTTGGCACTTTAAAAAAATCTTTACCCAGGCTTCGATCTGTTTGTCGATGCCCGGCCACCACACGTAGCTTCATGCGAGCACTTTCATACGCATGATGCCAGGGTGACTGTCATGCAATGTTTTCAATACTGCTCATTGTAACCGCTCTGGGATGACGACTCTATATCCCCATAGGATGCAGCCTTTTTGTGAAAAAAATTCTGTTTGCCGGTTTCTGAAAGGGGTGAAGTCGTCAGGGGTTTGTTCTATTGGCCATCCTTGTTCGACCCAGCTAAGAACTCGCACCAAGACAGGATCTCGTTTTGTTTCGATTGCAATGTCTCTGGCTGTTAGCGGTGGTGAATGTAGCATTTCAATCTAGAGTGTCGTAAGGGTTGGAGTTGGGTCGTCAACGATTTCCGGAAGTGGGGTATGGCTCAATGCATCAGCGTGGGGAATGGCTTTCCCCAGGCGGTGTTGTAATTTATAGTTGTACGCAGCTAAAAACTCCGACCATTTGGTAACACATGACTCAAAATGGCTCCTACTCCAAACGGTGATGCGTCACATGTAATTGTTAAAGGCAGAGTCTCGTTATACTGCATTAAAACAGCATCTGAGGTTAGTAAGTTTTTCACTTGTCGGAATGCGTGCTTCTCGTGGTGTCCCCAGACCCAGGTTGCTTTTTTGTCGAGAAGTCTATGTAGGGGCTCAGCTATGGTCGCTTTCTGGGGCAAGAAGATGTTGTAAAAGTTAATGAGCCCCAGGAAAGCTTGGAGATCAGTCCTATTTCTGGGTCTTGGGGCGTTTTTGATTGCCCTTAGTTTGCTATTAGCGGGGTGAATGCCTTGTTTATCGATTAGGTACCCCAGGAACTCTACTTTATCTGTACACAGTTAACATTTATTTTTTTTAACCTTAAGGACAGAGTCTTTAAATTTCTGGAGAACCAGTTTAAGACGTTTTTCTAGTATTTCTCTATTTGGGGCAGCAATTAAAACATCATCAAAGTATGGCACGACCCCCTTGATCCCTTGCAAGAGTCTCTCCATCAGACTTTGAAAAATCCCTGGGGCTACGCTCACTCCGAATTGGAGTCAGTTGTACTTAAAGATGCCTCAGTGCATATCGATCGTCTGTGCCTCTGCGGTTTTTTTATCTACAGGCAGTTGTTGGTAGGCCTGTGCTAAATCCAATTTAGCGAAGACTTTTCCACCCCCCAGGGAATGGAGAAGGTGTTGTACCACCGGCACCGGGTAAGCGTTCTGTTGAAGGGCATGATTAAGTGTGGCCCGGTAGTCCCCACAAATCCTTAACGATCCATCTGGTTTGATGGGTGTTACGATTGGGGTTTCCCAACGAGCGTGGTCAGTTGGTTCTAAAACACCCTCGGCTATTAATTTATTGAGTTGCTCGTCAATTTTTGGTTTAAGGGCAAAAGGTACCCAACGAGGCTTAAGGCGGATGGGGGCTACTTCAGGCTTAAGGTTAAATAATATCGGGGTCCCCTTGTACTCACCTAGTTTGTCTGCAAAGATGTCCTGGAATTCCTGGACAAGGGCCTCCTCCCAGTTGTCGCTTCTGGTTTGGTGAATGCTGGCTACCTCGATCCTGAGTGGGGTGAACCATTGAAGGCCTAACAAGCTAGGCCGGTCACGGTCGACGACGGTCAGTGGTAATGACGCAGTATGATTTTTGAATGATACTTGGACTTGGCTGGATCCAACGACCAGAATTCGGTTCCCCTGATAATCTTTGAGTATGATTCTTTGGGCTTGATGCTTTGGGCTCTGAGGTCTTGACGGCAGGGATTAATTGTTTAAGAGTCTTCCAGGAAACCATCGAGAGGGACGATCCTGAATCGACTTCCATCACGCAAGGCTGGTTTTCGATGGTGACCTTCACTCGGATCTTCTTTGCATCTAGCGATGAGGCGTGACCAATTGTAATGGTTTGGTGTGCCTCTTCATGTCTTGTTGAAATGGCCAGTGTTTTATTTCTGTAGGAGTGGTTGTTCCATTGGTGGTTCAAATGTTCCCGACTCACAGGACGATTCCCTGTGGTCTGGCGGTAGTTGTTTCCCCTTTGAAATGGGCTGGATCCTTGCTTGCTTCTACAGACCTTCCCGATGTGGCCTCTTTTCCCACAGAAATGGCAGAGCGCGTCGAGGAATTTGCAGTCTGATCGCGGGTGGTTTGCCCCACAACCCGCGCATTGGTGCAGTAGTCTTTGATTCCACTGGTGGTGTTGGTCACGTTCAGACTGGAGCTGGTTGACCTCCTCCTCATCACTTTCTGATGGCGATTCGAGGTCCTCATGGTGGGTTGCTGTTGTGTGCCTCTCTAGGCGAGGTGAGGTATCGCTGGCGAGTTGACAGAGCAGTGCGTTGGTGCGGCGCATTCGGGCGGCCGACTTCCTGGTTGCTTCTGCTGCAGTAACGTCCTTGATGACATCAGCAAGGTCGATGTCCCCTTTGGCCATGAACTTGCTCTTCGTCGTGTGGTCTTCTAATCCCAGAATTATTCGGTCTCTCAGAGCTTCTTCAAGGTCTGTAAACCCACAGAGGCCTCCCAGGTTCTGGAGATTCGCAATGAAATCTGCAACGCTCTCTCCTTTCCGCTGGTCCCTCTGGTAAAATTCATGTCTTTGGACAAGCGTTGGTATGGCGGGTGCATAGTGGGCCTGTAGAAGTGGTGCAAGGACGTCCCAGTCCATGGTTTTCACCTCAGCCGGTTTCGCTAGTGCCTTGGCCATTTTTTTTTTTTTTAACAAACTTTATTCAGTTTTCACATTAAAAACAAATATCTCTTTTTGGTGGACAACATATTTCCAGGTCATCATCTTTGCATACAAATATGACAGAAATTATACAATGATATATGCATATTTAATTCTATTATTACCTTTTCCATTCCAAATTTTCAGTAGGGAGAGAAACAAACACATTAATTCTAGCCTCTTTCCTTAATTTCAATCAATTTTGTTTCATTTCAATTATTTCAAATTAATCCTTTAGTATTTGTTTTTAAACATAAACAATATGTATTTACCTAATAAATACTAATAAGGTTTAATTCTAAATTCTTTCATTAATCCCAATCTAAACATTTAATTTCATTTCAATTATTTCAAATATAATCCTTAATATTTATTTTAAAAATACAAATAAACAATATATATTTGCCTAATAGTGGTAATAATGAAGTTACCAATGTCTCTCCTTGCTTTTAATAATCTATATTAAACTTATTAATTTAACTGGTTCTTTAGTCTGTCACATTCCCTTTCAATTACACACATTTAATTAGTTCTAAATTGATACAGATCTTAACATACCCACACAAAAAGAAAAAAGAACAGGTATAAGTTTCCCCTCTTTTACTATTTTGAGTGTGACACCTTAATGATTAGAATATACCTTTATTCCCTCATCTTAATTCCCAATAAACCATTTGTCATTACATCTTCTCAATTGGATTCCACAGCATATTTCCCACCCTTTAATAAGAGTTATCAATATCTATATTACCCTATTTTCTAAACATTTTTAATTGCAAAAATATTCTTATTACCCCTTGTCACCCTGCAGAATCCCCCTTTTAATTCATCAACCATTATCTCTGAAAGGCAATTTCTTTTCAACATTTTACTAGTTCTGTGGTTCTTTCTGTCACATGCCTGTTTCTTACTGCTTCTCCAGTGCATTGTCCAGGGAGCGAACCCGAGTCTCCTCCCACTCTCTTCCCCATGTCTTTTCTCATTCTTTCTACATTTCCTGACTTCACAAGTATTCCTTCTTTTAATTGTAAAGAAACAATTTCCTTTCAACATTTTACTAGTCTTACTGTTTCTCCTCCCTCTTTTTTCCCCATGACTTTTCTCATTCCAATTTATTTCCTTCTTAATATCTTCCCTCTCCCTTTTCTGCTGAATCTTCCTGCCTTTTCTAACTTCACAATTATTCCCTCTTTTAATTGCTTTCTTAAAATTCAACATTTAACCTTCCTTCTTTCCCCACTTCTTTGTAATGTTCTTTGTGTTAATTGTCCATTCAAAATGTCTTCTCCTTGAGTCAATTCCTGCTCTTCTGAGAATCTTTCTTCTTGTTCTTCAATCGCCATTTCCATTTTTTCTAGCACAGAGCAAATTGATTCGCCTCTTTCCTGTAGTAATTCTCTCATATTTTTAAGTTCCATTTTTAAGTCCCAAAGAGATATCATCATTCTTATATTTTATAATCCTCAAAGTCCACAAAAAAAACAACAACCCACTTTTACTTTCCTTCTTTCTTCTTTCAATTTTTTAAAGTTCTCAGCTATTCCAGTTCAGGGTTCATACCAAAAACATCAGTCAGTCCCACAAACAATCTTTCCTTCCTTGCTTTTTCCTTTATTCTGGTTCTGCTTTCACTTTCTAAAATTCTTTGTTTCAATATTTCTGTAATTTTATACCAGTTCATTCAAAAACAAAATGCTTTCCTTTTTATTTGAACTAAATTTTTATCAAAAGGTGACACTCTCCATTATACAAAGTCTTGACTTTTTTTCCCCTATATTTTTATTTAAGGTTTTTCGAATCTCAATATTCCAAGACAATCCAGTCTCCAATTTATAAACTTTATGATTATTATTCTTTGGCAATATTAAGTCCAGCTTTAATTTTATACTTGATTATTCCCAAATAATTTTAGTCCAATTTCATTAAATCTTTAATTCCAGCTTCTTCCTTTCCTGGTTCAAAGCCCCATTTAGCTGTCAAAAATATTTTCCTTTTTTTTTTCTCTGTCCCTTTGTAATTTCTCAGCTCACTTTTCTTTTCTTAAAAATTCCATATTACCTTAATCCCGGGGTACTTTTATTTGGTTATACTGCCCAGTTGTCCCGGTTCAGATGTTATCCACCTCTTTCTTCCCTCCTGCACAAATCTTAGTCAAGCTGAGTCATCCTCTTCGGGATGGCCATTTTAGACCATCGCTGCAGTTGTCTTCAGGAGGAAAAAAAGCCAAGCCCGGGGGGGTGGAGATGCAGCTCCCCACAGACAGGCTTGCTGCTTCCTCTTACTCCGCTGCCCCTCCAAGGCAGTTTCAGCCCCTAATCGTAAAGACAGCAGGCCCGCAATGGGTCAGGAACACTGCTCACTTTTTCCCCATAGTGGCATCCTTCAAGTTGTTGGTCTCCAGAAACATCTGGAACCGGTCTATGTATGAGTCCCAGTCTTCTTGTGCTGGGTCAAATGGAGCGGGTGGTATGGTGCCACCGAACATGTTTTCCGTTGTCGAGGTGCCTTCAGCCACGTGCTCTGTTTGGTGCTCTGTGAGTGTTCAGTCAGCTCTGATGTCTCCGCATCCCACCTTCATCACCAATGTTAAGTTCTGCGCATGGGCGCAAGGAACGGAGACGAGGCAATGAACAGTGAACTTCAACTCTTAATTACTCATTCTGAACAGAGCAAAAACCCTAGGGCAGCAGCAGCCCTTTTATAGGGCAGGCTGCTGACTTATTAGCCAATGAGAACATGGAAGTGTTAAACCCTTGAACCAATGAGAGTGGCTCGTTAACAGCCAATCAGATTCCCCAGAACAACCAATCCGATATCGCTATTATCGGCCAATCAGAAGTGCAGGATTAGAACCCTGCTTTTGTTTAAGGTTTGTTAAAACTTTATTTAAGCGCTTTTATTAGTTCATAACAGGTTCTTTGTTTGTTTAACAACAATTTAGCTTTGTGCTTTTAAGATTTGGAGTTATATGATTGTTGGTTGTTGAAACAACTGATATTATTGCCATGAGAAACTTAAAGTCCCATTGTAGTTCCCACACTAATCTGATAGGTAGAAGATCATCTCTACCTCTACCTCTTCTTCTATCTCTATCATCTCTCTATCTCATATTCATTCATATGTGGGCCTGCATGTTGACAGATAAAGAGACTGAAGGAGTAATCAAAGTTTCAGATCTCTATTTCTTCTAACTTTGGTATAATATCACTACTTTTAAATTAAGTGGAAAAAAATTTAAATGGGCAAAGGTTAATCAAGATAAAGTTAATAATCCTAGACTATCTTCCATCTCTATAATAACCACTTATTATATTTGTTGCATTGATCTTTTATCTAAACCAATATGTTTAGTATTTTTTCTCCCCCTTTCTCCCTCTTTGTCTCTTTCTCTCTTAGAAATACAAGGAAGATGTATTTTGCTGCAGCTGTACAGTTACTGTACAGATGTAGTAACTATTCAACATTTATCAATGCTGAAGAATTTATAGGTTATATGCAAATATGAGATATAGAAGACACGCAAGAAAACTGAAATGAAGATATATGTGGATACATGTCATGGGTTTGAGAACAGAATCACCTGCCTTAAATGGGAGGAAGAGACGAGGAATGGGCAGTACTTATTTCATAATAAAAATGTTAGTTTAGGATGTCCTCCTTTGTATGTATTTTGGAAAAGTACCTCTTTTCCACTCTAAAATTTATTGTGTACAAACAAACAAGAATAAAAAAAAAAAACTAGCATAGTATTGTGAGTAGTCTGATCTAATGCCTGAGAAAATACTATGAGTGACCTTGAGTGAATATTGGAATTTAGATTCATTTATTTTCTATATATTTCAACTGCTAACACTTAGACTTCCCTCTTGGAAGTTCAGAATTTTGATCTCTCCAAGTGTCCTTGAGAAATCTTTTCCTTTCTTCATTCAGTAAAAAGTTATGATTCAGACACAGGGTGAATTCTAGTCCAAGAGAAACAGCTTTGTGTTCCTGTGAAGAGTCCCTCTTCTATGAATAGTTCTTTAGGACACTTCTGGATGCAAGGTTACAGTCATTCAGGCTAATTCATTATGGTACTCTCTGCAGCACACACACTCCTGAAGGGATTTTCCTGCTAACTGACCTTATTTTAGCCTGAAATACGCCTTAGGATGTTCCATCTTTGAAGTAGTATAGATGTGTCTTTCTGATACAAGAAAAAAACTTCTCAGTGTAAAAATAAGTGAGATGGATTTTAAGATATGGGATTGAAAAATAAAACTTTTTTTTTCCCAAAGAAGAAAAAAGTCCAATGGTACTAAAAAGTTACACTTTATAAAGCCTAATTTTTCTAAGGAGAACATTGGAGAAATTTTGGCCCAAGAATTATCCTCCTTCTTCTTGAGCTCTCTGTTGCTTTCTGGACATGGGGTCTGGATTGGGAAGCATCATATCACATTGATTCTCCTCTTTGATGATGATGATAATGATGATGGTGATGATGATTAGACAGATGTTTAGACTGAATTTGGCATATTTATCGACCTACTGAGTTCTTTCCAAGGACTTGGGATAAGCAGATGTTCTTTGATGGTGTTAAAGGTATTGTTGTGAGGATGTGAGCTGTTCCGGACAAAGCTGTTTTTTGTTTTTGTTTTTGCAATTGACCAATGATGATTTCGCCAATGCCGATGGTGTTCAAGTAGTCTAGATGTTTTGCACACAAACAAACTGCCTATTACTGTATTGTCTTTGCTTTCTTTTTCCACAGTCATTCTACTTCTATTTGCAGATTTTTGTATTTTGTTATCTTCTCCAGTTCTTTCTCTTTTAGTCTTCTAGTCCCCAGGTACTGCCACATCCAGACTTTTTTGTCTTTCCTAAGGCAGTTGTTAAGTATGTGGCAGGTGATTGTCTGATTGCATTCTAAAGTCTCACGGCACATTGTTGTTGTTGTTTTCAATTGCTTAGTGTTATTTTGTGTTCTTACCAAACGGTATTTCTTGCAGATATTTGAACACACCATTGTTGCTAATTTGGCATGCCGTTGTGTGACACAAGTCAGACTGATGACACCCAGTTATATATCTTGACCCTGGTCAAATCAAGCAATGTAGGTAAGGAGGTCAGCAAAGCTGCAGTGAGTGAGTCAATGGCATCAAAGTGAAGATTAATGGTTGCTTCCACTGTTCCTTTGATTTCTCAGGGCATCTTTCCTTATATGCTTTGAGAGGGAACTCTCTTTGTGCTTTGCAAGACAGTGCATATCAGTACCAGTTCTTCATTTCCAAGATCAGACTGGATTGGGTATCTCTGATTCTTGAACCAAAGAATCAAGGCAGATCCTGTTTAATATAAACAATTGTATGAGTAATAAAAATCTCTCTATTTTGGACTGAATTCTGAATATCAGCAAAAAATAAAATTGCCAAAGCCATGCATTGTAGTATTTATTTCACCAGGTACTTCTCCTTCTGTGCTTCCTCTCAATTCTGCAGTTTTATATTACATTATCAACCCCCTAACTTAAGGGTTAAAGGGAGCTCTTTATTTATCAAGAGTAATTATACAAATAATGGAACTATCAAAGTTAACTTTTGCTTAAGAGGTCCATTATTTGTTGGAGAGGATTCTGTTTGGTTTTCAATAACAACTTAATATCTTTATGCTACCTAAATCAATGCTCATTGGAAGACAACCAAAGGAGTTTGTTAGTGTCTTTATTTTCCTTGAATAATTGAAGCCTTTCTGGCTTTTCAGTTCAACACAGACACACAGACACACACACACACAAACATGCAGATGCACACTCAGACACACACACACACACACACACACACAGCCCAATGCAGGAACTTCTTTTAAGGAGTGTTTTCAGACTGGGAAGCACACAGCAACCATATTACTTATAACAAAAACAACACCACACAGGCACTGTCATACTTCCAATAATAAAGTTGTTGTAGTTTTGCAAAAGGAAAGAAGATACCACCTGAGAGAGGAGTTTTACCACTTTGCTATTAAAAAAAAGCTCAAAAACCCCATCAAGAGAAATTTGAAAGCAGCCTGAGATTAAGGTGGAAAATATTTCCACAAGGAGAGAAACATTCTGAGAAATTTGGAGACGCATGTTTTGATGTGAAAATTCTTTCAAAGCCTGTACTAGGGGAATGTTTGTTGTCAACTGTACAATCGTTGGTGTCATAGAAACACTAATGGTGCTCCCCGATGTCACACCTGCTGTGACACTTAGCTTGATATACAAGGGTCCTGCCAGTATTGTTGATCGCAGGGGGTGTTTTTATTGTAACATATTTGTGAAGGTCTTACACCTCACAGCCATTAGTTCCTTTAAAAAAAAGGTTTCACCCGTTGGAAAAAAAATAGATGGTATGGAAGCAGGTAGCTAAGAAAATAATCAGATTTGGATCTAGGAACCAACTTGAATTCACTTTGACTGAGCTAATTCAAAATAATTGATGTAGATGGCTTCAGCTTTACCTGGTCTAATTAACCTTGAAATCTGGTTCTGTTGAATGCCCCAATATATGTATTCAGATATTGACTTTTTCTCTCCAAAGATTTGAGAAGCAGATTCTATTATTCTTCTGACAAATGCCTTTGAAAACTACCACCTGCTGATCTAAGGGTTATTCAACCATATGCTCACACTTCACTGTTTATATAAAAATATCACATTTATGACTGCTATTTTTAAAATTGGTTCTGTTAAATATTTTTCACTACTTAGAGAAAAAAAGGTCTATTTCTAAGGAAAAGTCAGAAAGACTTCCTCAATACCATATTCACATTTGCATTAAAATTGGTATATTTTTTAAAAGCACCATTAAAGAATTATTAAAATTATAATACCTTGTATGTTTTCATTTCAGCAGCATGTTTTAATTCTGATTTTAGAAATCTATGTAATGGCATTTGACACATAGAGAGTATAGATAATGAAATGATGATCACAAATGATTAATGTAAATGATTATGAATATGCTGCCTGAAGCTCACACAGACTGACTACGAGCAATGGCGTGACAAAATAGCAACAATGGTACATTGGAATATGTGCCAGAATTACCATTTGCCTGCAAACAAAAACTGATTGGACCACAACACAGAGAAAGCAATTGAAAAATCAAAGTGCTCTGAGACTTTAGAATGCAAACATGTAAGCACCTGCCACATACTTAACAATTGCTGAAAGTTAAAAAAAAATCTGGATAGTGGATGTGGCAGTACCTGGAGATAATGGAAGAGAAAGAACGAGAGAAAGTTACAATACATATCTGCAATAGAAGTAGAATGACTATGGCAAAATAAAGCAAAGATAGGTCCTCAGGTTACCTAAGGAACCATCTCGCCCCAAAGAAGATGTCCTGCCCCATTCACTCCAGGAGGAAGGGCATGCTGTGAACCCAATCCATCAAGGAATTCAAGCTGGTAAGTTCTAAGGAAAAAGCCTTTTTTGCTGTGGCCTCCACCCTTTGGAACATCTTGCTGCTGGAGGTGAGTTCTGCCCCCTCTTCTTTAGCCTTTCAGTAGGGCTGCAGAGCCTGACTCTGCCAATTGACTTGAGGTCCCAATTGGGGCATTTTATGCTGGAGGTGACTGGTGAAGTAAGGGAGAAGATCCCACCTCCTGTACTTGGGTTAGTTTTCCCTAATTCTTATTGTTTTAATGTTTTTGCATTTGTGTTTTACTATATTTTAAGCCACCCAGAGTCACTTCAGTAAGGTAGCATATAAATGTAATAAATAAATTAACAAAAAATAATGCCAATAGTAATAGATCCCTTGAGCACCACTGAGCTCAAGGGATCTGAACTGGAGCACCACTTGAATACCATCTTCTACAACAACTTCTTCCAATCCCAAGTCCTTAGGAAGGATTCAATAGGCCTTGTTCATCTATTAACTTCAATATTTTTCTTGATTCTTTCTCTTTTCTCAATTTATATGCTAGCAATCTACCTGGTTTATTTGCATCTTCAAAATAATTCTGTTTAGAGTTTCTGATTTTCTGTGCCAGTTCTTCTTTCTCTATTAATTCCATTTTATGTTTAATTACATCCAGCTTCAATTTAATATCCTTTTTCTGTGGCATTTTCTGTAATTCTTTTTCAAGAATTTTATACTCATCTTCCAAGGCCTTAGAAGCTTGCCTTTTCCTAATATTCTTTTTTCTTGTATAATCTATTATCAAACCTCTAGCGTATGCCTTCATTGTATCCCACACATTCTGCGTTGAAGTATCTTCTTTTTTATTTTCTCTGAAGAAAAAAGCCAATTCCTTCTCCATCCATTGTATAAAATCTTTCTCCTTTAAAATAGTATTATTTAATGTCCATCTCGATCTTTTTTTTTGTCCCTTCCATTTAATTGTCATTGGGCTATGATCTGCCCAAGTACTTGTTTCAATATTTGTTTCTTGAATATTGGATATTAATTCTGTTGAGATCCAAATCATATCTAATCTGGACCATGATAGATGTCTATTTGAATAAAAAGTATATTGTTTAGCTTTAACATTTCTTTCTCTCCAAATATCTTTTAAAGTTAATTCATCTGTCATTTAAAAAAAAGACCTTGGGAGAGCCTTTCTATTTTGCTTTGTTGTTGTTGCTATATAGTCCAATTTACTGTCCACAATTCCATTAAAATCTCCCATCATAATTATATTAACATAGTCCAGTCCAATTATTTTCATGTGTAGCTTTTTATAAAACTCTTCTTGTTTATCATTCGGAGCATAAATTGCAATCAAGAGTATTTTTATATTATTGTCCATTATTTCCACCATTAATACTCTTCCATCTTCATCCGTGTAAATCAATTTTGCTGGGATAGCCTCTTTAATGTATAGAACCACTCCTCTTTTCTTACATTGAGTCAAAGAAGTAAATATTTTCCCCAATTTTAGCTGTACTAACAATTGTTCATGTTGTTTTTTAATATGAACTTCTTGTAGACAAATTATATCAAATTTTAATTTCTCTAATTTATGAAAAGTTTTCCTTCTTTTAACAGCTGAATTAAGTCCATTTATATTCATTGTAATCAGTTTTTTTTCTTCCATGATTATGCTTTATATTTAGGTCTAACCGCTCTCGTGGATCTCACTTCACGCTGTTCTTTGCTATCCACCTGTCCCCCTACTGCTCCTTTCTCTTTTTCAGTCTCCAGTTGTTCCTCTTGAAACTCAATTAATGAGACCTCTTTCTCTGCCTCCTCTCTTCTTCCTCCAAAAAATTCTGCATGGAAAAGTTCTGCTTTCTCAATTGAATCAATTCTATATCTCTGCTCTTGCCACCTAAACATTAGTCCTTCTGGAATCAGCCATCTATAATTCACTTCGTTTTCCAATAGCATTTTGGTCAGAAATCAATATTCTCTTCTCATCTCTCTCACTCTTCTGGGTATTTGTTTTAAAACCACAACCTCTTTACCTTTGTATTTCAATGTTTTCTCTCTTACTACTTGTAATATTTGCGTTTTAATGGATTTTTTGGTAAATCTAATATGGACTTCCTTGGGTAATTTATTTCTCATCGCATACCTTGTATTGACTCGATATATCTCATCTATTCTGTCATGTATGCAAATGGACTACTCGAAATCCCCGTGCCTTGATTGGCTAAGGCGCGGGGATTTCTGATTGGCCAGGCGAGCCGCGCCTGATTGGCCCGATTGAAGTCTCCCGCGATTGGTTAAAGCCAAGAGCGGGAGACTTGAATCGCTGCCATTGGCCGCGGCCGCCGAAGCAAAAGATATAAAAGCCGCAAGCTTTTTGTCTTTTGCGGTTCGGTTCCACCAGTGTTAATAAAGAGCTTGAATTGAAAGTCACTGACTACGAGTCTTAATTGCGGATACGACACTGGCGACGAGGGTGGGATCTCGCCATTGAACCGAACCCCGTATCCGTTTAAGAACCAGCGACAGCGAAGATGGCGAAAATAGCACCGCCCGCTCCCTTCAACCCCGCCGCCGAGGACTGGGAATCGTACTCGGATCGATTCCGGATGTACCTGGAATGCGCCGGCATGAAGGACGCCCCGGGCCCGCTAAAACGCGCCGTCTTTCTCACACACTGCGGACCAGAGGTCTTCCAGATGGCCAAGGCATTGGCCAAACCAGCAGACGCAACCGCCATAGACTGGGACGTCCTCGAGCCCATACTGAGACGCCATTACGCCCCCGAGGTCCCCATCCTGATACGGCGAAACGAGTTTTACCGCAGAAACCAGAAACCGAACGAGAAATTAAGCGACTTTGTCGCTGAATTACGGCGCCTGGGAGGACTCTGTGAGTTTGAAGGGCTTAATAGTCTCATCAGAGACCACTTTGTGCTCGGGCTATGGGATCCGACACTCCAGAGCCGACTCATGGCCAAAGGCGACATCAGCCTAGCTGATGCCCTCACTGCGGCCGCAGCAGCAGAAGCCACCCGCACGTCAGCAGACACCATGCGAAGATCTGACGCAAAGGGCGGGAACAACAACCCCGCGAGGTCGGCCGACACCAGAAGCGAAGCGACCGCACACTACGGCGAATACCAATCAGCCTCCAGCGCGTCAGATGACGAGGAGGACATACACCGTGTACAAATGGGACGAGGCGAACAGCGAAGTCAAAGAGGTCGCAGGTCGAGGACCAACTGCGCCGGTTGCGGCGGCGACCACCCCAGGTCAGAATGCCGATTCTTCGACGCTATCTGCAGGCATTGTGACCGACGAGGCCACATCGCCCGAGTTTGCCGCCAGAGAAAACCCCGCAGCCCGCCCAAACGGGAACAACTTGACAGGAAGAGAGAAAGCTCCCCGCCCAGAGCCAGAGAGCGCCAGCCAACGGGTCGATGGGACCAGAGACAACGATCGCAAAGAAGCAGTGACAGCCGGCGTAAAGAGGAAACCCACCAGACGGTGACCATTGGCCACGCCATTTCCGACGGAGCTAGAAAGGTTCACGTAGAAGTTCACATAGAGGGTCGACCATGTAAGATGGAAGTGGACTCCGGTTCCTACCTTTCTATGATTGCTTGGCGCGAAATCAAGCAACTAGTGCCTACACTACAAAGAAGAAACGTACCTGCCCAAAAAATCATCATAAAAGACTATCAAGGTAATCGCGTTCCGGTAGTGGGCACCAAGAACTTTAACATAACCTACAAAGGCCACACAGAACAACTTCCACTCACAATAGTCGACCGCGACCGCCCTAGCCTGCTGGGGTTACAATGGTTTGCTCCGCTTAACATCGCGCTGACAGGTGTCAACCATGTATCCATTGAAGCTTGGGAACAGCGGCTAACCGAAGAATTCCAGGAGGTCTTCAATGGAGAATTGGGCAAGTACCAGGGGCCCCTTATTTCATTTGATTTAGACCCAAGGGTTCCCCCGAAGCGGCTTAAGCCTAGAAGGGTACCCTTTGCATTAAAGCCCAAAATAGACGAGCAGCTAGACAAGCTCGTCAGACAAGGGGTGTTACAACCGACAGATCACGCCAGATGGGAAACCCCTATAGTGACCCCAATAAAACCAGACGGGTCCGTGAGAATCTGCGGGGACTATAAGGCCACCCTAAATGGCGCGTTGCAACAAAGCGCCTACCCAGTCCCGGTAGTGCAACATTTACTGCACTCACTGGGAGGGGGCAAAGTTTTTGCTAAGCTCGACCTCGCACAAGCCTATCAACAACTACCTGTGGACGAGGAAACGGCAGAGGCCCAAACAATAGTGACCCACCGGGGGGCTTTTAAATGTAACAGACTTCAATTTGGGGTCAGCGTGGCACCAGGCATCTTCCAGAGCCTGATGGAACGCTTGCTGCAAGGCATCAAGGGGGTGGTGCCCTACTTCGATGACGTATTAGTGGCGGCGCCAAATGAAGCTGAACTAGAAAACCGTTTAAGACAAGTCTTAACGAAATTTAAAGAAACAGGACTTAAAGTCAAACGCGAAAAATGCCAACTTTGTACAAAGCAAGTAGAGTTTCTGGGCTACCTCCTAGACCAGCAGGGCATCCACCCCACAACAAAAAAAGTAAAGGCCATCAAAGAAGCCCCCACCCCAAGGTCCAAATTAGAGCTGCAAGCGTTCTTAGGTTTACTAAACTTCTATAATGTCTTCCTACCTCAAAAGGCTACGGCGGCGGAACCTTTACATAGACTCCTGGACAAGAAGGCAGCCTGGACTTGGGGGAGACGGGAACAAACAGCTTTTCAAAAGACCAAAGACCTCCTCACCTCTGATGCCGTCCTAATGCAATTCTGCGAAACCCTGCCTGTAGCTGTCACTTGCGACGCATCACCCTTCGGCGTCGGCGCTGTCCTCAGCCATACCCTCCCAGACCAGAGAGAAGCACCTATCGCATTTTTCTCGAGAACTCTGACTAAACCAGAGCGGAACTATAGCCAGCTGGACAAAGAAGCTTTGGCTATAGTGGCCGCCGTTAAGCGTTTCCACGAGTACCTTTATGGCCGCCCATTCAAAATAGTGACTGACCATAAACCGTTGCTGGGCATTCTCGCGGGAAACCGTCCCACACCAAACATCTTGTCACCCCGGATGACAAGATGGTCTGAATTCCTGGCAGCCTACAACTATGAACTGCTACACAAGCCAGGTAAGAAGATATCGCACGCGGACGCTTTAAGCCGTTCCCCCTTATCTGACTCTGACCCTGACCCTGCACCAACAACAAATACCCTGTCCATCGAGTGTTTACCCATTACCGCATCGGACATAGCGAGGGAAACGGTTAAGGACAAACACTTAGCGCCAATCTTACATTGGCTACAAAAAGGCTGGCCGGAAAAAGACGATAACGAGACTTTTAAACCTTTCCGCCAGCGCCAGACGGAACTTTCACTACTGAGAGGATGCATCCTTTGGGGAGACAGGGTGGTAATTCCGCCTAAATTACAGAACAGGGTCCTAGAGATGTTGCACGAGGGTCATCCTGGCATCGTCAGGACCAAAGCCCTGGCCAGGAGTTACGCTTGGTGGCCTGGCATGGACAAACAAATTGAAACATGGGTCGCCAAATGCCACCGGTGCCAGGAGACCAGATCCAGCCCACCCACGGCACCTATCCGGGACTGGGAGACACCTCGGGGACCCTGGTCCAGAATACATTTAGACTTTGCCGGCCCCACAAATGGCCACACCTTTTTAATCACAGTTGACGCATACTCAAACTGGCTAGAGGTGGCCGACATGAAATCCACCACCACAGAGGCCGTCATTAAAGAACTGTGTAAGCTGTTTGCCACCCACGGCCTCCCAGACGTCGTTGTCTCGGACAACGGGCCACAGTTTACATCCATCGATTTTGAACGGTTCCTGGCAGAAAAAGGCATCCGCCACGCGTTAACGGCACCGGCGCATCCGGCGGCGAACGGTAGGGCGGAGCGGATGGTCCAGTTTACAAAAAAGACCCTCCGGAAAATGGACCCCGGGGAGATCAACGACAAGATCAACAGGCTGCTCTTCATACAGCACATCACGCCAAACACAACCACAAACAAGAGTCCTGCAGAGCTCCTGATGGGCAGGAAGCTGCGATCCCCACTCGACCGCCTACACCCAACCTACAACCCGGAGCAGCCCCCAGACTCCAGCTCCAGGTATCGGACATTTGAACCAGGCGACCTAGTATACGCCAAAAACATGACGGGGGACCCCCTATGGATCCCAGCCGTCATAACTCAGATCACTGGTCCAAAGTCGTACCGGCTCCAAACCACCGACGGGCGAGCCTGGAAACGACATATCGACCAGCTCCGGTCACGAACATTGACTAACCTCAACCCCCAAGACACGAACCAAGGGGGGAGGGAACACCCGGTTAAACAACCGCAAGAACAAATAAAAATTAAAAACTCACCAGAACGCAGCCTTCGCGAGTCACAGCCGGAGAAGAACCGTCTGGCCAGCTCTACCGACCCGGAGAAGCCAAGCGGGAGCGGCGGAATCCGCGACTCAACCGACCCGGTAGGCCCAGGCGGGAGCCGCGGCGAAGGAACCGGCCCGATCATCCAGCCGGTTCGCTCAGAGGCAGGAGCAGCCAAAAAGATGACCGCCCCTACCGAGATACAACAAGAAAATGAATTGCGCAGGTCATCTAGGACTCGACGGAGCCCCGCCTACCTGCGTGACTACACCACGTGAGAAGACCATACCAAGAGGGGAGGGGTGTCATGTATGCAAATGGACTACTCGAAATCCCCGTGCCTTGATTGGCTAAGGCGCGGGGATTTCTGATTGGCCAGGCGAGCCGCGCCTGATTGGCCCGATTGAAGTCTCCCGCGATTGGTTAAAGCCAAGAGCGGGAGACTTGAATCGCTGCCATTGGCCGCGGCCGCCGAAGCAAAAGATATAAAAGCCGCAAGCTTTTTGTCTTTTGCGGTTCGGTTCCACCAGTGTTAATAAAGAGCTTGAATTGAAAGTCACTGACTACGAGTCTTAATTGCGGATACGACATATTCCATCCATCATCTTTTCCTCTGTAATTTCCAAAGCATGTGCCAAAATTTCTATCATTACCGCTGCCAAATTTTCTCCTTTTTCCTCTACTATATTTTGAAATCTGAGGTAAAATTCTGACCTTTCCATCTCCCACCTCAACATCCCACTTTTTTCTTGTTCAACCGCTGTTAATCTACTGTCAATATTTCCAATCTTCTTCTCTCTTTGTTTTCCTTCTTCCTCAATTTTTTGGAATCTCTCCTCATACTTGACCATCATTTGTTTAATATTTTCCACTTTTTCATCAGTCTTCTCTATTCTTTGTTCAATATTTTCTGTTTTTTGTTCAATATTTTCTGTTCTTTGTTCAATATTTCCTGTTCTTTGTTCAATGATGTCTGATTTTGTCTTGAGATCTTGGATTCCTTGCATAATCATCTGTAAAGTTACTCTTTCTTGTTCCTTATCTTGCTTCAACATTGTCTGAATTAAACGTTGTCCTCCAGCTGGTGGGGAAGCAGAGGTAGAAGTAGAAATGCCAGATGGTATTGGTTTCCTGCTCATTTCAATGCTTCCAAAGCCTCAAATTCTTCTTGACTTTTAATCCAACTGGTAGAGCAGCCAATTATAATCCAAAATGGAGAACTCCAATAGTAAAAGACACGAAACCAAAAAAGAAACAGGAAAAAAGGAAGAAGAAAGATCTTCAGGTTCTTCTAGACCCTAATCCAATTACGAAGTGGTCCACCATAAAAAAGAAAAAATAGAAAGGAGAAAAACAAACAAATCCAAAAATAATAATATTGATTAAGAGCAAAAAAAAAGCAAAAAGAGAAAAAACAAAAAGTTCCTTCAGGTTCTTCACACCTTAATCCAGTTGAAAAGTCTCAATAATCAAAAAAGAAAAACAAAGTGGTCCAAAAACATAGATAGGAAAAGCAAAAAAGTCCCAATAAAAAAGAAAAAAAAATAAAGTATATATATATATATATATATGTTTTCTGAGGTTCTCGCGGGTATTTGTATGTGGATCTTTGGTTATTCGGGTTTTCTCCCGCGTAAGATTGGAAGTATCTAGGCAACGTTTCGATGAAGTCTCATTCATCATCTTCAGGCTTGGTCTTCAGCTCTGTGCTTCTCAGAGTGATGTGAGCTTGCAGCTGCTTCTTCCTTTTAACTGCTCCTGGGGGTGTGACTTGATTGGCTGGGGGCTTGGCTGTGTTCTGATTGGATGGGGGGGTGTTCTCATTGGTTGGGGGTTTGGCTGTGTTCTGATTGGTTGGGGGGTTGGCTGTGTTCTGATTGGCTGGAGGCGTGTTCTGTTCAGGTGGGGGCTTGATTGTGCTCAGGTTAGTCTTAGTTGCTGGAGGGTTTGAGCTGGTGAGCTGTGATCTTGCTGTTTGGCTTCGAGTTCGTGGTCGTGCTGCATCTTCATGGTGGGGGTCAGTTCGCTTCATGTATGGCTCAGAGGGGTTTGAGGTGGGTAGTGATGCAGCTGCAGTGCGGCTTCTGGTCCGTGGTCGTGTTTCATCTTCTGTGTGGGTGTGAGTCTGCTTTCTATGTGGAAGTGTGGTGGTGGCATCTTGTGTGGCTCTCAGGGGTGTGGGTCTGGTGTCATTCTTCATGTTAGGTACGCGTCTGTTCATGAGGGCGGGTTTCCAAATGGCTGGTAGGCGGGAGGCATCATCTCGTTTATTCATGCTGTGTGGGCGTTTTTCTATCTCTATGGCTTCTCTGATGATTCTGCTGCTGAAGTGTTCGGTTTTGGCGATAGTTCTGGTATTTTTAAAGTCAATCTCATGTCCTGTGGCTTTGAGGTGTTGGACCAGGGAAGAGGTCGGTTCTTCCTTTTTGATTGAGTTCTTATGTTCTTCAATGCGTGCACCTATTCTTCTGTTAGTCTGTCCAATGTATGTGGTGGGGCAGGCAGTGCAAGGGATTTCGTATACTCCTTGATTTTCTAACTCGATTCTGTCCTTAGGGTTTCTTAGGATGGTGGATATCTTTCTGTTTGTGCAGAATACTGTCTTAATGTTGTGTTTTTGGAGGATCTTGCTGATTTTGTCCGTAGTGCCTTTTATATATGGGAGGAGGGCTTTGCCATTCTCTTGTTCTTTGTCTTGGATTTTGGCTGGGGTTTCTTTTTGGATTAGGTGGGTGATCTTCTTTCTTTGGAATCCATTGGCTGTCAGCACGCCGGTGAGAGTGTGTAGTTCGGTCTCTAGGTGTTGTTCATCGGCTAAGCATTTTGTTCTGGAGATGAGTGTCTCGGCTACGGAATTGATCTGTGCTGGGTGGTGGTGTGAGAATGCGTGTAGATAGCAGTTTGTAAGTGTTTTCTTCTGGTAGATGGTGTGTCCTAGGGAGCCATTGGATTTTTTGTATACCAAGACATCTAGGAAGGAAAGTTGGTTGTTAGCTTCTGTTTCCATGGTGAATTGTATTTTGGGGTGTTGGCTGTTGAGGTGTGTGAGGAAGTTGTTCAGTTTTTCTTTCCCGTGTGGCCAGATTATGAAGGTGTCATCTACGTATCTGAGCCAGAGTTTGGGTTTGTGATCATATTTTTCTAGAGCTTGTGTTTCAAAGTGTTCCATGTAGAGGTTAGCGATGACAGGTGAGAGGGGTGATCCCATGGGTGCTCCTTCTATTTGTTTGTATTTTTGTCCGTTGTAGGTGAAGTATGTATTGGATAAGCAGTGGTTGGTCAGATCTAGGATGTGCTTGGGGGGGTTGTATTTGTTTTGGATGGCTGTCAAGGCTTCTTTTATTGGCACTTGGGTGAAGAGGGATATGACATCGAAGCTCACTAGTAGGTCACTGGGTTGTAAGTTTTGTTTCTTTATGATCTCGATGAACTGGAATGAGTTTCTTACGTGTGAGTTGATGGATTCTGCATAGGGCTGTAGTTGTTTGGCGAGAAATTTGGCTAGGTTTTGTAGAGGTGAGCCTATGGAGCTGACTATTGGTCTAAGTGGGGTTCCTTCTTTGTGTATCTTGGGGAGACCATAAAGTTTAGGGCATCTGGATGATTTCTCTCTGGGTATGATTCTTTGCTGGATTTCTTCACTGATGGGGGAGGCTTTTATTTTGGATCTGGTGGTTTTTTCTAGGTAGTTCAAGGTTCAAGGTTCAAGGTTTCTTTATTGTCACTCCAATACATGACAGTCATATCATATATAGGGATGAAATTTCGTTCCCACTCTTCCACAGTGCAGTAAAAAAGGTAAACAGACAAATACAATAAAAACAATGGACAAGTAACACTAGTGCGACAGATTCAAGGGCAATAAAGTGCAGGATAGTCCGGGGGCAGCGGAAACAGACTGGGGGGGAGAGCTGGCAGGGAGTTTAACTGCCTGACAGCCTGGTGGACAAAGCTGTCCCTTAGTCTGCTGGTCTGTGGTGGTGGGGTCTGTCTTTAGGGGTTTGTATGTGGGGTCTTGGAGTAGGTTGGTTAACTTGGATTGGTAGTCAGATGTGTTCATAACCACTGTCGCGTTTCCCTTGTTTGCTGGTAGGATTATTATGCTGGTGTCTTCTTTCAGGTTAAGTAGTGCAGTTTGTTCTTCTTTGGATAAGTTGCTTTTGGGTGGTTTGCTAGTGCAGAGGATGTTGGTGATTTCGAGTCTGATTTTATTAGCATCATCAGGGTTGGTTTTGGTCAGGCTGGTTTCAACTCCGCATATGATGGTTTCTGTGGGGATGTGTTTGGGAGCGACAGCAAAGTTGAATCCTTTAGAAAGGACCTTGGTTTCGGCTTTGGTGAGGAACTTTAAAAATACCAGAACTATCGCCAAAACCGAACACTTCAGCAGCAGAATCATCAGAGAAGCCATAGAGATAGAAAAACGCCCACACAGCATGAATAAACGAGATGATGCCTCCCGCCTACCAGCCATTTGGAAACCCGCCCTCATGAACAGACGCGTACCTAACATGAAGAATGACACCAGACCCACACCCCTGAGAGCCACACAAGATGCCACCACCACACTTCCACATAGAAAGCAGACTCACACCCACACAGAAGATGAAACACGACCACGGACCAGAAGCCGCACTGCAGCTGCATCACTACCCACCTCAAACCCCTCTGAGCCATACATGAAGCGAACTGACCCCCACCATGAAGATGCAGCACGACCACGAACTCGAAGCCAAACAGCAAGATCACAGCTCACCAGCTCAAACCCTCCAGCAACTAAGACTAACCTGAGCACAATCAAGCCCCCACCTGAACAGAACACGCCTCCAGCCAATCAGAACACAGCCAACCCCCCAACCAATCAGAACACAGCCAAACCCCCAACCAATGAGAACACCCCCCCATCCAATCAGAACACAGCCAAGCCCCCAGCCAATCAAGTCACACCCCCAGGAGCAGTTAAAAGGAAGAAGCAGCTGCAAGCTCACATCACTCTGAGAAGCACAGAGCTGAAGACCAAGCCTGAAGATGATGAATGAGACTTCATCGAAACGTTGCTGTGCTCTCCCTCTATCTTATCACGTTAAAATGTCCTTGAGAAGAGGTCTTTTTGCAATTCTCTCCAATTCAAATAAAATACTTTCAAGCCTCTAGTTGGCAGTGTTGCAAAGTTTCTTAATGCTCTTCCTCCCCCCCAGCCAGAAAAAAGGAGTAATATATACAGAGACAAAAAAAAAAAATAGCCAAAGGGAGCCTCTATCCTAAAGAAAGTTAAAAAAATCAAAGGGAGCACAAATATATATATAAGAGAAAATTCAATCCGGTTACCTACAAAGTCACACTAAAATCCCCCCCAAAAAATATAGGGCAAAGAAAAAAAAACCCAAGCCTCAATTTGACATCACTTTAAAAAACGCCGCTCAGACAGTTTCAGTCAAAAAAAAAAGTCTCACAGATTTCTTCTTTGTTCAGGATGTCCTTTCCAACCTCAGTGAATTTACAACACAAAAGAGTTTTTCTCACCCAGCCGACACACTTTCTTTCCAGCCACTTTCTTTCCGGAGCTGTCCCGACTTCAGCAGCTATGGGGGCTGCCTCTCCGCCGCCAGCAAAAGGGCTTCTTCCGGATCAAACCAGAGATTTTGCGATATCTCTGGGATCCTGGAACAGTACCCTTCTCAATCCCCGTCTCTACGGGACGGTTTAGGTCCGTTGGGACTGACCAGGGGCGAAAATATCGGCTGCGATCTCAGAGCCTCGAGATCGCAGCTGTATCGTCAAAATGAAGCTCCACCTTCTCCATCTGCCTTCGCCACTTTGCACCTTGCAAATGCAAAATCCTGGGGTTTTTTCATTTGCAAGGTGTAAAGCGGCGGGGGCGGATCCCGCGTGCTGGAAAGGGCTTGACTGTATTACGGGGAGAGAGAGAGAGAGGGAGAGATCATAAGAACGGCTCTTGCTTTTTTCTTGCAAGGAAGAGAGTGACTCCTGCCTCCCACTGTCATCAACATCTCCTTCTTTTGGGTTAGTGAATCAATTAATTTGGGAAACAATCTCACTATCATGAAAGGTTTAATTGATTCACTAACCCAAAAGATGATGATGATGACAATGGGAGGCAGGAGTCACTCTCTCCCTTGCAAGAAAAAAGCAAGAGCCGTTCTTATGATCTCTCCCTCTCTCTCTCTCTCCCCGTAATACAGTCAAGCCCTTTCCAGCACGCGCGATCTGCCTTCGCCACTTTGCACCTTGCAAATGCAAAATCCTGGGGTTTTTGCATTTGCAAGGTGCAAAGCGGCGGGGGTGGATCCCGTGTGCTGGAAAGGGCTTGACTGTATTACGGGGACAGAGAGAGAGAGGGAGAGATCATAAGAACGGCTCTTGCTTTTTTCTTGCAAAGGAGAGAGTGACTCCTGCCTCCCACTGTCATCAACATCTTCTTCTTTTGGGTTAGTGAATCAATTAATTTGGGAAATGATCTCACTATCAGAAAACAACGCGAGCCGCCACCACCACCTCCTCCTCCCCCCCTCCTCCCGAGTGGACTGAAAACAGCTGGAGCTGAAGAAACGAAGCTGAGTGGAGCCGAAGCAACCTCGGCTCGCGTTGTTTTCTCAGCCTAGAGAAAGGGGAAGGGGGCTCATCTGGATCAAGGGTGAGTCTCCCCCTCAGTTTCCCCTGAAGGATCTTCCATCGCTTTTGCCTTCTCCCTACATCTTCCCTCTGTTAAAATCCCCCACCACCACCACACACACTTATTTTCGGTCGGATAGATTTCGTGTCTGAGCATTCTCACATGGTGGTGGGTCTTCCCCCCCCAAAAAAAACAGTTAAAAAAAGAAAAAACAATATATCCTCAAGCAAGAACTTTTCTGCTTCCGATTACCCCCATGCTTAAAAGTTGCAAAGGAAACACGGAAGCAGGGAAGCGGCTGCCCAGCTTTGGAGCTCCACACCATTTTTTTTTCAGAGGGGAATCTGACTTGAATATAAGCCGAGGGGTTTTTTTTCAGCACAAAAAATGTGCTGAAAAACTCGGCTTATACTCGAGTATATACGGTATATACTAAGAATAAAAATGCATCATGTTCAAAATTAAGAAATAAAATATATCCAAAAGAGAAAAAATGGTAAACAAAATCAGAGTTTATTATTTTAATTCTCATTAATTTAAGCAGATGAGAAGATATTATTTAATTATCACTTAACTAATAGCTTTTCCCACATTTTTACTGCTGACTTTAATTCTTTCTCTTCACTACATTGTATACTTGAAATTATACTTTTGCAGGATTCTTTAATTTATATTCAATGGGACAAGAGAAAGGAAATGAGAAAAACATAATTGAAATTTGTATCCAGTCATATTTCTAAAATATATATCACTACATAGTTCTCACATTTAAAATTAATTGAAATGCAGAACTTTAATTGGAGTGAACTTTTGATTAAAATCAAGGACCTATTTGCTGCATTAGTGAGAGATCTATCCTGTGTAGCATTATAATCTGAACAACATTTTCCAAACTGAATGTGCAGATTTGAAGCAAAGCCTAATCTACAAGAAGCTATTTTACACCAAGATAAGCTATTTATTGAAAATATTTCTCCAGCATTTTCCGGCAAGGGGTTTTCACATCAGCTGCTTGATATCTGATTCTAATAACTGGAATGAATAAAGGAACCGGCCTTCTTGATAGGCTACAGTGACAGTCAAAACAAAAAGAAACATGGAAGAAAAAAAATCAGAAGGTCCTTTGCCACAATGAGTCGGGTGGCTGCAGCTGAGGAAGCAAATTATTTATACCTAGGTATTTCTTCTGACAAGATCTTTGTGGCTGTGGCTTATTAAATCTCATTTCTTTACTCTTGTCTGGATTTTTTTTTAATCTTTGGATGTACAGGTAATGAAACTTTTAAAAAATTTAAGAGTGAACTGACATGGTCCACCAAAACAGACTTTGTTACAGTATAGATGGTAGCAATAAAAATATATCACACCTGGTCAAAATCTTCATGAGACAATATGCTTTTACACAAGATGAAACCTAGAGTTTGGTAAAAGAAAATGTACAACTGAAATGTTCCAGGGAAAAAAGGGGAAGGATGCAAAGCTTCAAACTACTTTCGAAGCAATGGCCATAGGAAGTACATTCCCACCCCCCGTGTTTTGTGTGGATATCTCTGCTTCCCCTCCTGTAGCATCTGCTCATACCTCTGTGCATGGGGAACACAGGTCAAACTTCATAGACTGTGATCTGGATCATGTGATCAGGAAGGAGTGGGCTTCTTTTCCTTATGTAAGGGAAAAAGGGATCTTGTGGGTAAAGCATTACATATATCCCAAATCAGTTAGGAAAAGTTACAAATGGACAACAGAAGTCAGAAGGAAAGGAAAAGAAAGGAAAAGAAAAGAAAAGGGAGGAAGGATAAGAAAAAGGAGGAAGGATAAGAAAACTTCTCGCTAAATTTGAATCATAATACGGAACAGATTTATAATCAGCTGCATCTGTATAAATACCAAGATTACAACCTGATATCTTTTTCAAACAATATATGAACTCACTCTCTGTAAAAAGAGAGTGTTCCCTGTCTTCGGCATTCAGTAGTATATTTCAGGTTTTCATTTTAGTAAGGCAATCTGTTTAATGAATAATGGCTAGTATATCCATTTCATCTGTCTCTTGTGTGTAAGAAGTCACCATAGGAAATACAATGTTATTCTGCCAACACAGTATTACCTAGAGGTCGCTGCTGACAAATGGAACATAAATTAGCAACTATTCTTGCCTGCCACATGAATATTTTAATGAATATCTAATAGCCTTGACATTTTAGGAAACTGGGTTTATACTGTAGCTGCCTTTGCCTACAGACATGAGCTAGCCTTTTATCAAAGACTTGGTATGAAAGGATCACTTTAAAATGTAGAAAAAATAAGGATTAATGCAAGGAACTAGAGGCCAAGTCTTCAGCTCTCAAGCCCTGCTTTTTGTCAGCCTGGTGACAGACAGAACTGTTTCCAGTTCTCTTGCATGAATGAGGGAAAATGGCATTCTTATCTCATGAAGAAATGTTTCCAATGTATTTTTTAAGAAAAATTAAATCACATTAATGGAATATTCTAATATTCTTCATGAGCAGAATGTAGATACAAATGGAGACAACCATCCTTTTTGTCAATCCCAATAATTTGCACAATTCAGAGCAGGAACGCACAATTTGAGGATGAGGGCCATAAATGGCTTTTAATGACCGACTGCCCATTTGTCCAGTGAAACTCTGGGCAGTGTACAATTGAGCAATCCATTAAACCAAAAAGAAGCCAGTCAAGTTCTCTATAAAAAACTCAGTTCCTATATCATTCATGCCCACATATTTTAATAATACCCAGGGACCATGCATCAAACTTTAGGCAGGGTAGGCTGGAGAAGGGGAGAGAGGTAGGGTATATACTATATTTTTACTTAATACAATTCATATTAAATATTCTTTATATATATGACATGTGGACTTGATTTACAAACAATAAATTAGACTTATGAGTTCGTTGCCACTGAAGCTAAATAAGTACAACCATTTTTCAGGCTGAAATACCATTCTGGACATGAATCATAATTTTCCAGAAGCAAACATTTCAGAATAGGAAGCAGTTCATAGTGTTCCAGATGTGGTATTCCAGATATGGTTTTTCCCTGAATTAGCAGGTATGTTTAACATATTTAACACATAATCAACACTTTTAAAGAGAATTCTGCTATAACAAACGAGCAGTTTACCCAATTAATTATCTTCAAAAATATTTTTCATTTCTATCACATAGGAGACAGAAGCTTGAAGGATTATTGTCTTAAACTGAATGGCAATCTGTTTCTATAAAACAAGGTTGCCATAGGAAATGGAGAACAAATTTGTAAAATCTAATGTATGCACTTGAGGCTCTGGAATTCAATTCCCAGCTTAATGTATATAAATAATATGTTAAAAATGTTGTGACCTAGGTTTAGGTCTACTTGAGTACTAAAGTCATTAAGTAACACTGGATCAGTACTCTGTATCTAAAATATTGCACATAAAAAATAATATACCAATTTTTGTTCTCTAGAAAAAGCAGAATTAACAAACATATAAAATAATGAAATCTATTTGAGAAGAAAGAGAATTAGGAAGGAAAGTGTTCTTATATCTTTTTACATTCTATATTGAAGAGGAACAATGGAAAAAAATTGCAACTGATTTTGTCAAATGCATCATTGGGTTGGAGTTCCTTTGTTCCCACAAGAGACCTAAGTCCACCACATTTGAATACCGCTCATTCTTATCTCGTGCCAATTTGCCTTGACTATTAGTAGATCAGTGTGTATAGGTTGCATAGGATAAACCTGAAGTACTTTGAACTAAACTCCTATGCCTGGTTACTTGTGCCCGACAGTATCCCTCCTGGAGTAGCCAATCTGCAAAAGTAACCCACCTAAATTGCTGTGCATCTCAAAACCCGCCAGAGCTTTTACAATAGGAGGGAAGTGGTGAAGGTAGAGACATTTCAAACTGATGTCTTTTTCTTTGACACCAAAGGAATTTCAGATGGTATCATATCCATTGAATGACTGAAAAAAATCCATGTGTCTCACTCAAAATTCCAATAACTCCCCAATCTTCCCTACTAAGTACAATAATGGAACATCTTGTTCTCCAACAGGTATGGTTAATGATACAATGATTCCTATACAGGTAGTCCTCCACTTACAACAGTTTTTTTTAGTGACCATTCAAAATTACAACAGTACTGAAAAAAGTGACACAATAATTTTTCACATTTATGATCATTGCAGCATTCCCATGGTCATGTGTTCAAAATTTGAGTGCTTGGCAACTGACATATCTTTATGACAGTTGCATTTTCCATTATAGTGAAAACTTTGTAATGAAAATTTGTTTCATAAATTGATAGATTGAAATTCTAAATTTTAAATATGTAAAACAGGGGTATTAAACTCAATTTCATTGAGGGCTGCACAGGATTGTGTTTGACCTCGGGGGGGGGCAGGGGGGCAAGGCTGTGGTGGGTGTGGCCAAGGTTGGTTGGCCAGCTTGATGTCACTCATGTCAGGGGACATCTGTGGCGCCCAAATGCTAAGGCAGGACTTCCTTCAGACCCGCCCTCCCTCTCATTATAATCTCCTTCCTTCTTTTCTTCCTTGGCCCCCTCCGAGCTCCATTTTCACTAACAGAGGCACCAATGGCCATTCCTTTCTGTGTCCAGGGTGGCCTTGCGGACCAGATTTAAGCACCCCCTGGGCCAGATCTGGCCCACGGGCCTTGAGTTTGACACCCCTGATGTAGAATATCAGATATTTAAAATGGCATCTTTTCCAATTATTTATTGCAAATATGGGTACTCCTCACTTAGCGACCAAAATTGTGACTGGCAACTTGGTTGCTAAGTGCTGTGGTTGTTGACTGGAACAGCATTATTCCCCCATTCGTCATTAAAAGAAACATCATGTGACCACAACCTAAGATTTTACTTTCACCTTTTCTATCAACTGTACTTGTTGTAAATCAATTGTGAAGCATATCAGTGGTAATTACATGAGTGCAGAACATGGCAATGGTCATAAATATGAGGATTGGTTGAAAATCTAATATTTTACACCACTGTAACTTTGAACAGTCACTAAACTACGCAGTTAGCAAGTAAGGACTACCTGTAATTCAAGTACAAAATGTAAAATAATTAAAACATTATCAGTTATATTTGCATTAGCAGATATCTCATATCCATTTTTTATAACTAATGTATATTATGGTTATAATGGAAATTATACAATATAAAATATTTGCTAATGGCAATGAACAAACAGGATAACTGATGTTGGGATTTTGGGACCATGTATGTATCTCTCTCCCTCTCTCTTTTCCTGAGGAAATAGTGGATTTTGTAGTGTTTTAAATTCAGTATATTCAAGCTTGCCATATGGTAAGCTAGTGCAGCCTTGCATTTCTATTCCCTAAAACATTTGAGGACACATCACTATTATTTAGATTCTTGCATGTCAAAATAACATTAATTTTAATTGAAGGTGAGTATATGTCATCCAATGCCATTTTGCTTAATAATTAAATAGTTGTATGCATGTGTGTGTTGCTTTTGTACAATAAGTCATTCAGAAATTGTCCTCAGTTACATTAAATTTTAGAGTACTTTACCATCATTTTGGACCTGACTTATAGCATGATATTGAACAGTTTGTTGATATTGTTCCTTATTTCTTTACAAATAGCTGAATAGAATTACATAGGTATAAGAATTTCAAACAACATAAACTATGGGATGAATACGAATCCTTTTTTTTTTAATCTAGCATAGAAGATTTCATGAGAGTTAGCAAATTTCACTATCTACTTCTTTCATTTACAATCACATTGAAAGAATGAGAAGAAAGAACTCAAATTCCCTCTACCCTCTCAATACAGGAAAGGCTTGAACATAGGAGATCATTCTGGATAGCGAGGACCATTGTTAAGGGTTAAAGAGACCATTTTTGTGAACATTAAGCAGCTCTCTCTCAACAGAGGAGGGATAAGACACCACCTATCCCCAATTTACAATGCAATCCTTTTGGCTGTTCCAAGAAGATTCCACATCTCTGATTCAGGTTACCCTGAAGTCACAGATAAAACCCCAACTAATCACAATGGCTCTCAGAGAGTGTTAAGACCAGTTGACTGCAAAAGAAAACACAATCTTTCCATTCCACCCTCTTCTCACCATCCTATCAAGAACTATCTGTCCCCCTCTCACCAACTAATCTCAACTGTCAATAACTGTCCTTCCATCTCCCACAGCATCCAATACAACTGATGAAGCTTCCAGGATAGGAAGCGTTGTTTTTCCTCAAAAGAATCAGTCCAGTTGCCTTTTCAAAATAAAAAAGCACTTTTGAAAGGTTTGAATATTTTCAAATCCATCCATCCATCCTCTATCTCTATATATGTATGCATATGTAAGTATACATATGTGCTGAATGAAAGATAGGATATAAGTTTATAATAATAGATAAAAGCTTTTACAAACACACATACACACACACAAAATATTTGTTTTTATCTATTAAAAATATAGGATATAGACTTATATCCTGCCTTTCAGACAGCATATACAGTACGCCTGCTTCCATTTTACCCTCAATGATGCAGTTTGGGCTGAGAGAGAGTGACAGGGGCAGTTACCCAATGAGTTTCCATGACTGAAAGGGGGGGCGGGGACATGATCCTGGCCCTTCCCATTGCTAGGCCAAACATGCTGGGGAAGGAAGCCTGAGAAGGAGAAATTTCTGGAACTCTTTGTCAGAAGGGCTTCAGATTTGCTGTGATTCAGGCAAGCAGCCGCAGGTCTGATTTCAAGTGGCTTAGGGACCTAAACTTTATTATTATCAATTGTTCTTTTAAATTTATATCCCACCTTTATTTTTTATTTTAAAAAATTCAAAAGAGGTGAGCATGCTTCATTTTCCTTCCTTCTCCTATTTTCCCCACAATAATTCTGTAAAGGTAAATAAGTTGGGCTGAGAAGGAGTGAGTGGCCTCAGTTCCCCAACTGCCTTTTATGGCTAAAGTGGGACTAGAACTCACCAGCTCTAGGCCTGGACCTTAACTGTTGAACCAAACTGGTTGTTTTATACATGTTTTTGGCTGAAACGATATTGCAACATTTGGAGAACTGTGAGATTTAAAAGATCATAGTTTTCTGACTTATGTACTAGTTTAAAAACTTGATCTACAGGGATGTTATAAAAAAGTGAACTAAACAGTTTTCTCCTTCCTTAAACTGGACAAGGCCTGATATCACAGAACAGAGTTATTTGTAAAAGATAGAATCTTACTTATTTTTATAATAGAGTGTAATATGAATAAAGAAACCGATTAGAGTGTTAATATTTTGTAATGAAAAAAAATCCCAGAAGCAGTAATAGGGTTTTTATAATACAACATAGGATCTCTTTGCTTGTCTTGTAGCAACATGTAGAAGTATTTTCTCCTGAGGTTTGTCACTTCTGAATTGGAAAGCCTATAACTATTTGCTCACAATATTGTTTTTGATGTGTTAGTAAGAATTTCAATAGGTTTTTGAGAAATTTCTCAGCAGATTTTGGATATCACTCCTTGCATAATGCAAATTATGTTCCAGTAGATACTGTAATAGTAGGCTTTTTAAAATAGGGCAGTCTAGCATCTGAGCATGATAAAACTGAAATTTCCCACTGATATCTCTCTGAAAGTTTTAAACATATGCTTAACTCTCCACTAAACTAATGGAATTTACAAAGCTCTTTATTCTGCTTTCAGGGCAGTATTCAAAGACGGTCTAAAATTCAGATATTTGATCCATGCAGGGAAAAGAAGCAGGAAAATCAACCAATATCTGCCCATAATTGTTGCAGAGAGAGATAGATAGAGAGGAGTTGAAATTTGAAATAACTTCCTTAAACTTCCAGCCAGTTTGTGCAGAGTAGTCAAGCAGCTGAAAACTGTAGTGCAGAAAAGCCCTAAGGCTACTTACTTGATTTGAAGGAGCTGAGAAATGCTAATGTCTTTGCTGCCCTTTGAAAAAGGAAGGCATGATGGCACTAGAGATACAGCTGGTTTTTGTTCATCTAACTAGGCTTAAACTGGAAAGAACAGACAGGAGAATGTATGGAAATGACATGTTTCCAGCTGCTTAGCAACCACAGTGTGGCCCATGTTTTCAACTTTTATCTTTCCTGCCTTGAAACATGTCTTCAGGTAAGATCTGTTTGGTTTTAATTTAAATGCTATACTTAGAATTGCATACTCTTTAAGTACTACAATTCTACTCCTTGCAACTACTGTTACCATTTCTATTATTTATAACAGTCGTATCAAACTCAAGGCCTGAGGGGGGTGGGGTGGATCCAGCCTGCAGAGTGTTTAGATCTGGACCCATGCTGGCCTGGAAACAGCAAAGGTCTGGCCTGCGGTGCCTCTGTCAGCTCTGTTTTCTCTGGCAGAGGGCTGCAGGAGGCCATTGCAGCTGAAAATGGAATGCGAGGGGAGGGGGGCTTGCACGCAGCCCCATGAGCTCCATTTTTGCTGGCGGAGGGCTATAAAAACAAACTAAAAACAAAAGGAGAAATGTTTCCCCTTTTGAATTTGAGCATGCAAGAAGGGACAGGAAAGGAGAAAGGGAAAGAGGAAGGACAAAGAAAAAAAAGGAAATATGGGAAGAGAGCAAGGAAGGAAAAATAAGCAAAGAGGAGAAAGAAGAAAGGAGAATGAAGAATGAAGAGTGAAGGATAAAGAAGAAAAGGAAGGAAGGTAGGAAGAAAGGAGATTATAATGAGAGTGAGGGAGGGTCTCAGAGAAATCCTGCCTTAGCACTTGGCCACCACAGGTGCTCCTGACACTAGTCCAATGTCTTACTCACCCTGGCCAAGCCCCCCAGCTCTCTGAGGTCAAATATAACCCTGATGTGGCCCTCAATGAAATTGAGTTTGACACTCCTGACTTATAACAACAATAATATAATTGCTGTTATCCCAGTAATGATCTTAGGAAGATCCCCACAGATAAAAAGGTAGCACTCTCCCTTCAGATCTTTCTCCAGTATTTAAGGAACCATCAGAACATGCACAGGGATCTGGCTATACTATTAATGCAATAACAAACTTCTCTGCCTGTTGCAGAAGTGATATCAAAGATGATAAGATGGGGTCAAAGATGATAAGATGGAAATCCTGGGAAGTCTAGTTGTTTTTGAGAAAAGCACTCTTAAAAGTGGGAAATATCTTAGTGTAAATTGGTACAATGAGAACGTGTGTGCACTTATGCATTATTGGCAATGAAATAGAAGTGAATATGATAATTTGTATAAACAGGTACAATTTTAACACCCATAGAATCTGAATTTCTTTTTAGTGGCCTGGGAGTTCTTTCTAGTCATGCTACATAATGAATTTTGGCAATATCAATGCAATTTTTTCAGGGTAATATCTCCACATTTTGAGGTGAAAAATGCCCAAGGGAGGTGGAATTAACATAGATTTTAACAAAGAAAATCCTGAATCTTTTCCATTTTTTTTTTAAATACCTAGAAAGTTCAGATGTTCGATGTAGGCCTCCCAATTGCAGCTCTTAAACTTCCAAACAACCCACCACTTTCTTAACATATTTCCTGTTCAACAGAAGGATTGTCCAGCTCTGTTCAAAGCGGAACAGAGAGAGAGAGAGAGAAGTTGGAGATCCCATTATACAGACGGTCTTCTGCTTGTGCAAGTGATGAATTCTAGACAGATACTCACTTCATATGCATGGTACTGCAGTTTCTTTCTTAAATGTTTACATTTTCACTTCATCCAAAAGGCTTTTGAATTCTGTGACTAAATTCATAGGAGGAATCTATATAGGACTATGTATCATCTTCAGTTGATGATACTGTACAGTAAAAGATATGAATCTCCTCTGAGCTTTTGAGATGTCTAGTGAATTTGCAAGGACAGAATAATGGTTGTCATGATGGTGGAGAAGACCAGGACAATGTTTTTGCTGCTTGCATATTTTTAAATTACTAGGTTGGGGGTGAGAGTTGTATGTGCACATATTACAGTATTCTAGCTACTGATATTCCCTTGTTGTGAAATATTTACTGCTTCCATCAGTGAATGCATTTTCCACTTTTTTATTTCCTCAAGGAAGCAGTTTCCTTATCATTTTCCTGAAGTACAGTCAAAAACAAATACTATCAACTAATGATCTTTCTCCTTTTTTCTTTATACTAGGGAAATTTATTGATATTCTGATTCTTCCACATGTATTGCAATTCATGTAAAATACACAAGAGCAGATTTGGCCAAGTTAATTATTTTCATAATATATAGTATAAAATTGTATGGAAATTTTCCTCAGGGGAGGAAGAAAACCCCCATGTTTTTAACATTTTCATGTTGTACAATAAGGTTATAAAAAGAAATACACCAATAAATATTTTTAAGAACATAGAAACTGAATATATTGTAGTTTCTCAGCAGACATATGAAAGCAATACTTATTCCATTTTATTTTCAATGGGATGTTTTAAAATAGAAATAGAATTTCATGAAAATTAAAACAATTTTCTTTGCTAGCTGCTCGTAACTCTTCCTCGACCTTTTCTTTGAACTATAAAATGCAATTCCTCTAATAGACTGCTGGAGTATAGAAAGTATTTAAGCACTGCAAAAAGTAACAAGTAAATCAAGCAAGGCATTTTATATGTTAAATCTATCCTAATGCTAGCTTGTAACTTAATCCAGTTCAAGGTTTTCTTACTAGTATTATACAGCTGATGGTTCATAGAGTGTTATATAGCACCAATTCCCTGTTCCAAATTGGAATTTGGGAAGATCCATTATAGCAGTCTGTAGTGGAACAGGGATTGGCACAATTCATTTTTTAAATTGATTGCTGAAGACCTTAAACATGGATAATTGAAGATGTGACTTGGATGCTACAAATGTACAAATTTTATTACGAACTTTTCTGATCACAAAAGGGGTGGAAAAGAGGACAGTTATCTGAGGGAGAAATGCAGACCATTTCTATAAACCATAGCCAGCTGTGCCTGCTCTACCTCATATTCTATAGTTCTGCCTATGGCATCAGTCAGGTTATGATTGTTTATGCTGTAATTTATTAGATAGTGTTTATATCGGGTGTCAAACTGGATTTCTTCGGGGATTGGATGGATGCCTTCTGCAGCACCCTGCCGACCAAAATGGGGCATGAGGCGGTCTGCACGCGACCCCCCCCGTGCCTTGTGTTTGCCCTCCATGGCTTCCTGCAGCACTCTGCCGGCTGAAAATGGCCCACATGGCCCTTTTTTCAGCCCTTCTTCAGCCCAGTTTTGGCTTGGTTTCAGTCCAGTTTTGGCCTGGTTTTCGGCCCAGTTTCAGCAGGCAAAATGCTGCAGGAGGCTATGGAGGGTGAAAACGAGGTGTGGGTTTTAGCCACCAGAGGCACCACAGGCCGGTCCTTTGATATTCTCCTGAGAGCTGGTCAGATCATCCAGAGAGTGGGAGGTGCTTCAGTCTGCATTGTTGAAGGCTGAGCTTAATTACTGAGGAATGCTCCGCCCTCCGTCACGTGGCTCCCTTGCATTCCCTAGTTTACGCTCAGCCTTCGTGAGAGTAGGCTGTGTACTTCACCACTCCTTGGCCAATTCAAGAGCTCTTTATTCATCAGGTTTGATTATCATTGCCCCGGTTCTCCTTAGCCTCTAAGCGCATTGGGTTAGTGATTAAACAGCGGAGCGTGTTTCTTCGCCCCCGGGGGGGCTGCACAGCAGGCGGCTTCTGCACTCTGGCGCCAATCCCCCCCAATTCGATCCTCTTCCTGCTGCTTTTCTACACCGCACTCGTAGCGGCTTTATTTGATCGCGCTGTAATAGCGCAGCTGGTGTTCCCCCCCACCGTAAACGCTGATCGCCCCAGGAAGGGGCGAAAATCACCTGGCTGTCTCTCGGTCCCTAGACGTCCCGGAGAGGCTGATTTTGGCCCTGAGCAGCCCGTGAGTAAGGGAGCGTGGGCAGCCGCCATTTTGGGCGCTGCCGCGTGTCGGGCACCGCTTTTAGAGGCCTCAATGAGCTGCGAAGGGACTAGCTCTAATTATAGGCCTTCCAGCCTGTGAGAGTTATCAGATATTTAGGGGAATTGGCAAACTTATTGGCTTTCCGCAGCACGCTCAGGGCAGGAAATAGCAGCCTATCCCTCCCGGTTGTTGCCTGGGAGCTCCAGCTGCCCGAGGCCTCACTCCAGCCTCAGGCGTTTTATTTGGCACATTGGCAATATTAACAGCAATTCCTGGGGTCACTCCTTCCTGGGAGTTCCAACCAGACCTTGGATTAAATATTGTAAATAATAATAATACTAATAGTAATATTTATCATTACATAGATATCTAAATATATTTAGACAAACATACATACATACATACATACATATATATAAATTTAGATAGATAGATATACGTATTTGCATATATATATTTTTACATCTTATCAATATTTGGCTATTTCACGTTGCCAACATACAAACTTATCTCACTCATTTATCTGTGTGCCTATCTGACTAACGCTGCACATTCTGTTTAGCTTGTCTCCTTAACCCTGGTTGGGGAACCCAGGCTTAACACTGGTTATGGGCCAGAGGCTGCAAAGTCAGTTTAACTAGGATAAAACAGATTTATGTAAAAGTGAGAGTTTGTGTTGTTATACGTTACAGTAAACAGACAGCTGTGTTTTATTAATTATAGTTTTATATCCATATAAGAAAACATGGCACAAGTCAATCTACAAAGTTTGTCCCTTATATCCAAGCTGGATGGAACAAACTATGTATCATGGTCTATGAAATGTAGTCTACTTCTATGAAGAGAAGGTCTGTGGAATATAATAGAAAACCCACCTAATGTAGAGGAATGGGATCCAGAGATTGAGGAAGATAGACAAAAGATAGAAGAATTTAAACAAAAGAATGAAAAAGCTATTTGCATAATAGGACTAACACTGTCTGACCAGCAACTTGTTCATATCCATGGAGAGCAAACGGCTGTTGGGTGTTGGCAGAAGCTGAAGAGGATTTATGTTCGAGATAACGTTGGTGCTCACATAAATCTAACACGGAAGATTTTCAGGACGCATCTCCAGACGAATGGTGATATGCTAAGTCATTTGAATTCTATAAAAAGCATTTTTCAAGAACTGCACGAGAAAGAGCTTATTTTCTCTGAACTACACCAAGTCTATATAATTCTATCTTCACTAGATGTAAGTTATGATAACTACGTCACTTCCCTTGAAATTTTGCCAAAGGAAAGTTTAACTTTAACTGATATAACTGGCAGATTGATTGAAGAGGCCAGAAGAAGACTTGAAAGAGATCAGTTAAGGAGGGAGCAACCTCAAAAAGAAGATAATGAATCTCCTACTGCATACGCAATTAAAAAGTGTTTTAATTGTGGAGGAAGAGGACATTTGGCAAGATTTTGTAAAAAAGCAAAGTGCAAGAACGCTGGCCAGAATACTAAAAGTCATCAAAAGATAAATAAAAATTTAGAGTTAGCCATGTATAGTAACGGAGTTGTAAAAAATAATTTATGGGTGATTGACAGTGGAACATCCCACTGTATAACAAATGATAACAAAAATTTTATTAAAATGTCCAAGAGTACACAGCAGATATCGTTAGCCAATGGCTGGAAACTGAAAGCTGAAGGTCAAGGTATAGCATATTGTTCTTTTATAAAAGAGAATGTAAAAATGTTATATGGACCACAACTTAAGTTTAATTTAATTTTAGTTAGAATTTTGGTTAAACTAGGATATGTAGTTACCTTTAAAGGAGATAACTGCATAATTGAAAAAGAAGATAAGAAAATTACTGCATCTTTAAGAAGTGAATTATATGTGTTAAATGATAATGGTTTAGAGGTGGCTAACACGGTTTATGATAATAAGAAACCTCATGATGAATGTATTCACTTGTTACACCGACGGCTAGGGCATTTAAATTTTAAAATGCTTAAGAGAACTCTTCAATTATCTAAAGGAATAAGGTTGAAACCTTGTAATAAGTATTTGCAATGTTCTATTTGTAATCAAAGCAAAAGCAGGGTCATACTGGCTAATAGAGTTGATGGATTTACTACCAAAGAGCCTTTAGAAGTAGTATTTGCTGATTTAATAGGTCCGAAAAAACCAAATGTAGGAGGAGCTCGATACATACTAAGTATAATGGACCAATATTCTAGATAAGGGTTTTGCTATTTAATGAAGAGCAAAACTGAAACATATCTAAATATCTTTAATTGGATTAAATTTGCAGAAAGAAAAACTAAAAAGAAATTAGTAACTCTTATAACAGATAATGGTGCGGAATTTACAAATAATAAATTCCAGAATAGACTTAGAATGTTAGGTATTCAACATAAAAAGTCTGCACCATATAGGTCATAACATAATGCCTTTATAAAGAGACGAGGCCAAACACTACAATCAATGGCACATGTTATGTTGTCTGATTCAGGATTACCTGACAATTTATGGGGAGAAGCAATAATGTGGTAATCATATATTGAATAATGTTGTTAATTCAACAACAGGTGAACTACCATTCACACTGTGGCATGGTACAAAACCTGATTTAAGTTACATGCACACATTTGGAGCACCAGCATGGGTGCATATCCCTACACAACTCAGACACAAAGGATAGCATAGAGCTAAAAGATTATTTTTTGTAAGATATGAATCTAATCACAGATCTTATAGATTCTGGGAACCAGGTATATCTAGAGTTTACACCATTGCTGGTGCAAAATTCCTAGAACATGTAGGCTGGAATAGATTAGGGCAAGATTTAAATAATGAAGTAATTATTGAACCCTACAAAAGGCAGAAAGGTCAGAATAGTTATAAGAAGAGTCCAATTAAAGAAGAAGTCCACGAAGAACAAATAGGATCAGAACAAGAAGAAACTGTTGATCAGGAAGAGTTAGATAATAAAGAAGAGTTAATAAATGAAAGTCCACCTGTAAGTCCTGTAATACCTAGACGTACTACACGTATAACTAGACCACCTGATAGGTATCAAGCAAGTATAGTTTACCAAGTAACTAAAGTTCCAACTAGTATAGATGAACTTAGGATGTATCCTGCTAAAGATCAGGAGAATTGGCAAAAGGCAATGGAAAAAGAACTAAATTCATTAAAGGTAATGAAAGTATATGAAGATGCTAAATTACCTCCAGGAGAAAAATCCATTGGGTGCAAATGGATATTTAAAGTAAAAACTGGCAATGATGGGACTGTTACCCATAAAGCTAGGTTGGTAGCTCAAGGATTTAATCAAACTGCATCTGATTACGATGAAGTATTCGCACCAAGTCTTAAAGCAACATCTTTGAGAGCAGCTTTCGTGTGGGCAGCTAAGAAAAACTATGTCATTAACCATTTAGATGTAGAAACTGCTTATTTGCATGCACCATTGCAGCACACTATATATTTGAAAAAGCCAATTATTATAAAAGACAATAAAGTAAATAGTAATGATTGTTGGAAACTCAAAAAGAGTCTTTACGGGTTGAAACAATCTGGCTTTGAGTGGAACCAATATATTGTGAAAGAGTTAAACAATATAGGTTTTAAATCTGGTTTAGCAGATCCATGTGTGTTTAAAAGAGAAAATAATGGAACGGTGTCATTGTTATTATTTACAGATGATATTGCTTTGATAACTAAGACTAATAATGAAGCTAATGAGATTATATCATTATTAGCCAAAAAGATAAAATTAAAACATTTAGGTGAAATTAGAAGGTATCTAGGATTGACAATTAACAAAACAAAAAATGGATTTAAGATATCTCAAGAAGATAAAATTTGCCAATTAATTAAAACGTATAAAATGGAATTTTGTAAACCAGCAAAGACTCCAATGAGTCAGGAAGTTTGCCAAACTGATGATCAAAGTCCCAAATTTGATAAGTCCATGTATCAATCTTTGATTGGCAGCTTATCATATATCAGCAATTGGTCAAGGCCAGATATAGCTTATAGTGTTAATCAGCTGGCTCGTTTTAATTCAGATCCACATCAATGTCATTGGCAATCATTAACGAGAATTTTAAGATATCTTAAAGGAACAATGAACCATGCATTGTATATAGAACAAAAGGGTGATTTGAGTCTTAGTGCCTATGCAGATGCAAGTTTTGCAACTGACAAACACTAAAAAATCAACATTTGGGATGGCTATATTATTTGTAAGACACTAATAGGGTGGAGGTCAATCAGACAACAGCATATTAGTTTGTTCACGATGGAAGCGGAATTTTCATGTCTCATTACTATACACTGACTTAATTTTGTACAAACAGTTATGATTCGACATGGGTATAACTGTTAAAGATTCCATTATTGTGTACGAGGACAACCAGGTAGCCATAAAGTTAGCTACTAATATTGCTGTAAAAACTAGATCAAAGCATACTGATTTAAGATACTTAAATGTTAGAGAATCTGTAAAGAATGGGCTAATTAAATTGGAATACTGCATGACAGAAGAAAACATTGCAGACCAATTTACAAAAGCTCAAGGAGTAATTAAGTTTAAAGAGAGTTGTAACAAATATAATTTAAAGATGTAAATAGTGTGGGCAGCTATTTACCTAAAAGGAGAGAATGTTAGGGATAACATTGTTTACCCCAACTGGTTTAGGTAAAATAATAAATATGTTATCATGATTTATAAGTTAAAGTGTCTGCAACTTTAAATATAGGAATGTAATTAAGGGAGTGGTTGTAAAAAGCACCATAAAAGAAGCAAGGAACGTCAACTTGCTCTCTCTGGCTTTGATGATCCCTAATTACTGGATGAAGACTGCGTTTTTCCTTACTCAAACGGGAGAGAGAAAGGACTGATTTGTAAGTGAACTGACATAGGATATTCTGCATGGACTTTGCTAATTGAATATCCTTGAATGGACTGACTAAAATGATACATGACTAAAGGACTGTTATTTTGACTATGCTATAAACTCTAAATGGAATAAACTATATTTTGATAGCACAAGCGTATCTGTTATTTTTACTGTATGTTAACAAACATACAAGCTTATCTCACTCATTTATCTGTGTGCCTATCTGACTAACGCTGCACATTCTGTTTAGCTTGTCTCCTTAACCCTGGTTGGGGAACCCAGGCTTAACAAGTCTCAAACCAGTTAGACTCCACAAGGGCCCCCACTGCCCCATCCAGCCAGGACAGGAGGTTCTTTAACCTTGAGTTGAGCTTCTGCAACCTGCTTAACACTCCCGAGGTAGATGATTCCATCGTTGGTTTGGCATCCTCGTCCTCTCCCAGTGATCCCCTGGAGGTCCTGAAGCCCGAGGACAAGAGGTCCGAGCTTGCTTTACGTAGGGCTCACCAAGCGGACACCTGGGCCATTAGATCGGCCACTGCTGCTTCCTTCTTCACCAGGTCTTCGATCTGGTGGCTCCGTCAACTGAGGCAGCATGTCCCCCCCTCTAACACAAGGGCACACCAGGACATAGCAAAATTGACAGCTGCGGCAGAATTCTCGGCCGACGCCACATACCATGCGGTTAAGTTCTCTGCCCGAGCAATATCCTCTCATGTTACAGCTCGTCGCCTGCTCTGGCTCAAGCACTGGCATGCGGATGTAAAAAACAAGGTTAGCTGGCCACCGCCCCCATAAAAGGGGACAAATTATTTGGCAACGTCCTGGAGCCATTTCTATCAGAAACCAGAAGCAAGAAAAAATTTCTTTCCCCCCTTTTCCGTAGGTCAGAGTCAAGAGCACAGCCCTTTCGGAGAGGTTCCTCAGGACCTTTCTACCAGTTTCCTTTCATGCCCAGATACCCGAGACCCCCCTCCTTCCGGTCTTTCCAGCCCCAGGATCGAGCCGATCCGGGTGACAGGAGCAGGAGGGGCGGCAGCTACAGGCGCCCCTTCAGGGGTTCAGGAGGGAAGCCCTTCCGGTGCAACAGATAGACCCCGTCCGCCCCTCCCCATCGGTGGACGCCTCAAGCATTTCGCCGACCAGTGGGACTCTTCCACCTCCGATGCTGGGTCAGGGAGATCATCAGACTGGGCCTCGCGCTTGAATTTCAGCGTGCCCCCCCTGAATTTTTTATGGCATCCCCCCTCCAAGGATCTCACCAAACGCAACCTAATGGATTCAGCTATCCGCCATCTCCTCTCCATACAGACCATACAACCTGTACCACTATCCCAGCGGAGGCAGGGGTTTTACTCTCACCTCTTCGTGGTCCCCAAATCCTCAGGGGAATGGAGGGCTATTCTAGACCTGAAACGCCTTAACCGTTACCTGACCTACCGCAGGTTTAAGATGCACACCCTACAATCCATTCTACTAGGCATCAGGCAGGGGGACTGGCCCTCTTCCATAGACCTTTCAGAGGCGTACCTTCACATCCCAATCCGGCCCTCCCATTCCAAATTCCTCAGGTTCTGCTACAACCATCGCCACTTCCAATTTGTGGCACTTCCCTTTGGATTGGCCTCTGCCCCGAGAACCTTCACTAAGGTCCTAGCGGCCCACCTCAGGGACCTCCCAGTTCGTCTCTATTGTTACCTGGATGACATCCTCATCCTCACTCCAGACCCCAAGCAGAAAATGATATCAGAGCTACTCTTTCTGCCCTCCAAGATCATGGGTTCCTAGTAAACTGGCAAAAGAGCCATCTGTTACCATCTACACGGATCACCCACTTGGGGTCCGTCATTGACTCGGTTCAGGGAAAAGTTTTACTTTCCTCTGAGAGATTCCGTAGCATCCAGGAGACTGTCAAACATATCAGACGATCAAGAAAGGTAACATTTTTAGAATTGTCTAAATTACTCGGTAAAATGGTCTCATGTATTTCCATTGTTCCCTGGGCCCATTTACACACTAGATCCCTACAATGGTTCCTGCTCCCATTCCAAATGACTGGCAGAAGCAATTCAAAGGCCGCGGTCAAGGTGCCTTCAAGGGTCCTCATGTCTCTCCTCTGGTGGACCAGTCCCGCCATCAACAAGGGACACTGCTTCAAGGAACCCCAACGCCTCATCCTCACCACAGACGCCAGCCTGTCCGGTTGGGGCGCTCACATCCACTCGCTCTCGACACAGGGCAAATGGTCACAAGTAGAACGCACACGCAGTATAAACTGGTTAGAACTTCGTGCCATCCACCTGGCCCTGCGCAACTTCCTTCCCCACATACGTGGGCGGCATGTCCTGATACGGACAATGTCACCGCCAAGGCTCACGTCAACCGACAAGAGGGCACCCAGTCCATAAGTTTGATGAGAGAGGCCGAGCGCCTCTACTGTTGGGCGGAGCGCAATCTCCTCTCCCTCAAAGCTGAGCACATCTCAGGGGTCTCAAACACCCAAGCAGATTGGCTGAGCAAGACCACGGTGGACCAGTCCGAGTGGCGCATTCACCCATCTCTGTTCAGGGAAGCGACCATGATGTTCGGTCTCCCATCAGTAGACCTCTTCGCATCCCTGCTCAACACCCAACTCCCCAGGTTTTTCTCGAGGTATCCCTCCCACGGGGCCGAGAATCACAACGCCCTCCGTTGCCCCTGGCCCACAGGGCTTCTATATGCATTCCCTCCATTGGCTCTGGTCCCCAGAGTCATCCAGAAGCTCATCTCCGAGAAAGCAGAGCTGATTTTAGTGGCACCCTACTGGCCCAGGTGCCCATGGTTTGTGGACCTCTGCTATCTATTGGTGCCCCCCCTTGGAAAATTCCCCCGCACAGGATGTCCCTTTCCCAGGGGCCCCTCCAACACCCGGACCCTCAGTGGCTCCAGTTAGCCGTTTGGAGGTTGAGCGGGAACGTCTAAGGAAGGAGCAGTTCTCTGATCAGGTTATTGATACCATTTTAGCCGCAAGGCGGCCCTCAACAACCCGAATATACAATGCCACTTGGAATAGCTTCTGCAAGTGGTGCCATAATTTCCAGATCAACCCTCTTTCACCCTCCATTGCTCAAGTTTTGGAATTCCTCCAAGAAAGTCTGAGGAAGGGACTCTCTCTGAACACCCTGAGGCGTCAGGTAGCAGCCCTTTCAATTGTGATTATTTGGGATAATCTGGGTATCCTCTCCCTCCACCCTCGCATTAGGGCATTCCTTAGGGGAGCAACTAACTTGTGTCCCCCAACTGTACACAGATACCTTACCTGGGACCTCAACAAGGTCCTGACGTCCCTTACTAAACATCCCTTTGAGCCTCTCAGGGAATCCTCACTCCAGTTCCTAACTTTCAAAGTCGTATTCCTGGTGGCCATTACTTCGGCTCGCCGAATATCGGAGATAGCCGTCTTGTCGGAGAGGAAAGACCTTTGCATCTTCCATGCCGACCGGGTGGTTCTACGGCCGGACCCTACCTTCTTGCCTAAGGTCAATTCAGCCTTCCACAGGGCACAGGAACTCACACTTCCGAACTTCTTCACAAATCCCTTGCGGGAAAAGGAGAAGCTTTGGCACACCCTGGACGCAAGACGGGCTCTCCGCATTCACATTAAACGTACCCAGCCCTTTAGGAAGTCCGAATCCTTATTCCTTTCCTTTCAACCTAAATCCTTAGGACACAAAGTGTCCCCGGAAACCATCGGCCGCTGGATTAGAGCTACTATTTCCAAAGCTTACTTGTCCCAGGCTCTGCCGGTGCCCAGCGGCATATTGGCACACTCCACCAGAAGTGCAGCCACCTCGGCAGCTTGGGCCACCCAGGCTCCAATTGCTGATATTTGTCGGGCGACCACCTGGGCCTCCCCATCTCCCTTCATTAGGCATTATAAGATTGACATATTTGCCTCGGCGGAGGCTTCGTTTGGGAGACGAGTTCTCCAGTGAGTCCTCAAGGAACCGCAGGGACTTCAGAACCAGACGGAGTCCCTCCCGTAGGACAGCCAAGCTTTGGTATGTCCCACTCTCTGGATGATCCGACTGGCTCTCAGGAGAATGGGCGTTGGTCCTTACCTGACACGCCATTTCTCTGGAGTCGGGAGGATCATCCAGCCCCACCCTTTTAAGTTCACCGTCTGGTGGGGTCTTGTTTCGGCCAAGGAACCGCTTAGCATAGTAAGATGAGAGCACGATGTTCTCTTCACTCTCGTCTTCACGTAAACTGGGGAATGCAAGGGAGCCACGTGACGGAGGGCAGAGCATTCCTCAGTAATTAAGCTCAGCCTTCAACAACGCAGACTGAAGCACTCCCCACTCTCTGGATGATCCTCCCGGCTCCAGAGAAATGGCGTGTCAGGTAAGGACCAACGCCCATTTCCAGACCGGCCCCGTGGGCCAGATTTAAGCACCCCGCAGGCTGGAACCAGTCTGTAGGCCTTGAGTTTGACATGTTGGCCCTGATATATAGTATCACATTGACTACTTTATTCCACCATGAAAAAGCTGTAGTTGGATTGAATACTGTATTTGTGATGTGTTTTCATCCACCTTCCATTACTTGTTTTCTTTCAAGATAATGAGATTTTGAGATTTTCACTCTATACTTCAAAAAAAGTTATGTGTTCTAGTTCTTGTAGTGAAAATTAATAAATGATAGGACTATCCCCTCTTGATCTGGGTGAGTGCAATTTGGAAGATAAACAGAAGAAATCAGAAGTTGCTCAGAAGAATTAGAACTACAATATTTCAGTGCAGGGATATTCTATTTTCAGTTCCCTGCAAATTTCCAAATAATTGATACTTCATTCAAAATGATTTAGATGCCTACAAATAACAACATTAATGGTCCAGGACTCAGCCAAGTGTTGCATTTTGAATCAATGCTGATTTCTGAATCCTACATTGCCAACGATTACACTGTTTCTTTTGAGGAAAAATGTCCAAAATCGTATGTCGAATAACTCATTCTTACATAATTCCAAATAATCACCTTGACACTGATGCACGGATATTCTGCTTTATTATTTGAGGCCTCTCTGAAGTTGCGAACATTTAAATAAATATAGTCTGTGATTACACTTGTCAGTTGGGAAAGAACATGTCAAATCATCTGGTGGGGATGGTTTGTAATATTTAAGCCTTTCAGTCCATTTACTTTTAAGGTACACAAGGACTCATAAGAGTCACGGTTACTGTGGAAAAGGCTAATGGCAGCTGTTCCAGTCTGGGCTCCCTTGATAGCCATGGTACTTCTTGGAAGTGGATTTCTTCACTTGCATTTCCAGGAAAATCCAAAAAGTACCTATTTAAAGTAGAAGCAATATCCTCATTTTGCAACCAGGGACACACAGTCTGTTAATTTGCCTAGCTTTTGGCAAGTAAGACTGAGAAATAGATGGCTGTTGTAAGGAAATAATGACAAAGAGATCTTCAACTCTCAGATTCCAGGGAGACCAGGAGGAGGTCTTGCTCTCTTAACCTTTATAGCAGATGTGAAGAGTAACATTAGGTAAAATTGAAGAAATCTGTGGTATGATTTGTTTCTTCAACTTTCTCTCACAATACATCCTCCTATTAAATGGCTGTTGGTTAAGATTAAGATTCACAATTTTGCTCTGCTTGTCTGGGAAAGCTTTTTATTATTATTTATAAAATTAATAAAATTATTATTATTTCAGCCTAGGAAATCAAATTTTTGAGAAGGACATATAGTTGATTGCATTCCCAAATCTACTTTGATCAGGAGCATGACAGTCATTCCCACACAAACTCTTAAAGGTTTAGATTTGGGATCATGCTCCCTTTTAAGCTGAGAATGTTATGCCATTCATCACTAGGTCTGAGACTGCTATGGCACTTTATATCAGTGAGACAACTGACTGGTGGTAACTTGCTAGTTCTGATCTACAGATCAAGGTGCAATAAACTGGGGCCTCCTTCAGCAAAGATTCTGTCAGAAGCTGAGTATTATACTTTGATAAACAGGCACATGAATTCTGGAAGTCCAAAAATGAAACTAAATTAACTGACATATGGAGTAATCAAATAATCACTTGATAATCAATAGTTATAATTAGTCATTTGTAGACCTAAGCAGCTAGCTTAAGCAGCTGAGAATCTAAGAGCTTAACACAATGATCTGAAATAATAATGATTAACAAAAGGCGAACACAGGTCTGAAACAACAATCTGTGGGGAATATATTACATTTTGCAAGAGAAAGACAGAGTGAATCCAAGAAATAAAAGGTTAGGACAAGATTTCAAGAGAGGTGGACATGGACAGACATGGACAGAGTTCAACAAAAGGAGAGGGAGAGTGGGGAGAGTCTTAAAAGCTTCTGGCTATAGCAAAAATGCAAGACATTTTCAGATGACCTATTCAGTTTCTTGCTGAAAACAACAACATTCTGTTCAGTGGTGGGATTCAATTTTTGTTACTACCAGTTCTGTGAGCATGGCTTGATGGGCGTAGCAGGGGAATGCAAGAGACATTATGTCATATAATGTTGCATTCATTGATACACATAATCACATGCTAAAGAGTACACTTGAGCATATTGCGGGGCATGGTTTAATGTGGGAATAGAGAGCAATTTTGTAAAAAGGAGAGAAGAATTTCTAGCCATGGAGAAAAACACACAGAGAAAAAGACCATTAGAGAAAAGAGAAAGAAGGTTGCATATTAGAAGATGGGAGAAGAAAAAGATTTCTGAAAGGAGACATGATGAAAGGGAAAAAAATCATTTTCCAACAGAGTTGGGTGATGTGATTATCCAAGAAAATGGGATCCCAATGTATAGAAAAAAGGAGAGGATGTTGGGAAAGGAAAAAGTGGCTAAGGGAGAGAAAGGCTCCAATAAGCAGGACTTTTCTTAGGATAATTCAAGAAAGAGGAGAACAGAGGAGTTTCATACTAGTAAAAGAAAAAACATTCTTATAAAATATTCTGATTTTGGCTACATGATTTCTTCATGTGGATAACTTGGCTATCTTGAAATATCAAAAATGCATTTTGATTTTAATTTAATAACCTACAGTAATTTTAATTTGATGAAAGAAAAATATTTTTTATAATTTATTTCAAGCAAGAAGGGGATTTTAGTAAGAAATCATGAATGGAATAGATTATTCTTATATTTCTTTAATTAAAAACTATATGCATAGGTAACATTGCATTTGTTTCATTACAAAATCATTACTATTGCAATCTACTACCTCCCTGGCTTCCCACAGATAACATCCATGATAAAGTATGAGGAAATCTTCCTTCTGACTTTAAAATTGGGAAATATGAACACTCAGGCAGGTTTCAGAGTGATAGAAAGATGTTTCATAGAAAATAGCATCAACTGTAGATCTTTCCATCATCTCTTAAAGTGAATTCAAAATCACCATCGAGATAATTTCTTAAGTCTCTTGTCTCAGGCACAAAAAATCAGGAGCTGGGTTAGAGTTCAAAAGTAGTATGACTTTATTCCATGCAACCAATATACAAGAATCTGATCTACTAACAGTCAAGGCAAATTTGTGCCAGATAAGAGTTAGTGGAATTCATAGAGGGTGGGGTGGGGGGGTGGATTTAGGTTTCTTGTGGGAGCGTAGCAACTCCAAACTGATGACACGTTTGACTCTGCCCTTAGACTCAGCCTGGTCATTTCCTACACTTGAGGATTCATGGAAAAACAAACGTTTTTCATTAGAGAAGAAAACCTCTCAGAAATTGCATGGTGGGGCTGGACAAAAACTTGTCTCAGTTCTTCAAGAATCAGAGGAAGAGAGAGGAAGCGTTTCCTTTGTCAAACTACTTTAAACAAAAGGCCTGAGAGAAAGTGTAAAAAGTGGAAAGGAAAGTGTAAAATTTCTGGAAAGGAAAATAAAGACAGTAACTAAAAAGTTCCTTTCCCCCTTCTCCTCTTCCTTCATCTGCTTAAGAGATCATCAGTTAAGGCAACAAATAGTAGTTCCAAGGACTGGACTGATGAAGCAAAAAAACAACAACATTCTGTTCAGTGGTGGGATTCAATTTTTGTTACTACCAGTTCTGTGAGCATGGCTTGATGGGCGTAGTAGGGGAAGGATACTGTAAAATCTCCAGTCAGAAGTGGTATTTGCCGGTTCTCTGAACTGCTCAAAATTTCTGCTATCAGTTCTCCAGAACTGGTCAGAACCTGCTGAATACCACCTCTGGGCCTGTTAGTACTCTGGCTCAGAAGATCTTCCTTACCTTTTTGCAATTCTTATTATAAGTACTAGAATACTTTAAAAGTGGCTTAGTGGAAGACCTAGTGAAGACTTCACCATTTTCCAGTTCCTCAAAACTATAGGTTGAGCATAACATTTTTTTTGTTATTAAAACTTATAGGCCGCTAACTATGTTTGGTGAAGAAGCTTACACTTACTTTGTAGGAGGGTTAAGAGAAAGGTGGCATGTATAAAACTGCGTCAGTGGTGAACTCATATTTGATTTCCAACACAATCAATGGTTGCAAAAAATAAAAAAAGTCATCAGCACCTTGGAAAAGGAAAACTGATTATACATAACTTCATCAACCCCATGAATATTGACTTTTAGGATTTTCTGATCCTGAAGCAAGTTAAAGACATGAACCTTGCCCATTTTGACAAGGATTAGGAAAATAATGTTGTTTGTGCCCAGAAAGTACCATAGGTAAACTCTAAAAATGTTACATCATAGGTGATATAGGGAAGATCTTACAAAACTGTGCAATGAGAACAATACTCTAGGAATAAGTTCAATATTTTATTTCTAAAAGAGGTTTGTTGTTCTTCTGTCTTCTGCTATTTGTATGTGTGCATGTGCGCATGTATGTGTGTTTCTGTTCTTTGTTTTAAAATATTTTAATGTTTGTAAGCTGGAGGGCCTAATATTGTCTATTCTTAGTGTAAAATGATCCTGAAACAATGAACTTCATCTCCCAAGGTTCTTAGCAATGGGCATATTGTCTAGGGAAATCTGGAAACTGAAATTCACACGTTTAAAAGTTATCCAAGATGGGAAATAGTGGTATATGGTGACAAAAACAACTTTCAGATGTTATACATGATTTGCTCACTCTTACTGTGAATGGCTCATCTCCTTCTCCATACCAAAATGTAAGGAAATAAACCATAAATAATTCATAGTAACTGAGAGTGAATGAACCAGTGCATGAGAACCAATTAGCAGAAATACTCAAAACTAGTTAAAAAGAAAATATATTTACTAAAGTGACATGATTTATTGGTTTTGATCTGTTAATGCTAAAATGTGGAAACATTTTGCATGACGATATTCTCCCCGACCCATTAGTGTCTTAATGGGAGCTAGTCAGTTGTTAATGTTTATTGATTTTATTTGAAATGATAAATTAGTAAAATTACTTGGTGATAATTCTTACACATGTTCCTTTTCAACAAAAAGGCAGTTAGCTGATCTGATCATTCATTCCATACCTGTCTAAATCCTCCTTATTTCTAAATATATTCACTTCATGCATAACAAAATGAGAACAAGTTTGGAAAGAAAATGATTGGTGTATCCCCTCCTCTAATAAATTCTTGTAAATGCATTCCAATTTTGCAACTCATGCAGGAGCCTCTCATTAAGCAGGTATTTTCTGCAATCCTTAACTGTATGCCCTACAAAAAGGGTAACAAACTTGCGGCGTCACGCTAGTGTCAACGTGATGTATCGTGATTTCCCCCCCCTTTGCTAAACTGGGCGGGGTGGGGCCAGCATGTGACGCATCCGGCCTGTTGGCCACAAGTTTTACACCCCTGCCCTACAGAATAAAATCTCTTAATGTCAAAGTCCTTATAAGGAGTGTGTAAATACAGCACTCTCGATTATACCATCAACATTTCCATCCATTTTATAACACGTACAATAATTGGGTTTTTCCCATTTTTAAGCAAGATATAGTTATAAAATCTGATCTTAGATAATGAGTTTAGCCTAGAAAGCTAAACAGGTTTGGATCTGGTTAGTAGTTAGATGGGAAGATATTACAAAATCCACGGTATATATGTATGTATGTGTACAGTATGCATTTATATTCTCCCCAATTATATATGCTCCTATCAGATTTGGCAAGAGAAACATGCTCTGGTTCCTACTGGTTCAAACTGTACTTGTCAGGCTCAAGAAGGTGGGCCTTATGATTTGAGGTCCAACTCCATACCGTCTAAATTTCTAGAAGTCCCTTAATAGTTGGCTTTGTCACCAGGCCTGGGGCTCTGTTGCTGATCAAATCTTGTGTGTGTGTTTAAAATATAACAGCATTTGACATCTTTATAGTTTTTATTCTTTATTTTGCTGTGTACACCCAGAGTCACTTCTTGTGAAAAGAGTGACCATATAAATTACAAAAATAAGTCTCTCTGTGTGTGTGCACACAAACACCTGTATGGGAAGTGTTAAAAATGGAAAGAAGATAGTGACAAATCACTTCTATATTATTGATAAGAAAATTATATTATGTCTATGAAATGCCAGGAGACAAACTCGAAGGAAATTTTACTTTTCTATATGTATCTACTTTAGATTGGAATTATTAATTATGGAAAGTGAGGGATAAACTAATACTCTGACTAAGCCTGTAGTTTAGAGGAAAAATGACTCATTATGCTTCTGACAATTTTAACAAAAAGCTCCCTTCAACTTTTGTTTAAAGGTACATCAATAATGTCAAAGCATCTACTTAAAATTTTAAACTTTAGGACCAAACCATTTCTCCATATTATAATGAGGGATGCATAGGACCATAAAAATAAAAAAAGAAATGTTGTATAGATACCTACAATTTAAGTATTTTGCTTAAACTTCTCCTAATGTAGCTGATGATGGATGAGTGTCCAAGGATGTATATCTCCCAGAATAGGAATAATTTGAAAGTGCATGTAAAGAAGCAGTAAAATTCGATCTCTGATGGCTGCAGAAAAGAACTCTAAAGATAGACTGAGCATATGATAGTTAAATCTTGAGTAAGTAGATGAAGCCTCTATTTTTCTTGTTTAAAATGAAAAGTATACAAGCTCCCATTCATTAGAGAATTGAGAATTCTCAAATCCTACTTTATGTTAAATTAGATGAGAATTAATTGAGAGTGGTGATAGTGCAAAATTGCTTGGTCAATTATTTGCTTTATATCAGTGGAGTGCTCCCGAAATCAGGATATAATCAACAGAAGGAATAACCTTGAGGCACAGGAGGAAGAGCCATAACCAGAACAATAGATAAAAGAAATCCTGAGCCTGGGCCTGAACTGTAACCTGAGTAAACACATTAAGACAAGACTCTCTCTAGTTTTCATGAAGATAAAGGGAGTGGGAGAGCACATTGAAACTTGTAAAGTTCTGTTACCAAAGCCTTATAATAAACAGAATGATTTTGGTTTCCTAGTCTGGTCTACCTTGAGGGGTTGACAAAGGGGAAGGAAAAGGAGAAGGAGAAAGGAGAGGGAGAGGAAGCAAAGGAAGAAGGAGGAGGAGACAGTGTTTCTTTCAAGGACCCATATAAGGGAAATATTTCTAGCTATTACCACCCATTCTGCTTTTGGGAGATTTGTCCTCTCTTTTACTTATGGATTCTTAGAATCAAGAGACTAGTGTTTCTAACACTCTAATATTCTAATCACTGTAACATTGGAGACCTGGAGCATAAAGAACTTTGAGTGAATAGTGTTATGTTTCCTTGCTCCATCCTTTAAATGACAGAGTAATAATAAATATTTTGCTTCTTTCTGATTCTTTGTTGCTTGATTCTATTGGACCTTCTCTTAGTGTATTGTCAGATGATTTCCCATCTCTATTACTTTTCTAATTGAAATCCTTAGTTGTTTGAAGTTAGTAAATTCCTTTTCAGACCTAGGGAAACATGATTAAAATGTTATTGGAGAGTTGGGTGATTATTATTTCCCATAATAATGTTAAATTAAATGAACTCCAGATAATGTATAAATCAGCACAATGCAAAATAAGATACATTTTTTTTGCAATCCAATATTCCACTCTTAACATATTCACAAAATTTGGTTAACCACAGTAGCTTTTTATAACATCAGTTTAAAAATTCAATATTGCTAATTTCAGTACAATATCTCATATTTTTCGGCCCTGGAGTACAATCAAGTTCATCTATTCCCAGATCTTGCCTCTTAATATTAATGTCTCGCTAGCTGGACTATTATTGCACCCTGTCCCAGTTGCCAGTTGTTTGCTCATTATCTTTAAGGCAGGTATAAACAATTGAAAAATGGGTGATAAACAAAACCATTAAGCCAATTTTGCCATTTACTTTGAGGTTCCTGTGACAGATGCTTCAAAACAAACTTCATTAAACAGCTGTTTGCTTCATTTCAACTTATTATGTGTATAGCAGTGATTCATCTTAGGGGTGAGCATGATGAGGTGTTACAAATTTGTTGCTACAAGGATTTTTTTGGAAGAGAGGGAAAGAAGAGCCTAATTTAGATGGAAAGCTTTGCCTAGATGTTGTCACACTTGGCATTTTAACTTATGTACCATCTTACTATATTAACATATTGATATGAATCAATATACATTAATTTATACTGAATAGTTCATGAAGCAAGAGCTCCAGTCTGTTCTTTGAGCACTTTTCCCTAGGTTTAAACATTCATGATGGAATTCTGGAAAGCCTCAACTATTCAAGAAATCCTATTTTATGTTTCTGAACTTATTTCCTTCCTTATGTAATAGATAACCCTAGATACAACATGGCGGGTGACTACTGCAGCATCTCTCTTCTTAGTGTTGTAGGGAAGCTGCTTGCCCGTGTTGTAGTGAAGCGGCTCCAGGTGCTTGCAGAGAGGGTCTATCCAGAATCACAGTGCAGATTCTGAACCAACAGGTCCACTACTGACATGGTATTTTCCCTTAGACAGTTGCAGAAGAAGTGCAGAGAACAAAGATAGCCACTTTTTGTAGCCTTTATAGATCTTATGAAGGTTTTTTACTTGGTTAGTAGGGATGGCCTTTGAATGTCCACCTCAGCTCCTCAACATCATCAGGTCCTTTCATGACTAAATGAAGGGCATGTTACAGTGGTGGGATTCAATTTTTTTTATTCCTGGTTCTGTGGGCGTCGCTTGGTAGGCATGGCAGGGAAAGAATACTGTAAAATCTACAGTCAGAGGTGGTATTTGCCAGTTCTTCGAACTTTTCAAAATTTTCACTACCGGTTCTCCAGAACTGGTCAGAACCTGCTGAATACCACCTCTGGCATGGTAGTTTTTGATGGCTTAACATCAGATTCCTTTGACATTCGAAGTGGAGTAAAGCAGGGCTGTGTCCTCATGCTAACTTTATTTGGGATCTTTTTTGCTGTCATGCTGAAACAGCTTTTGGAACTGCAACAGAGGGCATTTATCTCCAGACCAGATCAGACAGAAAACTCTTTAATCTCTCTAGATTGAAAGCAGAGTCCAAAGTCCAGCTGACACCCTTGCTGGTTTTCTTCTTTGCTGAGGATGCTGCCGTTACTGCTCACTCTATTGAAGACCTTCAACAACTTATGGATTGTTTTAGCAAGGCTTGTGAAGATTTTGGACTAACAAACCAGCCTGAAAAAAACACAAGTCATAGGTGAGGATGTGGATTCACTTCCCTGTAATCTCTGCACAAGAACTGGAGGTTATCCATGACTTTGTGTACCTAGGCACTCTTTTTAGACACTGAGCTGAATAGATGTATCAGCAAAATGGCCACCACATTTTCCAGACTTACAAAGAGAATATGGCTTAATAAGAAGCTGTTGGAACATACAAAGATTCAGGCCTATAGAGCCTGTGTCTTGAGCGCACTCTTGTAATGCAGTGAGTCTTGGACCCTTTATGCATGGCAGGAGAGAAAATTGAACACCTTTCATATATATTGTCTCCGATATATTCTTGGCATCACCTGGCATGACAAAGTTCCAAATAGCACAGTCTTGGAATGTGCTGGAATTTCTAGCATATATATACTATTGAAACAATGTCATCTATGTTGGCTTGGGCATGTTGTGAGGATGGCTGATGGGCAGATTCCGAAAGACTAATTCTCCTGTATGGAGAATTAGCGCAGGGAAACCGCCCTAGAGGGAGACCATAGCTGCAATATACGGATATCTGCAAGAGGGATCTAAAGGCCTTGGGAATGGACCTTAACAGTTGGGAAACCTTGACCTCTGATTCTTCAGCTTGGGGGATAAAGACGCAGCATGGCCTTCTCCAATTTAAAGAACACTCATTCAGCAGGCTGAGGCAAAGAGGCAGTCCTGGAACCAGCAAAATCTGGAGGCTGGACAGGGGACAGACTGTATCTTTCCTCAGTGTTGAAGGGATTACTACTCTCAAATTGGTCTTTTTAGCTACACTAGATGCTGTTTTAGGACATTTTTTCAGAGCATGATGCCATAGTCTTTTGAGACTGAAGGATGCCAATCATGTAACAGATATTTTTTTCTAAAATCCTCCCCTATCCAGTACAAAGATAACCTAACCTCTTTAAGCTTTCTAAAAATTCATTTTTTGTACTTTATTCTTCTACTGTTATTTTCAGAATTATCTTTTCTGTTTTGTTTTGGTGGTTATATATAGGCAGAATCATTTCTGTTTTACTCTAATCCTACCACAATTTGGGTCTCAGCTGCATGGGTTGTTTAATTATTATTCCCATTCATTCTATGCCTGACTATGATGCCAGTTTATTTTCTGAGAGATATGTGAATGTTTTAAATATGTACATAACACAACCACACATTAGAAATACATACAAGGAAACATACAAGCCTCTTCAGATTTAAAACAAAAAATATTCATGAAAGATAATTAATCTCTCTGTGCTGATGGAAAGATCTGCTTGGAAACAGGAAGCACATTCATCTGAGTGCTGTTGCTGTGATCCACACAGTGCGGAGCTCTGAATGCACAGGGCTCCTGGCCTTGTGAATTATGTATGTCATCCAAGAAGCAACTGTAAACTTGCATCTCTCTAAGTAGAATGTGGGTGGAAACTCATTAGCCTGTAGAAGCTGTAAGCAGAGCAATTACGGTTTGCCTTGTGTATCTGGATCAAGATATTTCAGACATTGTTCACTTGAGTGAGTGTTATGTGAAAATGAGCAACAGACTCTGATGCATAGCAAACAGATTTCTAGTTTTACATTAAAAAAAAAAATCAAATCTCTTAGAGAGACCAAGTTAATAAGCTTAATGTGTGAAGCCATATCAGATGAACAATTATTCTATGCAGATTTTAAAAAATGAAATATGAAAGACTGGCTTTTCACTTTAGGTTTCCTGGTTTCTGGCTCATTTATATTGCTTCAGGATAGTCTATTAGTATTAACATTAGTGTTAGTATTAATATAAGAAACCCCTGTGGCCTCGAAGTTTGCAAATTACTTTGTGTAAAATGATATATATATATCATTCTGATTGCACTTTTACCTAAAAGTGGCATGCAGTAGATTCAATTTTGTTTTTCTGAGTGATGTTCCATTTCAGTGTTCATCCCATAGGCAGAAAAATGTGGAAGGTCACTTTCCTAATTTTTCTTCCATTTGCAGTTGCTGTTGTAAATCCCCCCCATCCCATCCCATCTCATCCCCAGAAAGGTAAAAACTTAAGCTGACAGATTTTCCTCATATTTTGCCCACAGTTGCCTTCAGTTGCAGCTTACTGGCTGGGAATTCTGCAAATTGAAGTACAGACATCTTAAGGTTGCTAAAGTTGAAAAAACATTAGTCTATTAAATCAGTCAGTGCTCCTTTTCATCCTCCTTGGAAGTCTCAACCAGGTTGAAGCTGAACACAAGTCCTAAAATATAAATACAATCATCATAATGTGTGTGTGTACACAAACAAACCCATCAGAGCTGAATTAAACTCAGCCTTTCTGTTACAAAAGAGCCTGGAAAGAACATTTATCTGTTAATGAGTACCATTGAGTATTTAATGTAGTGAAGGACATTTTGTTCAGCTTCTGAGCATTCATTTTAGTTCCTGCACCAGTCTAAGTATTTATCCACAGTACTAATAGTAAAACTTGTTGTGAACATTGGTATAGGAGTGCAAAAATGCAGGACTGTTTTATGAAAAACATAAATAATCTAATTTCAAAAGCACATTTGGTATGCAAATGTATTTCATTTTGGTTAAAGCAAATTGAGTAAATTTCTGTAAAATATGCAGACTGATTTTTTCCCCCTCTATTTCTAGTACATGAAGCATCAATAAGCTGAACTTCAACTTTCTTCCTGTTCATTTCTGTCTCACTGAACATTCAAGGATTTGGTGGGAAACTGCCAAAAGGTGGCACTTCTCACCTAGTGTTTATTGTTTTGATCTTTCTGTGTCTATATAGATTGACAGTTCCTAGTTGCTTCAAAATATCCAAAAAATGTGAAATAGAGGGGTATTTTAAAAAATACTTTAAAAAAGTAAAAGAACTTGTGTAGTGTGACAGTGATTCTTAGTCAGTTTTTATAACTAAGAATTCATCATGCAAAAGGAAGTTCAAACAGTTGAATCAAGGAAATAAATTGAGGTATGTAATAAAGAGAGTTATTATAGCAGCCTATTGGATTATGCCATATTACCTTTCACTTTAGAATTGAAGACTAGAAAAACCCATTGATAGTTAAATTGCTGTGTTGCCAGCATCAGCATATATATTAAGAAATCAAAGAGGAGAGACAGACTGTACCAAAGAAGTAAACTACAGCAAAGTTAAGTTTGACGTTAAGGGGAATAGAAAGAACGGGGAAATTTTAAACACTGCAAACTTCACTCTTCATCTCATGCACATTAGATTGAACCATATGAGAATATTGATTGTTACTGATAATAAAATAAAAAGGGTGTGTGCAGGGGTGGGATGCTACCGGTTCAGCCCAGTTCTGTAGAACCTGTAGTTGCAAAGAGCAGCTGACACCGAACCAGTTCGGTGTTTGGCCCACCCGCCTGCACAGGCTCTAGACTGTCCTTTATTCCCTGCTTTTTCCTCCTCAGCTGCTTTGTGCTGAACAGCTGAGGTTGAAAAAGCAGGAAACAAGGACTTTCAAACACTGCACACTGGAGTGCGGCACTTGTCAACTGTCCAGGCAGCACCGGGACAATCATGCGTGCAAATGCTCCACACACGATTGTTCCCAGTTCAGAGAACTGGCAAATCGCTCCACTGGCTGGCCACTCCCCTCCAGACCCATTCACTCCTTGCAAGCCATCCAACTTGCCTGTTTTGGTAAATTGCTATTTTTCCTTTTTTCCCCCCGACCATCAGCTGTTCTGCTCTTCCAGGAGATTTAGATTATCTAGAAAGCAGGAAATCCTTGAATTTCCTGCTTTCTAGCTAATCTAAAAGCAGAGCCCAATTTTCCTTAGGACTGAAGCTTTTCAGTGCAGACTCAGGTAGCCGATTGCAGATAGACAGAATTAATCTGTGATTCTGTGAGCAACTCAACCTGCCTGTCTGCTTTTGGGCAAAAGTTGCTCTTTTTTAAATAAAAAAAATCAATATTTACATATTTATAATATTTACATACAAGCCATGCCCACAAATTAGGCCACACCCACAGAACTGGTTAAGAAATTTGAATCCCACCCTTGGGTATGTGTGTTGATTTTATCTTTCCCACAGCTTCTTGCATGCCCTTAAAATCTGATCCAGAATATTTGCCAGATTTTCACATCCCCAAATGGTAAATGTAGTGTGACTAAAAGGGGAAGGAGAGAAGAGCTGTAGAGTAGAGAATATGGGGAAATTCTGTTTCAACAAGCGCCAGCATTAAACAAACAAACAATTGGACTATACTGCTGAGGAGCCAATCGGGGAATAAAACAACTCTTCTGACTTTTTGGGGGGCATTTGTTTTCTTTCCAAGTCCAGTTGAAAGCAGAAAAGGGTAAGTCCATTCTTAAGCAGTTTAATATTAAATTTAGACAGCAAACTAGGATCACTCAAGTTAGCTCCAGGATTTATAAAGGACCAGGTTTTGGGCTTGTTCTGATGTATGGATGTTTATGTAAATTCTTGGAGGAGAAGGAGCCATTGATTCTTGAGCTAATATTATTTTAGTATTTTATATATGGTCTGCTTGCTTAGATTCAGTTCCTGGTCTGTCAGTATGTATATGCACCTGTGTGCGCTAAAAATTAAAAAAAAACAACCCTAAACTATTTAAAGCAATCCGAGTAGCCTTTATGTTCAAAGAGTTGAATAATGGTCCAATTTCCCCACAGTCTTCTTAAAGATGATCATTAACAGGGGTATGAAACTCAAGTCATCACGGCAGCATAGTGGGATATATTGGGACTTTTCCCCCCTTCGCTAAACCAGGTGGAGATGGGGCCAGCACATAATGCATCCTGCCTGTGGGCCGTGAGTTTGACATCCCTGAGTTAGTAGATGCGTTTCCTACTTCTGGAAGCAAAGGATTCCAAGATGTAGAGGAGGCTGCTGAGGAAGCACATTGTAATTTCTCATGTGCACAGAATAGAGAAACTCAGTAAACCTTCCTCACAAGATCTCATTGGAGGGACAAATTCCTGCCAGGAGATGCAAACTAATACATGCTTGGGAGGCAGGCATCTGGTGTTTTATTGAGGATAATCAGTTTGATTTTGACTCACAAGCAAATTGGTAACTGGTGCTATAGTGCTGCAGTTGCAGTTGTACTTCTGGGATCTACCAATTAGCAGACTGGATGTCATACTCTGGATCAAATGAAGCTTCAGGTCATCTTCAAAGGCAGCCCCATCTACAGAGTTTCTTAATCTGTCTTCTGTCTTCTTACTAGATTAGGTGGGACAGTGGATTTGCTATTTACCTCCTCTCTAGTACACAAGGGACAAAGGGAATTTCTCTGGAGGTCAGATCTTCAAGGTAATCCAGACAACAAACCAAAACCATGAGCATTAGTGCTACCTTTATTGGTGAGATTACAATTTCAATATTCTGAAAGCACTTCTCTTCCTTTGTGTCGCTTTCCAGAGAACTAGGGACATTCCATTCTGAGATGCTTCCCAAACCTCTATTCTTTCTATGGACTGAGATATTGTTGCCCTAGGTCAGGAGTATCAAACTCATGTCATCATGGCAGCATCATGTGATGTATTGGGACATTTTCCCCCTTTGCTCAAGTGGGCATGGGCGTGGCCGGCACATGATGCATCTGGCCCATGAGCCAGGAATTTGACAACCCTACTCTAGGTTGTGGCTCCTCCTCCTCTTATTTCCCAAGGTTATTCTCTCAGACAATTACATTGGAATAAGGTGGTAATGGCAGGATACATAGGTGACTTGGGAGTATTGGAAGGGTATAACGGTGTAGGAAGAGGAATTAGGGAATTTTAATGGAAATTAATGGGGACCTAAATCATCACATTCCATACATGAGCTAATATGCTTCATGACATGGAGTTCTGTCTCTTTATGTGGCATTGACTATTCTGCACTGGTGAACACATGAAATATCTTGTCTCTTGTCTTTCTAAAATGTATCATGACATGGTAGTAGACTGCTTGACTATGCCATGTCACCAGAATGAAAAATACTGAAATGACAGGCAGCAGACCAGCTGAGTCTCATTTTCACCAAACTAATGAGAAATAAGAATTGATGGATATAATGAACCCAAATGAAATTTATTACACTGAATTTAGTTCAGGTGAATGAATAACAGAATGATAAATGAATGTTTTAATTGAAAATATAAAAGGAATAATCAAATCTCTTTTTAGTGCATAACTGATGCTGACTCCACTAATGTTGAAATTTATTTTATTCTGGGTAAATTGTAGATATTATCCTTTTGAGAATTCTAGTCTTATTATTGTTATTGTTATTATATTCCTTACAGGTAAACCTAGGCCATGTCAGTAGACATGACAATTAAGTTTCACAGTTGGAAACAAAGATCAGCTTGCTAATCATTTTCTTCCTTTTCAAGATACTGCACAGTCTGGCCCAAGATAATGTTCTGCATTTGCTTGCAAGAAACTAGCAATCTTATGAACTATGGCTCATGAACATTAACATGAATATACTCACTCAGCCTAATAATAACAATATCTCTAATTTATTCCCTACATGGTTGGCAGTGATAATTGGCATAAATGGAAATTGCCTCTGCTTTAAATGTCAGCTCAAAGCAGGGGTGGGGACTGGCTAGAGGGAAACAGTAATCCATTTCAGTCTTACAAACAGGGAAACTACAATCTCATATCAGATGGGGAGGGGTAAGAGCTCATTTTTAATTAGTGTCTCATGAAAGCAATTAGAATTGCCTGTTGGGTGAAATATAGAAAGCTTTATTTAGTGGTTTCCTTCCTTTATGTGTTTGTTGTAATTGTTGTTGTTGCACATTATTGTGAAATACAATCAGTACCCTGTGAATTTTGGAGTGGAAGATAGACTTTAAAGTTTTTTTTTTTCCAATTTTGGCTTCAAAATATAACGGGGCTGAAGAAGGAGTGAAACACAGTGAAACCTCCCTTTGATCAAGAATTACAGTCAACTAATACAAATAAATTAACAGAAAATGAACTAACCACACCATACTGTAGGTACAATAACAATTTCAAAAACTGCTATGGGCAGCTTTCTTTTAATATGACCAGAGAAGTTTCTCACAAAATTAAAAAAAAGATTAATTTTTTTTGGGTAACATGAACAGAGTATTAAGGCCAAACTGTAAATAAAGTCGGAGTCCCTGAATCCTTCTTAACAACTTTCAGTATAACCCATAGGAGAAATGTTGAAATAAACAGCTTTGATCATATTCAATGACCTACTTAATTTAAACATCTTAGACTCGCTAAGGAGGGGAATCCTAGCATGCCACTTAAGGTTTGGCTGTGATGCTTTTTTTTTTTAAAAAAAAAAATATTGGTTTTTAAAAACAAACATAAACAAAACATAAAAACATTAAGCTATCTTCCATATGTGTACATACAGTGTGCCGGTTGGTTTACAGATTGTTTTGTGCTTTTATTTTGTAGTCTTCAATTACAATTACATTGCATATAATCTCATATTTTCAATCAAAAATTAAATACCTTAGTATCATTATTGATCAATCATTTGACTATACTTTTATTCATTCATGTTTTACAAGATAATCATAATTTACTTAGTTTATTTTATAACAGTTCATATTATCTTCCCAAATCTATCCTAAAATCATTTTGTAGATACAATAAGAAAGAAGTACATCTTTATATATTTATTATTTTCTAAAAGTCTACATATTTCATTACTGTATTTTATTGTCTAACCATTGATAGAAAAGATCCCAAATTTTATAAAATTGTTTATCCTCTTGTTCTCTAATTTCAAATGTCAATCTACTCATTTCAGCACATTCCAATATTTTCTTAATGATTTCTTCCTGTGATGGTATTTTCTCATTTTTCCAGTTTTTAGCAAATACAATCCTAGCCACTGTTAATACATTTACAATCAGGTATTTCAAGTCTTTACTATATATTTCAGGTAAAATTCCCAAAAAAATATCTCTGGTTTCAAGTCTACATGTTTTTTTGTCATTTTTTCCAACCACATGTGGATTTTAGTCCAGTATTTTTTAGCATCTGCACAAGTCCACACATATGGTAATATGAGCCAGGTGTCTGATGAATTTCTAACATTTTTCGGATTTATTCTTGAACATTCTTGCTATTGTCGGGGGAAATGCCACCTGTAAAACTTCTTATACAAATTTTCTTTATATGCTGTTGACATTGTCATTTTATAATTTTGAGACCACAATTTTTGCCATTTCTCTAAATCAATCCCATATCCAAAATTCTTCCCCCAAGCAATCATAGTTTCTTTAACTTGTTCTTCTTCTAATTTAATTTCTAATAAATATCCATATAGTTTTTTAATCACCTTTTCATCAGTACCTGTCAAAATCTTATCTAAATCAGTCAATTTATCATAGAGACCTTCTGTTTTAGAATCTTTATCATACCTTGAATGTATTTGCACATATGAAAACCAATTCATCTTTATACCTTGTTCCTCTAGTTTTTGCATAGATTTAAGTTCACCCTTTTCATTCAGTATTTCACCATATCTAACTGTTTGTTCCTTTTTGTATATTATAGGATACAAATAGTCGATGACCAGACTGGAATTTTCAAATAACATTATCTTTTAATCTTATCCCAGTTTAACCACAGAGACTCCCGTATATAATGTCTTCTAAAGTACCCCTGTGTTTTAGTTCCTTTATACCATAAAAAAGCATGCCACCCCAACAACAAATCATGTCCTTCTAATGTCAACAATGTAGTATTTCTTAGTGTTATCGATTCCTTAAGCCACATCAGATTTGTAGCTTGATAGTACAACTCCCAATTAGGCAAACCAAATCCTCTAATTTTAGCATCTTGCAAAAGTTTTAACTTTATTCTCGCTTTCTTACCTTGCCATATATATTTCAACACAATTTTATTTAAATCTTCAAAGTAATCTTTTCCAAGCCTAATTGGAATTGTTTGAAACAAATATAAAATTCTGGGTAATATATTCATCTTGACTGTTGAAATTTTCCCTATTGATGACAGTTGTAAATTTTCGCATTTCACCAGATCTAGCGCTATCTGCTGTTTAAGTTTGATATAATTATTCTCTTTTAATGTACTACATCTTGCTGTCAAATATATCCCCAAGTACTTAATCTTATTCGTGACCTGAATTTTCAGAAGGTCTGCCAACTCTTCCTTTTGTCTTAATAACATATTCTTTGTCAAGATCTTCGTCTTATCTTTATTTATTTTCAAACCAGTCACCTTTCCATATGTCTCTATCTTGTCTATCAATTTTGATGCTGTTTCTAAAGGGTCTTCTAAGATGAAAACCAGATCATCTGCAAATGCTTGCAACTTAAATTCTTCCTTTTTGATTTTCATTCCTTTTATATTCTTTTCATCTCTAATATTTCTGTTTAGCACTTCCAAAGTTAACACAAATAACAAAGGTGATAGTGGGCACCCTTGTCTTGTTCCTTTTCTTATATTGATAGAGTCTGTCAGTTTTCCCTCTATCATTACCTTTGCCGTTTGCTTTTTGTATATAGCTTCTATTGCTTGAATAATTTTTTTAGCAAAACCCATCTGTTCCAACAGTAATAACATGAATCTCCAATTCACATTATCAAATGCCTTCTGTGTATCTAGAAATATCAGAGCCATTTGTTTTTCAGGATGTGCCTCGTAGTATTCCAAGGTGTCCAAGATTACTCTCATATTGTCTTTAATTTGTCTTTTTGGCAGAAATCCATTTTGATCAGGGTGAATAAAATTATTTAAATATTTTTTAAGTCTTTCTGCCAATATTGAAGCAAAAATCTTAAAATCTGTATTTAGTAGAGAAATGGGTTGTCAGCCCTCAAGATACCTTCCTCTGTTGCTTTTCTGCTATTATTTCATTATTTCTCTGGGCTGTCATGACAACGGTGGGAGGGGGGATTTTGCTAGGGAAGAAGACTGGAGGTGTTTGCATTCCTTGCTGGGTTAGCAAGGGGAGGGGGGATTCTTTTCTTTAACTTTCCGTTTCTTGGCTGTCTTCTGTCCTCTTTTGCGCAACTGCGAACTTTTATCAAAAATATGTTAAGGTCATTTGACAAGACACCTCATCACCATCTGGAGATGACCACATGAGCTTATTCAGAAGTTTTAATTGGAAGAACAATTTGAACTTTGGGAGGTGGGAACAAACCTAATTCTTTGTATGTGGATTCTACCCACCAATTTCTCAGTTTCGGAATTGATTTGTAGCTTCCACTTTATTTTCCAGTAAAAGGATAACTTTGCTCTACACCATGGAGTCTGAGTATTTCTTTCTTGGGATCTAAAGGGAGCACAGCCTGACATGGGCCTATAGTTCTTAATTTGTAATGGATCGGCCTCCTCTTTTGGAATAAGTGTAATATCTGACCATGATTTAGGTATCTTCTTCTTTAACATAACTTCATTCATAACTTCTAGCAATGGAAAATTCAACGATTCTTGTAATGTTTTGTAAAATTCTGCCGGAAGTCCATCTGGACCTGGTGCTGTTCCATTATTTTGCTTTTTGAGTGCTTCAGTTAACTCCATCATTGTTATATTGCTTTCTAACATTGTTTCAATCTCTTTAGGTATCTGAGGTAAATTAGCATTCTGTAAGGACTGTTTAACTCTTTCCTCATCAATATTCTCTTGCCTATATAATTTCCCATAGTAATCTCGAATGATTTCCTTCTTCTCTTTACTACCATAGCAAACTTGGCCTTGGTCATCTATTAATTGCAATATTTTCCTTGATTCTTTCTCCTTTCTCAATTTGTATGCTTACCATCTACCTGGTTTGTTTGCATCTTCAAAGTAGTTCTGTTTAGCACCTCTAATTTTCTGTGCTAATTCTTCTTTTTCTATTTGACCCATTTTATGTTTAATTATATCCATTTTTAGCTTGATGTCCTTTTTCTGTGGCATTTTCTGTAGCTCTTTTTCAAGTCATTTATACTCATCCTCTAAGGCCTTAGAGGTTAGTCTTTTCATACTATTCCTTTTCCTTGTATAGTCTATTATCAAGCCTCTAACATATGCCTTCATTGTATCCCATACATTCTGAATTGATGTATCTTCTTTTTTGTTTTCTCTAAAGAAAGAAGCCAGTTCTTTCTCCATCCACTGTGTGAAGTCTTTTTCCTTTAAAATAGTATTATTTAACATTCATCTAGATCTTCTTTTTTGTCCTTTCCATTTAATTGTCATTGGATTGTGATCTGCCCAAGTACTTGTTTCAATATTTATTTCTTGAATATTAATTATTAATTCTGTTGACATCCATATCATATCTATTCTGGGCCATGATAAGTGTCTATTTGAACAGAAGGTGTATTGTTTAGTTTTAGCATTTCTTTCTCTCCATGTATCTCTTAAATTTATTTCATCTACCATTTTAAAAAAAGATTTAGGGAGAATCTTTCTGTTTTTGCTTTATTGTTTTCTGTACTGTATAGTCCAATTTATTGTCTACAATTCCATTAAAATCTCCCATCATAACTATATTAGCATAGTCCAGTTCAATTATTTTCATATGTAATTTTTTGTAGAATTCTTCTTGTTTGTCATTCGGAGCATAGATTGCAAGCAGGAGTGTTTTCGTATTATTGTCCATTATTTCCACCATTAGTATTCTTCCATCATCATTTGTATGAATCAATTTTGCTGGGGTGGTCTCTTTAATATATAAAACCACTCCTCTTTTCTTACATTGTGTCAAGGAAGTAAATATTTTCCCTAATTTTGGTAGTATCAACAATTGTTCATATTGTTTTTTAATATGTACTTCTTGTAGACAAATTATATCAAATTTTAATTTCTCTAATTTATGAAAGGTTTTCCTTCTTTTAACAGCTGAGTTAAGTCCATTTATATTAATTGTAATCAATTTTTTCGCTTCCGTGGTTATATTTTGTAGTTAAGTTTAGCAGCTCTCGTAGATCTTAGTTCATGTTGTTCTTTGGCTTCCACCTACTGCACCTTCTTCTTTTTCAGTTGCCATTTGGCCATCCTCTTGGAATTCAATTAGTGAGATCTCTTTTTCTGCCTCTTCCTCTTTCCCTCCAAAAAATTCTGTATAAAATAAGTCCACTTTCTCAATTGAATCAATTCTGTATCTCTGTTCTTGCCATGTGAACATTAAACCTTCTGGAATCAGCCATCTATAATTCACCTCTTTTTAAAGTAGCATTTTAGTCAGGAATCGGTATTCTCTTCTCATCTCTCTCACTCTTCTGGGTATTTGTTTCAAGACCACAATCTCCTTTTCTTTATATTTCAATGTTTTCTCTTTTGCCACTTGCAATATTTGCGTTTTAATGGCTTTCTTTGTAAATCTAATGTGAACATCTCTTGGTAAGCTATTTCTCATCGCATATCTTGTGAAAACTCGATAAACCTCATATATTCCATCCATCATCTTATCTTGAGTTATTTCCAAAGCTTCAGCCAGTATTTCTATCATTATCTCAGTTAAATTTTGTTCTTTTTCTTCCTCTACGTTTTGGAATCTAAGATAGAATTCTGATCTGTCCATCTCCCATCTCAACATACCACTTTTATCTTGTTCAATCACCGTTAATCTATTATCAATATCTCCAATCTTCTTGTCTCTTTGTTTATCTTCTTCAATTTTTTAGAATCTCTCATCATACTTCAACATTATTTGTTGGATGTTCTCCACTTTTTCATCGGTTTTCCCTGTTCTTTGTTCAATGGTCTCTGTTCTCTGTTCTTTGTTCAATTTTCTCTATTTTCTTTTCAATATTCTTGCTTGACTATTTTGAATTCCTTGCATAATCATCTGCAGAGTCACTTTTTCTTGTTCTTTTTCTTGCTTTAACATTGTCTGTATTGAACGTTGTCCTCCAGATGGTGGAAAGGAAGAAGTAGAAGTTGAAGAACCAGGAGCTGTAAATTTCCTACTCATTTTAAGCAATTCAAAATCTTCAGGTTCTTCTAAATCTTAATCCAATTGTGAAGTAATCAATTATAGTTCAAAATAAAAATAGTAGAAAAAAGAAGCCCAATAATGATGATAAAAAAAAGGGAGAACAAAATTTCTTCAGTTTCTTGTATACCTTAATCCAATCAATAGTTAGATGAAGAAAAAGGCTTGGAAAAAAAAAGAAAAAGAAAAAGAAAAATTCTTCAGGTTCTTCAACACCTTAATCCAATTAAAAGGTCTCAAATAGAAAAGAGTACATAAGAATAAACCAGAAAGGTAGATGAAAAAACAAAAATACCAGGAAAGGAGAAAAAAAGGCTATTCCCTTAAAAAAAAGGAAACATTAATACTAAGGCTTTCCCTTTAAAATAAAAAGCAAGAGTAGAGATTGGACTTCCAAAGAAAAAAAGATTCGATAGGACTGTCCAGGAGCAAAGATATCGGCAGCGATCTTAGACCTCCAAGGTCGCATGCCATATCGTCACGACCCAGCTCCATCCTGTGGGTTTGGCTGTGATTCTGAACCCTCTGAAAATTAGGAATCCTGTTTGGTAGTTTCCATGTTCTTTCATTTTCTCTACTATATTTCTACACCAAATCCTCTCTTCTGCCTCATCAATATGCCTTATTGCCTACCTTTTGTATCCTTATCTACTTCAAAACAATTTAGTTTGCTAGAACCATATCTTCATATTATCTTTGTCTGACAAATATAACAATGCAAAGTCAAGTATTTGACAGTCAATTGTTCTTTAATGGTACTTTCAACCTATCCCAGGATAGAGACTTACTTATCCTTATCAGAGGACTGCCCATGATTGATGATCAACTGCTGATGCGCAACCGTCTTTGTCAGAGTCTGTTTTTTTTATTTTAAAGCCTTGAAGAGAAGACATTTCTTTTATCGTATGCTACACCATTTAAACACTTTGCAATGATTCTTCTGTACTCTTTGACTCGGTTGTGTGATTTCAGAAATATATGTGAAGGCAAAGTGACAGCTGAGCAGGTGTACTGTAAGACTTCACTGGTTTTCCTGTGGCATTTTAATAGCATGTAATTCCATCCTGAAAAGACAGACCTGGAATAGGTCCACTATCTTTGCCCTCACTGTCTTTTCCCTTAAGTACAGAGAACCATAGTCTCCAATTGAGAGTCCCTTTATTGAGGCCTTTCACCCATAGTTAAACCACCCAGAGTCACATGCTGAGTGGAAAGCCTTAAACTATGAATAAATAAAATCTGTCAAAAATCATGAAATGTTCAGTAGAATCCTGATATTCCAGGCTTCTTGGTCCTGTGGAAAATGATTGGACCGAAAGAAGAGTTTTCAATGAAGACAGGTCCTCTGTATAGATGAAAGACAACATAGGAGGTAAAATAATTGATACTCTTAAATTTAATGATTTGATTAAATATCAAATATAGCTTTAAACCCCAGATATACAAATATTATTTTTGCTTTTTCTGATACATGAATAATTTTATATACTTTGTCTCATTAAAATTAAGAAATGTCACATTCTGATAGCATCCTAATAGTTCTTATTTCATATCTTACTTAATTTTGGGATCAGGTGCCAGAACCTGTTTCTTTTTCTTCCAACTTTTTCTTTTCTTTCTTAAATCTTTTAATCATTACTGCTGCAGAATATGGAACCCTTTTTTCCCTTCCCTTTTTTAAATTGAATGGATGTGGCTTTGGAAGAGTTTTTAGTCAAAGATACGTTAGATGAGTAAATACATTGAATATCACATACACCAGGGTACTGAATGAATCCAGGGGTATTAACTTCCACTGAATGGTGTATGGAATTTCAGTCTCATTTGTTTTTAATGTACCAATTTGATAAAGATATTTCTTTAATAATTCCAAGATTTTTGATTATTATAATGAATGGAATTTTACCACATTGCTTCCAGTGCTTGTTTATTTAGCAGAAAAAGGCAGTTATCTTAATGCAAGTGCTTTGATAAAAAGTGAAGAAGGCCGTAGTCTGTAAATCAAAAGCTTTTATCGCGTTGCTATCAACATAAATTTAACTCCTCTGTTACCTTATTAACTGTTGTTACACAAATCTTTTAAAGCAGATTTTTTTTCTATTTAGTTGTGCTGACCAATGATTCTTGTAATTCCAAACTATCTATGTGGAATCAGGCTGGGAGAGGAGCAAAAAAATGCTTGGGGCTGTGAATATACAACTGCACGTTCTCATGTGAAAGAGAAATTTTCTAAATCAACACTCAAAACACATTTCATATGCAACTGCTTTCTTAATTCCCTGTTTAACCAACCATTATGAAACATTTATAGAGGATTATAAAGATACATGGTTTTTATATGATGACAAATCATTGCCAAAGAGATCACTAGTCCCTTACTTGGAATGCATGCAAGCAAACAGAATAAATTGCTTCAAATAACAATGTAGAGGCAGAGCACTTTCACCAAATGCAACCATATTTAAGTTCTGGGTTTTATTAAACAGCATGAGGTTCACCAGAGAAATGCCAGAGGTGAAATCAGAATATACAATCTGCATGAATTTCAAAGTCATCTTTGGTGCATCCCCTAGTTGCAATGAAATAGATGAAAATACTGTACAGATCTTTCTGAAACCAATGAATAATCCACAAATCATCCACTTTTTTTCCTCTGTGCAATCAGAAGTTAATATTCAACATTCCTGTCTGTCATGATTGTCCATTGGATATTCTAAGTTTTCTGATAACTTGGATCCTGTCTCATCAATGTGATAAGTACTTAGCAGGAGAAAGTAATCTGTTTTTTTTTTCTACCCTTCCTTTTCTGATGCTATTGCAGTTGAACTATGATACCAAGTGTAGCCTGCCACCAAAGTCAGATAGTGAGTAATCCCAAAAAGGAGAGAGAGAGAGAGAGATTCAGTTGTAGAGATCACTTTAAACAAGAAAATTGTAATGAAATCCTCATATCTGAAGTGTAATGTTCTTATTTAATTTCAAAGTGCAAATGGGGTCTATGTATATATGTGCAAAGGAAATTCTTGTTTTTCATTAACTTGTGAGCTACATCCTCTGTGACTTGCCACATTTCAACAAAATTAGTTCAAAAATAAAAACTAAAACAACTTTGAAAGGTGACATGATTAAACAACTTCGTATTTTGGAGAATTAAAAATAATATTTTTGAAAGCAACTCTAGAACGTGCACCTTGTTTACATTCCATCTTTGTCCTGAATACATTGTAGGAAGTATTCCATATCAGTGAAGAAACAGATTATAACTGCAGTTTCTTAAGAGCTGAATCTTTTCCTCAGGTCTTAAATGGAGGACTGAAAAAAGACAAGGCTATCTTAAACAGGTGTCACACTTTAATTTCCAGCAATTTCCAAAGCATCTCTTGCACTATGTATGATTTTCAGATCATGCATAGTGCAATTGAAAATACTCGTTTCCTGCTGTGGAGTGCTTTTGCTGCTGTAATATCTGAGTAGATTCTTATACATATAGGCAGGGGGGGAAAAGGCCCCTATCCTGAAGGTCAGCTAAAGCTTTCAAGAACTACAGATTTATTTGAAGCCAATTCAGGGTTTGCAAGTTGAATTACAGACAATAGCTTCTCATTTTATACTGAGATTAATTACACTGAAATCCTTTTTAAAAAGTGTATGCAAATTTAGGTTAAATATTTCCTTGAGATATGCTTGCAGGGGCTTATTAAATATCAATTTGAAAGAAAAGTTTAAAGATCCCTTTGGGCAGCATAGTACGGATGGGCTAAAATAAAACCACTGAACTTGTTGCCCTGAGCTTATCTTTTGATAACTTTTTGATAACAAAATGAATATAATGTTACTGTAGAAGTTGAAATGCCTGAAATATTCACACATTTTTACACACCCAATGTGACCTCCTCTCCTGCTTCCCATATGACATCCATTTTTATGTTATTTTTTCATCCCTTTTCTGAAGGACAGAGAACAGTTGGAATGAAAAATCTCTATAAAAAAGAGAATATGTAGTCATATATTTTAAGTCTAAATTTAAACTAGAAATTTTATTCAACTAATGGCTCTTATTCCTTGTTGCAAAATGAACCTTTTCAAATTAGAAATGTAAGTAATTTTCATTAGCGTCCTACTTGATCATCTAGAAGCAAATCAGTATATTATATCGAAGGTAGATGTTACAGAGAGAGTTCAAAAAGAACTGCTATATTTTAGCTGCAAATATGTGGATGATTGCTAGAGAACAGAGAGATGCTGAGACTCCTATGTACTCAGATCATATAATCATATGCAAAGGATTCTTGTCTTTGCCTATAAAATAGATTTTGTAGAAGCTTTATGAAAAAAAAGCTCAACTTCAAAAAAAAATAATAATTCAGAAGCTTCATCCACAAAGTGAAAACCACATACCCACACACTACCAAAAACTTTGATTAAGAGGAATCTTCTTTAATGGTAAAATACAGTTTATCTTTCTCTCTCTCTCTCTCTCTCATCATTTTATCCCACTTTTTATTTTTTATTTTTTTCATCATTAACTCAAGATAGTGAACATTCTTACTATGTGTTTCTCCTACTATTTTCCCCACAACAACAATCCTGTGAAGTGGGTTGAGCTGAGAGATAATCCTGGTTTAAGGTCACCCAGCCAGATTTCCTGCTTAAGATGGGATTAGAACTCAGCATCTTGTTTCTAGGCCAGCACCTTAACCACTACACCAAAACTGGTTTTTAAATTAATGTAAATGGAAAGGTTTTCTGCAGGAACTTTCTTCAAACTCTTTGAGGCCACTCAAAGTCAGTGCAATAATCTGCATCTTTCCTGTGTATTATGTTTCTTATAGCAGTTATCCAGAATGAAAGTTCTTAAATACGGGTAACTAAGGGGCCTTATTGTCATCTTATCATCGGAACAAAAGTAAAGTAAAAAAAATGGCAAACAAGCTCACCAGAGAAAAATGGGAATTGAGCCATAGGTAAAAGAAAAGGCTAAAGAATTTAAAACCAGAATCCTTTAGAATGCAGAATCTAGAATGGATATATAATAGTTAGTATAGGTATAGTACAGTACAGTAATAAAGAAATACATGATGTACTTCATCTCATCATCTAAAAAGCATTTTAAATTTACTAATCACATAATGGCTAGGAATAGTAACTTACTGACCTTTGCCTTTATGAAATAGTTCTATTCCACCTGAGACACAAGACACAGATCAAGATACATTTTTCACCTGAGTCATCACAATGACCCAAGGAAGCACCTCTAGTTCCAGAATTGAACACTGTGGCCAGGTCCTTCAAATTGAACTTGCTTGATTTGATTTGGTCAGCTGTTTTAGTGAAGTAAAAGGGCTCATGCCTGGACAAGGCATGGAAAAGAAGCCTTTTTAGAATCCAGCTCAAAGCAGGACATCTGCTCTGAACTTGTCTTTCAAAAAGAAATGCTGCTTCAATTCCATACTTTGTTTAAAGGTGTGCTTTGATCAAAACTTGGTTAATTAAAGCATCAGTTTGGAGCTTTGCGCAGTCCTATGACCTACTTCCCTGCTGCTTTGCCCCCCCCCGAAAAAAAACCTGGCAAAATTTCAATTTAACAAAGTCCAATTTAGTAGATTTCAGATACAACAAACAAAATTTGTATCCAATGTTATCTTAAGTTACATAAAATAACATAATGAGCACCGATTTACAAGATTTGTATTATTATGCAATTAAATATATTAAAATGATGTGGATAATGACATTTGCATAATGATACAAATATGCACATGATACTTTCCCAAATGACCCATTAAATTATATTTGCATTAATACTGGATTTTATTCAACTATACTTACATAGTATATTTTTAATATTTTTATACAAATTCCTCTAATATTTGCTTTTTTCCTCATAGCATTTTTGTCTAACATAAGTTTACTTTTGCACATATATGCTTCATTAACCGCTAAGTTCCACAGTAAGTGCTATCTTTTCAGTGACATTCATAATGTAGACATTATATGATAGAACCTAAGAAGAGGAGCTGAAATGTATTCTTCTATTTTTGACAATTTTGGACAAGAAAAAACTTTATCTGGTTCTTGGCCAAACCTAGAGCCAAAGCATTGTGAGATAGGCCCATCTTTTCCAGATAATAAAAAGCCCATTGTACTCCTAAACAAATACCTTGACTAACCCTAGAGCTAACTGGTGTGCACAACACAGAGAGTTAATTTGTTGAAAGAGTTAATGAGTTGTGGGTTCATGAAAACATTGGTATAATATGTAGAAATTATGATGATGCTTAAAAAATAATTCTTAGTACTATAGCAGATATTTACTGACCTTTTCAGGATTGATAATAATAACTGCCTCATCTTACAGGATTTTTGGTGGCAAAAGTCATTCTAAGATCTTTCTTAATCATATCACATGAAGCTATATTTCCTAGATCTTTTGAGTTTCTTTTCCACAAAGTTGTGATCTATTCTAAGCTGCTTACTTAATTAAAATTAATAAAAGGGAAAACAGAATCTATTCTAAAGCTCTAGAGTTGTGCTATGTTATAATTAGCTGTAAAATATATGCTACCCATTGTTGGCAAATAAAAGATGGGGTCTTTTAAATAGCATTGATTAATTCAAAGTTTGGCTGATACATTTAAATTTTCTTCATGAGAGTTGCATGCAATTACTTTCAAGTGAGATTTTGCTTACTGAAAGATCATTATAGGATAATTTCTTGTCATTTTGTAAATGGCTGTTTACTCTTAAACTATTTATGTCAGATGGAATTGTGTTTCCCCTCTCCTACATTAAAATATATGCATTAATATGGTAACATACTAATTAGTTGTTATTGGATCTTTCTTTTTGTGATGGATGGTGTGAGTGATGCTCATGCTGACTAATTATCAAGTAAGAGGTCTTCTGTGTGCAGTTAGAGAAGGGACTGTCTTCCAGGTTAGAATGTTTCAACAATTGTTCCTAGATTTAAAGCCCTTTATCAATCTGGGAAAGATGCTTAGAGGACCCCTTCTGCAATGCTGGCCTATCTACACTAAATATTTTCTATGCTGGATGGCTTCAGCAAGTCATCCTGGAACTGTCTACTCTTTAAGACCTTCAATACTGGCACTGAAGGAGAAGGTTCTTCCTTCTGTATACGGAAGACATCCATCCTAAAGTTTTCTCAGAATGTACTATGGAGATTCCAAAGCTAGACAGCTGCAATGGGGGCAATGACTAATCCTTTCCACGGCTTGTTTCTCTCCGTTTGTTGACAAGCAATTCAGAGAATCCTGAGGTGTACAAAATTCTTAGAGCTTATGGGCTTTTCCAACCACTTGCCAGGTGAAAAGGGATTGACAGGATTTAGTTGCATTAAGCTGCACAGCCCTCAAGTGCCTTGGCTCACAATGGCATCTTAGAGACTGACTGACTGAGGAGGTTTTGGATTGGTAGTTTTGACAGTTGTACCTACAACCTGCTCTAGCCAGTCAGCTTAGGAATCTAAGGCTAATGTTGCAGGAAATGGTTCTTCTTAGCTTTCTCTTGAATCTGTTTTTGAAGAAATGCTCCTCTCAGTCTTGTTTTACAGTGTCAACTCTGAAGAGAGGGCTGAGGGAGACTCCAGGTCAGCCTGAAACAAAGCAACACATTTCATTTCACTGATAGAAATGAGAGGACCATGTCTGCTTTGCAAAGCATCTTTGAAAGGGTGCTTTATTTGAAGCCTTGTTGAAGTAAAGCATCTATCCACAGCTTCCTGCATTTCTAACACAAGGAATTGCCATTAGTATTGAGACCGGAAGTTTCGTCGCGGCGACACCAGTCACAAGGGAAGAGAGCTCTCTGTCCCTGTGCTAGCTTCTCCTTGTTCGCAGGTTCCTAAGCCACCTTGGAGGGGCGGTGAAGCCAAAGTGGGGAACCTGCAAGGTTCCAGGGGAGAATGCAACTGCCCTGTAGAGCTCCAGGGCTTTTTGAGCCCTCTGTGCCACAGCAGGAAGAAGAGGCAGCCAAGATGGCTACCACACAGCCGGAGACAGCTTCACAACTAAGAAAAGTGCTGGAGCAGAGCCAGTGAACACTGTCTGGAACTCTAAAGTGTAACCCCAAGCAAAAGAAGATTCAGAAAAAGAGAGACCCAGACCTGTTGAAATGGTGGTGTCCTAACATTGTGAGTAAAATTAGATTTTAAAATGGAAGAAAAGGACGAAAACAAAGACAGAAAACTGGACTTTTAAATTGGACAAACGGTGGCTGTGGATTGTAAAATGCTGGAACTACTTATATAAAAGTTAATATTACATTTACATTTTGGGAAATTTGAGTAAAATTGAACAAAAAATAAAAAAGAAGATAAAGTGAAAACTGATATAAGAGCGCCACCTACTGTCAAAGGAAAGCACAATATATTCCCAAAATACTGGAAAGGCCTGGCTTTTGGAGATTTAAAGGGGAGAATAAGAAAAAAATTATCAACAAAAAGACCCCTGAAAGTTTAAAAATAGACTGAATTAGAGAGAAGTTCTACAAAGACCCCACTTTTGAATTTTCCAGAAGAACAGATTGATTAACCTAGGGGCACAAAGACTCCTGGACATTAAATTCTTTGTTTGAGAAGTTTTGGTTTGAATAAAAGATCGTTGGATTATTAGACAAAAGGAAATAAAATAAACAAAGACAAAGATGATTGGAATTTGGGAAGAAATTGTGTCGGAAATTAAGGATATGAAGGACATTTTGACAAGATGTGAGGAGATTCTGAACAATATACAGAGCATAGATGAGCTAGAAATTAAGACACAAATGACAAAGAGAAAACAGGACGTCCCGGAAGAGGAGTTAACTGAAAGAGCAACTGGAAAAACAGAAAAGACAAAATAACAAACAAAAAGAAATGATATCAAGGAGATAAGAAGAAAAATGACAATGATTTATTATATAAATCAAGGAGAGAAGTATCTTAAGGGAAATTAAGCAGCAATTGGAACTGCAAGGAATTTTCTTTGGGAAAGAGACAGGGGTAAGAGTATAACTTGAAAATGAGACAATGGAAATGGGTAGAGAAGGAAGAAATGTTTAAGGCCAAGAAGTGGTAGCAGATAGATCTAAAAATCCAAGAGAGGAATACAGGAGACAAGCCAAGAAGCGAAAAATTAAAGTTTTAATGCAAGTGAGAGATGATGGATAATAAAAAAGGGCTAAAAGTTATAGAAAGGGGATTTATGGAATAGATACTTTTACATTATAAGATGATTTAACAAGGGATTTTAAAATTTCAATGAGGGTAATTTTGAATATGATATATTGAATAATCAAACAATTGAAGAATACAACTCAACATAAATATGTGTATTATTAGTTAAGCTATATAAGATTGTTGAATGTAAAAAATATGATTTAACATTCTATTAGCAGAAAAAAGAATGCTATGTAGAATTTGACATAAAAATAACATACTGAACTATTGAATAAGAGAATAATAAAAGATTATAATTTGATAAAAACAACTCATTATTAGAATTATATAACTTATTAAATGTAAATATGAGGAATATTATTTTATTTGTATTAAATAAGTTGTAAAATGTGTTCTGTCCTTCATTAACATACTCGAGATCCCCGCGCTTTGATTGGCCAAAGCGCGGGGCTCTCCGATTGGTCAGGCGAGCCGCGCCGATTGGCTCGCTAAGAATCTCCCGCGATTGGTCCGTTCAGACTGCGGGAGATTCAAAATGGTGCCATTGGCCGCGGCCGCGGCGGCGAAAGGAATAAAAGCCGCGGGCTTTTTTCCTTTCGCCAGTTCGGTTCCAGCATATCAATAAAGAGCTTTGCACTAAGTCACCGACTCCTGGCATCATTTCACGGACACAACACTGGCAACGAAGGTGGGATCCAGACCCTGAACCGAACCACGTGTCCGACGGAAGCCAGACAAAGCACCGAGATGGCGAAAATCGCACCGCCCGCCCCCTTCAACCCCGCCACCGAGGACTGGGAATCGTTCTCCGACCGATTCCGCATGTACCTCGAGTGCACCGGCATGAAGGACGCCTCCGGCCCACTGAAACGCGCTGTCTTCCTCACCCACTGCGGGACCGAGGTCTTCCAGATGGCCAAAGCGTTGGCCAAGCCCGCCGATGCGACCGCCATGGACTGGGACGTCCTCGAACCCATCCTTCGGCGACACTATGCTCCAGAGGTACCCATCCTGATCCGGCGCAACGAGTTCTACCAGTGGGACCAGAGATCGGGTGAGAGTTTCAGCGACTTCGTCGCCGAGCTGCAGCGCCTAGGGGGGCTCTGCGAATTCGATAACCTAAACAACGCTCTGAGAGACCGAATCGTGCTCGGTCTGTGGGACCCCGCCCTCCAGAGTCGGCTGATGGCTAAGGGCGACATCAGCCTAGCAGACACCCTCACCGCAGCCGCAGAAGCAACCCGAACTTCCGCCGACAGCATGCGCAGACCGGACATGAGGGACCGCGGCGGAAACAACAACCCGGCGAGGTCGACCGAGCCAAAAACCGAGCCGACAACACACCAGGGCGATTTCCACTCGGCATCCGGCACGTCTGATGACGAGGAGGACATCCACCGACTCCAGACAGGGCGCGACCCACGGAACCGGCGAGGTCGTAAGTCGAGGACCAACTGTGCCGGCTGCGGCGGCGACCACCCCAGGTCGGAATGCCGGTTTTTCGATTCAATCTTCCGGCATTGCGACAAAAAGGGGCACATCGCCCGGGTTTGCCGCCTGAAGAAAAACCGCAGTCCGGCACGATGGGACCAGAGCGACCGGAGGAGGGAGAGCACACCACCCCGGACCAGAGATCGCCCCTCGGACAGCCGATGGGACCGGAACGGACGATCCTCGCGAGGCGGCGACAGCCGGCGGAGAGAGGAGACCCACCAGACGGTCACCATCGGCCACGCCATCACCAACGACGCCCGGAAGGTCCACGTCGAGGTACGCATCGAGGGCCAGCCTTGCAAAATGGAGGTGGACTCCGGGTCCTACCTCTCCATTATTGCATGGCACGAGATAAAGCAGTTGGTGCCTACCCTCCAAAGGAGGAACGTAGACAGCCAGAGACTCATTGTAAAGGACTACCAGGGAAACCGCATCCCGGTAGTCGGCACCAAAAGCTTTAATATCACGTATAAGGGGCGCACCGAACGACTCCCCCTAACGATCATTGACCGCGACCGCCCAAGCCTACTGGGACTGCAATGGTTCGCCCCGCTCGACATCGCCCTCACGGGAGTCGACCACGTCACCGACGATGGCTGGGAGCAGCAACTAGCCCGGGAGTTCCAAGAGGTCTTCGACGGAAACCTAGGCAAGTACTGAGGGCCCCTTATCTCGTTCGACCTAGACCCTAACGTCCCCCCCAAATGCCTGAAACCAAGGCAGGTGCCATTCGCACTGAAACCCAAAATAGACGAGCAAATTGATAAGCTCGTCAAACAAGGGGTCCTGCAGCCCATAGACCACGCCCGGTGGGAGACCCCCATAGTCACCCCGATCAAGCCCGATGGGTCGGTGAGAATCTGTGGGGACTATAAGGCCATCCTAAATGGCGCGCTGCAACAAAGCGCCTACCCCGTCCCAGTAGTGCAACACCTACTGCACTCACTGGGAGGGGGCAAGGTTTTCGCCAAGCTCGATCTCGCCCAGGCATACCAACAGTTGCCGGTCGACGAGCAAACGGCAGAAGCGCAGACCATTGTCACCCATCGGGGAGCATTCAAATGCAACCGACTCCAATTCGGAGTCAGCGTGGCACCGGGCATATTCCAGAGCCTAATGGAGAGGCTATTGCAAGGTATCAAGGGGGTGGTACCTTATTTCGACGACGTCCTAGTGTCGGCAGCCAACCAAGCCGAACTAGAAGGTCGACTAAGGGAGGTCCTAACTAAATTTAAAGAGACGGGGCTAAAAGTAAAGAGGGAAAAATGCCAGCTTTGCACGGAACGAGTGGAATTCCTGGGCTACCTCCTAGACCGTCACGGCATTCACCCCACAAGCAAAAAAATCAAGGCCATCAAAGAAGCCCCCACCCCCAAATCAAAGACTGAGCTACAAGCATTCTTGGGGTTACTGAACTTTTACAATGTTTTCCTACCCCAAAAGGCGACGGCGGCGGAGCCCTTGCATAGGCTCCTGGACAAGGCGGCGACCTGGACTTGGGGGAAACGGGAGCAAGCCGCCTTCCAAAGAACGAAGGACCTCCTCACCTCCGACGCCGTCCTCATACAATTCAACGAGACCCTACCTCTGGCCATCACATGCGACGCATCACCCTTCGGCGTCGGCGCTGTCCTCAGCCATACCCTTCCCGACAGAAAAGAAGCGCCCATCGCGTTCTTTTCAAGGACCCTTACCAAACCGGAGCGGAACTATAGCCAACTGGACAAAGAGGCTCTGGCTATAGTTGCCGCCATAAAACGATTCCACGAATACCTCTACGGCCGGACTTTCACCATCATAACGGACCACAAGCCGCTGCTGGGAATCCTTGCAGGGAACCGGGCCACCCCGAACATTCTGTCTCCCCGAATGACACGGTGGTCCGAGTTCCTGGCAGCCTTCAACTACGAACTCATACACAGACCGGGTAAGACGATCTCCCATGCAGACGCCTTAAGCCGCTCGCCGCTACCGGAACCCGACACCGAACCAGCACCCACAACGACCACCCTCAGCATAGAGACTCTACCCAACCTGCCCATAACCACGTCAGACATTGCCCGAGAGACTAATAAAGACAAACGTCTGGCGCGGGTGTTGCATTGGGTGGAGAAAGGGACAACGACGAGTCCGTCAAAACGTTCCGAAACCGCCAAACGGAACTCTCGTTGTTAAAAGGGTGCATACTATGGGGGGACAGGGTGGTCATTCCGGAAAAGCTACAGGGGAAGGTTTTGGAAATGCTACACGAGGGGCACCCTGGCATCGTGAGGACTAAAGCCCTGGCCAGAAGTTACGCTTGGTGGCCAGGGATGGACAAACAAATAGAGGCCTGGGTAGCTAGGTGCCAACGATGCCAGGAAACGAGGCCCAGCCCACCCACAGCACCCGTCCTAGAGTGGGAAACCCCAAGGGGACCTTGGTCTAGAATCCATATAGACTTCGCCGGGCCCACAAAAGGACACACCTTCCTCATAACGGTTGACGCTTACTCCAACTGGCTGGATGTAAGCAACATGAAGACAACCACGGAGGCCGTGATCAAGGAACTCTGCAAACTCTTTGCAACACACGGCCTCCCAGACGTCGTCGTCTCCGACAACGGGCCCCAGTTCACCTCTCTGGAATTCGAAAAATTCCTAGCGGAAAGGGGCATCCGCCACGCGCTGACAGCACCAGCGCAACCGGCGGCGAACGGTAGGGCGGAACGGATTCACTAAAAGACCATCCGGAAAATAGACCACGGGGAGATCCAAGAGAAAATCAACAGACTACTCTTCACCCAACACATAACCCCGAATACCACAACCAATAAAAGCCCAGCCGAACTACTAATGGGTAGAAAGCTAAGGTCCCCACTCGACAGGTTACACCCTACGTATAACCCGGAGAGGCCCCCAGACTCAAGCACCAAACACCGAACTTTTGCACCCGGGGACCCCGTATATGCAAAAAACCTGACGGGAGACCCTCTATGGATCCCAGCCGTCATCACCCAAGCAACAGGCCCACACTCGTACCGGCTACAAACAGCAGACGGACGAGCGTGGAAACGCCACATCGACCAACTTAGGTCGAGAACTGCAAACCAACAAACCGCCGACGCACAGACAAACGAACCCAACCCCCGCAACGCAAACCAAGGGGGGAGGGAATACCCAGGGGACCGAATCCAAAGAAAAATAAACCAGCAATACTCACCGGAACGCAGCCATCATGACCCCTCGCCAGAAAGGAACAGCCAAGCCAGCTCGACCGACCCAGAAAGACCGAGCGGGAGCGGCGAAACCCGTAGCTCAACCAACCCGGAAGGCCCAGGAGGGAGCTACGGAGAAAGGACCGGCCCGATCGACCAGCCGGTTCCCACGACAGCAGCAGGAGCAACGGAGATCCCGACCGAACCGGCCGGGATCCAGCCTACAACTGAGTTGCGCAGGTCAAGTAGGACCAGACGGAGCCCCGCCTACCTACGTGACTACGCGACGTAAGGACTGAACCAAGAGGGGAGGGGTGTTCTGTCCTTCATTAACATACTCGAGATCCCCGCGCTTTGATTGGCCAAAGCGCGGGGCTCTCAGATTGGTCAGGCGAGCCGCGCCGATTGGCTCGCTAAGAATCTCCCGCGATTGTTCCATTCAGACCGCGGGAGATTCAAAGCGGTGCCATTGGCTGCGGCCGCGGCGGCGAAAGGAATAAAAGCCGCGGGCTTTTTTCCTTTCGCCAGTTCGGTTCCAGCATATCAATAAAGAGCATTGCACTAAGTCACTGACTCCTGGCATCATTTCGCGGACACAACAAAATGTGATTAGAAAGGGGGTATTTTTAAATATAATAGTGGCATAATTAAAAATTAGAAAGGGGATAAATAATGGAAGATTATAACTCAGTATAAATTGGTGAATTATTAGAATCACATAAGTTTGTTAAATGCTACAAGTATGATCAATAATACTTTATTCGTAGGGATATTTAGAATATGGAAATTGATACAAAAATAAGATATTGAAATGGTGAGTAATCAAAGAAAATATGTGTATTAATATGAAATTGTCAACTGTATTGAATATGAAGAATATCATCATATTTGCTTTAAAACGTAAGGCGCTCTGGTATCACACTGTTCACACAATGATATGTTTGTAAAAAACAAGAAAAAATAAAAAATATGCATAAAAAAGAAATAATTGCATTAGTATTAAATAAATGAGGCAGAAAATCAATAAACATGGCCTTCAATATTTATGTGTTTGGAACTTTTGGAATTGATTTTTATAAATCACCCTTTTACAATTTGATGCCTCCCGGACGGAGCTACCCTTCATTCCCCATGATTCCCAAATCACCTCTTTCCTCATCCTGATGCCTTGGAAAGCTTCATGTTAGAGAAGATTATTAAGAATGATTTCTGGATGATGACAGGATATTACAAAGGACTTAAGATTGAAGATTTTTTGTTTTCACACTGAGAAAGAGAGAGTAGAAAAACGGAAAAAGGTAGGAGGAAGAGGACTTAAACTAATGACAAATAAATAAAGAAGTAGTAAATACTAAGAATAGATAGTGATTCATTTTACTTACAAGCATATAAAGATGCATTAGAGTTCTTGGCTGTGTCAATTAAATCATGTTGCTGTCTTTCCTCCACACACTAGTAATTTGTTATAAAGTCCTTACTTTATTTTACCAAAGAAAGAACTAATGTTGATAATCCATTATGAAGTTTTTTCCCCCAAATATAATAAAGTTTGGAAAAATTAGGTTGATACATATATTTATGCTCCCTCAACAAGCAATTAACTAGAAAATAAACAAAGCAAAATACTCCAGGAAAATGTTATGACCTTACACTTTACAGTAACTCATAAATCTGTCCCTTAGAACTATCCATAGTAACAGAGAGAGGATGCCTGGCTTGAGTTGATTTGGGAATTGTGAAAGCTCAATACATCTAGTGAGCACCGGGTTTGAGAATGTTGATTTATCCTCAAGTTGATTTAAAGTAACATAAGGTAACAAGCTAGTTCTGTTCTCTTAATTACTTCCTCAATGTGAGTTGCAGTTTCTGGACCCTGAGATTTGAAAAATTGCTGGTTTTTAAGTGTCTTGCATTCACCTGCCCTCAACTAGCAATTTAGCTTAACACGGTGGCTCAAAATTATTCATGTAGCTATTAATAGTTCTCCTCTTTGTGAATTTTCCCCTTCAACAAATAACTGCTATGCTGTTTGCTTACTTTTGCAAACAAAATGAGTTTGTTGGTCCCTTTTTCCATCTCCAAAGGTTTTTTTTTTCATCTGTCACTTTAAAAAACTTTATTCTGCTTCAGGTTTTATATCACATTTTACTGAATGATGTGCTGCAACTAGAAAAATACTGTAATGTTAAAGTCTAAAATATTTCCAAAGTTCAATTGTTAATCTTGTACTTCCTCACATTTATTTTATTTATAAAACTGATGTGGCTGCCTGTCTTAACAGAATAATGGAATAGCAGAGTTGGAAGGGACCTTGGAGGTTGTTTAGTCCAACCTCTTCTCAGGCAGGAAACCCTATATTATTTCAGATAAATGGTTGTCCAATCTCTTTAAAATGTTGGAGCATTCACAACTTCTGGAGGCAACTCATTCCACTGATTGTTCTATTAGGAAATTTCTCCTTATTTCTATGTTGCTCTTCTCCTTGATTAGTTTTCATCCATTGCATCTTGTCCTGCTTTTGGATGCTTTGGAGAATAAGTTGACCTCCTTGTCAGCCTTCAAGATTTTCTCCCTTTGCTTTGCATCTTTTGGCTGTCATAAGTAACAGGGGAGGAGGGGGAGAATGGTTATGGGAAGTGAGCTGGAGGTGTTACAAACCAGAACTGTATAAACTGGGGGGGGGGGGTACATTTTTGCTTAGGTTTCTATTCTATGCGCAGCTGCAACTCTTTATCAAACTATGTCAATGTCAATGGACAGCAGCCTCATCACCACCTGGAGATGCCCACATGATGATATAAACAAGTTTTAATTGGATGAACCATTTGAACTATTGGGGGTGGGAACATTGCCATTACTATGTATATGTGATTTATGCGCCCATTTTCTCAGATTCAGAATTCTTTTGTTGCTACCACTTGATTTCCAGTAAAAGATATCTTTTCTCTGATTAAAGGAGTCTAAATATTTCTTTCTTGGATTTTGAATAGAGCACCAGCTGATACCCCTCTTTGTGGAACACTTTTTCATGTCATCCCTAATCCTTCTTTTCATTAGACATACCCAATTCCAGCAACCATTCTTTATGTTTTAGTCTCCAGTCCCCTAATCATCTTTGTTGCTCTTCTCTGTACTCTTCTAGAGTCTCAACATGTTGTGGTGGCAAAAACTAGAAGCAGTATTGGCTCATAACAAAACCAATAATATGGCAATAAAATGATCATATCATTTTACAAGGAGTGTCATGGCTCCCACCATAGCACCATAACATCCATTAACTTTATATACACTAGATCAGGGGTGTCAAACTCAATTTCATTGAGGGCTGCATCAGGGTTGTGTTTGAACTCAGAAGACCGGGATGGGGGTGGGGACGAGATTGTGAGGTGTAGCCAGTGTGGACAGGGTGAATTTTGCCAGGGGGTATGACATGGGACTGCACCTCCACACAAATGGTTGTATACACTTATAAAAATAGAGAGGCATACGAAATTTCTGTGATTTTGTTTTTTTAATACATATTTGATCTGCTTGATCACCCTATGAGAGAGAGAGACCAGATCAAGAAACTGACTCTATAGGAAGACTAGAACTATAAATTATTGATGTAGCCTATAGTAGCAGAATCCTGCAAGCCTGAAAGGTATGTTTTACCTTTCCTCCCTTTTATAACCTTCTGAGTCAAGGATGGCCTCCTGCAGTACTCTGGTAGTCCAAACACCCTATTTTTGGTCGCAGAGGCACTACGGGCCACTCCTTTGTTATTTCCAGGCCAGCCTCGCAGGCCAGATCTGAGCACCTTGCGGGCTGGATGCGGCCTGCGGGCCTTGAGTTTGACACCCCTGCACTAGATCATCCATTTCCTAGCCCAATGCCTGGGAAGACAGGTCTTCATAGCCTTCCAGAGAAAAGTCTGTTAGATTTGGGGTGGTGGGGATAGGCTGGTCCCAAGCACCAAGTTAATACAGAGAAGTCACACTTTCAAGCTCTTGCCAGATGTCAATCTTTAAGGGATAGGACTTGGAGCAAACTCACCCTTATTTGACCTGGTGAGATACCACAAGGGAGAACTGGTTCTGCTTTAAAGTGAGAACCAATATTTCAAATCACATCCAGATAAAAATTGGAATCACATAGCAGACTGTTTAACATGGACTACTCTTAAGTGCAAAGAATTGCATGTGCTGCTGCATTTGGGCCGAATTGTAGCTTCTGGGTGGTCTTAAAGACAACCCCATATACAGGATGTGGCAGTAATACAGTTGGAAAGTGATTAAGGTATGACTGACATTTTTATGCATATGTGTCTGCATTCAGCCTTGACTAATAATATTAATTTCTGATTTTTTCCCTTTTTTTCTGGATATAGTTCTTTTTAGGTTGTTGGAAATGATGCAAACTGGTGAAAGTTTGTTTGTTGCACTGAAAAGGACTGTTTGAAAACAAAGCAGATTCACCATCAAACAAACTTTGGGTCAAAGGAGCTTCTGCTTGACACACTGATTCCTCCTTTTGGACTGAACTGGCTTGTCTGGATTCAATCACTTTTCCTCTTGGTTCTTTAATTCTTGATTGTCCCAGTAGTTAATCTGCCAGGGTGTTTCTTCTGTGGTAAAATGGCAAAATGCTTTCTGTCCTCACATCTTGCCCAAGACTTCCTCTTCAGTTTTTTACACCCAAGCTGCACTTCTCCTGTAGTTGTAAGGAGTAGAATTCCTTTCTAGGCCAGTCTTCATTTTCTCCTTTTTCCAAATCACGGCTCTCAGCCAATTCCCACTCCTCTCTTCTATGTGTGTCTCTGTGTATTCACTGATAATTCACACTTTTTTCTTTCCTAATTTTTCTGAGTTTGCTTTCCTGTAGCTTGGGAGAGAAAATGGAGACCTCTATTGCCCAAGGTCCCTTTTTCTCATTTCCCAACTCTAACTGACTACACATTGTCTGCTTGCAGTTTCTGTATCTGCCCCACCGCCACCACACATACACATGTATTTCCTGAGCATCTCTAAGGACCCAATTTCCTTTGATTTTGACTTCCCAGATTAGGACTTTTAGAATGAGATTTTTCTGTATGACCTTTCCCCCAAACAAAGTCCACTCTATTTACACTAGACTAAATTCCTTCAATTCCTTCTCAACCAGGTAGGCTGCAGAAGCATTTAAGTCTGGACTGAGTAATATATCTCCAGGGGGGTGGCGGGGTGGGTGGGGGGTGTCTGTCTTCTTTTGCCCTGCAAAGTTAGTAAACAAGAAAACTTAACATTAATCCTATTGGTTTGATGTTTGCAGACACAGACAGGCTACAAAAACAGGAAAGTTATCAATCTCCAGATTCTGTGCTGCATTTTTGGGATATATGAAGTTTGGTAGGCAAAAAATTAGTCCTGTCTATTTGACATAAGAGGAAATAATTCACCATGGAGTGGCCACTTTGGCTTGTCATATTGTACTGTGTCCCTTGAAGATTCTGTTCAGGTTTTTATTTGTGGAATAAGACCTTTACTTTAGAAAGCAAAATGTTTCAGATATGATTTATGTGAAAAAAAACACCATTTACATTATTTTATATAACTGCCTTTGTTCATCAATCATTACTTACCCTTCTATTTTTTTTTGTCCAATCTCCAATTTTTTTTCATCAGTCATTATGCTTTGCTTTAGGGAACTGAACAACATACTAAACATATTCAATATTTAGTGCCAGAATCAATTTTGCTATCTTAATGGAAACCATCTTCTCTGATCTTAAAAGAAGAATAAGATATTACTCCTTGAGCCACTCCATAGTATTTTGAGTTATAAAACAAAAGATATTCAGCATTGCAGGCACTGATTGTATAAGCTGCATCTCAGCAGGACAACTAACTAACAGAGAATGCATACTACTTGCATTTCAAAATAAATAAAAATAAATAAATTTCTCATACTACTAAGGTTAATGCTACTGTACCCAGTCTTTTCTTTAACTCCTTCCCAGCAGTATTGTGGGCACATTGATGGCTTAACTGATAGCTTGATTCATCACTGTGAAATTAGATCAAATATTGTGTGGATGGGATGGTAAAAATTGTAAATCAGACTTTAATCAATCCTCTGTTTTGATTTATCATATGGGGACAAATGAGGAGTTGGGTAGCGTACAAGTTTAATTTATTGTTATGTTGGTAGCACAGTCAGCCAGATGTTTTTACTGGATTTGGGATTTTATCCACCTATCAAATCCTTTACAAGTACCTGGGATCGGAGGATGTTGTTTATTATTATTAAAGGCATCACTCAGTCCTTTCATTGTTTATGATAGTTTAAGAATGAGTGGGAAAGATGAGCAAATCTGTAAAATTTGATTCTGCTCAATTTTTTTTCTCCCTAGAATTTATTCTGTTCCATTTATGCAACAATTTCCTCCCATATTTTTTTTAACAAAATGCATTGAAAAAATATGAATAATGTCTTCATAAACATTTCTATCCACATGTGCATTTTGGTGTACTTTTCCTCATATAAATACGTTTTCCAAGTTCCTTACCCTATAAATCCATAACTGAGATGTGCAAAACGTTTTTTAAGTCAAGTAGCCTTTTGAAATTGCTTCCTACCCCACAGCCCCATTTCTAAAGAACATAGAATAATAGAGTTGGAAGGTGTTAAGTTCTGCGCATGGGTGCAAGGAATGGAGACGAGGCAGTGAATAGTGAACTTCAACTCTTCATTAATCATTCTGAACAGAGCCAAACCCTAGGGCAGCAGCAGCCCTTTTATAGGGTAGGCTGCTGACCTATTAGCCAATAAGAAACATGGAAGTGTTAAACCCTTGAACCAATGAGAATGGCTCGTTAACAGCCAATCAGATTCCCCAGAATGGACCAATCCGATATCGCTATTATAGGCCAATCAGAAGTGCAGGATTAGAACCCTGCTTTTTCTTAAGGTTTGTTAAAACTTTATTTAAGCGCCTTTATTAGTTCATAACAGAAGGAACCTTAGAGGTCTTCTAGACCAACCTCCTGCTCAATTAGGAGATATCATTGCAGACAAATGACTGTCCAGTCTCTTTTTAAAAGCATTCAGTGATGGAACACCCATAACTTCTGAAGGCAAGTTATTCCATTGATGGGATTCAAATTTTTTTACTACCGGTTCTGTGGGCATAGCTTGGTGGGCGTGGCAGGGGAAGGATACTGTAAAATCTTTAGTCAGAGGTGGTATTTGCTGGTTCTCTTAACTTTTCAAAATTTCCACTATCAGTTCTCAGAACTGGTCAGAACCTGCTGAATACCACCTCTGATTCTATCCCTCTATCAATGCAGCCCAGGATTGCATTGGCTTGTTTGGCTCCTGTCCCACACTGTTGACTCAAATTTAAGTGATTGTTCAAGATCCTTTTTGTAGTTACTGGTGTTAAGCCAAGTTTTACCTACTCTATATGGTACCTGTACAGTTGGTTTTTCTGACTTGTGTAAAACATTACTTTTATCTACATTGAATTTCATTTCTTAGATAGGGCTCAAGTCTGTCAAGATCTTTTTCAGTCTTGAGCTTGTCTTTCTGGGGTGTTGGCTATTCCTTTCTATCTGCAAATTTGATGAGTTCCCCTTCAATTCTCTCATCCAAATCATTTGTGAAGATATTGAAGAGTACTGGGACTAAAATGGAGTCCTTGACTCAGAAGGTTATAAAAGGGAGGAAAGGTAAAACATACCTTACAGGCTTGCAGGATTCTGCTACTATAGGCTACGTCAATAATTTATAGTTCTAGTCTTCCTATGGAGTCAGTTTCTTGATCTGGTCTCTCTCTCATAGGGTGATCAAGTAGATCAAATATGTATTTAAAAAAAACCAAAATCACAGAAATGTATGCCCCTCTATTTTTATAAGTATGAAACCATTTATGCAGAGGGCAGTCCCGTGTCATGTACCCTTGCAACATCCACCATGCCCACACTGGCCACAACCTACAACCTCCTCCCCACCCCCATCCTGGCCCTCAGATTTCAAACACAACCCTGATGCAGCCCTCAATGAAATCGACTTTGACACCCCTGATCTAGTGCATATAAAGTTAATGGATGTTATGGTACTATGGTGGGAACCATGACACTCCTTGTATGGTGATATGATCATTTTATTGCTGTATTATTGGTTTTGTTATGAGCCAGTACTGCTTCTAGTTTTCAGCACCACACTGTAAAAACTTATACTACTAGCCCCTAAAGGATATATATGTTTTCTTAAGTTTTCGCGGGTACTTACATGTCTGGCATTCAGCTTTGTTCGGGTATTTTCCCACGTCATAGTAGTGGTGCTTTTAAAGTTGTAGCAGTGTTTCAGCAGAATCTCATCTGCCATCATCAGGCTTCTGTATAGTGTTTGTCTGTGAGTCAGACTTTTACAGTGGTTTTACAGTCTGACTCACAGACAAACACTATACAGAAGCCTGATGATGGTAGATGAGATTCTGCTGAAACATTGCTACAACTTTAAAAGCACCACTACTATGACGTGGGAAAATACCCGAACAAAGCTGAATGCCAGACATATACATACATACATACATACATACATACATACACACACACACACACACACACACACACACACATACCGTATATACTCGAGTATAAGTCGACCCGAATATAAGTCGAGGCACCCAATTTTACCACAAAAAACTGGGAAAACTTATTGACTCGAGTATAAGTCGAGGGTGGGAAATGCAGCAGCTACTGGTAAATTTCAAAAATAAAAATAGATGCCAATAAAAACTTTCACTAGGACAGTTGAGAATAAGTTTGATGTTCACAATTTCCTCTTTGAAAGAGACCAGTAAATAGGGAACAAGAAGATGAAGAAAAAGAAGTGTGTTTTTTCACACTTTTCACACTGAAGTGAACAAAAATGGCATCATAGGAACAAGCTTATTCTCAGCCCAAAGGTTTGTTTCTGATTTTTCCTGATTTAAGGGAAATTTGGGAAACGATCTCACTATCATGAAAGGTTTGATTGATTCACTAATGCAAAAGATGATGATGATGACAGTGGTAGGCAGGAGTCACTCTCTCCCTTGCAAGAAAAAACCAAGAGCCGTTCTTATGATCTCTCTCTCTCTCTCTCCCCCCCCTCCTCCCCCTCCTCCCGAGTGGACTGAAAGCAGCTGGAGCTGAGGAAATGAAACTGAGTGGAGCGACCTCCACTTGCGTTGCTTTTTCAGCCTAAAGCTCAGAAAAGCCTCCCCCTCCTCCTCCCCCTCCCCCTCCTCCCGAGTGGACTGAAAGCAGCTGGAGCTGAGGAAATGAAACTGAGTGGAGCGACCTCCGCTCGCGTTGCTTTTTCAGCCTAAAGCTCAGAAAAGCCTCCCCCTCCTCCTCCCCCTCCCCCTCCTCCCGAGTGGACTGAAAGCAGCTGGAGCTGAGGAAATGAAACTGAGTGAAGCGACCTTGGCTCGCGTTGCTTTTTCAGCCTAGAGCTCAGAAAAGCCTCCCCCTCCCATGCTTAAAAGTTGCAAAGGAAACACGGAAGCAGGGAAGCGGCTGCCCAGCTTCGGAGCTCCACACCATTTTTTTTTCAGAGGGGAATCTGACTCGAGTATAAGTCGAGGGCGGTTTTTTCAGCACAAAAAATGGGCTGAAAAACTCGACTTATACTCAAGTATATACGGTATATATAAAGGATATATGTTCTAACTTCTATCCTGGAAGCTTTATCAGTTGTATTGGATTCTGTGGGAGATGGAAGGACAGTTATTGATAGTTGAGATTAGTTGATGGGAGGGGGAATGATAGGTTCTGATAGGATGGTGGTGGTGGTGGAATGGAAATATTGTTTTCTTTTGCAGTTAGCTGGTCTTAATACCCTCTGAGAGCCATTTTGGTTATTTGGGGTTTTATCTGTGACTTCAGGGTCACCTGAATCAGAGATATGGAATATTCTTGGAACAGCCAAAAGGACTGCATTGTGAATTGGGGATAGGTTGTGTCTTATGCCCCATTCTCTGTTCAAAGAGGGCTGTTCAATGTTAACATAAATAGCCTCTTTCTAACCTCTTTCAAACCAGTGGTCTTTTCTATTAAAAATTGGACTTTGCTGTCTTCAAAAGAATGATCCTTATCTTTCAAATGCAGATGGATGACTGAATCTTGTCCTGATGGGTTAGATCTCCTGTGTTGAAATGTGCAGTGAGCATGAAAAGAATCCTTAGTTGAAATTGTTCACCTTAAAATCCAAAGATCCTTATTTAACACCCAAGGTTCTTGATCTGGTAAAATAATGTTCTAAAGTTCTTGGAATTTCAATATTGATAACATTTCTGTTGTCCATTAAAAATAAATCACAAAAATCTTCATCAACATGTTTCTAATAATATAATTAATTTGTACATAATTACTTATGATATTTATAAGTTTTTAAGATGTTGCTTACACATTACAGCCAAAAAATGTATTAATCAAATACACTGCCTTTAAGTAATTCTAGGTAGCCCTAAATTTTCAGGTAAAGCTAACATTACCCTAGGCTGGAACTTGCTTCTACCTTCTCTTTCTATGAGAAAGTAATGATGTGTTTGTTAAAAAGACACACTGATCTATCTTCTACAGATGAATTACTTTTGTTAAGCCTGTGTTCCCCAACCAGGGTTAAGGAGACAAGCTAAACAGAATGTGCAGCGTTAGTCAGATAGGCACACAGATAAATGAGTGAGATAACTTTGTATGTTTGTTAACATACAGTAAAAATAACAGATACGCTTGTGCTATCAAAAATATAGTTTATTCCATTTAGAGATTATAGCATAGTCAAAATAACAGTCCATTAGTCATGTATCGTTTTAGTCAGTCCATTCAAGGATATTCAATTAGCAAAAGTCCGTGTAGAATATCCAGTGTCAGTTCACTTACAAATAAAGCAGTCCTCTCTCTCTCCCTTTCCAGCAGGAGAAAAACGCAGTCTTGAACCCATCCAGTAATTAGGGATCATTAAACTAGAGAGAGCAAGCTGACGTTCCTTGCTTCTTTTATGTTGCTTTCACAACCACTCCCTTAATTACATTCCTACAGTTAAAGTTGCAGACACTTTAACTAACAAACTGTTGTGTATGTACCATAGTTAATAAAGTACAAGCTTGAGGTAAAGTGCAGGGTTCTGGCCCTGCACTTCTGATTGGCTATTTGGCGGCCAGATCGGATTGGTTAGTTCTTAGGAATCCGATTGGCCCTTAACAGAGGATTATTATTGGTTTAAAGAGCTAGCGTTCAAAGCTCGCTATTGGACAATTCTCACAAGGGTTGCCTATATAAGACAGAGTTCACTGTTATTGTTTTGAGAAGTCACTATGCAATAAAGAGCTGAAAGTTCACATTCAGAGAGTGTCTCCATTTACTCCGACCCATGTCCAAGTACTTAATACTGGCGACGAGGATGGGATGTGGAGACGTCTGAAACTAAGAAGCTAGGAAGCGATACTGAGCATGTGATAAGACGACGCCAACAACGGAACCATGTCCGGTGGCATCGTACCACCCGCTCCGAACCAAGAGGATTGGGAATCCTACATGGATCGCTTCCAAATGTTTCTCGAGACGAATAATTTGAAGGATGCCACACCAGCAAAGAAACGGGCACTGTTCCTGATGCACTGCGGCCCAGCTGTATTTAAAATGGCTAAAGCACTCTCCAAACCTCGAGAAGTGAAAGCCATGAGCTGGGACGACCTCGAACCCATCCTGAGAGACCATTACGCGCCAACCGTGCCTACACACGTGAGATGCCACGAGTTTTATCAGAGGGACCAGCGAAAAGGAGAGAGCGTGGCCGATTTCGTCGCGGACCTCCGGATTTTAGGGGGCTCTGCGGGTTCGCCGATTTAGAAGAAGCACTAAGAGATCGAGTAATTCTGGGATTAGATGCACTAGGCGTGCAAAGCAAGCTGATGGCGAAAGGCGACATCAGCCTTGCCGACGCCATCGCCGAAGCCACAGCTGCGGAGGCGACCAAAAAGTCGGCTGCACAATTACGGCGAAGCCGCACTCCGGCAACACAACCAACCGGCGAAATCTCACCCAACTCAGAAGGGCAGCTACTAACGACGCACCATGAGGACCTCTCTTCGTCGTCAGACAGCGACGAAGAAGGGGTCCATCGACTGCGGTCCCACCGGGACCCTCGCCCTAAGCCCTTACGCCCTTGCGCTGGCTGTGGAGCAAACCATGCCAGGGTCGAATGCAAATTCCGCGACGCACTCTGCCATGAGTGCGGGAAACGAGGCCACATCAGCCGGGTCTGCCGCAGTTTATCAGGACCCATCCAAGCCTCAAAAGGGGTCAACTATCGCCAATCGACAGGAAACCGTCCTGTAAGGCGAGAGCCAGTAAACCACTCCTACAGAAATCGAGCTTTGCAAAAAGAAGAGGCTCACCATACTATCACTATAGGTCATGCCTCAGTCTTGGACATCAAGAAAATTCGAGTCACAGTAGCCATCGAGAACCAGCCTTGCCACATGGAGGTCGACTTGGGATCGTCCCTCTCGATGGTGTCTTGGAAGACACTCAAGCAACTTATCCCCACAATCCAACGCCAAGACCTCCAATTTCAACGCCTCATCCTCAAGGACTACCAAGGAAATCGAATCCCCGTGGTCGCGTCCTGCTGAGTCCGAGTCTCCTTCAAAAAAGCATACAGCGTACTTACCTCTAACGATCATCGATAGAGATAGGCCTAGTCTATTGGGCCTCCAATGGTTCGCGCCACTCGGCATCGAAGTGGCCGGCGTGAACCAAGTCGGTGGTTGTGAGTGGGAGGAAGACCTTATTTCTGAGTTCAGCAACGTCTTCGCGGACCATTTAGGCGAGTATAAAGGGACCCCAATCTCATTTAGTCTAGATCCAAAGGTAGCCCCTATTCGCTTGAAGCCCCGTCGAATTCCATTCGCTCTTAAAGCTAAGATCGACGAACAACTTGACAAGCTAATTGCTCTAGGGGTTTTGAAGCACATCGATCACCCTCCATGGGAAACCCCTATTGTAACACCCATTAAGCCAGACGGATCAATCCGAATTTGTGGGGACTACCGGGCCACTTTAAACCATGCCCTACAGCAGAATGCGTACCCAGTTCCGGTGGTGCAGCACCTCCTCCATTCTTTGGGGGGCGGAAAGGTTTTCGCTGAATTAGATTTAGCTCAAGCTTATCAACAACTACCAGTGGATGAAAAGACGGCCCAAGCCCAAACAATTGTAACGCACAGAGGTGCTTTTAAATGTACTCGATTGCAATTTGGGGTTAGTGTAACCCCGGGGATATTCCAAAGCCTCATGGAAAGGTTGTTACAGGGAATCAAGGGCGTGGTTCCGTATTTCGATGACGTATTAATTGCAGCCCCTACCAAAAAAATCTTGCAGGATCGTTTGAAATGTGTTCTTAAAAAATTCCAAGAGGCAGGACTTAAGGTGAAAAAAAAATAAATGTCACTTATATACTGACAGTGTTGAGTTTCTAGGGTATCGGATTGATAGCCAGGGCATTCATCCTACCGAAAGTAAATTAAAGGCGATAAAAAATGCTCCCAGGCCACGTAACAAGGCCGATCTCCAGGCATTCTTAGGCCTCATTAATTTCTATAATGTATTTTTACCGCACAAGGCAACTGTTGCTGAACCGTTACACCGGTTATTAGATAAAAAAGCACTGTGGGTATGGGGTTACCGGGAAGAACAAGCGTTCCGGAATGTTAAAAAATTGCTCACATCTGACTCTGTACTTATGCAGTATAACGAGACTTTACCATTAGTTATAACCTGCGATGCCTCGCCCTTTGGGGTGGGCGCCATTTTGAGTCATGTACAGCCAAATGGGAATGAAGCCTCTGTTGCATACTTTTCGAAGACTCTTTCACAAGCAGAGCGGAACTATGGACAAATTGATAAAGAAGCTCTCGCAATCGTTTCAGCTGTAAAGAAATTTCATGAATATGTGTATGGAAGGACATTTACCATTATAATTGACCACAAACCATTGCTAGGGATAATAGCCGGGGACAAGCAACCCCCTACATATTATCCCCTAGAATGACCCGATGGTCAGAATTCCTAGCTGCTTATAATTATCGCCTGCAATATCGCCCGGGGAAAGCCATTCCCCACGCTGACACATTAAGCCGAGCACCGCTTCCAGAAACTCTCGACGATCCGGCACCAACGGCAACCACGTTGCAGATCGAAACACTCAACTCGCCGCCTATGACCGCCCGAGACATCGCGAGAGAAACCAAACGAGACCACACCCTAGCTCGAGTCCTAGGCTGGGTAGAACGCGGATGGCCATTGGACCAAGTCCCAGATGACTTCGCGCCGTTTAAAGCAAGACAGACTGAACTTTTTTCCCAAAAAGGCTGTGTCATCTGGGGCGATAGAGTCGTTGTCCCAGAACGACTCCGGAAGACGCTGCTGCAAATTCTGCACGAGGGCCACCCCGGCATCGTGCAGATGAAAGCGCTTGCACGAAGCTACGCATGGTGGCCGGGCATGGACCGGCAAATCGAGCAGTGGGTCAAAGTGTGTACTAGTTGCCAACAAGCCAGCAACGCCCCACCAAAAGCCATGCCTACTGAATGGGAAACGCCACGTGGACCCTGGTCCAGAATCCACCTGCATTTCGCGGGCCAAGTAAAGGATATACCTTCCTGCTGACAGTCGACCCATGCTCCAATTGGTTAGAAATTCATCGTATGACGGCCACAACTTCCGAGGCAGTGATCAAGATCCTAAATAGACTCTTTGCAACCCACGGATTGCCTGACGTCCTGGTGTCTGATAATGGGCCACAGTTTATGGCACTTATGTTCAAGCAGTACCTCGCTGACCGCGGCATCCGCCATGCGCTCACCTCGCTGGCGCATCCTGCGACCAATGGCCGAGCGGAACGCATGGTCCAATTTGTTAAAAAGACCTTGCAAAAAATGGACTATGACAATATCAATGACAAGGTCAACCAAATTCTCTTTTTGCAATACATAACTCCACATAGCGTCACTGGCAGAACTCCCGCAGAACTACTGATGGGACGAAGACTCCGTTCCCACCTCGACCGGTTCCACCCTGCTTACGAACCGGAAAAGCCAATAGGATCCAGTGGCCGCTATCACACCTTCCAGGTAGAAGAACACATTTACGCACGAAACTTATCGGGCGATCCGTTATGGATAGAGGTAACGGTACTGCGAGTGACCGGCCCCAAATCCTACGTAGTGAAATGCTGTGAAAATAGACTGTGGAAACGGCATATCGACCAATTACAGTCACGACTCACAACGGCCAGTCAACAACTCCCCCATGACCAAACCGAGGGGGGGGGAGGTACAGAAGAAGATGACGTTCCAGGGAACCTGCTCGAAAGGAGCGACGAATCAAGTGAGACTCAGGAAATGGAGCAGGAAGGAGAATTGTTTGCACCGCAAGAAATTGCACCTGAGCAAGAAGCAGAGCCACTGCCAAACAACAATCTACCTCAACAGGATTGCAATCAACCAGTCCAATGAAAATCCAAAAGACTTAAAAGACAACCGTCCTATTTAAAGGACTATATAACTACACTGTAATTAAGAAGCCAGGGGGAAGGGGTGTTGTGTATGTACCATAGTTAATAAAGTATGAACTTGAGGTAAAGTGCAGGGTTCTGGCCTTGTACTTCTGATTGGCTCTTTGGCGGCCAGATCGGATTGGTTAGTTCTTAGGAATCCGATTGGCCCTTAACAGAGGATTATTATTGGTTTAAAGAACTAGCGTTCATAGCTCGCTATTGGACAATTCTCACAAGGGTTGCCTATATAAGGCAGAGTTCACTGTTATTGTTTTGAGAAGTCACTATGCAATAAAGAGCTGAAAGTTCACATTCAGAGACTGTCTCCATTTACTCCGACCCATGTCCAAGTACTGAATACAAACTATGATAACATATTATTTTACCTAAACCAGTTAGGATAAACAATGTTATCCCTAACATTCTCCACTTTTAGGTAAATATAATAATATAACTATTTACATCTTTAAATTATATTTGTTACAACTTTCTTTAAACTTAATTACTGCTTGAGCTTTTGTAAATTGCTCTGCAATGTTTTCTTCTGTCATGCAGTATTCCAATTTAATTAGCCCATTCTTTACAGATTCTCTAACATTTAAGTATCTTCAATCAGTATGCTTTGATCTAGTTTTCACAGCAATACTATTAGCTAACTTTATGGCTGCCTGGTTGTCCTCGTGCACAATAATGGAATCTTTAACAGTTACACCCATGTCTAATAATAACTGCTTGTACAGGATTAAGTCAGTGCATAGTAATGACAGACATGAAAATTCCGCTTCCATTGTGGACAAGCTAATATGCTGTTGTCTGATTGACCACCCTGTTAGTGTCTTTCAAATAATATAGCCATCCCAGATGTTGATTTTCTAGTGTTTATGTCAGTTGCAAAACTTGCATCTGCATAGGCACTAAGACTCAAATCACCCTTTGGTTCTATATACAATGCATGGTTCATTGTTCCTTTAAGATATCTTAAAATTCTCTTAATGATTGCCAATGACATTGATGTGGATCCGAATTAAAACGTGCCAGCTGATTAACACTATAAGCTATATCAGGCCTTGACCAATTGCTTATATATGATAAGCTGCCAATCAAAGATTGATATATGGACTTATCAAATTTGGGACTTTGATCATCAGTTTGGCAAACTTCCTGACTCATTGGAGTCTTTGCCGGTTTACAAAGTTCCATTTTATACGTTTTAATTAATTGGCAAATTTTATCTTCTTGAGATATCTTAAATCCATTTTTTGTTTTGTTAATTGTCAATCCTAGATAACTTTTAATTTCACCTAAATGCTTTAATTTTATCTTTTTGGCTAATAATATAATCTCATTAGCTTCATTATTAGTCTTAGTTATCAAAGCAATATCATCTGTAAATAATAACAATAATGACACCGTTCCATTATTTTCTCTTCTAAACACACATGGATCTGCTAAACCAGATTTAAAACCTATATTGTTTAATTCTTTCACAATATATTGATTCCACTCAAAGCCAGATTGTTTCAACCTGTAAAGACTCTTTTTGAGTTTCCAACAATCATTACTATTTACTTTATTGTCTTTTATAATAACTGGCTTTTGTAAATATATAGTGTGCTGCAATGGTGCATGCAAATAAGCAGTTTCTATATCTAAATGGTTAATGACATAGTTTTTCTTTGCTGCCCACACTAAAGCTGCTCTCAAAGATGTTGCTTTAAGACTTGTTACAAAAACTTCATTGTAATCAGATGCAGTTTGATTAAATCCTTGAGCTACCAACCTAGCTTTATGGATAACAGTCCCATCATTGCCAGTTTTTAGTTTAAATATCTATTTGCACCCAATGGAATTTTCTCCTGGAGGTAATTTGGCATCTTCATATACTTTCATTACCTTTAATGAATTTAGTTCTTTTTCCATTGCCTTTTGCCAATTCTCCTGATCCTTAGCAGGATACATCCTAAGTTCATCTACACTAGTTGGACCTTTAGTTACTTGGCAAACTATACTTGATTGATACCGATCAGGTGGTCTAGTTACACGTGTAGTATGTCTAGGTATTATAGGACTTACAGGTGGACTTTCATTTATTAACTGTTCTTGATTATCTAACTCTTCCTGATCAATTGTTTCCTCTTGTTCTGGTCCTATTTGCTCTTCGTGGACTTCTTCTTTAATTGGACTCTTCTTATAACTAGTCTGATCTTTTTGCCTTTTGTAGAGTTCAATAATTACTTCATTATTTAAATCTTGCTCTAATCTATTCCATCCTACATGTTCTAGGAATTTTGCACCAGCAATGGTGTAAATTCTAGATGTACCTGGTTCCCAGAATCTATAAGATCTGTGATTAGATTCATATCTTACAAAAAATAATCTTTTAGCTCTATGCTGCCCTTTGTGTCTGAGTTGTGAAGGGATATGCACCCATGCTGGTGCTCCAAATGTGTGCATGTAACTTAAATCAGGTTTTGTACCATGCCACAGTATGAATGGTAATTCACCTGTTGTTGAATTAACAACATTATTTAATATATGATTACCACACATTATTGCTTCTCCCCATAAATTGTCAGGTAATCCTGAATCAGACAACATAGTATGTGCCATTGATTGTAGTGTTTGGCCTCGTCTCTCTATAAAGGCATTATGTTGTGGCCAATATGGTGCAGACTTTTTATGTTGAATACCTAACATTCTAAGTCTATTCTGGAATTTATTATTTGTAAATTCTGCACCATTATCTGTTATAAGAGTTACTAATTTCTTTTTAGTTTTCCTTTCTGCAAATTTTATCCAATTAAAGAGATTTTGATACGTTTCAGTTTTGCTCTTCATTAAATAGCAAAACCCATATCTAGAATAGTGGTCTATTATACTTAATATGTATCGAGCTCCTCCTACACTTGGTTTTTTTGGACCTATTAAATCGGCAAATACTACTTCTAAAGGCTCTTTGGTAGTAAATCCATCAACTCTATTAACCGATTTGACCCTGCTTTTGCTTTGATTACAAGCATAACATTGCAAATACTTATTACAAGGTTTCAAACTTATTCCTTTAGATAGTTGAACAGTTTTCTTAAGCGTTTTAAAATTTAAATGCCCTAGCCGTCGGTGTAACAAGTGAATACATTCATCATGAGGTTTCTTATTATCATCAACCATGTTAGCCACCTCTAAACCATTATCGTTTAACACATATAATTCACCTCTTAAAGATGCAGTAATTTTCTTATCTTCTTTTTCAATTATGCAGTTATCTCCCTTAAAGGTAATTACATATCCTAGATTAACCAAAATTCTAACTGAAATTAAATTAAACTTAAGTTGTGGTACATATAAGATTTTTACATTCTCTTTTATGAAAGAACAATATGCTATACCTTGACCTTCAGCTTTCAGTTTCCAGCCATTGGCTAACAATATCTGCTGTGTACTCTTGGACATTTTAATAAAATTTTTGTTATCATTTGTTATACAGTGGGATGCTCCACTGTCAACCACCCATAAATTGTGTTTTACAGCTCCGTTACTATACATGGCTAACTCTAAATTTTTATTTATCTTTTGATGACTTTTAGTATTCTGGCCAGCGTTCTGGCGCTTTGCTTTTTTACAAAATCTTGACAAATGTCCTCTTCTTCCACAATTAAAACACTTTTTAATTGCGTATGCTGTAGGAGATTCATTATTTTCTTTTTGAGGTTGCTCCCTCCTTAACTGATCTCTTTCAAATCTTCTTCTTGCCACTTCAATCAATCTTCCAGTTATATCAGTTAAAGTTAGACTTTCCTTAGGCAAAACTTCAAGGGAAGTGGCGTAGTTATCATAACTTTCGTTTTGTGATGATAGAATTATGTAGACTTGGTGTAGTTCAGAGAAAATAAGTTCTTTCTCGTGCAGTTCATGAAAAATGCTTTTTATAGAATTCAAATGACTAAGCATATCACCATTCGTCTGGAGATGCGTCCTGAAAAGCTTCCGTGTTAGATTTATGTGAGCACCAACGTTATCTCAGACATAAATCCTCTTCAGCTTCTGCCAACACCCAACAGCCGTTTGCTCTCCATGGATATGAACAAGTTGCTGATCAGATACTGTTAGTCCTATTATGCAAAGAGCTTGTTCAATCTTCTGCTTAAAGTCTTTTATCTTTTGTCTATCTTCCTCAATCTCTGGATCCCATTCCTCTACATTAGGTGGATTTTCAATTATGTTCCACAGACCTTCTCTTCGTAGAAGTAGACTACATTTCATAGACCATGATGCATAGTTTGTTCCATCCAGCTTGAATATAAGGGACAAACTTTGTAGATTGACTTGTGCCATGTTTTCGTATATGGATATAAAACTATAATTAATAAAACACAGCTGTCTGTTTACTGTAACGTATAACAACACAAACTCTCACTTTTTACATAAATCTGTTTTATCCTAGTTAAACTGACTTTGCAGCCTCTGGGCCCATAACCAGTGTTAAGCCTGTGTTCCCCAACCAGGGTTAAGGAGACAAGCTAAACAGAATGTGCAGCGTTAGTCAGATAGGCACACAGATAAATGAGTGAGATAAGTTTTTATGTTTGTTAACATACAGTAAAAATAACAGATACGCTTGTGCTATCAAAAATATAGTTTATTCCATTTAGAGATTATAGCATAGTCAAAATAACAGTCCATTTGTCATGTATCTTTTAGTCATTCCATTCAGGGATATTCAATTAGCAAAGTCCGTGTAGAATATCCAGTGTCAGTTCACTTACAAATAAATCAGTCCTCTCTCTCTCCCTTTCCAGTAGGAGAAAAATGCAGTCTTGAATCCATCCAGTAATTAGGGATCATTAAGCCAGAGAGAGCAAGCTGACGTTTCTTGCTTCTTTTAAAGTGCTTTCACAACCACTCCCTTAATTACATTCCTACAGTTAAAGTTGCAGACACTTTAACTAACAAACTATGATAACATATTTATTATTTTACCTAAACCAGTTAGGGTAAACAATGTTATCCCTAACAACTTTTTTGGCCAGTGAGACTAAATTTTGTGTCTAAAATTCCAAAGATCTTAGAGGGGCAGTTCTGCATGTGTCATGCATGGAAGATGCATGCTTCACAGAGTTGAAGTAGATTGGGTCTGATTTTACATGCATTATTTCTTTACATTTTTGCAGTGATGAGAAGCATAAAGCCAGGGAAAGTGACCTATTTTGAAGTCTGCAGAAGGAAGATATGCATGACTGAAGCTGTGCAAAGCTCCCAGTAATCTCTGATAGGATGAAGGATAGCAACATCAATAAACCAAGTAAGTCTTTTCTAACAAAATAAGTTTGGAAAAAATGGTGTTTGCCAGAATAACAAAGACATCATAGTAGGAATCAAAGCGGAAAACATGGCTGATGAGACATACTAGAGAGCATTGTTATGATTCAATGAATCAACTGACATGAATAGAACTATGAATACAGGTCTATTGTAAGATGCTTTGTTAATCTAGGTTCAGTCACAGTTTTATTCCATATAGCATCAACCTTGTGAACTCTCGTTTCCTCTTTCCACTATGTATTCAAACTGGACAGTGATTAATGTGGGGGTGGGGGTGCAGGTATATATGTATGTATATAGCATGTGTATATGTACGTTATGTTTGTGTATGGGTAGATAAATACTTTCTCTTGAAAGCAGGCAGCAGAATTTCATTTTTAATGCAGGCTAGTGCGCTAACAGTAAAAAAAAAACAATAAAAGTTATCTTATTTTAAATCTTAATCCACTAAACATATTCTTTGGTAATAAAAAAAACTATTCTATCTATAATAGGTAAAGCTGGAGAAGGATATATTCATCATCTAAGTTTCTGCTTGATAAAGTTTAATCTTGAAAGGACATAGCCCATGCTTGGAGAGAAAAGAATTGATATTCTTACTATATTTATAAGCTTTCTCATTGCTGGGCATATAAGGGAATTCAATAAATAGCTTTGCAAAACAAGATTCTTCAACTTGGTGCTCCTTAGATACAGTGTCATCATGCATCCATTTATTTTTTTTTTGATAAAAGTTTTATTGATTTTAACGACAAACAAAAACATATAAAACATAACATAAAAAAATCATTCTTCATAAATTTACAGTGTATCGGTTGGTTTACCACTCCCTTTTGTGCATCCATTTCATAGTCATCGAAATAATTATATTACATAATAAATCACATTATCAATCATCAGTTAAATATCCTAATATCATTATTGAACAATCATTTGACTATAATTTTACTAATTCATACTTAAGCGAGATAACGAAAATTGAGTTAAATTATTTTATAACAAATCATAGAATCATACCAAATCTATCTTAATAAAGTATTCTAAAAAATTATCAAAACCAAGAAAAATTATATATTCGTTATTTCCTAAATTTCGAAATATTCTATTATTATATTGTATTATCTAACCATTGATAAAAAAGATCCCAAACTTCATAAAATTGTTTATCTTCTTGTTCTCTAATTTCAAATGTCAATCTACTCATTTCAGCACATTGCAATATTTTCTTAATATTTTCTTCCTCTAATGGTATTTTCTCACTCTTCCAATGTTTAGCAAATACAATCCTAGCCGCTGTTAATACATTTACAATCAAATACTTTAAGTTTTTATTATATATATCAGGTAAGATTCCCAATAAAAAAATCTCTGGTTTCAAATTTATGTGTTTCTTTGTCATTTTTTCCAGCCATATGTGAATTCTAGTCCAGTATTTCCTGGCCTCCTCACAAGTCCACCACATCTGGTAATATAAGCCAGGTATCTGATGATATTTCCAGCACTTTTCAGATTTATTCTTGAACATTCTTGCTATTCTTGTCAGGGGAAAGTGCCACCTGTAAAACTTCTTATACAAATTTTCTTTATATGCTGTTGACATTGTCATTTTATAATTTTGAGACCACAATTTTTGCCATTTCTCTAAATCAATCCCATATCCAAAATTCTTCCCTCAAGCAATCATTGTTTCTTTAACTTGTTCTTCCTCTAATTTAATTTCCAACAAATAACTATATAGTTTTTTAATCACTTTTTCATCAGAACCTGTCAAAATCCTATCTGAATCAGTCAATTTATTATAAAATCCTTCTATTTTAGAATCTTTAAGATACCTTGCATGTATTTGCGCATATGAAAACCAATTCATCTTTATACCTTGTTCTTCTAAATTTTGCATCGTTTTAAGCTCACCCTTTTCATCCAATATTTCCCCAAATCTAACTGTTTGTTCTTTCTTATACGTTATAGGATACAAAAAAGATTCAATAGCTGATAACCAAACTGGAATTTTCAAATAACATTGTTTCTTAATTTTCTCCCAATTCAACCATAACGATTCCCATATATAATGCCTTCTAAAATAACCCTGTGATTTAGTTCCTTTATACCATAAAAAAGCATGCCAAGCCAATAATAAATCATGACCTTCTAATGCCAACAATCTAGTCTTTCTTAACATTATCCATTCTTTAAGTTCTTAACGTTATCCATTCATTAAGTTTGCAGCTTGATAATACAACTCCCAATTAGGAAGGCCAAATCCTCCTCTAATTCTAGCATCCTGTAAAAGTTTTAATTTTATTCTCGCTTTCTTGCCTTGCCATATATACTTCAACACAATTTTATTTAATTCTTCAAAGTAATCCTTACTTAACCTAATTGGCATTGCTTGGAACAAATATAAAATTCTGGGTAAAATATTCATCTTAATTGTTGAAATTCTACCTATCAATGACAATTGTAGGTTTTCCCATTTTTTCAGGTCGGATGCTATCTGCTGTTTAAGTTTAATATAGTTATTCTCTTTCAGTGTAGTACATCTTGACATCAGATATATCCCCAAATAATTAACTTTGTTCGTAACTTGAATTTTTAATAAATCTGCCAGCTCTTCTCTTTGTCTTAATAACATGTTCTTTGTCAGAATCTTTGTTTTGTCTTTATTTATTTTCAAACCAGCCATCTCACCATACATCTCTATCTTTTCCAATAGTTTTAAAGCTGTCTCTAAAGGGTCTTCCAAAATAAAGACCAAGTCATCCGCAAAGACTTGCAATTTAAATTCCTCCTTTTTGACTTTCATTCCTTTTATGTTTATATCCTCTCTAATATTTCTATTTAAGACTTCCAAGGTCAATACAAATAACAAAGGAGATAATGGGCATCCTTGTCTTGTACCTTTTTTAATATTGATGGAGTCTGTGAATTCTCCATCTATCATTACTTTTGCCGTTTGCTTATAATATACGGCTTCTATTGCTTGGATAAATTTTCTAGCAAAGCCCATCTGTTCCAATAGTAATAACATAAATCTCCAGTTCACATTATCAAATGCCTTTTGGGCATCTAAGAATATCAAAGCCATTTGTTTTTCTGGGTGCGCCTCATAATAGTCCAATGTATCCAGGATTACCCTCATATTGTCTTTAATCTGTCTCTTTGGTAAAAATCCATTCTGATCAGAGTGAAGAAAGCTATTTAGGTATTTTTTAAGCCTTTCTGCCAAGATTGAAGCAAAGATTTTATAGTCTGCATTCAATAAGGAAATAGGTCTGTAGTTCTTAATTTGTAATGGGTCAACCCCTTCTTTTGGAATAAGTGTAATATAAGCTTCTGACCATGTTTTAGGTATTTTCTTATTTATCATAACTTCATTCATGACTTCTAACAATGGAATGCTCAACGATTCTTGTAATGTTTTATAAAATTCTGCCGGGAAACCATCTGGTCCTGGTGCTTTTCCATTGTTCTGTCTGTTGAGTGCTTCGGTTAATTCCATCATTGTAAAAGCACTTTCTAACATTTTCCGAGTTTCATCAGGTATCTTAGGTAGGTTAGCATTTTGTAAATACTGTTTAATTTTTTCCTCATCAAGATCCTCCTGTTTATATAATTGTCCATAAAAATCTCAAATGATTGCCTTTTTCTCCTTATTACCATAACAAATTTGACCATGATCATCTATTAACTGTGATATTTTCCTTGATTCTTTCTCTTTTCTCAACTTATGTGCTAACCATCTACCTGGCCTATTTGCATCTTCAAAATAGTTCTGTTTAACACTTCTAATTTTTTGTGCCAGTTCTTCTTTCTCTGCTTAATCCATTTTATGTTTAATTATGTCCATTTTAAGTTTGATATCTTTTTTCTGTGGCGTCTTCTGTAATTCTTTTTCCAGTTTTTTATGGTTATCTTCTAGAGCTTTAATCATTTGCTCCTTCCTAATGTTCTTTTTCTTTGTATAGTCAATGATTAATCCTCTTGCATATGCCTTCATTGTATCCCAAACATTCTGTATTGAAGTATCTTCTTTTTTGTTTTCATTAAAGAAGAAGGCCAATTCTTTTTCCATCCATTGTGTAAAGTCTTTTTCCTTTAGAATAGTATTGTTTAATGTCCATCTAGATCTTCTTTTTTGTCCTTTCCATTTAATTGTCCATAATTGGATTATGGTCTGCCCATGTACTTGTTTCAATATTTATTTCTTGAATATTAGATAATAATTCTGTTGATGTCCAAATCATATCTATTCTGGATCACGATAAATGTCTGTTTGAATAAAAAGTATATTGTTGAGTTTTAGCATTTCTGTCTCTCCATATATCTTTTAAATTTAATTCAACTGTCATTTTGAAAAAGGATTTAGGGAGAGTTTTCCTATTTTGTCGTGTTGTTTTTACTGTATAGTCCAGTTTATTGTCTACAATTCCATTGAAGTCCCCCATCATAAGTATATTAACATAGTCCAGTTCAATTATTTTCATATGTAGTTTTTTATAAAATTCTTCTTGTTTATCATTCAGGGCATAAATTGCAACCAAGAGTGTTTTTATATTATTATCCACTATTTCAACTATTAATACTCTCCCATCTTCATCAGTATAAATCAGTTTGGCTGGAGTGGTTTCTTTGATGTACAAAACCACTCCTCTTTTCTTACAATGAGTCAGAGAAGTAAATATTTTTCCCTAACTTTGGTTGTATCAATAATTGTTCATGTTGTTTTTTAATGTGTACTTCTTGTAAGCAAATTATATCAAATTTTAGCTTCTCTAATTTGTAAAAAGTTTTCCTTCTTTTGGTAGCTGAATTCAGTCCATTTATATTCATGGAAATCAGTTTTTTTTCTCCCATGGTTGTGCTTTATATTTAGGTCTAACAGCTCTCGTGGATCTTATTTCACGTTGTTCTTTGATCTCCATTTATCCACCTATTGCGCCTTCTTCTTTTTCCATCTCCATTTGGTCCTCTTCAGATTCAATTAAAATATTCTCTTTTTCTATCTCCATTTCTCTTCTTTTGAAAAATTCCTTATAGAATATTTCTGCTTTCAGAATTGAATCAATTCTGTGTCTCTGTTCTTGCCATGTAAACATTAATCCTTCTGGAATCAGCCATCTATAGTTCACCTCTTTTTTCAATAGCATTTTGGTCAAAAAAAGATATTCTCTTCTAATCTCTCTCACTTTTCTAGGTACTTGTTTTAAGACCAGGATCTCTTTGCCTTTGTATTTCAACCCCTTCTTTCTTACCACTTGTAATATTTGGTTTTTAATAGTTTTTTTGGTGAATCTAACATGGACCTCTCTTGGTAATTGGTTCCTCGTCGCATATCTTGTGAAGACTTGATATATCTCATCTACTCCATCCTCCATCTTTTCCTCTGTTATTTCCAAGACTCCAGCCAGAATTTCAATCATTACTGCTGACAAGTTTTGTCCTTTTTCTTCCTCAATATTTTGAAATCTAACATAAAATTCTGACCTGTCCATCTCCCACTTCAACATCCCACTTTTTTCTTGTTCGACCATTGTCAATCTGTTATCGATATTTCCAATTGTATCATCTCTTTGCTTGTCTTTCTCTTCTATTTTTTGGATTCTCTCATTGTGTTTCACCATCATCTGTTGAAAATTTTCAAATTTTTCATCAATCTTTCCAATTCTTTGGTCAATACTCTCCATTCTTTGTTCAACACTCATTTTAAGTTCTTGTATTCCTTGCACAACCATCGTTAAATCCACTTGCGCTTTATCTTGCTTCACCATTGTTGAGAGTCGTCCTCCAGAAGACGGGGAGACAGGAGCAGTTGTTGAGATGCCTGAAGGTAAAATTTTCTTACTCATTTCGATAACTCGGGGTCTTCCGGGTCTTTTAATCCAATTAGTGAGGTAGCCAATTATAATCCAATTAAGAAAAAGGAAAACACCATAAAAAACAAAAAACAAAACCAATAATAAGTAAAAATCCCAAAATTAAAAAGGAAAAATTCTTCAGGTTTTTCAAGACCTTAATCCAATTGTGAAATACGTAATTATAATTCAAAAGTAAAAATTAAAAATGAAAAGAAAAAAAGAAACAAAATAAAACCCAATAATATCAAAAAGTAATAAGCAAAGAAAAAGGAAAAAGAAAAAAAAAGAGTTCTTCAGGTTCTTCCCACCTTAATCCAATTGAAAGACCTCAGAAAATGAAAAATAGCCATAAAAATAAGTCAAAAATAGAGATCAAGAGGCAGACATCCCTATGAAAAAAAGAAAAAAGCGAAAAAAGAATATTCTGAGACTTCCCTTTTAAAAAAATGAAAATAAAAATGAGGTATAATAAAAAATAAAAAATAAAAATATCAGTATTACAAAATGCTGTGGGGTTGGAGGGGAGGGATAAAACAATTAATAAGGAATTGAAAAACAAAACAAAATGCACACTGCCTTTTATTTATCCAAGGCTCTTATTTGGCTTCTCCACAAATTTCAAAGCCAAACTTCAAATATTCAATTAATAATTGAAGTCCCAAAGAGCACTTGTATAAACATCCTCCAGTACTCTTCCCTCTATCTTATCATTTCCAGTAGCCTTAAGAAAAGTTTTTCAAACAAGAGTTTTTCAACTTCAAACAAAATATTTTCAAGCCTCTAGTTGGCAGTGTTACAAAGTTTCTTCAAACCACTCCCTCTTCTTCCCCCCTGAAAAAAGCCTAAAAAGAAAAAAAAAGTATATATGTATATTTATGTATATTAAAAAAAATATTAAAGGGGGCCTCTATTTTAAAAAAAATATAAACAGTCAGAAAGAAGAGAGAGCAAGTAAATATAAAAATATAATAGAAAAAACCAGTCTGATTAACTAGATCGCAATAGAAATTCAGTAAAGAAAAAAAAAAAGTAAAAATAAAAAGCCAAGCCTCACTTTGACATTACTTAAAAAAAAATCACTGCTAAATCAAATTTTGTCAATAAGTTTACAGATTTCTTCTGATATTAGAGTGTTCTTAAGTCCCAAGCAAAAAAAAAAGATCCTCACCAGCTGATACACTTCTTTCTATCTTGTCCTTCCGGAGCTGTCCCAGCTTCAGCAGCCTAATGGCTGCCTCTCCGCTGTTGACAAAAGGACTTCTTCTGGATCGACCAGGGACTTGCAATGTCTCTGGAATCTACAGAACGCGCCCCTTGCTGTCCCCGTCACTACGAGACGGTTTAGGTCCGTTAGGACCGACCAGGGGCGAAGATATCAGCTGTGATCTCGGAGCCCCGAGATCACAGCTGTATCGCAGCAACGAAGCTCCGCCTTCTCCCCATGCATCCATTTTTTGAAGCAGTTTAAATTTGATTTACTTGGATTATCATCTTTGTATAGTCACTTCATACAGTCAACTGCTTCACCATCCAAGTCCCTTATCTTTATTCTATGTCTGTGGAGAACACCATATTCTCTCATTAAAGTCCATTGATTTCCAGCAAAAGTGACTTTCAATTGTGCAATTACAGGTGACTTGCGTAATTAAGTATGTGTGGCATATATTTACCATTTAAGAAGATGGCTGAATGGTCTTTTCCTAGTGTTGACATCTCTTCTAGTTGTAAGTATCTTCTTAATGTGAAAGTCCCCTCCCCTTGTTCACATCACTAATTACTTCAAGTTTTGAATCCACTAGATATTTCACATAATAAGGATGTTTTATTTTGATCAAGGTCCCTATTTTTACAGGAATAATTTGTTGCAAATCTGACTACAAGTTGGATAGCTGGGCCATTATTTTATCTGACATTTTTTCCTGTTATCCCCACTACTTCACTCTAGCACCCTTCCCCACTTTTTTCCCTACTAGTTGTGAAGAAAATGAAGAGACAGATCAGATTTTCTTGATAAAACAATTGATTTCTTGTAAAAGATATTTGAAATTGGACTGAAGGTTGTATAAAAGCTAACTGACAGCTTTATTTCTGCCTAGGTCCATAGAATATCAATAGAAATGCATTGCCATGCATTTCTTGGGACTGTCTGTATTTGGTGGTTTTTTGCAGATATTTCATTACCAACATAGGCTACATCATTAGTGCTAGCAGGGAGTGAGATTTGCTCTAATTTTGTATTCTTTAGGCTTTACCTCTCAGCATGGGTTGGACTGATCTTGGTGGTTCTTTGGCTGGCTGTTGACCGTTAGCTTGTTCAGCAGTTCCTTGATTGGGGCTTTGTTTACTTCTTGATTGTGTCTACTGTTATGCATTTCTGTACTATGGCACATCCACACAGTTGTTTTCCTATATTTTCCTAGCATGCCAGAGTTACCCTCATATATGGAACATATTGGAAATCTCAATGTGTGCTTCCCCACTCACTCCCTTTATGTGAACTAGGGAGCGGTTTGTATCAAGCATTAACTCATATTGCATTCTTTCCCTGGAGTCAGAACTCTTTTATCTGACCATTGTCTTTGTAGCAGCTCTTTCTCCTGTCCTGAAAGGGTTTGGGTTAGGGTTAGGGTTAGGGTTAAGGTTAACCCTAACCCTCTATCCTCTACACATTCTTTGGCCGAACCCATAACAAACTAGCCAGCCAGCCATGGGGCTGCTAAGGAAAGCGTCAGGAAAAAATATGCTCCTTTACTATGCCTGCAAACTTCTATTCAGCAGTGATTTAAGATGCCTCCTTTGTCAAGCTAGATCTAGCAGTAAGCCCTTTCCCTCTTGTTCCTTAAAAAGGAAGAGAAGCTGGTTTTATTCCTCTATGTTCAAACCCTTTCCCCCATTTTTCCTCCTGGAAAAAGGGCTTCTGCTACTATATTCTGCTACTATACTCTCTCATTCCCCCTTCCCCGTATGCATATGTTTTCTCCTTTGCAGAAGCTAGTAGGTGATTTTTGGGCAAGTCATAGTCTCTCAACTCAAACCACCTTACAAGGTTATTGTTGTGGGGAAATAGGAGGAAGAAGTAGTATTAGATTTGTTCACTGCCTTGGGTTATTTCTAAAAATAATAAAGGCAGGATATAAACAAAACAATGAAAAGGATGACACATTCTTTAACGTTTGATTTAAGATCTCCCCTGTTGTTCAGCATAGCCAGCGCAGCCAATCCCAGTGATTCTTCTTTGATTCTACTCTCATCTGAGGGAGCTTCCTCTAAATTGATAAATTGACCTAACTTTTTTTTTTAAAGAAAATTGCTATGGAGACTAATTAGCTGCCAAATCAGCCAAAATTGGCTTAGTTTGGAGATGGCTGCCACAGATAAGCTTATACCCCCTGAGGAAGATCGATTTTATGCTTTAGAAATCTAACCAGAAAAAAATAATATAACAAATGGAAAGTCAAATAAGATAGTAGTTGAAAATCAATGTTAAAAAAATACTTCAGGGAGAAAATATATCTTTAAAAAAAGTATTTAAGAAGCATTTTGAGAAAATGAAACATCCAGCCTAAAGCTGTTGGCTATGTACTACTGGAAAGCAATGGTCCTATCAAGAACAATAATTATTGTCATTCTTTTCTGCACAGAATACCAATGGCACAATGGCTCTGTGAACAAGCCCTGTCAGCTGCAATTGATTTAATGGGAACAATACCAATAAAAGACATTACATCCACATCACTTCTCTAGGTCACAGTCTCCAGAGAAAAACTGACAGGGCCTGAGCTGATAAATATTTTAAAATCCTTCTCTGTGCAGGCATTCTGAACCTCTGCAAGCAACAATAGCAAGGACTGGGGGAAAGAGGCTCTGCTTATCAGGATAACTCTATAAAGAAGTCTTTGAGAAAGAATATATCTTAATTTAAGCAAACATGAATAGGAGGTGCAGGAGGGGTTGGGGAGTTTGAAAAACCACTAGAATAATCTGTTTGCCGAAGATTCAGACTTCTGCTACACTATAGAGAGCTATGTAATATTAGTGTACGTGCTTCTGCTCCACGTAATGGTAAAAGTGCTGCAAAAAGAGCTTTGCCCCTTGCAAATGGGAAACATGAAATACATAAGTCATGTCAGAGGAACATATGCAGTGAATTCTTCCCATGGTTCACCCCAATATTCACATGGACACAATGTTGTAAGGCAAATATAAACCTTGGGTTTCTGACATGACCCAAATGGCCCATCCAAGAATGACCTTGCTGATTTCTATCCCTTTACAAGAGCTCCATGGAATTGTATAAAAGATAAAGTCTAAACAACTCTTAAAAAGTGATGAAACTTTTGAGAGCAAAAAGGAGTCTCTGGAAACATCAGTAATAACTTATTTACTTCTTTTGGCCAGAAAAGCAACAGCTTGTTGCCTATATTCTTTCAGAGTTTCTTTTTTCATAGGCAGTATGCCTACATCCCCAAGAGCATCCACACACCTTTTGGAAGGTTTTAACAAGAATGAAGCCAGTGGTGGGATTCAGGCAGTTTGCACCAGTTCGAGAAAACCGGTTGTTAACTTTCTGAGCAGTTTGGTGAACTGGTTGTTGGAAGAAATCATTAGGGCAGAGAACAGGTTGTTAAATTGTTTGAACCCCACCACTGAATGAATCCAACTATAATTTCAAAAATACTTTGGCCAGAATAAAGGCTCTTGATCAAGCTGAATTGCTGGGATTAGAGGACAGGATCTGTCATGCTTTGGCAACTGGTTAAAAAGTAGAAAATAAGTATAGAAATAAATGAGCAATTATGAAAATGAGAAGATAACATGATGTCCCACTTCATCAATAATTCTGATTGCTGCTTTTTAAATATTATGCCAGTGATAATAGAGTTTGAATTGAGTAATAACGTAACCATGATCGCCAATAACAGCAAACCATTCATAAAAACTGGATTGTGGAGGGTTCCAGAATTATCTCCCCAAACTCAGTGAGTGAACTTCAATGACACATCCAGTTAAGTTTAATCAAGTATAAAGCAATACATTACAAGATGAAAAATTCCGTTGTTTACAATTGAATTGATAGGAAAGGGATTTTGATAATTTTGGCTATCACAGCTTAAGAAGGATATTCTAGAACTGAAGAAGGCATAAAATAGGGGAGCCAAAATGGGAAGGGAATTGGAATAGATGTGTGTGTGTGTGGGGGGGGGGGTTAGTTAGTAAAAAGAATAAATTGGAATTGGGCGGCACCTAAGTCAAACTAAATAAATAAGAATACTACAGCAATTAGGGCTCTTAATTGTGGAATTAAGGAGGGTAAAGGAAGACATGAAGAAGGTACATTAAATCTTGAATGATATAAGACACAGCCAGATGGCTGCATTAAAGGGCTGTCTAGGAGTTTTTGAGCTGTTGTAAATATGTATATCAGTATAAAAATTATTACCCATATTGTAGATCCCAATTTTGCAATAGTAAGAAGGTTGATGATCAGTGCTATTTTAATATGGAATACCGTATATACTCGAGTATAAGTCGACCCGAATATAAGTCGAGGCACCCAATTTTACCACAAAAAACTGGGAAAACTTATTGACTCGAGTATAAGTCGAGGGTGGGAAATGCAGCAGCTACTGGTAAATTTCAAAAATAAAAATAGATACCAATAAAATTACATGAATTGAGGCATCAGTAGGTTAAATGTTTTTGAATATTTATTTCAAAGAAAAACAGTAAACTAGCTCTGTAAGTGGAAAAGAGAGCCAACAAAACCAATATGGTATCAACAATAATTTTAAAAGTACAAAAACCTTAGCTCAATCAGCAACCAAGCTAAAACACAAGAGTTAAAATCCTTCAAAACTGGATTCCTCCTCACCATCTGTATGTCCAAACAGAGTCACTCTCTCCCTTGCAAGAAAAAAGCATGTGCATGTGCTGCATGTACATCCTGTTTTGGAGAGCCACCATCTCTTTCACAGCTCTCCCTCATGCCTCCATTGCATCTGCACACATGCCATGGCTCAGTAGTAGGTCAACATACAGATGTCACACTAGGTTCCCTCCTCAAAAGGAACATCCAACCTTTCTTGAGAAGTACAAACTTCATCTGTTCAGGATTGTGCTGACAAAGGTGAAGGAGGATGGGGCTGAGAGAAGGGAAGGGAAGAAAAGATCATTGACAGGGAGAAAGACAGGGAGAAACACCTGGAAGTGTGAGCCCTCGAGTTTCCTTAGGGAAGACCAGACAACAAGGGGAGAGGAGAGGAGGAGGAGGAAGAGGAGAGTTAAAAAAAAAAGAGTGGGAAGCCAACTCACGCGTGCCATCAAAGCCAGGGGGAAGTGGGGCTTTCTCCGCCTGCTGCTGCCAGAGGAGTGGGGGGGGAGTGCGGGGAAAGGGGGTTCGTGCCGAGGCTCCGCAAGTGATTACCAGATTTGCAGCTCTGTTTGTTGGTGAAGCTGGAAGTGCACAACGCAGGAGCTCGCGGGGGCCCCGGGCGCCCGTTAATGGGGAAGGAGAGGCCGCTTGGGGTCGCCAGGCTCAGGCAGCCTCCCCCCCTCCCCTAGCAGCGAAGAGCTGCTCCGGGGGCTCCCGCCACGGCGCAGCCAGGCGCTTTGTCTTGCTACCCCCGGAGCAGCTCTTCGCTGCTAGGCTAGGGGGTGGGGGAGGCTGCCTGAGCCTGGCGGTTTCTTTGCGAAGCTGGAAGCGCGCAACACAGGAGCTCGCGGGGGCCCCGGGCGCCCATTAATGGGGAAGGAGAGGCCACTTGGGGTCGCCAGGCTCAGGCAGCCTCCCCCACCCCCCCCAGCAGTGAAGAGCTGCTCCGGGGGCTCCCGCCACGGCGCAGCCAGGCACTTTGTCTCGCTGCCCCCGGAGCAGCTCTTTGCTGCTAGGCTAGGGGGTGGGGGAGGTTGCCTGAGCCTGGCGGTTTCTTTGCGAAGCTGGAAGCGCGCAACACAGGAGCTCGCGGAGGCCCCGGGCGCCCGTTAATGGGGAAGAAGAGGCCGCTTGGGGTCGCCTGTGTGTCCCTCAGCGGGTAGACAGCCGTGGCGGCGATGCTGCCCTGGAGGCGCGATCGGTTGCAGCCACGCCAGCGCAGGCCAGGCATGGTGCCGTAGCGGCTGACTCGAGTATAAGCCGAGGGCGGTTTTTTCAGCACAAAAAATGGGCTGAAAAACTCGGCTTATACTCGAGTATATACGGTAGTTAAAGAAAATAATTGGTGAACTCCCTTAATTTCAGTTCCCCTGCATCAAGGATCACTTTCTGGTCAGAAAACATTCTTGCTAATAACACGTTGGAAAGGATTGAGAAAGTGTAGGTGGATGCTTGATTGGAGTATTTAGCTACTTGTTAAGTTTCCTCACTAATAGGATATAGACACAGAAGTGCTCAGTTTCTCTGACTTGTCAATCAAGCTGCTTCTGAATATGGGTCCAGTATTCCAGGAAAGAGATTTCAACGTGTCCTAAAATTAGCTTTACTGACAGAAATGATGTGAAATGAGATATTGTTTGCTAATAACACATTCCATTCTTCACTAATGCTATAAGGGAATAGTGGGGCTGGCAGGTAGAATAGTTCTGTCCTTGAGATGTGCTCCCACTGATAGATTTGGAGCTGGAATAATATAGGCAACATGGCAGCATTTCTTCTCCATCTAAGTAATAAAACATGTGAAATCCCCTATTTGCAGAAGCAACAGAAAACATGTAGTTTTCTATACTACACAATTGGCAGAATCCAGCTCTTCCCAATTCAGCTTGACCACAGGCTTGTGATCTTTCAACAGACCACGAAACTTGTGTCTGCATATTGCCCGTTATGGAAAGCAGGAGAATTTATGTTTTGCAAGGTGTCCAGCTGTCCTACAGCCCACATCAAAATTGGCCACAGAAAGCAATGACCAGGTATCATGGTACCTGTGGGCACCCCAAATGGTCAGTAAAAACTGACTAGATCATAGCTGTGGCAAACAAAAAGGAAGCAAAGAGAAGTGGAAAATATTACAATCAGAAAGCTAAAGATTATTCTTAAGCCTCAGCTATGGGCATAAAGTGCAATAAAGGCAAAATCACAATAGGACTATCTCCCCTCCACCCCCAAAAAACAGAAAAAACAACACCTGAACTTATTCCTCCTTGGCTTTTTGAAACTGGTTCCTTTAAAGAAAAAGGAAAAATGGACCAAACTCTTGTCAGTTTCATTTCTATTCCATTTGTTCGGTTTATTGATGAAAATCTGCAGACCTGTCGACTAATTATATACTTTGAACTTCAGGAACCAGAATTGAGAACTAAAACAAAATTACAGCATTTTTCGCAGTGGTGTTATTCTTCAGTTCGGCGTGGTTCTGGCAAGCTGGTAGCAGCGATGAGCAGCTGAGACCGAACCGGTTCTCTCTGCTGCTCTGCTTTTGGGCCGGCCTGGGCTCCCATAGTCACCTTTATCTGCTGAATTTGAAGTGCAACTGCTTTGCTGAAGCAATCGGGATTGTGCAGGATTACAGGAGACGAGTTAGAATGCCTCTGTGCAAATGCCTCTGCGCCTGTGCAAAGTGCACATTGGCATGCATGTGCATGCAATGTGTGCATGCGCGCAAAGCATGCCCACCAAGCCACGCCCACCAAACTGGTGGCAAAAATATTTGAATCCCACCACTGATTTTTCGGAGTATAAGATGCACTTTCCCCCTTAAAAATATTGGTAGAAATGTCTGTACATCTTATACAGCAAATATTGTGATGGGGGGGAGGGGTGCGGTGCCAATCAGCTGTTCTAGAACAAGCCATAGCAAACGGGACACAGCGCGACAAACGGGACAAACGGGCAGCGACAAATGGGCAGTGGTGAATGGGCAGCGGTGAATCTTCAACATAGTCAAAACAAAGATTCAAACCACCCTATCTCCATCTCTTTAACTGATACACATTATACTAAGCAGTTATTCCAAGACTTCAGCCCATCATTTATTACATAACAAAAGAAACATTAGACACTATACACTTTGTGAGATTTCACAGCACAGATGACATTTATTATTGTTTATTGGCTCTTGCAATCCTACTTCCATTTTAAAGTAGAACTTAGAATTTACTTGATATATGCAACAATCCACCTATAACTTCTATAACTTTTCTCAAAACAGATTTCCCACATCGAATTAAAAGCATGATCCATTTAAAAAAAAGACCAAAGCTTGATTAGGTCCTCTTTAATCTTCTAGGAGTATCATATGGGATGGAGGGGAAGAAAGACACTTCACAAAGATCTTTACAAGGATAAAGTATATTCAAAAACAAAATAGGAGAAACTAAAACATCAAAAGACATCAAAAGATGGTATGGTCAAAAGCCATGCATCCTGCTTGAGCGTGGCCAGGTAAAACTGACCATGTTTGTAAACATACTTTTAAATAAAGAGAGCCTGAAATTTGACAGACAAAAACATTAACTCATAGAGATACCTTGCTAAACTTTTATACATCTGCCATTAAATAATAAATTACTAGATGACTGATGCATTAAAATGGAGGTCTTTAATTATAAAGATCCTCTGTGTTTTATCTTAAGGTCTCTTTAATTATCTCCTTCTGTTTATGCACAGAGCAGGAAAACACTTCATCTTACTTTACTGTAGCTGTGAGCAAACAGTTATTTCAGAAAGTGAAGCACCCTGTTTGGTGATTGACATAATGATGCAGCACCTAATTGCTGAAAATATCCACTTCATTAAATGAAAGTGCTCATCATCATGGCAAAAAAAAAAAAAAATCTTCACTTGACAGACTCTACACCAGACTCAGGCTTTCAGGGTGAGCGGGAACTTGGTATGTCAGAACACTTACCTTGAATAGCGGCAAGAATTTAAAGTCTCAACCAAACCCAGAGGACTTCTTTATATTTCTTCCTCATTAACAGTGATATGTCCTTATAACTGTGTTTTACTTCACTAGGGAGGGGTATTAAAATGAGAAAGATGCCGGACACAGGATCACAATAAAAGTCCCCTTAGTTTTGTACACTTGTGGACATGACACACATACAGAAGAGGTCAGACTTCCATTGCCTTGACCCTAACTTGTGAATGCCACTGCTCAGAATGATTTATATTCAAACAATAAAAACAGTTAATCTGTTTAACAAATAGAAATTGCCTGAGGTCTTTTTAAACAGGTAGCAAAATAATCTTTCACACTATTGGCTGCTGCTTTTTTGGGGGGAAGTTGATTCTCACAAGAGGATGGTTCACTTTATTTTACTGCCTGTGACTTCCATGCAGTAAAGACAGATGAAGCCAATTCAGAATAAAGCCAATCTTTATTTAGAATTCCTTGCCACTCCTCTATATTTGCTGTATTTATTTTTAATGACTTTATCCCAGAAACAGATTTGATTAAGTAAATCCAATCTTTGTCCTTGAGATAAAGTGCAGGATGCTATGGAAGAGATTTATTTTAATGCAAAATCAGCTGATATGGAGTGAATTTTAAATGAGCACTGCTGTAATAACTGAATGTTAGGGTGGGATTATGAGGAAGCACCTCAGTCAGTGGCTCCAAGATACAATCTGTTTCAAGGGAGTTCTGATGATGGGGAAAGTGCTTGTATCAGTAGAAAATCTTGAGTGAGAGGACATATAGATAATTGAAAGAAAAAGCTGGCAGGTTATTTTTCTCTTTTTCTTTTTTGATATATAAATTTATTGGGAATGTTGATTATAATGGTAAAGTCTAATGTAAACTAAAGAAAGATAAAGTTCATGGAAAAAAAAAAGAGTATATAAAAAATTATACAAGAGTGACTTCCAATCTTCATCATAACAAGCATAAATAAATTTAATGGTTATTCATCCTGTGTACGGTAAAGATTGTGGACAATTGTAAAACAATTACTTCTTCATCACATCATGAAATTATTTCTTTTTTATATCTTCCAAAGAACCCAAGAGATATATATTTCTAAAGATAATCTGCTTGTTCTTTATGCTTAAATCCAAAATTTTGCCATAAAAGTTTCAATATTCTAAATTTAGCTGAACCCTTAATCAGTTTATAATTGTTAGATCAACATTTATTTACTTTTTTGCTGTTGTTTCAGAATCTTTAAGAAGTTATAATTATTATTATTTTATTCAGAGTTGAAGATTAAATACTTTGAAACCTGTCATTCTGAAGATCTTTAGTACTATTAAAATGATTAATAGGCAATTTCTGAAAGTGATTAGAAAGTGAGGTTTGCAAACCTAGTGTTCTTTAAAAGGCCCCACCATGGTTGTGAGCAAGATGGTTAATTCTTTCATTACTCTGCACTCAAACCCATGGAAAGCCTAGGGAAAGTCCTGTAGTGTCCTCATGAGGAGCAGCATCCAGAGCATATGTTGGTTATCTCTCATCCTCTCCTTATCCAGAAAGATTCCCAGGAACTAGTCTACTCACTGGTTGCTTGGTCATTGAAGGGCTGCCACAAGGAAGAGGGGGTCAGTCTATTCTCCAAAGCACCTGAGGGCAAGACAAGAAACAATGGATAGAAATTAATCAAGAAGAGAACTGACCTAGAACTAAGGAGAAAGTTCCTGAGTTAGAACAATTAATCATGGAATGAGTTGCTTCATAAGTTGTGGGTGCTCCAACACTGGATATTTTTAAGAAGAAATTGGACAATCATTTGTCTGAAATGGTATAGGATTCCCTGCTTGAGCAGGGGATTGGACAAAAAAGATCCCTATCAAGTTATTCTGTTATTCTTTGCTATAGTCATGAACTTCACTTTCACAAAGCTTTCTTTTGTTTGCCATACCTATCTCCTGGCAGACTCTTTTTCTGAAAAACAAATTGTGCTTCCCCATATGATTTCTCAACTCCTACTCTAGGTTACCAGTTTAACATGTAAAAGAGCACTGTGATTTGTGTGGTGATAGGAACTTACAAGAAATAGTTGAACTCTTTGCAAACTGTATCTTATTTGCCTCATGAAAGTCATTGCATTGATGAAATAAGGAATTTTCCAATCAGGGTTAATGCATGACCAATTCAGTATGATTGGCTACCTCAGTAAGAATAGCTGAGGTGCTCTCTTACCAATAGCAGGGACTGCTCTACTCAGACCTTCAGAAGTGAGAGCCCTTACTTGCAATCTTTCAAGTACCCTTTTGGATATTTGATAGCCACAAAAGAAAAACACAAATAAAATTACAAATTTAAAAATAAGCATTTTTCACTTCCACCATCACATTTATACATGTGATGCAGTTATAGATGCAAAAACATAAATATGATCCTCTGGTTGAAAAAGTGAATTCCCAATTTTCCTAAATGCTTATTACCATTCCCAATTAAGATCCTTTTAACTAGAGACCTTCCAACCTAGTACCAGCTTAAACCTTTTTGATTATATGAGGTAGTTGGTTTCAAGAGCAGAATCAACCTTAACTTCTGTTTAGCTTGTCTCCTTAACCCTGGTTGGGGAACACAGGCTTAACACTGGTTATGGGCCCAGAGGCTGCAAAGTCAGTTTAACTGGGATAAAACAGATTTATGTAAAAAGTGAGAGTTTGTGTTGTTATACGTTACAGTAAACAGACAGCTGTGTTTTATTAATTATAGTTTTATATCCATATAAGAAAACATGTCACAAGTCAATCTACAAAGTCCCTTATTATCCAAGCTGGATGGAACAAACTATGTATCATGGTCTATGAAATGTAGTCTGCTTCTACGTAGAGAAGGTCTGTGGAACATAATTGAAAACCCACCAAACGTAGAGGAATGGGATCCAGAGATTGAGGAAGATAGACAAAAGATAAAAGACTTTATGCAGAAGAATGAACAAGCTTTTTGCATAATAGGACTAACACTGTCTGACCAGCAACTTGTTCATATCCGCGGAGAGCAAACGGCTGTTGGGTGTTGGCAGAAGCTGAAGAGGATTTATGTCTGAGATAACGTTGGTGCTCACATAAATCTAACACGGAAGCTTTTCAAGACGCATCTCCAGACGAATGGTGATATGCTGAGTCATTTGAATTCTATAAAAAGCATTTTTCAAGAACTGCACGAGAAAGAGCTTATTTTCTCTGAACTATACCAAGTCTACATAATTCTATCATCACTAAACGAAAGTTATGATAACTATGTCACTTCCCTTGAAATTTTGCCTAAGGAAAGTTTAACTGATATAACTGGCAGATTGATTGAAGAGGCAAGAAGAAGACTTGAAAGATCAGTTAAGGAGGGAGCAACCTCAAAAAGAAGATAATGAATCTTCTACTGCATACGCAATTAAAAAGTGTTTTAATTGTGGAGGAAGAGGACATTTGACAAGATTTTGTAAAAAAGCAAAGCGCCAGAACGCTGGCCAGAATACTAAAAGTAACCAAAATAAAAATAAAAATTTAGAGTTAGCCATGTATATTAACGGAGCTGTAAAAAATAATTTATTGGTGGTTGACAGTGGAGCATCCCACTGTATAACAAATGATAACAAAAATTTTATTAAAATGTCCAAGAGTACACAGCAGATATCGTTAGCCAATGGCTGAAAACTGAAAGCTAAAGGTCAAGGTATAGCATATTGTTCTTTCATAAAAGAGAATGTAAAATGTACCACAACTTAAGTTTAATTTAATTTCAGTTAGAATTTTGGTTAAACTAGGATATGTAGTTACCTTTAAAGGAGATAACTGCATAATTGAAAAAGAAGATAAGAAAATTACTGCATCTTTAAGAGGTGAATTATATGTGTTAAATGATGATGGTTTAGAGGTGGCTAACACGGTTTATGATAATAAGAAACCTCATGATGAATGTATTCACTTGTTACACCGACGGCTAGGGCATTTAAATTTTAAAATGTTTAAGAAAACTGTTGAATTATCTAAAGGAATAAGTTTAAAACCTTGTAATAAGTATTTGCAATGTTATGCTTGTAATAAAAGCAAAAGCAGGGTCATACTGGCTAATAGAATTGATGGATTTACTACCAAAGAGCCTTTAGAAGTAGTATTTGCCAATTTAATAGGTCCGAAAAAACCAAGTGTAGGAGGTGCTCGATACATACTAAGTATAATGGACCACTATTCTAGATATGGGTTTTGCTATTTAATGAAGAGCAAAACTGAAACGTATCTAAATCTCTTTAATTGGATTAAATTTGCAGAAAGGAAAACTAAAAAAAAATTAGTAACTCTTATAACAGATAATGGTGCGGAATTTACAAATAATAAATTCCAGAATAGACTTAGAATGCTAGGTATTCAACATAAAAAGTCTGCACCATATAGGCCACAACATAATGCCTTGAGAGAGATGAGGCCAAACACTGCAATCAATGGCACGTGCGATGTTGTCTGATTCAGGATTACCTGACAATTTATGGGGAGAAGCAATAATGTGTGGTAATCATAATGTTGTTAATTCAACAACAGGTGAATTACCATTCACACTGTAGCATGGTACAAAAGCTGATTTAAGTTACATGCACACATTTGGAGCACCAGCATGGGTGCATATCCCTTCACAACTCAGACACAAAGGACAGCATAGAGCTAAAAGATTATTTTTTGTAGGATATTAATCTAATCACAGATCTTATAGATTCTGGGAACCAGGTACATCTAGAGTTTACACCAGTGCTAGTGCAAAATTCCTAGAACATGTAGGATGGAATAGATTAGAGCAAGATTTAAATAATGATGTAATTATTGAACCCTACAAAAGGCAGAAAGAACAGATTAGTTATAAGAAGAGTCCAATTAAAGAAGAAGTCCACGAAGAACAAATAGGACCAGAACAAGAGGAAACAGTTGATCAGGAAGAGTTAGATAATCAAGAACAGTTAATAAATGAAAGTCCATCTGTAAGTCCTGTAATACCTAGACGTACTACACGTGTAACTAGACCACCTGATAGGTATCAAGCAAGTATAGTTTGCCAAGTAACTAAAGTTCCAACTAGTGTAGATGAACTTAAGATGTATCCTGCTAAGGATCAGGAGAATTGGCAAAAGGCAATGGAAAAAGAACTAAATTCATTAAAGGTAATGAAAGTATATGAAGATGCCAAATTACCTCCAGGAGAAAAATCCATTGGGTGCAAATGGATATTTAAAGTAAAAACTGGAAATGATGAGACTGTTACCCATAAAGCTAGGTTGGTAGCTCAAGGATTTAATCAAACTGCATCTGATTACGATGAAGTTTTTGTACCAAGTCTTAAAGCAACATCTTTAAGAGCAGCTTTAGTGTGGGCAGCTAAGAAAAACTATGTCATTAACCATTTAGATGTAGAAACTGCTTATTTGCATGCACCATTGCAGCACACTATATATTTGAAAAAGCCAGTTATTATAAAAGACAATAAAGTAAATAGTAATGATTGTTGGAAACTCAAAAAGAGTCTTTACGGGTTGAAACAATCTGGCTTTGAGTGGAATCAATATATTGTGAAAGAGTTAAACAATATAGGTTTTAAATCTGGTTTAGCAGATCCATGTGTGTTTAAAAGAGAAAATAATGGAACGGTGTCATTATTGTTATTATTTACAGATGATATTGCTTTGATAACTAAGACTAATAATGAAGCGAATGAGATTATATCATTATTAGCCAAAAAGATAAAATTAAAGCATTTAGGTGAAATTAAAAGGTATCTAGGATTGACAATTCACAAAACAAAAAATGGATTTAAGATATCTCAAGAAGATAAAATTTGCCAAATAATTAAAACGTACAAAATGGAACTTTGTAAAACGGCAAAGACTCCAATGAGTCAGGAAGTTTGCCAAACTGATGATCAAAGTCCCAAATTTGATAAGTCCATATATCAATCTTTGATTGGTAGCTTATCATATATAAGCAATTGGTCAAGGCCAGATATAGCTTATGGTGTTAATCAGCTGGCACGTTTTAATTCGGATCCACATCAATGTCATTGGCAATCATTAAAGAGAATTTTAAGATATCTTAAAGGAACAATGAACCATGCATTGTATATGGAACCAAAGGGTGATTTGAGTCTTCGTGCCTATGCAGATGCAAGTTTTGCAATTGACATAAACACTAGAAAATCAACATCTGGGATGGCTATATTATTTGGTAAGACACTAATAGGGTGGAGGTCAATCAGACAAACAGCATATTAGCTTGTCCACGATGGAAGCGGAATTTTCATGTCTGTCATTACTATGCACTGACTTAATTTTGTACAAACAGTTATTATTAGACATGGGTGTAACTGTTAAAGATTCCATTATTGTGTACGAGGACAACCAGGCAGCCATAAAGTTAGCTACTAGTATTGCTGTAAAAACTAGATCAAAGCATACTGATTTAAGATACTTAAATGTTAGAGAATCTGTAAAGAATGGGCTAATTAAATTGGAATACTGCATGACAGAAGAAAACATTGCAGACCAGTTTACAAAAGCTCAAGGAGTAATCAAGTTTAAAGAGAGTTGTATCAAATATGATTTAAATATGTAAATAGTTATTAGTTATATTATTATTATTACCTAAAAGGGGAGAATGTTAGGGATAACATTGTTTACCCTAACTGGTTTAGGTAAAATAATAAATATGTTATCATGGTTTGTTTGTTAAAGTGTCTGCAACTTTAACTGTAGGAATGTAATTAAGAGAGTGGTTGTAATAGCACCATAAAAGAAGCAAGACAACGGCAGCTTGCTCTCTCTGGCTTGATGATCCCTAATTACTGGATGGTTTGAAGACTGTGTTTTTCTCCTACTGGAAAGGGAGAGAGAAAGGACTGATTTATTTGTAAGTGAACTGACATTGGATATTCTAAACGGACTTTGCTAATTGAATATCTTTGAATGGACTGACTAAAATGATACATGACTAATGGACTGTTATTTTGACTATGCTATAATCTCTAAATGGAATAAACTATATTTTTGATAGCACAAGCGTATCTGTTATTTTTACTGTATGTTAACAAACATACAAACATATCTCACTCATTTATCTGTGTGCCTATCTGACTAACGCTGCACATTCTGTTTAGCTTGTCTCCTTAACCCTGGTTGGGGAACACAGGCTTAACACTACTGACCTTATGAGTGATCTAATTATCTATTTCCAAGACTCTTGCTTCACTCTTTTTCAATTCCTGACTTTCCGCTATTCAAGCAGGTCTTTCAAAAGAAGAAGGTGGATTGACTGCTTTGTAATTCTCCTTCAAAGTAATTTATTGGATTTTTGTTAGAATCCTACAAGTACATATGGCATTTTTGTGGGGAGGGTGTACAGCCTTTTCTTTATTTCATTTTTTTAAAAATATGGGAACAAACTGTAATCTCTTTTCCAATGAAACTTTTTCTTGGTTTATCAAAATATAAAATGCAAAGAGAAATTCAAAAAAGTAATAGAAAACTAGGAGGAAGGATTGGGGAAAAATAGTGCAAAGGGGGAAAAGAAAAGAAAAAGTCATCAACTCCAACTCTCTAGCACAATAGAAAATAACAAAATTACAAAAGCAACTTTTTACTTTTACACAACAGTATGTACAAACCATTTCTATAACAATAAACCTATCTAATTAGCAAAACAAAAGTTTGTTCATGCAGTGAAAAAAATGAACAAACTACAGTTTCTTGAGAATGGAAATAAATCACAGATTTGGGAAGTCGTGGATCATATTTAGGCTGCTTTTGGGGAGTAGAATTGGTGAAAGCATAAACATACCCTCAGTTGGTTAAATAAATAATTCTTCCTTGCCTACTGAGACAGACATTTTCGGTCTCTGTTGTGATTTTGTCAGATAAAACAGTCTGTATTTCTATAGAACTATAAAATATACTTACTCACCAGCTTCTTCCATTCACAGTCACATGTTCCTCCTTCTTTAAAGCTTTTCGCACTTTTTCATCTGGATCAGCAAGTAATGTTAGGTATCACTCCTTTATCTCACTTCCCCTGCAGCAGAACTGAACTTGTTAAAATCATGGGTGAATAGCTTCCTAAATATTTATAAAGAGACATGAGTGCAAATCTCCTTCAAGTATAAACCAGATTATACAGTGAAAGCATAAAAATGTTTCAGTCTGTTTCCAAAGCCAAGAACTTCCACTTCAGATACAAGCTGCCTTGACAAGCCAAAAGTGAATTCTTCATTACAGGCCTTCTGGCAAACAAAGATTTGACAAGTGTGTAAAGAATTCCAGAAATATATATTTGCTGAATACATTATGACTTTATTTGATTGACATGAAGTCTGGCAATTAAAATAACTAAAAGAAAGCTGATATAATGCAGCTGAGAATTGTAGATCAAGGCTGTAATACAATTTCTCTCTGCCATTGTATAAATTCTTTGATGTTGCCTGAAGCAATGGTACAATCCCTCGTCTTCTGAATATGATGGAAAGACATTGTATAAGATTTCTGTTTGCTATAATAACATGTATGAATGAACTAGCTGAAAAAGTAATGCCAACACCCTGGAGATTCTGTATGCTAAATAGGTTTTTATGCCTTGCCCTTATTTCTAAACTGAGTGTATGTATTTCATTTAAAAAGCATAAGCACACTTTTAATAGGCTTTTGTTTTAAGGCAATGAACTTTTGTATATAAAATCCTCCTTCCACATTTAGCTATATGAGTTGTTAATATTTCTCTCCCAATGGAAGTTGTATCCCTGTAGTTAAGAAACCCACAGCCTGTTTCATGATACATGATAAAAGGATGAAAAAGAGGTCATTCTTATTATAAGTAAGGTGACCAAGCAACAAAATTAAGATATTATACTCCCTCATTTTCATTATAAGATATCTCAGTATAAATAACTTATTGTTTAATTATGTGCAAAACAAAAGATTAGATACCCTTATTTCTTTTCAATACTGGAGAAGTCTGAATAAAGCAAAATTCAGATCTGCATAATTCAGAAAATCTGAATTAATTTTACTACAACTGTCCAGGGGTGGGATTCAAATTTTTTAACAATCGGTTCTGTGGGTTTGGCTTAGTTGGTGGGTGTGGCTTAGTTGGTGGGTGTGGCTTGGTGGTCATGTGACTGGGTGGACATGGTTTGCTGGTCATGTTATTGGCTGGGCATGGCCAACTCAATATCACTCACATCGAGGCATACATCTCCTCGCCTGGCCTCTCATGATTATGGGGGTGCTGCAACAGTTGTAAGTGTGAAAAATGGTCATAATTCACTATTTTAAATGCCATTGTAACTTTGAATGGTCATTCCACACAAGCAAAGTACCAGCAAAAGAGAGAAAAAAAACTCCAGAGAAGTTCTTGAGACAGGAAGTCTAGTCCTGCCAAGAATGTAATAAAGGTTAATGGAGAGGCGGTTTCTGCAAGTAACACCAGAATGTTTCCTTCCTTCCTTCCTTACAGGATTAGGCCAGTAATTTCTTCCAACAACCAGTTCTCCAAACTGCTTAGAATGTTATCCGGTTCTAGCGAATAGGTGAGAACTGGTAGAATCCCACCCCTGCAACTATCCTATAATTATATAAAAAATATAAAAATTATATTAAAAAAATATAATTATCTACTATTATTAGTCATGTTTAATATTTTGTAAACTGCCCATAATATGCTGTTCAAACTGGATATTCAGACTATGTTAGGGCAGGCCAGATGTTCAGTCTGATTTGAAAACAGCTATTTCTGCATATGAATCACCTTTGAATCAACTTCAAATTAAGGAGTTATATAATCCTGGTATTGGGGTATCATAAGAGACTGAATCTGAAAATCATGTATATGCCTAACCCCAATGCCAAAATAAGCTCAAATTTGTTTTGTCTCCTTATTCTGAGAAGAGGAAAAAAATATGTTTAAAATTTCTCACAAAATGCATTTTTAAAAAATAAATGTAAACAGCTGGGTGAGAAAGCAACAATGATAATTAAAACCAAAGTATGTGGAAGGGGATTTAATTGTAGTTTGGATAAAGCATTTTTAGCAGCTGCCATTAGTTCTATTAATTTTGGGGATTTGGTTTGTCTGCAAACTTTATTGCGCACATTTGTTCATCACTTAAATTTTGTCTTCTGAAAACACTAGAGAAAGTGAAATTATTTTCTAACAAATCTCAAACTGGGACATGGGGATGTATATTACATACATAAAGATTTGTCCCTATTTCTGAAAGTGAATAGTAATTTTTTCTTGTTTTTATTTTCCCCCAAAGGCTAACAGGAATCAGGTAGACAATAAAACAGAGCAGTCATAAATCAGTCTTCATTAGAGTTACAAGGAACTATAGACAGTCTCAGAGTCCAAGGTTTCAGCAAAAAGCTCACATTGAACATCAGGGTTCAAAAAGCTGACTTCTCCACACAGGCAAGCATAAGAGTCACAGCTTCAAGGCAAAGCTGTCACCAGCAAGGAATCTGTTTTCTAACGGCCTTAAATGTCCAAGATATTCTGCATGTGCGTATAGCTGAAATTAAGAAAACTCGCTCTTCCTAGGATCTACTCCTGCATCATCAGAAGCCTTTTCCTCTAAGCCAGGGTGTCAAATTCACATTGTCACATCGTTATGATGTTTTTTCCCCTTCGCTAAATGGGGCATGGCCAGAGTGCAATGTATTTGGCCGGCGGGCTGCGAGTTTGACAGCCCTGCTGTAAGCAGTAACTCATCTAACTTTTGCTTTCCATCAATTGGCACCCATTTCCTTAGGTTTTGACGTATCTTTCCTCCAGTTCCAGATCTGAATATTCTATATCAGAATCAGGAGAAATGGGCCCTGTGTCTTTTTTTTTTCTCACTGCTGATTCTGGAGATTGCTTCCTCAGCATTTGAAATACTACATTCATCAGCTTGGTCATTTTCTGAAGAAGATTGCGTGTCTCTCTAGACTCTCACATGTTTATATAATACAAGGGAAAGGACTTTTTTTTAGGACCAATGAGTACAGGTGGAATTTTGAGAGTCTCCAAAATCATCTGTCATGGGATTCACCCAGAAAGCAAAATGTGAGTTTATGCCTTACCACTTTCTAGGTCCGTGATGGCGAACCTATGGCACATGTTCCGGAAGTGGCACGCAGAGCCATTTCTGCCAGCACACAAGAGGTTGCCTGGAACAGATCCACTGCACATGCATGCTGCCTCCCACCAGCCAGCTGCTCGTCGGTATCTGCCACACGTGCACAAGGGGAGACGCATGCGGGGGAGACACACGCATGAGCAGGGGGCAGGCCGCATGTGCGGTGGGTCATGTGCAGAGGCATGTGGCGTGGAGGGGATTCTGCACGCATGTGCAGAGGGTGGGCGGGGCATACGCACATTGCATTATGGGTGCAGGCATGTGTGCGCATACACACGCACTTTCAACTCACAATAAGAAAAAGTTAGCCATCACTGTTCTAGGTGATGCGTTTCTCAACCTTTATTTCCTTGGAGAACCATTGAAATAATATTCAGGTCTCAAGGAAGACCTAATGTACCTAAAAATAGGAAGAAAAAAGGAAAACTTTATACAATTCACTTCTAACCTATTCAATCCACATTTAACAACAGCAAAGCAGAGGACTAACAACAGAAACACAGTACATAATGTTTCCCACCATTTAAATTGTTAGCATAAATCATATGTATTTTTTAAATGATGATCTCATAGAATGTTAACTTTCTGTGGAACCTCAGCTGAAGAGGGATGCTCAAGTACCAGTAGTACTTTATCTCAGTTTATGTTTGAGTTGCTTTGAAATGAGAATAGGTGGCAAATAAATCAAATAGATATATAAATAAATCTTCCACTTTTTAAAACTTTTTATGTCATTGGATATAGTTTCAAACCAAACCATACAAAACTGTAACTTATAAGCTCAGGACGCTATTTTTGTGTATACAGGTAATGCTAGAGGCAAGCTTTGTTTGTTTGCATGTCAGCTTCCACTTAATTTTAAATATTTTTTAAATATAACAGGTGAAGCAGAAAAACTGAATTCCTTCTTCAACGAAGAGCATTTCACCATCTCTGTATCACAAAATGCCTTGAGGCAAAGTGCAACTTTCTTACACAGTTCTAATAGACAGAACTGTTTAACACCATCCATGTCATGTACTCTGTTTCATCATAGAAAGGTAATGTATATATTGTATATCACATATACTAGTGGTCACCAACTAGTGGGCCATGGAAAAATTTTGGTGAGCCGCAAAAGAAATGGCCCCCAAAAGCAATTAATCTGGGCCATGCAGTTTTTGCGCCTCCCGGCTCTCCGAAGGACCCTGGAGTCAGCCCCGAGATGCACGCACCAACCAGCTCCAACACCCGGTGGTGGCAACAGCAGTCCCCTCCCCCAGTGCCCGATGTCAGCTCTTCCCCATTAGTTATCTAACTTTGAATTGCTCCCGGCTCTCTCTCTTTCCTCCCCCCGCCCACCTGCAGGCAGGAAAGGAACAGGAGACGGAGCCATGCACAGCTCTCCCCTTTTCCAGCTCTTGCTGCCTCTCCCAATATCGAAGCCTCAGAAACGCAGGCAAAGCCGCCACAGCATTAGAGTCCTGAATTGCCTTAGCATCCTCGGTGAGTTAAGAATCGCCCTACCCAGAGAAGGAAGTGGTTCTGGAGGAGGAGGAGGTAGGAGTGGAAAAGCAAGCAATTTGGCGCAACTGCTTTGGCAGCTTTGCCTGCATTTCCAAGGTTTTTTTTTTTTTTTTGAAAAAAGATTTTATTAATTTTCTACAAACAAACAAGACAAACAAAACATTAAAACATTCAACTCTCGTATGTACATTCAGTGTGTCAGTTGGTTCATCATTTTTGTGCATTCATTCTGTAGTCCCAGTTACAGTTATGTTACATAACAAATCATATTATCAATCCAAACTTATCTATCCTAATATCACTAAAAAAAAAAAAAAAGAAATTTTTGACTGTACTTTTAATCATTCATGCTTTATGAGCTAACAATACTTTAACCAGATTATTCAACAAATCATATAATCATACCAAATCGATCCTAAAAAACCCTTTATAAATATAATATCAAATAACAAAATAATAGCAAAATAGCAAAATAAAGATATTTCTTACTATCTAGCATTCCAAATATTCTATTATTGTATTTTATCATCTAGCCATTTATAAAAAAGATCCCAAATTTCATAAAATTGTTTATCCTCTTGCTCTCTAATTTCAAATGTCAATCTGCTCATCTCAGCACATTCCAATATTTTCTTAATAATTTCTTCCTGTAATGATATTTTCTCATTCTTTCAATTTTTAGCAAATACAATCCTGGCCGCTGTTAATACATTTACAATCAGGTATTTCAAATCTTTACTATATATATCAGGTAAAATTCCCAATAAGAAGATCTCTGGTTTCAAGTCTATATGTTTCTTTGTCATTTTTTCCAACCACATGCAAATTTTGGTCCAATATTTTCTAGCATCCTCACAAGTCCACCACATATGGTAATACCAGTAATGGTAAAGCCGGGTATCTGATGACATTTCCAGCATTTTTCAGATTTGTTCTTAAACATTCTTGCTATTCTTGTCGGAGGAAAGTGCCACCTGTAAAACATCTTATACAAGTTTTCTTTATATGCTGTTGACATTGTCATTTTATAATTTTGAGACCACAGTTTCTGCCATTTCTCTAGTTCAATCCCATATCCAAAATTCTTCCCCCAAACAATCATAGTTTCTTTGACTTGTTCTTCCTCTAATTTCATTCCCAGTAAATAACCATATAATTTTTTAATCACCTTCTCATCAGTACCCATCAAGATCTTATCTAAATCAGTCTGCTTATCAGAGAATCCCTCCGTTTTAAAACCTTCATCATACCTTGAATGTATTTGTGCATATGAAAACCAATTCATCCTTATACCTTATTCCTCAAAGTTTTGGATCGATTTAAGTTCACCCATTTCATCCAAAAGTTCCCCATATCTAACTGTTTGTTCCTTCTTGTAAATTATAGGATAGGAAAATGCTTCAATAGTCGATAACCAAACTGGAATTTTCAAATAACATTGTCTTTTTATCTTCTCCCAATTTAACCACAAAGACTCCCGTACATAATGTCTTCTAAAATAACCCTGTTTTTTAGTTCCCTTATACCATAAAAAACCATGCCAGCCCAACAGCAAATCATGCCCTTCTAATGTAAACAACCTATGTTTTCTTAATGTTATCCATTCTTTGACCCACATCAAACTTGCAGCTTGACAATACAATTCCCAATTAGGCAGGCCAAAACCTCCTCTAATTCTAGCATCTTGCAAAAGCTTTAGCTTTATTCTCGCTTTTTTCCCTTGCCATATAAACTTCAACATAATTTTATTTAAATCTTCAAAATAGTCTTTTCCAAGCCTAATTGGTATTGTTTGAAACAAAAATAAAATTCTAGGTAAAATATTCATCTTGATTGTTGAAATTCTCCCTATTAATGACAATTGCAAGTTTTCCCACTTCTTCAAATCTGTAGTTATCTGTTGTTTAAGTTTAATATAATTATTCTCCTTTAATGTGCTACATCTTGTTGTCAAATATATCCCCAGATACTTAACCTTATTTGTAACTTGAATTTTCAAAAGATCTGCCAGTTCTTCTCTCTGTCTCAATAGCATGTTCTTTGTCAAAATCTTTGTTTTACCTTTATTTATTTTCAAACCAGCCACCTCTCCATATGTCTCTATCTTTTCCAATAACTTTGGAGCTGTTTCTAGCGGGTCTTCCAGAATAAAAGCTAAATCATCAGCAAAAGCTTGTAGCTTAAATTCTTCCTTCTTAATTTTCATTCCTTTTATGCTTTTATCATCCCTAATATTTCTATTCAACACTTCCAAGGTCAACACAAATAGCAAAGGAGATAGGGGACATCCTTGTCTTGTGCCTTTCCTTATATTAATAAAATCTGTAAGTTCCCCCTCCATCATTACCCTTGCTGTCTGTTTATTATATATGGCTTCTATTGCTTGAATAAATTTTTTAGCAAAACCCATCTGCTCCAATAGTAATAACATAAATCTCCAGTTCACGTTGTCAAATGCCTTTTGAGCATCTAGGAATATCAAAGCCATTTGCTTTTCAGGATGAGCCTCATAGTATTCCAAAGTGTCCAAGATTACTCTCATATTGTCTCTAATTTGTCTCTTTGGCAGAAATCCATTTTGATCTGGGTGAATAAAATTATTTAAATATTTTTTAAGTCTTTCTGCTAAAATTGAAGCAAAGATTTTATAGTCTGCATTCAATAAAGAAATAGGTCTATAATTCTTAATTTGCAGTGGGTCAGTCTCTTCTTTCGGTATAAGTGTAATATAAGCCTCTGACCATGTTTTGGGTATCATCTTTTTTAACATAACTTCATTCATAACTTCTAACAATGGGATGCTCAATGATTCTTGAAATGTTTTATAGAATTCTGCTGGAAGCCCATCTGGACCCGGTGCTTTCCCATTATTTTGTCTCTTAAATGCTTCATTTAGTTCCATCATTGTTATATTGCTTTCTAACATTTCTTCAGTCTCTTTAGGTATCTTCGGTAAATTAGCTTCCTGTAAATACTGTTTGACTTTTTCCTCATCAATATTCTCTTGTTTATACAGTTGCCCATAAAAATCTCGTATAATTTCTTTTTTCTCCTTATTCCCATAACAAACTTGGCCTTGTTCATCTATTAACTTCAATATTTTTCTTGATTCCTTCTCTTTTTTCAATTTATATGCTAGCAATCTACCTGGTTTATTTGCATCTTCAAAATAATTCTGTTTAGAGTTTCTGATTTTCTGTGCCAATTCTTCTTTCTCTATTAATTCCATTTTATGTTTGATTACATCCAGCTTCAATTTAATATCCTTTTTCTGTGGCATTTTCTGTAATTCTTTTTCAAGACTTTTATACTCGTCTTCCAAGGCCTTAGAAGCTTGCCTTTTCCTAATATTCTTTTTTCTTGTATAATCTATTATCAAACCTCTAGCGTATGCCTTCATTGTGTCCCACACATTTTGCGTTGAAGTATCTTCTTTTTTATTTTCTCTGAAGAAAAAAGCCAATTCCTTCTCCATCCATAGTGTAAAATCTTTCTCCTTTAAAATAGTATTATTTAATGTCCATCTCGATCTTTTTTTTTGTCCCTTCCATTTAATTGTCATTGGGCTATGATCTGCCCAAGTACTTGTTTCAATATTTGTTTCTTGAATATTGGATATTAATTCTGTTGAGATCCAAATCATATCTAATCTGGACCATGATAGATGTCTATTTGAATAAAAAGTATATTGTTTAGCTTTAACATTTCTTTCTCTCCAAATATCTTTTAAACTTAATTCATCTGTCATTTTAAAAAAAGACTTAGGGAGAGTCTTTCTATTTTGCTTTGTTGTTGTTGCTATATAGTCCAATTTATTGTCCACAATTCCATTAAAATCTCTCATCATAATTATATTAACATAGTCCAGTCCAATTATTTTCATGTGTAGCTTTTTATAAAACTCTTCTTGTTTTTCATTTGGAGCATAAATTGCAATCAAGAGTATTTTTATATTATTGTCCATTATTTCTACCATTAATACTCTTCCATCTTCATCTGTGTAAATCAATTTTGCTGGGATAGCCTCTTTAAAGTATAGAACCACTCCTCTTTTCTTACATTGAGTCAAAGAAGTAAACATTTTCCCCAATTTTGGCTGTACTAACAATTGTTCATGTTGTTTTTTAATATGAACTTCTTGTAGACAAATTATATCAAATTTTAATTTCTCTAATTTATGAAAAGTTTTCCTTCTTTTAACAGCTGAATTAAGTCCATTTATATTCATTGTAATCAGTTTTTTTTCTTCCATGATTATGCTTTATATTTAGGTCTAACCGCTCTCGTGGATCTCACTTCACGCTGTTCTTTGCTATCCACCTGTCCCCCTACTGCTCCTTTCTCTTTTTCAGTCTCCAGTTTTTCCTCTTGAAACTCAATTAATGAGACCTCTTTCTCTGCCTCCTCTCTTCTTCCTCCAAAAAATTCTGCATGGAAAAGTTCTGCTTTCTCAATTGAATCAATTCTATGTCTCTGCTCTTGCCACCTAAACATTAGTCCTTCTGGAATCAGCCATCTATAATTAAAAGGCACGAAACCAAAAAAGAAACAGGAAAAAAGGAAGAAGAAGGATCTTCAGGTTCTTCTAGACCCTAATCCAATTACAAAGTAGTCCACCATAAAAAAGAAAAAATAGAAAGGAGAAGAACAAACAAACCCAAAAATAATAATATTGATTAAGAGCAAAAAAAAGCAAAAAGAGAAAAAACAAAAAGTTCCTTCAGGTTCTTCACACCTTAGTCCAGTTGAGAAGTCTCAATAATCAAAAAAGAAAAACAAAGTATTCCAAAAACATGGATAGAAAAATCAAAAGAATCCCAAGAAAAAGAAAAAGAAGAAAAATAAAGAAAAAACTCTGAGGCTTTCCCTTTAAAGTAAAAGGCAGAAATAAGAATATTACTCGAATTGAAATTTAGAAAAAGGCTGGCGAATGGGATATATATACACACATATATTAAGAGAGTCATAACAAAGTGCAGTGTGCTTTCATATATATATATATATGAAAGCACACTGCACTTTATTTATTTATCCAAGGCTCTTGTTATGACTCTCTTCTCCAGCAGCTTCATAGCCAAACCTCAAGTGTTGAAATATTGATAACAGTCCAGGAAAGCACCTGCAATAATATTTTGCTGTGCTCTCCCTCTATCTTATCACGTTAAAATGTCCTTGAGAAGAGGTCTTTTTGCAATTCTCTCCCATTCAAATAAAATACTTTCAAGCCTCTAGTTGGCAATGTTGCAAAGTTTCTTAATGCTCTTCCTCCCCCCCAGCCAGAAAAAAGGAGCAATATATACAGAAAAAAAGAAAAAAAAATAGCCAAAGGGAGTCTCTATCCTAAAGAAAGTTAAAAAATCAAAGAGAGCATAAAAATATATATAAGAGAAAATTCAATCCGGTTACCTACAAAGTCACACTAAAGTCCCCCCCTAAAAATTCTAGGAAAAGGAAAAAAAAAAACCCCAAGCCTCAATTTGACATCACTTTAAAAAATGCCACTCAGACAGTTTCGGTCAAAAAAAAAAAAAGTCTCACAGATTTCTTCTTTGTTCAGGATGCCCTTTCCAACCTCATCAAATTTACAACACAAAAGAGTTTTTCTCACCCAACCGTCACACTTCTTTGCAGCCACTTTCTTTCCGGAGCTGTCCCGACTTCAGCAGCTATGGAGGCTGCCTCTCCGCTGCTAGCAAAAGGGCTTCTCCCGGATCAAACCAGAGATTTTGCGGTATCTCTGGGATCCTGGGACAGTACCCTTCTCTATCCCCGTCTCTACGGGACGGTTTAGGTCCGTTGGGACCGACCAGGGGCGAAAATATTGGCTGCGATCTCAGAGCCCCGAGATCGCAGCTGTTTTGCCGAAACGAAGCTCTGCCTTCTCCATTTCCGAGGTTTTGATGTTGGGAGAGGCAGCAAGGACTGGAAAAGGGGAGACCTGTGCATGGCTCTGTCTCTGTTTCCTTTCCTGCCTGCATGTGGGTGGGTGGGAGGAAAGAGAGAGAGCAATTCAAAGCTAGAATACTGAGAAGAGGCATCAAACATGCTAAGGAGATGTATAGGAGGAAGGTTGAGGGCCACTTTACTGACAGCGGCCCATGGCAGATGTGGAGGGGGATACAGGCCCTGACCAACTATAAAGGCCAGGGCCCAACAAACAGCAAGAACATTAGTGTTGTGAATGCATAAAGGTTTAATAAAGTTATCTTGAGCTTGGAGTCAAGTGCAGGGTTCTGGCCCTGCACTTCTGATTGGCTGTTAATGGCAGTATCGGATTGGCCCGTTCTGGGGGATCTGATTGGCCATTAACAGAACATTCATATTGGTTAAGGGAGCTAGCGCTCCTAGATTGTTATTGGTTAAATAGTTATTGGGTTGCCTATATAAGGAGGGCTATAACTGTCATTGAGTTTGAGCTGTCACCATGTAAATAAAGAGTTGAAGTTCACCATTCCAGAGGCTCGTCTCCATTCTTTCTCGCCCATGCTCCAAACATAACAATTAGCACTCTAGCAGAGGAGCTAAACAGCTTTTTTGCATGCTTTGAGACCACCAAGAACCTGGACATACTGCCTCATGAGGACCACAATGCTGCACCTCTTTCTCTTCAGGTGCATGAGGTGAGAAAAATACTGAGAGCAGTAAATCCCAGGAAAGCTGCTGGGCCTGATGGCATTCCTGGTGCAGTAGTTAAAGCGTGTGCTGACCAGTTGGCAGAAATGCTTACAGAACTGTTCAATCTATCTTTAACACATGCCATCATCCCACAATGCCTGAAGGCTGCAACCATCACCCCCATTCCCAAAAAAACAAATATAAACACTCTCAATAACTATAGGCCCATAGCGTTAACAAGCTCCATTATGAAGGTTTTTGAGTGACTAGTTTCACAGCACATCAGAGACTGCCTCCCGCCTTCCTTCGATCAACATCAGTTTGCTTATAGAGCAAACTGATCTACAGAGGATGCTGTGGCCATCACACTTCATAGAGCGCTGAGTCATCTGGAGAACAAACAAAGCTATGAGGATTCTCTTTGTGGACTACAGCTCTGCGTTTAACACTATCATCCCAGATATACAAGTAACCAAACTGTATAATCTGCAGGTCCCCACCCCCACGTGCTCTTGGATTAAGAACTTTTTGACAAACAGACCACAGTCTGTTGGACTTGGGCCCCACCTTTCTTCCACTATTACACTCAGTACTGGTTCCCCCCAGGGTTGTGTCTTGAGCCCCCTGCAATATGCCTTGTACACCTTTGACTGCTCACCAAGCCACGCAACAAATAACATCATAAAGTTTGCGGATGACACGACCGTGATTAGTCTAATCTCCGGAGAGGATGAGACGGCATACAGGGAAGAAGTAGACAACCTGTCTATCTGGTGTTCACAGAACAATCTGTCACTGAATGTCCATAAAACCAAAGAACTGATTATGGATTTCAGGAAACATGGACAGGACCACGCCCCACTCATCATCAATGGAGAACGAGTTGAAACTGTCCCTATGATCAGATTCCTTGGCATCCATATTTCAACTGATATCTCCTGGTTCCCTAATAACAAGGCCATAGTGAAGAAGGCTCAGCAGCGGCTGCACTTCCTGCAGGTTCTCAGGAAGAACAATCTGGATAAGAAGCTGTTGCTGGCTTTCTATAAAGCCTCTGTGGAGAGCACTCTGACATATTGTCTGGGTGTGTGGTATGCAGGCTCCACAGTTAAGGACAGGAAAACTGTACAGAGGGTGATAAACACAGCTCAAAAAATCATTGGTTGCCTTTTGCCCTCCCTGGAAGAATTAGCCAGGTCCCGCTGCCAAAGCAGAATCAAGGCCATTATAGAAAACCCCTCACACCCTGGCAATTATCTTTTTGACCTGCTGCTGTCTGGACGGCCTTTTAGATCAATAAAATCCCACACTACTAGACTGACAAATAGCTTCTTTCCCTGGGCCGTCTGAACCGCAAATAAACATGAAGTCACTACCTTATTAAGATATGAAAAGATGTGAAATCTCAATACCCCATTTAGATGTATAATAACATATTACAATCCATACATAATACAATCCATCTCGTGTATTATACTCGGCAAAGCGTTACAGTCAGTGTTGGATGTATATTTTGTGTATATTCGTAGATATTGTACTCTCAAATTGCATATGGAGATGTGGGTACTCTATTTTTCTTATCTTCATTTTTAAGTGCTTTGGTTTTATTGTATTGCGAACAATTGCTGGGGTGCATCCACAGTTTTGTTGTACTTGTACAATGACAATAAAGTTCTTCAAATTCTTCTAATTTTAATGGAGAGAGCTGACAGCGGGCACTGGGGGAGGGAACTGTTGTTGCCACCGCCATGTGTGGGAGCGTGCATCTCTGGGACATGAGCTGGGAGGCACAGGAACTGCAAGTGGGAGCATTTGATGATTTCAAAGAACTGGAACATGGTGGATTGGCTTTTTGTAGGTTTCAGTGAAAGAGTGAGCTTTGTTTCAGCTCCTTTCCTCCCTTGGTAATGCAAGAGATGCTTTCTCTCTCTCCCCCCACTCCCAAATAATCACTGGCTGTGGCTGGGTTTGGCAGCAAAGTGCCCCCAGGAACATCTTTCCTTGCCTGTCTCCAGGTGACACTGGAAGAGCCCCCCAGCTTTTCCTTGGTTGCAGATCTGAGCCTCTCAATCCTCCACCTGGGATCTGAAAGGGGCTCCCACTCTCTCCCCTCCCTTCCCCCAATTAATAACCAAGAGCGGCAGTCCTTCTGCAGGCAAATGCCTGCTGAGAAGCCTCTGGAGTGGCAGCCAAGGGGCACTGTCCCCCAAGGCAAAGCCACCTTTCTGCCTCTGCTTCTCCCAACGGCAGTTGCCCTGAGGCCCTTCAGCTGAGACACACACATCCCGCCCACTCTTCTGTCTCTTTGCAAAGTGCCAGGTGGGGGGAGGCTTCCAGCCCAGAACGTTTTATTTTGTTATCATTAAGCATTTGGTCCCAATCGCCATCCTCAGGCTGGTGCTTTCAGCTTCATGCCAGTGCAAGCAGCACGAAGCCGAAAGCACCAGCCTGAGGATGGCGATTGGGACCTCACCAAAAGGTCGCCAAGGTACTCTTAATCTTACACAGGAAAAGACCGGAACACATCTAGACCTATACACACACACACACACACACACACACACACACACAAAACACATATGTTTTCTTAAGTTTTCGCGGGTACTTACATGTATGGTATTCAGCTTTGTTCAGGTATTTTCCCATGTCATTATAGTTGTGCTTTTAAAGTTGTAGCAACGTTTCGGCAGAATCTCATCTGCCATCATCAGACTTCTGTATTGTGTTCGTCTGTGAGTCAGATTTTTACAGTTGTTTCAGTTTTAAATTTGGGGCTAGCCTACTGCTGTGCCAGAATGGTTTTTTCTTCATCCTGATTGGTTGGGAGTCTTGGTCTGTTTTTATTGGCCTTGGAGTTTGCTGTGTTCTGCTTGATTCATGTTTCTAATACCTTCTGTCTGTTTTGTGGCTTTTTTGTGTCTTAATTGGCTGGCAACATTGTGTTCCTGTATTGGAGGCTTTTAGTGCAGCTTGGCTCCGAGTAAATGGACGGCTATCATTTGTTAGGAAGCTAGGTTTCATCTGGGTGTCTGGCTGGGATGTGTTTGAGCTGGAGGTATCAGGGGGATCTGTTTGTGCCCAGGTGTTTGCCTGGCTAGTGGTGTGGAGATTTCTTTGTTTGTGAGTGCAGGCTTCCAAATGATTGACAGTCTGGTGGAATCATCTCTTCTATTCATGCTTTCAGGTCTTTTTTCAATCTCTATGGCTTCTCTGATAATTCTGTAGCTGGGGTTTTCTATAGTGGCTAGGGTTTTGGTGCCATTGAAATTGATGCTATGACTTGTGGCTTTCATGTGTTGGACTAGTGAGGAACTGTGTTCCAGCTTTTTTACTGCATTTTTGTGTTCATCCAGGCAAGTACTTTTTCTTCTATTGGTCTGTCCAATGTATGTGGCTGGGCATGATGCACAGGGGACTTCGTATATGCCTAGGTTTTCCAGGTCAATTTTATCTTTGGGGTTTCTAAGGATGGCTGCTATTTTTCTGTCTGTTTTGAAGGCAGTCTTGATGTGATGCCTGTGTCCCTGATATATGCCATTTGTTTTGTGGATTGTCTTGATATTAATAGAATACTTCTACTTTACCCCAATGAAAGCAGAGCAAGGAAGTTTGATTTAGACTCATTGATAACAGATTTTTATTACAAGCATAAAACCAATATGTGAAAATTGTAAAGTTGTCCACAGCTGTAGATCAGCAAGTTGCTGAGGCTTTGAGTGAAGAAATCTGACCATTTTCAGCTTCATTTTAAAACTAAAATGAGAGTGTACCCTTCAAGATAGGAGATACTAAGATCAGAAAAATATATGCATTATATGGAATTTTTAACCTCTTTAAAGCAACATAGGTAATATAACTTGGAAATGCTGTCTTAGTCACTGCAGTTCAGAATCAAAACTTGCAACTTAGCATGTCTTTATATGCACAAATATTTGTCAGGCATATTGAAACAATTGTTTTAAGTACAGGAAACTTTTTCAGAAGGGTACTAGTGACTCACCTATATTGAAACAATTGGGTTAAGTTCAGGGATCTGTCTTAAAAAGATACCAGTGCCTCAGCTACCCAGAATTATAATCATTGCTTTAAACCAAATAACTCCTGAAAACCCATACTTTTCCCACTAGCACACACCATAATTTGTCAAATCAGAGAGAACCTACTGTGCAATATGGATAATAAGGGATAAAAGAAGAATTTGTACTTGTTTTGTGTAAGTTGAGTGCACCTGCTAAATGTGGGCTATTACTGCAGAAATGTTAATTTGCTCAAACATAATAATTTATATTGGTTGTTATGAGTAATTTTGGTACTCAACATCATTGAATCTGTAGTTTGGCACAGCTATGTTAGTGAAGAGGAAAAAAACATGGTGTTTTGCACCTGTGCTCCTGATTATTGCAAATTTTAATAAGTTGTTAAAATTAGACATCTCCAGGCTGTCTGGTTACCGACTCCTGCTGCTGTGTGTTTATGTGTTCAAAAAGTTCCTAGTATTGTTTTTATTTAAGCTCTGTTTACTAATAGAAAAGTATATTTATTATAGAAAGTATTCATATTCCACGCATTATTAATTGGAAAGATTGATATGCATGTGCCTTGTGTTTTATGCATCATTTCAGGGGATGATTTGATCATTCTCAATTTGTATAAAACTTAACCTTTTAATTTTTTTAAAAAAATGTTTTATTTGCACAAAGATTAAAATTAAGACAAGAAAACCACCAACAGTTGCAGCTCTCATACTAATCAAAACTATTTTTAAGGATATCATCTTATCATATATATTTAAATCCTTAATTCTTAATATGATACATTAAGCAAAACATTTCGAATATAAACTATTTTATGGAATTCAAACAAATACATAGGCACCCCAAACAATAGAACACTTCTTCACATAGAAAGATAAGTCAGCTTCTCCTTATATAGCTAACAGAGAATGGTATCCTTCCAATCTTACAGAATTATTATTATTTGCAACCAAGAAAGAACACAATATACAATTTTGTTCCTTATAATAAAAATATAAGTATTTATAAAGCTTAATTAGTCTACTAGAATAAAGCTAATATATAAAATAACTTCAGATCAGCCATTATGTCACTTTAGTCCAAGTTAAAGAGCTTGGTTATTGAAGTAATAAGTGAATGAAGTTGGTTTAAAAAAAATACTTTAAAAAAAAATGAGAATCTCATTACTTCTTGACACAGAAAATTCAGTCTACTGAAAATGCATATCTTGCATTACAGAGGGAGGGGATGGAGAGAGGGGGATACATACACACACACACACACACACACATATATATGGTATTCAGCTTTGTTCGGGTATATTCCCACGTCATTATAGTTGTGCTTTTAAAGTTGTAGCAACGTTTCGGCAGAATCTCATCTACCATCATCAGGCTTCTGTATTGTGTTCGTCCGTGAGTCAGACTTTTTTTTTGATGGCAGATGAGATTCTGCCGAAACATTGCTACAACTTTAAAAGCAGAACTATAATGACGTGGGAAAATCCCCGAACAAAGCTGAATACCATACACGTAAGTACCCATGAAAACTTAAGATATGGATCTTTGGTTATTCGGGTTTTCTCCCGCGTAAGATTGGAAGTATCTAGGCAACGTTTCGATGAAGTCTCATTCATCATCTTCAGGCCTGGGGGTACTTACATGTCTGGCATTCAGCTTTGTTCGGGTATTTTCCCACGTGGTGCTTTTAAAGTTGTAGCAACGTTTCAGCAGAATCTCATCTGCCATCATCAGGCTTCTGTATGGTGTTTGTGAGTCAGACTTTTACAGTGGTTTCAGATTTAAATTTGGGGCAGCCTATTGCTATGTCAGAATGGTTTTTTTCTTCCTCCTGATTGGTTGAGAGTCTTGGTCTGTGTTTATTGGTCTTGGAGTTTGCTGTGTTCTGCTACTAGTATCTTCTGTCTGTTTTTTTGGGGGTGGGGTGGGGCTCTTTTTGTATCTTGATTGGCTGGCAACATTGTGTTACTTTATTGGAGGCCTTTAGTGCAGCTTGGCTTCGGGTAAATGGACGGCTATCATTCGTTAGGAAGCTGGGTTTCATCTGGGTGCCTGGTTGGGGTGTGTTTGAGCTGGAGGTATCAGGGGGGATCTGTTTGTGCCCAGATGTTTGCCTGGCTTGTGGTGTGGAGATTTTTTTTGTTTGTGAGTGCAGGCTTCCAAATGATTGACAGCCTGGTGGAAAGCATGAACAGAAAGCATGAACAGAAGAGAGAGTGAGAAGCACAGAAGCACAGAGCTGAAGACCAAGCCTGAAGATGATGAATGAGACTTCATCGAAACGTTGCCTAGATACTTCCAATCTTACGCGGGAGAAAACCCGAATAACCAAAGATCCATATATATATATATATATATATATATATATATATATATATATATATTACACACACACATCCGTAATGTGCTTCCTGGTGTAGAAACCCTATCATGATGTTAATTATTTATTCCTTACAATTATTTATTCCTCACAACAGTGTTAAAATGAATGTTTGGGCTCCAGAGAAACAAAGCAATATACTTCCTGTAGTCTTAAAACAGAGTGTAGTCATATATCATAGCATACCAATTCTTCCAGAGGCAGTATCCTTAAATCTGTGTTTCTCCACCTCAGTAATTTTGAGAAGTGTAGACTTCATCTCCCAAATTTCTGGGAGTGAAATTCTACACGTCTTTAATGTTACTGAGATTGAGAAACACTGCTTTAGAGCAGCCATCTTCAATCTTTTTTTCACCCGATAGTATTGCACTTGTGATTTTATAATTCTAAATAACATAGTTCAAAGGCTGCTACACATTCCCAAACCTTTGCCAGTAAGGGCAGCATCAATTCTGGCCATCTGTGAACTTGGCTAGTTCTTTTAAATCTCAAAAAATGATTCCATGTTCTCATAATTCTTTAAAGGATAGGTTTTAATCAGATATGCAGTCCTATCTAAATTTAAGGAAAAGTTTACAGAACTCATCATTTTTATCTCTCCTGAATTAATGAATGAAGAGGATCACCAGATGAATTAATCTAGTAATCATCTGATAGATAAACCATTGGTTTCATCTTCCATATTTCTTTTGCCCCCCTCCTCCCCCACCGCCAACCAGTTCTGTGGGCATGGCTTAGTTGGTGGGCATGGCTTGGTCATGTGACTGGGTGGACATGGCTTGGTGGTCATGTTATTGGCTGGGTGTGGCCAACTCAATATCACTCACATCGAGGCACACATCTTCTCACCTGGCCTCTTATGACTGTGGGGATGCTGCAACAATCGTAAGTGTGAAAAATGGTCATAAGTCACTTTTTAGTGCCACTGTAACTTTGAATGGTCACTCCACACAAGCAAAGTATCAGGAAAGGAGGGGGAAAAAACTCCAGAGATGTTCCTGAGACAGGAGGTCTAGTTCTGCCAAGAATATAATAAAGGTTAATGGAGAGGCAGTTTCTGTAAGCAACACCAGAATGTTTCCTTCCTGCCTTCCTTACAGAATTAGGCCAGTAATTTCTTCTAACAACCAGTTCTCCAAACTGCTTAGAATGTTAACAACTGGTTCTACTGAATAGGTGCGAACTGGTAGGATCCCATCCCTGGAAATCTTTGCAGAGGTTTCTTTGATTTGCCATTTCCTCCCCAGAAATTGCAAAAAAGTATAGTTTTCTAATATTAAACAATGCTTTTTTAAAAAAAGGCTTAGCATCTTTGTTTACATATTGAAGACTTTCCTAAAGGAAAGCTCTTCCCAAATTCAAACTTGGGTTGAATAGGTATATCATGCTATAATTCTATGTATTCAAAGAAAGATTTATCCCCAATCAGTGCATGTTAATTTCAATTCTACAAGAGCTGTTCTGGTTTTAGTTTCAGTTTCTTAGCAATATCCTGTGTGCTACTATTTCTTCCAAGCTTGCTTGGAATGAAATAGAAAGGAGAGAAATTGGTTATCATTCATGTATTACTAACACCATAAGACTGAAAACTTCTGATAAATTCGGCACAATCACTATTGGAAATAAGAGAAGCAATCTGAGAGATCATTTATAAGCATCCTTGAAATGCAATGGTTCTTGCATTTCAAAGCTTCTGAAGATGATTATGGCAGCATATGTAGAAGAGGAGAGATTTATTTATTTTGTCAAACAATTATTAGATAACAGGTATAAGTATAAACATGGTTATAAATATATGAAATGGATACGTATAAGAAAAAAAAGAAACAATAGGACAGGGACGATAGGCACATTTTGGTGTGCTTATGCACGCCCCCTACAGACTGCTTAGGAAAGGGGTGAGGTCAATAGTAGACAGTCTAATGTTGAAGATTTTGGGGTTTGGGGAAGAAACCACAGAGTCAAGTAGTGCATTCCAGACATTGACAACTCTATGCTGAAGTCGTATTTCCTTCAATCAAGTTTGGTGCAGTTTATCTTGAGTTTGTATCTATTGTGTGCTCTTTTATTGTTATGGTTGAAGCTGAAGTATTCATTGACAGGTAGGACATTGCAATGTATAATTTTATATACTATACTTACATCGGACCGAAGGCAGCATAGTTCTAGGTTTTCTAGGTCTAGAATTTCAAGTCTGGTGGCATAAGGTATTCTGCTACGAGTAGAGGAGTGGAGGATTCTTCTCGTAAAATATTTCTCGACTTTCTTAATTGTATTAATATCAGATATGTAATGTGGGTTCCAATCTGATGGCCTGTATTCAAGTATTGGTCTAGCAAATGTTTTATATGCTCTAGTTAGTAGAGTGATATTACCGGAGAAAAAGCTACACAGGATTAGGTTAACAACTCTTAATGCCTTTTTGGCTATGTAGTTACAGTGGACTCTAGCATTTAGATCATTTGAGATGAGTACTCCAAGGTCCTTGACAAAGTTTTTGTCATCAACAATGTCTATTATTCAGCTTGTATTTTATTTTTTGATATTTTTTTTTGCCAATATGTAAGACAGAGCATTTATTTGTTGAGATTTGAAGTTGCCATTTGTTTGACCATTCTGACACATAATCAAGGTCTTTTTGAAGGGTAGCAGCATTGTCAGTGGTGTTGAATAGCTTCACATCGTCAGTGAAAAGAACACAGTTGCTCTTAATATTATCATAGAGGTCATTGATATAGATTTCGAAGAGAGTTGATCTTAGAACACTGCCTTGGGGGACACCACTGTTGACAGGGATAGGATTTGATAGGATGCTCCCAATTTTGACCATTTGTTGTCTGTTTGACAAGAATGCTTCTATCCAGTTATGCAGATTCTAGAAGTTGATACAGGAATGAGTCAAGACTTGTCCCAATAGAAAAATGTTTCGCACACACAAGCTTGACTCTGTTCTCAAATAATCTGCTGGGCAACTAGAAAAAAAAAATGACCCTGTTCTAACAAGCTAGTTGCAAACCTATATAACCGCATGGGTTTGGAATCAATTCTGAATTGATGTAATGATAGAGTGTACCATCTCTCTGTCTCCATGCAGCTTCCTTGATGTCCCACAATTCATTAAATCCAAGAAGAAGACAGAACACCATAAAAGACCATAGTCCTACTTGACTTGGAAAAGTTGGTATGATTGGAAGGTTCTTAGAAATGGAAAGGTATTATGTAATGGAGGGGAAAGAAACCCACAAGCAGTTAAAAATGACCTACCTTTCCCACAATAAAATAGAATCAAAGAGTTGGAAGGGGCTATTTAGGACAAGTATAATTTCAAAATGTGTTTTCTTGCCTTTGAGAAATGTTACATAACATAAAAGCACACTTTAATGCTGGAGCAGAAGCCGGTAAAAGAAACCTTTTAAAGAAGGCTGAACAAATGGCCTTTATATGTGTTATAACCTTTGTATTCTCACTCAATGTATAGCCATTAGTTTATACTAGGCAGCAAATAGAAATTTTGAGGGCTACTGAACACTTTGTGCTTTTCCTATAACCTTTCTGCAGTTATTTAGCACTTACGTTTTTATAATTGAGATACATTGGGAAAAATCCTTTGCTCAATAGGCCCTAAAATTCAAGCTTTTCCTGTGTCATTCTTACATTGGGATGCAATATAATAAATGCAGGGAGGCTGACCGGTTTGAGAGGTTTGTCCTATCTTTCTTTACAAAAAATAGTAGCCGGGCTGTGCACTTTTGCTCTATCTCAAAGAATCAGATCACAGTTCATGAAGGAATAAAAAGAACAATTATTATAATCTTTCCATCACTCTTTGAACCCTGAGAAATTCCAGGTGATTAAGAAAAATACATTTGTTCTATTCTCTAGGGTCTATGCATTCTCAGTTTTACAGTGTACAAAGGGTACAATTTTAGTTCTCACTTTACTTCATATTTCATCAAAGGGAATGGAAAGTTGTTAGTGAATGATCATTACTTTGATGGTAAAAGTGGATAGTTTTGAGTTTGTTTGTTTTTTTGAATATGATAGGAAAGACAGTTAGAAGAACAGTTCCTGTACTGAACTTGACCAGAGAGCCTCAACTAATTTCCTCCTTGTTGTGAAGAAAGAGATCATTTTCAGACATTAAGCAGGCTGGCAGCGAATCTTGAACACTCGATAAAAAAATATAGTCTCTGTATCTGAAGGTAAAGTTTAGCCTAGAAGATGGATTTTTGACCAAATGGTATTTGTGTAATCTCTTATTACCTAAGATACTTACTTCACTCTCTTCAATGATAGGATGGGCTCTGGAGCTTCATTTGAGTTATAGTTATGGTTCCTTAGGAAATATTTCACCTTCCTCCACTTGAGCATCAGCCAAATTGGTGCAACTGAAACTAAGATAACCTGTTTTGCAAGAAAATTGTCCAAATTTTGCATGGTGTCTCCAGAAAGTTTGACTTCAATATATGCATTACAACTTTTTCCATCACTTCAGGACAGCAATAAGAAAATGAACTCTATTCAATCTCTTAATTCTATGAATCCCTAAGACTAAGGCAATCCATTTTCTTTTCACTTGCATAAAATTGTATTAATATATTTATGCAGTATTAAGTCTAATACCACCTCACCCATTTCCGAGATTCTATCTAACTAAAATAACTCCACTTTTAATTCTGGTTTCCTGACAAATGTAATTTTGCAGACAATCTGTCAGCAGATCTCAGTTTTGCCTTATTTTGATTGCATTTTATTCCATTTCAAGAATTTATAGCAAAATAACAAATTTGCAACTGAGATCCTAAACACACAGTGACGAATGAGAGAGAGAGAGGGAGAGAGACAGAGAGAAAGAGAGAGAGAATCAGGTTGCATCAAGTCAGGACCAATTCTTGTGATTGTAAGGATAAATGCTCTCCATTTCAGTCTTCGATAAAAAACCCACAGGGTTTTCATGATATTCCTGATCCCACTAATCATATCTGTTATTTTCTTCTTCCCTCAACCCTGCCAAGTGTTATATATTTGGATACTTACCTATGATAGGTTGGTCCGTGACGGTGGCAGATTTGAAGAGCTGTCATTGGCCACGAGCCGCAAGCAGGCAGCTATAAAAAAGGCTGCCGCGGTTTCTCTGTATGCGATTACTAGAAAGAAAATAAAAAGGAGAAAAGTCAACTGGGTCTCGAGTCTCTTTTTCCACAATGCAACACTGGCGACGAAGGTGGGATCGTGAGACAAAGGAGCCCAGTTGTGCACATGGCAACGAGGACCAAGTGAGACGAAATGGCCGGGAACAACTCGCCACCAGCACCATTCAACCCAACAACCGAAGACTGGGAATACTACATCGACCAATTCCTCATGTTTCTAGAAGGGAGCAATCTCCAAGGAGTATCCGAAAATAGGAAGAGAGCCGTCTTCCTCACCCATTGCAGTCCCACAGTATTCAAAATGACAAAGGCATTGGCAGCACCCAACGATGTAAAGACGATGGCGTGGACGGACCTAGAGAAATTACTGCGAGCCCACTATGCATCAACCGTTTCATGCCTCATCAAAAGACACGAATTTTATCGGTGCAACCAAAAGGAAGACGAGAGCATCGGAGATTTTGTTGCAGCGCTAAGAGACATTGGCAGAACATACGAATTTCTAAACATGGATGAGGCCATGAGGGACCACGTGGTCCTCAGATTAAAATACCTTACACTACAGGGTCGACTACTAACAAGACCTAAGATAACATTGAAGGAGGCAATAGAAGAAGCCACCGCAGTGGAAGCCACACACAAATCGGCAGCCACCATGCGACAAATGAATAAATTACCAAAAGAAACTCAAGAAGACACAAATCAAACACGCAATAAGACACCAGACGAAACAAAAAAACTCACCACGACAACACACCATGAGGACATTGAATCCCTATCAGAAGATGAAGAGGAAGAAGAACATGTAAATCAACTCCGGTCAGAAAAAGGTAGACGGGAGCGGAATGAAAGAAAGTCAGAATTCCATTGTGTTGGGTGCGGAGGAAACTATCCACGTTCTGAATGCAATTTCTTCGATGCTATTTGCAGGTATTGTGAACGGCGGGGACACATAGCGAGGGCATGCCGAACTAGAAATAACTATGGCCCTAAACAAAGATCCCCCCCCCGAGAGAGGGAAAAGCAAATAGGGAACTGTTGGAGTCAAGAAAACAGAAACAAGCGATAGAAAAAAGCAAACAGAAAAGAGGAAACACATCAAACAATAACCATTGGGCACTCAAACTCAATCAATGCAAAAAAGGTACATGTGCAAGTCACCATAGAAGGCCAGCCATGCAAGATGGAAGTGGACTCAGGCTCGTATTTATCAATGGTATAATGGAATACCCTAAAAAGACTAATACCTGATATAAACAAGGGACAGCTCAAAATACGAAAACTCACATTAAAGGACTACCAGGGAAACAGAATTTCTGTAGTAGGTACCGGACATTTCAAAGTTGAATTCAAAAAACACACTAAAGTCCTTCCATTAACAATAGTCGACCGGGATCGACCCAGCCTATTGGGACTTGAATGGTTTGCACCATTAGGAATCGGAGTAACGGGAATAAACAGCATTACTGAGATAGACTGGGAAGAGAACCTTATGAAAGAATTCCAGGATGTCTTCAATGGAGAACTGGGCAAGTACCAAGGATCCCCTATCTCATTTAATTTAAATCCAAATATAGCCCCTATAAGACTGAAGGCAAGGTGAGTTCCTTTCGTGTTCAAACCAAAAATTGATGAACAATTAGATAAACTTATCACACAGGGGATATTAGAACCAATAGACCACGCAAAGTGGGAAACCCCAATTGTTACCCCTATTAAACCAGATGGGTCAGTACGTATCTGCGGGGACTACAAAGCAACCCTTAACCACGTGCTGCAGCAAAGCGCATACTCAGTTCCAGTGGTACAGCACCTCTTACATTCTTTAGGGGGAGGTAAAATCTTTGCAAAATTGGACCTTGCACAAGCCTACCAACAATTACCAGTTGACCCAGAAACAGCAGAAGCACAAACAGTTGTGACACACAGGGGGGCATTCAAATGCAACAGACTGCCATTTGGAGTTAGCGTGGCCCCAGGGGTATTCCAGAGTTTAATGGAACGCCTATTGCAAGAAATAAAGGGGGTGGTACCATTAGTATCAGCCAAGGACAAAGAACAACTGAAAGACCGCCTAAGAGAGGTCTTAAAAAATTTAAAGAGGCGGGACTTAAAGTAAAAAAAGAGAAGTGCCAATTACCCACCAACAAAGTTGAATTCCTGGGATACCTCACAGACAAAGAAGGGATCCATCCCACTGAAAACAAAATCAGAGCAATAAAGAAAGCTCCTAGACCCAAAAATAAAACAGACTTGCAAGCCTTCTTGGGACTTATTAATTTTTACAATGTATTCTTACCACAGAAAGCACGATAGTGGAACCATTACACAGGTTGCTTGATAAGAAAGCTACCTGGACCTGGGGGCAACGAGAAGAAACAGCATTCCAGGAAATAAAAAACTTACTTACATCAGACTGTGTACTAATACAATACAGCGAGACCCTTCCAATAACATTAACATGCAATGCATCACCATTCGGCATAGGTGGCATACTCAGCCACGTATTACCCGATGGAAGAGAAGCACCTATCACATTCTATTCAAAAATTATCTAAACCAGAGCGGAATTACAGCCAACTAGATAGAGAGGCATTGGCTGCAATAACAGGAATAAAACGTTTCCATGAATATATCTATGGCAGACCTTTTTCACTTGTCACAGACCATAAAGCTCTCCTATGAATCCTCACAGGAAACAAAGCTATACCTAACATACTGTCACCGTGGATGACGAGGTGGTCTGAATTCCTAGCTGCCTATAACTACAACTTGATCTACTGACCAGGAAAGAACATAACACATGCTGATGCCCTGAGCCGTTCCCCCCTACCTGATTTAGGCGATGATCCTGCACCAACCACATCAACCCTTCAAATTGAGACATTGGCAAACCTACCCATAACAGCAACAGACATTGCTATGGAAACCACGAGAGACAGAAACCTGACACGGATTTTAAATTGGGTAGATAAAGGGTGGCCAGAGACTGCAAGTGACAAGGCTGCTAAACCATTTCGGAATAGACAAACAGAACTATCAATCTTAAAGGGATGTATACTATGGGGGGGATAGGGTGGTCATACAGAACATATTAAGGAAACGAATACTTGAATTATTGCATGAGGCTCACCCGGGTATTGTCAGAATGAAGTCCCTGGCTAGGAGTTATGTATGGTAGCCAGGGATGGATAAAGATATAGGAGAATGGGTAGCAACTTACAAACAATGCCAGGAATCTAGACCTACAACCCCTTCTGCACCTATACATGAATGGGAAACCCCTAGGGGACCATGGTCTAGAATACACATTGATTTTGCAGGACCAACTAAAGGACACACATTCTTAATAGTGGTAGATGCTTACTCAAATTGGCTGGAGGTAAACATCATGCACTCAACCATGACAGAAGCTGTTATTGGACAACTAAGAAAACTTTACGACACATGGATTGCCGGATTTAGTTGTATCCAACAATGGACCACAATTCACGGCAATAACATTCAAAAGGTTCCTGGCAGAACAAGGGATAAGGCATGCACTAACAGCGCCAGGATGTCCAGCTATGGATGGAAGGGTGGAACGCATGGTCCATTACACTAAGCAAGCACTACACAAATTGGGATTGGGGATATACAAGAAAAAATAGAAAAACTACTAAGTATACAACACATTACACCAAACACCACAACAAATAAAAGCCCAGCAGAATTATTAGTGGGGAGGAAACTAAGATCAAACCTAGACAGGCTACACCCCACATATAGCCCAGAAAAGCCAGCAGACTCCTCCAGTAAGTGCCACACATTCAAAACAGCAGACCTAGTCTATGCAAAAAACCTCACGGGGGAATCATTGTGGATACCGGCAATAATAATCCAAACAACAGGACCCCGGTCATACAGGGTAGACACAGGATGGAAAGAGCTGGAGGAGACACATAGACCAAATCAGATCAAGGACCACACTGAGAAACACAATCAGGACGAGGAGGGGGGGAGAACCTACACAAATAAAGGAATTACTGGAAACATTAAACAAAAATAGCCAAACCAGAGAGGAGGGAAGACCCCTCAAACACAAAAGGGGAGTGGGAGACCCTCCACAAGTAAAAGAAGTGACAAAACAAACCCTAACAACAACACAACAACCAATACTAATATTAGTCCCAATCGGAAATCGCAAACACGTACCTGAAACTATAGAAGAAAACAACTTGGGGACGCTGGAGCAGACTTCGAAGAGCTATCAGGAAGCCACTCCTGGTAGGAACGGCCGAGCAGACTCAACCAGCCAGGAAAGGCCTGGCGGGAGTGGCATGGCTGACTCTACCTTCCAGAAGGCTCCATGGAAAAGAACGGGAAAAACAGCAACCCCGTCCGAACAGTCCAGAGGCGAACTCATGACTGAATTGCGCAGGTCCAGTCAGAACCATAAGAGCCCCGCCTACCTACGTGACTAAGTAAGATTGGTGAGGCCCGGATTGGTTAGACTGGACCACGGGGAGGGGTGTTGTATATTTGCATACTTACCTATGATAGGTTGGTCTGTGGTGGCGGGAGATTTGAAGAGCCATCATTGGCCACGAGCCTCGAGCAGCCGGCTATAAAAAAGGCTTCCGGGGTTTCTCCGCATGGAATTACTAGAAAGAAAATAAAAAGGAAAAAAGTCAACTGGGTCTCGAGTCTCTTTTTCCACAACACAACACCAAGTACTGTTGTTTTTTTCCTTCCTGTATTCAAAATTCATCCTATGCCAAAAGTAGGAAATTTCTTAGCTTAATTGGTTTATTTCTACTTCTAGTTGATTGTAAGGTTCACCCAAGCCATAATTCAAAGGTGTTTGCTTTCTCTCACTTATTTCTTATCCAGATTTCAGAGCCACACATTACTTCTTAAAACCATCAGCTCTCTGCTGTCATACAAATATTTTTATCTTTCCTATCCCTTTCTATACTTTCTGGTTGTCATTCGCTTTTTCTCCTTAATATTTAACTATCAATACAAAAATTTTACTTTGCTAATTTTCATTTTACTTTCCTAATAAGCTCTTCTAAGTCTTTCCTTTCATCTACTGTAGTAAAGGGACATTGTTTGCCTATTTCATATTCTTAAGTTTTCAATCTCCAAATTGATCCCAGCTGTTATATCTTCTCATCTTGCTATTCTTACATTTGTTATGTAATTAAAGTGCTATGAGCAACATATGCATTATTGTCTCAATGCTTTTCTATTCTGAATCACTTTGCTTTTCTAAATTTAATCCTTAAGAAGCTATTTACTATGAGATTTATCTTTGAAAAATCAGGTGTTCTGGCATACCTATTATCTGTAACACTCTGTAGATTCTGACATGATCTGTATGAAAAATCATATTGCGGTCAATAAAGAGCAGATTTCAAATTATCTTCACTTCTTCACAACCATTTGTGGTTATCTATCCAATTTTATGACTTTTCTGTCTTTTCTGAAATCTGTTGTTCATTTGACACTTCTTTTTTTCACATAAGGCTATATTCATATTTGTACAATCTCAAGCAAAACTTGTATGGGAATTAAAGATTAACACAAATTGCAATAGTATGTGTCCTTTGGGCAAATTCATGATCCATGTACCATCATTGTGGTTTCTCCCGAGATTTATAGTAGGATATGCTGTAATTGACATGATCTTACTAGGTGATAATGCAGAAATGGGAACACCAATGAAGAATGTATGCTTCTTTTCTACATATTTTTTCAAATTTCCAAAACTGCCTGGTATCTTCCTAGATTAATGGACATGGCACTTGGAATACACTTTAATTGGGGGGTCCTTGGTGCTCTCTGAGCTTGCTTTTTTCTTACAGATGTTTCATTATCCAAATTAGGTATCATCTGATGATGTTACTTAGTTTGGGTAATGAAATGTCTGCAAGAAAACAAGCAAGCTCAGAGAGCACAAAGGACCCCTCATGTCAACCTTGATCTACAAATATTCTCCTTTATTAGTATTATTTAATGGGCAATGACTGTTAAAATTGCAGAGACTCTGATCTAATATTTTGCTAAAGGTTCCCCCCCCCCCCCAAGCAAGATGCTTGCCACATTAAACAATGACAGTTGAAGGGACTTTGTGGATTTCAGCATTTCATGTTATTTACAAATAGTAGTTTGTAGCTAGTGTTTTGGTTTGACAGTTGTTCCAAAAGGAAATAAAAACCCTAACATTCATTATAGAAAATATTTTTTTTTTTTGAAAAAGATTTTATTAATTTTCTACAGACAAACAAGACAAACAAAACATAAAAACATCAACTCTCATATATACATCAAGTGTGTCAGTTGGTTCATCATTTTTGTGCATTCATTCTGTAGTCTCAATTACAATTATGTTACATAACAACTCATATCGTCAATCCAAACTTATGTATCCTAATATCACTAAAAAAAAAATTATTTTTGACTAAATTTTTAATCATTCATGCTTTATGAGCTAACAATACTTTAAACCAATTGACTCTATAACAAATCCTATAATCATATCATATCAATCCTTAAAAAACCCTTTATAAATATAATGTCAAATAACAAAATAATAGCAAAACATTCTAACATTCTAAATATTCTATTGTCGTATTTTATCATCTAGCCATTTATAAAAAAGATCCCAAATTTCATAAAATTGTTTATCCTCTTGCTCTCTAATTTCAAATGTCAATCTGCTCATCTCAGCACATTCCAATATTTTCTTAATAATTTCTTCCTGTAATGGTATTTTCTCATTCTTCCAATTTTTAGCAAATACAATCCTAGCCGCTGTTAATACATTTACAATCAGGTATTTCAAATCTTTACTATATATATCAGGTAAAATTCCCAATAAGAAGATCTCCGGGTTCAAGTCTATATGTTTCTTTGTCATTTTTTCCAACCACATGTGAATTATAGTCCAATATTTTCTAGCATCCTCACAAGTCCACCACATAGGGTAATACGAGCCGGGTATCTGATGACATTTCCAGCATTTTTCAGATTTGTTCTTGAACATTCTTGCTATTCTTGTCGGAGGAAAGTGCCACCTGTAAAACATCTTATACAAGTTTTCTTTATATGCTGTTGACATTGTCATTTTATAATTTTGAGACCACAATTTCTGCCATTTCTCTAAATCAATCCCATATCCAAAATTCTTCCCCCAAACAATCATAGTTTCTTTAACTTGTTCTTTCTCTAATTTAATTCCCAGTAAATAACCATATAGTTTTTTAATCACCTTCTCATCAGTACCCATCAAAATCTTATCTAAATCAGTCTGTTTATCATAAAATCCCTCCGTTTTGGAATCTTCATCATACCTTGAATGTATTTGTGCATATGAAAACCAATTCATCCTTATACCTTGTTCCTCTAAGTTTTGGATCGATTTAAGTTCACCCTTTTCATCTAAAAGTTCCCCATATCTAACTGTTTGTTCCTTCTTATAAATTATAGGATAGGAAAATGCTTCAATGGTCGATAACCAAACTGGAATTTTCAAATAACATTGTCTTTTTATCTTCTCCCAATTTAACCACAAAGACTCCCGTACATAATGTCTTCTAAAATAACCCTGTGTTTTAGTTCCCTTATACCATAAAAAAGCATGCCAGCCCAGCAGCAAGTCATGCCCTTCTAATGTCAGCAACCTATGTTTCCTTAATGTTATCCATTCTTTAACCCACATCAAACTTGCAGCTTGATAATACAATTCCCAATTAGGCAGGCCAAAACCTCCTCTAATTCTAGCATCTTGCAGAAGCTTTAGCTTTATTCTCGCTTTTTTACCTTGCCATATAAACTTCAACATAATTTTATTTAAATCTTCAAAATAGTCTTTTCCAAGCCTAATTGGTATTGTTTGAAACAAAAATAAAATTCTAGGTAAGATATTCATCTTAATTGTCGAAATTCTCCCTATTAATGACAATTGCAAGTTTTCCCACTTCTTCAAATCTGTAATTATCTGTTGTTTAAGTTTAATATAATTATTCTCCTTTAATGTGCTACATCTTGTTGTCAATATATCCCCAGATACTTAACCTTATTTGTAACTTGAATTTTCAAAAGGTCTGCCAGTTCTTCTCTCTGTCTCAATAGCATATTCTTTGTCAAAATCTTTGTTTTGTCTTTATTTATTTTCAAACCAGCCACCTCTCCATATGCCTCTATCCTTTCCAGTAACTTTGGAGCTGTTTCTAGCGGATCTTCCAAAATAAAAGCTAAATCATCAGCAAAAGCTTGTAGCTTAAATTCTTCCTTCTTAATTTATCATGGTCCAGATTAGATATGGTCTGGATCTCAACAGAATTAATATCCAATATTAAAGAAACAAATATTGAAACAAGTACTTGGGCAGATCATAGCCCAATGACAATTAAATGGAAAGGACAAAAAAGAAGATCGAGATGGACATTAAATAATACCATTTTAAAGGAGAAAGATTTTATACAATGGATGGAGAAGGAATTGGCTTTTTTCTTCAGAGAAAATAAAAAAGAAGATACTTCAACGCAGAATGTGTGGGATACAATGAAGGCATACGCTAGAGGTTTGATAATAGATTATACAAGGAAAAAGAATATTAGGAAAAGGCAAGCTTCTAAGGCCTTGGAAGATGAGTATAAAATTCTTGAAAAAGAATTACAGAAAATGCCACAGAAAAAGGATATTAAATTGAAGCTGGATGTAATCAAACATAAAATGGAATTAATAGAGAAAGAAGAACTGGCACAGAAAATTAGAAACTCTAAACAGAATTATTTTGAAGATGCAAATAAACCAGGTAGATGGCTAGCATATAAATTGAGAAAAGAGAAGGAATCAAGAAAAATATTGAAGTTAATAGACGAACAAGGCCAAGTTTGTTATGGCAATAAGGAGAAAAAAGAAATTATTCGAGATTTTTATGGACAACTATATAAACAAGAGAATATTGATGAAGAAAAAGTCAAACAGTATTTACAGGAAGCTAATTTACCAAAGGTACCTAAAGAGACTGAAGAAATGCTAGAAAGCAATATAACAATGATGGAACTAAATGAAGCATTTAAGAGACAAAATAATGGGAAAGCACCGGGTCCAGATGGGCTTCCAGCAGAATTCTATAAAACATTTCAAGAATCATTGAGCATTCCATTGTTAGAAGTTATGAATGAAGTTATGTTAAAAAAGATAATACCTAAAACATGGTCAGAGGCTTATATTACACTTATACCGAAGGAAGAGACTGACCCATTGCAAATTAAGAATTATAGACCTATTTCTTTATTGAATGCAGACTATAAAATTTTTGCTTCAATCTTAGCAGAAAGACTTAAAAAATATTTAAATAATTTTATTCACCCAGATCAAAATGGATTTCTGCCAAAGAGACAAATTAGAGACAATATGAGAGTAATCTTGGACACTTTGGAATACTATGAGGCTCATCCTGAAAAACAAATGGCTTTGATATTCCTAGATGCTCAAAAGCATTTGACAACGTGAACTGGAGATTCATGTTATTATTATTGGAGCAGATGGGTTTTGCTAAAAAATTTATTCAAGCAATAGAAGCCATATATAATAAACAGACAGCAAGGGTAATGATGGAGGGGGAACTTACAGATTTTATTAATATAGAAAATATTTTTAATTTGCAAAAGATGCCTCTTATTCTTCAGCAAGTCCTTCCAGAGTCCATTGCAGTTGGGCAGCTATATTAAATTTGAATAATTAAACAGATAAATAAATATAGATGATTTAAAAAAAAAAAAAGCCAAAATGAGCCTTTCAACATTTGTTACAAATGATTCTTCCAATACACAATGATTAGAAGGACCCAAGAAAAGTCACTATTTATTTACAGTATATACCTGAAAGTTCTGTCAGTCTTCTTCTTTTTCTCTCCCTCTTTCGTGAAACAATGAAAATGATGTAGCACTTTTTGCAGGCATGTTGTCTTTCTGTGGTTCTCTGAAGGACCAAATCAGTTTGTCTCAATCTGTACTGATTCTACTACATGCTATATGGCCACAAATTTAGTCCAAGCAGCCCATTTTGCCTCATTGTCTGGGATATGGCAAAATAGGAATGATGCCAAATCAGTAACAATTTGTTTGTTTTATGAAACTCCAAATCAGACATAAGGCTGTACCCATATTTTGGACAATGAATCTTTATATAACCATAGAAAGAAAGCTTAACAATCTAGTATTTCATTGTTTGTCATTAAAAATAGAATGAAAAAATCTGCTAACATTTCTCTTTGGGAAAACACCACCGCACTATTCTTAGAATATATAATGCTTGCTTAAACTTTCAAGAGGTTCAGGATGAAGTTTTATTCTACAGTCTTTGTGTGTGTGTGTGTGTGTGTGTGTGTGTGTGTGTGTGTAAAATCTGAACAAGTTTTGAGTAGAAAGTCAGCTCTTGGAAACTCCTTGTCAAAAACCTACCTGTAAAAAAAAGTTGTTTCTTAGTGTCCCTACAATGTTCAAATTCACTTTTTTTTAAAAAAGGAGAGGAGTAGAATACTTCAGCACAGCATGTAATTTTGTCCTTGCCTTCCAAGTAATTTATGGTTATATTTCAAAGCATCTGTCCAGCTGCTAGGAAATGTGGGTCAGACATGGGATCTTTTGAAAATTTTCATTCAACTCATGCTAATGCGATTCTTTACTGTAACTGGGGCAACAAAAGACCAAGAACATCTTTTCCCCAAAGTTCCCTACTTTGTGAAACTCAGTTTCTGGATATACAATGAGGCAAAAGGCATCTGCATGAAGAACATTTTCATGTGAATCATTGTGGCCCAGTCCCTCCTTGGTAATTTCTGATATGGTTTGCTCTCTGACCTAGAAAATGACTGTAGGGCTGAAAAGAATGGTTGATGAAAGAAAGTAACCAAAATCACTTCCACAAACCCTCAGGGAAGTTAGCAATTCAGAGGTTCTTGCAAAGGAGATAGTGTTAAGAAGAGACTCAGACTGGCCTTTCCCTGGCTCATTGAATATAAGAGAGAGAGAAGGAAAAGCAAAATTGGATTTGCAATTATGTTAATGTAACTTATCTCAATGCAGCTTGGCTTTAGTCTTCTTGTGGAGTCTATTTTCTGATTGGGACATGCTTGAAAGGTTGCACATATACACAAAAAGCCAGCTGTTGTTTGTCACAGGGACAAAAATGATATCTATATGATTCATGTTCCTTGCATAAAGACTAGGTTATGTCATTCAAATATTGTGTAACTTTGGGAACATATGTAGGTAAGCAGCATGAATATGTAATAGTCATTGATAGTCTTAATTTCTCCAATTTTCTTCATTTAAGTAATTTCAATAATAAAGGAGAAAAATAAACTGTCTTTAAAGTGTCATTAATTTCTTTCAAATATATTCTTTGGGTAATATTTATTTTTGTTGTATTGCATATCTTCTTTTTACAACATCAGGAAACATTCTTTTGAATCCATTGATTGATTATGTGCCATCAATTTGAGGTCAATATAGATAGTCCTTGTCCAGGATGACTGTTCACAACTTGACCTTTCAGCTCTTCCAGCTTTGTATCCATCACTACTGGAACTGAGTCCATCCACTTTGATGCTCTTCTCATTCCTTCCAACTTTTTCAGTGTTATAGACTTGTCAAGAAAAAATAGGTCTTTGCATAATATATCTAAAATGTGGTAATTTGAGCTTGGTCACTGTCTCAAGTGAGTTGATTTGTTTTGTTACCCATTTATTTTCAGGGCTACTCATGGTTATTCTCAGAAGTTTTCTCCAACACTAACACGAAATTTCAAAAGTATTAATGCTGTTCAGTTTCTGCTTTTTAAATGTTCAACTTTAGACTCGTGGATTTCCATTCCTAAAATACCCCAGTCAACCATGCTGGCTGAAGAATCCTGGGAGCTGAAGTCCACAAGTCTTCAGGTTGCCAAAGCTGGATATCCCTGGCTTACATGATTTCTAGATATTATATCCTTACATCCAACTATCTTTTCTAAGTGCTCCAGGGCTACTCTTCTAAGTGCTAGTCTGTGGCATATTTCCTTTGCTAATGATAATTGATACTAATAGACCAAAGCTATCCATACGTCAGTATCTACGTTGTCAATTCTAGTTGCTCTACCTGTTATGATTAGTTTGGTCATCTATATTTAAACTTAATTCCACTTTTCGCTTTCCTCTTTTATTTTTATGACTAATGCTTGCAGATAATTTGTACAGTATTTCCAGTTAGCAGAATGATATTATCAGCATAGATGAAGGCTACCAATATTTCTTTTGCTGTGTTAAAAGTACATTTTTGTTCTTCTCATTCAGCCTCCCTCAATTTATTTTCAGCATGCAGCTTGAATAAATAAGGAAATATGAGCATACAGTTTCGTTCCACTGTGGCTGACCTGGAGCCAGTCTGTTTTGTTCAGATTGCAGTTCAGTCAAAAGTAACAAATTGATTTATATAGCTTAATCGTTACAGAATATACATAGAAGTCGGCAAGTTTTAGATATTTCATGTGTTCCTGGGTTTCAGCTTGAACTTGATTATTAGGAGGCTGAACATACTTTGAAAATGTTTGGGAAGAAATGCTTCAACCCCCATATAAATACAGATGTTCTCTTTTCCAGCATGGGGGAAAAATGAACTTTTGATTTTAGAAGTTCACTCAGTGAAGTTAATGCATCTCTTCAGTATATGGTTCATTTTGGGAGGTGGTTTATGTAGACGTCTGAGAAGGTTGAGATAGTTATTGAATAGCTGAGAGGTGTTATAGTTTTGCCCAGTACCATACTAGGTCTGAAGCATTCACAATCATGGTTATTGTATACTTTTTTAAAACTTAGATTAACTTACCCTGAGTTTAGGCTGACAACTTTTATGATTAATGCGACTAGTGCCAACGGCCGGGCTTATGGATCAACCAGATCTGGTCTGGCAAAAATAGAGATTACTGTATTTTAGATGGAAGTAAAGATTTAGATTTCTATAACTCTTTGCTCTCATCTAGAAATTTTCAAGAATTTGGGGCTCATTCCCGAAGTGGAAATTGGGATTCTTTCCCAAAGGAAAAACTCTGGATAGATTTCTGAAGGTCAAGATCCAGGCTAAGACTCTTTTGAACATTCTCATCTTCTGCAACAGCTTAAACTCAATTTATGGACTACAAATAAAAGAATCATTCTCCAACAGTGATCACAACATGATTGACATTTACCTAAATATGCATGCTTATAAAAATCATCATAATGATGGAATCCCCAATTATAACTTAAAAAAAACCAACTATGATCTCATTGACACCAACTTCTCATCTCTTGATTGGCAAATTCTATTCACTGACTGTAATACTGCTGAAAACTTTTATAACTTTTTTTTGCTCGAAGTCAAAAGATTCATCAAACTGTATGTACCACTAATAACCCCCAAAACCAGAAAAAAACAAATTACCTATAACAATAAGGAAATTCCAATCCCCAAACAAAACTGGCTATGTATATAACTTTAAAAACCACTACAAAAATCTATGTCACTAGATAAAGAGTGAATGTACCACCCAATCACATTAAACAAGAGGAAGACTTTCAATGCCATGCCTTCTATAATTTTGTAAACAACAAACTTAAAGACTCGAGATCTATCCCACCCCTAAAAGGACCTAACAATGAAGACTGTAATAATAAAACCATTAAAGCCAATCTCTTTAACATATTCTTCGGCTCAGTCTTTGTAAATAGCAACTGTTCACACCCAGTATTTCCTACTCGTGCTACAAATAATTACAACAATCTGATGAACATCAATTTCACAGAAGACAATGTTGAAAAGGCATCTTTATCTATTTGACCTGATGGACTATGTGCCTACTTCTTATAAAAGCTTTCCACTGCCAATAGCAGGACCACAAAGCATAATCTTTAAAAAATATCTCAGGACCAGCTCCTTGCCTAACCTATGGTCACTAGCTATGGTCATCCCTATTTTCAAAAAGGGAGACCCCAGCCTAGTTGAAAATTACAGACCAATCTTTTTATGTTGTGTCACCTGCAAAGTCATGGTATCCATCTTTAACCAATCCATTACCCTTCACTTAGAGACAAACAACCTACTTTCCAACAAACAATTTTGTTTCAGAAAAAAATCCAACAATCTTCAACTCATACATTGCAGAAACATATAGACTACACAACTCGATCAAGGCAAAGCAATAGACACAATTTACATAGACTTCTGTAAAGCCTTTGATTCAGTGATACATGACAAATTATTTCTAAAATTAAAATCTTATGTATTTCTGGACCTCTGTATAATTGGATAGCTGTGTTCCTGTCAAACAGGCAACAAGTGGTCAAAATAGGGAGTGCCCTATCAAATCCTGTACCTGTTAACAGTGGAATCCCCCAAGGCAGCATTTTAGAACCAAGACTCTTTATACTTTACATAAATGACCTTTATGATCATATTAAAAGCAATTGTGTTCGCTTCGCTATGATATAAAACTATTCAACACCACCGACAACACTGGTATCATTCAAAAAGACCTTGACTATGTATCAAAATGGTCAAACAAGTGGCAAGTTGAAATCTCAACCAATCTTACACATTGGCAAAAAAAACCAGAACATAAAATACAAGCTGGATGGACACAACCGTGTAGATAACTCTCACTCTGTCAAGGACCTTGGAGTACTTATTTCTAGTGATCTAAGTGCCAGAGCCCACTGTAACAACATTGTCAAAAAAGCATTAAGAGTTGTTAACCTAATCTTGCGTAGCTTCTTCTCTGATAATATTGTACTGCTAATTAGAGCAGGCAAAACATTTATTAGACCAATTCACAAATACAGATCATCTGTCTGGAACCCGCACTGCATATTGGACATTAATACAATTGACAGAGTCCAGAGATATTTCACGAGAAGAGTCCTCTGCTCTTTTGCTCGCAATAGAATAACTTATACCACCAGACTTGAAATTTTGGACTTAGACAACTTAGAACTATGCCGCCTTCGGTCTGACCTAAGCGTAGTATATAAAATTATCTGCTACAATGTCCTACCTGTCAATGACTACTTCAACTTCAACCACAACAATACACGAGCACACAATAGATACAAACTTAAGGTAAACCGCTCCAAACTCGATTGCAGAAAAATACGATTTCAGCAACAAAGTTGTCAATGTCTGGAATGCACTATCTGACTGTAGTTTCTTCCCCAAACCCACAAAACTTTAATCTTAGACTGTCTACTGTTGACATCATCCCATTCCTAAGAGGTCTATAAGGGGTGTGCATAAGCGCATCAACATGCCTAATGTCCCTGTCATAATGTCCCCTTTTATTCGTACCCATTTCATGTAATCATAACCGTGTTCTAATTATATCTGTTATCTATGTAATGTAAACCTGCAAGCAACACCAGTAGTATAGCAGGCAATGGGATGTGCAATTTTACTTGAAGCCTGGCTTACATAAAGGTACAGTTTCCCCTGCACATACATGCTAATTGTTCCCAATTCTAGGGGCCGATGCTCATCTCCATTTCAAAGGCGAAGAGCTTACATACTGCACTGAAAATCCAATTTTCCTTCGTCTTGGCTTTCTTTTTTCTTTAGTCTCTTGTGCTGTCCCAGGTTTCTTTCCTCTGCAGAAACTAAGCTTTATTTGATTTTCAATAAGGTCTGGGCATATTTTAATTTAGAAATATTCACAAACAGGTGATTATTTTTCAAAAAGCATCCAGGAAATGTTTACAAGACAGAATAGCTTAAACAGCCTCAAATATTGCAGTTATTATGAAGAAGAAAGTCCATCTTATTTAAAAAGATCATCCAGGTATGCAGAAAGGAAGGTTGGATTTTGTATTACTATTCCCTTAGGGGGAACAATAATATACCTGATGGGCTTCCGGTTTCGCGTGGCTTCGGGGCAGCAGGAATTCGCGACAGCTCGCGATTCCTGCTGTGCTAGCCGCCGAGGTACCCCCGATCCAGATGGGTCAGGGGGATATGGCTGCCCTGTAGGGACAGCTGAAGAGAGAGGGGAGTCGGATGGGGGTTGGGGGTGTCGCAGACCCCCTCCTCCTCTGGAAAAACCCCTTTTTCCCAAGGCGGTGGAGCGGCAGTCAGCAATGGCCGCCACGAAGAAGCCAGCAACCGGGTAAGATTGCGCTGGAGGAAGTAAGAAAAGTGAAAGAGCTGTCTGAGCCGGGTCAAGTAACATCTTTAAAATTGGTTGGAACTGAGCTGTTTGAATTGCTGGAGGATACATTGTATCCCTAAGAAGATCGAAAGCGGCGGAGAAGCTGTTAAAGGGAACTTTTTTTTTTTCTTCACTCTCCCACCCCATGGAAACAGCAGATATGTTTGGACATATTGGACATTGAAAGTGAATTGTTTTGAGAGTTGAAGCTAAGGGACAAAAGGGTTTTTGGACATTGAAAAACTTAAGAAATTGGAAAACCCTTGTTGGAGGTATGGATTTCTGATTATTTAAAATTGATATTGCAAGTGGGAAGGGAGAGGAAAAAAAATTGGAGCAGAAGCTGAAAAAGGAGGAGATTGCCTAGAATCCCAAAGAAAGGTATGTGGTAATTGGACCTCTTTGATTAAACATTAACCCCAGAAAGAGAAAGAGAAGAAGGAAGAAAAGTATTAATTTTTGGAATTTTTTTTTTTTTGAATTATTCTTGATTAAAAATATTTGTGGTTGTTTTGGGAAAAGTTTCTTTTTTCATAATGGCATCGCTTGTGGATGAACTAAAGACTGAATATCAAAAATATAAAAAAGAAGATACTTTGGGCACTTTGTTTCAATTCTTAGAAATGGCGTTATGTACTTATGAAAAGTTGACTACGCAGCAGAAGGACTGGGACAAAGAAGAAGAGGAAGAAGAAACCATCTTTGATGAACAATGGGTTCTTTCCGGGGAGGAGGAGAAAAAGGATAAGAAAAAGGGGATTTTAAGAATTATAAAAACAACCAAAGAAGAGAAAAATGAGCGGAAAGGTGGAGGCAAGGTTAGAAAGCAAAGGAAAGGGAGTAAGAAAAGGGAGGAGGAAAGACAAAGGGGTAAAAAGGGCAAGGAGAAGAATAAGCAAGAGAGAAAGGGGGGGAGGAGAAGCCTCAATGGGGGGAAGCAAGATCTAAAGAAAAAAAGTTTATTCAGAGACAATGGGTGAATTTAATTTAGGATAAAAGAGGGATTCTGGAGGGTACATAAGATTGTGTTTTTTATATGTGTATTTAGAGTATAAAATTCATTGTATAATTTTAGAATCTTTTAAACAGAATCCCAAGAAAAATTGTTATATGAAGTACTTTTAAGTTAGGGTAATGAGTTATAGACGTTACTCCAATTGGTGTATAGGAGAAGTATAATAAAAGAAAAAAGATGAATGGATAGTTGGAAATAGAACAGACAAAGAATATTATTGAAAATGGTAATAAGATATGAAAGGATATATAAAGGTTTTGTTATGTTTTTTTTTTCTTTTTTGGATGTTGTATATTGAAAAAAGGCAAAAAAATTTAATTAATAAGAAATAATTTGGATGAAAAGGAGAAGTTGGGATAAGATATGAAGTTAAATAGACAAAGTATTGATACTATAATTTGGGATTGTTATGTTCTATTGGTTTTCTTCTTTTATTATTTTTTCTTAGAAAAGAACTTATAAGCTGTTATGCCTTGTGCATTGTTTATATAAAATTGATAAAAATGGTTTATATATATAATATAAAAAAGAAAATGATAATCAGATATGGAAGGATATATAAAGTGAATATGATGTTTGAATTTGTGTCTGTATGAAGAGTTTCAACCCGGGATCAGACAACCTTCAGAAAAGATCTTTTAGTTTTGTTTATGTTTTGTTCTATGTAAAATTAATAAAATTTGTTTAAAAAATAATAATAATATACCTGATGAATATCTTATCTTTCTTGGAGCTCTTTTCAGGATATAAGCAGTATTTCTCTTGTGAGGACATAGATGTGCTTGCCCCTGGTACCTCTCCTAGTTACTTCATTGGAAGCTGTTTTCACTCAAGTGAATATTGTTCTACCATCAAGCACTTAGTGCTTGCCAAGGGATATTTGTGTGCTTTTTGGTACACCCTTTCTTCGCCAAGATGTTTAGTTAGACATACTGGAATATAGTCTATGGCTTGTTGCTTATTCAGAATTGTGGTATCAGAATGAACCAAATCCTGAATTATTAAGTCAGTTGAGACAGAATAAGTGATTTCCTGATATGAAGTACCGTATATACTCGAGTATAAGTCGACCCGAATATAAGTCGAGGCACCCAATTTTACCACAAAAAACTGGGAAAACTTATTGACTCGAGTATAAGTCGAGGGTGGGAAATGCAGCAGCTACTGGTAAATTTCAAAAATAAAAATAGATACCAATAAAATTACATTAATTGAGGCATCAGTAGGTTAAATATTTTTGAATATTTATTTCAAAGAAAAACAGTAAACTAGCTCTGTAAGTGGAAAAGAGAGCCAACAAAACCAATATGGTATCAACAATAACTTTAAAAGTACAAAAACCTTAGCTCAATCAGCAACCAAGCTAAAACACAAGAGTTAAAATCCTTCAAAACTGGATTCCTCATCATCATCTGTATGTCCAAACAGAGTCACTCTCTCCCTTGCAAGAAAAAAGCATGTGTATGTGCTGCATGTACATCCTGTTTTGGAGAGCCACCATCTCTTTCACAGCTCTCCCTCATGCCTCCATTGCATGTGCACACATGCCATGGCTCAATAGTAGGTCAACATACAGATGTCACACTAGGTTCCCTCCTCAAAAGGAACATCCAACCTTTCTTGAGAAGTACAAACTTCATCTGTTCAGGATTGTGGTGACAAAGGTGAAGGAGGATGGGGCTGAGAGAAAGGAAGGGAAGAAAAGATCATTGACAGGGAGAAAGACAGGGAGAAACACCTGGAAGTGTGAGCCCTCGAGTTTCCTTAGGGAAGACCAGACAACAAGGGGAGAGGAGAGGAGGAGGAAGAGGAGGAGAGTTAAAAAAAAAAGAGTGGGAAGCCAACTCACGCGTGCCATCAAAGCCAGGGGGAAGTGGGGCTTTCTCCGCCTGCTGCTGCCAGAGGAGTGTGTGGGGTGTGTGTGGGGAAAGGGGGTTCGTGCCGAGGCTCCGCAAGCGATTACCAGATTTGCAGCTCCGTTTGTTGGTGAAGCTGGAAGCGCGCAACGCAGGAGCTCGCAGGGGCCCCGGGCGCCCGTTAATGGGGAAGGAGAGGCCGCTTGGGGTCGCCAGGCTCAGGCAGCCTCCCCCCCCAGCAGCGAAGAGCTGCTCCGGGGGCTCCCGCCATGGCGCAGCCAGGCACTTTGTCTCGCTGCTCCCGGAGCAGCTCTTCGCTGCTGGGGGGGGGGGCGGAGGAGGCTGCCTGAGCCTGGCAGTTTGTTTCCTGGGGAGTGTGGCGTTTGCGGTTCTCCTGTTCAGTCCCCAACGGTGAAAAGACTTTCGGAGCTGCAGGCTCTCCTTCCCCATTAACGGGCGCGCTTCCAGCTTCGCCAAGAAACCGCCAGGCTCAGGCAGCCTCTCCACCCCCTCCCCTAGCAGCGAAGAGCTGTTCCGGGGGCAGCGAGACAAAGTGCCTGGCTGCGCCGTGGCGGGAGCCGCCGAGAGGAAGAGGGCCACCCTTTCCTGGGGAGTGTGGCGTTTGCGGTTCTCCTGTTCAGTCCTCAACGGTGAAAAGACTTTCGGAGGTGCGGGCTCTCCTTCCCCATTAACGGGCGTGCTTCCAGCTTCGCCAACAAACCGCAGGCTCAGGCAGCCTCCTCCGCCCCCTCCCCTAGCAGCGAAAAGCTGCTCCGGGGGCAGCGAGACAAAGTGCCTGGCTGCGCCGTGGCGGGAGCCCCCGGAGCAGCTCTTCGCTGCTAGGGTAGGGGGCGGAGGAGGCTGCCTGAGCCTGGCAGTTTGTTGGCGAAGCTGGAAGCGCGCAACGCAGGAGCTCGCGGGGGCCCCAGGCGCCCATTAATGGGGAAGGAGAGGCCGCTTGGGGTCGCCTGTGAGGCCCTCAGCGGGTAGACAGCCGCGGCGGCGATGCTGCCCTGGAGGCGCGATCGGTTGCAGCCACGCCAGCACAGGCTAGGCATGGTGCCTTAGCGGCTGACTCGAGTATAAGTCGAGGGCGGTTTTTTCAGCACAAAAAATGGGCTGAAAAACTCGACTTATACTCGAGTATATACGGTAGTTTCATTCAGAATTAATTTTGTTCATGATTCTTTACAGTAGGCCAAGATCCTACAAGATTCATCTTTATAGGCCAGATTGTACTGGATCCATTGTAGGGAATCTCTTAATAACTAGAAAAGTAATGAATGTTGTTTTAGAGGGGAAAGCCTCTTTTATATCCCCTTCTTCTCCTTCCCTCCCTCCCTCCCTCCCTTTTCTACAGGTAATGATAAAAAATAGATGATAGATCTTATAAATGAAATGTCTCCCATTAGGAATCACCAATTATGGAAAAATAGTTTTTAGGGGGAGATTTTGAATTAAATAAATGTCATAGAAGTCTGCCCTAGAAGAAAAATAGGCATTTTCCTTATGCCAAAATTCCTTCAACTATTTCTTTCAAATTTGGCAGGTTATTAAGAAGTAACTTTGCCACACCTGCTGTTTCAGCATACTCTTGCCAAATAGTACAAAGATTTTGTATTTATCTCTCTAAATCTGCCTTGAGCTGTAGGAGAAATCTAATAAATAAATAATGACAATCTAAACAAGAAAAAGAGAGGGAGAGAGAATTTTTTTTAAAGAAATACATGGATAGGAACCTAATTTTAAAGCTTGTGCATCTTTTTCCCCCCTAAATCCCATCAGAAAAGTTTGCCTGTAAATTCTAGCTAATTACTTTAAAAGCCATTTTAAACAAAGTGATAGCTCAGATTTTGAACTCCTATGAATCCAAAAGGAAAGAAGAATGCTTTGGGTTCTCATATTTCATAGCTGAACAGTATTTCCAAGTCAGTCAGAGCACTTCCACTTTGTAGCTTTTGGCTCCAGATCCACGAAACCTCATGCCAATTTCTGTGTTTGCCAGCTCTGTTAATGAGGTGTGGGGTGTGAGGAGCCCTTACCCTTAGCTGGAAGACAAACAATATTTTACTATAGGGAAAATGATGTTGTCTTAGTTGCAACTGCATTTGTAGGATTATGGGAGGGCAATACAAAAAGTCCAAAGTCAAGTCAATTGTAATTTCCACAAATACTTGAGTTGTGTGCTTGAACTGAACCATGTGATTGGTATGCAACATCCCTACATATTGTTGGCAATCTTAGTGTATGAAAGGTTTGTCAAGTCCCTTGAGCAATGATCTCAGACTTTTTTTTGAGTTACATGGAGCATTTACAGTTTCAAAGCATATTATGATGTCTGTCCTCTGGTGGTGGTACTTTGTGCAGAAGGGGAAAGAGAAATTTCAGAAGGTTTTGATATCTCATTCCTCCACAGCACACACATTGCTTCTTTTGTTTTGATTTTATCCATGCATGGCTAATGGAAACATAATCAGCACTCTGTCTCATAATTGGTGCGCCCTTGGTAGATTAAAGTGGCATATGCTAAATTTTGGCCTGGTGAGACCAGAGAATTTCCTGGCTAACTGGACACTTCATCTTCTCTATTTGCAGTCACCGGCAACTCATAATTGCAACAAATGTCATTGCTATCAAAGCATTTTGCAGGATTTTGACTAGACCCTGCATTTTTCATAATCCCATCTTTTGTCTTTTTTTTTTTTCAAATTAAAAGAAAGTTTATTTAAGAATCATACATTTAAAACATTAAAAAAAACAAACGAGCATATAAACATATATACACACACAAACACACACACACATATACATACACATTTTGCAGCGAAAGTTGGGCAATGGTTACACATTTTTTAACATTTTAAAACTTTTTTTTACCAATGACGTGGTCTGTCTTGTTACAATACCTTCTTCATTCTTTCAATGTTTTAGTTTCACAAAATACTTTATGATTAAACGCACATCTTCAATAACTTTATAACTTATCCAGTTGTCAAATATTGCCTTTCCTTTAACCATTCATATCAGGAATTCCATGTTTTATAGTAATCACTATCTTGGTTATTTTTTAGTAGTTTAGTTAGGCTATCCATCTCTGCACACTCCTGAATTTTTTTGATAACCATCTCCTCTGAAGGGATGGTAGACAATTTCCAATTTTGTATATAGCTTATTCTAGCTGCCGTTATAATCTGTAAAATTAAATATTGGTATTTTTTTCAATTTTTGAATCTTTCATACCCAGCAAGAAAGTTTCGGGTTCACGTTTTACTTCTTGCTTAGTTATATTTAAAATCCAATTTTTGATATTTTTCCAGAACTTTTGCGCAAATGGACATGTCCACCATATATGGAAATATGCTCCCTGGACACAGTTACATTTCCAGCAGTTTGGGTGGAGGTTTGGGAACATCTTAGCCAGTCTCGTGGGTGGCAAGTCCCAATGATACACCATTTTATAGAGGTTCTTTTTTTTATGAGGCTGACATAGTTAATTTGTAGTTTGTTTTCCAAATATGTTCCCACTTGTCAATAGTGTGGCCCACATTTTTTGCCCAAATCATCATACTGCTTGACTGTTTCTTCTTTTAGTTTATAATCCAACAGATATTTATATATTTTACTAATCATCTTCCTTTCCTCTCCTTGCCAAATTTTATGTAATTCTTGATAGGTCATTTTAAAACTGAATTATTCTTTATCTTTTTTGTAATGTGATTGCAGAGATGCCAACACTCCCGATTTCATCGGGAGGCTCCCGAAAATTAACCCAAACTCCCGCCTTACGATAATTTTCTTTATCCTCCCGAAATTACGAGCAGCAAAATTAGCCCGGCGGGTCCAGCTGTATGCGCATGCGGTGTGTGAGCTAGCTGACCTAGTGTTTGCAGTCACATGAGATTGCTACGGGCCCTGCTAAGGAGCGTCTCCCCGCTGAACACAATCCCTCAGCAGGTGGATTTCTACTGCCGCTTCTCCCCGTCCCCGCTTTCCATGAAGCAGTTCCTGGATTTCGGTTCCCTCCCCCGGCCCAGGTTGCTCCTCCTCCTCCTCCTTCTCCTCTGCGACTCTTCCTCCCCCTTCGGCCGACCATTTTCTTTCCCCAGAGGGAGAACCGCTACCCCGTCTCTGCGGGGAAAGGTGCTTCCACCTCCCCCGGCCTTCGAAGGCGGTGAGCAGAGAGAGGCCTCGCGCGGAGGGCTCCGCTCCAGCCATAGAGAAGCGCGTCCTTCCCCGCCCCCCTCCGCTTCGCCCTGTCGACCCGTTTCCTTCTCCACGACTGCCAGGGGGACACACGGTGGAAGAGATGGAAAAGGATATTGGCGCGCCCCTTACCCCCGAAATGCACGACAAAAGTTGTGCTTACCAAAGGGGTTGTGCAACAGAGGGTGTTGTCACGCAAAGAATCTAGACACGTGGGATGGGGGGGGTATGGTTTCTCATGTTGCTGCCCGGATAGTTTTGGAAGGTAGGGGTTAGCCCTCGACTTACAACGGTTCGTTTGGTGTGCGTTTGAAGTTACAAGGGCACCAAGGACCACCACCCCCCACTGAAAAAAAGTGACTCATGGCTGAGTTTTCACACTTTGGTAACAACCATTGTAGGGTCCCTCCTGGTCATGTGATCAAAATTCGGACACTTGGCAACTGACTCATATTTATGGACCGTTTCAGGTCATGTGATTCCCCTTTTGCGACCTTCTGACCAGCAAAAGCAAAATTTGGTGTTATTTGAAAATCCTCCCTAATTCTCATTTCCAAAAGTTGGCATCTCTGTGATTGTATCTGCATATAGGGCCATCATGATATCTCTTTTCCTAAAATTTGTATTTGATTCTTAGCCTTTAACTCTCCATTTTGATGTAATAAATCTTTATATATTACAATGTTATCAAAATCTAAAAAATTTGGATGTATAACTGCCTCCATTGTAGATAACCACAGTGGGACCTTGTGGTAATGTACTTTTTTTTTATCTTTTCCCAAATATTTAGTAGCACATTCCTTATATAATGCCTTTTAAAATGGTGTTTACTCTTTCCATCCCATATATATGCATGCTATCCAAGTTGAAGATCAAAACCTTCTAGTGTTAAAATCCTTTTATCAGATTGACCCAGTCTTTAAGCCAAGTTGCTATCGCAGCATGGTAATATATTTCAAAGTCTGGAAGACCAAAGCCTCCTTTCTTTCTATCATCTTGTAATAATGTATATTTTATTCTGGGTTTTTTCCCTTGCCATATAAATTTGGATATATGTTTATTTAGTTCTTCAAAAAAGCTTTTTTCCAACTTGATTGGCACCGTCTGAAATAGGAACAACAATTTTGGCAGAATGTTCATTTTTACTATTGCAATTCATCCTAATAGAGATATTTGTAGTTTAGCCCAATTATCTAAATCTTTAAATATTTGGATTGTTAATTTATCATAATTATCTTTTTTAATTGATGAGCACCTAGCTGTCAGCCATATCCCCAAATATTTTACTTTATTTACCACCTGTATTCCTAATTTTTTTGTTAGTTCTTTGTTTTGTTCAATTGTACATTTTTTTGTTATCACTTTTGTTTTTTCTTTATTAAGTTTTAACCGTGCCACCTTTCCATATTGTTCTATTTCTTTCATCAGAATAGGTGTCATTTCCAGGGGATCTTCCACTATAAAGGCCATATCGTCAGCAAATGCTTGAAATTTGTATTCTTCTTTTTTAACTTTTAATCCCCTGATCTCTTGGTTTTGTCGAATTTATACCAATAGTGTCTCTTCTGCTAATATATAAAGTAGGGGAGCCAAGGGACATCCTTGTCTTACACCTTTGTTTATCCTTATATTATCTGTATTTTCCCCACTTATTAATATTTTTGCGGTTTGGGTATTATATATTGTTTTAATGAATACTAAAAAAAATTCACCGAATTTCATGCCTATCAATTGTTTAATTAGAAATTTAAATTGTCAAATTCCTTCTGAGTGTCTAAAAACATCAGCGCCATTGTTTTAGTTGAGTATACTTCATAGAATTCTAAAACATTATTCTTGTATTTGTCTTCATTTGTCCACATGGTAGAAACCCATTCTGGTCAGTATGGATAATCCTACGTAATATTTTCTTTAATCTTTCCGCCAATATTGTGGCCAAAATCTTATATTCTATTTTTAAAAGCGATATTGGCCTATAATTTTGGATTTGTTGTGGATCTGACTGCTCTTTGTGAATAAGGGTTATATATGCTTTGGTCCATGATTTTGGTATATTAGCATTATCCAAGGCTTCATTATATAGATCTATCATTAACTCCTCCAATGACTCTTGGAACTCCTTATAGCATTCAGATGGAATTCCATCCGGGCCTGGGTTTTATTTAATTTTTGGGCTCCAATTGCCTTTCTAATTTCTTCTATGGATATTTTATTATTTAAAATACATTTCTCTTCATCCGTAATTTCTGGTAAATTTTTTTCCTTCAAATATTGGTTAATAAATTGTTCTGGTACTTCTTGATTGTATAGACTTGTAAAAAAGTCCTTGGCAATATCTTTCTTTTCCTTCGCCTGGGTACATACTTTCTCTTTTTGGTCTTGGAGAGCTACAATCGTTCTTTTTCCTTGTTCTTTTTTTATTTTATGGGCTAACCATCTCCTTGGCTTGTTTGCATTTTCAAAATAGTTTTGTTTTGCTAATTTAAGTTTTTGGGACAGGTCTTCTTGCATGCTTAAATTTATCTTATGTTTTACCAAATCTATTTCTTTACTAGTATTTTGATTATTCGAATCAGCTTGTCTACTTATTTCTAAATCTTTAAAACTTCTAAGTTTTTCTCTCCACACATTTTGTTGTTGTCTTTTTTCTTTATTTTTTTTAATATGATAGCCAATAGTTAAACCTCTCACATAGGCTTTTGTTGTATCCCGAAGATTTTGAAGAGGCATATGCTCTCTCCTGTTTATTTCAAAAAATATTTTCAATTCTTTTCTCACATTTAATAATATATTGTTTAATATTATTATATTAATTATATACTATTAATAATAATATACTATTATTAAATGTCCATCTTCCAATCGTTCTCTTTCATTTCCACTTAATTTGAATAGGGTTATGATCAGCCCATACATTTGGCAAAATCTCTATATTTTCAATGTTTTCCATTAAGCCTGGGTCCATCCAAATCTATTCTAGACTAAGAATGATGGGGATTGGAAAAGAAAGTCTATTGTTTTTTTGATTGGATATAGTTCTCTCCACACATCCTTCAAGTTTAATTCCCTTACCATGTTATTGAAAGACGATGGGAATAGTCTTCTTTTATTTTTGTTTTTTTGGGGGGGAACTTTTATAGTTTTTCTTTTTGTCTGAAACAGCATTTAAATCTCCGACAAGACATACATTTTTATATTCATATTCTATTATCTTATAGTGGAGTTTATTATAAAATTCTTTTTGGTTTACATTCGGGGCATATACTGTAACTAACAAGGTCTTTTTCTGGTTTAATATTATTTCTATAAATAACATTCTTCCATCATCATCTTTATAAACTTGTTTGTGTTGCAGCCAATCTTTTATATGTACTATTTGATTTGAAAGGACCCAATACATTTTTCCTAAATTAGTATCCTTTAGGAGGTCTGCCTGTTTATCTATGATGTGTACCTCTTGTATACAAGTTATATCTGCATTTTGCTGTTTAAGTTTTTCAAATGATTGTTTTCTTTTTAATGTTGAATTTAAACCATTGATGTTAACTGAGAATAAGGTAATTTCTTCTGCTCATATTACTGTCTATGTAGAGCGTTTTTTGTTTCTTTCCTTGTTCTGGGTTCTTTTGTACTTGGTCTGTTGTCCTCATCTTCTCTAGGTTTCTGAGTTTCTGACTGAGGTACAGGTTGTTTCTCTTCAGATAGTTGTTCTTCCTGACTTCTTGTATTTAAATCTTCTTCACTTTCACGATCTTATTCGGGTCCCAAATATTATTCGTGGAAATTATGTGCTTTCTCTATTGTATCAATTTTATATTTTTTATCCTGCCATGCTAGGAGGGATATGCTAGGAGCCCTTCTGGGGTGAACCATCTGAACAATATACCATTTTTAATTAACTAAGATGACAAAAACTGGTAGCCCTTTCTTTGCTCCCTAACTCTCCTGGGTATTTACTTCAATGTGACCACTTCATGATCTTTATATAACAGTCGCTCATCTTTGGTCTTGCCTTATAGCATGTCTCGTATAATCTTTCTCGCAAATCGGATGTGGACTTCGCGAGGTAATCTGTCATTGGGCATAATGTGTGTATACTCTGTAGACCTCAATGTCATTCTCAATTTCCTGTTTGTCTTTTTGTAGGGCTGTTGCTATCAAATTCACCATTATTTCACATAAATCTTCCTTTTTATCTTCAACAACATTCTGGAATCTCAAATAAAATGATACTTTTTCTAATTCTATATGCACCACAGAATCCCAAAATTCACAATATAAAACTCCAATTTTGTTCCAATTCCTCTAATCTCTTTTCCACCACCTCAGTTCTTGCCTCTACTATGTTTATTTTTTGTCATTGTCTCCTGGATCTTTCCGATTTTACTATCTAAATTTTGTAAATCATTTTTCACTCCTCCTATTTCCGTTCTCATTTCTAATTTCATTTCTTTGTATTTCTTCACGATCAGTTCATGGGTTCATTTCCTGCATCATAGCAAGTGTTGATTGTACTGCCTGCAAACTTTGGGTGGAACTTGTCTTTTCCACCAATAACATTGCGTCAATCGATCTCTGTCCCAGAGGTGAAAATGTTGCTGTTTTAGGTTTCTTCCCTGATTTTACATTTGTAGTTATTGTTGCCATTTTAACTATTTGTACAAGCTCTCTCCAATCTACCATCAACTATCCGAATAAAGTTATATTGTCTTCTCCTTTAAATACCATACACGTATTTATACATATATTGTTAAATGAGAATTTTCTATTATAGGTAGTCCCAAACAGATCTTATTTCAATTTCTTAAGAGATCAAATATTGTAAGCTTTAGAGAGTTAAATATTAATCCAATATGTATTAAATTAATCCACTATAAATACAAGTAAGTAAATACTAATATGTTTTACCAGAAAAACACCAAATCTATGTAATCACGAAAATATTGTAAATAGTTAAAGCACCCAGCTCATTAATATATTTAAATATATGAATTTATCTTTTTCTTTAAGGATATATATTTAATCAAAGTAGGTAATTCTAATTTCTTTTTTCCCCCCCTTAGATTTCTTATATAGTACTTTTAAACAAAAATTAATTGGTATAGTTTATCAGTAGAAAACTAAAATGAGAATAATAATACTATAATAATACTATATAATTATCTTTGACCATCTATTTCATGTTTATAGAATCACTTTCCAACAATTATACAATTAATCCAAACAATTCAATCAACATTAAACAATATTCTATATACAAATTTCTCGTATATTTACCTCTATCAAATTATTTTTCTACCAACATCACTTCAATAGACTTGTATCATACCAATATCTATTAAATCAGATCCAACATTTTTTTTAAATTTGTTAATTGTCTTACGTCAGGTCTTAATTCAAAATGTCCTCGTTCCAAATTGCACTGTCACTTTCTCCGTTTGTGTATTTTCTTGTTGCTCTTTATTCTTATTCCTGCACAGTCACAGTTTCACTTATAAACCTTAAATAAGTCTTTGTTATTTTGTTGTCAGGGTTGTCTGTTAATATTTCTTAGATTAAAGTTTCTTTTCCCCAGTCCTTTCTTCCGATCTTTCAATGCAGTAAAAATTTGTTCCCAAGTTTTACACTCTTAATTGTCCTTTTGTTTTCTTATAGCACTTAATCACTTTCACTTCTTTTTCTTTCTTTCCCCAGTTCTCAAATAAACAGGCAATAAAGTTCCATAGTTCACTCCTCCACTTGCAAAGTAAATGTTGTTATCTCACCCTTCGTCTCCTCAGGTTTCACAACTCCATTAGTCAGCATAAATCTCTGCCGTTGTTTCAGCCAGTGCTCCTGTCAAAGACTCCGGCGCTTCACCACACCACTCAGTTCGGAGCTTTCTTTACAGTATACACCAATATTCTGAAGATCTTCTTTAAATATGCCTTTCCAGTGCTCAGCCTGCTGCTTCTCTCTTTTCACTTCTTTTAATCGACTGGGTTGCTGCGTCTCTGGTTCCGATCACCAAAGTTGTCACGATCTCCCTCTTCTGCCGTTGGTTTTCAGGGGGTTCTTTTTTCAGTCTCCAGAATCACGGCACCTCCCCAAGACCTCCCTATCTTCCCCTTTCTTTTGACTACCCCTCCAGGGTCTGGCATGCTCCAAAAGACCACCAACTAGCAAAAATCAGAATCTTTCAGAGTGGCAATCCGCTCCTCAGCTCCGCACCGACACAACGCCCAACCGGAAGTCCTCATCTTTTGTCTTTTGATTAGAATAGTGTGGGTTCACAAATGTGTATGTTAGATCTGAACACAATAAACATTCCAGTCAGATGAAGAAGACAGCCTTTCAGAAACTAATTTACTTTGAAGCTTGCCATACTTATTTTGGCAAGCTTATTTTATTGGCAAGCTTATTTTTTTTGGCATACTTATTTTATGTTTTGGAAAAAATAAAAATAAAAAAGTACTCATAAGATACTACACTATTTCTGACAAAAAGAAAAGTATCATTCTGGATACTTGACAAAATGCATGATGTGCCACTTACTCCCAAAGAAGTATTCTTATAAAATATTGGCCATTTCTTTTTTATTTTTCTCTTTTACCCTTTCATCTTAAGTATTTATTATTTCACCGGCCACATAAAAAAAAATGTCTAATGATATTTAACATAATTGCAAACTTTAAAAAAACTTCATTTATTAATTTGTTTTCTGAAAGAAAAATATATGTATTTAGTTATTTATTATATTTTTCAATTGCCCCAATCAATTATTTGGATTAATTGGAGGTATTTATGTGAACATTATGCTTACAATGCTTAATAAGACCTTCCCAATTGTCTCCACTGTGCTACCTGATATCTAGCAAGAGGGCATGCTCTGGGTCACATTGAATAAGGAGTGGTGGATGGTGGGATCTGAAAGTCTCTCCTTTTTTGCCATGGTGCCCATCCTTTAGAACAATGGCCCTCTGAGATTAGGTTAGCCCTGATTAGCTCAGCTAATGTTGTGTTCTATTTTTTATATGATGCATTTCATGTAATCTACTGTACGTTTCTTAGAATAATGAGATGGGCAGCTACATCAATCAAATCAAGCAATTGTTAAATATAGCCATATTCAAACTTCTTCAGAAAATAGGGGGTATTCTGCACTGACAGACGAGTATACGCTTTAGTACTAATGTTCTTTTGTTACTCTCTACTATAGCTAAACGCCTAATTTGCTCAGGAAACTCTGCTCTCATTTCAAGATGATGAAGAGGAGGAGGAAGAGGATAAGGAGGATTTTAACATCTAGTAGAGGTATGCCTCAACTTACAACAAGTTGGACCAGAAATTAGATCATTGAAGGAAGGTGTCCTTAAGCAAGACATTTATATAACTGCTGTGCTAAATCACTCCAATCCCAACTGTCCAAGTTGTGATTGTTCAGTGATCATGAGGTCACTAAGTGGAGTGCTGGGGAGAGAGCCCGCCCCTTGCCCCACCATGCCCAGCCTGAGTATTCTGGGTGCTCTGCCCTCTTGACCAAGCCCAGAAAGCCCAGGCCGTATTCTTTGCACAGCCCAATATGCTCAACATACCTACATTGGGCATTTTCTGTAGCTGCAAGCATGATACAAGGGTTGGTCTTCCTATTGAGGCTACCTCATGCCATCTTGCAAGCAGGCCCATAATCAGGATCATTGGAAGTTTCCTTCTCCAAATTGTACAAAGAAGGAAAAAGAATTAGATTCCTTTTTAAAAAATATTCATCAAAGCAGATTTGATGTCATCCCTAACAACCTGCCAAGTGTCAAAATATATTTGTAGTTTCTAGGGTAAAAATTATCCACACTTACTCCTAATTAGTTTAAAATCCAATAAAAATAGTCAGTTTCTTCAAGGGATATGGATGATAATTTGAATAGCTCTGGAAACATATAACTCAACTATATTAAATGTACTAATTAGTTGAACATCTAGTACTTTATTTGCACACTATTCCCACTATAGCAGAAAAAGAAACATGGGAAATATTGACTCCATATTTCCAAAATACAATTTAAGCCAAATAGTGATTGAAGTACTGATATTTGTAGCTTAGGTTTGAAATAAGAGGTCCTTGGTGTTCCCAGAGTTCGAATTTTTTCATGAATTAGCCAAACTAGGCAACATCATCAGTATTCTAGCACTGCACTCGCACTAGATGTTATCTAGTTGGATAATGAAACGTCTAACAAAATCAAATTCAGAGAATACCAAGGACACCTTCAGTAATTGAAGTGAAACAATTCTAGGGCATAGAAAAGGCTTCATTTCATGTCTTTTATTTCTAAAGTCCCTATAACTGAATCTTGTTCCTTACTGAACATCTTTTTTTTCAATCATTTAGAAATTTATACAGCTATAAAAAGTGTAGAGATACAATTTTAAAATGTTGATTCTTGGTGCTGGCACATTCACTGAGATTCTGTGATCAGAACAAGCAGGATATTTTTTGCTTTTAAAAAAAATCACATCTCCTTGATTACCAGCAGTGATCTTCCTAAGTTTGAAGTTATTTTTTTCTTTTTTCTCATCCTAATTAGCATTAGTCATCATAAACACATGCTTCTGTTTTTGTAAGAGGAATTTTTTCCTCCCTCATTTGAAGTCTTGATTGTTCTGTTCTTGCTTTGTTTTGAATACTGAAGTCTAGAACTGATACTGAGTTTTCCTCATTTCTTTATTTGTGGATGTCATTAATTGCTTTCTCTGCCAGACAGTCAATCACTATAGTTTTATAAATCAGTGTGAATTTCAATATATTGTTACAACTTTTTTGTATTAAAAATAATCAGCAATTGCTTTGCCAGTGCACAATATATATTAGTCAGAAACATGATCATATCTCTATCTTGTAAGACAGAATTGATGTAGTAACTGATTTTAAACATTTTATATTCTCTCCTTGTTTGTTCAAATGAGAACGTGCATCATAGAATATTTATTAGCATGCATTATTAACTTATTGTTGACAGCAGGAACAGAGAGCTAGAGTTGGCCAAGAATCTTGAAACTGTTATGTTTTGCCCTTCCTTTTCAATCAAAATTAGCATCCTCTTGTTATAGTTGCTAGTGCAGTTACGGGTCATAGCTATGGGTCATAGGAAATGGCCTGGTTCTGGCTTTTATAGCTTTCTGCTCAGTCTTCTTTAGATCTTAACTGCAGTGGGTTTGCCCCTGCCCAGTCCCTTCTCACCACTAAACCAACTGAATACCTTTCATGTATTTAAAGAGAAAGGAGAAAGATCATTGGGTATCTTCAATATACTGATAGCACTGAACCTCAAAAATCTGGACATATTTCCACAAAAAAGTAATACTGCTTACATAGCAATAGCACTTAGACTTATATACCGCTTTATAGTGCTTTACAGCCCTCTCTAAGCAGTTTACAGAGTCAGCATATTTCCCCCAACAATTTGGGTCCTCATTTTACCCATCTTGGAAGGATGAAAGGCTGAGTCAACCTTGAGCCTAGTGGGATTTGAGCTGCCTAATTGTAGGCAGCTGACTGCAGCAGAAGTAGCTTGCAGTACTAACCACTACATCACAGAGGCTGCTTATATAGGCTCCTTATATAATCTAATGGCTATAGAGGCCCATAGGATGAGGGACTCATCCCCATCTTCCAAAATCATCGTTCTAGATATATTGCAGCTACTCTATCTCTAATGGTGTCCCAAAGTACTAGCTCAGTCACGCAGTTCCAAAGGGGAATTGTTCTGTCCCTTCATTAGCATTCTTGAGATCCCCGCGCTTTGATTGGCCAAAGCGCGGGGCACTCTGATTGGTCAGGCGAGCCGCGCCGATTGGCTCGCTAAGAATCTCCCGCGATTGGTCTATTCGAATCGCGGAAGATTCAAAGTGGTGCCATTGGCCGCGGCCGCTGTGGCTAAAGGAATAAAAGCCGCGAACCTTTTGCATAGGGCAGTTCGGTTCCTACACTAATAAAAGAGCATGATTTGAAGTCACCGACTCCTGGCATCATTTCCGAGGACACGACACTGGCGACGAGGATGGGATCCAGACCCTGAACCGAACCACGTGTTCGACGGAAGCCAGAAGAACCTCCACGATGGCGAAAATCGCACCCCCTGCACCCTTCAACCCCGCCACCGAGGACTGGGAATCGTACTCCGACTGATTCCGCATGTTCCTCGAGTGCAGCGATCCGAAGGACGCCACCGGCCCCATGAAGCGTGCCATCTTCCTGACCCACTGCGGGACCGAGGTATTCAAGATGGCCAAGGCACTTGCCAAACCCGCCGATGCGACCGCGATGGACTGGGACGTCCTCGAGCCAATACTTCGGCGGCACTACACTCCAGAGGTACCCATCCTGATCCGACGCAACGAATTCTAGCGTCGGGACCAACGGTCGGGTGGGAGTTTCAGCAACTTCGTCGCCGAACTACAGCGCCTAGGGGGGCTGTGCGAATTCGACAACCTGAACGACGCCCTGCGAGACAGAATCGTGCTCGGCCTGTGGGACCCCGTCCTCCAGAGCCGGCTGATGGCCAAGGGCAACATCAGCCTTGCTGACACCCTTACCACAGCCGCAGCCGCCGAAGCGACTCGAACATCTGCCGACCGCATGCGCCGACCGAACGCTGGAGACCGCAGCGGGAACAACAACCCTGCAAGGTCGGCCGAGGCCCAACCCGAGATGACCACCCACCAGAGCGATTTCCACTCGGCATCAGGCACTTCCAATGACGAGGAGGAAATTCATCGCCTCCAGACAGGCCGCGACCCACGGAACCGGCGGGGTCCTAAGTCGAGGACCAACTATGCCGGTTGCGGAGGCGACCACCCCAGGTCCGAATGCCGGTTTTTCGAGTCGATCTGCCGGCATTGTGACAAGAAGGGACACATCGCCCGTGTCTGCCACCTTAAAAAGAACCGCAGCCCGCCCCAATGGGACCAGAGCGAACGGAGGAGAGAAAGCACACCACCCCGGACCAGAGATCGCCCCTTGGACAACAGATGGGACCGGAACGGACGATCCCTACGAGGTGGCGATACCCGGCGAAGAGAGGAGACCCATCAGAAGGTCACAATCGGCCACGCCACAACCAATGACACCCGGAAGGTCCACGTGGAGGTAGGCATTGAGGGCAAGCCATGCAAAATGGAGGTGGACTCCGGGTCCTACCTCTCCATGATAGCATGGCATGAAATAAAGCGCTTGGTGCCTACCATCCAAAGGAGAAGCCTAGACAGCCAGAGACTAATCGTAAAGGACTACCAGGGAAACCGCATCCCGGTAGTTGGAACCGGACAATTCAACGTGACATACAAAGGGCGCACCGAAAGGCTTCCCCTGACAATCATCGATCGCGACCGCCCAAGCCTACTGGGACTGCAATGGTTCGCCCCGCTCGGCATCGCAGTCAGGGGAGTCGACCACGTCACCGACAACAGCTGGGAGCAACAACTGGCCCGGGAATTCCAAGAGGTCTTCGACGGAAACCTAGGCAAGTACCGAGGGCCCCATATATCATTCAGCCTAGACCCAAACATCCCCCCAAAACGCCTGAAACCCAGGCGGGTGCCATTCGCACTTAAACCCAAGATAGATGAGCAAATTGACAAGCTCGTCAAGCAAGGGGTCCTACAGCCAATAGACCACGCCCGGTGGGAGACCCCCATAGTCACCCCGATCAAGCCCGATGGGTCGGTGAGGATCTGTGGGGACTATAAGGCCACCCTAAATGGCGCGTTGCAACAAAGCGCCTACCCCGTCCCAGTAGTGCAAAACTTATTGCACTGACTGGGAGGGGGCAAGGTTTTCGCCAAACTCGACCTCGCCCAGGCATACCAACAGTTGCCAGTCGACGAGGAAACGGCAGAAGCGCAAACCATAGTCACCCACCGGGGAGCATTTAAGTGCAACCGGCTCCAATATTCCAATGCCTAATGGAAAGACTATTACAAGGCATCAAGGGGGTGGTACCTTACTTCGATGACGTCTTAGTGTCAGCAACCAACCAAGCCGAACTAGAGGGTCGCCTAAGGGAGGTCCTAACCAAATTCAAAGAGACCGGGCTCAAAGTCAAGAGGGAGAAATGCCAATAACACACGGAACGGGTTGAATTTCTAGGATACCTCCTAGACCGTCACGGCATTCACCCCACAAACCAAAAAATCAAGGCCATCAAAGAAGCCCCCACACCCAAGTCGAAGACGGAACTACAGGCATTCCTGGGGCTACTTAACTTTTACAATGTTTTCCTGCCCCAAAAGGCGACGGTGGCGGAGCCTTTGCATAGGCTCCTGGACAAGGCGGCAACTTGGACTTGGGGGAAACACGAGCAAGCCGCCTTCCAAAGAACAAAGGACCTCCTCACTTTGGACGCCGTCCTTATACAGTACAACGAGACCCTACCTCTGGCCATCACATGCGACGCATTACCCTTCGGCGTCGGCGCTGTCCTCAGCCATACCCTCCCCAACGGAAAAGAAGCACCCATCACGTTCTTTTCAAGGACCCTCACCAAACCGGAGCGGAACTATAGCCAGCTGGACAAAGAGGCTCTGGCTATCGTTGCCGCAGTAAAAAGATTCCACGAGTACCTCTACGGCCGGACATTCACCATCATAACCGACCACAAGCTGCTGCTGGGAATCCTTGCAGGAAACCGGGCCACCCCGAACATTCTGTCTCCCCGAATGACAAGGTGGTCCGAGTTCCTGGCGGCCTACAACTACGGGCACATACACAGACCGGGTAAGACGATCTCCCATGCAGACGCCTTAAGCCGCTCGCCGCTACTGGAACCTGACACCGACCCAGCACCCACAACGACCACCCTCAGCATAGAGACTCTACCCAACCTGCCCATAACCACGTCAGACATTGCCCGAGAGACTAATAAAGACAAACGTCTGGCGCGGGTGTTGCACTGGGTAGAGAAAGGGTGGCTGGAAAGGGACAATGACGAGTCCGTCAAAACATTCCGGAACCGGCAAACGGAACTCTCGTTATTAAAAGGGTGCATACTATGGGGGGATAGGGTGGTCATTCCAGAAAAACTACAAGGGAAGGTTCAGGAACTGCTACACGAGAGGCACCCTGGCATCGTTAGGACTAAAGCCCTGGCCAGAAGTTACGCTTGGTGGCCAGGGATGGACAAACAAATTGAGACCTGGGTAGCAAGGTGCCAACGATGCCAGGAAACTAGGCCAAGCCCACCCACAGCACCCGTCCTAGAGTGGGAAACCCCAAGGGGACCTTGGTCTAGGATCCACATAGACTTCGCCGGGCCCACAAAAGGACACACCTTCCTTATAACAGTAGACGCTTTCTCCAACTGGCTGGAGGTAAGCAACATGAAAACAACAACCACGGAGGCCGTGATCAAGGAACTCTGCAAACTCTTTGCAATGCACAGCCTCCCAGATGTCATCGTTTCTGACGACGGGCCCCAATTCACCTCGCTGGAATTCGAAAAATTCCTAGCGGAAAGGGGCATCCGCCACGCACTGACAGCACCGGCGCACCCGGCGGCGAACGGTAGGGCGGAACGGATGGTGCAATTCACTAAGAAAACCATCCGGAAAATAGACCACGGGGAGATCCAGGAGAAAATAAACAAATTACTCTTCACCCAACACATAACCCCAAATACCACAACGAATAAGAGCCCAGCCGAACTATTAATGGGGAGGAAATTAAGGTCCCCACTCGATAGATTACACCCCACGTATAACCCGGAGAAGCCCCCAGACTCAAACAGCAAACACCGAACTTTCGCACCAGGCGACCCCGTATACGCAAGAAACCTGACGGGAGACCCGTTATGGGTACCGGCCGTCATCACACAAATAACAGGCCCACACTCGTACCGGCTACAAACAGCAGACGGATGAGCATAGAAACGCCACATCGACCAATTAAGGTCAAGGACGACCAACCAAGAGACCACCGACGCACAAACAGGCGAAACCAATCCCCACAACACAAACCAAGGGGGGAGGGAATACCCAGGGAACCAAAACCAAAGAAGAATAAACCAGCCATACTTACCGGAAAGCAGCCAGCAGGACCCCTCGCCAGGAAGAGATAGCCAGGCCAGCTTGACCGACCCGGGGAGACCGAGCGGGAGCGGCGAAGCCCGCAGCTCAACCAACCCGTGAGACCCAGGAGGGAGCTAAGGAGAGTGGCCCGGCCCGACCGACCAGCCGGTTCCCACGACGGCATCCGGAGAAGCAGAGATCCCGACCGAACCAGCCGGGATCCAACCTATGACTGAGCTGCGCAGGTCCAGTTGGCTAAGACGGAGCCCCGCCTACCTACGTGACTACGCGACGTAAGGACTAAACCAAGAGGGGAGGGGTGTTCTGTCCCCTCATTAGCATTCTTGAGATCCCCGCGCTTTGATTGGCCAAAGCGCGGGGCACTCTGATTGGTCAGGCGAGCCGCACCGATTGGCTCGCTAAGAATCTCCCGCGATTGGTCTATTCGAATCGCGGGAGATTCAAAGCGGTGCCATTGGCCGCGGCCGCCGCGGCTAAAGGAATAAAAGCCGCGAACCTTTTGCATAGGGCAGTTCGGTTCCTACACTAATAAAAGAGCATGATTTGAAGTCACCGACTCCTGGCATCATTTTCGAGGACAGGACAGGAATGATATCAATTGCTGTAGAGTGGGGGGGAGGAGGGAGAGGGAGAGGGAGGGAGAGAGAGAGAAAACATAACGAAAATACCACCTTGTTATGTTTTCAGACAAGATCTTCAGTTTATGATGATAAAACAACTCTATTCTATGGCCAGGCCTGGGACCATATTAAAATTAGATATTTTTATGAAATGAATCTGGTTTACTTCCATGTATCTGGGCCTGAGATTACCCCCAAACTGAATATCATTCTGCGTATTGTTGACTTGCCAGATAACCTCAGTTTTATCTAATAGAAAATTATGCTGTATTTTTATTTTAATAGAAATGTCACTAGTTTGTAGGCATCAATTTGGCATTAGGAAAGAAAAGATCAGGCTGCAATTTTCTTGATTCTAAAACCACTCTTTCTTTGTCTTTTTATTTCACAGTTAATTATCTACCATGAAATAGATATGTAGTCCATATTGCAAACAAATGTATCTATTATATTTCAGGATAGAAACAATGTGTTCAAGCAGACATAAAAATTGGTAATATTTTTATATCATGGACTGGTTATCAAAACTGTCTTAAAAAGAGCATGCTTAATGTCTTCCTTTCATACCTGACTAAACTACACAAAGAAAGGGAGATACAGTTCACATTTGATAATCTGACTTTCCTTTCACCTACTGAAACAGAACATAATAGAAAAAATACTTTCACAGACTTGAATGAAGTAGCATTTGGTACTGATTACTATCCTAAGGTCATTGCATGATGATATAGAATACTGAAATCAGAATAAAACCAGAAATATTTGAATACAGTTTTTGATAGGTAGAGTCATGAGGTTTTTTTGTAATGTTCTTGAGAAGTTTTGATGGTCACAGTTGGTTCAGTTCAGAAAGTTCAATATATCTGTTGCATTTTGCTTATGGGAAACATTTAGCCATCATCTTCCATATTCTCTATTGGTTTGTATTTCCACCTGCTTGCCTGCCCGCCTGCCAATCCATCCATCCATCCATCCATCTATCATCATTTATCTATCCTTTATTAAATTTATTTGTCACCCATCTTGTCTAGAGGCAACTCTAGGTGGCTTACAACTAAGTAAAAGCAACAAGATAAAATATTAGAATATTAAAATAATAAACATTGACATTAAAATTTACTTAAAATTAACAAAAATGTCAGGAAAGGGGAAAAGATGAACAGGAGGTGGTGTTGGAATTTATATCAGTCCACTAACCATCTTCTCCATGACAGGCCTCCATTGGAGCTCTTACCAATTGGCACAGCCAGGTCATTTTGGAAGGCCAAAATGGTCAGTGTGGATTTCACCTTGAGGGGCACAAATGTTCCAATGGGTAGGAAAATCAAAATCAACATCAGTTAAATGCAAAAGACAGCTTTTCTTAGAACACTTTGTATCCTTTAACACCATCAAACAACATCTACCTAATCCCAGGTTCTTGGGAAGGACTCAATAAGTGGATAAAATTCTAAATCAAGTCTAAACTGGCTGACTGTGCAACCAACTACAGTATAACATAAAATATTTTTCGCATATTTCTGATTTGCCGGAATTTACAACAATGTAAAAATATAATACAATATTCAGAGTGAGTTACTTACTCCAAGCATTTGCAGCAATCAGGAAAATTATAAATAGAAACAATAATAAATCTTTTACATATTGAATCTTTTTATAATACAATGCTATATGTCAATGTTGCATTTAAGTGAAGTAACTGTGTATCAAACAATTTTCTATCCATGTTATAAAAACAAAATAGTGCAATCCTAGATATAATGTTAGCGTGGTGTCTGAGTAGCCCTTATATCTCTTTCAAAAGATGCCATAGATTTGACTATTCTGCATTATTCCAATTAATTTAAATTATGAGTCCCTTTAGCATAACAGTCTCTCAAATTGTCTGCAAACCTTGTGATTTCTTACACTTCAATTAAATCTCATTGGACTTTTCCAAAATATTTGCTTATGTAATTCAAAAAGGGAGAATTACTTCCCTTCAGAAATTCCTAGAAATTTTCTTCTTCTAATTCTGCCCCAAAAAATCCTTTATTCATTTTCTATTTACGTGCTTTACATTCACTGCTTTTATTCCTATCTACCATTCATCGGTTTATTTTAATGGCTCTAAATTTAGAATAAACTACTCAGTTTTACTACCTAAATGTTTAAAAATGAACACTTAAGCATCTGGATCCATTCTGGACTCAACAACCTCAACTTTCAATGACCAGTCTATTTCAGGCATTAAAGAAGGCAATGTCCTGGGAAATAATACACATTATTTTATATTTTATGCATAGAACTTCATAAATGAGATATTAGGTTGACTTCTCTAGTGACAAGATTCTAGAGACCATATTTTATGTGGAATATCTAAGGCATGAATTAAGAGAACTATTAAACAGCTGCCTCTGAAAATAAAGAGTCCCATGCCCTTTTTATTTCTTTTCATTCTCTCACAAAGCATCTAGTAAGTAAAAATTAATGAGCTCTACTGCATGCTGCAAAATATCCCAAATGGTGTTTTCTTATCACCTTCTTAAGATCACCCTTCCTTTCTCCCTCTTCAGAGATGGGTGAAAACAATGCTATCTTGTGTTGGGGGAACAGGGCAGTGTGCATTTTCACCTAAAAGACTGCCTGTACACCCATTTAAACTAGCATCCGTCTCATTCATATTTGTGTGAGTTAAAAGAAGAAAAAAATCAGGCCTGATGGCTTGCAGGAACTATCGAGCTGAGACAATTCACAAAGCTTGCTGATAAAGCTCTATTGCTTTGCTTTGCTTTGCTTTGCTTTGCTTTGCTTTGCTTTGCTTTGCTTTGCTTTGCTTTGCTTTGCTTTGCTTTGCTTTGCTTTGCTTTGCTTTGCTTTGCTTTGCTTTAGGGTAATTTATTAATTCAGAAAAAAATGAAATTCTCAGGGATAGAAAAGTTGAGGACCCACAATTTAAATTTTGTGGTGGTTTCTGAACTACCTATTGGGCATCTCAGAAGAAGGCTGGGCCATAGATGCTCCTTTTGAATCATCCTCCTCAAATTTGTTTCACCTATTGACTGCAATTAGATAAGATAGCTTATTAAAATTTATCTGAAATCAAACATTTATGTTTTTATTTTTCTTGTTCTTTGGAGAACAAAAAAATTTCAATGAAGAAATAAATTCTGGAGTACTTCACTGAGTCAATTCTGACTAAGACTGCTGTTTCATTGATGAAAACATATTTAGAGAACAGTTATTTAAAGTCTTCATTGTCTTAGGCATCTCACTGAGAGAGCTCAGTTTTCTACTGATGAACAATTTGTTTTAGGTACTTGTATTATTATGGAGGCTATATTTAGAAGCATGGAAAATGAATGGGAACATTCCCTGACTTCAGTGTAGAAGTCTAGATGTCCTCAGGGATGATTCAGTCACACTACATTTCTGTGCATGCCTAGATTTTATTCCCAACCTGGATAGATTGCATCTCCATCTGTTCTGCATCCCTGTTGGCTCCATGTACAGGCTTTCATACACAGAGGGAAATCTAAATTGGGAAACTAATCAGGTACTAATTATGTGCACTTTCATTTAGTCATTTATGGGTTTGTGGTGGTCAATTATGGTAAACTACTTTCTTCATCTGATAAGGAAACTGAATTCAGCAGGGACAAAGGCAAATAGATTTGCTCTTCATACCTTAGCTCAACTAAGAAATACAGGGTTGGATTGCCAAGGATGAACATAGTTTAAGAAAGTTTCTCCTAGTCAAGTGAATGTTGAATAAAAGTCAATTTCTGAAGCAGTCAAAAGACAGGGATATTATTACTAGACTTTCCCTCATACACATCAACTATTCTTTTCTTTCAGTACAGACCTTCTTAAGATCAGCATAATAAGAAATATGGAAACTCTAAACATGTGATTTGTCTGCATGATGACTAGATGACATGAACAAATTATGAACAATTTGTCATGTTCACAATGCCATCTAAGCAACAATGAGGCTGTGATAGAATTTAATAATAGTGATGCTAACAATTGATCTGGATTTCTTGCTCGCTCAAAGGCTACCTTCTTTTTTGAAAGGGCAGGACTGGATGACTTCATTCTCAGCCTGCACCTCAAGGTCCAAGAAAGAACCTCCCCCCCTCACCTCCCAATTTTCTTGTTCTGAATCAAAAACAATGTTTTTCCTCTTCTGCTAGTATAAGCAGGGCAGCCTTGTCCTGCTGCAATGCTTCAATTCATCTTATACAAATGCCTCCATTTCTTTTGCATTGGGTATGAAATTCCAGTCTTGCTCTTTGCTCTCAAGAGCATCTCATTCTGGGTTGCTGGGCTGTATACATCTCTTTCTTATAATAGAATGGTGAATTCCCTTTGAAAGGCTGCAGCATCTCCTCATAGTCCTTATAATGGAATGGTGGATTCCCTTTTTTAAGCAGGTTGAGGAGCTTTTGGGCCCACCTCCCCCTTAAATAGGTGAAAATGATGAGTTAAAAAAACTTCAAACCTCCCCCGTCTTTTTAACCTGTTCTTAAAAGAGATGCCCATAGAAGGGAAAACAGTTGCTTTCTTGGTATGGATAGCTGTGCTAACTAGCTTCAGAAAGACCACTTGGCAATCACTATGGCCAAAGAAGAGAAAAGATTTGAAATCTAGAACCAAAATTCTTAAGTTAGCTTCATTTCCAACTAACACATGAACAAAAGCTGAAGTGCACAGTGCAGAAAAACCCTAGACATAAGATTATGTTGAATGGGATTCCCTAGAAATAATGTCTGCATCTGTCTTGTGTAAAAAGAAAAATTGAGTCATAAAGATAATTATGTCAGTGGAAGAAGCATAGAACTGTCGCTTGAGAAAGGTAAGGAGGGGGATAAGAAGCAGTTTAAACAAATTCAAATCTATGAGACCAGATGTGCAACCCAAAGAAGGGAAGGAATTATCAGAGGTGATTACAGAACTATTTTCATCGAAGCAGAAAGCTAGGCAAATATGTCATGTCAGTTATTTGATAAGAAGCTGGAGATAGAATATAGTTTAATTTCTTAAAGCAATCATCCCCATAGGAGACAGACAGAAGTATTGTAGATGCTGAGTTGGCATTAGAGAAAGATCGAAATTACCAGAGGATCTCTGGGGAAGGGATTGAAATGAGAACTGCAAAATGTAGGTAATGGCTATTGACTTTGGACAGACATAGACAGTCCTGCCTGTTGAAGATTTATTGTTTTAATTAAAAAATGTGGGGTGGTAAATCTGAATTGGGTTAGATAATGTTTAGACTGCTGAAGGTGTTTTAGTTGGAGAATGACCTTCAGACCAAAACAGGAAGAAGATATGATCCAGGTGATTATGGATGAAGATGAGGATACATCATGGAACCTATCTACTCCAATCAGAAAGCATTTTTGGAGTTAGAACTTTGATGATGAAAGATTTTACCAGTCAGAGAAAGACAGCTTCCAATCTGAATCAACAAAGGGAAAATTGCTGCTGGTATCTGTAACTCCTTACTCAGTGGTGGGATTCAAAAATTTTTACTACCGGTTCTGTGGGCATGGCTTGGTAGGCATGGCAGGGGAAGGATACTGTAAAATCTCCAGTCAGAGGAGGTATTTGCCAGTTCTCTGAACTATTCAAAATTTCCGCTACCGGTTCTCTAGAACTGGTCAGAACCTGCTGAAAACCACCTCTGTCCTTACTTAACTCTAAATTAGGAAATAGGTAGCATGTAGAGGAATGCATATATAAATTATACAATGCATACATATTTAACTAGAAAACATTTACAAAACATTAATATTAAATAGAAGAAAGCTCAGTCATTACAATTTAGAATCTGAAGTGGCTGCTCTTATCTCAAAATGGGTAGCAGGCATGGGAGAATAATGGTGTTCTGATTGTAAATTAAGCTTTCAAAGCTTGGCCAGGAAATCAAAATTAAATGATATTTACTTAATAAAGGTGGGGAAAAGCTGATATGGTGTTTGCAGTAAATTTCTGCAAAACCCAAAAAGCCCACAAAAGTCCCTTTCCAATCTTAACATTCCAGAACTTTGTGTTGTCTTGAGATATCTTCTGACAGCCTCAGCAGTAGATAAAAGAATCAGAAAGAGCCTTACACATGTAAAAACATCAATAGAAACCCCCTCTCACCTGAGCCTATTATCATATATCCATATAGTCGGGGGGGGGGGGACTCCAAATTGTGTTGGACAGAGACAATGGCCTTGAGGGACAAGAGAAAAAGGTACTCACCGAGAAAATGGTCAGATAAGAGGTGCCTGAGACTGGGACAAGAATGAAATGTGATAAACAATCTCAGACAAGTTCCTCCCTGGCACACATGAGAAAAAGGAAGGCTGGGATTCAGATTTGCAAGATTCTGTTATTAATCCGTCATAGTAAAACAATACAAACCAATGTGGCATTGATTTCCTAGTCTGGTCCACCTTGAAAGGTTGACACTGGTAAGGATGGTGCAGATCAAAACAAATTTTATTGGGTTTCAGCAAGAAGTTTGAACAGGTGTTTTGCACTAATCTGTATCATATATCTTAAAGTTCTGAGAAACAGCAATTGGATATTATTTTACAACATGCAGAATGGTAAAAATAATGTGCAATATGCGTTTCAATCAAACCAATTTGACAGTTGCGGTTTTTGATGCAGTATCTCAGAAGCTGATGCCATCCAAAGCTTCTGGACTAATTCATAGAACTCACTCTTAGTAAATTGTAGAAATAAGAAACCATAGTGACTTTTCTTGCACACATTTTCCCTTAAAATTCTTGTGATAGTAAAACAGTAGAGGAAATATCTTTTCCTTTTATTTCAGTTTTTTTTCACTTTTTTTGCCAGATGCCTATGAAGTCATTTAAGGAAGAAGCTGAGATGTCTAGTCATTAATTTAATTAGAAGCAGAGATCACACTAATGTTATCTTTTCACCCAACTATAAATTTTGTTGAGTATTTTATCACAGCAAGGCTATTAATAGGATTGCAGAGGACTTTTGTCAGCTATGTCATATGAGAAATGCCACTAGAGCAGCAGATGCCATCACATTTTTTTCTTTTTCTTTTTTAGGATAAGTGTTCAGAAACCTCTCATCCTAATGCATAAATGAAACAGAAGAATGAAAACCAGTTGTAACTAGCCTGCATGGAAGCTACTAGATGGAGAACTGTGGAGAGGTTTGGGTTATTAGACATGTTCTGCCACAACATATGTCAAACAAGAGTGTAGATATTAAGAACATTGGCTAAAACAACTCAGAGATATGTGTGTGCCTATGTATTTGGGGGGAAGGGGGAGAACTTTCTGTATATATGTCTGGATGATTTTATAGGGATACTGATGTGAACAAATGGACTTCTCCATATATGCATTTTAACCCCACAAGGGGAAACAAACCTAATTGGAATATATATTCTAATCCATGAAAGCTACTTTCCTGTTTAGAAGGAATATTTAGATCTCGGGCAGGTAATCCTCAGTCTCTAGGCTGCAGGTAATTCCCCAATACCCTAAGATCATGGGGCTCAAATTCAGAACAAAAATTCACTGACATATTTTTTTCTTTCTCTTCTAAATTAATGGTAAGAATGGGAGCAGAAAGTGTCTAGAAAGCAAACCATTCTATTCTCATATATTACCAAAAACTGGAAAATTGCTCAACATTGTTTAAAATAATGCCAAACAACAGGGCTTGGTAGAAAGTTTAAGTTGGGAATGGAAGTTAATTGCATTTCCGAGACATTCCACTTCCATTCCCAGCCCTAACATCTCAGGATTTTGTCCCTGTTGTTTCAGGTGATAATTTTGTGACATCTTTGGGAAGGCTGAAAGACCAAATTACAGCTCCTGACTTTTCAAACAGTTTTTGTTTAAAGAAGGAGGAACATTCATAAATAGATCTGAAGTGAAATGGCATGTTGGACTGATCCATCGTTGTAATTCTTGAATTATAGAAGTCTCATAAAAATATCCACTAAATCATCTTCCAACTGAATTCAGATCAACTTTTTCTTCAGTCCTGCTCCATTACATTCTAAAGAGAGTAATGAGTGGAGAGGCATCCCCCCAAAAATTGAAGTCTCAGCACATTAGTTCTTTCCTTTGTGAATCTTCCTTGGGCAAGCGTCATAATTCTGTGTAAGGGAAGGAAAAGAACAAAGGTGCAGCAAGCAAGCTAGAACAACATTGCTTTAAACAGCATTGCCTTATTCTTTACCAGGAGACTCTAAATTTACTTCTATATGTTAGCGGGATAAGCCATAAATTCATTATCTACCATGTGCAGCACTTATATTCCCATTTGGTAAATGAGAATAGCATATCTTTACAGAACAACCAAATATGTGAATGACTAACAGTCAACAGTATTGTATATAAGATTTGATAGAAATGGTGTATATTACTATGTTCTGGAGGTGTAAACTTGTACTTTATGAGGTTTGCTTCTTATCCTACCTCACAGAATGCAGAGTAGCATACAAGGGTTAATTCTTTTTATCACATCCTCATGAGGTAGGGTATGTTGAGAGTCAACAGTTGCTAAATACATATCAAACCAAGCAACAAACTGGGTCCATGGGCAGAAGAATCTGAGGTGTGGGTGGCAAAAAGTAGATACAACTGTGTAATTGAAACTCTTGTCTCTTTTGATGTGCCTGTGATAACATCTAAAAAGAACATGCATCTCACTTATGTAGTTTTACTTGACATCTTAATTTTTTTCATTCTATCCTCCCAATTGGTGCTCCTGACCACAGCTCCACATTCCAAATTAGTCTTCTAGAGCATTTGTTTATTTATTTCTTTGTTTATTAAATTTGTTTGCTGCCCATCTTGTCACAAGACAACTCAAGCATATAAATGTTCTCTGTCCCTTCCTTGAAGCTTCAACCAAATGAACTTATTGTATTTTTGCACTGTGAGTGCTAGTTTCACACCTGACAATAAAAAACCTAGATTTAGAGGAGGAAAACAAGAAAAAAATATTCTGAACTAAATGGTGTACTGATATATTTAATAAAATATAGCAGAATAATATTTCATCCATGTGAAGAACCATCATCACTGTCGTTAACAAGTGAGGAGAGACTTTAAGATTCAAGCACTCTTCTGCTTTTCTGGAAACCCCAAGAACTCATCATCGCTAGTGTCAGAATTTATGAAGCTCAGTTGCTTACAATCACTATTACTTTCTTCGCTGTCTTCATATGTGATACTATCTTCAGTTCCATCTAAGGCGTTCCTAATGGCACTTTTTTTTTTAATGTTTGTGCAATGATTTTGCCCTTTATGGAGTGCCATGATGTTTTAATCCATTCACAAACTTGAGTGATAGTGGGCATCTTCATTCATCCAGTAGGTGTCAGATCATGATTACCAGCAGCCATCCATTTGTTCCACTCTTCTCCCATAATGACTTTAAATGGTTTGTTAATGGAAATGTCAAGAGGTTGCAACTGGCTGGTAAGACCCCCCAGGAATTACAGCTAGATGAGTCTTCATTTCTTTAAATCTCATTTTTGTAGTTTCATTAATATATGCTCTAAACTGGTTGAGTACTAATAAAACACATTTTTTCAGAAGCTCTCCAGGACATTTGGACTACACTATTTCAACCCATACTCTCATTCCATTTTTGTCCATCCATCCTTTCTCATGAACATGCACAACAACCCCTTGTGGAATCACTTCTTTTGGAAAGTTTTTCCTTTTGAAAATTAACATCGATGGCAATTTGGTGCTGTCTGCACAGCAGGACAACACAATTGTGTAATGTATTTTCTCATGTCCTGAAGTTTTCACAATTATGGTTTTGGCACCTGTCAGATCAACAATCTGATTAGATGGCACATCAAAGGTTAGCGGGAGTTCATATTCCCAATCTGGCCAATTTCAAAATCATTTTTTTTCCTAGCATCAATTACAAATTTGTGAAAAGACAGAATCTTAGATTCATATTTTTTCAGCATTTTTTGGGGAATTCTAGTTTTGGTGTGCAAAGCAAGGCCACATCTCTGTAGCACCATGATGGTGATCCAATAAAATTCTGCATGCCTTTCTCTATAGCACTGCGTTTGGCTTCATATATTATCATTTTGTAGAAATGGAGAAGCCGTTATTCCAGTAATGGGTGATCCATTCTTTTATATCCACGTCTAACTGTGGCCACTTTGCAGCATGCCCACAAAAAGTGTACTTACTTTTATCTACTTTTTGCAGCTGATCCTCCTGTTTCGTCCACTCTCATTTTTTTTCAGTTGGAAGTTGCCCAAAATGTCTCTCCACTGCTCTGTTTCAGTATATTTTACTACTCCAGTTTAAAAGGAATTTTATATGATAGTCTTTTCTGCTTTGACATCCTTGTATGTAGCATGAAGAGGTACTGTAGTATTTTTCTGCAAGAAAATACAATAATGAAAGAACTGTCCTTTATTGTTATGGGAGTACTGTATCTGAGAACATCAAGGAATGACATACTATTATAGGGGATTTGCTGCGGACTTACTGTTATGCGGATGGATCTGCTGCTGACTAACTGTTATGGGGGACACGTTTAGGGTTTTACCTTTATAGGGGTCAGTTTATATTAGAGGATACTTTCTTAGGAACTAGTCATACGACCATATATTGTTTCTGCAGTGCCCCCTTACATTCCCATCAGAATGCCCCTTTACATTAGGTGTTCCCAACAAAATACTGTGAATATGGAGTGCTGTCACTCTGTGAATATGGAGCACCGAATATGGAGCAGCAGTGTGCTGAGGATAGGAGGCAGAGCCTGAGAGGACCACAGATAGGTGTACTCTCATCTGCCTGCTCTGCCTATTCACTCCTGCACTGCAGAAAAGAGACAGAAGAGGCAGGCAATGACAAAGACAAGAGCCGCCGCCACATGGCCCGGCTACTATTCACTAAAGGACTGGCATCGGTCTACCGTTGGGGACCCCTGAGGTAATATACTTCATGGTTTGATACAATATTTGCTCCATAAAATGCACAGGCATTCCCACCTACTTTTTTGGGGGGAAAGTGTGTCTTATGGAGTGAAAAATGTGGTAATTTCAAGCCAGGGTATCAAGTGGCAAATGCAAGTCAGGAATCAGAATAAACTTGGGGAAAAGGGTTCTCACCTGATACGACCTTTCTCTTTGGGTGGAGATAGCATTCAGGATTGGGTAATTAGTCACCTGTTGCTGATTGGACTGAGTCTGTCAAGTCTTTGAAGACACTCCCCCTGTTGCTAGGGACGTCCCAGAAATTGGCGAAGGAACATTGACAGACTGACGTGTGCTCCTGTAACAATAACATGCTCCATTAGATTCGGAACGTACAAAACGGGACTGAATGCTATCTCCACCCAAAGAGAAAGGTCGTATCAGGTGAGAACCAACGACTCTTCTCCATTGTGGTGGAGATAACATTCAGGATTGGGACATACCAAAGCTGGCTTCCTATGGGTGGGCCTAGTGCAGTCCGAATCCTCTGGACAGGGTGGATTGTTTGAAGAACTCTTCGTCCAAAAGCTGCCTCAGCAGGAGCAAAAGTGTCCAGCTTATAGTGTCTGATGAATGGAAAAGTGAAGCCCAGGTTGCTGCCCTGCAAACCTCCTCCAAAGAGGTCTGAATGGCCCACGTCGTCAACGTGGCCTCAGTTCTCATTAAGTGTGGTGTTATTCTTGGAGGAACTGCAAGTCCTTGGGTTTTGTAGGCTTTGGATATTCACAGTCTTATCCATCTTTCCACAGTCATTGGAGTAACCTTGCAGCCCATAATAGAAGGTTGAAAGGAAATAAAGAGGGATTCAGGCCTCCTGAAGGGAGATGTCCACTTAACATAAATCCTCAAGCTCCACCGAACTATATATGTATAGAGTGTGCCATCTTTCTAATGCATGTACAGGTTGTGGGCAAAAATCAGGTAAGATTAGTTCCTGGGCTCTGTGGAACCACGAGTTCCCCTTTGGCATGAATGAAGGGTCGAGTCTTAACACAACTTGGTTGGTGTGAAACACACAAAGATGCTTCCTGACAGATAAAGCTTCCAGTTCCGAAATCCTGGCAGAAGGAAGAGCTACTTGGAAGGCCACCTTGCCAGACAAAAACTGCAGGGAAGTGGTTCAAATGGGGCCTCAGTCAGCGACTGCAGTACTTTAGAGAGGTCCCATGTTGGATATTGATGAAACACTGGAGGCCTCAGTAGCGCACCCTTCAGAAACCTGTGGACCGTGGGATGTCTAGATAAAGATACCACTCCCCCTAAGGATAGAACAGAGGACAAGGCTGCAACCTGCCTCCGCAACGTGTTAGGTAAAAGTCCCTTGTCTAGACTCTCTTGGAGGAAGTCCAGCATCTGGGCAATTGAGGCCCCAGTAGGATCAATGTCAGAATTAAAACACCATTCACTAAAAGCCTTCCAGGTTGCATCATAGATGCGGTTGGTGGAGGGTCTCCTGGAGGCTTGGATAGTTCTTATCACTTTGAAGGAATAATTGTCCCAGATCAGAGATCCCCCTCAATCTCCAAGTGGCCAATTGAAGCCACTGGGGCTCTGGATGCAATACTGGCCCCTGGCTGAGTGACACTCTGTCCTCCAGTATCCTCCAAGGTTTCTGGATCACCCTTGGGATTAGGGGCAGAGGAGAAAAGTCATAAAGAAGCTCCCATGGCCAAGGACTGCATAAAGTATTTGTTCCCTCTACCCCCAGAACTGTAAACCTGGAGTAGAATCTCAGGAGTTGTGTGTTGTCCTGGGAAGCAAAGGGATCCACAGCTAGCACTCCGAAGCACTCTGACAGCTCCTGAAACAAAGTGGGGTGCAAATGCCACTGCGTGGTCAATGGTGGCTCTGCTAAGCCAGTCAGCCTCAACATTGGCCACGCCTGCAATGTGCTCAGCTCAGAGTAATACCTGGTGTCTCTCTGCCCATAAGCAGAGTTGTTCTGCTCAGTAGCCATGAATGTGTCCCATCTTGGAGGTTAATGTGTGCCTTGGTTGACTCATTGTCAGTCAAAACCAGGATGCCCTTATTTGAGACAGCATCCTCCAAGTGTCTCAGGGCCAGATGGACCATTCTAAGCTCTAGCCAATTAATACTATGGCCTAAATCTGCCTGGGAACATAGTCCCTGGATCACCCTGGACTGAATATGGGCAACCCAGCCATAAAGACGGGCATCCGTGGTCAGTGCTAACCTGTCAGAGTCCTTGAATAAGAGTCCCAGGGAAAGAGCCTCAGATGATCACCATCGTAAGAAGCTAAAGACCTGTGGCGACAATCTGACATGTAGAAGGAACAACTCCTACCTGTCTTCTGATAGGGGAGAAGAACCCATTGGAGCAGCCTGGCATGCAATCTAGCCCAGGGCACAATATTAATGCATGATACCATTTCCCCTAGGAGCTTGGAAAGCATAGCCAGGGATACCTTATATTTAGGTTTTACTTGCCCAATTAACTCTCTAATACTCTCCTGACATTCCTGGGATAAGGACACTTGGCATGAAATGGTATCACAGCTCCTGGATGGAGTAGAGAATTGGTGGGAATGAAGTGGCTTTTGGCCTTGTTGACAGAGAAGCCATGCTCCTGGAGCACCTGAATGGTGATTTCCAAATTCTCTGTTGCTCAAGATGGGGAGGATGACTGGACCAATATGTCATCCAGGTAACACTGGACTCTTACTGGGAGGGCCCTAACTGTTGGCCAGGCTGCCAACAGTTTTGTAAATGTTCTGGGGGCTGAAGAAAGGCCAAAGGCCAAGGCCCTATATTGATAATGCCTCCCATTATAGCAGAACCTGAGGAATTGTCTATGGGCTGGAAGAATGGGGACATGAAGGTAGGCCTCTGTTAAATCTATGGAGGTCAGGAAATCCCCTTCCCTAATTCCCTCCAGAATTGACTGGAGAGAATGCATTTTAAACCGCCTGCATTTCACTCAGCGGTTAAGATGCTTCAAGTCCAGAATTGCCCTCCATTCCCCTGAGGCTTTAGGGATTACAAACAAGATGGAATAAAATCCCATGCCCTGTTGGTCCACAGGCACCGGCTGAATAGCCTGGATTTCCACCAGGTGTTTAATAGCTGTTTCCATTAGGACCTTTCTGTGTTCTTGGAGACAGGAAAGCAAATAAAAAATCTCAGGGGTATAGAGAGGAACTCCCTCTGCCCCTCGGAAGGGCCGCTTAGCATTGAACAGGCGAGTTCTACCTGTCCTGTCCAGGGCTTGAACCTGTCTGGGGACAAAAGGCCTCAGGGGCCTAGAAACCCCCCCTCCTGCTTCTGGAGCCCTATAGTAGGGACGTCTGAAATAGGATGTTGATCTGAATTCACCCCTTCTGGATCTGGATGTTAAGATCTTCCTCTTGTCTTTGGAGTCCACCAGCACCTTGTCCAGGGCTTTTCTAAACAATTTCTCCCCCTTAAAGGGGGCAGTGGCCAGCCCCCACTTATGTCTCAAGTCAGCCTGCCATTGTGTTAGCCAGAGCAAGCAGTTAGAGGTTACAGTTTCCCCATTGCCCTAAAAGTGAATCTGGCTGCACTGGGGGTGGCATCACCTGAAAATTCCACTGCTGCTAACAGTTTGTTTATATGCTGGTGTGACCTGACGTGATCCAGTGGAATTTCTCCTGCAGCTCATGAAGCCAGATGAGAGAGGCCCTGTTAAAAAAGGATGCGGCCGTGGAGGCCCTCACTGCCCATGCTGCTGATAGGTGCATTTTCTGCAACGTTTGTTCAGCCCTCTTGTCCTCTGCCTTCAGCGAGTCCTCAGGCTCCCCAGAATATTAGTGTTGGCCTGTAGGGCCACAACTGTGGCGTCCAAAGTGGGCACTTTCAGGGCCTTGAAGAGATCAGCCGCCACATTGAACATTTTTCTGTCCAGGGAGGAAGGGCTTGGACCCAACCCAAGGGATGATCACTGCCTTTGGATGACTGTGGTAAACATTCTTGGCGCAGGGATAACATCTGCTGTAACAGTTTTTTCAGAAACAATGGATCATTGGGGTATTCTGAAGGGTTTATAGGATCCTTTGATTCAGGAACCAAGCCCCGCCCTGTGGCTTTCTTAACCTTGAAGAGGAGCAATTTTAATATGGCCAGCTGGAATAGGCCTGGCATAGAGATTTGATCAGAATTATCCAGACCTTCATCATCTGAGTAATTTCGGTCCATCATTTGGCCACTGTCAGATGGGATGGAGTGGGAGCTTTCAGAACAAGCATAGGACCCTGATTCAGAATGCAGGGCAAGATCAATCTCATAATGAAACCTGTGTCTCCTACTATGTCTTAATGATGAAATTGATGCCTCTGAAGCGCCTGATCTGTTTCAAAGCTGCTGACACCCCTTCTTTTACTTCTTCAAGAGCCTGCATATTAATTTGGAATTCAGGATCTTGTTCCCTGACTGGTCTAATTCCAGCTGACATGGGAGTAAACGTGGCCTCGGGCCAGTCTGGGTCTGTGGGCTGGAACTGGCAGTTGCCCTGTTACTGGGCAGACTGAAAATAAATTGCTTATCTCAGAGACTTCAAGGGACTCTTGCAGCAATTCTTGCTCTTCAGCTCCCCCTGTGGCCATTTCTGTTACGACACTCCTGTCAGTATGTGGCTGCCTATCTCCTCTTAATAACAGTTGCTCCTCATTTAAGTGGGAAACTATGCTGAGTGCCATTTCTGCAGTATTTTGGGCCGTTTCTTTTCATCTCACCCACAACTTGTCCAGAGCCTAGTCTCTATGGTGCTCGTCCTGCTCAGCTGCCTTGGAGCTCTTTCGAGCCCCTGCAAGCTTTTCCCTTGGCTTGTGGCTGCTAGATGAAGACAACTGATCTGGGGCTGCTGGGCTGAGTGAGTGTGACAGTCTGCGAGCCGTATCCTCCACACTCCTGATTGCGCAGCTAGTGTTCTGTAGTAATTCTGCCATTTTCTATTCCAATATTTTAAACAATATTGTCCACAACTTTTATCTATGGCTTCCCTGGCTCTGTTCTAGCCCAAATACTATTCTAGTTACCTTACTTGTTATGGAAAGGTTTTTCCTCCTTCGTTTGGTGTCTTCTTCCCCTTTAACACTGCCATGGTAAACCAGGGCATCTGCGGTGGCCATTTCAAGCCGCAGAGAGCCTTCCCAAACCAAATGTGGGAAAACTGTGTGGATGGTGTATCTACACACCTCCCGCTAAAATCACGTTGTAGATTGGCCCTCAGCTGATCCGATATCCAACAGCCTGGGCCAAAGCCCTGACCGCGCTGTCTTTGACAGCTGTGAAACGAGTAGATTGGTTCTTTGTTGAGATAGTTTTCAGGATTGGTGATTTTTTTTCTCTAATTTTCTCATTAAACTGGTTTAAATTTAGATCTTTTTAGGAGCAGAAATTAACACATCATCCAGCAAGCTGACTGAGTCAATTTCTGGGGCAAACCTTGCAACAGGAGGAGTGTCTTCAGACTTGACAGACTCAGTCCAGTCAGCAAGAGGTGACTGATAACCCAATCCTGAATGCTATCTCCACCACAATGGAGAAGAAAATATATGTACATTTTCATGTTAAAACATACCCCTCCTTTGACTTACCTTCTTTGGCTTAAATGACATAAGTGAATGGAGGGACAAATCACTCATCATCAAACTGTGTCTCCTTTGGTTGGCATTCTGAATAAACTCAAGTGAAACTATGAGGACAATTGGAAATAATTCCAGCACTTAAAAATCACATTACTGATCAGTCAGAATATTGAGACTTCTCTAAGTAAAGTGTCAACATAACATTGGCAGGATACTGAATGAATAATTTGGTTTTGGAGATTGTTTTTCATGTTGGAAACATAGGCTGAGAATATTAGTATACATTCTGCTTATAATGAGAATTCCTTATGAATGGTTAGTTAAAAGTAGAATGGATATGTCAGGAAAAAGGATTGCAGGGATACATCTGTACTGAAAAATCTTGATGATCACTAGATGTAAGAAAAATTACAAAGAAAACTTTCGTTTTCTACCATCTAATGGTTATCCATATTTCTGCAATCATTGTACAGTTTTCAGCGTACTTTCTTTTTACAAATAAATGGAAAACAGATGTTAGGGCAATATATTGTAATACAGGATAATAAGAACTAATAATTTTAGATATAATACAGGTATTGTCTGTTTGTGACCCAGAGACTGAAGTTCATAATCATCTCCTTTTTCCTGCAGCCTTCTTTCTTCGCTTTCTTTAATGAGCTTCAGATTTTTTTTTAAATGTATCAAAAAAAAAATCCTTTTCTCTCCACCCCACCCCTCTCTCACACAAATAGGAAAATATGTAAAACAAAGCACAATTGTCTAGTCTGATTGTGCTTATAACTTTAATTTAGCCATCTAGAATATATTGGGCTGTGTATCACCTTCAGTCTCCTATGGACCTTTGAGATTTTCTTTACAGATAATCCTGTCAAAGAATAGTTGATTGTTGCACTGGAGGGGAAGGGGAGAAGTTCTTTCTTTTTTTTTTTTTGAAAAAGTTTTTATTAATTTTCTACAAACAAACAAGACAAACAAAACATAAAAACATCAACTCTTATATGTACATCCAGTGTGTCAGTTGGTTCATCATTTTTGTGCATTCATTCTGTAGTCTCAATTACAATTATGTTACATAACAACTCATATTGTCAATCCAAACTTATATATCCTAATATCACTAAAAAAAGAAGTTTTTGACTATATTTTTAATCATTCATGCTTAATGAGCTAACAATACTTTAAACCAGTTTACTCTATAACAAATCATCTAGTCATATCAAATCAATCCTAAAAAATCCTTTATAAATATAATATCAAATAGCAAAATAATAGCAAAATAAAGATATTCCTTACTATCTAGCATTCTAAATATTCTATTATCGTATTTTATCATCAAGCCATTTGTAAAAAAGATCCCAAATTTCGTAAAATTGTTTATCCTCTTGCTCTCTAATTTCAAATGTCAATCTGCTCATCTCAGCACATTCCAATATTTTCTTAATAATTTCTTCCTGTAATGGTATTTTCTCATTCTTCCAATTTTTAGCAAATACAATCCTGGCCGCTGTTAATACATTTACAATCAGGTATTTCAAATCTTTACTATATATATCAGGTAAAATTCCCAATAAGAAGATCTCTGGTTTCAAGTCTATATGTTTCTTTGTCATTTTTTCCAACCACATGCGAATTATAGTCCAATATTTTCTAGCATCCTCACAAGTCCACCACATATGGTAATATGAGCCGGGTATCTGATGACATTTCCAGTATTTTTCAGATTTATTCTTAAACATTCTTGCTATTCTTGTCGGAGGAAAGTGCCACCTGTAAAACATCTTATACAAATTTTCTTTATATGCTGTTGACATTGTCATTTTATAATTTTGAGACCACAATTTCTGCCATTTCTCTAAATCAATCCCATATCCAAAATTCTTCCCCCAAACAATCATAGTTTCTTTGACTTGTTCTTCCTCTAATTTCATTCCCAGTAAATAACCATATAGTTTTTTAATCACCTTCTCATCAGTACCCATCAAGATCTTATCTAAATCAGTCTGTTTATCATAAAATCCCTCCGTTTTGGAATCTTCATCATACCTTGAATGTATTTGTGCATATGAAAACCAATTCATCCTTATACCTTGTTCCTCTAAGTTTTGGATCGATTTAAGTTCACCCTTTTCATCCAAAAGTTCCCCATATCTAACTGTTTGTTCCTTCTTGTAGATTATAGGATAGGAAAATGCTTCAATAGTCGATAACCAAACTGGAATTTTCAAATAACATTGTCTTTTTATCTTCTCCCAATTTAACCACAAAGACTCCCGTACATAATGTCTTCTAAAATAACCCTGTGTTTTAGTTCCCTTATACCATAAAAAAGCATGCCAACCCAACAGCAAGTCATGCCCTTCTAATGTCAACAACCTATGTTTCCTTAATGTTATCCATTCTTTGACCCACATCAAACTTGCAGCTTGATAATACAATTCCCAATTAGGCAGACCAAAACCTCCTCTAATTCTAGCATCTTGCAAAAGCTTTAGCTTTATTCTCGCTTTTTTACCTTGCCATATAAACTTCAACATAATTTTATTTAAATCTTCAAAATAGTCTTTTCCAAGCCTAATTGGTATTGTTTGAAACAAAAATAAAATTCTAGGTAAGATATTCATCTTAATTGTTGAAATTCTCCCTATTAATGACAATTGCAAGTTTTCCCACTTCTTCAAATCTAGTTATCTGTTGTTTAAGTTTAATATAATTATTCTCCTTTAATGTGCTACATCTTGTTGTCAAATATATCCCCAGATACTTAACCTTATTTGTAACTTGAATTTTCAAAAGATCTGCCAATTCTTCTCTCTGTCTCAATAGCATATTCTTTGTCAAAATCTTTGTTTTGTCTTTATTTATTTTCAAACCAGCCACCTCTCCATATGCCTCTATCCTTTCCAGTAACTTTGGAGCTGTTTCTAGCGGATCTTCCAAAATAAAAGCTAAGTCATCAGCAAAAGCTTGTAGCTTAAATTCTTCCTTCTTAATTTTCATTCCTTTTATGCTTTTATCATCCCTAATATTTCTATTCAACACTTCCAAGGTCAACACAAATAGCAAAGGAGATAGGGGGCATCCTTGTCTTGTGCCTTTCCTTATGTTAATAAAATCTGTAAGTTCCCCCTCCATCATTACCCTTGCTGTCTGTTTATTATATATAGCTTCTATTGCTTGAGTAAATTTTTTAGCGAAACCCATCTGCTCCAATAATAATAACATAAATCTCCAGTTCACGTTGTCAAATGCTTTTTGAGCATCTAGGAATATCAAAGCCATTTGCTTTTCAGGATGAGCCTCATAGTATTCCAAAGTGTCCAAGATTACTCTCATATTGTCTCTAATTTGTCTCTTTGGCAGAAATCCATTTTGATCTGAGTGAATAAAATTATTTAAATATTTTTTAAGTCTTTCTGCTAAGATTGAAGCAAAGATTTTATAGTCTGCATTCAATAAAGAAATAGGTCTATAATTCTTAATTTGCAATGGGTCAGTCTCTTCCTTTGGTATGAGTGTAATATAAGCCTCTGACCATGTTTTAGGTATCATCTTTTTTAACATAACTTCATTCATAACTTCTAACAATGGGATGCTCAATAATTCTTGAAATGTTTTATAAAATTCTACTGGAAGCCCATCTGGACCCGGAGCTTTCCCATTATTTTGTCTCTTAAATGCTTCATTTAGTTCCATCATTGTTATATTGTTTTCTAGCATTTCTTCAGTCTCTTTAGGTATCTTTGGTAAATTAGCTTCCTGTAAATACTGTTTGACTTTTTCTTCATCAATATTCTCTTGTTTATATAATTGCCCATAAAAATCTCGAATAATTTCTTTTTTCTCCTTATTCCCATAACAAACTTGGCCTTGTTCATCTATTAACTTCAATATTTTTCTTGATTCCTTCTCTTTTCTCAATTTATATGCTAGCCATCTACCTGGTTTATTTGCATCTTCAAAATAATTCTGTTTAGAGTTTCTAATTTTCTGTGCCAGTTCTTCTTTCTCTATTAATTCCATTTTATGTTTAATTACATCCAGCTTCAATTTAATATCCTTTTTCTGTGGCATTTTCTGTAATTCTTTTTCAAGAATTTTATACTCATCTTCCAAGGCCTTAAAAGCTGGCCTTTTCCTAATATTCTTTTTTCTTGTATAATCTATTATCAAACCTCTAGCGTATGCCTTCATTGTATCCCACACATTTTGCGTTGAAGTATCTTCTTTTTTATTTTCTCTGAAGAAAAAAGCCAATTCCTTCTCCATCCATTGTGTAAAATCTTTCTCCTTTAAAATAGTATTATTTAATGTCCATCTCGATCTTTTTTTTTGTCCCTTCCATTTAATTGTCATTGGGCTATGATCTGCCCAAGTACTTGTTTCAATATTTGTTTCTTTAATATTAGATATTAGTTCTGTTGAGATCCAAATCATATCTAATCTGGACCATGATAAATGTCTATTTGAATAAAAAGTATATTGTTTAGCTTTAACATTTCTTTCTCTCCAAATATCTTTTAAAGTTAATTCATCTGTCATTTTAAAAAAAAGACCTTGGGAGAGCCTTTCTATTTTGCTTTGTTGTTGTTGCTATATAGTCCAGTTTATTGTCCACAATTCCATTAAAATCTCCCATCATAATTATATTAACATAGTCCAGTCCAATTATTTTCATGTGTAGCTTTTTATAAAACTCTTCTTGTTTATCATTCGGAGCATAAATTGCAATCAAGAGTATTTTTATATTATTGTCCATTATTTCTACCATTAATACTCTTCCATCTTCATCCGTGTAAATCAATTTTGCTGGAATAGCCTCTTTAATGTATAAAACCACACCTCTTTTCTTACATTGAGTCAAAGAGGTAAATATTTTCCCCAATTTTGGCTGTAATAACAATTGTTCATGTTGTTTTTTAATGTGAACTTCTTGTAAACAAATTATATCAAATTTTAATTTCTCTAATTTATGAAAAGTTTTCCTTCTTTTAACAGCTGAATTAAGTCCATTTATATTCATTGTAATCAGTTTTTTTTCCTCCATGATTATGCTTTATATTTAGGTCTAACAGCTCTCGTGGATCTCACTTCACGCTGTTCTTTATTATCCATCTGTCCCCCTGCTGCTCCTTTCTCTTTTTCAGTCTCCAGTTATTCATCTTGAAACTCAATTGATAAAGCCTCTTTCTCTGCTTCCTCTCTTCTTCCTCCAAAGAATTCTGCATGGAAAAGTTCTGCTTTCTCAATTGAATCAATTCTATATCTCTGCTCTTGCCACCCAAACACTAGTCCTTCTGGAATCAGCCATCTATAATTCACTTCGTTTTCCAATAGTATTTTGGTCAGAAATCGATATTCTCTTCTCATCTCTCTCACTCTTCTGGGTATTTGTTTTAAAACCACAACCTCTTTACCCTTGTATTTCAGTGTTTTCTCTCTTACTACTTGTAATATTTGCGTTTTAATAGATTTTTTGGTATATCTAATATGGACTTCCTTGGGTAATTTATTTCTCATCGCATATCTTGTATAGACTCGATATATCTCATCTATTCCATCCATCATCTTTTCCTCTGTAATTTCCAAAGCATCTGCCAAAATTTCTATCATTACCGCTGCCAAATTTTCTCCTTTTTCCTCTTCTATATTTTGAAATCTGAGGTAAAATTCTGACCTTTCCATCTCCCACCTCAACATCCCACCTTTTTCTTGTTCAACCGCTGTTAGTCTGCTGTCAATATTTCCAATCTTCTTCTCTCTTTGTTTTCCTTCTTCCTTAATTTTTTGGAATCTCTCCTCATACTTAACCATCATTTGTTTAATATTTTCCACTTTTTCATCAGTCTTCTCTATTCTTTGTTCAATATTTTCTGCTCTTTGTTCAATATTTTCTATTCTTTGTTCAATATTTTCTGTTCTTTGTTCAATATTTCCTGTTCTTTGTTCAATGATATCTGATTTTGTCTTGAGATCTTGGATTCCTTGCATAATCATCTGTAAAGTTACTTTTTCTTGTTCCTTATCTTGCTTCAACATTGTCTGAATTAAACGTTGTCCTCCAGCTGGTGGGGAAGCAGAGGTAGAAGCAGAAATGCCAGATGGTATTGGTTTCCTGCTCATTTCAATGTTTCCAAAACTTCAAATTCTTCTTGACTTTTAATCCAACTGGTAGAGCAGCCAATTATAATCCAAAATGGAGAACTCCAATAGTAAAAAACACGAAACCAAAGAAGAAACAGGAAAAAAGGAAGAAGAAAGATCTTCAGGTTCTTCTAGACCCTAATCCAATTACGAGATAGTCCACCATAAAAAAAGAAAAAATAGAAAGGAAAAAACAAACAAATCCAAAAATAATAATATTGATTAAGAGCAAAAGAAAAAAGAAAAAGCAAAAAGAGAAAAACAAAAACAAAAAGTTCCTTCAGATTCTTCACACCTTAATCCAATTAAAAAGTCTCAATAATCCAAAAAAAAAACAACAACAACCACAACAACAAAGTAGTCCAAAAACATAAATATGAAAAGCAAAAAAGTCCCAATAAAAAAGAAAAGAAAAATAAAGAAGAAAAAAGAAAAAACTCTGAGGCTTTCCCTTTAAAATAAAATGCAAAAATAAAAATATTACTAAAATTAAAATTTAGAAAAAGGCTAGCGAATGGGGTATATATAAGAAAACACACTGCACTTTGTTATTTATCCAAGGCTCTTGTTATGACTCTCTTCTCCAGCAGCTTCAAAGCCAAACCTCAAGTGTTGTTGATAACAGTCCAGGAAAGCACCTGCAATAATATTTTGCTGTGCTCTCCCTCTATCTTATCACGTTAAAAAGTCCTTGAGATGAGGTCTTTTTGCAATTCTCTCCAATTCAAATAAAGATACTTTCAAGCCTCTAGTTGGCAGTGTTACAAAGTTTCTTAATGCTCTTTCTCCCCCCCCCCCCGCCAGAAAAAAGGAATAATATATACAGAAAAAAAAGAAAAAATAGCCAAAGGGAGCCTCTATCCTAAAGAAAGTTAAAAAATCAAAGGGAGCATAAAATCAAAGGGAGCATAAAAATATATATAAGAGAAAATTCAATCCGGTTACCTAGAAAGTCACAGTAAAATCTTTCCCAAAAAGTATAAAGAAAAGAAAAAAAAAAAACCCAAGCCTCAATTTGACATCACTTTAAAAAACGCTGCTCAAAACAATTTCAGTCAAAAAAAAATCTCACAGCTTTCTTCTTTATCCCAGGTGAACTTTCCAACCTCAGCGAATTTACAGCACAAAAGAGTTTTTCTCACCCAGCCGACACACTTCACTCCAATCACTTTCTTTCCGGAGCTGTCCCGACTTCAGCAGCTATGGAGGCTGCCTCTCCGCCGCCAGCAAAAGGGTTTCTTCCGGATCAAACCAGAGATTTTGCGATATCTCTGGGATCCTGGAACAATGCCCTTCACGATCACCGTCTCTACGGGACGGTTTAGGTCCGTTGGGACCGACCAGGGGCGAAAATATCGGCTACGATCTCAGAGCCCCGAGATCGCAGCTGTATCACCGGAACGAAGCTCCGCCTTCTCTGGGAGAAGTTCTTTCTAATTAAGTGGGGGGAGCCTTGTTTCAAGAGAGCTGGTGATACAGTCAGAATAATGGTAGTGTTTAGAGAAGACACTGCCATTATGGGAGACATGGAAGGAAAGAAGAGAAGAGGACAATCTGCAGCTATGTAGATAGACTTAATTATTGTAGCAATGGGTATAACTATTAGAAGTCTTGAACGACCAGGCTGGGTCCATTTTATGTGATAAGTAGAGTATGTCAATGTCATTGCAATGATGAATGGCATGATCCATAGTCGTCATCGTCATCATCATCATCATCATCATCATCATCATCATCATCATCATCATTATTATTATTTTTAGTGGGGCAATTTTCTTTCTGCTCAGGTGGAAAGAGCTTTATTCCAAGTAGATAGTGTTGGACTGCATCATCTACCATACCAGTTAGCAATTTGAAAGTTGTTGGTAAGCAAGTTAATTATTTATTTAGCATATGGTATTAGTACATTGAGTAGCAGGGAATCTACAATGTTATTACAGAGTAGTTTGGCTGCCTAAGATTGTTAGTTCTCACTATCCACGGTGCACATCAACTAGCTCCACAAGCAGAATGGCTAATTATATTCTGTGGAATGTTGGTGTATTTGCCTCACATTCAAGCACGTCTGGCACCAGTTGGTTTCTTGCTGCCACATGAAGTGTTGTTAACTTCCCACTTGAGTGCTACTCTCATTTTGCATGTTTTTGAAATGCTAAATTCACAGAAGCTGAGGTGAGTGATGGCACCCCACTCCATCACTTAGTGCTAGGGCCCAAACTGCTAGAGTACAGACAGCCAACCATTTGTGGTTGGAAAATCCAGTTGTCTTTAAGCTGCTGAGCCACCATAAGCAGCCTGTAGTTGCTTGATACTGTCCCTTTTGCTGACTATTTCATTATCAGATTGGTCTTGCCATATGTTAGTCACTTTTCAATTTCATCTCTTTGCAGTATGTGCTTAAACTGCTTGGCAACCAGTGAGTGTAGATCAGTTAGATATTTTAACCAAAAACTATGCAGTTCATCTTCACCTGTGGCTGACCAATTTTTGATCTTTGCTTTTTTTTCTCCACCATTTCTGCTGCTATTACAAGTTCTTTCATTTCAGCTTCTTTTTTATTCTTACTCACCTCCTTTAGCCAAGTTGCATTGTTCTGTCTCTTCTACATGTTAGTCTTAGTCTGTGTACAGCTCAACATGCAGATAAACCCATTGATCTATATATGTAAAAAGCCAAGTACCGCTCACTCATCACAAAATCTCCAGAACCGTAAAGCTTACAAACTTGAAATTTGGCATGTATGTTCCTCTTGACTTCTAGGTGTTTGCTAATAAAGGATTTTTTGAAATGATAATCAGATCATTTCTATTTCTTAATACAGTAATTAACACACTCTGATGCTAAGGAGTTCTACTCCCCCTACCCACCTGAAAAGAACTCTGTTCCAACTTCCAGTTGCCTTTTATTAACACGCTCTGATGCTAAGGAGTTAGACATTCTACTCCCTCTCCCTACATGAAAAGAACTCTGTTCCAACTGCCAGGTACCTCACGTTCTGTTTCCTTAGTCCAAACTGGCAGACATTCCAGTCCTTCACTCAGGAGCGATCTGGGGTTCTTCACCAAAATGTCTATACCTTCAACCTATGGTACTGCAGTTTCAATCACTGACCACCACTGAGCCAACGGATTGTGAACTGATTTTCTCCTGAGTAGTGTCCCAGCTCCAACTCACTTCTTACACTGCCCTCAGTTCAAATTAATCTATTCCTTCTACTGTAACACCAGTTAAAGGGAAAAGAGGGGAAAAACGCAGGAAAAGATTTACAGATGCGATTAGGAAAACACAAGGGAAGCTGCAAAAAAGTATCGTCAAAGTCATCCCGAAATCAATGGAGGTTGTAAAAAAGTATGCATCTAATAATCCCTACGTTAATCAGGCAGCTACAATTAAATACAGTAAAAAGTTATCACAAATCAGATCAATGCCTTGGACTAATAAGTATTTGTCTGGTTTTAAATATGAACCTCAGATTGATTACTCCACGGAAAAAATTGTTGATCTTGGACCTTGGTTACCCTGTGCCTGGTGCCGTGCCCTGAAGTGGCAGGATGAGACTTCTGGGATGTGCTGCAGTGGCGATAAAGTCCAGCTCCCTCTCCTGGAGCCCTACCCTGAACCCTTATACAGTCTTCTCATCTACCAGCATCTAATGACTTCCTTCCGGTCCAAATTTTTGCCCAGCAACAGATTGATCAAGAATGTTTGCTTAAGCCCTTTAATCCCACCAGCACCCCTGGCTTTTTGGTCTATGTAGCCAGGTTAATAACTTAGCATAGATTTTCAATTCCTCCCTCAGATGAATTTCTCAGGACATCCCTGTAAACAACATTCCTGGTTTTGCTCTCTGGCTGGATGATGACCAAGCTGTCAGGTGAACTGACTCTGGAGCACGCCACATACAACTGGCCATGGGGGAAACAATCACTCATCAAATGCACACCAGCCACTTTCAGAGTCTGTCTCTGTGCCTTATTGATGGTAATGGTGACCACACCTTAATGGGAAATTGTAGTCATTTGAACTCGAAGTGGTAGTCTGATGGGATCAGAGGAATTTGGGGGATGAAAACAGTTTTTCCCTGATTGATGCCTGTGAAAATCGTGACTTTGATTACATGTTTGTACAGAGTCTTCAGCTGAAGCCTGGTGCCATTGCATAGTTTCAAGCTTTAAGTTTATAGTTTTGTAGCAAAGCATGGGTATCCAGCTAATCCTCCAATAAAACAGACCATGTGCAAAGATCTGAATGCTGTATTGAAAGAACAGGATATAATGAAACTGGGGGAAATAGGAATACATACAATGAGAACCAAATACAAGATAGACAGTATTAAGTTACTGCTGAACATAACAATTAATAAATACAAGCAATTTAAATCTCAGCAGGGATGCTCTGTGTGGGATGTAGATTTGTCCTTGGATGACCATGTGCTTCTGCCTTCTCCAAATGCTAAAGGAAATGGAGTCTGCCTTTCCAGGTGCATTTGTTTGAGAGTGCGGGCTGATGGGTAAAAGGGTTGGGTCAGCTTCAAAACAATATAGATTGGTGTTTGTCTCTCTAGCCACTAGATGGGGCTGGAGAGCAATAACAGTATATAAAGATCATACTGTATGTTGAGCCATGACATGTGTTCTTATAGTATTTATTTAGGTTATCCTATATCTGCACCCAGAACTGCACTGTGTCTTCCTTATCAAGTGTTGATTGAACTGCAATCTCTCCATTGATGGATTGTAGGAATGTTTCTGATTGGATTGAAATTGGAGCGTATGGTTATAGTGTGGAATTTGAACTTCATGTCTGGTGATCTTCTTGGCTATAGCTATTATTTGCTGCTTTATTATTTCTAATGCTTCCTTAATCTTCCTTGTGTCTAGGTGATATTTCTTGATCCAGTATTTGTTAACATTGTTGTTAATTGAAGAGTTGTAAAATATGATGTCACACAACTGCATCTCTTAGCCACAGCAATCCAGCCAGTCCTGGTTGTCCTTCATTGGGTTGAGCAGAAAGCAGAGGGAGTCCCAAAAATGGAATACAGGTGTCTTTGAAGTTTAGATGTCATAATTCACTGAAATATATTAAAAACAAGTCGAGTAGAATCACATTAGTACTATCTCGTATTTGAAGATTGTATTTGAAAAGAAACCTGAGTTTCTTAAATTATATATCCAATAGCATTTTGTCCAATCAAAACTAGCCAAGTTGAAAGAGACAATAATTTAAGCTGATGAATAACTTCTCAGCAGAAATTAACAGGCAGAATATTAGCAAGATTTTTCAACACATTTGCCTTTGGAACAATTTAGCCAAGCATATCAAGAAAAGCCATCTAAATTTTATTTCTAATGCCACGAGAGTGCATTCTATCTAAAATCTCTTATTTTATGGCTAATGATATAGTCTAATTATGGGACATCCTTGGCTCTTCCATTTCCCTGGTATAGAATTCTGTAAAATTTGAAAATCTCAGAAATACTTATGGAAAAATTCAGAAAAAAAATTTATTCACTTTTTTGCATGACTCATATGCAAATCTACTGCCTCTCAGTATGATTACTTCATGTTTGTTCAATACACATGGATCCCATCTTTGTATATGTTATATTTTATAAAATATTTTTGAATAGGTACATGGGAATTCTTGGGAATAACTTTGGAATTTGTCTAGCAAAACCAGCTCTTGCACTCTGTGAAACAAAGGTATGGTCTAACCTCAGTACCACTCTGTTATGGTGGAAAATGCATAGGTCTGCCCAAACAGAGAGCACTGCCAGCTCGAAAACACTTCTGGCTGATGTGATAGCTACCAAGAAGGCTACCTGGATTGTGAGGAACCTCAAGTCAATGGATCTCAATGGCTCAAAGGGAGCCCCCGGAAGAGTCTGCAGGACTTTTGAAAGATCCCATGTAGGATACCTGTAAACTACAGGCAGATACAAGTTCGTCACTCCCTCAAGGAACCTAGGAACCAAGGGATGTTGGGAAAGAGATCCCAAAGTATCATCAGATAAAACTGAGGACAAAGCACCACCTGCCTACAAAGAATGCTGGGCGAGAGCCCTCTGTCCAGTCCATCCTGGAGAAATTTCAGAACAACGCTTATAGAAGCCGAAGTGGCTGAATGTTTAGTCTTAGTACACCATAGGCAAAAGGACCTCCAAGTAGCATCATATATGTGGTTAGTTGATAGTCTCCTAGAGGCCTGGATCGAAGCAATTACCTTGGAAGATAAACTGTTCTTGGCCAGAGATCCCCACTCAATTGTCAGGCGTCCAGCTGGAGCCACTGGGGCTCCAAATGGAGCAGGGACCCCTGGCTGAAGGAAATCTTGTTGGAGGGAATCCTCCAAGGCTGAGTCACTGATAGATTCACCAGATCTGCAAACCAGGGATCTCTGGGCCAATGAGGGGCCAGGAGCAAAATCTCCGCCTTTTTCGACATCTTCCTGATTATAGTCAGAATGAGAGGAAGAAGCGGAAAGGCGTACAGGAGACCCCATGGCCACTGGCTCCGAACGGCATTGATCCCTTCTGCCCCCGGAAAACCTGGTGAAATACTCAGGCAGTTAGGGTTTGGACTGGAGAAGCAAGCAAGTCCATGTCTAGTGTTCCAAAAATCTCTGTCATTTCTCTGAATAAGTCGATGGAGATGCCATTCCGAGTGGTCTATTTTGGCTCTGCTGAGCCAATTGGCTTATATGTCATTGACTCCCCGAAATGTGCCCTGTCTTAAGGGACAGCAAGTGCCTCTCCACCCAAAGACCTAACTTCTCTGCTTCCTGCATGAGATTCTTGGATCCGGTTCCCCTTTGACGTTTGATGTGAGCCTTTGCGGCCACATTGTCCATCAGTATCAGGACATGAGTCCCTGCTACTCTGTCCTAAAACTGCCTGAGGGCCAAGTGAATGACCCTGAGCTCTAGCCAATTGATTGTTCGAGTACTGTCCAACTGAGACCATCGAACCTGCACCATCTCTGATTATAAGTTTGCTCCCCAATCATAAAGGCTGGCATCGGTGATAATAATCATGTGGCTGGGTTCCTTGAAAAGTTGTCCCCTGATGGCTTGGGACCTGACACCACCAGAAGGCTTGGATAACCAAGAGAGGGACTAGGACTTTGACTGATGGATGGCTCCTGCCTGACCTCTGATAGAGTAGGAGGAAACACTATAGCGACCTGGCATATAGTCAAGCCCATGGATGAGGGATATACAAGATACCATCTTGCCCAGGAGCTGCAACAGTAGAGATGGGCACTGTATGTTGTCATCGAATCTGTTTTGCTAAAGACTGCAAACTCACTTGTCAGTCTGAAGACAGGAAAACTGCAGGAGACCGTGTCTATGACCACCCCCAGATGGAGAAGACGGGTAGATGGAAGCAGATGACTCTTCTTGATACTTATTGAAAATCCATGCCACTGCAGCACTTGTAAAGAAAGTTGAAGGTCTCTTCTGGCAGTGAGGTCCGAGGACGATTGAATTAATATATCGTCCAGGTAACAGTGAACTCTCACTGGCAGGGCTCGTAAATAAGCTGCTAAAGCCACCAATATTTTTGTAAATAACCTGGAGGCTGAAGAAAGCCTGAACGGCAGGGTCCGATACTGGTGATGCTGTCTGTTGTAATGGAATTGGAGAAATTTGTGATGGTAAGGCGAAATTGGCATATGGAGGTATGCCTCCATCAGATCTATTGATGTGAGGAAGTCGCCCTCCTGAACATCTAGGAGAGAGAGCAACTGCATTTTGAAATGCTGATAAAGGATATAGTTGTTCAGATGTTTGAGGTCCAGGATTGCTCTCCAACCCCCTGAGGTCTTAGGGATGACAAATAGCCAGGAATAGAATCCCTGTCCTTGCTGACCCTCTGGTACTGCCTGGATAACTTGGATATCCACTAAGTGTTGAATGGCAGTTTCCATGAGGACCCTTCTGGCCTTGTCCCGAGAGATGGGACAGTGTGTAAAGAACCTCAGAGGAGAGGAAAGGACAGGAATTTGAGACAAAGGACTCACAGTCTGCAAAACCCAGGTGTCAGGTGTTATATTCTCCCTGAGAAGCAAAGACGGACAGGCGGCTTCCGATGGTGGGATTAGACATGCAGTCACTTGGAATGTCAGAAATGATGATTCCCTCCACCTCAAAAGGGCCACTTGCCCTGGGATAGTGGTAGTTGTCTACCTCAATCTCTGGCTGCTGCTCTTACCAGGCTGGAAAGGTCCTCTGAAAGTGTGAAAATCTGGATCCAGAATCTTGGTGAAAGGAAGAGGGACAGAGGTATGGGGCCGGTCTAATCTCAGACCTCTTGAAGATGGAAGGGAGTATCTTTCTCTTGTCCCTGGTCTTCACCAGGAAGGGCTCCAGGGAATCTCTGAAGAGCTTGTCCCCCTTTAGCGGGGCTGAAGCCACCTTCTGTTTCCTCCTAGAGTCTGCCTGCTAGTTGTGGAACCACAACAATCTCTGCACTGTCACTGAGGATGCCATTGCTTTGGTAGCAAACTTGGCAGAATTAAGTGTAGCGTCCTCTGTAAATTCAGTGGCAGCAATGATTTTATTTAAATCTTGATGTGTCCAGATATCCCCTGCTGATATATATTCTTGTAATTATCTTAGCCAATGGAGTGAAGCCCGTGTGAAGAATGAGGCCACGATCAAGGCCCAGACTGCCTAGGCAGCTGCCTGATGGGTCCTCTGCAGGATCTGCTCAGACTACTTGACATCCCCTTACAGCCAAGGGCGGGTTTCTATCAGTTCTGTCCACCTCTGTAGAACCAGCAGCTCTGAAGAGCAGCAGACATAGAACCGGTTCTATGTCTGCTGATGTTTTTGTCCACTTACCCACCTGGGTTCTTATCTGATCTTTATTTCCTGATTTTTCAACTTCAACTGCCGAATGAGGCACAGCTGCAGTTAAAAAAGCAGGAAAAGAGGGCTGTTTCAAAGGCTGCTTCTCTGCACACAGCCTGCTGATGACGATTTACAGGCACGTGGCTCCCAGCGTGCAGGGAAGCTTGCAAATCCCAAACCGGTAGTTAAACCTGTTGTATCCCACCCCTGCTTACAGCACATCCTCTGGCTGTGTGGGAGTCCCTGAAGTTGATGCTGAACTAGCCACAGGGGGATCAACAGTGGACATTTGTAAGGCCTTAGCCAAATCCAGGCCCAATGATAAAATATTTTTTCTTGCTAGTAGGACTAGGACCAGTACCTGGAGAGGAGCGTTGTTTAAGCACCATATCAAGAAAAAGTTTGGGTGATTGGAACACCTCTGTTTGAATAGAAGGCTGCATAAAAAGGGAATCTCCCTGGGACTGTATGTCTGGGGGAGGTGCTATAGTAGCCTCATCTGGTGCTAGTTGAGCAGTGTTCTTTGCCTTATACGAGAGGGATTTAAACAATGTGGGCTAAAATAAACCAGTGAACATTGGCTGTTCAGGCTCCATCTTCAGACAAATTAGAATTCCTTACATCCCCTTGTTCCTCTTCTGAACCAGAAGAATAGCTATGTTCAGATTTATCCATGGAACATACCTCCTGGTATTCTTGCTATTCAATATGGGAAGGATTTAAGGCCTGCACAGGTGTTCTAGTAGATCCAGCCCTCCCAAGGAGAACTCCCTCCTGAGGGAAGGCTTGCACAAGGGTCTGAATAGTCCAGGTGCTAACCCAGTAGGATCCAAGATTTGTTGAATACCATCTACAATCCCCTGCCTAATAGCTATAGAGAACACATTTCTCATATGATCTGGGACATCTGCTCCTGGGTAACCCCCAGGATGAAGACCTGTAGTGATTGGGATGAAAGAGGCCTCAACTGTTGGCCTCTGCCATATATTTGGTTGATTCCAGCAAGAAGCAGAAGGTTCTGCCCAAGTAGCAGGCCTGTTGCTAGGGCCTGCTCTGCTCAGATCCTGTGGGCCGCATCTGAAGACCAAGCCTATGGCAGTTGGAATGTAGCCATATCTGCCCTGGCAACAATATGGAGGGAATCTTGTAAACCACCAGAATGGGGTGACTGTTGGCCCCGCCCCTCTCTCTGTTCCAGGCCCTTGGCAAGCTGCCTTTCCGGGGCCTCATGCCTTATCTTCTCTACTTTCTCTTCAGCCTTGGTTTTTTTTCTTAGCAATGGCCTTGGCTTTAATCTTGCCCGCCTCCTCCTAAGCTGATGATGTCGTGTCTGAAAAGAAGCTCAGAGTCGGTGACTTTCAGTAAAAGCTCTTTATTTTTAATAGTTGAACCGAACCGGCAAAAGGCAAAAAGCCTGCGGCTTTTATACCTTTTTGCCGCGGCGGCCGCGGCCAATGACACCAATTCAAGTCTCCCGCTCTTGGTTTGCACCAATCACGGGAGACTTCAATCGGGCCAATCGGCGCGGCTCGCCTGGCCAATCAGAAATCCCCGCGCCTTAGCCAATCAAGGCACGGGGATTTCGAGTAGTCCATTTTAATACATAACACCCCTCCCCTCTTGGTATGGTCCCTCACGTGGTGTAGTCACGCAGGTAGGCGGGGCTCCGTCGGGTCCTAGTTGACCTGCGCAACTCACTTTCTTGTTGTAACTCGGCCGGAGCGGTCATCTTTCTGGCTGCTCCTGCCTCCGTGAGAACCGGCTGGATGATCGGGCCGGTTCTCTCGCCGTGGCTCCCGCCTGGGCCTACCGGGTCGGTTGAGTCACGGATTTCGCCGCTCCCGCTTGGCTTCTCCGAGTCGGTAGAGTTGGCCAGACGGCTCTTCTCCGGATGGGACTCGCGAAGGCTGCGTTCCGGTGAGTTTTTCAGTTTTATTTTTTCTTTCGGTTGTTTTACCGGGTATTCCCTCCCCCCTTGGTTCGTGTCTTGGGGGTTGAGGTCAGTCATTGCTCGTGACCTTAGCTGGTCGATATGTCGTTTCCAGGCTCGCCCATCGATGGTTTGGAGCCGGTACGACCGAGGACCAGTGACTTGCGTTATGACGGCTGGGATCCATAGGGGGTCCCCCGTCATGTTTTTGGCGTAGACTAAGTCGCCTGGTTCGAAAGTCCGGTACCTGGAGCTGGAGTCTGGTGGCCGCTCCGGGTTATAGGTCGGGTGTAGACGGTCGAGTGGGGACCGCAGCTTCCTGCCCATCAGGAGCTCTGCAGGGCTTTTGTTAGTTGTGGTATTTGGCGTGATGTGCTGTATGAAGAGTAGTTTGTTGATTTTATCGTTGATCTCCCCGTGGTCCATTTTCCGGAGGGTCTTTTTTGTAAACTGGACCATCCGTTCCGCCCTACCGTTCGCCGCCGGATGCGCCAGTGCTGTCAATGCGTGGCGGATGCCCTTCTCTGCCAGGAACCGTTCGAAGTCGATGGAGGTGAATTGGGGCCCATTATCTGAGACGATGACGTCTGGGAGGCCGTGTGTGGAAAACAGTTTACACAGTTCTTTTATGACAGCCTCTGTGGTGGTGGATTTCATGTCAGCCACCTCCAACCAATTTGAGTATGCGTCGACTGTGATTAGAAAAGTGTGTCCATTTGTGGGGCCAGCAAAGTCTAAATGGATTCTGGACCAGGGTCCCCGTGGTGTTTCCCAGTCCCGGATAGGTGCTGCGGGTGGGCTGGATCTGGTCTCCTGGCACCGGTGGCATTTGGCGACCCACGCTTCAATTTGTTTGTCCATCCCTGGCCACCAAGCATACCTCCTGGCCAGGGCTTTAGTCCTGACGATGCCAGGATGACCCTCATGTAACATCTCTAGGACCCTGTTTTGCAATTTGTCCGGAATTACCACCCGATCACCCCACAGGATACATCCTCTTAACAGTGAAAGTTCAGTCTGGCGCTGCCGGAATGTTTTAAAAGTCTCGTCTTTGTCTTTTTCCGGCCAGCCTTTTTCTAACCAATGTAAGATTTGCGCCAAATGCCTGTCCTTAATGGTTTCTCTGGCAATGTCAGATGCGGTTATGGGCAAATTCTCAATACTCAGGGTGTTTGTTGTTGGTGCAGGGTCAGGGTCAGAGTCCGGCAAGGGCGAGCGGCTTAAGGCGTCCGCGTGCGAAATTTTCTTACCTGGCTTGTGCAGCAGTTTGTAGCTGTAGGCTGCCAGGAATTCAGACCATCTTGTCATGCGGGGCGACAAGATGTTTGGCGTGGCACGGTTTCCAGCGAGGATGCCCAGCAACGGTTTATGATCAGTCACTATTTTGAATGGGCGGCCGTATAGGTACTCATGGAAACGCTTAACGGCGGCAACTATAGCCAAAGCTTCTTTGTCCAGCTGGCTATAGTTCCGTTCCGGTTTAGTCAGAGTTCTGGAGAAAAATGCGATAGGTGCTTCTCTCTGGTCTGGGAGGGTATGGCTGAGGACAGCGCCGACGCCGAAAGGTGATGCGTCGCAAGTGACAGCTAAGGGCAAGGTTTCACTGAATTGCATCAGAACGGCGTCGGAGGTGAGGAGGTCCTTGGTTTTTTGAAAGGCGGCTTGCTCTCGTCTCCCCCAAGTCCAGGATGCCTTCTTGTCCAGGAGTCTATGTAAAGGTTCCGCCGCCGTTGCCTTTTGAGGTAGGAAGACATTATAAAAGTTAAGTAAGCCGAGGAACGCTTGTAGATCTGTTTTGGACTTCGGGGTGGGGGCTTCCTTGATGGCTTTCACCTTTTTAGTTGTAGGATGGATGCCCTGCCGGTCTAGGAGGTAGCCCAAAAATTCTATTTGCTCTGTACAAAGTTGGCATTTTTCGCGTTTGACTTTAAGTCCTGTTTCTTTAAATTTTGTTAAGACTTGTCTTAGTCGGTTTTCTAATTCTGCTTCGTTTGGCGCCGCCACTAACACGTCATCGAAATAGGGCACCACCCCCTTGATGCCTTGTAGTAAACGTTCCATCAGGCTCTGGAAGATGCCTGGTGCCACGCTGACTCCAAATTGGAGTCTGTTACACTTGAAGGCCCCCCGGTGTGTCACAATTGTTTGGGCTTCCGCCGTTTTCTCGTCCACAGGTAGTTGTTGGTATGCTTGGGCGAGGTCGAGTTTGGCAAAAAATTTTCCCCCTCCCAGTGAGTGCAGTAAATGTTGCACTATTGGGACTGGGTAGGCACTTTGCTGTAGCGCGCTGTTTAGGGTGGCCTTATAGTCCCCGCAGATTCTCACGGACCCGTCTGGTTTTATTGGGGTCACTATAGGGGTCTCCCATCTGGCGTGGTCTATCGGTTGTAATACCCCTTGTTTGACGAGTTTGTCGATCTGCTCGTCAATTTTTGGCTTTAACGCGAAAGGTACCCTTCTAGGTTTAAGCCGCTTAGGGGGAACCCTTGGGTCTAAATCAAACGAGATAAGGGGCCCCTGATACTTGCCCAAGCCTCCATCGAAGACCTCCTGGAACTCCTGGACTAGCCGCTGTTCCCAAGCTTCAATGGAGACGTGGTTGACACCTGTCAGCGCGATGTTAAGCGGGGCGAACCATTGTAGACCCAGCAGGCTCGGGCGGTCGTGGTCGACTATTGTGAGTGGTAGTTGTTCGGTGTGGCCTTTGTAGGTTATACTGAAGTTCTTGGTGCCCACTACCGGAACGCGATTACCTTGATAGTCTTTTATGATGATCTTTTGGGCATGCACGTTTCTTCTTTGTAGTGTAGGCACTAGTTTTTTTATTTCGCGCCATGCAATCATGGAAAGGTAGGATCCGGAATCCACTTCCATTTTGCATGGCCGGCCTTCGATGTGGACTTCTACGTTACTTTTCTGGCGCCGTCGGAGATGGCGTGGCCGATGGTCACCGTCTGGTGGGTTTCTTCTTTTCGCCGACCTTCGCCGCTTCTTTGAGATCGTTGCTTCTGGTCCCACCGACCTGCTGGTTGGCGCTCTCTGGCTCTGGGCGGGGAGCTTTCTCTTCTTCTGTCTTGCTGTTCCCATTTGGGCGGGCTGCGGGTCTTCCTCTGGCGGCAGACTCGAGCGATGTGGCCCCTTCGGTCACAATGCCTGCAGATAGTGTCAAAGAATCGGCATTCTGACCTGGGGTGGTCGCCGCCGCACCCGGCGCAGTTGGTCCTCGACCTATGACCTTTCCGGCTTCTTTGGTCTCCGCGTCCCGTCTGCACGCGATGTATGTCCTCCTCGTCATCTGACGTGCTGGAGGTTGACTGGTAATCGCCGTAGTGTGCGGTTGTTTCGTTTCTTGTGTCGGCCGACCTCGCGGGGTTGTTGTTTCCGCCCTTCACGTCAGATCTTCGCATGGTGTCTGCTGACGTGCGGGTTGCTTCTGCGGCTGCTGCCGCGGTGAGGGCATCGGCCAGGCTGATGTCGCCTTTGGCCATAAGTCGGCTCTGGAGTATCGAATCCCATAAGCCTAGTACGAAGCGGTCTCTTATGAGACTGTTCAAACCTTCAAACTCGCAGAGTCCTCCTAGGCGCCGTAACTCTGCGACGAAATCGCTCAATTTTTCGTCTGGCTTCTGGTTTCGGCGGTAAAATTCGTTGCGCCGTATTAGAATGGGGACCTCGGGGGCGTAATGGCGCCGCAGTATTGGTTCAAGGACGTCCCAGTCCATGGCGGTTGCGTCTGCCGGCTTGGCTAATGCCTTAGCCATCTGGAAGACCTCTGGTCCGCAGTGTGTAAGGAAGACAGCGCGTTTTAGCGGGCCCGGGGCGTCCTTCATGCCGGCACATTCTAGGTACATCCGGAACCGATCCCAATACGATTCCCAGTCCTCGGCGGCGGGGTTGAAGGGAGCGGGCGGTGCTATCTTTGCCATCTTAGTGTTGTCGCTGGTTCTTAGGTGGACACGGGGTTCGGTTCAGGGGCGAGATCCCACCCTCGTCGCCAGTGTCGTGTCCGAAAAGAAGCTCAGAGTCGGTGACTTTCAGTAAAAGCTCTTTATTTTTAATAGTTGAACCGAACCGGCAAAAGGCAAAAAGCCTGCGGCTTTTATACCTTTTTGTCGCGGCGGCCGCGGCCAATGGCAGCGATTCAAGTCTCCCGCTCTTGGTTTGCACCAATCACTGGAGACTTCAATCGGGCCAATCGGCGCGGCTCGCCTGGCCAATCAGAAATCCCCGCGCCTTAGCCAATCAAGGCACGGGGATTTCGAGTAGTCCATTTTAATACATAACAGATGACTGGGTTTTTGCCCATCTCCTGTTCATAGATGAGGCCTGCAAAATGTGAGGGGACAGGGCCTCTTCGTAACCTGATTCTGCCGACAGGACTCTTGTGCCCTCCATTTTGAATTCCACTAGCTCAAGGTTTTAATCAGCTGTCTTCTTCTCTTCATCTCCCCCAAATATGGCCAGGTGAGTGGAACAATCCCGCTGTGAGGCCTTTGTATTTAGCCCTTTTGACAGAAGGGCTGGAGACCAGAAAACATTTCTTGTGCTGCTTTTGCCACCAAATTTGGCCAACTGATTGGCGCTAAGCCACTGTGAGGCTTCCCTGTGGCACAGGGCTCCTTGCACCATTTGACTGGGAATTAACCTGTCTGTGAGCAATCCACCCCAAACACTGTCAGCCTGGGCTTGCCAGATCATTTACAGTTCAATGGCCTCAACACCAGGAGCTGAAGATCCCGTCCTGAAATCACTTTTGGGGGGGAAGGGAAGAGCCTTCCCCAGCCCCATTTGTTATGGCATTGGCTCTACCAGATCCCTGGGAACAAACTTGAAGAACAGCGCCAATGAAACTATAAAAATCTTTAAATTGAGTCTCAAGTTCATTTTAATGCTCTGCAAGAGCCAAGACACATCCAGCTCTGATGAGGGACTGAATCAGAAGCTGGGTAACCATGGCAACAGAGGTGGGTCTAAATAGCTTGACAGACTCAGTCCCAAGACAAAGGAGGTGGAGTTTTCCCTAACCTGGACTCTCGCAGCAGTCTAATGGAGAATAGCAGATTTACATAGGCTACACAATTTACCTGATAATCATATTTAAAAAAAAATAGTATGAAGACCCTCAGTAACCACTGTTAATTAATCTTAAGTAACAATCATGACATCACCTGAATTTTGCCTTTAGCCATCTGTGGGGACAACTGAAGTTGCCTTTAGTTCTGCTGTGCTTTCCTGCTCACATGCACACACAGACCACAGATGTTAGAAGTCTTTATTAAGGCTTCCAAGCCTGAATTAGTATTCCCCAGCAATTCCCTGTGCCTGCACCAGGTGAACCCCAATGAGTTCCATAGGCTACTCAAATGAAACCAACACTGGTTCTCAAGGCAAAGGCAAGTCCAGTCCCCAAGGCAAAGGCAAGTCCACTAGGGAAAGGCAAGGTAAAACAAAGGCAAATCCACAGGATAAAGGCAAATTCACAAAAGCAGAGCAAGGCCATAGTTGAAGAGACATGATCCAAAGTTCAAGGCAAGAACACACAGCAAGAAAACAGACAGGTTGCTCCCAGCATAATTTCATTCCATTTGCTGAGCTAAATAACTGCTTCCTAATGCAACTCATTTATGGGTGAGGTTACTTCCTCATGAGTAGCCTGGCTGACTTTCGTTGTGCCTGCTTCTTCTCAGCCCTATGTGCTCTTGGATGTAGAGGAGGAGGTGGTTCTTCTTGGTCTCCACTGACCAGCTGCAGCTATGTGTCCCTTTCATTCAAAGCCTCTGGGCTTCCTGGGTGCAGCTGAGCCTCTCCTATCTCTAAATCAGCCAATTTCTCATCAGATTGCTCCCCTGTGCTCAGTCCCTCCAATCCTGGCTTGTAACCCTCAGCTGCCATCACATCCTCCTCTGAACCAACATCTGGAACAGCGTCTGGGGAAGCGTCTGGGAGAGTCATCACATCTGATGTAAAAGTGATTTTATAATGGCCCTCTTCTTCCGATATAAACCTTGCTGTCTGAAGAATTGATAGTGTTTCCAAGATAGTGTTGATGACAGCTTGGTCAGAGGCTCAGATTCTCCCATCTTGTTTAATTTAAGATGATTCTGAGCCTCCTGACTACTAATTGTATGGATTTTAGGCAGTTGTTTGTAAACTGTCAAGAATTTATATGAAGTCAGCGGTACATAATACTAAATCTGTCAGTCTGTACCAGCTTCTACCTGTCTTTCCTCTGATATGGTTCCAAGCATAGAAGACACTGGTACATGTGCTGTTCTGGTTCCACTGTTATGTGTAGTGATGTTAAAATGAATGACTTTTTTTACAAACAACATAGGATTCAATCTCCACTTGTTCACTTGGAGCCTAACAGCCCCCAAATACTAGGTCAGGAGTTTCACCATATTCCTGGCACATCTTAGGGATGTACAATTGATTATTATCAGTGTATAGTACATCCCAATGTAATGGATGACTTCTCCCTTATTTCTATCAACTAGATTACTAACTGTGGAAGTAGTAGAATCACTACTTGCTGCCAACTTCAAACCCTTGTAAGTAGTACAGGATACTTTGTTTAATAATACTGAAGGCCCCAAGAAACGTAAAAGAATAAAGAAGGGCACATTTCTCCAAGTGAGTCCTGAGACTATTATCTGCCAGGGAAAATCAATGAAGTTTCTGTTCAATTATTGAGCCTTACCATATTTTCAACAATTTCCCTTAAAAAATTGCCAAAGAAGCAGATATAGAAGGTATCCAGCTTACACATGGTAGAATTAATGCAATATAGTCATAAGCACATAACATCATAAGATATTATTTCGTTCACTTCCTCTTGACTCCATGCAGGTAGTAGATGTGCTATGCTGCATGATCATAGTGGTAGGATCAATGCCATAGTTTTGATATGCTAATATTTGTTTCTGCCATTTTCATTACCAATTCAAAGGCCCTTTTCCAGTCCATAGTCAATTCTTATGGATTGAGATTCTGCCTTTCTGAAAGTGGCTTTTTCTTCTTGGGTGTTTTGTTTTTGCAGAGGGGGCTGTATCCTGCATTGCAGCAGTCAGTGATACATACAAATGGGTTGTTTGTCATGGGAGCAGGTATATGGTGGAGGGGAGAACAATCATGCATTGCAGCAGATTGCCTCCACCTGTCATAGCTAAAAACAATAGGAAGGTATATGTGTGTGTGGAGGTTGTCTCCTGTTTCATTACTTTGTGCCATTCACCTGGTGAATTGAAAAAAGGGATCAAGGACACGCTGAGCCTTCTCCAGAGCTAAAAAGGAACATATGGAATAGTGTAGTGATAATAATCACTAACTATTGTCTGCTAAATGCTTCATCCCTATGGTCCATAGCCATAACTAATGGCCAGTACAGTTTAGGATATCATGAGAATATAACATATACTATTTATTTATTTACTTATCATATTTAACTTCCCAACTCTGTCACAGAGAGTCTATAGGAGCTGTACAAATGAAATACTAAAAACATATGCATAATATAATATAAAATTCAAAGGAGGGAAGCAATGTTAAAAATTATTTAGGAAGAAGGATTTGAGAGCTCTAACCAACTCCACAACTTTATGCTTTTCAGTGCACCCCAAGTGAAGCCCACAGAGCCATGTTTCCCAGCCTTTCTGGAAGGTGGATGTGTTTAAATTGACGATATTAACACAATTCATCAAGAAAGGGTCTGAAAGAATACATACAAATATTTTTAAAATATTCAGATTCAAAATTTATTCTGAAAAATTAAAACAATTTTTGCTTGTTCCTAGAATTTTTGATTGTTAGTTTGTTTCATCATCGTTATTATTTATGTCATGTTACCTCTTTGAATCCCAAATCCTAGAGATACAAATGCAAGTTGACAAATAAATAAAACCGAAGATCTCTTACCTCAAAGAGAGCTTTCCCTGCATAATATAGGAATGTCTCCCTGATGGAAATAAATAAAGCCTAAGTTAAATTAAACTAATCATAACTAAATAAATATATTAAATATGCTAAATAAATAGTGTATGTAAATAGGTGTGATATTAAGTCAATAAATGAATAAACAAACAATACTGTAAAGTAAAGCAAACCCAAACTATGTTAAATAAAAACAACCATTAAATAGAAACAAAAGCAAATCTAACCAACCAATCCTGCATAAGGAATGGCGCACTCAACGATTGCCCCACACAGAGATAAAAACTCTGAGTGAAAAGCTTTAATTCAGCCCAAGAAAAAAAATTATTTACTTCTTTGTGAGCTCATGCACCTGTCAGCACTATTATGAGGCATGACCTCATGAAGGAAAAGCAAAGCAAATTCAGTGGCTGAATGATACTCATAATTTTATCTATTTTTCAATATTGGTATAAATTTAAGTACAAAATCCTGCTGATGCGTTTGATGGAATCAGAGGATGAGCTAACAAGAAAAATGCCACAGAAAAATTAGTGCCACTGAAGAAAGCAAGGAGATGTTTGGAGAAATGCGGACAATTGAGAGTGGTGCAGTGGTGAATGAGCAGAACTGGAGAGACTGCTGTACTTGGGAGATTAAATTGCAGTATGGCTCTTGCTCCACCAAACTTCTAGACAAACACAGTATTTGAACTTAACCAACAGCTCTTTATTTTCTGTTCTGAGCTGTTGATATACATACTGCAATATGTTGCGTGCCTGTTATTATTTGGATACAGTGTACTTTTTCTTACTATTTTTCTTTCCACAGCAGAGTTTTTGTAATGTTCAGAATAAATGATAGAAAATCTATTACATTTAAGGAGCATGTGTGTATTGAACTTTTAAACAGAAAGCACAAATTCATGTCATGGGACTAGGCTATTTGAGAGATAGCCTTTTCCTGCTTACAGCAGCCCACCCTATCATTCTCACAGTGAAGGTTGTGCTGTGTATAACTTTGGATACGGATCTATATTTGATGGGTCCCAGGACATGTCTTCTCTATTGTGGTGTTTGCTTTATGCAATAATCTTCCCTAAATTAAATCAGCCTCTTTGATTTTCCAAAAACCCCTTAGGAACTGGTTCAGTGACCAGATCCAAGTGTGGTGGAATGTGCTCCTGAAGGAGCAAGTGGAGAGTTTAGGCAACACAGAGTTTTCCCAGAAAGATTTATTTATTTATTGTATGGCAAATACATGGACTTACAATGTTTCAAATGTTAATGTCCAGTCCACCCAGACATTCAAGGACAGGGTGGTCTATGTTGAAAAAAATCAGACTTTGGGCAGGTGTAAGTTCTTGATGAACATTCAGACACAACGTGATGGATATTTTATTGAGGAGCACCACAGTCACACTCAGGAGTAGAGACAAGACCCCACTTAAACAATGAGTCCTGGCAGACACCTGTCGGGTACGGATCCTGTTCGGAGTTGACCAATGTGGGTGAGGAAGGTCAAAACCTGGCACCTTTTCCACCTACAGCTCCTCTCTCTTTTTCAGTCTCCAGTTGTTCTTCTTGAAACTCAATTAATGAGACCTCTTTCTCTGCCTCCTCTCTTCTTCTTCCAAAAAATTCTGCATGGAAAAGTTCTGCTTTCTCAATTGAATCAATTCTATGTCTCTGCTCTTGCCACCTAAACATTAATCCTTCTGGAATCAGCCATCTATAATTCACTTCGTTTTCCAATAGCATTTTGGTCAAAAATCGATATTCTCTTCTCATCTCTCTCACTCTTCTGGGTATTTGTTTTAAAACCACAATCTCTTTACCTTTGTATTTCAATGTTTTCTCTCTTACCACTTGTAATATTTGTGTTTTGATGGATTTTTTGGTAAATCTAATATGGACTTCCTTTGGTAATTTATTTCTCATCGCATATCTTGTATAAACTCGATATACCTCATCTACTCCATCCATCATCTTTTCCTCTGTAATTTCCAAAGCATCTGCCAAAATTTCTATCATTATCGCAGCCAAATTTTCTCCTTTTTCATCTTCTATATTTTGAAATCTGAGATAAAATTCTGACCTTTCCATCTCCCACCTCAACATCCCTTTTTTTTTTCTTGTTCAACCACTGTTAATCTACTATCAATATTTCCAATCTTCTCCTCTCTTTGTTTCCCTTCTTCCTCAATTTTTTGGAATCTCTCCTCATACTTCCACATCATTTGTTTAATATTTTCCACTTTTTCATCATTCTTCTCTATTCTTTGTTCAATGATGTCTGATTTTATCTTGAGATCTTGGATTCCTTGCATAATCATCTGTAAAGTTACTATTTCTTGTTCTTTATTTTGCTTCAACATTGTCTGAATTAAACGTTGTCCTCCAGCTGGTGGGGAAGCAGAGGTAGAAGTAGAAATGCCAACTGGTATTGGTTTCCTGCTCATTTTAATGCCTCCAAAGCTTCAAATTCTTTTTGACTTTTAATCCAACTGGTAGAGTAGTCAATTATAATCCAAAATGGAAAAATCCAATAGTAAAAGACCCAAAACCAAAGAAGAAAAAGGAAAAAAGAAAGAAGAAAAATCTTCAGGTTCTTCTTGACCCTAATCCAATTACAAAGTAGTCCACCATAACAAAGGAAAAATAGAAAGGAAAAAAACAAACAAACCCAAAAATGATATTATTGATTAAGAGCAAAAAAAAAAGCAAAAGAAAAAAAGAAATTCCTTCAGGTTCTTCACACCTTAATCTCAATAATCAAAAAAGAAAAACAAAGTGGTCCAAAAACATAGATAAAAAGAAGCAAAGAAGTCCCAATAAAAATATACAAAAAAAAGAAAAATAAAGAAAAAACTCTGAGACTTTCCCTTTAAAATAAAAGGCAAAAATAAGAATATTACTAGAATTGAAATTTACAAAAAGGCTGGCGAATGGGATATATATATATATATATATGAGCACACTGCACTTTATTTATTTATCCAAGGCTCTTATTATGACTCTCTTCTCCAGCAGCTTCAAAGCTAAGCCTCAAGTGTTGAAATATTGATAAGAGTCCAGGAAAACACCTGCAATAATATTTTGCTGTGCTCTCCCTCTATCTTATCACGTTGAAATGTCCTTGAGAAGGAGTCTTCTTACAATTCTTTCCAATTCAAATAAAGTATTTTCAAGCCTCTAGTTGGCAGTGTTGCAATGTTTCTTAATGCTCTTCCCCCCCCAGCCAGAAAAAATGAATAATGTATACAAAAGAAAAAAGAAAAAGAAAATAGCTAAAGGGAGCCTCTATCCTAGAGAAAATTAAAAAATCAAAAGGAGCATAAAAATATATATAAGAGAAAATTCAATCCGCTTACCTACAAAGTCACACTTAAGTCCCCAGAAAAAAAGTAAGAAAAAGAAAAAAAAATCCAAGCCTCAATTTGACATCACTTTAAAAAAACGCCGCTCAAACAGTTTTGGTCAAAAAAAAAAAGTCTCACAGGTTTCTTCTTTGTTCAGGATGCTCTTTCAAACCTCAGCGAATTTACAACACAAAAGGAGTTTCTCACCCAGCCGACACACTTCCTTTCCAGCCACTTTCTTTCAGGAGCTGTCCCGACTTCAGCAGCTATGGGGGCTGCCTCTCCGCCGCCAGCAAAAGGGCTTTTCCCGGATCAAACCAGAGACTTTGCGATATCTCTGGGATCCCAGGACAGTACCCTTCTCAATCCCCATCTCTATGGGATGGTTTAGATCCGTTGGGACCGACCAGGGGTGAAAATATCGGCTGTGATTTCAGAGCCCCAAGATCGCAGCTGTATCGCCGAAACAAAGCTCCGCCTTCCAAAGTTATGTCAAAGTTATTACATAAATGTTGAGCGAGTGCCAAAGAGAGCTTCCTGGATTTAAGCCTGCCAATTGATAGATGAGGAAAATCAGAGTACACAGGAAGAAGTGGGTTTCTCATAATTTTGTTGTACAGCACTAAGGCTTCCTGCCTTTGAAGAGCTGGTAGTGCAGTGTGACTCAAGGTGGGAGCCAGAAAGTAGGAGTAGATTTTATGTAGCCACTTATGATCCTCATTGTATCATTTAGTCTAGCATTGATCCTGCTTGTGTGGCAGCTATTAAGCCAAACAGAAAAAAAGAGACATGGATCAAGAGATGTGATGTATCAGAATTGATGTATTTGTTTCAAATATCACCTTGTTGTAATAACAACTTGTTATTTCTTTGTTTTCTATCTCTGCATATTTGTCATAAGTAAATACCTTTTCTTCCAGTAGTTCTGCAATTGCTGGTCCTAGTTGTTCAGTCAACTGCAATCATTTTTCACCAAATGTCCAGGAATTCCAATACCTAGCACATTCCCTCTAACCCAGGTGATGACCAAGCTGGTATGCATTTCTGTAAATTATGCCTCATCATACTTTTAATGGGAAAGACACACTTAATCTATCTCCTCTGGTGAGACCTGTCCAGTATGGTTTAATCTCCGACAGAGCTCTCATCTTCCTCAGAATACAAAAGCCACCCAACCTAATATATAATAGCGGCCAAAATTGTGGAAACCTTTTTGGAAAAGTGTATTTTTGAGGTTTAATATCTAATAACACCACTTTTGGGGGGAGTAGTATCATAAAATTATATATCAATGGAAAGATAATTAAAAGATAAATGTAATGCAATAACTTTTATGAAGGATTTGCTAATAGAAGTAAATTATTTACTTTAAATAATTTACTTTAAATTATAAAGAAGAAAAGTGAAACTCGTAGAAAAAACGAAATATACAAAAATTATCACCCTAGAAATAATGAGATATACAAAAATTATCACCATGTCAGTTAACACTTAGTAGGGTAACATTTAGCATGAATTAATGGCTTTACAATGTCTTCCCATGGAATGAACCAAGTCTTTTAGTTCTGCAGGTATTATAATATGAAACCAAGGTTGAATGATTGCTTCTATTAACTGGATTTTATTGCTGGGTCGCTTCTGACTAACAAGTTTCTTTTGTCGGCTCCATAGATTTTCAGCTAAGTTAAGGTCTGGGCTATTCCCAGGCCATTCCAGAAGTGGAATATGATGATCTTGAAACTACTTTTTGCACACAGCAGCAACATGACATAGAGCTGAATCCTGTTGAAATACTGTATCAGTGCTTCATTATCTTGGAAAAGATCACGTGCGGAAGGCTTCAGTTTAGGCTCGAGTATTTTATTAATGTATTTTGGGCCATTTATATTCCCATTAATTCTTGTTTAGTTTTGAGCTCACACTTTTCATTCAAAATATTTTTGTATCTAACAATATTTCTCACATTAATATTTGGATGAATGCTTCCATTGTCAAAAGTCAAACTGGTATCCTCAACTAGTGCTGTTCTCTAATTTTCTACCATATTAACAATTTCTTATATAATGTATTTGAAAGTAACCATGTATCTTAGTTTTCCCATACCATAAAAAGCATGTCTACCCAGTTGCAATCATGCTCCTCCAAAGTCAATAATCTTGTGTTCCTCAATACTTTTATCTATGTTAACACTGTAGCCTGGTCGTATAGTTCCCAATTAGGTTATCCAAACCCTCTCTAGTTCTTGTGTCCTGTAACATTTTAAAGTTAATTCTTGCTTTTTTCCCTTTGTCAAATATACTTTATTATTTTATTATTGTATTATTTTACTAAGAACTTCAAAATATTTTTTCTCCAATTTTATCGGAATTGTTTGAAACAGATATAGGAATCTCAGCAGAATATTCATTTTAATTGTTGCTATTCTTCCTATTAGCGATAATTACAAGGTTTTTCCATTTTTTTCAGATCTGTCTTAATTTATTGTCTCAATTTAAGTTAATTATCTTCCTTAATCGTTAAGATAAAAATATCTTGCTGTTAATTGAATCTCTAGATACTTAACTTTTTTTTAGTGATCTGGATATCTAGTCTCTTCATTAATTTTTTTTTTTCCCTGCTTCTCTTTAACATTTTTCATTAGAATCTTAGTTTTTTTCTCTATTTTTAATCCTGCAACTTCACCATACTCTTCTTTTTTTTTTTTTATTAACAGGTCCTGTTTCTAATGACTCTTCTAGAATAAAAACTAAATCATCTGCAAATGCCTATAGCTTGTATTTTCCCTTTTTTATTTCCATCTCCTTGTCTTGTCTTGTCTAATACTTCTATTTAGTACTTCTAATGTCAATACAAATAATAGTGGCAACATGGGGTATCTTTGTCTTGTTCCCTTCTTAATATTAACCTTTCAGTCGTATCTCCATTTATCATCACCTTTGCAGTTTGTTTATAATATATTTCCTTAATCAACTTAATAAATCTCTTCCCAAATACCATTTCTTTCAATTTTGCCATCACAAATTATCAGTTCACATTATCAAACACCTTATATGCAGCTAAGAAAATCAATGCCATTTGCTTCTCTGCATGTGCTTCATAGTATTCCAAAGTGTTCAAAATTATTCTCATATTGTCCTTTATTTGTCTCTTAGGTAGAAAGCTATTTTGATCTGAATGTATAAATTGAGTTAGGAATCTCTTTAGTTTTTCTGCAGTTATTGAAGCAAATATTTTATAGTCCGCATTCCCTAATGATATTGGTCTATAGTTTTTTTATCTGTTGCAGGTCAGAATCTTCTTTCGGTGTGAGAATAATATATGATTCCATCCAAGAGTTTGGTACTTTTGCCTCTATCAATTAGTTGAATACTTCCAACATTGGGTCATTTAAAGAATCTTGTAAAGTTTTGTATAGTTCTGCTGGTAGTCCATCATGACCTGATGCTTTGCCATTCTTTTGCCCTTCTGTTAATTCCATCATTGTTATTCTTTCTTCTAACATTGCTTTAATTGTTTCTGGTATGTAGATAACTGCTTTTTCTAAATATCATTTTATTTTTTTCTTCTGGGATTTCCTTTTGATCATATAGTTTTTCATAGTAGTTTTGAATTATTTTCTTTTTTTCTTTTTATTAAACAAACAAATACAAACAAAAACAAAAAGATACATTAAAAACATTGAACATGGTACAATCCTCCTAACCCACATCTTTGTCTTACATTGCTAAATCACATGAATATTTCGGCAGAATCTCATCTGCCATCATCAGGCTTGTGTATTGGGTTTGTCTTCATTGTGTGTGTCAGGCTTTCACAGCCATTTCTGTTTTAAATTTGGTGCTAGCATCGTGCTTTGTTAGAATGTTTCTTTCTTCATCCTGATTGGTTGGGAGTCTTGGTCTGTGTTTATTGGTCTTGGAGTTTGCTGTGTTCTGCTTGATTGGTGTTTCTAATATCTTCTGTCTGTTTTGTAGCATTTTTTTTTTGTCTTGATTAGCTGGCAACATTGTGTTTCCTGTATTGGGGGCTTTCAGCATGGCTTGGCTTCAGGTGAATGGCTGGCTATCGTTTATTAGGAAGCTAGGTTTCATCTGGGTGGCTGGCTGAGGTATGTTTGGGCTGGAGGTATGGGGGGGGCTGTTTGTGCCCAGCTGTTTGTTTGGCTTGTGGTGTGGAGATTTTTTTGTTTGTGAGTGCAGGCTTCAGATAATTGACAGTCTGGTGGAGTCATCTCTTCTATTCATGCTTTCAGGTCATTTTTCCCAGCTACAATCTCTATGGCTTCTCTGATCATTCTGTAGCTGGGATTTTCTATAGTGGCGTGGGTTTTGGTGCCATTGAAGTAGATGCTATGACCGGTGGCTTTCATGTATTGGACTAGTGAGGAAGTGTGTTCCAGCTTTTGTAATCCAGTTCTTCATCCACTATTGCATTGAAATCTCCTAATATATATCAATATCAATATCAATATCTATATCTATATCTATATCTATATCTATATCTATATCTATATCTATATCTATATCTATATCTATATCTATATATATATATATATATATCTATATCTATATCTATATCTATATCTATATCTATATCTATATCTATAGATATAGATATATTTTCTTAAGTTTTCGCGGGTACTTACATGTATGGCATTCAGCTTTGTTCGGGTATTTTCCCACGTCATAGTAGTGGTGCTTTTAAAGTTGTAGTAACGTTTCAGCAGAATCTCATCTGCCATCATCAGGCTTCTGTATAGTGTTCGTCTGTGAGTTAGACTTTTACAGTGGTTTCAGATTTAAATTTGGGGCAGCCTATTGCTGTGCCAGAATGGTTTTTTCTTCATCCTGATTGGTTGAGAGTCTTGGTCTGTGTTTATTGGTCTTGGAGTTTGCTGTGTTCTGCTTCTAATATCTTCTGTCTGTTTTTTTTTTTTGGCTCTTTTTGTATCTTGATTGGCTGGCAACATTGTGTTACTTTATTGGATGCCTTTAGTGCAGCTTGGCTTCGGGTAAATGGGCGGCTATCATTAGTTAGGAAGCTGGGTTTCATCTGGGTGCCTGGTTGGGGTGTGTTTGAGCTGGAGGTATCAGGGGGGATCTGTTTGTGCCCAGGTGTTTGCCTGGCTTGTGGTGTGGATATTTTTTTGTTTGTGAGTGCAGGCTTCCAAATGATTGACAGCCTGGTGGAATCATCTCTTCTGTTCATGCTTTCTGGTCTTTTTTCAATCTCTATAGCTTCTCTGATGATTCTGTGGCTGGGATTTTCTATAGTGGCTAGGGTTTTGGTGCCATTGAATTTGATGCTATGACCTGTGGCTTCCATGTGTTAGACTAGTGAGGAAGTGTGTTCCAGCTTTTTGACTGCATTTTTGTGTTCATCCAGGCGGGTACTTATTCTTCTGTTGGTCTGTCCAATGTATGTGGCCGGGCATGATGCACAGGGGACTTTGTATATGCCTTGGTTTTCCAGGTCAATTTTGTCTTTGGGGTTTCTGAGGATGGCTGCTATTTTTCTGTCTGTTTTGAAGGCAGTCTTGATATGGTGTCTGTATAGTATCTGACTAATTTTGTCTGTAGTGCCTTTTATGTAGGGCAGGACAGCTGTTCCATAGGTCTGTTCATCTTCTGGGTCTCTATTATGTCTCAGTGTGTTTTTGTGGATCAAGTTGGTGATTTTGCTTTTGTGGAAGCTGTTGGCTGTCAATATTTTAGTCAGGGTGCATAGTTCAGTCTTAATGTGTGTCTTGTCTGCCAGGCATTTGGTTCTAGTAATTAGTGTTTTAGCCACGGAGTTTATCTGTGCTGGGTGGTGATGGGATTGGGCGTTGAGGTAGCGGTTGGTGTTTGTTTTCTTCTGGTATATGGTGTGTCCTAGTGTGCCATCTGTTTTTTTGTAGATTAGTACTTCTAGGAATGGTAGTTGTTTGTTTGTTTCTGTTTCCATGGTGAACTTGATTTTGGGGTGTGCGCTGTTTAGGTATGTTAGGAAATTGTTTTGGTTTTCTTGTCCATGGGGCCAAATCATGAATGTGTCATCGATATATCTTAATCATAGTTTGGGTTTGAGGATGGCATTGGCCAGGGCTCTGGATTCGAATTCTTCCATGAACAGGTTTGCAATGACAGGTGACAGTGGTGTTCCCATGGGGGCTCCTTCAATTTGTTTGTATCTTTGTCCTTTGTATATGAAATATGTGTTGGTTAAGCAGTGTTCTGTTAGTTCCATGAGGTGTTTAGCTGGTTGGTATTTATTTTTGATGTTTTCAAGGGTCTCTTTTATCGGGACTTGAGTGAATAGTGAAACCACGTCAAAACTTACAAGCAGATCTTCTTGCTCCACGTGTAGATCTTTGATCATTTCCAAGAAGTGGTATGAGTTTTGTACATGAGAAGCTGCTGTTTCAGCATGGGGCTGTAGCCCTTTTGTTAGGTGTTTAGCTAGGTTTTGTAGTGGTGCTCCTCTGGAGCTGACTATGGGTCTGAGAGGTATGCCTTCTTTGTGTATTTTTGGGAGGCCGTATAGTTTGGGGCATCTGGAAGATTTCTCTCTGGGTATGATCATGTGTTGGATCTCTTTGCTTATGTGGCTGGTTATAATTTTCTTCTTGGTTAATTTTTCCAGATATGTGGTTGGGTCTGTGTTTATGGGTTTGTATGTGGAGTCTTGGAGCAGGTCTGTCAATTTTGTTTCATAGTCTTTTCTGTCCATTACTACAATGCATTCCCTTTATCTGCTGGGAGGATGATTATGCTGCTGTCTCTTTTCAGGGTTTGTAACGCTTTAATTTCATTTTGCTGCAAGTTGCTTTTGGGTGGTTTGCTTGTGCATAGGATGTTGGTAACTTGGTGTCTTATTTTATCAGCTTCATCTGTATTTAATTTAGTTAGGCTGGATTCTACTGCACATAAGATGGATTCTGTGGGGATTTTTTGGAGTGCTATAGCATAATTGAATCCTTTGGTTAGGACTTCTGTTTCTATTTTGGTGAGTTCTCTGTTGGAAACATTGTACACTAATTGTTTCAGGTGTTGTTGTGAGTTGTTGGGGGTTTTCTTGTCATGTTCTAACTTCTTTAATTTTTTCAAGAGCTTTTCCTGTTTGTAAGTGCTTGCAGATTCAGCTCTCCAAGTTGTAAGTTGTTTTATCTTGTGCCAAAGTAGAGGGTGGATTTTGCTGCTTAATTCCAGGTGTAGTGCTAGCAAATCTTTGTTTAACTGATCTAATTGGAATCTCTTACTGTGGAGCTCGTTCCTTAGTAGAGCCATTTCAGTTCTTTTCAGGATGCATTTAGTGGCTGCTGTGCTTTGATGAAATGTTAATTTATATATATAATTTATTCATATTCTAATTCTATTATTTTCTTATGAAGTTTATCATAGAAATCCTCTTGGTTATTATTTGGTGCATATATTGCCACCACAACTATCTGTTTATAGTTCATCATTATTTCCATCATCAGGACTCTCCCTTCCTCATCTGTATAGATTTGTTTTGCCTTTATTGTCTCTTTAATACGTATAAAGTGTTACTACCCTCTTACTTTGTTGTGGAAGGGAAGTATATAGCTCCCTAATTTTAGGATATTCCAATACTTTGCTATGTTGTTTTTTGATGTAAACTTCTTGTAAACAAATTATGTCCAATTTTAATTTTTCTAATTTACTAAATGTTGTGGAGCGGCGGTAATCATTGAGGCAGACACGGAGCAAACGTCAAGTAACTTTATTACAAAGAATAAAGAGTTGCCGCGGCTGCCAGGCTAACCAGGCAGTCAGCTGGTGGCAACAGTTGATGCTGTTTGACAGCTTCTTTTATAGCCAGCTGTCAAACGGCATCGACCAAAGGGAGCAGTCCGCGCTCCCGCTAGAAGCACAGACTAGAGTAAAGACTGCGGGTCAGTCTGTTGAATGCAACACTCCTTTCCCCTAGCAAGGAGCATGCATAGTCTCTCAAGTAGGCCGGGCGTGTGCTCAGGTGGCCGGATCGCCTTAGTCTGGGTGGAGCTGTCGTAGGGGAGAAGTCCTCCACTTCCTGGGCCGCGTCGGAAGTCGAAGGAACTGGAGCCTCATCGTTGGGTGACTCTGGCAGAGGGACAGGCGGCAGTCCAGGTAGGCTTAATCGCTCGTAGTGCTCCAGGGAAGCCTCAGCATGCATCGGTGGGTCCGTTTTGCTCGGCATGTAATGTGGGTTGTCAGTGGCCATGCTCCAGCGCCTTCTCAGCTGGTCGATGTGTCTGCGCCAGGGACGGCCGTCTTGCAGGAAGACCCTGTAGGACTTAGGCCCAGTTACTGCCACGACTTGCCCTGGCACCCATAAGGGGTGGACTGTGTAATAGACCTGGTCATGCAGGGCAAACTCCCTGGTCTGGCTATCAGACCCCAGAGGGGTGACTGGGGCATAATGAGGATGTAGCCTATCCAGGGTGGTTCTCAGGCGTCTACCCATAAGGAGCTTGGCCGGGAATTTGTTGGTGGTGGCACAGGGGGTTGTGTGTTGGGTTAACAGGTATCTAGAAAGCTTGGAGTGCCAGTCAATTGGGCCAAACCTCTCCAGGGCCTCCTTAACTGACCTGACTGCCCTTTCAGCCATCCGTTACTGGCAGGATGAAAGGGAGCTGTAAGGGCATGCCTGATCCCCAGGTTGGCTAAATAAACCTCAAACTCACAGGAGGTGAACTGGGGGCCGTTGTCAGACACAATGGTGTCAGGGAGGCCATGGGTGACGAATACCCTAGTTAGTGCCTTTGTAACAGCTTGTGTGGTTGTTGTGGTCAGTAAGGCCAGGTCTATCCACTTTGAGAAGGAATCTACCATTACCAGGAATGTTTGCCCATGCACTGGGCCAGCTAGATCAATGTGCAGGTGGGACCAAGGGGCCCCAGTATCTTCCCACCTGCCAGGAGTAGATGTGGGTGGAGCAGGCCTGGTAGCCTGGCATGGCTGGCAAGCACTCACCCAGCTAATGATCTGGGCATCCATGCCTGGCCACCACATGTAGCTGCGGGCCAGAGCCTTCATCCTGACAATGCCAGGATGGCCTTCGTGCACGACCTTCAAAACTGCACCCTGCAGCTTGGAAGGGATAACTACCTTCATTCCCCACAGTAAACAACCCTGCAAAGATGATAGTTCTTGCTGGCAAGTCTTGAAGGGCAGGAATTTGGGGGCATATGGAATTGCTGGCCACCTCCTTCCCACCCAGTCCAGAACTTGGGCGATTACCTTGTCCCTTGAGGAGTGGGTAGCAATGTCATGGGCAGTGATGGGAAGATTGAGATCGTTGATCTCGAAAACAGCATTAATTGGTGCAGGATCTTCAACAGGAACAGACAGAGGGCAGCGACTGAGAGTGTCAGTATGGCAAAGGTTTTTTCCAGGATGTGTAGGAATAGGCAGCCAGAAATAAAGTCCACCTGGTCATCCTTGGAGACAAAATCTGAGGGGTTTGTTTTTCACCAGACAAAAGGCCTAACAGAGGCTTGTGATCCATGATCAATTCAAAATGGTGTCATGAAATTTTTTGACAGAAGCAACTGCAGCCAAAGCCTCCTTGTCAATCTGGCTTTAATTGTGTTCGGCTGAAGAAAAGGTTCTGGAGAAAAAGGCAATGGGTGCCTCGGAACCATTTGGCAGTTTATGATTCAAAATAGCCCCTATGCCAAAAGGAGAAGCGTCTGCAGCTAGAACTAAAGGCAGCTGTTGATTGAACTGTATTAGTACTGCGTTGGATGTGAGTAAAGATTTGACAGCGTGGAAGGCAAGGGCTTCCCTAGGTCCCCAATGCCAGGGGGATTGTTTGTCCAAAAGTCTATGTAGAGGCTCTGCAATAGAAGCTTTGTGAGGCAGGAATGCAGCATAAAAGTTGAGAAGCCCTAAGAAGGCCTGGAGCTCAGTCTTGTTGGAAGGTGTGGGTGCCTCGTGGATAGCCCTGACTGTGGACTCAATTGGGTGTATACCAGAGGTGTCAGTTCTATAACCCCAAAAGTCTACTTGTTTAGTGGCAATGGTGCACTTGTCTTTTTTAAGCTTGAGGCCATGCTGTCTGAAACAATCAAGGACTGCTCTGACTCTTTGTAGTAATTGGGGTTTGTCTATGGCTGAAATTAAAATATCATCGAAATAGGGGACTACGCCTGGGAGTCCTTGGAGTAGCCTCTCCATTAAAGATTGGAAAATCCCAGGGGTTACGCTTACGCCAAACTGGAGGTGCCTGCATTTAAAAGTGCCCCTGTGTGTTACTATAGTCTGCAGTTCTGCAGCTTGGTCATCTACAGGGAACTGTTGATAGGCCTGTGACAGGTCTAGTTTAGCAAAAATGGTTCCAGGATCAAAAGAGTGCAGAAGGTGCTGGATAATAGGTGCTGATTTGCAGATATCTGTTCAGGGACATCTTGTAATCAGCACAGATTCTCACACTACCGTCTTTGTTTAGTGGAGTAACTATGGGGGTCTCCCATTTCGTAAAGTCCACAGGCTCCAATACCCCTTGTTTGATTAATTTGTCCAGTTCCATATCCAACTTGGGACGGATTGCAAAGAGTACCCTACGAGGCTTCAAGCGGATTGGTACTGCCTGAGGATCTAAATTGAATGATATTGGGGTTCCTGAGTAACACCCCAGCCCCTCGCTGAATACATCAGCATAGTCCTTGAATAAGGTATCCACTTCAGTGTTTGAAATAGAGTGGATGCCTGTTACATGGAGGCCAAGAGCAGGGAACCTGTGTAATCCTAATAGGTTAGGGAGGGCACCATCCACTACAACTAAAGGCAAGTAACCCTTAAAGTTATTGAATTGAATAAAAAACTTGCCTTTTCTGAGGACTGGGATGGTTCTGCCTTGGTAGTCGCGCAGAGTCAGGTGTCAGTCAAGGAGCTTCTTCTTTGTCAGCCTTGGAAGTAGCCTTTTTAGGGTCTCCCAGGAAATGATGGATAATGCAGAGCCTGTGTCCACTTCCATCTTGCAGGGTTTACCTTCTAAGGAAACAAAAATACTGATTTTGTTAGAGCCTTTGTTTGCTTGGTTGGAGTGGTAACAGGTATAACAGTCTTCAGCTTGCCTTTGAAAGATGGGGGTTGTCTGAGGCCTCTGTGCAAAAGTTTTCCCTGCTTGGCAGACCCTGGTTAAATGAGCCTTCCTTTGGCAATTCAAGCAAATGGCATTCCTGAATTTGCAGGATGCCCTGAGGTGGTTTCCTCCACAGCTTAGATAGATGGGCTGCTGCTGAGGGGTAGGTTAGGTTTTGGCCTCGTTTCCTCTTGAAGGGGTTTCTGCTGCCTGAGGCGATTTATATCGTTAGCTTCCTCAGAGCCTTCTTCTAAAGAAATCTCATCATAATTGATTGCTGAAATACCCTGTCTAATTGGGTTTCCCTGGATTTCGGCTGCTGAAAGCGCAGATAGCTCAGCAGCCTGTGATTCTTCAATGGCTACTACCAGGGTTAAGTCCCGTTTGGCTAATAGTCACCATTGTAGCCTTAAGTCCCTGACTCCACAGACTATTTGGTCTAAAAGCATATCCTCCAGATAGTCTCTAAATCCACAATGTAAGGCAGCTGACCGCAGGACAGCCATGTATTCACTGATAGTTTCCCCCTCAGCCTGAATTTGTCTCCTGAAGGCATGCCTTCTGGCAATTTGGGATGGCTTAGGGGAATGGTGACTGGAGAGGATCTCCTGTAATTCCTCCCATGGGATAGCCCTGACAGAACGCAGAGCTACCAACGCCGTGGCAGTGTCAAATACTGTGGCTCCGCAAAAACTTAAGAAAGAGGACTTTTTCCTATGGGCTGTAGCATCAGCGAGGTCTATAGCATCCAGAAAGCAGTCAAAGCGGTTCCTGAGGACTTCCAAGTCTCAGCCATCGGTCTAAAAGGTGGGAATGCCGGGTTCTAAGTCATCTCGTATCGGCGGTGTCTGTCTCCTCAGCAGAAAGTTGAATTTTGTGCTCATGAATAGCATCTGTGGCTGTGACAGTCAGCTTGGAGTGGCTTTGGCTCTTTTTGAAAGTGACTGAGCTCAGCTGTTCTTGTCCGGCTGCCTCTTACTTGTATTCCGCCCTCGTCGCCAGTGTTGTGGAGCGGTGGTAATCACTGAGCAGACATGGAGCAAATGTCAAGTAACTTTATTACAAAGAATAAAGGATTGTTGCGGCTGCCGGGCTAACAAGGCAGTCAGCTGGCGATAACAGCTAATGCTGTTTGACAGCTCCTTTTATAGCCAGCTGTCAAACGGCATTGACCAATGGGAGCGGTCTGCGCTCCCGCCAGAAGTGCGGACCAGAGTGAAGACTGCGGGTCAGTCGGTTGAATGCAACACTAAAAGTCCTTTTCCTTTTTATTGCCAAATTAAGTCCATTTATATTAATTGACATTAACTTTATTTCCTCTTCCACGACTTTATTTATAAATAGATTTTGTTGCTCTAGTCACTCTTGTCTCTCTTGCTTCTTTTGCTTTTGCTCCTTCTCTTATTGCTATTTCCTCCCAATCTCTTTCCTCCTCTCTTTGTTGCTTATCTCTCTCTCCTATGGATTCCTCTTGACATCTAACATCTCCTTCCCAGTGGAGTGATCATAGAATTGTTCCACCTTCTCTATTGAATCTAGTTTGTGTCTTTGCTCCTGCCAATATTCCCTCTGGTATCAGCCATTTAAAATTCACTCCCTTTTTGATTAAACACTTTGTCAAAAACTGATATTCCTTCATTAAATCTCTAACTCTTCTCGGAATTTGTTTTAGGACTGTTATTTCTTTCCCTTTATATTTCAAGGGATCATCTCTCATTCTCTGCAGAATCTCTGTTTTTGTTGCTTTCTTAGTAAATCTCACATGGACCTCCCTGGGCAATCTATTTCTCATTGCATATCTAGTGTGCACTCTGAATATTGCATCAATTTCAGCTTTTTTTTTTTCCTTTGGGCGCCTCCAAGGCCCCTGCCAGCATTTCTGTCAGTATCTCTGCTAGTTTTTCTCCCTTTTCTTTTTCCATATTCTGAAATCTCAAGTAATAATCTGCCTGGTCCATTTCTAATGAAATTATTATTCTTTCTTTATTTTGATCTGCCAACGTGAGTCTATAATCAAGCTTTCTTCCTTTATTTTACTTTTCTTCCATCTGTCAGTTTTCAAAATTAGTAGTAGTTTAAAAATTCTACTCCAGTATTAGGTTGTTGCCAGTTTAAAAATCCTTATGAGTTCTCTTTTCTGAATATCTTTATCGGGGTTGCACTTAAAAGTTCAAAGGTATTCTCACCAGTTTTCACATCATTCACCATCTCTTCACTCCTGCACTGTCTTGGGTATTCAGATTGTTTCCATCTTCATGGCAGCCATGAAGACTGTATCTCGTCTTCAGATGAGGGAGCTTTCCATGTCAAGGAGGAGAGATGTGACTCTCCTCTACCTGCCAGGCAGTCTCCCTTTACTTCATCACCCCTCCAGGGTGGCAATGGCCCTGATTGGGGCACTCCAATTAGGTGAGTTCAGAACAGGACTGCTAAGTTCACAGTCCTCGCTTCCGATAGTGACAGAAGTAAAGCTGGAAGTCTTTATCTTCTACTTTCCCCACCTTCCATTCTACTTTCCCTATTCTTTCCTCCAAATCCTCATGGAGAGCTTATATCATGGTTTTTATTTCCACTTGCATCAGATTAGCCTTCTCTTGCTGCAACATAACATCCAAAGTTCTCTCCCAGCAGAACTGGAAGTGGCAGAGAATGATGCTGAAGATGGTGCAGACGTTGTTTTCTTCATTTTGAAATATTTTAATTTTTTGTAATCCACCAGAAATAAAAAAAATATAGTTCAGTTACAGTCCAAAGGAAGAGTAAAAATGTAAATTTATAATCCAATCACAGGTTTTTCTTTTCTTCAGGTTCTTCTAACCTTAATCCAATTTATCAGGAGAAAAGAAATTTGCCAAGTAGCAAATTATTGTGGCCTACCAACTTGGCCTACCGAACCTAAAAGTTCAACCGTCAATTACTTTATGTCCAAAAAGAGAGTTCACAGAGCAGATTAAAAAACACAAAAAAGAAAAGAAAAGAAAACATAATCCCCCCAAAAAGGAAAATGTTTTACTATTCCATTTCTAGTTGCCCTATCTAGTTTATTTTCATTTAAATTCCAAGAGCTACACTGTTTAAAGCAAAAAGTTTTCAGTGTTCCCCTCTCTATCTTAGTTCTTCAGTCAAAATAACCTTATCATTTCCTTCCCAGGCAACCAAGGTCATATATTTCCCCCTCTCTTCTCCTCTCTTCTGTCTTCCAATCTGCTCTGCTTCTCTCTTTTCTCCAACTTGTACTGTCCCAATGTAAGTTATAAAAAGCAGTATTTGACATAGAAGAAAAAAAGAAAAAATACATTTGTTAGTTTTAATACTACCCAATATTTTATAGCTCCAAAAAACTTGTACTTCAATGTACCCAGTCCGGTTTTTATAAACCACACACACACACACACACTTTTAGGAAGTCCATTTAATTAGTTTCCGCTTTTAAGTGGCTCTTAAGGCTTTCCTCACCGCTTTTCTTCCAGAAGTGGAATGGAAAGGAAAATCAATTCCACCTCTATCTTTGGGTCTCACTTTCACCCCACTATTCCACAGGGAGCTGTTTCTTTGAATAAAATTAAAAGTTCAGTGTCGAAGATTTCTCACCCAGAATGATCACACCTTTTTTCAGTCTTCTCTCGTCTTCCAGTGGCTGTCCCAGCTTCATAGTGGCTCACAATGGCCACTTTCCCCTGCTGTCAGTTTAGAGAGCCTTCTCTAGATAGATCAGGGAGTTTTCAGGCTCCCTGAGATTGATGGAGTATGCTATCACCCCTCCCAGGAGATTAAATCCAATTGGACCACCTGGCAGCAAGGATATCAACGGCCCCTAGAGCTTCCCGAGAGGTACATCATGTCGCCGCGACATCAGCACTGTCCTCCTGATATCTGAACAAACTTTGTTGCATTGCATTCTTGATTAAATTATCTTTCCATTGATATATATAATTTTATGGCACTACTCCCCCCAAAAAGTAGTGTTATTAGCCATCAAACCTCAAAAATACACTTTTCCCAAAAGGTTTCCACAATTTTAGCTACTACTATAGCTACATAGAGAATGTTTCAGCCATTTATATCAGAAGTATCTGAATTAGGGAATTATTTACTTATGTCATTAGATATTTTAATTTTTACCAGACCTTGTTTGGTGAATAAGAGCTGAAGATTTAGAGATGAGTTTATAGAAAATGGGATGAGATGTGGACTGAAGATTATTGGGTTGCAATTTAAGAGACACTGATAAATCATTAACGTTGAATATGCTTGGTGGGGGTGAATTGGATGATTTCTTATATCTTTGTCCCCCACACACGTTTTTTCCTCACTTTGTCTTTATATACGTATTGTGATATTATCTGCATCTGTATTAGATTTCTTTGTGAATATTATCTGTTTAATGTAATTCTTAATAAAATTATGTTACCTACATTGTAATAAAAGAACTTTAAGAAAATCACCAAGCTCAGAGAACACCAAAGACCCCACAAACAATGTGCATTTATAACATTTTTCCATCTTTGATCAGTTTTCTCTGGAGAGAAAAAAGACAAAAACAAGAAAAGACTGAAGTGTTACAGCAATGGAGATGAATTCAACTGCATTGGGATCCTCCATAAAATCCAATGAATAAAGCGGTACCATTGTATAACAACACCTACATGATATACAGGATATCTTTCTGTCAAGGTATAGACTTGTTTTTAATTTGCTATCTAACAAATTCTTCATTTTAAAAATATTTTAGAATCTTTTATTTTCAACCCCTTCTACTTTTACTGCTATGTCCCTTGTGGCAGGGGTTGCCAATCTTTTGGACCCCAGGGACCACTAAAAACTCATAATTTTAGATCCCAGGGACCACTAACTGGTTCTGTGGGCGTGGCCTAATTTGTGTGTGTGGCTTGATGATCATGTGACTGGCTGGGCATAGTTTGTATGTAAATATTATAAATATATAAATATTGATTTTTTTATAAAAAAAATAGCAACTTTTACCCAAAATCAGGCAAAGCAAGCAGGCAGATTGAGTTGCTCAAAGAATCGCAGATTCATTCAGAGATTTATCTATGTGCCATTGGCTAGCTCAGTCTGTCACATAAAATTTGCTTGTAAGCAAACTCATAAAATTAATTCACAACACACCATGTATGTAAATATTGAATTTTTTTATTTAAAAAGCCATTTTTACCCAAAATCAGATAAAGCAGGCAGACTGAGTTGCTCACAGAATCATTCAGTAATCTATATCTGCCATCGGTTAGCTCAATCTCTCAAATTTGCTTGCCGTGAGTATGCACTGAATTTGCTTACAAGCAAACCTTCAATCCTAAGGGAGGTTCAGCTGTGCTGAGCCGAAAATCTAAAGACTAGCTAGAAAGCAAGAAATCCAACCATTTCCTGCTTCCTAACTCTGCGGCCCACCAAAATTTTCTCAATGCTCACCAGTGGGCCGCAGCCCATCAGTTGGCGACTACTGCCTTGTGGCACACCTCATGTGGTAAATTGCCATCTCACCAAAGATGTATATAAACGACTGCAGTTTTATTTATTCATCTCTGAGTTAAACTGGACAGGATTAATGAGACACCTGAAGTAAAAGAAGAGAGCTCAAAATCTGATGCCCTTAAAGCTTCATAATTTTGATGTTATTAATAGTATACTCCTATGAATTCTTTAATAGTTATAAATGCCACAATTCACTATCCCTAATTAATAGCCTGGATACACAAAGCTAATGACTTATTTCTTAAGTCTGCACCATACAATATGGCAAATGTCTCTCCTGTGGCCTCTTTAAAAATAAAGACCTGTAAGTGTTCAGATTACTTCAGATGGGACATAGAAAAAGAGACTTGACCCATGATAAAATGACAAGAGATTCTTAAAAGAAAACTGCTTGATAAAGACTAAACTTAAATCAGTTTTATCTTTCAAACAAGCAATGCAATGAGGCTAATTTCAACCCTCCAAACCTTTTAATGTGGATTTTCGGATTATTTCCAAGATCTATTTCTTTAATTCTCAAAGACACACTTGTCTTTGTACTCCTCACCTGGCTGCTACAACGCACGCTTGACACTGTCTGAACCACGTAAGTTTATCTTGGTCTTACCAAGATCCAGAAATTCATGTCCTTAAGTCTACTTGCCTGCAGCCAACTGTTTGCGGGCTTTCTTGTGTATCATCTTTAGAAGAGGCTTCCTTCTGGGATGACAGCCCTGCAGACCAATTTGATACAGTGTGGCATATGGTCTGAGCACTGACAAGCTGACCCCCCTACCCCTTCAACCTCTGCAGCAATGCTGGCAGCACTCATATGTCTATTTCCCAAAGCCAACCTCTGTATATGACACTGAGCACAGGCACTCAACTTCTTTGATTGACAATGGCGAGGCCTGTTCTGAGTGGAACCTGTCCTATTAAACTGCTGCATGGTCTTGGCCACCATGCTGCAGCTCAGGTTCAGGGTCTTGGCAATCTTATAGCCTAGGTCATCTTTATGTAGAGCAACAATTCTTTTTTTTCAGATCCTCAAGAGAGTTCATTGCCATGTTGAACTTCTGGTGAGAGAGTGAGAGTGATATAAGCCAGCAGTAGCAAAAAAAGCTAATGCAATCCTAAATTGCATTAACAGAGGGATACAATCAGGATCAAGGTAATAATACCACTCTATAAAGCCTTAGTAAGGCCACACCTAGAGTACTGCATCCAGTTTTGTTCACCACATTATAAAAAATATGTTGAGACTCCAGAAAGATTACAGAGAAGAGCAACCAGGATGATTAGGGGACTGGAGGCTAAAACATGAAGGACAGTTACAGGGACTGGGCATGGCTAAAGTGAAGAGAAGGACCATGAGAGATATGATAGCAGTCTTCCAATATTTGAGGGGCTGCCACAGAGAGGAAGGGTGAAGCTATTTTCTAAAGCTCCTGTAGGCCAGACAAGGAATAATGGATGGAAACTAAACAAGGAGAGATTTAACCTGGAAATAAGGAGAAACTTTCTGAGAACAATCAACCAATGGAACAGCTTGCCCCCGGAAGTTGTGGGAGCACCATCACCTGAGACTTTCAAGAAGAGATTGGACTGCCATTTGTCAGAAATGGTGTAGCATCTCCCGCTTGGGCAGGGGGTTGGACTAGATGACTTATAAGGTCCCTTCCAACTCTGTTATCTGATAACCCCAAATTTAACACATCTGCTCCCCCTTCACACTTGAGACCTTGTAACACTAATGAGTCACATGCCACTAGGGAGGGAAAATGGCTACTTGGGCCCAATTTGAACATTATCACTTAGGGGTGTACTCACTTTTATTGCCAGGGATTTAGATATTAATGGCTGTGTGGTGCATTATTTTGAGGGGACAGCACATTTACACTGTTATACAAGCTGTATATTTACTACTTTACATTGTAGCCAAGTATCATTTCTTCACTGTTGTCACATGAAAAGATATAGTTAAATATTTACAAAATGTGAAGGGGTGTAATGTGAGATACTATATGTATACCTGCCCTTTGTGTCCTGATGTGTATAGACTTGAGGACCTCATGGCAGCACGACAGAACACAATGTTGCTAGTTTCTGGGCAAGATCTGTTTAATTTGTACATGTTTTAATTTTGTATTTTATATTTTTAAATTTATGTCATGCAGTATGCCTTATTTTAATTGTGATGCTTCTGACAAAAATAAACAAACTTGGAGATAACTGTTACATTGTTAATACTTTGAATTGTGATTAGACATGGGTTGGAAGTGTAAACCTAGTAGGTCTAGGTTGAGATACTGTGGACCTTAAGAGAAAAATATGGTATTTCCAGTTTTTAAATTATTTGGATTGTACACATCCATTTCACGTCAAATTTATTTTCAGCTTTCACAGAATATTCTTCAAAAGTACATACTGTATGTACAAAAATTAATAAAAACCCATTTTAAATGAACAGTCCTATTTACATTTAGGACATAACTCCTGCCTTGTAGAATATTTTAATCCTTAACATGAGATTGGCTCCCACCCTTCAGACTTTCTATAAGAGCCTGGAGCCTTGGCTCTGCCAGATGATTTGGAACCCCAGTGGGAGAGCTTCAAACTGGAGCTGTTGATTAAGTCAGGCTAACCCCTTTTCTCCCCATGCATTCAGCTGCCTCCCCCATCTTATGTCAATGATTTTGCTGTTTGTTATTTTATTGAGTATATTTATATTTGATTGTTGTTATGTTGTAAGCCACACAGAGTCTCTTTGAAATGAGATGGGCGGCAAATAAATTTCAAAATAAAGAACAAACAAACAAATAAATAACAGTACTCCCATGTTGCCCCATCATTAGTGTGGGCTATCAACTGTTTCTAGAGGGCAGGATGGCTACTGCAGGTTTGCATGGGTTTGGACGATCCTCTAGCTAAGATGCTGCACAGTTTGTTGAACCTGCAAATCCCACCCCTAACTGTCCCACCCCTCCCCTCCCCTCCAGGAGTCCCCACGCGGCCCATTTTGGATGCCAGATAAGTACAGGGCCTGTGTGAAGGCTCAGGGAGGGATAAAAAACAGACCTCCTGGAAGTTCTGGAAGCCAAAGGGCCTCCGGAGCCCGGGGAAGGCTGTTTTCACCCTCCCAAAGACTCAAGGAAAGCCTCCGGAGCCTTGGGAGGGTGAACAATGGGCCTCCCGGAAGTTCCAGGAGGTCGGAAACAAGCTTGTTTCCACCCTCTGTAGGCTGGGAGGCCATTTTTGTGGTGCAGGAGACTGTCTAGGCCACACCCACCTAGCAACTGGGCAGAGAACTGGTTGCTGAAATTTTTGAAGCCCACCCCTGGGGCAGGAACAGACTTCACTATCTTCTAGTCATCCCCTATTCACTATGGATGTAACCTCTGCGTACATTTTTCTGTTCTGCATTAAAAATATTGTTTTCCAGTTTTTGTAGGTTCGGGCATTGCCCTTTTTGCCTGCTCTGTTTTATTTTCTACTAAGAAAAGGAGGTGAGGTGTGCCCCTCACATAGTCAAGGGTTACTATCTTCCATTTCTGTTGCAGATACTGTTACCAATGTACTGTTCCAGTAGCACAATGGTTATAACGTTTGCTTGATATACAGAGGGTCGCAAATCAAAACCTAGCAGAAACCTTTTTTTAAACATTGCTTTACTTGAGCTATTTAATTTTCTAGTAACTTCTCTAAATACCTTCCTAGAGCACCACTAACCCTAACCCTGGGGTTTTCTCTGCTTAAACTTGCTACCAATATGTCCCAAGACAACAAACATTTTTAAAGCCGTTTTAGAATTCAGCCCACAACAACAGGAACGTTTTAAAAGTATAACACAGATGTGTTTTTATCCAATAATTTATTGAAGCTATTAATCTTTATTTTTGAACTCATGTGTCATTAGTCTTCTAGTTATTCAGTGTCATTAATCTATTTTCTGCTTTTATAAAAGTGTACTTGTGCAAGTATGTTCTCTGCCATTATTATATGCTACAGGTAGAAGAAGCAGCCATACTAAAAGTGTGGTAATAAATAATTTGTAAAATAGTTACTTTGTTCTCCAGTATTTTTATGCTGTTGTAAACTTGCTTTTTTTGTAATATTGTTTAGTTGTCTGGGTAAATTATCTGGTAAATTATCCAGAACACTATACAAATGCTAAAATAGCACAAAATTAATGGTAAAAATATAAACTGTATATATTATACAGCCCTAGAATTAAACCTCAAATATAGTGATATTGTTGATATTTATGGAAGTGAATTCCTCTCATTTAGTCAGTTATGTTATGTTCCAAGATTCAATTCTTTAGAACAGAATGTTAAACTATTAATAACAGAATTTAAAACTGTTAACAATTCTTGGAACAGGAGGAGTTATAATCCCAGAATTTTATTTTTATTTTTTTGCAAAATGAATAAAGGGCTAGATCTGAGCTTCAGATAGTTGTTTACCCCGTTGGCAAGCTCAGTTAAATAACTACTTCTCCGCTCATAAATAATGTTCTATATTCATCTGACAGACTATTGCAAAATTAGTTAGGGCAAAAACCAGGACTGTTCCATCTAATACAAACCCCTGGCAATCTGAGAACCTTGCCAGCTCTTAGTTCTCAGATCTCTCCCATTTGTCATTAATTCCACAACTATATCAATCACTTGTGGTTTTTTTGAAATTGCATTCTGCATTCCCTCTGATAGCTTCTATAGTCTTTTCCCCAATGCCTGTTTGATTTTCTCATTCTAGTCAATGGATTTCCTCCTTAGGCTGTTCAAGTCTCATGAATTGTCCTCTATTTTAATAACTTTTCCTTCACCTCTAATCTTGATATCTTTCCTTCAAGCTATCTAGACTCTTCCATGTTTCTACAGTTTACAACTACTTTCTTGGTCTCACATTTTATTGATGTGTCCCACACATTTCTCTGATTTGCTCCCAGTAAATTCTGCCTCACTGTGTTTTATAAACTGTTTTCAGTGTATAAAAAAAGACAAATTTCCAGAGTAAAAAGTTCCATTCAAGAACTCAAAAAAACATTTTGCATGCAATGTAAGACTAGAATACATTGTACCAACCAAGAGTAAGAATTTGAAATATTTCACATATAAAAACAAGCAGTTCATTTTATGCTAAGCAACTGTAAATGTTACAATTTTGAATGACAAAATTTACCCAACCCATCTCACTTCATCCCCATTTTGTCCCATTCTTATGTAAACGGAGATTTAATGGCAGCCAAATTCATATTCTGATATTTCTTTGTGATTGTATCTCATTGACCAAACAAATGCAACAATAAAATGACATGACTGTAAGATTATTGGAGAGAATGACAGAATTGGTAGATGAATACAATAATTGAATGGAAAAAAATATCAGAAAAAAATTCTAAAAAATTAAATCTTGAAGAGACCTTTACCATTATTAAAATGAATCTGAATTATTGAAACAACTCAAAACATTTTTTTTTAATTTTAGGATGTAGATTTTTATTATTATGAATATTTGTGATCCAGATGATTAATAAAGCTTGTGGTTTATTGTGTCATATAGTAATTAAATAACATAATTATGCCATTCACCTACAAAGGTTAATCAATTCTTATAAAGAAAGACACTGCTGTTCTTTTCTTAAAAATGAACTATCTATGTAATTTTTAATTTGACTTTTTTTCCATGTGCACACAAATAAGAAGAAGACTTAAATCATGCTCTCATGAAAGTTACAAGAGAAGCTTCTTAACAAATGTCGTTATGCTACAATTATTATGAAATGTGATTGGGAACTCAATAGCAATAGCATTTAGACTTATATACCACTTCACAGTACTTTACATCCCCTTCTAAGCTGTTTACAGAGTCAGCATATTGCCCCCAACAATCTGAGTTCACATTTTACTGACGTTGGAAGGATAGAAGGCGGAATCAACCTTGAGCTGCTCAGAATTGAACTGTTGGAGTGAGCAGTGAGTTAGCCCTGCAAGCTTGCATTCTAACTACTGTGTCACCATGTCTCAATGGTTATTTGTTTAGTGTATGACATACAATGTCAGTGAAATCTACACATGCTAGACACTTAATGCAGTCCTGAGAGCCAGAATGCTAGTTCATTCTGCTCAGCATTTGCATGCCCATCCTTTTTTTTTTTAAACAAATTTTATTAATTTTACAGAAAACACAATACACAAAACACAAAACATAAACAAAACTAAAAGATCTTTTCTGAAGGTTGTCTGATCCCGGGTTGAAACTCTTCACACAGACACAAATTCAACATCATATTCACTTAAAATATCCTTCCATATCTTATTATTATTTTCTTTTTTTATATATATATATAAACCATTTTTATCAATTTTATAAAAACAATGCACAAAGAATCAAGGCATAACAGCTTATAAATTCTTTTCTAAGAAAAAATAATAAAAGAAGAAAACCAATAGAACATAACAATTCCAAATTATAGTATCAATACTTTATCTATTTAACTTCATATCTTATCCCAGCTTCTCCTTTTCATCCAAATTATTTCTTGTTAATTAAAATTTTATTGCCTTTTATCAATATACAAAATCCCCCCCAAAAAATAACAAAACCTTTATATATCTTTTCATATCTTATTACCATTTTCAATAACATTCTTTGTCTGTTCTATTTCCAACTATCCATTCATCTTTTTTCTTTTACTATACTTCTCCTATACACCAATTGGAGTAACGTCTATAACTCATTACCCTAACTTAAAAGTACTTCATATAACAATTTTTCTTGGGATTCTGTTTAATAGATTCTAAAATTACACAATAAATTTTATACTCTAAATACACATATAAAAAACACAATCTTATGTACCCTCCAGAATCCCTCTTTTATCCTAAATTAAATTCACCCATTGTCTCTGAATAAACTTTTTTTCTTTAGATCTTGCTTCCCCCCATTGAGGCTTCTCCTCCTCCCCCTTTCTCTCTTGCTTATTCTTCTCCTTGCCCTTTTTACCCCTTTGTCTCTCCTCCTCCCTTTTCTTACTCCCTTTCCTTTGCTTTCTAACCTTGCCTCTACCTTTCCGCTCATTTTTCTCTTTTTTGGTTGTTTTTATAATTCTTAAAATCCCCTTTTTCTTATCCTTTTTCTCCTCCTCCCCGGAAAAAACCCATTGTTCATCAAAGATGGCTTCTTCTTCCTCTTCTTCTTTGTCCCAGTCCTTCTGCTGTGTAGTCAACTTTTCATAAATACATAATGCCATTTCTAAAAATTGAAACAAAGTGCCCAAAGTATCTTCCTTTTTATATTTTTGATATTCAGTTTTTAGTTCATCCACAAGCAATGCCATCATGAAAAGAGAAACTTTTCCCAAAACAACCACAAATATTTTTAATAAAAATAGTTCAAAAAAAAATTCCAAAAATTAATACTTTTCTTCCTTCTTCTCTTTCTGGGGTTAATGTTTAATCAAAGAGGTCCAATTACCATATACCTTTCTTTGGGATTCTAGGCAATCTCCTCCTTTTTCAGCTTCTGCTCCAATTTTTTTCCCTCTCCCTTCCCACTTGCACCATCAATTTTAAATAATCAGAAATCCATACCTCTAATAAGGGTTTTCCAATTTCTTAAGTTTTTCAATGTTCAGGAACCCTTTTGTCCCTTAGCTTCAACTTTCAGAATAATTCACTTTCAATGTCCAATATGTCCAAACATATCTGCTGTTTCCATGGGGTGGGAGAGTGAAGAAAAAAAAAAGTTCCCTTTAACAGCTTCTCCGCCGCTTTCGATCTTGTTAGGGATACAATGTATCCTCCAGCAATTCAAACAGCTCAGTTCCAACAAATTTAAAAGATGTTACTTGACCCGGCTCAGACAGGACTTTCACTCTTCTTGCTTCCTCCAGCGCAATCTTACCCGGTTGCTGGCTTCTTCGTGGCGGCCATTGCTGACCACCGCTCCACCGCCTTGGGAAAAAGGGGTTTTCCAGGACGAGGAGGGGGTCTGCGACACCCCCAACTCCCTGTCCGGCTCCCCTCTCTCTTCGGCTGTCCCTACAGGGCAGCCATATCCCCCTGACCCATCTGGATCGGGGGTACCTCGGCGGCTAGCACAGCAGGAATTGCGAGCGGTCGCGAATTCCTGCTGCCCCGAAGCCACGCGAAACCGGAAACCCAGCATGCCCATCCTTGATGCACCGTGGGAGGATAACTAGCTTTCCACCAGCTAACTGGTGCTGAGGTTGCTGGCTCTAACAGGCTTCTCCGACAGTTTTGCCTCGCCTCATGTCACGATGCCTTGTTTCCATCCAGGTCCAGTGCCAACTTCTGCTCTTACACACACACACACACAAATGCAGCTAGATTTTTCCCACCAAAGTGGTACCTTTTATCTACTTGCAATATTGTATGCTTTCGAATTTCTGGCTGGGCAGAACTAGGGATCGAGAGATGGGAATTCATTCATTCATTGAGCTGGGCTCAGACCACTGGAGTGCACACCACGTTTGGCCAGCAGTCCTACCTGCCTTAAGCCTCTGTGCCACCAGCTTAATGATAATTCTATCCAAAAGTAAAAATAAAGACTACAGAGTAATCAGTAGGATTCTTTTTGATAAATATATAAAACAGAGTTTCAACATTATAAAAGGGGGTCTTAGTTATGTTTATATAAAAACAAGTATGTTTAACTGATCTTATGGAATTTCTTTCCACTTAAATACAGGTTTGCCTACAGCCAAAGCTACATCTTAATTTTAATTCCAAAGCCATTTATTAATAAATGTACTGCAAAATACTGATATATATTTTCAAATCTAACTTGACAGTCTGTAGCGAACACATGAGTCTGCATAAAAGAGTAGATAGGGCTTCTTGTCACTTTAGAAGCTACATGGAAAAAAGGAAGACAATTTTCCTAGAATTTAGCCATTCTTTCAAACCTCTAGTCTCCAAGGAAAGTTCTACAAAAAGAAGTGAACTATAAAAGACTGGCACTTGATCAAGGTGGAAGTGTTCCATTCAACAACAAGAAAAAAGGAAAGTTACAATTTTAGGTGGTTCCCTCTTGAAAGGCACAGACATTCCCATTTGTTGACCAGATCTTTCATCTTGACCTTTGTGCTATCTTCCCTGTATTAGAAATGTGACAGAGAGAAACTGACAAAACTCACTGACTTGCTGATCACAGACTTCATGCTCAACCATGTAGGTGTGAATTATACTGTAAAGTATGATGTCCAGCACATTTAAAATAACTTCATAGGTTTGTGAAGGATCTTTCATAACACACAGCTTTGTCATCAATACTTCTGGTTGAAGTCCAGAAGTCCAGTAAGAAAAAGATTTTTTTTTTTTTTCAATTGAACTCCTTGTTGCAACATTGGTACAGCCAACCGAGCTTTAGATTTTTCAACAATGGTACAAAGTTCAGGAAGGAAACATTGGATTCCATCTCATTAAGGAAGAAAGTACATCTTCCGATGATGGCTAGTTAAAACGGGCTGGAGACTACTTTAAACTATAATACAAGATGCAGGAGTTGTAAAAACCATCAATGAGTAGCAAATGGAGACTATCAGTGAATACTAATGGGTTAAATTCAGCAGAGAAGCAAAGTGTAGTGAAAATTACTAGTTTAAGTAAGAAACAAAAAAAAAAAAGTAAAAAGGAAGGTGCCTTAATGCACAAAGTTTAGGACATAAGCAAAATGAACTAGATGTCCTAAGACATCAAAACAAGTATGACATAAAAGGAATTATAGAAACACAGTGGCAAAATCCGACCAGTGGAACACTGGGTTTGATGGTTACATCTTGTTTCAAAGGAGCAATAGACATAACAGAAGAGTGTGTAGTGTTGTATGTTAGGAATCAGTTTGTGCGTATGGAGGTCAACTGATAGAATGGTAATATAAGGGTTTATATGTAGGTAATATAAAATGTTGACCTAATAAAGGAAATGTCTTACAAGGGGTCTGCTACTAAGCAAAATCCAGTCAAAAGGGAGATGAAGATGTATTAAAGTAAGTGAATTTACCTAGATTCCATTTAAATATAAAAAGAAACTTTCTGAGAAGAGGAGCATAGTGAGAAAGAAACTTTCTGAGAAGAGGTAGAACTCTCACCTCACAATCAGGAGACTCTGAGTTCAATCCTAGATAGTGGCAGATATTTCTGGGTGCAAAAAGAAAAGATGTGCTGCAAATTTTGTCCGGGCATTTAGAAGGGCATCTGGTCAGTAAATGCTCAGCTCCAATCAGTCACCCCAACTCACAGGAGGGGTTGTTAAAGGGGGGGGGAGAACTTCCTGAGAATAAAATCTGTGCAACATTACAAACATCTATTCTATGGAAAATGTAGGGGGTCTCTATCTCTAGATTTTTAAGTTAGTTGGGCAGTTACTGGTTTTCCAGCATATTGAGGGAGTTAACACTAGATTAACTTTGTGACTTCTTCCAACTGTACAATTCTCAGATTCCATGACATATTTTTTTCCATAGATGTACAATTTTAATCCAATAGTTGCATGTAATGGGCAACAAATATCTTATTAAAGAAGGCATGTATTAACAAGAAGACAATGTATCGCTTCATGTTTAAATTATAGCATCTTGTATCCACTACAACATGGGTGTCAAACTCGCTGCGTCATATTACCGTCATGTGATATATCATGTCTTTTCCCCCCTTTTGCGGAGCTGCGAAGGCCACGACCTGTGCATGACACATCCTGCCTGCGGTCTGCCAACTTGACACCCATGCTGTATAGATTAGGGCCAGTAGATTTTTTTCTGAGGTCATGCAGTGCAAAATAGTTTCTTTTAATGAAATGAACAGGTGCCTCCATATACTTGTTATGCTCCTGAATATTGCATTTATATTTTTGTGGGATTTTGTTTTTACTGAAATTTCTTCATTGGATGTAGAAGCATTGCATGAAGCAGTCTGAAATACTGTCCATCTCTTGAATCAAATTATCTTTACACTAAATGGCTTTGGAAAGTACAGGGTCTTAGTTATAGAGCTAAACAACAGCAACAACTACAAGAAGAACAGGATCTATTCTTATTTTTCAAAATTTTCTTTTACCTATCGTATGAGTGAGGGTTTTTATTCCTCTCCTTGCTTGCAATTATCAGCCGCTGCCATCACTACCAACACCTCAGCAGTTGGCAAACCTCATTCCAAGCTGTAATACGCAAAGTAACAAATCTTAAAACTAAGCTATGAATCATTTGCATTTATTACAGATGTTTACCCAGTTTGCACACTGGGCCGTGAACATAGTTAATAAAAACTGAAAGCAGAGCAAAGTGTAATTATGATTTCAGACAGAAATTAGAGCAATGAGAGCATTACTGTGAACAGATGTAAAAAAAAAAAATGAAAAAAAGCCAATGATTCAAGAAAACCTTTGGGAAATGGAGTTGCAAATCTTCGTGATGTGTTAGAAATATGTTCGGGAAAAATAACCTGTTAGTGTTTTGGAAACATATTGGAATTAAGTAATGATGGGAAATGCAATGCAAATGTAAATAGATTAGCACATTGAACTCCTGGTTCTGCGGCACCATTGTTAAGAGAAAAGTATGCTTGAGATTGAGGAATAATGCTTGGGAGGATAGTTAAACATGCCTCATCTTGTTTTGTGAAACATGCATTTCTAATACTCCTCTAGAGGATAAAATATGTTTCCCAGTGGAATACAACGTGATTTTCATGACTTGATTTTATGTTTCCAATCTCCTGCTCCATAGATTGTTCAGAACAGGAACGTGCTGGAATTTATGACTTCACTCACCTGCAATTTTAATAAACTAGCTATGTGAAGGGAGTCATCAAAACATGAATGAATATCATATACCACAGAATCTGGGTATGGAAATAAGCACTAAATGCTAAAAAATGTGGACTTCAGGATACATTTATTGATTTTTTTCAATAAACATAACAAAATGCCACAATAGTGTTTTCAGTGCATTTTGATAGCTTTTCCTTTAAGGTGGAAAATATTTGTAACCTCTTAACAATAGGGTAGTAGATTTTTGTTTTGTTTATTCTTTCAAGAATAGTTTCTTAGACTTCATTGTTGGAAAACAAGGGGAGGAGATGGTAGAAGAAGTGTATTGTTTGAGAATTATGGAATTCAAAGAATAATTATATTTTGATCTGCATTGGAAATTATGGATCAGGTCAGTTTGCACTGGAATTTTTAAAATATTTTTTCTCAAGCAATTCTATTTTATTAAATGATATTCAAATGATTCAGTCTCTATTAGTCAACTTGGATACAAAATAAAATTGGTTTTGTAGTGGTGGCCACTTTAAAAACTTGAAAACTGTTTCAATAATATTGAATTAATCAGAGAAACAAAAGCAGAAAATCAGACACATATAGCAATTACTTTACCAAAAATCAAAATGATTGCATTAGCATTGCCAAACCTATATAGATAAAATATTTGCAATAATGTAACATCATTAAAGTGTCTTATCAGTGTAATACTACACACAGTGTTAAATCTTGTCCATGAAAAAGCCATGTTTGTAGGAAAATATACACAACCATCTCTGTGCTTCCATTCTAGTACTAACAATCTCATTGTTCTAATACATATTTTGGCAGAATCAGCAAGCTTACAAAAGAATAAAAGTATGAAAAATAATAAAACTACTATCCTAATTTATGAAACTCCCAACTCCATTCTGAAGGCCATATGAGACCTTCATCTAACTGTTGATCTCAATTGCACTGTATAAGCATAAATGTTACAATATTTATGTTGAAATCCAAGATGCAATGCTATTTTCTATAGCACTAGCCTTTGGTTCTAGTTATGTTGGAAAAGCCTTGAAATAGAAGCTCCAGAGATTAAAGATTTTTGGACCCAGATCCCCCCAAAGCAAAAATAACTTGGAGTCTATTGCCATCTGACTTTAAATAATTTTCACCTCAAAAACTGTCTACAAACGTGTCTTTGAAAAAGGTTATACAAAATGTGAATATTTACATAGGCTTATATACAAGGACTGTACAGCGAAAAGGTATGTGTAAATGAATGTGAATTTTCTTGCTTTTTCTATAAGGTAGCTGTCTGATGGAACAAGTTAATAACTAGATCTATGTGACCTGGGTTAGATATTAATCATCTCCTACTCTTATGTGATTCTGGGAAATCTGCCTTATAATTGCATTAAAATCTCTCCCCTCTCAATCTCTAAGTATTGTACTTTTCTAGCTTTTCTCACTTTTCTACTTTTATGCTAAGAGCTCTCTAATTTGATGCCAGCTGTCAGACAGAAACTAAGATTGTTTAGCTTGAGAGGGAAGAAGTTATAATGAGCCACCTTATTTTGTCCCAGTGGTGTCCCCCAAGCTCTCAATAGGTTCTAACAGTGCAATGTGTATGCTTGGTATTAATAACAGTGATTTTGCATTTATGGAGTAAATCCCCTATACTTAAAAGCACAATAAAAATGTGAGGAGCTTTGATGCAGAAAAGTGGGCATTGAGTGACTGAGGTTTTCCAAGACAACTTGTCCCTTAATCTGCAGCAGATTAATTCTACAAAATAGATAACAGATCTCTTCCAAAAGATCCTTGTTGCGTCCGCGAAATGACGCCAGGAGTCGGTGACTTCAAATCATGCTCTTTTATTTAAAGTTGGAACTGGGGCAAAGGAAAAAGCTCGTGGCTTTTATTCCTTTAGCCGCGGCGGCCACGGCCAATGGCACCGCTTTGAATCTCCCGCGATTCGAATGGACCAATCGCGGGAGATTCTTAGCGAGCCAATCGGCGCGGCTCGCCTGACCAATCAGAGTGCCCCGCGCTTTGGCCAATCAAAGCGCGGGGATCTCAAGAATGCTAATTAGGGACAGAACACCCCTCCCCTCTTGGTTCAGTCCTTACGTCGCGTAGTCATGTAGGTAGGCGGGGCTCCGTTTGAGCCTACTGGACCTGCGCAGCTCAGTCGTAGGTTGGATCCCGGCCGGTTCGGTCGGGATCTCTGCTGCTCCTGATGCCGTCGTGGGAACCGGCTGGTCGGTCGGGCCGGGCCGCTCTCCGTAGCTCCCTCCTGGGCCTCCCAGGTTGGTTGAGCTGCGGGTTTCGCCGCTCCCGCTCGGTCTTTCCGGGTCGGTCGAGCCGGCCTGGCTGTCTCTTCCTGGCGAGGGGTCGTGATGGCTGCTTTCCGGTAAGTATGGCTGGTTTATTCTTCTTTGGTTTTGGTCCCCTGGGTATTCCCTCCCCCCTTGGTTTGTTTTGTGGGGGTTGGTTTCGCCTGTTTGTGCGTCGGTGGTCTCTTGGTTGGTAGTCCTCGACCTTAGTTGGTCGATGTGGCGTTTCCACGCTCGTCCGTCTGCTGTTTGTAGCCGGTACGAGTGTGGGCCTGTTATTTGTGTGATGACGGCCAGTATCCATAGTGGGTCTCCCGTCAGGTTTCTTGCGTATACGGGGTTGCCGGGTGCGAAGGTTCGGTGTTTGCTGTTTGAGTCTGGGGGTTTCTCCGGGTTATACGTGAGGTGTAACCTGTCGAGTGGGGACCTTAATTTCCTCCCCATTAATAGTTCGGCTGGGCTCTTATTCGTTGTGGTATTTGGGGTTATGTGTTGGGTGAAGAGTAGTTTGTTTATTTTCTCCTGGATCTCCCCGTGGTCTATTTTCCAGATGGTCTTCTTAGTGAATTGGACCATCCGTTCCGCCCTACCGTTCGCCGCCGGGTGCGCCGGTGCTGTCAGCGCGTGGCGGATGCCCCTTTCCGCTAGGAATTTTCGAATTCCAGCGAGGTGAATTGGGGCCCGTTGTCGGAAACGACGATGTCTGGGAGGCCGTGTGTTGCAAAGAGTTTGCAGAGTTCCTTGATCACGGCCTCCGTGGTTGTCTTCATGTTGCTTACCTCCAGCCAGTTGGAGTAAGCGTCTACTGTTATAAGGAAGGTGTGTCCTTTTGTGGGTCCGGCGAAGTCTATGTGAATCCTAGACCAAGGTCCCCTTGGGGTTTCCCACTCTAGGACGGGTGCTGTGGGTGGGCTTGGCCTAGTTTCCTGGCATCGTTGGCACCTTGCTACCCAGGTCTCAATTTGTTTGTCCATCCCTGGCCACCAAGCGTAACTTCTGGCCAGGGCTTTAGTTCTAACGATGCCAGGGTGCCCCTCGTGTAGCAGTTCCAGAACCTTCCCTTGTAGCTTTTCTGGAATGACCACCCTATCCCCCCATAGTATGCACCCTTTTAATAATGAGAGTTCCGTTTGGCGGTTTCTGAATGTTTTGACGGACTCGTCATTGTCCCTTTTCGGCCACCCTTTCTCTACCCAATGCAACACCCGCGCCAGACGTTTGTCTTTATTAGTCTCTCGGGCAATGTCTGACGCGGTTATGGGCAGGTTGGGTAGAGTCTCTATGCTGAGGGTGGTCGTCGTGGGTGCTGGGTCGGTGTCAGGTTCCGGTAGCGGTGAGCGGCTTAAGGCGTCTGCATGGGAGATCGTCTTACCCGGTCTGTGTATGAGTCCGTAGTTGTAGGCTGCCAGGAACTCGGACCACCTTGTCATTCGGGGAGACAGAATGTTCGGGGTGGCCCGGTTTCCTGCAAGGATTCCCAGCAGCGGCTTGTGGTCGGTTATGATGGTGAAAGTCCGGCCGTAGAGATACTTGTGGAATCGTTTTATGGCGGCAACGATAGCCAGAGCCTCTTTGTCCAGCTGGCTATAGTTCCGCTCCGGTTTGGTGAGGGTCCTTGAAAAGAACGCGATGGGCGCTTCTTTTCCGTCGGGGAGGGTATGGCTGAGGACAGCGCCGACGCCAAAGGGTGATGCGTCGCATGTGACGGCCAGAGGTAGGGTCTCGTTATATTGTATAAGGACGGCTTCCGAAGTGAGGAGGTCCTTTGTTCTTTGGAAGGTGGCTTGCTCGCGTTTCCCCCAAGTCCAGGTCGCTGCCTTGTCCAGGAGTCTATGCAAGGGCTCCGCCACCGTGGCCTTTTGGGGCAGGAAAACATTGTAAAAGTTGAGTAGCCCCAGGAATGCCTGTAGTTCCGTCTTTGACTTGGGTGTGGGTGCTTCTTTGATGGCCTTGATTTTTTTGTTTGTGGGGTGAATGCCGTGACGGTCTAGGAGGTATCCTAGGAATTCTACCCGTTCCGTGCATAGCTGGCATTTCTCCCTCTTGACTTTGAGCCCGGTCTCTTTAAATTTGGTTTGGACCTCCCTTAGGCGACCCTCTAGTTCGGCTTGGTTGGTTGCCGACACTAGGACGTCATCGAAGTAAGGTACCACTCCCTTGATGCCTTGCAGTAGTCTTTCCATTAGGCTTTGGAATATTCCCGGTGCCACGCTGACTTCGAATTGGAGTCGGTTGCATTTAAATGCCCCCCGGTGGGTGACTATGGTTTGCGCTTCTGCCGTTTGCTCGTCGACTGGCAACTGTTGGTCTGCCTGGGCGAGGTCGAGATTGGCGAAAACCTTGCCCCCTCCCAGTGAGTGCAGTAGGTGTTGCACTACTGGGACGGGGTAGGCGCTTTGTTGTAGCGCGCCATTTAGGGTGGCCTTATAGTCCCCACAGATCCTCACCGACCCATCGGGCTTGATCGGGGTGACTATGGGGGTCTCCCACCGGGCGTGGTCTATTGGCTGTAGGACCCCTTGCTTGACGAGCTTGTCAATTTGCTTGTCTATCTTGGGTTTAAGTGCGAATGGCACCCGCCTTGGTTTCAGGCGTTTTGGGGGGACGTTTGGGTCTAGGTTGAAAGATATAAGGGGCCCTCGGTACTTGCCTAGGTTTCTGTCGAAGACCTCTTGGAATTCCCGGGCCAGTTGCTGCTCCCAGCTGTCGTCGGTGACGTGGTCGACTCCCGTGACTGCGATGCCGAGCGGGGCGAACCATTGCAGTCCCAGTAGGCTTGGGCGGTCGCGGTCGACGATTGCCAGGGGAAGTCTTTCGGTGTACCCTTTATATGTGATGTTGAAGTGTTTGGTTCCGACTACCGGGATGCGGTTTCCCTGGTAGTCCTTTACAATGAGTCTCTGGCTGTCTAGGTTCCTCCTTTGGAGGGTAGGCACCAAGCGCTTTATTTCATGCCATGCTATCATGGAGAGGTAGGACCCGGAGTACACCTCCATTTTGCATGGCTGGCCCTCGATGCCTACCTCCACGTGGACCTTTCGGGCGTCATTGGTTATGGCGTGGCCGATGGTGACCGTCTGATGGGTCTCCTCTCTTCGCCAGTTATCGCCACCTCGCAGGGATCGTCCGTTCCGGTCCCATCTGTTGTCCGAGGGGCGATCTCTGGTCCGGGGTGGTGTGCTCTCTCTTCTCCGGTCGCTCTGGTCCCATCGTGCCGGGCTGCGGTTCTTCTTTAGGCGGCAGACACGGGCGATGTGTCCCTTCTTGTCACAATGCCGGCAGATCGATTCGAAAAACCGGCATTCCGACCTGGGGTGGTCGCCGCCGCAACCGGCACAGTTGGTCCTCGACTTACGACCCCGGCGGTTCCGTGGGTCGTGGCCTGTCTGGAGGCGATGGATGTCCTCGTCATCTGAAGTGCCCTATGCCGAGTGGAAGTCGCCCTGGTGGGTGGTCGTCTCGGGTTGGGCCTCGGTCGACCTCGCCGGGTTGTTGTTTCCGCTGCGGTCCCCAGTGTTCGGTCTGCGCATGCGGTCGGCAGAAGTTCGGGTTGTTTCGGCGGCTGCGGCTGCAGTGAGGGTGTCTGCTAGGCTGATGTTGCCCTTGGCCATCAGCTGGCTCTGGAGGACGGGGTCCCACAAACCGAGCACGATTCTGTCTCGCAGGGCGTTGTTCAGGTTGTTGAATTCGCAGAGCCCCTCTAGGTGCTGTAGCTCGGCGACGAAGTCGCTGAAGCTCTCACCCGACCGTTGGTCCCGACGGTAGAATTTGTTGCGTCGGATCAGGATGGGTACCTCTGGAGCGTAGTGCCGCCGAAGTATTGGCTCGAGGACGTCCCAGTCCATCGCGGTCGCATCGGCGGGTTTGGCAAGCGCCTTGGCCATCTTGAAGACCTCGGTCCCGCAGTGGGTCAGGAAGACGGTGCGCTTCATGGGGCCGGTGGCGTCCTTCAGATCGCTGCACTCGAGGAACATGCGGAATCGGTCGGAGTACGATTCCCAGTCCTCGGTGGCGGGGTTGAAGGGTGCGGGGGGTGCGATTTTCACCATCGTGGTGGTTCGTCTGGCTTCCGTTGGACACGTGGTTCGCTTCAGGGTCTGGATCCCATCTTCGTCGCCAGTGTTGCGTCCGCGAAATGATGCCAGGAGTCGGTGACTTCAAATCAGGCTCTTTTATTTAAAGTTGGAACCGAACTGGGGCAAAGGAAAAAGCTCGCGGCTTTTATTCCTTTAGCCACAGCGGCTGCGGCCAATGGCACCACTTTGAATCTCCCGCGATTCGAATGGACCAATTGCGGGAGATTCTTAGCGAGCCAATCGGCGCGGCTCGCCTGACCAATCAGAGTGCCCCACGCTTTGGCCAATCAAAGCACAGGGATCTCAAGAATGCTAATTAGGGACAGAACAATCCTTATTAGAGTTTATTATAGTTTCATGCTCCAGAATCAAGAGCCAGCTACAACAATTGTTCAACCCCTCCTAAACTGCTATTTCCAAATAGCAGTGAGAGAGAGAGAAACAAACATCTGGTCATTTTCTTTCTATATATAAACAATAGGCACGATCCTGGACCATCTCTGGAACATATACAAAAAATGTGCTAGGTTGGATACTGTTCCTTGAGGTTAGAATGGGTGGTAACTTTGAAGCAGAGAGAGAAGTTGTTTACTTCAGAATGTCTTGTAATAAAATCTGATTTTTGCTCATTAAACAGTGCTATTGCCTACAGGGATGTCCTGTTAAATTCAAGATGTCACCAATACATGGTTTGCTGAACACAGGAGCCTTCAGGAATATTCAAGAAAGAGATTGCACCTCTCTTCCAAAATCCAGTCTTAAATTTTTCACCATATACTTGTTCCAGTCCCATTTCAGGGCCTTGTTGCAGATACTTTATTCACTCACCAACCAATTTTTATCAGTATAAGACTTTGGTTTGTCTGATGCTTAATCCTTTCACACCCAGTGATTACAAGGGACAGGTTGAAGGAAATTATTGGGAATTCTGCTTTCTTTCTCTTTCTGCCTATTTTTCTGAGATTTGCTAATCTCAGAGTCTTTCTTCTACCTTTTCCTTTCCTGGTCACTTGCTCTCTGATTCTACATAATGGAATGTAGCTAAGTATGTCTGGGATGGACTCCTGATTTTGGCAGGGGGTTAGACCTTCAAAGTCTCTTCCATTTCTATGATTCTGTGGTTCTATGATTCTTTGATTCTTTGATTCTATGGTTCAATTATTTATTCTATGATTCTATTAGCTAGGTTTTGGATTTCTCTCATTCTTACCCCAATCACCACATGTTTCTTATAAGAACCATTTCTGTTTTAGCTCCAAATATCTGCCTCACAAATTATTGTTCAGGTTATAGTTTCCTTCTCTAAGAACAGACATGGAATACTTTCCCTGGCAGACAGCTCCTGCGGTCGGTATTTCTTCTGACCCTGAATGTTTTAGGTTGGCTTTTCTGCTCAACCCTTCTGAGTCCTCTTTTTTCTTCCCATATTCTACTCTGCCCAAAGACAAATATATATGTGGAACTTAAACTGTAATGGGTATTAATTAAACTTATCAGGGTATTATTGATTCGCCTGCTTTGCAATTTTTCTGCTATGTGACATGGACCAAGTCTCAACTTTACAGTTCCTGAAATACCAATCCCATATTCCTTTTATGCAAAATTAGTCCATATTCCTGGCTGAAATGAGATCTGAATCAAAAGACTTGTTGTCTGAGCTCACCCTAGGGTATAATTTCTTCTAACCACACAACGCTGCTGGGATTCTTACATAATGCAAAACCATAAATGATGGTTTATAGAGCATAATGCTAGGTAATCACATAATGCTAAGCTAAAACTATGAAATGATTGATGATCTATAACTAAAACTACCTTACTAAATAGAGGAATATCGATATTGCAAAATGAATTTATTATCCAAGAGAAAAGGCTAAAAGATGTTTAATTTGATGCTTAATGCTGTGCTTAACTAGAGCAAAACTTGATATTGAAAAAGGATATTGAATTGTTTAACTATTGAATGGGGAGAGGGTAGTAGGCCAGAGTGGTAGGCCAGACTGGGAAGTTGGAAAAGATTCCCAAGGAAAGGCAGGGGCAATCCATAAAGACTACCTCTGTGTTATCACCAAGAAAGATAAATCAATTTTTCTCTAGTTATCAGGAGTCTAAAAAAGATTATTTTATTTCAAAACATGCAAAAATACCTTCTTTTGGATCTGGAAAATGCTTCAATCCATGCAAAATTCTCGGTTTTGCCTGTTTCATAGGAAATTTTTTTTAAAGAAAATTATTGGGAGGGAAGGAAGAGTGATGGCCTTGTTATATGCAGAAGGTGGCCAAGGGGTTAGCCTGTCTATTTATTTCACTTCCCTTTTAGTGTAAAGGTATACATACCGTATACATATCGATGTACAATGGCTCTTCTAGTCCCTATAGCTGCACTTCAAAGGTGGGAAATAATTGAGTAACGGCTTGAATTTATGGCCTCCTGATCACTGCAGGAATTGGAATTGCAGCTGTAAGAAATGAGGGAAGTCTATGTGCTTTGAGGATGAGTGCATCATACATAAGAGTAGGGATGAGTGGAAAAGGTGAAGATGAAGACAGACAGACAGACAGAAGATACATAGGTAGGTAGGGAGCTAGGTAGACAGACACTTTCAGAGTAGAGGGAATTCTAAGGACTTTTTCATAGTCACAAGTATTTGGAAAATCACAGAGGTCACAGAGTACTGCTGGTTTACAAGATTGTTGATCATAACAACCATAATGTTTAATTTCGACAGAAATAAAAATAAATGGATTAATCACCCCAATTGCCTGGTTGTTTTGAAACACCAATACAAAGAATCACCTCCAAAGGGTAAATAAAGGGTAGGGGCTAGATTCTCTGTTTTTGAAGCTCAGGTAATAGAGCAGATGAAGCTCTAATTTGGGGGTCAAAAACCAGCAATTTGGTTGCAAATTTAAAATGAATTTCTATCTAATTTAGCTTGCAACGCTTTGTGCTAAATAGTGCTGTGCAATTGCAGATATTCTTTTCTTCTCCTGCTAATGCACTTCATCAAAGTCCTTTTTTTCTTTATTTTTGCCAGTGTATTACTATTACATCAGTAAATATCTCTCTTTTTTAGAGACCTTGCATTTTTATTGCCTCGATTGATTCTTTAACTCAGCTATTTTACTGTGTACCTCTCACCTATCAATTCCATTGATTTCCTGCATGTTCTCCATTAGAGTTTTAATGCTTATAAATCCTGATGAATATTCTTTAAAGCTACTTTTCTTGAAGAATGCATTTGTTTAATTTTTTTTTAATTGAGAGTTTAAGGAATCCAGCTCGCATCTAAAGTGATTAATCCTTGTCTTCATTTACCCTATTTTATTATTTTTTTTAATCAAGCTTCAGGACAAATCTTTATTTTTGGCAAACTTCCTCATCTTGATGCTTCTACTATTTTTTTTCTTAGCAGTGGCCAATGTGATAAACATGAGAGGAGTTAAGGAGTTACAAACATGACAATTGGCAGCTGACTTCAGAAAATGGGAAAACATTGCTTACAAATTATCGGATACAGCTAACTTAAGGGTTTTGATACAGCAATGAGCTTAAATCTGAATACTGAAGCTTATCATCTTCCCTAGCTGTATAATTTTTCTACATCCAGATTAATCAGATGGCGAGATGAGTCCTCACGCATCCAAGATGGGTTGGGTAATGAGGTCTGAGGCCCCTGTACTTAAAGATCCTCACTGTTGCTTTCACCACTAGTGCTGAAAAAGTCCCAGTGGATAGTCAGGGATTGCTTCAGATTGCTGCCAGGTCTGTTTTTAACCTTACTTAATGTAAAAGGGCCAATTATCTAAAAGCCATGCATTCTTCTTTCCTGAGAGGGAGATTCCATCACTCCAAAAATGACTTTAAATAATACTAGACAACCCATGACCCATTGGGTCATTCTTGTTTCCATCATATATAATGTAAGCTGACATCATTTCCCCTCCCCTCACAAACTTGAACAGAATCTCGCTGGATAACCTCCACCTCCTCTACCTCCAGCTCCTACTTCTCTCCCCAATTAAATGCTGGAGGGAAGGGGAACAAAGAAAATTGCAGACTGCAAGAACTGTACCCCTCCTCTCCATCGTAGCATCTCCTTAAAGCTCTCTACCTGAAGGACAGAGAGGGCTCACCCATCAACATAAGGGTACAGCACAAGAATGTAAACATGGTTTTCAGGCCATGTACATGCATACCATGGCTAAGAAGATTTGAGAATGAGCTCTAGATATGGCTTCTGTTGCATTCAGCAAGAAAATCATGGTTTACTTTTCACTGATTTTTCCTGATAGTAAATTTCAATTTTGTGGATAGCAGGCATCACCAACACGTGTCCAAAATAAAATGATTTCTTTTAAATTTCTTTTTCTCTTTTTCATCTCTTTCCATAATATATATTCCTAAATTATTCTGGTACTGTGCGAGTCATAAAACAGAAGCAAGCTGAACTGTGAAGTTGCAATTTCTTCACCCCCACCTCAAAAGGAAGAGGTGAAGAAGAGATCAGTGGCTTAAATGTGAGGGCCCCCCGGAATCTCCTTTCATCTCCTAGCCAAGTCAAAATCAGTAGGCTTTTTTTTCCCTACAAGTATGACAAATCTGTCACAAACTGCTCTGCCTATTGGTAAACTAAGCTCTTTTTCTTGCTTCTCAGAAGGCCTTGTCCTGATGCTGCTTCTCCAGTTTTTAAAACAGGCCTGCTTGCCAGGAGGGAGACTTTTGGCTTTTCTTTCATTGGCTTCACACTTCTGCTAGCAGAAGGAGACAGCAAGGATAGGAACAGAAGGCTATTTAAAGTTGATATGAACAGCAAATTATTCCACTGAGGCAATAAAGCTGTGTGGACTCTATCACTTGAGAATGTGCATGAAAGAATCACAGGAAATGCTCTTTGCACAGAACAAACAGAGCTTCTCCACAGTAAACTCAAAGGTTGCAGCAGAATCCATCCCCTGACAACTAATTATCTGTTGAATACACATACTGTTGTGTCCGCGAAATGATGCCAGGAATCGGTGAATTCAAATCATGCTCTTTTATTTAAAGTTGGAACCGAACTGGGGCAAAGGAAAAAGCTTGTGGCTTTTATTCCTTTAGCCGCGGCGGCCGCGGCCAATGGCACCACTTTGAATCTCCCGCGATTCGAATGGACCAATCGCGGGAGATTCTTAGCGAGCCAATCGGCGCGGCTCGCCTGACCAATCAGAGTGCCCCGCGCTTTGGCCAATCAAAGCGCGGGGATCTCATGAATGCTAATTAGGGACAGAACACCTCTCCCCTCTTGGTTCAGTCCTTACGTCGCGTAGTCACGTAGGTAGGCGGGGCTCCGTCTGAGCCTACTGGACCAGCGCAGCTCAGTCGTCGGTTGGATCCCGGCCGGTTCGGTCGGGATCTCTGTTGCTCCTGCTGCCGTCGTGGGAACCGGCTGGTCGGTCGGGCCGGGTCGCTATCCGTAGCTCCCTCCTGGGCCTCCCAGGTTGGTTGAGCTGCGAGTTTTGCCGCTCCCGCTCGGTCTTTCCGGGTTGGTCGAGCTGGCCTGGCTGTCTCTTCCTGGCGAGGGGTCGTGATGGCTGCTTTCCGGTAAATATGGCTGGTTTATTCTTCTTTGGTTTTGGTCCCCTGGGTATTCCCTCCCCCCTTGGTTTGTTTTGTGGGGGTTGGTTTCGCATGTTTGTGCATCGGTGGTCTCTTGGTTGGTAGTCCTCGACCTTAGTTGGTCGATGTGGCGTTTCCACGCTCGTCCGTCTGCTGTTTGTAGCCGGTACGAGTGTGGGCCTGTTATTTGTGTGATGACGGCCGGTATCCATAGTGGGTTTCCCGTCAGGTTTCTTGCGTATACGGGGTCGCCGGGTGCGAAGGTTCGGTGTTTGCTGTTTGAGTCTGGGGGCTTCTCCAGGTTATACGTGGGGTGTAACCTGTTGAGTGGGGACCTTAGTTTCCTGCCCATTAATAGTTCGGCTGGGCTCTTATTCGTTGTGGTATTTGGGGTTATGTGTTGGGTGAAGAGTAGTTTGTTTATTTTCTCCTGGATCTCCCCGTGGTCTATTTTCCGGATGGTCTTCTTAGTGAATTGGACCATCCGTTCCGCCCTACCGTTCGCTGCCGGGTGCGCCGGTGCTGTCAGCGCGTGGCGGATGCCCCTTTCTGTTAGGAATTTTTCGAATTCCAGCGAGGTGAATTGGGGCCCGTTGTCGGAAACGATGACGTCTGGGAGGCCGTGTGTTGCAAAGAGTTTGCAGAGTTCCTTGATCACGGCCTCCGTGGTTGTCGTCTTCATGTTGCTTACCTCCAGCCAGTTGGAGTAAGCGTCAACTGTTATGAGGAAGGTGTGTCCTTTTGTGGGCCCGGCGAAGTCTATGTGAATCCTAGACCAAGGTCCCCTTGGGGTTTCCCACTCTAGGACGGGTGCTGTGGGTGGGCTTGGCCTAGTTTCCTGGCATCGTTGGCACCTTGCTACCCAGGTCTCAATTTGTTTGTCCATCCCTGGCCACCAAGCGTAACTTCTGGCCAGGGCTTTAGTCCTAACGATGCCAGGGTGCCCCTCGTGTAGCAGTTCCAGAACCTTCCCTTGTAGCTTTTCTGGAATGACCACCCTATCCCCCCATAGTATGCACCCTTTTAATAACGAGAGTTCCATTTGGCGGTTTCGGAATGTTTTGACGGACTCGTCGTTGTCCCTTTCCGGCCACCCTTTCTCTACCCAATGCAACACCCGCGCCAGACGGTTGTCTTTATTAGTCTCTTGGGCAATGTCTGATGCGGTTATGGGCAGGTTGCGTAGAGTCTCTATGCTGAGGGTGGTCGTCGTGGGTGCTGGGTCGGTGTCAGGTTCCGGTAGCGGTGAGCGGCTTAAGGCGTCTGCATGGGAGATCGTCTTACCCGGTCTGTGTATGAGTCCGTAGTTGTAGGCTGCCAGGAACTCGGACCACCTTGTCATTCGGGGAGACAGAATGTTCGGGGTGGCCCGGTTTCCTGCAAGGATTCCCAACAGCGGCTTGTGGTCAGTTATGATGGTGAAAGTCCGGCCGTAGAGATACTTGTGGAATCGTTTTACGGCGGCAACGATAGCCAGAGCCTCTTTGTCCAGCTGGCTATAGTTCCGCTCCAGTTTGGTGAGGGTCCTTGAAAAGAACGCGATGGGTGCTTCTTTTCCGTCGGGGAGGATATGGCTGAGGACAGCGCCGATGCCGAAGGGTGATGCGTCGCATGTGACGGCCAGAGGTAGGGTCTCGTTATATTGTATAAGGACGGCGTCCGAAGTGAGGAGGTCCTTTGTTCTTTGGAAGGCGGCTTGCTCGCGTTTCCCCCAAGTCCAGGTCGCCGCCTTGTCCAGGAGCCTATGCAAGGGCTCCGCCACCGTGGCCTTTTGGGGCAGGAAAACATTGTAAAAGTTAAGTAGCCCCAGGAATGCCTGTAGTTCCGTCTTCGACTTGGGTGTGGGGGCTTCTTTGATGGCCTTGATTTTTTTGTTTGTGGGGTGAATGCCGTGACGGTCTAGGAGGTATCCTAGGAATTCTACCCGTTCCGTGCATAGCTGGCATTTCCCCCTCTTGACTTTTAGCCCGGTCTCTTTAAATTTGGTTAGGACCTCCCTTAGGCGACCCTCTAGTTCGGCTTGGTTGGTTGCCGACACTAGGACGTCGTCGAAGTAAGGTACCACCCCCTTGATGCCTTGCAGTAGTCTTTCCATTAGGCTTTGGGATATTCCCGGTGCCACGCTGACTCCGAATTGGAGTCAGTTGCATTTAAATGCCCCCCGGTGGGTGACTATGGTTTGCGCTTCTGCCGTTTGCTCGTTGACTGGCAACTGTTGGTCTGCCTGGGCGAGGTCGAGATTGGCGAAAACCTTGCCCCCTCCCAGTGAGTGCAGTAGGTGTTGCACTACTGGGACGGGGTAGGCGCTTTGTTGTAGTGCGCCATTTAGGGTGGCCTTATAGTCCCCACAGATCCTCACCGACCCATCGGGCTTGATCGGGGTGACTATGGGGGTCTCCCACCAGGCGTGGTCTATGGGCTGTAGGACCCCTTGCTTGACGAGCTTGTCAATTTGCTCGTCTATCTTGGGTTTAAGTGCGAATGGCACCCGCCTTGGTTTCAGGCGTTTTGGGGGGACGTTTGGGTCTAGGTTGAAAGATATAAGGGGCCCTCGGTACTTGCCTAGGTTTCCGTCGAAGACCTCTTGGAATTCCCGGGCTGGTTGCTGCTCCCAGCTGTCGTCGGTGACGTGGTCGACTCCCGTGACTGCGATGCCGAGCGGGGCGAACCATTGCAGTCCCAGTAGGCTTGGGCGGCCGCGGTCGACAATTGTCAGGGGAAGTCTTTCGGTGTGCCCTTTATATGTGATGTTGAACTGTTTGGTTCCGACTACCGGGATGCAGTTTCCCTGGTAGTCCTTTACAATGAGTCTCTGGCTGTCTAGGTTCCTCCTTTGGAGGGTAGGCACCAAGCGCTTTATTTCATGCCATGCTATCATGGAGAGGTAGGACCCGGAGTCCACCTCCATTTTGCATGGCTGGCCCTCGATGCCTACCTCCACGTGGACCTTCCGGGCATCATTGGTTATGGCGTGGCCGATGGTGACCGTCTGATGGGTCTCCTCTCTTCGCCAGTTATCGCCACCTCGCAGGGATCGTCCGTTCCGGTCCCATCTGTTGTCCGAGGGGCGATCTCTGGTCCGGGGTGGTGTGCTCTCTCTCCTCCGGTCGCTCTGGTCCCATCGTGCCGGGCTGCGATTCTTCTTTAGGCGGCAGACACGGGCGATGTGTCCCTTCTTGTCGCAATGCCAGCAGATCGATTCGAAAAACCGGCATTCCGACCTGGGGTGGTCGCCGCCGCAACCGGCACAGTTGGTCCTCGACTTACGACCCCGCCGGTTCCGTGGGTCGCGGCCTGTCTGGACGCGATGGATGTCCTCCTCTTCATCTGAAGTGCCCAATGCCGAGTGGAAGTCGCCCTGGTGGGTGGTCATCTCGGGTTGGGCCTCGGTCGACCTCGCCGGGTTGTTGTTTCTGCTGCGGTCCCCAGTGTTCGGTCTGCGCATGCGGTCGGCAGAAGTTCGGGTTGCTTCGGCGGCTGTGGCTGCGGTGAGGGTGTCTGCTAGGCTGATGTTGCCCTTGGCCATCAGCCGGCTCTGGAGGACGGGGTCCCACAAACCTAGCACGATTCTGTCTCGCAGGGCGTTGTTCAGGTTGTCAAATTCGCAGAGCCCCCCTAGGCGCCGCAGCTCGGCGACAAAGTCGCTGAAGCTCTCACCTGACCGTTGGTCCCGACGGTAGAATTCGTTGCGTCGGATCGGGATTGGTACCTCTGGAGCGTAGTGCCGCCTAAGTATTGGCTCGAGGACGTCCCAGTCCATCGCGGTCGCATCGGCGGGTTTGGCAAGCACCTTGGCCATCTTGAAGACCTCGGTCCCGCAGTGGGTCAGGAAGACAGCGCGCTTCATGGGGCCGGTGGCGTCCTTCAGGTCGCTGCACTCGAGGAACTTGCGGAATCGGTCGGAGTACAATTCCCAGTCCTCGGTGGCAGGGTTGAAGGGTGCGGGGGGTCCGATTTTCGCCATCGTGGTGGTTTGTCTGGCTTCCGTCGGACACGTGGTTCGGTTCAGGGTCTGGATCCCATCCTCGTCGCCAGTGTTGTGTCCGCGAAATAATGCCAGGAGTCGGTGACTTCAAATCATGCTCTTTTATTTAAAGTTGGAACCGAACTGGGGCAAAGGAAAAAGCTCGCGGCTTTTATTCCTTTAGCCGCGGCGGCCGCGACCAATGGCACCACTTTGAATCTCCCGCGATTCGAATGGACCAATCGTGAGAGATTCTTAGCGAGCCAATCGGCGCGGCTCGCCTGACCAATCAGAGTGCCCCGCGCTTTGGCCAATCAAAGCGCGGGGATCTCAAGAATGCTAATTAGGGACAGAACACATACAAACACACATACATACACACACACAGAGAGAGAGAGAGCAATTCATGTTTAAACTGCCGGCAACAAAATTGAGTGTCAATATTTTGTGTGCCCACCATTATTTTCCAGCACTGCCTTAACCCTCTTGGGCATAGAGTTCACCAGAGCTTCACAGGTTGTCACTGGAGTCCTCTACCACTCCTCCATGATGTCACAGAGCTGGTTGATGTTAGAGACCTTGTGCACCTCCACATTCTATTTCAGGATGCCACACATATGCTCAGGGTTTAGGTCTAGAGACATGCTTGGCTTCTTTAGAAAGGCAGTGGTTGTTTTGGAGGTGTGTTTGGGGTCATTATTATGTTGGAATACTGCCCTGCAGCCCAGTCTCAGAAGGGAGGGGATCATGCTCTGTTCTATATGTCACAGTACATATTGGCATTCATGGTTCCCTCAATTAATTGTAGCTCCCCAGTGCTGACAGCACTCGTTTAGCCCCAGACCATGACATTCCCACCACCATGCTTGAGCATGGGCACTCAAGTTCTTTGGTTGACCATGGCAAGGCCTGTTCTGAGTGGACCCTGTCCTGTTAAACCACTGTATGGTCTTGGCCAACATGCTGCAGCTCAGTCTCAAGGTCTTGACAATCTCTTTATAGCTTAGGCCATCTTTATGGAGCAACAATTCATTTTTTCAGATCCTCAGAGAGTTCATTGCCATGAGGTGCCATGTTGAACTTCCCATGACCAGTATGAGAAAGTGAGAGCGATAACCCCAAATTTAACACACCTGCTCCCCCTTCACACCTGAGACCTTGTAACACTAATGAGTCACATGCCACCAGGGAGGGAAAACAGCTACTTGGGCCCAATTTGAACATTATCACTTAGAGGTGTACTCACTTTTGTTGCCAGGGGTTTAGATATTAATGGCTGTGCGTTGCGTTATTTTGAACGGACAGCACACTTATATTGTTGTACAAGCTGTATACTTACTACTTTACATTGTAATCAAATGTCATTTCTTCAGTGTTGTCACATGAAAAGATGTACTTAAATATTTACAAAATGTGAGGGGTTGTACTCACTTCTGTGAGATACTGTGTGTGTGTGTATATATATGTATGTATGTTTTCTTAAGTTTTCATGGGTACTTACATGTATGGTATTCAGCTTTGTTTGGTTATACAAAGCTGAATACCATATGAATGTATGTATGTATGTATGTATGTGTATATATATATGTATATATATATATATATGTATATGTAAGTATATGTGTGTGTGTGTATGTGTGTGTGTGTGTGTGTGTGTGTATAGATAGATAGATAGATAGATAGATAGATAGATAGATAGATAGATATAGATATAGATATAGATATAGATATAGATATAGATATAGATATAGATATAGATATAGATATAGATATAGATATAGATAGATTTTGATATATATATGGATCTTTGGTGATTCGGGTTTTCTCCCGCGTAAGATTGGAAGTATCTAGGCAACGTTTCGATTAAGTCTCATTCATCATCTTCAGGCTTGGTCTTCAGCTCTGTGCTTCTCAGAGTGATGTGAGCTTGCAGCTGCTTCTTCCTTTTAACTGCTATTGGGGGTGTGACTTGATTGGGTGGGGGCTTGGCTGTGTTCTGATTGGGTGTGGGTGTGTTCTCATTGGTTGGGGCTTTGTCTGTGTTCTGATTGGTTGGGGGTTGGCTGTGTTCTGATTGGCAGGAGACGTGTTCTGTTCAGGTGGGGGCTTGGTTGTGCTCTGGTTAGTCTTAGTTGCTGGGGGATTTGAGCTGGTGAGCTGTGATCTTGCTGTTTGGCTTCAAGTTCGTGATCGTGCTGCATCTTCATGGTGGGGGTTAGTTCGCTTCATGTATGGTTCAGAGGGGATTGAAGTGGGTAGTGATGCAGCTGTAGTGCGGCTTCTGGTCCGTGGTCGTGTCTCATCTTCTGTGTGGGTGTGAGTCTGCTTTCTACGTGGAAATGTGGTGGTGGCATCTTGTGTGGCTCTCAGGGGTGTGGGTCTGGTGTCATTCTTCATGTTAGGTACTCGTCTGTTCTTGAGGGCGGGTTTCCAAATGGCTGGTAGGCGGGAGGTATCATCTCGTTTATTCATGCTGTGTGGGCGTTTTTCTATCTCTATGGCTTCTCTGATTATTCTGCTGCTGAAGTGTTCGGTTTTGGCGATAGTTCTGGTATTTTTAAAGTCAATCTCATGTCCTGTGGCTTTGAGGTGTTGGACCAGGGAAGAGGTCGGTTCTTCCTTTTTGATTGAGTTCTTATGTTCTTCAATGCGTGCACTTATTCTTCTGTTAGTTTGTCCAATGTATGTGGTGGGGCAGGCAGTGCAAGGGATTTCGTATACTCCTTGATTTTCTAACTCGATTTTGTCCTTAGGGTTTCTTAGGATGGTGGATATCTTTCTGTTTGTGCAGAATGCAGTCTTAATGTTGTGTTTTTGGAGAATCTTGCTGATTTTGTCTGTAGTGCCTTTTATATATGGGAGGAGAGCTTTGCTATTCTCTTGTTCTCTGTCTTGGATTTTGGTTGGGGTTTCTTTTTGGATTAGGTGGGTGATCTTCTTTCTTTGGAATCCATTGGCTGTCAGCACGCCAGTGAGAGTGTGTAGTTCGGTCTCTAGGTGTTGTTCATCAGCTAAGCATTTTGTTCTGGAGATGAGTGTCTCGGCTATGGAATTGATCTGTGCTGGGTGGTGGTGTGAGAGTGCGTGTAGATAGCGGTTTGTATGTGTTTTCTTCTGGTAGATGGTGTGTCCTAGGGAGCCATTGGATTTTTTGTATACCAAGAAATCTAGGAAGGAGAGTTGGTTGTTAGCTTCTGTTTCCATGGTAAATTGTATTTTGGGGTGTAGGCTGTTGAGGTGTGTGAGGAAGTTGTTCAGTTTTTCTTTCCCATGCGGCCAGATTATGAAGGTGTCATCTACGTATCTGAGCCAGAGTTTGGGTTTGTGATCATATTTTTCTAGAGCTTGTGTTTCAAAGTGTTCCATGTAGAGGTTAGCAATTACAGGTGAGAGGGGTGATCCCATGGGTGCTCCTTCTAGTTGTTTGTATTTTTGTCCGTTGTAGGTGAAGTATGTATTGGACAGGCAGTGGTTGGTCAGATCTAGGATGTGCTTGGGGGGGTTGTATTTGTTTTGGATGGCTGTCAAGGCTTCTTTTATTGGCACTTGGGTGAAGAGCGATATGACATCAAAGCTCACTAGTAGGTCACTGGGTTGTAAGTTTTGTTTCTTTATGATCTCGATGAACTGGAATGAGTTTCTTACATGTGAGTTGATGGATTCTGCATAGGACTGTAGTTGTTTGGCGAGAAATTTGGCTAGGTTTTGTAAAGGTGAGCCTATGGAGCTGACTATTGGTCTAAGTGGGGTTCCTTCTTTGTGTATCTTGGGAAGATCATAAAGTTTAGGGCATCTGGATGATTTCTCTCTGGGTATGATTATTTGCTGGATTTCTTCACTGATGAGGGAGGCTTTTATTTTGGATCTGGTGGTTTTTTCTAGGTAGGTGGTGGGGTCTGTCTTTAGGGTTTTGTATGTGGGGTCTTGGAGTAGGTTGGTTAACTTGGATTGGTAGTCAGATGTGTTCATAACCACTGTCGCGTTGCCCTTGTCTGCTGGTAGGATTATTATGCTGGTGTCTTCTTTCAGGTTAAGTAGTGCAGTTTGTTCTTCTTTGGATAAGTTGCTTTTGGGTGGTTTGCTTCAATCCCCTCTGAACCATAGATGAAGCGAACTGACCCCCACCATGAAGATGCAGCACGATCACGAACTCGAAGCCAAACAGCAAGATCACAGCTCACCAACTCAAATCCCCCAGCAACTAAGACTAACCAGAGCACAACCAAGCCCCCACCTGAACAGAACACGCCTTCAGCCAATCAGAACACAGCCAACCCCCAACCAATCAGAACACAGACAAAGCCCCAACCAATGAGAACACACCCACACCCAATCAGAACACAGCCAAGCCCCCACCCAATCAAGTCACACCCCCAATAGCAGTTAAAAGGAAGAAGCAGCTGCAAGCTCACATCACTCTGAGAAGCACAGAGCTGAAGACCAAGCCTGAAAATGATGAATGAGACTTCATCGAAACGTTGCCTAGATACTTCCAATCTTACGTGGGAGAAAACCCGAATATCCAAAGATCCACATACGAATACCCGCGAGAACCTCAGAAAACAAATATATATGTATATGTATATGTTTATGGATCTTTGGTTATTTGGGTTTTCTCCCGCGTAAATTCTTTATATCCAGAAGTCTGATGATGGCAGATGAGATTCTGCTGAAACATTGCTACAACTTTAAAAGCACAACTATAATGACGTGGGAAAATACCCGAACAAAGCTGAATACCATATAGATACCCGCAAAAACTTAAGAACTTAACCGGGGATCCTCGCTCCCTGCTTCCCCCAAAGTTGGGGGTGGGGTGGGGGGACAGGCGACAATTTTCCCCTATTGTGCACAGAAAACGCCATTCCATAATAAGCTTTGCTTTCATCGTGGTTTATTGACTGTGGGGGAAACTGGTGGGTTTGCATAACTTTCCAAGCCAGAACTTAAGAAACTTTAAGAAAAATATATATATATATATATATATCATCAGGCTTCTGTATAGTGTTTGTCTGTGAGTCAGACTTTTCCAGTGGTTTTACAGTCTGACTCACAGATAAACACTATACAGAAGCCTGATGATGGCAGATGAGATTCTGCTGAAACATTGCTACAACTTCAAAAGCACCACTATTATGACGTGGGAAAATACCCGAACAAAGCTGAATGTCATACATGTAAGTACCCGCGAAAACTTAAGAAAACAAATATATATATATATATATATATATATATATATATATATATATATATATATATATATATATATTCTTAAGTTTTTGCGGGTATCTATATGGTATTCAGCTTTGTTCAGGTATTTTCCCACGTCATTATAGTTGTGCTTTTAAAGTTGTAGTGACGTTTCAGTAGAATCTCATCTGCCATCAGCAGGCTTGTGTATTGTGTTCATCTGTGAGTCAGGCTTCACAGCCGTTTCTGTTTTAAATTTGGTGCTAGCCTACTGCTGTGTTAGAATGTTTTTTTCTTCATCCTGTTTGGTTGGGAGTCTTAGTCTGTATTTATTGGTCTTGGAGTTTGCTGTGCTCTGCTTGATTGGTATTTCTAATATCTTCTGTCTGTTTTGTAATGTTTTTTGATTGGCTGGCAACATTGTGTTTCCTGTATTGGAGGCTTTTATTGTGGCTCGGCTTCGGGTAAAAGGACAGCTATCATTTATTAGGAAGCTAGGTTTCATCTGGGTGCTTGGTTGGGGTGTGTTTGAGCTGGAGGTATCGGGGGGGGGGGGTCTGTTTGTGCCCAGGTGTTTGCTTGACTTGTGGTGTGGAGATTTTTTTGTTTGTGACTGCAGGCTTCCAGATACTTGACAGTCTGGTGGAATCATCTCTTCTATTCATGCTTTCAGGTCTTTTTTTCAATCTCTATGGCTTCTCTGATAATTCTGTAGCTGGGGCTTTCTATAGTGGCTAGTGTTTTGGTGCCATTGAATTCGATGCTATGACCTGTAGCTTTCATGTGTTGGACTAGTGAGGAAGTGTGTTCCAGCTCTTTTACTACATTTTTGTGTTCATCCAGACGGGTACTTATTCTTCTATTGGTCTGTCCGATGTATGTGGCAGGACATGATACACAGGGGACTTCATATATGTCTTGGTTTTCCAGGTCAATCTTATCTTTGGGGTTTCTTAGCATGGCTGCTGTTTTTCTGTCTGTTTTGAAGGCAGTCTTGATGTGATGCCTGTGTAGTATCTTACTGATTTTGTCTGTAGTGCCTTTTATGTAGGGCAGGACAGCTGTTCCATAGGTCTGTTCATCTTCTAGGTCTCCATTATGTCTCAGTGTGTTTTTGTTGATCAAGACAGTGATTTTACTTTTGTGGAACCCGTTGGCTGTCAGTACTTTAGTCAGGGTGCCTATGGAACAGCACACCTATGGACCTCCATTTGCAGCAGTGCAAATTGGAGATGTTTCTCTCCCCGCCCCTAGTAAATAGAACTGTTTTGGGTATTCCACATTAAAATATGTATGATGATAACAGTGGAGCTTCTCTTAGGGATGCCTGGACAGTTTCCCCTTTGATGAGAATGAAGTGCTAAAATTTCTGAAAATGTTCAGCTGAAATACTGGTAGAAGCTTCCTGGATAATAAGGGCCACTAATATGTGAACATTTTGAAAAGTCTGGACTCTATAATATATTGCATAAATTGCGTTTATACACAATTTTCACTGGTATTAGCATTTTGATAAACTTTCTATTATTAGCAAGAGCATAATGCAAAACTGAGGAAAGTGTGCATTTGTAGAATAATTGTATTTCACTTTCTGTGGGTTTAACAATGTGAAAAAGAATAATCCTCTCCTCTGTGAAGTCCAATTTCTTATTCACATTACAGATTTTTTCTACCTACACAAAATTTGTCTCTTGTATATTTGGACTTTGCTAATTTGTACTGAAGCGATAAAAGCGTGTCTTCTGCCAGACTAAGTTTTTTTTCTGCACAGTCGTCTTAAGATGCTGATCTCTCATACATAAATTGGCTGAGTTTGAAACCATTTGAAAAAATCCCTCTTTTTTATATTAAAATAAATACTTTCCTATTAAAACAGAATAACAGAATTGGAGGGGGGGATCTTAGAGGTCTTCTAATCTGCACATAGAATAACATATATTTCAAAAAATAATAATCAATGTAAAAGAAAAAAGAAAGGAAAGGAAGAGACGAATGATTGTGGAAGAGAAAAAAGAAAGGAAGAGTCAGAAAAAAGGAGATAGAAAAAAGAAAACATAAAAAAATAAATGTCTTCCAATCTTTTTCTTGACAATTATACATTCAATTCTTATCAAACATTCTCTTTAAGATGAATTCCCTTCTTTCCATAATATATTTTTTCTAATCATCAAACCCATAAGTCACAAAATCATTTTTATGCAAAAAAGTCCATAAGGAGTTTCCATCCATTGATGAAATATCAATAATAATGTTTCTCTAATTAAAGAAGTCAAATTTGACCATCTCTGCAAGTTCAGTCAATTTCATCAAAGATGATGGGTAGTGTTGAATATTTCCATCTTTGAGTATATAATAACCTTGCTGGAGTAACGAAATACTGAAATAATTTTCCATTATTCTTTTCTGACTCTGTATCCACCAATCCTAAAATATATGTTCCCAATTGTGTTGTTTGTGGTATGAAGAGCTGGATTACTCATGATGCAGAATGAATTCTAAACTCAGAAGTGGTCCAGACTGTGAAAAGAAATGGATAATGACCAATTCTTTCCCAATTCTAACCTGGTATGATACCTGTGAGAATGCCTGCACTGAAAATTATACTTTTGGGGGCTAACATAAACTGTTTCAACTCCTTCCCTCAAAATGATGCTATAGAGCATTGCACACCAGAACAACTAGACACAAGAACAGTTTTTTTTTTCCAAAAGCCATCACTCTGCGAAACGATTTCCTCAACCCTGTTCAACTATTACAAAGTCTGTACTACTATTACTGTTAATCTTGTCATCACTCCTTATCACCCATCCCCTCCCACTTGTGACTGTATAACTGTAACTTTGTCGCTTGTATACTTACAATTTATATTGACTATTTCCTAATATGATTGATTGCTTATTGTACCCTATGACTATCATTAAGTGTCATACCTTATGATCGTTGACTCCTGACAAATGTATCTTTTCTTTTATGTATACTGAGAGTATTTACACCAAGACAAATTCCTTGTGTGTCCAATCTTATTTGGCCAATAAAGTATTCTATTCTATTCTAACTTGGGTTCAACTGGAAATAGGTGACCATAGTTTTATTAAAAATATAATGAAGAACACACTGATTATGTAGGTATGTACTCTTCAGCACCTTATGACCTAATGACTATAAGTTAGTAGTAGAATGTAGATAGAGATTTAAGCATTTGCTAAATGTCTCTTCTTTGTCAATTTGTCTCTCAGTTCTTCATTTAATAGATTGTTAATTTATTCTCAGGCCAGGTATATATTATGTATATGTAAATAGCGTAGTTGGGTTGACAATATATAAACTACAAATATATGTTTGTAGCTTTAAGGAAAAATACTGTTATGTATTATGCTGTGTTCTGGTTGGTTAATTATGCTACAAGTTGCCATAAGAGGGAGCTATAGATCATGGTTTAATTCTCTTTCTCTTTTTCATTGATGATCTCTCTTGATACTGATACTGACTGATTACGGACCAATACTGACTAACCCTGTTTATTTTGATATTCTGTTGATATCAAAGGTTATTTGTTGTATTATGGTTTGATATTTGTCTACTGTAAAAGACATGGAAGTGGTAAGAAGACTTTATCACTAGATGTAAGAAGACTTTATAACTGGATATTTCTGGACTGTTAAAAACGTGTATGACATGGACTGTTTATTGGACTGTGCTATTTCTTCAAGTAAACATTAATACAACTTGTTCAACTCTGTGTGGCTGTATATTTCTTCATAACTGTTCTCATAAACCGTTTTCTGTGCATATTCTTTTTATACAAGGGTTACTCTGCACATATCCTAACAGTGTATATAAAAGGAAAACATGAAGGTAGAATACAATTAGCTGTCTGTTAGGGTTTGTCCATACAGATAATGCATTTATGTAAATAAATCTCCTGCTATACAGGTAGCTGTTAAACCCGCTTCACTAATCCTTGTTTGGATCAGATTCATCCTCTTAGAACTGCTTGCATGCACACATAAAATGCTCCAAACTATTCATATATTTCTGGATTCAAGGGATTTTGCATTATATCTTAAATATATCTCTAATATAATTGAAAAGCAATTTTAGAATTATCCTATATTCAACTGACACTTCTTAAAATGTGAATCCCCATTGATTTTCATAGTCTGAATCATCAAGCATTAATATGAGAGAAGTCTACTAATAATTAAATATCACTAAAAGCAGCATCACACATATTGGTAATAACAAGTGATGCCTGAAATTATAGGTTGTCAAAGTTTGTGTGCAGCAACTATTTAAAATCAAAAGTTACCTTGCAGCAAAATAGGCAGCAAAACAAACAAACAAACAAACAGTAGGACACCATCCTCCCACTCTCATCAGAGTTTATTTATTTACTATATATTAAACAATTTTATATGGCTGCACAACTTACATATAGGTGACTGCAAGTTGAGGTTGAAGTTAGGCTTGGGAAAAGAAATACACCATTTTCCTTTAATAATTAAATTTCAATCTATACTGTAAAAATTCTTGACAGCCACTTCCTTTTCTCATTCCACATTTACTTTGGGGAAATATTTGCTGCTTAGAGCAGCAACTGTAAAAAAACATTTTGAGGTACAGAAGTAGAATGCTGCAAATTGAAGCAATGTCTCTTAATTATTTCTCTCTGCTTTTCCCACTGATCCAAAATTCAAGGAAATATTTCATTGGGAATTTTAATTTTTTTAAAAAAATCATAAGATATTTTAGTGAATTCCTTTTTGGTAGTGATAAGTGTGCCAGTTATTGGATTAAATGGATTTCTGAAAGTGTACTTCACAGAAAGTGATTTAAAATATAGATCTTCATGTCTTTAGAAATTGGTTTGTTATTGTCTCAGGTTATTGTTTATATGTTTTATATTTCCATTTCCACAGTTCAGTTTTTCTAAGAAGTTATTTTAATTTATCACAGAATTAAAAATTATTATCACCTCCTTGCAGTGAGGTATTGTGAATGTTCAGCTTATCAAAACCATTACCTAAATATGCTAACTGCATATTGAAATTACACTTGATGTGTAAAACTTCACCTATTTTTAAATGGTGAGAAAGTTCATTTCTCGGTTTTAAAATGCTAGTCAAAATGTTGTTCTCAGACAACAATCCTCACTCCTAGTTTAATAATAAAAGAGGTGGTTCATCTTTTCACAGAATCTTGCAAACATCTTTGTATTCCTGACTTGATTTTTGCATAGTTCTAAATATTTATCATTGGGTCCAATGCTTTCAGAGGAAGAGCTTATCTGCATTCTAGAGAAATGTTCCCCAAATTTTCCACCTTGGCAATTCAGCCTATGTGATGACCCAGGGTGGGATACAAAATAAATAGTCACAAAAAAAAAAAAAAAACCCAGGTGAAGCCCCTTTTATTCCTTCACTTTGCTTCCAAGTTCCAAATATCCTTGACTGGAGACAAAAAAAACTCTCACACAAGCAGTTACAAGAAGGAGGAAATGCTGTTTAAATTATAAAGAGTAAAAAAACAACACAAACCAGGCAAGATAAGGGCTTGAAGACATCCACATATATCAGAACACACACTGGAAGGACGCCAAACTCAGAGAGGAACAATAAACTAGAGAAATTTCCACACTTTGTTTCCAGCACTCCCCCGTACACATGTCTGTCCCCTTATCCAGTTGTCACAGCTGCAGCCCATGAAGAGGATCAAGGCCCTTTCCTCGCTGTGTGCCCTAGGATGGAGAGGGGATGGGCCTGGGTCCTCCTCTGACTGCCCAGGTGGCCTCTGCCCTTCCCCAGCCTCCTACACAACCTTTGGAGCCACGCTTCCACTCCCTGTTGGCTGTTCCTCCTCTGCCTCAGAGTCGGTCTTCACCAGGGGCATGACAGTGGGTGGGGGTGGGGAATGTGTACATGACATTATAATGGAGAGTCACACACAAGTGGAGAGCATTTGCACTTGTGCTTTCACACAAAGCTCCACTCATGCAAGAAGAGAGCACCTGTGCTCGAGCACTAAGCTCCAATCACGTGAGCGGTGGGTGCTTGTGTTTATGTGTGAAGCTCCACTCATGCAAGTGGAGAATGCTCGTGTGAGTAGAACTTTGTATGCAAACCTAAACTCCCTCTCCTCAAGCACCTTCCACTCATTGTGCTCACACCTTTGTGTGCGAGCACAAAGGGCATACTGCTGTCATGACTGGAGCTTCATGTGTGCATGTTGCCTATTGCTTGCGCGGCCTGGTTTCAAACAGACCACGACCTGATATTTGGGAATCCCTGTTATAGAGTGTGCACAAACAACTTCTGGAAATTGTTTGCTTATGAAAATTAGAAGTTCCATCACAGAATATGTAACAAGAATATCCATACATAATTTGAGCATTTTAAATATTATGCATTAATATATTTTCAGAATAGAGCTGGAAGGGACTTTGGAGGTCTTCTAGTCCAAACTCCTGTTCAATAAGAGACTCTATACCATGTCAGATAGGTGGTTGTCCACTGTCCAGTCTTTTCTTAACAATATCCAGTGATGAAGAACCTACAACATCTGATGGCAAACTGTCCTCACTGTTTGGAAGTTTCTCTTTAATTCCAGGCTGCTTCTCTCCTTGAATAATTTCCATCCATTGTTTCATGTCTTGCCTTCTGGTGCTTTGGAAAATAAGCTGATCCTCTCTTCTTTGTGGCAGCCCCATAAATATTGGAATGTTGTTACCATGTCATCCCTAGCTCTTCTTTTCCCCAGGCTGGCTATAATACAAGTGGTTCCCAAAGTGGTTCCCTGGGGGGGATGCCTTAAGTGGTGCTAAGAGGCAAGGGGGGTGGCAGGGGGCACTAAGAAGCAAGGGGGAGCAGTGGAGGTGGGCCCCTTGTAGGGCACAATTCAGGGGTGAGAAAAAAATCCCACCACCCCCACGTTCGAGGCAAGGCCGCGCAGAATCACCCCATTGACTTGCACGCTCCAGTGCATGAGGATCAATGGGGTGATCCTGCGGAGTCTCACCCCGAACGCAGAGTTGGGAAAGGAGAGCAAAACCACAGTGGCTTTGTTCTCCTTTTCAAACATCCCGCCGCCACTGCGTTCGGGGCGAGGCCCTGCAGGATCACCCCATTGACTTGCACATTCTGGTGCAAGGGGTTCAATGGGGTGATCCTGCAGATCCTCGCCCCCAATGTCATGTTGGGAAAGGAGAGCAAACCAGAGTGGCTTTGTTCTCCTTTTCAAATGTCCCGCCGCCGCCACATTTGAGGCAAGGCCACACAGGATCATCCCATTGACTTGCACACTCCAGTTCAAGGAGCTCAATAGGGGCCTGGGGGCCTCGCCCTGAATGCAGCGTTGGGAAAGGAGAGCAAACCAGAGTGGCTTTTTTTCTCCTTTTCAAACATCCCCCCACCGCCACATTCAGGGCGAGGGCCTGCAGGATCACCCCATTGAGCCCCTTGCACCGGAGGTACCTGCCCAAGCAAGTCCGAACAGAGAAGTGCACAAAGTCAATGGGGTGAGCCTGAGAGAGGGAAAGAGAGGAAAGAGAGAGAGAGAGAAAGAGAGAAGGAAGAAGAGAAAGAGAAAAGGGACAGAAAGAAAATGGTACAGACAAATAAAGAAGGGGGGAATGGAAGGAAGGTACAGAAAGAAAAAGAAATAAGGAGGGAGGAGAAATATAATGAGATATCTATACTAGTCCAATCACCTGCTCCAGCAGGGTTAGAAGAGAGTGTGTGTGTTTGTGTGTGTTCTCCTTGTAATTTACCAGTACATTTTGGTTTTGCCTTCTTCAGAATTGGCACTGTAATACATTGGGGAAAAGTAATTTTTTAGGGTGGAGATCAGGTCCAATGGATCCTGTTTAAAGCCTCAACCAAATGTGAGAGCTTCCTGATAGTCCTGGCCATGTTTTGTCCACAAAACCTTTAATTAATAGAAGCCAAAGAGGTTTCAATATGCTGGCAAAGATGCTGGCTAAGATGTTTCAATGTGGAAAAGGGCCTCTAAACTAGGCTGCAGGAGGCACTACCATCTCCCCTGTCCAGTCTGCCATTCCACAGAGAAGAACTACAATGCTGATCCGTCCCTTGAAGAAATCCCCTGATCTATGAGATACCAAGGCACTTGTAGGTGTCTATATCTCTGCCATGAAGCCATTCTTCTCCAGTTTGAATGATATCCCAATGTCATCACTATAAATATGTGTCATGTGGAACAACTAGTTGATGGATCCACTCTCAGCATACAGCTTGATGTCATCCATGTAGAGATGATGGATAATGGTTGCTGAAGTCTTGAATCTATATCTGTATCCAGTCCTTGTGATTATCTGGATGAGAGGGCTCAAGTCTTTGTAGAGCAGCAGTGGGAACAATCCACAACCTTAATATATCCTGCATTTGATGGCCAATTGGGTAAGCTGTCTTGAGTTGACTTCTATTGTAATTTTCCAGTCCCCCAGAGTTCATGAGTCCTTAATGGCAATATTATATAATGACAGGCATTTACAGATCCATGGGTGCAACCTTGAATTGTAGGCTTTCCTGTAGTGTGTGTCAGACACAATGGAAGTTAACTCAAGGCTCTATATATGTGTGTGTGTGGACACATGGACACACAGAGACTCATACATACATACTTTCTCTAATATAATGGTGTTGTGACTGAAAGGATCAATCCTGCTGTGAGTTTTGCTTCTGATGACTCTGAGGATGAAAGGCTGGAACCTGCTGAGAATTTGGAGTCTGAATTGTTAGAAGACACAGATGTGAGCCAGGGGGATGAGAGGTTATCACACAGACATTCTTCGCCTGAACCCTCGACCTCATTAATGCCTGCAGTTGAGCCACAAGATGAGTCAGAGGAGTCGAGCGAGGAAGCTGACAGATTGTGGCTAGATGCCAGAACAAGAAGGAGGCTGAAACGTCAAGCTGTGTGGAGGCATCAGGCCAGACGATGATTTAGGGAGATTGACACGCCCATCTAGGTGGTTCACGGAGACAAACTCAGTTAGAAGGGAGGGCGAGCCAATAATTAGTAATTAGCATGTTGCCTCAAGGATTATAAAAGGACACAGCTGTGTGGGGGAAGTTTGTCAGGAACAAAGTGATTGATTACGTGCAGAGGTTTTCGGCAGAGGCTCGGAGCTTTGAGAATTTGTGCCAGAACTGTTGTGATAAACAGGGCGTGTGGAATATAATCTTGCAAGACTCCTTTCTGTTGGATTTGAGTTTTGGGGCAGCTGCCTTTGGTTTGGTTTTGTTGGAACTTTGAAGGGGGAGCCATAACATAATGGTATGTATAAAATAATATTGCATAGCAGTGCAGTAATGGGGAATATGGCTTCTGAAACATCACCAAAGGTCTCTTTTGTTCATTTCTTTTTTGGCATTTATTGAGCAATTAAGCCTTTGCTGCTCATAAGAGGTTTAATTTAGGATGAGCTCAGAACTGATTTTTAAACAGCAAAACCAAACAACAATAACTCTTGAAAGCATGAAAATCATTTAGGGGAAATTGTCTTTAAATATATACTTTCAGATGATTAATGTACAACTTTTTGCCCAGCAATTAATCATGCTTCCATTCATGTACTTTCATTATAGTATGTAATGATAGAAGAAGAACTTGCGTGCCACCACCAGATGAAAATTAATCCAATTGGCAGCTAATCTCTACATTTTCAATGCTCTGTGCAATTGAAACACTATATTAAAAATGAATATATTAGGGAAAATAATGCAATCAGATGCCTTGAACAAATGAAATGTTTCTTGAAGAAAATATGCAGTAAAATTAATATGATTTTTTTGTATTTTTTGAAATACCTCAAACATGTAAATGAGATAAAATACATTTAAGTAAGAAAAATTGGAGAAATGAAGTGAAGATGAATATATGTTCATCTCTAGACCTGAATAAAAGTATATGTAGCAGACTAGGAGAATATTTATTCTTCCAAGGAAGAAAATTGCATATTTGGAGGAAACAGTTCCCACAAAACAAGAAGTTCTTCTAGCCCTTGCACATAATAATAAAAATGGTCATAATAGGCAATTCTACCAAGCTATAATTTGCAATAGATATCCTGAAAATGGAAAACAAAACAAAAAAGAAACAATCCAGTTTTGGAAAGCAGAATAGCAAAAAATGTTAATAAAATCTTACATTTGTTTCAAAGAGATGATCTGAAGCTTTATGGTAAATCAGAAATTGAATTCCACTCATTGAAAAAAAAAGAAACCTGTAACATTTCTTAGTACAGATGTAACAATGGACAATATAGCAATTTAGACTTAGAGAAATGTACCACAGAAGCAGTACATTGAGATAAAATCACAAATAATAGTGGAATTGAAATGCTGAATGCCCCAAACTTTGAAAATATTTGTATCCACTTCAAAGACAGTCTGTATAAAAAGAAATTACTATTATTATCATTGATAGGCAGCAATGGACCTTTATGGAATTGAAGAAACCAAGGAATACAGAAGATAAAGGGAAATAGAACTACTACCGTGTTTCTCCAACATTACGACCTCCACCAATAGGAAGGCCCAGCATGATTTCTAGGCATGAGGTGAAATTATTGCCCCCCCCCCAATTTAGGCCTATTTAAATCATACGCTTCGCCACCATTTCTCACATTGTTTGTTAGAACTACACGAGATGAAGAGAAATGGGGGTAAGGGCGGGGGGAGAAAACTTGCCTTTAGGAGCACCCTGCAGGTAGCCTAGTCTATAATACCCCAATCTACTACAGATAGAACATCGGCCGATAGAAGCTCCCCGAAGGCAGCGTCACCAGCCATTTCTATAGGCCATTAAAAGGGGCCTTGGGGCGAGCACTCATGCCCACTCCCCTCACCACTAAGCCATTTCCATCAGCCAATGGAAGCTCCCCAAGGGCAGAGTCACTAGTCACTTCTATCTGCAGGTAAAAGCGGCCTCAGGGCAAGCACCCATGCACACTCCTCTTGCCATGAGGCCATTTCTATTGGCCAATGGGAGCTCCCCAAAGGCAGAGTCACCAGCCATTTCTATTGGCAGGTAAAAGTGGCCTCGGGGTGAGCACTCACACACACTCCCCTCACCACAAAGCAGTTTCTATTGGCTGATGGAAGTTCCCCAAAGGCAGAGTCACTAGCTGCTTCGGGGTGAGGCATGGCTATGCATCAGGTTCCCAACTGCAAACTCAATTGCGTACATATACTGTTGTCAGAATAAATATCAGACAACTCCAAGATTCCTGCTGCATTTCTGCTTCCCGAGCCAGCTGCTCTTCTTCATCCCCTCACTTAGCTCTATTTCCCGCCACCCCCGATTTCCCACTGCCAGCACTTGGATCTCAGGAGGGTCGCTAAAGAAGCTGTTGTCTTCTCCTGTCCCACCCTTTTAAACTTCTCTCTCCAGTCTTGGAAATCCTGTCCTGGAGACCCCATCCCAGCTCCAACCCTGCTTAGCTTCCAGCCTAGACAAGCCCCCCCCCAGGTGCGCTCTGGGAATCCAAGGACCAGTTCTGCCCCCCCATCTCTGACATCTCTGACATCTTGAGCAGAGCCTTTGGGGAGCTTCCATCAGCCAATAGAAACTGCTTTGTGGTGAGGGGAGTGCGTGTGAGTGCTCACCCCAAGTCTGCTTCTACCGGCCAATAGAAGCGGCTGGTGACTCTGCCTTTGGGGAACTTCCATTGGGCCGATAGAAACTGCTTCATGGCGAGGAGAGTGCATGTGAGCACTCACCCCAAGGCTGCTTCCATTGGCCAATAGAAGCGGCCTCACGGAGAGGTGAGTGCGCATGGGGTGCTGTAGGTGGGGGTGCGCTTGGGAGAGGAAATTAAGTCACCCCCGAAAAGACATCTCAGCTGTTTTTTCGGGGCTCAAAAAAAAAAACCGGCCTTATTTTATGAGAAACATGGTAGAAAATTAGAAATTTATTTAAGGTATAACAAAAGGCCTAACTAAGATTTTACTCAATAATTAATACAATCCTGAAAGTTTAGTGATATGTAAAACACATTATGGGGATGCAAATTATTAGGATCATGTATTTTCTAATGTACTACTTTTCTAATACTGTTGGATCAGCTGTTGACACTAACTGTGTAGTATGGATTTCCTTGGTATTGCAAGACAGCATAGGAAGGACTTAATTCTCTGTATGGAAGCTTTGCTGAAAATAGTGTAATAGGAACAACCATGTCACCCAACATTAACTATTTACGACCAGCAGTCCTAATTGTGTGGGGAAAATAAGCACTGTTGTGTAAGTTATTTAATTTTAAAAAAATCCTTGAGCAGAGCAGCTCCAAAATGTTCCTTCTATTCATGAAGCTTTGTTTGGAAAATATTGTCTACCTGAAGATCATTCAGAGTGATGCTTTTAAAAAGTGCACCCTTGCTATTTCTGGACTTTGCATCTGGCATAGCGGAGAGAAAAGGATTGAAAGGTTTTAGTCTGATACATTTTGGAAGCATAAGGTTGACTGCTCTCATTATATAGACACAAAAGAAAGCCTCCGCTCTTTGATCATTATTCCAATTGTGGTTGGAATGTGCAGGTTACTTACTGCTTCATAAATAGAATTAACCCTTACTTCCTTTTGTAATGGGATCTTTCTTCCTTGATTGTACAGTCTGTTAAACCTTCAAGCTGATGAATCACATCTTCCAGCAGAATTGCAGTATTATGAAAAACAAGTCATCTGTGTGTCTTCTTTTGCATTGCTCTGTAAAAGCCCTCAGATAAAACTGGTTCAACTGCTGCACAGATGACATCATAACCATTACACAGTTTGGAAATGCTAATAATAAGGACGAATTTGCTAACAGGTTGGATGCAGGTGAACAAGATGAAATCCAACCTGGGCAAAATGGAGTTACTGTTGGTAGAAAACCAGTTCTCTAGAATAGGAAATTTGGAAAGAATTACATTCCAAAAGAAAGAGAATGGAAGTGTTTTCTCTATGGCCAGATTCCTTGTTGTTGTTATTGTTGTTAATGGTGAAGTCAAGGAGTACATATGCTCAATTATTTGTAGTCACCTCTGAGTATTAATGAGTCAAGGGTTATCCATTACTGTGACAATCCCCAAAAGGAGATCTTTCTTTAACCTACCAGAATCAGTGGAACAAGGAAAATTAGTTTCACCTTTGTAGGAAAACAGGATGGCATTAACTTCAGTGGTAAGAGTGAGGCTTGCCAATTCTATGAGGATGAGGGATCTGAGGTATGTGAAGAGGTGCTTGGCTAAAAGTAAAGTGCTTTAAAATAATCTTGGTCTATTAAATTATTAAAAGCTGAAGAAAAACAAAAACTTTAGCACATAGTGTTGGAACAAATATCAAAAGACTTAGCTCTTGTTCATGGCCAAGGTTTCTGATTAGCATGCATATTGAATCTCTTATACCCAATAAAATCTTTCCAGATATCAGGTTGGGTCTGTTCTTTCTTTTGACAACTCAAATTAGGAGTGTTATAATATAATTGCAGGTTATTGCAATGCACTCTACATAATATGAATTCTGAAAGCATTACTGCTATAAAACATTGCCGCTAAAGAAGAATAATGTAGTACAGCTTTTCCAGAAGGACAGGCTTCGGGCCATCAACTTGAACTATTTCTGTTTGTGAAGCATGGTATCTATAAATGCTTGGCAGTAAATATCCCATGGATATTCAGTATTGCTGGTGGAGAGATTCCACATTTGTACAAACTGAATGATTATCTGGCCAATTAACACATTTGTTCAATGTATTTATGACTTACTTCCTTTATTTGTTTGGCCAAATGGTTAGACCCACAAGGAATTTGTCTCTGGAACAGAAGCACTCAGTGTGCATGCAAAATAACAACAATAACAACAACAATAATAACAATGACAATAAAAAAAACAACAACAATAACAACAATAATAACAACAATAGCAATAGCAATAGCAATAATACTGTATACAGCCAATAAAAGGGGAAGTAAAAAATATTCCCATGTCTAGTTGTTTTGGCATGCAATTCCCTATAGTGGTGTCCTGAGGGAAGGAGTTAAAACAGTTTATATCCAGGGTGTGAAGGGTCTGTAGATATTTTCTCAGTCCTTCTTCTGACATGTGTAGTATATCTGTCCCAGAAGGTTGTACTTTCTGTTCAGAAAGACTTCCAGAGCTTGGGTATGAATTTAGTAATATGGACTGTAGGTTTATCTTTTCAGAGGTTCTACCAGTATACAAGAAACAAAAAGGGAAAGGGCAGCGTGTAGCAGAGTTTAATGTGTGGCTAAAGGAGTGGTGTAAAAGGGATGGCTTTGGTTTTATTAGTCATGATGTCTGCAGCTGGTCCAATGAAAAACTGTACAAAAGAGATGGTTTGCATCCATCAAAGAAAGGGACTGAGTTACTTGGCATTAAATTCACAGATTTCTTGGATAAACATTTAAACTGAACAGCGGGGACAGAGAATTAATGGATCCAGAACATCTCTATCCCCAGCAACCTAAAACTAATAAGGATACCAGTGCATGTAAAATAGGTGTTTGTGCAGGTAAGATTATCAACCTTGATGCCAACCAAAACCAAGCATTTAATAGTGAGTGCCATACCATGTGCACTAATCAAACAAATGGCAAGAAAGTAGGGACAGGCAGGCACAACACAGGTTATGTAGACAGTAAATACAGTGTCAGACATAAAGATCTCAAGTGCCTATATACAAATGCACAAAGTCTGGGGAACAAGCAGGTGAACTCGAACGATAAATACATGAAGGTAAATATGATATAGTTGGAATAACAGAAATTTGGTGGGATTAAAGCCATGACTGGAATATACTGGTAGAAGGATACAAACTATTCAAAAAACCCAGACCCCATAAAAGAAGAGGTGGAGTTGTAAAGGACCGCTAAATTACTACAGAAATGCATGAAACCAAAGATGAAAACCACCTAGAATGCATATGGGTCAATATAAAAGAAAAAAAAAGAATGACATGGCCATAGGCGTATATTGTAGGCCACCCAATCAAGCAGAAAAAATAGATGTCCTTTTTGCCAGCCAACTAACAAACATATGCAGGAAACACACAACAATAGTAATGGGAGACTTCAATTATCTTGATATCAATTGGAAAACTAATTCTGCACCAAGTGAGAAATCAAATAAGTTCCTTACCAACCTAGCTGACAACTTTGTTGTCCAAAAGGTAGAGGGTGGACTTAATTCTTACAAACAGAGAAGTGATAGAGGGAGTTGAAACTGCAGGAACCTTGGGTGAGAGTGACCATGTCATACTAGAATTCAACATAAGTCAAACACAAGCAACAGAACATAGTGACACCAGAGTCTTGGATTTTAAAAGAGCTGATTTCAATAAACTTAGAGGGAACTTGGGAAAGATTCCATGGATGAAAATCCTAAAGGGGAAAACAACTCAAGAATCTTGGGAAACTCTAAAAAGTATGATCATAGAAGCCCAGACAATACCACTGAGAAAGAAGAACAAGAAATCCAAGAAGAAACCAGCATGGCTGCACAAAGATCTCTCTGGCAAATTGAAAGAAAAAAAGGACAAGTACAAAAAATGGAAAGAAGGACATACAACTAAGGCAGATTATCAGCGGATAGCCAGAATCTGCAAAGACAAAGTCAGGATAGCAAAAGCTCAGAATGAACAAAGACTTACAATAAAAGTCAAAGATAATAAAAAAGTTTTATAACAAGAAAAAAATCAAGGAAACAGTCGGTCCACTAAAAACAGAAGATGGCAAGGAAGAAACAGGTAACAGAGAGAAAGCAGAACTGCTTAACTCATTCTTTGCATCTGTCTTCACACAAAAAGAAACTATAGCTCAACCCACCAAAAATATAACTGTAACCAGAAATAAAAGTTAAAATAAGCAAAAAAAAAAAAAAAAAGAGTAAAAGAACACCTGTCTGATCTTGATGAAAACAAATCACCAGGGCCTGATGGATTACATCCCAGAGTTTTAAAGGAGCTGGCAGAGGTCATCTCAGAACCACTGCACCATATCTTTCAAAAATCCTGGAGCACCGGGGAACTACCAGAGGACTGGAAAAGAGCTGATGTGGTTCCCATCTTCAAAATAGGAAAAAAAACAAACCCAGGAAACTATAGACCAATCAGCCTAACATCAATACCCAGGAAGATACTGCAAAAGATAATAAAAAAAACAGATCTGCCAACATCTAGAAACAAGTAAAGTAATAACTAGCAGTCAGCATGGGTTTGTTAAAAACAGATTATGCCAAACCAATTAATTTCATTCTTCAACATAGTGACTAAATTAGTAGACCAGCAAAATACTGTGGACATAATATATTTAGATTTCAGCAAAGTATTCAATAAAGTAGACCACAACCTACTTCTTAGTAAGCTAGAAAAAAGTGGAATAGATAGCACCACCACTAGATGGATTTGCAACTGGCTGGCAAACCGTACTCAACAAGCAGTCCTTAATGGGTCTAAGTCTACATGGAGGGAAGTAAGCAGTGGGGTGCCACAAGGTTCCATCTTAGGCCCAGTACTCTTCAATATCTTTATTAATAACTTAGATGAGGGAATAGAAGGGGAACTTACCAAATTTGCAGATAATACTAAGCTGGCAGGAATAGCTAACACCCAAGAAGATAGGCTCAAGATCCATCTGGATCTTGACAGACTAGAACACTGGGCCATATCTAATAAAATGAAATTCAATATAGAAAAAAATAAAGTCCTACACTTAGGCAAGAAAAACCAAAAGTACACATATAGACTGGGTGAAACCAGGCTCAATAGCAGTAACTGTGAGAGGGATCTTGGAATCTTAGTGGACAACCAACTAAATATTAGCCAGCAGTGTGCAGCCGCCACCCAAAAAGGTAATGCAATCCTAAATTGTATTAACAGAGGGATACAGTCAAGATCAAGGGAAGTACTAATACCACTCTAGAAAGTCTTAGTAAGACCACACCTAGAGTACTAGGTGTATCCAGTATCCTAGAGCATCCAGTTTTGTTCACCACATTATAAAAAAGGACGTTGAGACTCTAGAAAAAGTACAGAGAAGAGCAACCAGGATGATTTGGGGACTGGAGGCTAAACATACAGTGAACAGTTGTAGGAACTGGGCTTGGCTAGTCTAATAAAGAGAAGGACCAGGGGAGACATGATAGCAGTCTTCCAATATTTGAGGGGCTGCCACAGGAGGAAGGGGTCAGGCTATTTTCTAAAGCTCCTATAGGCCAGACAAGGAATAATGGGTGGAAACTGAACAAAGAGAGATTTAACCTGGAAATAAGGAGAAACTTTCTGACAGTGAGAACAATCAACCAATGGAACAGCTTGCCCTTGGAAGTTGTGGGAGTGCCATCACTTGAGACTTTCAAGAAGAGATTGGACTGCCATTTGTCAAAATGGTGTAGGGTCTCCCGCTTGGTTGGAGGGTTGGACTAGATAACCTACAAGGTCCCTTCCAACTCTGATTATCTGTGTCTATCAGATCTTCAATGGCTGCATTTATTTTTTTCTGCAATCTTAACTATGTAAAAGAGATACCGACATTTTCTGTCTGGCTGATTCTTATGAAGTTACTCAGTCACCTCTATAGTCTTTTTTTCTTTCAATGGCTTAATCCTGTTGATGTCTTTACAAGTTAGGATTCTCCTACCTGCTCCCTCTTGACTATATAGATCTTGGGGATCTTAGAAGATCTGGGCTGTGATACCTCAGTTTCCTGTTCTGAATCAGTTGTTAAGGTGACTGCCTATTCTCTCTAGACTATTTTTTCTGAATCTATGGTTTAGGTAACTTTGGGACACATGATAAAGATCTGGCCATTCCCCACCCTTTTATCCTTACAAAAGGCCCGAGGATCTAGAATAAGATGATATGGGAGTTCTGTGGATGATTCTGTTGGGTACAACCAAGGAGAGTGGCTGAGGCATTTTTGTTTATACTCTTGTAATTATTTTCTGGTTTTTAATGTTGTAAGCTACCCAGACTTGTGTTCTTAAGATAGGTAGCCATATAAATCTTTTAAATAAACAAACAGCTGGTGGTCTGTAGCTGATACATGTCTAGGTAATACTAATTCTCTGAGGGAGACTGGTGGTTTAGAAATAGAATAAATAAATGAGAGAGGGAGGGAGGGAGGGAGGGAGGGAGAGAGAGAGAGAGAGAGAAGTTCTAGCAGGCTCTCTTCTCCACCATAGAGTGTCTAGTCAAAAGTCCTGTTGAGTTCGGTGAAGTCATCCAAAGTTAGAGTGTCTAGTCAAAAGTCCTGTTGAGTTCAGTGAAGTCATCCAACGTTAATATCAGCAAAAATGGCTCTTTCCTCTGAGTTTCAAAATATCCTAAGTAAATTAGCAGTTATTAGATGAGAGTCCTCTTCTACATTCAAAATTAATTAAGATACAGAAAATGTTCAAAAATAAACAGCTATTTCACTCACTAGATGAATATAAACAGAGAAAACCCCAAAGACCTATGTTGGGACAAGTGCTTTTTAAAGTTATTCATAACTGGTTTGGAATGAGCAGTGAAGTGAGGAAGATTGGTTGGTTTAACATAGTAATTAATATAAAATGGTGAGAACAAAGACATATTTTGCAGAGCTCCAAACAGACCTCTTCATTACTCAGAACAAATATTACAATGCACTTCACTGTTAAGAAGGAATATAGAAGGGGAAAAATACAAACTTGTTCAATGAGTGCTTCATCAAACTTGATGGGCGTTCCATCACCGGATGTTTTTAAGAAGAGTCTAGACAGTCACATTTGAAATAGTATAGGTTCTACTGCTTGAGTAGGAGGCTGGACCTCCAAGGTCCCTTCCAACTCATTCATTTTATTCTAAGAATTAAAAAGTTTGAACTAGCAGAGAATAACTGGGAAACAGCTCTTAGAATGATGGTGGGGAACACAATAAAGAAGTTGGAACAGGAAACTGTTATAAATCCAGATTACATGCTCAAAATAATTAGGGAAAGTAGGGAATTACATTTCAGTGATCTTTCCCAGATCTTGAAACAGGGGACATTGTGTTAACAGGAAGCATACTATTTCCAAGCTAAAGGTGTTTGCTCCTTTGATGTTGTGGATCTGAAATAAATGTTAAATTCTATGATAGGGCTATTATTACAAAGTCGTTAGAAATGAAGTGTGAAACAATGCTAATATTTTTCTGATTAAACACATTGTGATAAAAAGCAACCATTCAGGACAACTGGAGAACAATATGTAAGAGCTTTATTATGAAGCTTTGCAAAAGGGAATTCTGCCCTTGGGCAGAAGACATGGTTCCCAGGAAGTTTGGGGTTTATATACAGGATCAAATATACAGTCTCTGCCCCTTTCCTGGGTTCACAATCTATCCAGCTATGTATCCAGTTATGCAACGCCTCTATTTTTGTAGTAAAACATCTGTTTCCTTATCCTGTTTACCCGTTTCCATTTCCAGGAATCTTCATCATTAACATGATGCTGGTCAGCATAACCCACCAAATAACCTTTATACAAAACAATAGAGAATTCTTACATAATATTCAAGTAAATTATCTTAGGTTAACACAGAGGTTAAAAATGGTGTTACCATAGCATCATATTTTTACAGGTATAATTCTATATATCACACACAGAAACAAATGGATACCAAAACCATAAATGCAATACATCCATATGCTGCCAAAATAGGTTTCAAATATTCAATTGAATAGAAATTATAAAAATCCAGAAACAACTTATTCTTTCTCAATTCATGAAAACATAAGTAATAAACAACAATTCCAACAAACCACAAACAAACAGACCCCCCGATACCCCCAGCACAAACACACCCCAGCCAGCCATCCAGATGAAACCTAGCTTCCTAATAAACGATAGCCGGCCATTCACCTGAAGCCAAGCTGCACTAAAAGCCCCCAATACATGAAACACAATGTTGCCATCCAATCAAGACAAAAAAAACTATAAAACAGACAGAAGATATTAGAAACACAAATCAAACAGAACACAGCAAACTCCAAGACCAATAAACACAGACCAAGATTCCCAACCAATCAGGATGAAGAAAAAACCATTTTAACAAAGCACGAGGCTAGCACCAAATTTAAAACAGAAACAGTTTGAAAGCCTGACACACAGACGAACTGAATACACAAGCCTGATGATGACAGATGAGATTCTGCTGAAGCATACTACAACTTTAAAAGCATAACTATAATGATGTGGGAAAATACCCGAACAAAGCTGAATACCATACCTATAAATACCTGCAAAAACTTAAGAAAACACACACACACACACACACATTTCAAGGGATGTTCATTTGAGACAGAGCGGCTGGGTGGGTATGAACGAGACTTTTAACATTTTAATTATTGGAACTGGTTGCTGCAAAGGTTGTTTGAATTTATAGAGTAACCTCTATAAAATACTTTACTATACTTTTTTATATAATTATTCAAAAACAGAGGATACAAATAAGATAGAAGAAACAGAAGTAACAATAAGGAAACAAAACAGCACTCTACTAAGTTAAGAAGAGAGAACATACCTTTAATGAGTGACACACATTTTCATTGTGGATCTTATATTAATTAAATGTCTGGATACCAGTATAGATTCAGATATTGAGTTTCTTAGCATGAAAAACACTGCTTAGATAATTATAAGGAACTATTTAAGATATTTATTGCAATAGTAAACATATAACTATCTTATATCATCGAGTAGGTATAACGGTATGTGGAAAGGCCTTGGGAGATGGGACAAAGAGATGTCCATTAGGGAACAATTAGATAAGAGAAGGCATAGCCTGTAGTGGGATAATGGGAGAAGCAAGAAGCTCGGAAAGGATCCTCCTTAGTACCATGTTTCTGATAAAATAAGGCTGGGCCTTATTTTTTTTTGAGCCCCCCAAAAATGGCTAGGATGTCTTTTCGGGGGTGAATTAATTTCTCTTCCCCCCCTCTGGTGCACCAGCGCCGTCTCCAATAACAGCAACAGCAGCAGTGGGAACCATGGAAGTTACAGAGGTGGCTCACCCACCCAAGAAGTGGCTAAAATGCTTCCACGGTTCCTGCTGCTGCTACCGCTGTTATTGGAGACAGCGTTGGTGAGAGAAGGACAGCTGCAGCTTGGCCTGGGCATTTGGAATGCAAGAACGGGCTGCGCACCGGGACTTTTGCAAACTTGCAGAGCCTGAGGCTGGAGCACCAAGGGTAGCAGCAACAGAGATGCTCACTCAGCTCTCCTCACGCCCACCCAGCCACTCGGGATTAAACGAAAATGCAGTGTGCGGCACTCCCAGGTACCTCAAAATCTTTTTTCCTGTTGTTACGGGGACGGGAGGGAAAGCGGGAGTGACTCAGATGCTGTTGTTAGAGACGGCACTGGCGAGAGAGGTGCCAGCACTGGTGGGAACCATGGAAGCTACAGAGGCCTGAGAAGCAGCTGAAACGCTGCCAGACATCCACACCGACACCGCCCGCCTGCTGACCCAGGTAAGGGAGGGGTAAGGGAGCCCTCTGTGCTCCACCATGGTGTTAGGAGCGGCTGATGGTGAGGCTTAGCTGCCCACGGGGCACTCCTAATGGCAAGTTTCTCCCTGCCTCCCCCCCCCAATTTTGCATGTTTTAAACTAGGCCAAAATTTGGGGGGGAGGGGCTTAATTTCATTTTATGCCTAGAAAACATGCTGGGTCTTCCTATTGGGAGGGTGTATTGTTGGAGAAACACTGTACCTCAGGAGGGTTTTACTTTCAGACATGCAAGCTTTCTTTAATGTAAAGTAGAATTAGCTTATCAGGTTGTTTTATCTGATAAGGTTGACAATATAAAGTCTGAGCCAAATCCATCTCACCATTTCTATTTGTACAGTCTGCAAGTTGAGAATGGATGACTGAGAGATAACAGTTTGCCAGACCTAAACCAAGAGATAGAGATAAAAATAGGGTGTCATACCAGTGGCCCCCATGCTAGTGTTTTTGTGCCATTCAATGGATGCCACATTCTGTGGTCTTCAGTACTGGTGGTAGATTAGGAGATGGATCTGACCCTTTATAGAAAAAGTGCTAGCCATTAACATAGAGGATTTCATTTTACATTGTGTGTGTGTGTGTGTGTGTGTGTGTGTATTTCAAAATATCTATTTTTCAATCTCATGAATCCAAGATTAGTTCAGACTTTTCCATTCCGTGTCAGATGATGGCTCCTTCTTTCTCCTTCGCTTTATCTGTGTTAAGTGATTCGTGGTCTAAGAAAGCATTTGCTTGTATAAACTGTAAAGTCTTGAAAATGCTTGAAGACTTGGTTGTTTTTGCTATAACTACAGCTTTCCAAGGCTAGCCCTCTGGAATTATTTAAGACATTAATCTATAATGCATTGGCTCTGGATACTTCTGAAAGTCATTTCCAGCACTAATGATATACTTTTGGCAAGCTGCAAGACACTAGTAATTTCTTCTACTATAATAATAAACCCATAATTCATTTCTGTAACCCCTTTTCCTTTTACCACCTAGTGTATTGACACAATCAGCTAATAGCCATACACTGACCTTCCTTACCCCACTATGAAGCCTGAAAATCAAACTCTGTGGAGCACAAAGGTGATTATAGAGAATTTGGCTGATCAATATTTTCAATATAAGATTTAAGTGGTTCATTTTTAAAAGAATCTCAGACTCATATTGTATGTGTGTGGTTTTCTTTTACAGATAGGAATGGTGTCTTAAGGAGTTTTAGACGTTTTTGGAAATTGAAGAGAAAATACAGTCTCACATACAGTTACTTATATTTCTCAATTAGCACTTTTCTCCTGATATAATATACAGTATAATATACAATTATAAAATGGCATTCATTTGCAAGTTTGCTTGTTTTGTCTAGCAGCAATTCTATTTGGACCATTATCTTGTTTCAAGTTGTGAGAATATTCCAAAAAAAGGACTAGCTATTAAAATTAACAAGTTGACTCATCTGTGGAGTTTGTCATTAAGTTAATCAATAGGAAACGATTCCCTGTAGGCTTCAAAGAGAAAAATAATTTGCTAGAAAGTTCTAAGAGAATTGTTTGATCATTGTCAATATTGTGCTCTGAATTCAGAACAATCAAGCAGATAGTAAATATTATTGATTTGCTTCTGTGAAAAACAATTGTGCACTGTTAAGGTCCCCAAACTGTTGCAATCATGATAAACTTGAGAAGCAGTGAAAACTGGATAGCCTTCTAAGTAGGACAAGCTCCCACCAATACATCATCCCATTGTATACAACACGGCTGCAAAACTCATGGCCTGCAGGCCAGATGCATCACGTGCTGGCCACATGCCCGGCCAGTTTAGCGAAGGGGAAAAAAGTTCCGATACATCATATGACGTCACCGTGACGATGTGAGTTTGACACTCCTGGTATGTGCTTCTGCAGTACTCCAAAACTGATCCCTTTGGGAATTGTGTATAAAATTGTGGAAGTGTTAGTATCCAGAGGAATAAAATTAATCTCCTTTATAGATTCTTCAACTCAATTTTGTAACCTGGAGATCATTTCCATCTTCACCATTCCAGTCCAAATGAATACAAGAAGACTTCTTGTTTTTGAAAAATCCACACCTTCCAAATAAAAAGGTAAAAGTTTCCCTGTACAGTCATGTACAAGTCTTAGGTACAGGACTCATCTCTGTTTCTGAGCTGAGGGAGCCAGCATTGTCTGAAGACAGTTCTGTGGTCATGTGACCAGCATAGATAAGGAAATAAGGAGACACAGAACAGCATTTGTAAGGCCTGGGATCAAATGGGGATTTGAGGGCAAATAACTATGTTTCTATGTGCAGTGTTAGAAACATGCAACAGACTTGCATTTTGAATGCAAGTAAGAGTTTTGTGCTGATTTTTTTATTGAACTGTTAATGCTGCCACAGATCTTATTGCAGAATACATTTTAACAATTTTTTCATTATCCAATTTTCTCTATGCTGAATTTTTTTAAAACTTCCAGTTTGAGCTTCTTCGGCGACAGACTGAAACCGCATCTCTGCGCAGTTTTGATCCATGCTCGCCGCTGGAGCACCCTGAGCTGGCTGGTTTCGGGGCTAAGCCACCCCGTAGAGGTGGTGAAGAAGGGGGAGACTGCCTGCAGGGTTGAGAAGAGTCACATCTCTCCTCCCCAGCTGGCCATTACTCCCATTCCTGAAGGTGGTTGTAGCGGTGGTCAGAAATGGCCACCACAAAGAAGAACTCAACTGGAAAAGAATGTGCAGGAGGAAGATAAGAAGAGAAAGTTTTGGTTGACCAGGTCAAACAGCAAAAGCAACAAATAAGGTACCCTGGAATTGAAACTATTAAAAAAAACAACAATGACATTGTTCCTTAAGAAGATTTTGAAGCTGCGAAGGAGAGAGAAAAGGGAAAGGATTTGGTTTTTTTTTTCCCCTCTTCCTATACTGATAGCTAAGAGACTTAAGCAAGAAATTGGAAAAAAAATCCACTTTGACATTAATAGGCATTTAATGCTGAAAATAAAAAGTCAAAGGGATAATAAAGATTTCTGGATAATTAAAAGCTTTTGAAAACAGGAAAGGAGAGAAAAAGAATAAAAGGGCAGGATCTGAAAGGGAGGAGACTGCCTGGAATTAAAAAGAACTTACAGCAAAATCTCAACAAGACTTCCAAAAAATACATCTTAACTGAAACATTGCAACAAAATAGTAAAACTCCAGGAAGAGAAAGTTGAAAAAGAAATAAGAAGAAACAGCTTGGGACTATTTGGATTACTTGGTGATCTCTGGATTCTTGGTTATTGCATTTGAATGACTAAAATCAATTGGGTGGTTGTTTAAAACTGTTTAAAATGGCTCCACTTTTAGAAGAACTGAAAATGGAACTTAAAAAGTACAAAGAAGATGCACAAGAAGGGAGAAGTTCTTTTGGCTTCATATTTCAGTTCTTAAAAATGGAGATTTGGAACTATGAGAAACAACAAGAAATGCCTGCAGAACAAGAAGATTGTGACAAAGAAGAAGCCATCTTTAATGAACAAGTAATCTTAGGTGGGGGGAAAAAAGGAAAGGGGAAAAAGGGAATGGAAAGTTTAAGATTGGGAAAAACAACCCCAAAAAAGAATAGAGTGAAAAATAAGTATAAAATCAGAAAGCAACAGAAGAGGGAAATGCAGAAGAGAGAATTAGAAGTAGAGAGACAAGGGGGTAAAAAGGGGAGGGAGAAGAAGAGAGGGAAGAAAGAAAGGAAAAGAAGTTATAAAGGATATAAACAAAATATAGAGAAACAGGGCCTATTTAGAGATAATGGGTGAAAATCTAATGGAAAAAGGGATTCTGCAAAGGTACATAAGATAGTATTGTTATATTAGAAATAGAAATAATTTCAGAAAATATGAAACAATGTATGATTAAAATGTTTGATAAAATAGTTATTGTAACTTAGTGGAATGCTTGTCAATAAATAAATGTAACAAAATGAATATTTAATGATTTACAAAACATATGTGAAGAGAAATAAGGGAAATTAATTATGGAGATTGTATGTGTCTTTAAGGAAGTATGATATTTAATTGAAAAGAAATGTTAAAGATGTTAAGATTTTAATGATTATTAATGATAGAACTGAATTGGAATGGAATGAGGGTTTATAATTACATATATTTATAATCCTTTTTTTGAAGAATATAGTGTGTATTATAAGAATGTACCAAGCAGAATTCAATTGGAAGTTATGTATTATGTATTATATTGAAGGTCATAACCTTAAGTTATATATTGAAGTTTAAATAAGAGTTGAATGGATATAATTAAAAGATATAAAGCTGTCATGTTCCAATTAGTAACTACATGAGCAAATTTGTTTAATGAGAAAAGATAATATAAAATTGAAACAGAACAGACAAAAGTATAAATATTATGATTTGAATTAAGATGAGATAATCAAAATAAAACTGAGAAAATTAAAAGAGGGGAAAAATTATATAGAAAATGTAGAATAGTATAAGATATGGAATAGAACACAAAATGAGCATGAAATTGAGTTTGTGTCTGTATAAAGAAGTTCAACCCGGGACCATGCTATTTTTGTATTCTCTGTGTGTGAAAACCCAAATAAAACTTTATTAAAAAAAATCTTTTATTTTGGCAGCCAAACAATAATTTACAAGGCAACCTAAACATTTTGATCTTTGATTTTTTTGATTACCTGCCTCCCATGAAGATAAGGTAAAATGGTCTTGAAGCCATTTCTACTGGAATATCTTTCAGAACTTGAAAGAAGAATCAAACTGAAGAGCATGGATCTCAAGCCAGCCAGCAAGTGCCTGCCTACACTACCTTTCTGATGCTTGCCACAGTAGCATATTATTACTTCCTGCACCATATTACCAAATAAGAACCAGGCAGCCAAATCTCCTCCATGACTCAGAAGGTACAAAAGGCTATAAGAACAGCAAGACATTTGATATCTGGGATGCCAGTGAAAGTAGAGAAAGAAGGAAGATGACCCCCTCAAAATAATAAAAAGTGAACATGAAAAACTGTAATGGATACCCCTTCATTTTAATGATCATTCTTTTTAAATACAATTAGTGCTTTATTTATTCATTTTACAGTTATTTGTATGCACCCTATCCAAATGGTTCTAGGTAGCTTACAAAAATTACATTCATGAAATCCACACCTCTTTAAATCTTCAAACTGTTAAAATCTCCTGCAGTCTTCCATTCCATCCCCTTTAAAATTCTGCAGAAGAGGATTGTTTTTACCTATGTCCTGAACAATAAAAAATTGGGATCCATGACACCTTCTACTGGCCTAATTGTCTTGGGTAGGCAGATCCTGCTTGGTGAAGATAGACCTGAAGGCAACTAGGGCATAATGAGTCATATAGAGCTTTGTAAGTAATAATTAGATCCAGAAAACCTGCTGCAAAAATAAATGCAGTGCTATTCAAGCTGATTTACACATCTAATAAAAGTAATAATTTTCTGGTATTTCAAAGGACAATCTAGTTTGACATCTACTTTAAATATGGAATTATTTTTAAAGTCATATCAGTTTATATTATTCTAATATCCATACGTTAACCATGTATCCTAGATTTCCCAGCATGCCACAAATTTCTATTCACTTCTGTTCAAACTCTCTATTTATCTGTTTGTTGCCTTTGAGTTATTGTTGACAGTTTCCTTGGCAAGATTTAGGAAGCAGTTTTCCATTGCCTTCTTTTTAGAGCTGAGAAAGTGATTGGCCATCCAACTGGATTTGTGACCTGGGACTAGAACTCTCAGTTTACTGCTTGTAGCTTAGTCACTACACTTGACTCTCTTCTTTATAATTATTCTGGAAAAAACAGTTTTCATTTAATGACCGTTCATTCAATGATTATTCAAAGTTATGATGGTGCTGAACAAGTGGTACTTACAACTGGTCCTCAAAGTTGTAGCCATCACATCACCCCCTTAGTCCCATGATGACAGGCTTGCTAACAGATAACAGATAATCAGAGTAGAAGGGACTTTGTAGGCCATCTAGTCCAACCCCCAGCCCAAGTGGGAGACCCTACACCATTTCTGACAAATGGCAGTCCAATCTCTTCTTGAAAATCTCAAGTGATGGCACTCCCACAACTTCTGGGGGCAATTTCTGTTCCATTGGTTGATTGTTCTCACTGTCAGAAAGTTTCTCCTTATTTCCAGGTTAAACAACTAGGCATGCAAAACTAGGTCTACACATCAGAGGTGGGATTTAAATATTTTTACCACCGGTTCGGTGGGCGTGGCTTTGCACAAGCGTGCCAAACATGCACTTTGTGCAGGTGCAGAGGCGTTTGCACAGGTGCAGAGGCATTCTAACTCACCTCCTGCAAGACTGCAAAGCAGCTGCACTTCAAATTCAGAGGATAAAGTTGAGTATGGGAGCCCAGGCAGGCGGGTAGGCCCAACAGCAGAGTGGTGGAGAGAACCGGTTTGGTCTCCGCTGCTCATCACTTCTATCGGCTCTGCAGAACCAGGCCGAACTGGTTGAATACCACCACTGCTACACATGCACATTCAGTTTAATTTGTTATTAAAAGATTGTGTACAGGAATATTCTCAACTAACAATAAGCATCTGGTTAGAATTAGATTAGGATCAATGACAATAAAGGAGGGTTGAACTTAGTTCATTTTTAGCTATGTAACAATTCTAGGCTGATCCCTCGTTTTATCCCTCCACCTAGCTCTGCTATTCTTTCTCCTACGCATGAACTTGATTGGCAGTCAGCTCACACTTACAATGGTTGCAGCCTCCCATGGTCATATGATTGCTATTTGTTATGTTTCCTGCCAGTGTAACGGTATGTAAGAATGACCTTAAGGATTGAAGGGGAAAACGCTGCCTCGGAAACAGACAAGAGAGAAGGGAGCCTCAATGGTTTAATCGTCAGAGTAAAAAGTTCTGGAACTGACCATCCTAATTGGTCAGTTGGTTAAAAGTAATGGTGGAAGATTTGTACTTTCAGACTTGCAAGGTTCTGTTAATGTAGCTTTACAACAAAGTAGAATTAGCTCATCTGGTCATGTTTGCTGTCTGGTTTACCTGGGAGGATTGGTAACTGGCTTCCCATGAGCAATGTCAAAGGGGAAGCTACCAAAAAAGATTTCAAGTTGGTCCTGCTCATATTGCTTTTTTCTTCTGAGAAATCCCAGGAATGTCATATTCTGTAGTTTATGCATGCTTGCAACATGACTCACCACACTTTGTAGTGCTTGCCTGTCAAGGTTATGCTAGGGTGTAGAAGTTCTGCCCTGTTGTAGCACCTATCTATGCTCCTGCCAGGACTGCATAGTGCTCATCTTACCCACAGGGCCATGTTGGGCCAGGACATAGCACCCACGTCCCACCCACTAGTAGTTATTTCATGATGCTGCAACCATTTCCCCACCAAATTGCCCCCTGTAACACTCACCCAACTGCCGGCTTGCTTATAAATTACCTACAGAAAGGCCTGTCTTGATCAGGCTCGCAACTTCCTGTCAGCTTCCCTACTGATACTGCTTGTTAGAAGCTGGCAGAAAGTTGCAAGTCACAGTCCTGGGAGGTTCTCACTTAATGATACACAATCCTTAATAATGGCAAATTGCACAACAAAGCGATGCAGCCATATGATATTATTCCTTACAACAGAAATGGCAATTCCAACTGCCATTGTTAAGTGAGGACCTGCATTTGACATGATGCCACATTGTGTTCTTGGAGATGAATGCGCTACAATTAGTGGGGCTTATTCCTGGAAAGAGCTCATTGAATTCTAGCTATAATCACTTTCCAGGATGTACGATATATATTAAACATATAAGTCATACAAGCTCTCAAAATGTATTTCCTCTCTTTTTTTACAAAGTATTTTAATTTTGTATTGTCAGGTATATAAGCTGTTAAGTACTTGGACATGGGTCGGAGTAAATGGAGACAGCCTCTGAATAGTGACTTTCAGCTCTTTATTAGCATAGTGACTTCTCAAAACAACAACAGTGAACCCTGCCTTATATAGGCAACCTTTGTGAGAATTGTCCAATAGCGAGCTATGAACGCAAGTACTTTAAACCAATAATAATCCTCTGTTAAGGGCCAATCGGATTCCTAAGAACTATCCAATCCGATCTGGCCGCCTAACAGCCAATCAGAAGTGCAGGGCCAGAACCCTGCACTTAACCTCAAGCTCATACTTTATTAACTATGGTACATACATAACACCCCTTCCCCCTGGCTTCTTAATTATGGTGTAGTTATATAATCCCTTAAGTAGGATGGTTGTCTTTTAAGTCTTTCAGATTTTCGTTGGACTGGTTGATTGCAATCCTGTTGAGGTAGATTGTTGTTTGGCAGTGTCTCTGCTTCTTGCTCAGGTGCAATTTCTTGTGGTGCAAACAATTCTCCTTCCTGCTCCATTTCTTGAGTCTCACTTGATTCGTTGCTCTCTTTGAGCAGGTTCCCTGGAATGTCATCTTCTTCTTCTGTACCTCCCCCCCCCTCGGTTTGGTCATGGGGGAGTTGTTGACTGGCCGTTATGAGTCGTGACCGTAATTGGTCGATATGCCGTTTCCACAGTCTATTGTCACAGCATTTCACTACGTAGGATTTGGGGCTGGTCACTCGTACTACCATTGCCTCTATCCATAACGGGTCGCCTGATAAGTTCCGTGCGTAAACGCGGTCTCCTACCTGGAACGTGCGACAGCGGCCACTGGGTCCTATTGGCTTTTCCGGTTCGTAAGCAGGGTGCAACCGGTCGAGGTGGGAACGGAGTCTTCGTCCCCTCAGTAGTTCTGTGGGAGTTCTGCCGGTGACGCTATGTGGAGTTATGTGTTGCAAAAAGAGAATTTGGTTGACTTTGTCATCGATATTATCATAGTCCATTTTTTGCAAAGTCTTTTTAACAAATTGGACCATGCGTTCTGCTCGGCCATTGGTCGCAGGGTGCGCAGGCGAGGTGAGCGCATGGCGGATGCTGCGGTCAGCAAGGTACTGCTCGAACATCAATGCCGTGAACTGTGGCCTGTGATCAGACACCAGGACGTCAGGCAATCCGTGGGTTGCAAAGAGTCTATTTAGGATCTTAATCACTGCCTCAGAAGTTGTGGCCGTCATACGATGAACTTCTAACCAATTGGAATATGCATCGACTGTCAGCAGGAAGGTATATCCTTTGGTTGGCCCCGCGAAATCCAGGTGGATTCTGGACCAGAGTCCATGTGGCATTTCCTATTCAGTAGGCATGGCTTTTGGTGGGGCGTTGCTGGCTTGTTGGCAACTGATACACGCTTTGACCCACTGCTCGATTTGCTGGTCCATGCCCTGCCACCATGCGTAGCTTTGTGCGAGTGCTTTCATCCGCACGATGCCGGGGTGGCCCTTGTGCAGGGTTTGTAGTAGTATCTTCCGGAGTTGTTCTGGGACAACGACTCTATCGCCCCAGATGACACAGCCTTTTTGTGAAAAAAGTTCAGTCTGTCTTGCTTTAAATGGTGCGAAGTCATCTGGGACTTGGTCCAATGGCCATCCATGTTCTACCCAGCCTAGGACTCGAGCTAAGGTGTGGTCTCGTTTGGTTTCTCTCGCGATGTCTCGGGCGGTCATAGGCGGCGAGTTGAGTGTTTCGATCTGCAACGTGGTTGCCGTTGGTGCCGGATCGTCGAGAGTCTCTGGAAGCGGTGCTCGGCTTAATGCGTCAACGTGGGGAATGGCTTTCCCCGGGCGATAATTGAAGGCGATAATTATAAGCAGCAAGGAATTCTGACCATTGGGTCATTCTTGGGGATAATATGTAGGGGGTTGGCTTGTCCCCGGCTATTATCCCTAGCAACGGTTTGTGGTCAGTTATAATGGTAAATGTCCTTCCATACACATATTCATGAAATTTCTTTACAGCTGCAACGATTGCGAGAGCTTCTTTATCAATTTGTCCATAGTTCCGCTCTGCATGTGAAAGAAAAGTATGCAACAGGGGCTTCGTTCCCATTAGGCAGTACATGACTCAAAATGGCACCCACCCCGAAAGGCGAGGCATCGCAGGTTATACCTAATGGTAAAGTCTCGTCATACTGCATAAGTACAGAGTCAGATGTGAGCATTTTTTTAACATTCCGGAACGCTTGTTCTTCCCGGTAACCCCATACCCACAATGCTTTTTTATCAAATAACCGGTGTAACGGTTCAGCAACAGTCGCCTTATGCGGTAAAAATACATTATAAAAATTAATGAGGCCTAAGAATGCCTGGAGATCGGTCTTGTTACCTGGCCTTGGGGCATTTTTTATCGCCTTTAATTTACTTTCGGTAGGGTGGATGCCCTGGCTATCAATCCTATACCCTAGAAACTCAACACTGTCAGTATATAAGTGACATTTGTTTTTTTTCACCTTAAGTCCTGCCTCTTGGAATTTTTTAAGAACACTTTTCAAACGATCCTGCAAGATTTTTTTGGTAGGGGCTGCAATTAATACGTCATCAAAATACGGAACCACGCCCTTGATTCCCTGTAACAACCTTTCCATGAGGCTTTGGAATATCCCCGGGACTACACTAACCCCAAATTGCAATCAAGTACATTTAAAAGCACCTCTGTGCGTTACAATTGTTTGGGCCTGAGCCGTCTTTTCATCCACTGGTTGTTGTTGATAAGCTTGAGCTAAATCTAATTTAGCGAAAACCTTTCCGCCCCCCAAGGAATGGAGGAGGTGCTGCACCACCAGAACTGGATACACATTCTGCTGTAGGGCGTGGTTTAAAGTGGCCCGGTAGTCCCCACAAATTCGGATTGACCCATCTGGCTTAATGGGCGTTACAATAGGGGTTTCCCATGGAGAGTGATCGATGGACTTTAACACCCCTTGAGCAATTAACTTATCGAGTTGTTCGTCGATCATAGCTTTAAGAGCGAATGGAACTCGACGGGGCTTCAAACGAATTGGGGCTACTTTTGGATCTAAACTAAATGAGATTGGGGTCCCCTTATACTCGCCTAAACGGTCCGCGAAGACGTCGCTGAACTCAGAAACAAGGTCTTCCTCCCACTCACAACCACCGACTCGGTTCACGCCAGCCACCTCGATGCCTAGTGGTGCGAACCATTGGAGGCCTAATAGACTAGGCCTATCTCTGTTGATGATCGTTAGAGGTAAGTACGCTGTATGTTTTTTGAAGGAGACTCGGACTCGGCAGGACCCGACCACAGGGATTCGATTTCCTTGGTCGTCCTTGAGGATGAGGCGTTGAAATTGGAGGTCTTGGCGTTGGATTGTGGGGATAAGTTGCTTGAGTGTCTTCCAAGACACTATCGAGAGGGACGATCCCGAGTCGACCTCCATGTGGCAAGGCTGGTTCTCGATGGCTACCGTGACTCGAATTTTCTTAGTGTCCATGACTGAGGCATGACCTATAGTGATAGTATGGTGGGCCTGTTCTTTTTGCGAAGCGCGATTTCTGTAGGAGTGGTTTACTGGTTCTCGCCGACAGGACGGTTTCCTGTCAATTGGCGATAGTTGGCCCCTTTTGAGGCCTGGCTGGGTCCTGGTAAGCTGTGGCAGACCCGGCTGATGTGGCCTCGTTTCCCGCACTCATGGCAGAGTGCGTCGCGGAATTTGCATTCAGCCCTGGCATGGTTTGCTCCACAGCCAGCGCAAGGGCTTAGGGCAAGGATCCCGGTCGGACGGCATTCGATGGATCCCTTCTTTGTCGCTGCCTGACGACGAAGAGAGGTCCTCGTAGTGCGTCGTCACGAGCTGTCCTTCAGACTTGGATAAAATGTTGCTTGTCGGTGGTGGTACCGGAGTGCGGCTTTGCCATAGTTGTGCAGCTGACTTTTTGGTCACCTCCGCAGCCGTGGCTTCAGTGATGGCGTCAGCAAGGCTGATGTCGCCTTTCGCCATCAGCTTGCTTTGCACGCCTAGTGCATCTAATCCCAGAATTACTCGGTCTCTTAGTGCTTCTTCTAAATCGGTGAACCCGCAGAGGCCTCCTAAATTTCGGATGTCTGCCACGTAATTGGCCACGCTCTCTCCTTTTCGCTGGTTCCTTTGATAAAACTTGTGGTGTCTCACGAGTGTAGGCACGGTTGGCGCGTAATGATCTCTCAGGATAGGTTCGAGGTCGTCCCAGCTCATGGCTTTCACTTCTCGAGGTTTGGCGAGTGCTTTTGCCATTTTAAAAACAGCCAGGCTGCAGTGCGTCAGGAACAGTGCCCGCTTTTTTGCTGGTGTGGCATCCTTCAAATTATTCGTCTCAAGAAACATTTGGAAGCGATCCATGTAGGATTCCCAATCCTCTTGTTTTGGATCGAACGGAGCGGGTGGTATGATGCTGCTGGACATGGTTCCGTTGTTGGCGTCATCTTCCACGTGCTCGGTCTTGCTTCCTGACTTCTTAGGTTCAGATGTCTCCAAATCCCACTTTCGTCGCCAGTGTTAAGTACTTGGACATGGGTTGGAGTAAATGGAGACAGCCTCTGAATAGTGACTTTCAGCTCTTTATTAGCATAGCGACTTCTCAAAACAACAACAGTGAACCCTGCCTTATATAGGCAACCTTTGTGAGAATTGTCCAATAGCGAGCTATGAACGCAAGTACTTTAAACCAATAATAATCCTCTGTTAAGGGCCAATCGGATTCCTAAGAACTATCCAATCCGATCTGGCCGCCTAACAGCCAATCAGAAGTGCAGGGCCAGAACCCTGCACTTAACCTCAAGCTCATACTTTATTAACTATGGTACATACATAACATAAGCTGAAATAATTTAGGACTGAAAAGTATTATCATATATCAAGAACAGAGTTTCTCAAATTTCTTTTTGTAAAATGGGCACATATTTGGAAATATTTTTTTTGTCAAATATAATTGATGTAGTAAATTTAGGTGATTGAATGAGAGCTTTCAAACAAAAGTAGCAGCTCTGTCTGCAAACAAATATTCTGCCATGGAAGAATATATTTGAGAGTCAAATATAGACTAAAAAAAATGGACTATGATTTTCTGCTAATTGGGAGGAGAAGAAAGCTGTCATTTTTAAATATATTGAGAAGATGAAACGTTTATTGGATTTGACCTCCGGTTTCCAACAATGGCCAACTAGGTTTTCCTTGCAGAAATTGAAGCCAGTAGTTCTTCCCTATTGTTTATCCCCAGCATCTGATTATCTAGTGGTATATTGATTCTAAACACATAAATTCCAATTAGCTATACTGTCTCAGTACGCCTACCCTTTATGTGTAAATCCCAATTAAAAATATCTATACCAATGCTATCATTGTAAATTGTGTCAGTAGATTTAGCAAGTTAATTATGCATTATGTGAAGATGTAGTATCTATGTTAGTCTTCATTCTTCTGCTAATCAATTTCATTGAGTGCTTCTAGCTCTAATATCACAGGATAACTCCAAAAATGTAGATTTATTCTGCATGAAGCCAGGGTGTAGAATTATAAACAAGGAATTTGATTCAAAATGGAAAAAATAAAGTTATTCCATCCACCCTGCTTCTGCCTTTCATATCTATTCTGTCCCCTCATTAGCATTCTTGAGATCCCCGCGCTTTGATTGGCCAAAGCACGGGGCACTCTAATTGGTCAGGTGAGCCGCGCCGATTGGCTCGCTAAGAATCTCCCGCAATTGGTCCATTCGAATCGCGGGAGATTCAAAGTGGTGCCATTGGCCGCAGCCACCGCGGCTAAAGGAATAAAAGCTGCGAACCTTTTGCAAAGCGCCAGTTCGGTTCCTACATTAAGAAAAGAGCATGATTTGAAGTCACCGACTCCTGGCATCATTTTCAAGGACGCAACACTGGCGACGAGGATGGGATCCAGACCCTGAACTGAACCACGTGTCCGACGGAAGCCAGACGAATCTCCACGATGGCGAAAATCGCACCCCCCGCACCCTTCAACCCCGCCACTGAGGACTGGGAATCGTACTCTGACCGATTCCGCATGTTCCTCGAGTGCAGCGATCTGAAGGACGCCATCGGCCCCATGAAGCGCGCTGTCTTCCTGACCCACTGCGGGACCGAGGTATTCAAGATGGCCAAGGCGCTTGCCAAACCCGCCGATGCGACCGCGATGGACTGGGACGTCCTTGAGCCAATACTTCGACGGCACTACGCTCCAGAGGTACCCATCCTGATCCGATGCAACGAATTCTACCGGCGGGACCAACGGTTGGGTGAGAGTTTCAGTGACTTCGTCGCCGAACTACGGCACCTAGGGGGGCTGTGTGAATTCGACAACCTGAACGACGCCCTGCGAGACAGAATCGTGCTCGGTTTGTGGGACCCCGTCCTCCAGAGCCGGCTGATGGCCAAGGGCAACATCAGCCTAGCAGACACCCTCAACGCAGCCGCAGCCGCCGAAGCGACCCGAACATCCGCCGACCGCATGCGCCGACCGAATGCTGGGGACCGCAGCGGGAACAACAACCCTGCAAGGTCGGCCGAGGCCCAACCCGACACGACCACCCACCAGGGCGATTTCCATTCGGCATCGGACACTTCCGATGACGAGGAGGAAATTCATTGCCTCCAGACAGGCCGCGACCCACGGAACCGGCGGGGTCGTAAGTCGAGGACCAACTGTGCCGGTTGCGGAGGCTACCACCCCAGGTCCAAATGCCGGTTTTTCAAGTCAATCTGCCGGCATTGTGACAAGAAGGGTCACATTGCCCGTGTCTGCCGCCTTAAAAAGAACCTCAGCCCACCCCGATGGGACCAGAGCGAACGGAGGAGAGAGAACACACCACCCCGGACCAGAGATCGCCCCTCGGACAACAGATGGGACCGGAACGGACGATCCCTACAAGGTGGCGATAACCAGCGAAGAGAGGAGACCCATCAGACGGTCACCATCGGCCACGCCATAACCAATGACGCCCAGAAGGTCCACGTGGAGGTAGGCATCGAGGGCAAGCCATGCAAAATGGAGGTGGACTCCGGGTCCTACCTCTCCATGATAGCATGGCATGAAATAAAGCGCTTGGTGCCTACCATCCAAAGGAGGAACCTAGACAGCCAGAGACTCATCGTAAAGGACTACCAGGGAAACCGCATCCCGGTAGTCGGAACCGGACACTTCAACATCACATATAAAGGGCACACCGAAAGGCTTCCCCTGACAATCGTCGACCGCGACCGCCCAAGCCTACTGGGACTGCAATGGTTCGCCCCGCTCGGCATCACAGTCACGGGAGTCGACCACATCACCGACGACAGCTGGGATCAACAACTGGCCCGGGAATTCCAAGAGGTCTTCGACGGAAACCTAGGCAAGTACCGAGGGCCCCTTATATCATTCAGCCTAGACCCAAACGTCCCCCCAAAACGCCTGAAACCATGGCGGGTGCCATTCACACTTAAACCCAAGATAGACGAGCAAATTGACAAGCTCGTCAAGCAAGGGGTCCTACAGCCAATAGAACACGCCCGGTGGGAGACCCCCATAGTCACCCCGATCAAGCCCGATGGGTCAGTAGGATCTGTGGGGACTATAAGGCCACCCTAAATGGCGCGTTGCAACAAAGCGCCTACCCCGTCCCAGTAGTGCAACACCTACTGCACTCACTGGGAGGGGGCAAGGTTTTCGCCAAGCTCGACCTCGCCCAGGCATACCAACAGTTGCCAGTCGACGAGCAAACGGCAGAAGCGCAAACCATAGTCACCCACCGGGGAGCATTTAAATGCAACTGACTCCAATTCGGAGTCAGCGTGGCACCGGGAATATTCCAAAGCCTAATGGAAAGATTATTGCAAGGCATCAAGGGGGTGGTACCTTACTTCGACGACGTCCTAGTGTCGGCAACCAACCAAGCCGAACTAGAGAATCACCTAAGAGAGGTCCTAACCAAATTCAAAGAGACCGGGCTCAAAGTAAAGAGGGAGAAATGCCAATTATACACGGAACAGGTTGAATTCCTAGGATACCTCCTAGACCGTCACGGCATTCACCCCACAAACCAAAAAATCAAGGCCATCAAAGAAGCCCCCACACCCAAGTCGAAGACGGAACTACAGGCATTCCTGGGGCTACTTAACTTTTACAATGTTTTCCTGCCCCAAAAGGCGACGGTGGCGGAGCCCTTGCATAGGCTCCTGGACAACGCGGTGACTTGGACTTGGGGGAAACGCGAGCAAGCCGCTTTCCAAAGAAAAAAGGACCTCCTCACTTCGGACGCCGTCCTTATACAGTATAACGAGACCCTAACTCTGGCCGTCACATGCGACGCATCACCCTTCGGCGTCGGTGCTGTTTTCAGCCATACCCTCCCTGACGGAAAAGAAGCACCCATCGCGTTCTTTTCAAGGACCCTCACCAAACCGGAGCGGAACTATAGCCAGCTGGACAAAGAGGCTCTGGCTATTGTTGCCGCCGTAAAAAGATTCCACGAGTACCTCTACAGCCGGACATTCACCATCATAACTGACCACAAGCCGCTGCTGGGAATCCTTGCAGGAAACCGGGCCACCCCGAACATTCTGTCTCCCCGAATGACAAGGTGGTCTGAATTCCTGGCGGCCTACAACTACGGACTCATACACAGACCGGGTAAGACGATCTCCCATGCAGACGCCTTAAGCCGCTCGCCGCTACCAGAACCTGACACCGACCCAGCACCCACGACGACCACCCTCAGCATAGAGACTCTACCCAACCTGCCCATAACCACGTCAGACATTGCCCGAGAGACTAATAAAGACAAACGTCTGGCGCGGGTGTTGCACTGGGTAGAGAAAGGGTGGCTGGAAAGGGACAACGACGAGTCCGTCAAAACATTCCAAAAGCGGCAAACGGAACTCTCGTTCTTAAAAGGGTGCCTACTATGGGGGGATAGGGTGGTCATTCCAGAAAAACTACAAGGGAAGGTTCTGGAACTTCTACACGAGGGGCACCCTGGCATCGTTAGGACTAAAGCCCTGGCCAGAAGTTACGCTTGGTGGCCAGGGATGGACAAACAAATTGAGACCTGGGTAGCAAGGTGCCAACGATGCCAGGAAACTAGGCCAAGCCCACCCACAGCACCCGTCCTAGAGTGGGAAACCCCAAGTGCACCTTGGTCTAGGATCCATATAGACTTCGCCGGGCCCACAAAAGGACACACCTTCCTTATAACAGTAGACGCTTACTCCAACTGGCTGGAGGTAAGGAACATGAAAACAACAACCACAGAGGCCGTGATCAAGGAACTCTGCAAACTCTTTGCAACGCACGGCCTCCCAGACGTCGTGGTTTCCGACAACGGGCCCCAATTCACCTCGCTGGAATTCGAAAAATTCCTAGCGGAAAGGAGTATCCGCCACTGGCGCATCCGGCGGCGAACAGTAGGGAGGAACGGATGATGCAATTCACTAAGAAAACCATCCGGAAAATAGACCACGGGGAGATCCAGGAGAAAATAAACAAACTACTCTTCACCCAACACATAACCCCAAATACCACAACGAATAAGAGCCCAGCCGAACTATTAATGGAGAGGAAATTAAGGTCCCCACTCGACAGGTTACACCCCACGTATAACCCGGAGAAGCCCCCAGACTCAAACAGCAAACACCAAACTTTCACACCAGGTGACCCCGTATACGCAAGAAACCTGACGGGAGACCCATTATGGGTACCGGCCGTCATCACACAAATAACAGCCCCACACTCGTACCGGCTACAAACAGCAGACGGGCGAGCCTGGAAACGCCACATCGACCAATTAAGGTCGAGGACGACCAACCAAGAGACCACTGACGCACAAACAGGCGAAACCAACCCCCACAACACAAACCAAGGGGGGAGGGAATACCCAGGGGACCAAAACCAAAGAAGAATAAACCAGCCATACTTACCAGAAAGCGGCCAGCACGACCCCTCGCCAGGAAGAGACAGCCAGGCCAGCTCGACTGACCCAGGGAGACCGAGCGGGAGCGGCGAAACCCGCAGCTCAACCAACCCGGGAGGCCCAGGAGGGAGCTACGGAGAGCGGCCCGGCCCGACCGACCAGCCGGTTCCCACGACGGCATCAGGAGAAACAGAGATCCCGACCGAACCGGCTGGGATCCAACTTACGACTGAGCTGCGCAGGTCCAGTAGGCTCAGACGGAGCCCCGCCTACCTACGGGACTACGCGACGTAAGGACTAAACCAAGAGGGGAGGGGTGTTCTGTCCCCTCATTAGCATTCTTGAGATCCCCACGCTTTGATTGGCCAAAGCGCGGGGCACTCTGATTGGTCAGGCGAGCTGCGCCGATTGGCTCGCTAAGAATCTCCCACGATTGGTCTATTCGAATCGCGGGAGATTCAAAGTGATACCATTGGCTGCGGCCGCCATGGCTAAAGGAATAAAAGCCGCGAACCTTTTGCAAAGCGCCAGTTCAGTTCCTACATTAATAAAAGAGCATGATTTGAAGTCACCGACTCCTGGCATCATTTTCGAGGACACAACAATATCCTTAATGTCAGTAGTATAAAGTTGGGGGACCTTCCAAAAGACAGAGGCAAATTAAAAAAAATGCAAAGGGAGAATTCTTGTTATACGAGAAGCCTTCTTTCACACTTTATTTTCAATAATCAGTCTCTAATTCTTCTTCAATCTCTTTCTTAATAATTGGAATTTGTATTTTTTATTGCCATCACACACTGAAAAAATATTTCACATAATTATCCACAAGAAAACAGATGAGTTTTTACAGGAAAATCCAAAGATGTTTCATTTTGATTGCCTCTGATAGTAACTTATCAGAGAGCTAGTCTGGTATAATGGTTAAGGTGCTGGCCTAGAAACTAGGAGACCATGAACTCTAGTCTCACCTTAAGGACAAAAGCTGGCTGGTTGATTTTGGGCCAGTCATCTCTCTCAGCTAAACCAACCTCATATGGGAAAATATGAGGAGGTAGCAGTATTATATATTTGTAAAGTAAATAAAGTGTGGATAAAATGCAATAAATAAATACATGTACATGGAGGGTTTTAAGTAATGTTATATCACCTAGTTTGAGAGTCCTAATGAATTTCCCAGTTATGAGTGAATGGTTCTTATAATCTGTATGCATTTACATGGGTAATAGTTTCTATCAGTATTCATCTAATTGAAAACAATATGTTTTGACTTGTTGATCTATGGGAAGTAGTCATGTGTTTCTCAATGCTGTCAGCTTTGTCCATTTCTATTACTTGACAAGCTTAGACTATTTTGCATGGTTCCTGGTGCAGCATGGAGCCACTGGAGCCATCTTCGTTAACTTGGATGCATTTTTTCTTTACTTTAAAAAAAAATCAAATGGTTTTGATATAAATTCATCCAGTCCTGCGTACTTCAAATGCCAGAAACCCTGCTCTCTGTCCTGAATATTAATAGCTCACTTGGCAGCATGGGGAATGGCTGCCATGCCAACCAATTAGTTAGCATTTCATTTTCAATTGAGAACATTTTCCATTCTTTTGACTTCCCATCTTTTTCTATGAGAATAATTAGAAAGCAATATAGCAATTAAAGCCGAACCTTGCTTAGGCCCTACAACCTTCTTTTCAACATTATTTTTTGCAGAATCTTTTTCTTCCTGTCTACATGTTTATAGCATCAGACTACAGTGTGGTTTTGCCTTTAATTAGTCCTGTGAGGTACAAAACTTGAGTTGCTTATATAAGATAAATGGAATTGTAAACATATAAGCACATGCTCCATTACAACTAGTCTGTCTTGTTTCTTAATTTATATGTTGCCTTGAGCTACAGGGAGGTTATTCAGAAATGTTAATCTAGAGAATTCCAATCATTTATTATTTCCCAGGTTGCCTCTATTTTCCTGATTTAAAAATGATTCAATGGTGTAAATCTTTGACCATACATTTGTTTAGAAGATAAAATAAATATAATTGGATGGGTTTGGAAAAACATGAAGATACAGACTTCAAACATACATGAAGCATTAGAAGCTCAGTAAATACAAGTAATTTCAGAGTCAATACTTGCCCAATTGGTATTATGCTGTTCAGTCCTTAGAGGGGTGACAAACAATTGAATGATGCTACTAAGTAAAAAATGTTTGCTGCAGTTATGTATATGTTAAGAGTCAAATAGTTCAGGAAGAAGCTTGAAGAGTTCAACGGCTGTTTACCAGGTATGAATCAACTCTGATTCGATTTAAATTGGAAATTTAAATTGAGTTTGAGTCAGGAGAACAAAATGATTCAGTCTGAGCTGTTCCAAAATTTGATTAAATATAAAACAAAGAAAGAAAATTTCCATTGGCTATGATGAGAAAATGGCAAAATATACCTAATGAGCCACGGTGGCACAGTGGTTAGCTACTTCTGCTGCCTGCCAGCTGCCTGCAATTTGGCAGTTCAAATCTCACCAGGTTCAAGGTTGACTCAGCCTTCGATCCTTCTGAGGTCGGTAAAATGAGGACCCAGATTGTTGGAGGAAGATGCTGGCTCTGTGAATCAGTTAGATAGAGCTGAAAAGCACTGCAAAGTGATATATAAGTCTAAATGCTATTGCTATTGCTATTGGGGAAATGAATTGGGATGGAAATATCAGGGATAATGACCATTCAGAGGACACTTGTCTTGCCAAGATTCAGTTGGATACTTGCAGGGATTTTATTGAAATGATTTTTTTGAAATATTCTTTGGGATCTTCTGATAATTGGCACAACTTGATTTTGTAGTTTGCTGGCAAGACTCCATTAATTAGCTGGCAGAGACATAATGATAAAGAATGCACAGTCCACAGCACAAGTTAGAGACAGCAAAGGTAACTCCTGTGGTTCAGTAAAGAACTGTGAATTAAGAGAATGGCTGAAGAAGTCTGAAGTAAAAAATCGCCTTCTCACTTGTCCGCAAAGGGGAGTCAATTCATTAGCTGGTTATCCAGATTAGTGTCAAAGTATGGATTAATGTTTGCTTTGCTACTCAGCTCAAATGTGACTCTAGATATTGGTGTTCTATTAAGATAAGATAAAATAAGATAAGATAAGATAAGATAAGACCTTTATTGTCACTTTTTTCTGGCACATATTTAAAAATGAAATTTGGATGCCCACTGTCAAAATATATACACATAATACACACATACAGCATTCAGAAAGTATTCAGACCCCTCTACTTTTGTCAGTTTTGTAATGCAGCAACCTGATTCTGCAGTACCGCATAATGACAAAGTGACAGAAGGGTAAAAGAGCTGGTGGTGGGGAAGAACTCTCAATGGAATCTGATGCAGAAATTTGATATTTCCTTAATTTGAAAAAAGAAAGGTTGTCTTATGAGGCTGTGTTCCATCTTGCAGTCAAAGTCAGTTAGCCAGAAAAGCAAAGAGCTAGATGAGAAGAATAGACCCAAGAGTGAGCCAATTGGAGTCCTACTAGTCACTGATAGGCTGCCTCCTCTTTGTGACATAATAATATAGTTGTATTTGAATGACACCAAAGGCTGAGAGAATCTCTTTAAGATAAGAACACTGATCTCCTCCCATGGTGAGACCCAGGATAGAAATAAGTTTAGACCAGCTTCACATCATCAACAAGTCCCTTGAGCCATCCATGTTACAATCTTCTAATTGAACCCCCATTCCCTGATGGCAGCAGAAGAATACTGGAGAAATGTCCATAGGGAGTGGAAAAAAAAGTGGGGGGGGGAGGTATGTTGGTTGATATTGTTAAGTCCTGAACATGGGCGCAAGGAACGGAGACGAGACATCAAACGGTGACTTCAACTCTTTATTGTGAAATAAGAACAGAGCAAATACTTGGGTAGCAGCAGCTCTTTTATAGAGCTGGCTGCTGTCAAAACAACCAATGATTTGAGTTTACCGCTTTCACAAGCGTCCAATTAGAGGGGCCCATTAACAGCCAATCAGACTGGCCAGAAACAACCAATCACAACTCGCTATTCGCAGGCCAATGAGGAGTGCAGGATTATGAGCCTGCTGCAAAGTAAAGCTATTTAGGGTTGTTACTGCTGCGTTGGTTTAGTCCATAACACCCCTCCCCCCTAGGTTCCGTCTGAGGGGTGGGGTGACGTATTCTCGTAAATAGGCAGGTCACTTCACCTGTCTGCTTGACCTGCGCTGTTCTACCGGTTTCTGTCCTGGCTCTGGTTCCGGTGGGCTGCTAGCTGGGCTGGATGGTGAAAACGGTCCCGCTGTTCCTTCGAATGGCTCTGGGCTGCTTTCCCTGCTTACACCAGTGCTGTCTTCCGGGTTCCCTGGATCTGTTTCCATCGCAGTGCTGTCACGTGGCAAGGCCACTCCCTGGCTTGGTTCTCCTTCTGATGGTGAGTATCCCCTGGTTGGTTGTGTAGACTGTTGGGTTTCAATTGTTATTTCTTGTTCGGCCTCCTCGATGTTCCTTCCCCCCCTCCCCAGTTAGAGATTCAGGGGCTGAGATAGGACTAGGTGCTAGTCTGGAACGGAGTTGGTCTATGTGGTGCTTCCATATCTTACCATCTGCAGTTTGTAAGCGATAGGATCGGGGTCCCGTAAGTTGCGTTATGGTAGCGGGGACCCACAATGGGTCACCCGAGAAGTTTTTCGCGAACACGGGGTCACCTTCCTGGAATTCCCACCACTTGCTGCTGGATCCTGGGGGTTGTTCAGGTGTGTAGTTTGGGTGGAGGCGATCGAGATGCAAGCAAAGTTTCTGGCCCATCAGGAGTTCAGCTGGGGTTCTGTTCATGGTACTGTTTGGGGTTATGTGGTGGAGGAGAAGCATCTGGTTTATTTTGTCGTCAATGTTGCCGTGGTCCATTTTGTGCAAAGTCTTTTTTACAAATTGAACCATTCGCTCAGCCCTACCATTGGCTGCAGGTTGAGCTGGCGAAGTTAAGGCATGGTGGATGCCCCGATCTGCCAGGTACTGTTCGAATGGCAGGGCAGTAAATTGGGGGCCATTATTGGAGACCAGGACATCTGGCAATCCGTGGGTAGTGAACAGTTTATTCAGTTTTTTAGTGACCACCTCTGTGGTGGTGCTTTTCATCTTGTGGACCTCGAGCCAGTTTGAATAGGCATCCACTGTTAGGAGGAAAGTGTGTCCTCTTGTGGGTCCCGCAAAATCAAAGTGGATACGGGACCAAGGGCCTCGAGGTGTTTCCCACTGAGTTGGGGGAGTTTTTGGAGGAGTAGAACGAGTTCCTGGCATTTGCTGCACTTTGCTACCCAGGTCTCTATCTGTTTGTCTAACCCAGGCCACCATGCGTAACTCCTGGCCAATGCCTTCATCCGCACGATGCCTGGATGTCCATCATGCAACATTTTTAATACCTTATGTTGCAATTTCTCTGGGATTACAACTCTGTCTCCCCACAAGATGCAGCCCTTTTGGGAGAATAGTTCTGTCTGTCGATTCCTGAATGGCTTGAAAGTGTCATTGGGTGCGCTGATAGGCCAACCCCGTTCCACCTAGCTGAGGACTCGTGCCAAAAGAGGGTCCTTTTTTGTTTCTGAGGCGATGTCTTGAGCGGTCAGCGGTGGCGATTTGAGGGTTTCGATTTGCAATATGGCTAAGGTTGGAGCCGGATCCTCTATGACGTCTGGTAGTGGAGAGCAGCTCAAAGCGTCAGCATGGGGAATGGTTTTCCCCGAGTGGTGTTGCAATCGGTAATCGTAGGCAGCTAAAAATTCTGACCAACATGTTATTCTTGGTGATAAGATATGGGGAGTTGGTTTGTTTCCCACCAAAATACCAAGTAGCAGCTTGTGGTCTGTAATTATGGCAAAGGGTCTCCCATACACATATTCATGGAAACGTTTAATTGCGGATACAATAGTGAGAGCCTCTTTATCAAGTTGACTATAGTTCCTTTTGGTCTTAGACAAGGTTCTCGAAAAGAATGCAATAGGTGCCTCATTCCCATTTGGTAGGACATGGCTTAAAATGGCTTCCACTCCGAATGGTGAGGCGTCACAGGTAACCGTCAAGGATAGAGTCTCGTTGTATTGCATCAATACAGCATCGGAGGTTAAGAGGTCTTTTACTTGTTGGAATGCCCTTTCTTCACGCCACCCCCAGACCCAGGAAGCATTTTTGTCGAGAAGTCTATGTAGGGGCTCGGCTACGGTCGCCTTCTGGGGCAAGAAGATGTTATAAAAGTTAATGAGTCCCAGGAAGGCTTGGAGGTCTGTCTTATTCCTAGGTCTTGGGGTGTTTTTGATTGCGGTTAGTTTTTTTTCGGTGGGGTGGATTCCCTGTCTGTCGAGAAGGTATCCCAGGAACTCCACTCTCTCTGTACAAAGTTGACACTTGTCCCTTTTTACTTTCAGACCAGCGTCTTTAAATTTCTGAAGAACTTTTCTGAGTCGTTGTACTAATAACTCTTTAGTGGGGGCAGCTATTAGGACGTCGTCAAAATAAGGCACGATGCCTTTTATGCCTTGTAATAGTCTCTCCATCAAACTTTGGAAAATGCCAGGTGCCACGCTTACTCCAAATTGGAGTCTATTGCACTTGAAGGCATCTCTATGTGTAACTATTGTCTAGGCTTCTGCAGTTGTCACGTCTACAGGTAGTTGCTGGTACGCCTGAGCTAAGTCCAATTTCGCAAATATTTTTCCGCCACCCAGGGAATGAAGAATGTGTTGGACTACCAGTACTGGGTAAGCGCTCTGTTGAAAAGCATGATTTAGGGTGGCCTGGTAATCCCCACAAATTCTTAACGAACCATCTGGCTCCATGGGCGTTACTATTGGAGTTTCCCAGCAGGCATGGTCAATCGGTTGCAACACGCCCTGGGTTATCAGTTTATCTAGCTGCTCGTCAATCTTTGGCTTGACGGCAAAAGGCACCTGACAAGGCTTAAGCCGAATGGGAGCTACGTCGGGGCTGAGATTAAACGATATAGGGGTCCCCTTGTACTTGCCTAATGTTCCTGTGAACACGTCTCGTAATTCCTGGATGAGGACCTCTTCCCAGTCATCACTTCTGGTTTGGTGTATGCTGGCTAGTTCAATCCCGAGTGGGGCGAACCACTGTAACCCTAACAAACTGGGCCAGTCACGATCGACGACAGTCAGGGGAAGCATCGCGGTGCGGTCCTTGAAGGATACTTGGACGTGGCTAGAACCGACAACTGGAATTCTGTTTCCCTGGTAGTCTTTTAGGATGATTCGTTGAGTGCTGAGGTCCTGGCGGCAGATGGCAGGGATCAGCTGTTTGAGGGTTTTCCAGGATACCATCGATAGGGATGATCCCGAATCGACTTCCATCACACACAATCGATTCTCAATAGTAACCCTTACGCAAATCTTTCTTGCATCGAACGATGAAGCGTGGCCAATAATAATGGTTTGGTGGGCCTCTTCTTGTCTCGCTGAAAAGGCCGGTGCTCGATTTCTGTAGTAGTAGTGGTTGTTCCATTGGTGGTTCAGGTGGTCCCGATTCTCAGGTGGTTTGCCTGTCTCCCGGTGGAGGTTGTTCTCTCTTCGGCTGGGACTGGACTCTCGCTTGCTTTTGCAGACCTTCGCGATATGGCCTCTTTTCCCACAGGTACGGCAGAGTGCGTCGAGGAATTTGCAGTCCAATCACGGGTGGTTTGCCCCGCAACCAGCACATTGGCGCAGACGTCTCTGGTTCCTTTGCTCTTGTTTCGAGCAGAGTTGGTTGACCTCCTCTTCCTCACTGTCTGAGGATGACTCGAGGTCTTCGTGGTGGGCGGTAATAGTGTGCTTCTCAGCGGCGAGCAGGCTATCGTTAGCGAGTTGGCGAAGTGGTGCGTTCGCTCAGCGCATTCGAGCGGCTGACTTCCTGGTTGCTTCTGCAGCCGTAGCGTCGGCGATGACATCTGCAAGGCAGATATCTCCTTTCGCCATGAGTTTACTCTGCATGCCTGGTGCATCTAATCCCAGAACTATGCGGTCTCTCAGGGCTTCTTTGAGTTTTGCAAAACCACAAAGGCCTCCTAGGTTCTGGAGGTCGGCTACGAAATCTCCAACGCTCTCGTTCTTCCATTGGTCCCTCTGGTAAAACTCGTGTCTTCGTATCAGTGTAGGTACTGCGGGTGCGTAATGGGCCCGGAGGATTGGGGTGAGGGTATCCCAATCCATGGTCTTCACTTCCGCTGGTTTGGCAAGTGCTTTAGCCATTTTGAAAACGGCGGGGCCACAATGAGTCAGGAATACTGCTCGTTTCTTGCCAGGCACAGCATCTTTTAAATTGTTGGTCTCTAGGAACATTTGGAAACGATCTATATACGAGTCCCAGTCTTCGGTTGCTGGGTCGAATGGAGCGGGTGATATGGCGCCGCTGGTCATCTTGCCGTTTGTTGTGCGCGCTCTTCAGCCACATGCTCTGTCTTGTTCGATGCGTACTTAGTCAGCTCTATCATCTCTGCATCCCATCCTTGTCGCCAGTGTTAAGTCCTGAGCATGGGTGCAAGGAACGGAGACGAGATATCGAACGGTGACTTCAACTCTTTATTGTGAGATAAGAACAGAGCAAATACTTGGGCAGCAGCAGCTTTTTTATAGAGCTGGCTGCTGTCAAAACAACCAATGATTTGAGTTTATCGCTTTCACAAGCGTCTAATCAGAGGGGCCTGTTAACAGCCAATCAGACTGGCCAGAAACGACCAATCATGACTCACTATTCGCGGGCCAATGAGGAGTGCAGGATTACGAGCCTGCTGCAAAGTAAAGCTATTTAGGGTTGTTACTGCTGCGTTGGCTTAGTCCATAACAGATATAGCCTTGGTTTGGAGAGGGGCTTATTGGATTGCATCTATGGTTTTGAAAAAGATATTATAATAGTGTGTTACTGAAATAAATATGTTGTGAGAAAAGCATAAATTTAGAGACCATTACAATGTCATTTAACAATGCAAAAGGGTGTGTGTAAGTGTTAGGATATTCAGCCACAGGAATAAAAAAAAAGGAACCAGAGCCTTCAGTTCCTTCTGGATCTTTACTTTATGGGAAGAAAAGGGACACCCTAAGAATTAAAATCTTTTTCTTTTCCAGTCATTTCACTACTAGAAAAGAAGCATGTTATAAGATGCACCTTTCATAATGTATCAGCTACTCAAGCACCAGAAGAGTTCAATACACAGTGGCCTAGGAATTTTGCAGACCATCATGTATAGAATACTTGCAATGGCCTTCAAGGACATACTACAAGCATTTTTTTTCCAAATGCTGTTATGTGGATAAAAGCAATTGAACCCTTAAAAATGCTGAAAAAATGCATACAATACGGTCTTTTAGTCAAAGCTTCTCTGAATTCTCTTTAAATCTGAATCTATATCAAAAATGTTTCCCCCTAGTTCTGCTTTCTTTACTTTCTTCTTTACTATTTATTACAAATTAATGTAAGAAAGAGATTTATAATCTGAAGCTTATTTAGCAGCAAAAATAATGTGAAACAAATTTAGGATTGAACAATATCCTGATAATGCTAGATTTAGCTAGATTTCACCATGGTTCCATATGTTCTCTGATTTTTCCTTACATTAGTAGAGGTCCAATATTTCTTATACAAAATAACTAGTATTAATTTTCATACAGTTCAAGAAGATCATAGAAACTATATCAGTGCTCTTCTACAAAGTAAGAAGTTTTCTTTGGGATTTGTATTTTCAATAACTTCCTTGAAAGATCCATTTACATATGAAGTTAATTACAGAATCAAGTATTCAAACTTAGTTTTTACAATTTACCAAACACACCTTTCTTCCTGGAATTGGGAAGGTCTGAATTATCCACTATGGTGCATTCATTTTTTTGTACTTACAGTTTTTGTCATCCCAATTTCATGCATTCCTTTGTCCCTTACTGTTGAGATGCAATCCTCCTTCCTTTCTCCCTCCCTCCCTCCCTTCAGCCCCCTCCTTTCTCCCTCTGTCCTCTCTCTCTCTTTCTTTTTTTCTTTCTTCCTAGGATTTGCTGCAATTTTCTCCTCATCCAGAAAAACCTTCCTAAGGTATTTAGAACTAGTGAGCTAAGGTGGTTGACTTACCATTAATCCATATAGTGAGTGAGGCTGTTTCTCCAGAGACACCTACAAATCCCAGAAATAATGGAATGGCTGTCTCTCTTCCTCCGAACATAATTGTGCTAATAACAGGATCTGCCTCAACTAAGCCTGAGGTATGGCATCAAGAAATGGCATCAAAGCTGTCTGAAATCCAGAGAGGGGAGTGGTATCAGACATAATTTGATATGGACAAAAAGAACCCCCAAACATTAGGAAGTATATTGGCATTCTGAGGGGTGAAAATTGGCAAATCCAAATAACTTCTCGATCCTGATTAATGGGATACTTACATTTCTTACCAAGAGATTCTTTTTTTCCTGAAGAAGTTCCTTCTCAGGTTTATATATTGCATCTATTATTTAATGGCACCTTTGACACATTTTTAAAATATAATACACACGCACACATATACAAATACTACACATATATGCATATACTAATATGCATCTACATTTGTTTGTTTTGTAAAAACTAATAGATAATTACCATAGTTAAATAAAGAGCAATAGAAAACTAAATCATTTACATCGGATTTTTTTTTTTTAAGCCAAAGCAAAGCAACCACCATTTAAAACCATGCATTTCTGTAGCTGGTCACTGAGGACTCTATTTTGGAAAACTGGGTGCCATTGTCAAGTGGCAATTGATCTGTTTAGAGAAAACAATCTCTATATCCTTTCCAAATCTTTGGGCAGCTATTAGAAGAACCATTGCTGGTGACTTTTGTAGCATCCAAAGAAATGCTCCCATTAAAAACAGCATGAATAAGCATTTTATTTTCAACATGGTAGAAACCCAATTTTAAATGTTTTCTTTTTGCTGCTTAAGCCTGAAAAAGACCTGATTTATGGCATAGAACCATCCTGTTCAATTTTAACACAGATATTTCCAGAACATCATTGTGGCAATCCTGGTGTTTGAGAATTCACTTCAAAGAAAAATAACCTATGTGTGTTTGGAGTGTGTGCATGACTGCTAAACTAATCCCTTCTTCCTAAATTCTGGTAAACGTTTGAGAGCAGGGATGAAAAACTGAATATAGCTAGTCCTCGACTATGACCACAATTGAGCCCAAAGTATATGTTGTTAAATAAGACATTTGTAAAGTGAGCTTTGTCCCAATTTTTATGACTTTTCTTGCCTTAGTTGTTAAGGGAATCACTGCAGTTGATAATTTTGTAACCGGTTGTTAAGTGAATCTGGCTTCCCCATTGACTTTGCTTGTCAGAAAGTTACAAAAGGGAATTTTTGTGACTTTCATAGCAACAATCACAAATTGAATGGCTACCTCAGATGCCAAGCATCTGAATTTTGATCATAGGGATTCTGCAAAGGTCATAACTGTAAAAAACAGTCATAAGTCACTTTTTTCAATGCTGTTGTAACTTTAAATGGTCACTAAATAAACTGTTGTAAGTTGAGGACTACCTGTAGTGAACATCTTATCCTGCTGACTGGAGACTGTGAGGGCCTGGATGGGGAACAACAGGCTTCAGCTGAACCTGTCAAGACTGAGTGGCATTAGATTTGGAGCACACTGGTCCTAGGATTGTGCCATCTTTGGAGCTGGATGGGTTTCCCTGGGCCCAGATAGACTGAGCATCTAATCTGTAATTGGGGGTTCCTCCTGGATTCATGACTCATGCCCAATGAACAGGTGGTGGCTGGGGGGTGCTCTGCTCAACTTCATCTTGTGTGCCGGTTGCGCCCCTTTTAAGATTGGCAGGCCCTGCTTACAATTACTTATGCCTTAGGTAAAGGTAAAGGTTCACCTCATACACATGTGCTAATCGTTTCTGGCTCTAGTGGGTGGTGCTCATCTCCATTACAAAGCCGAAGAGCCAGCGCTGTCTGAAGACATCTCTGTGGTCATGTAGCCAGCATGACTAAACAATGAAGGTGCATGGAACGCTATTACCTTCCCTATTTTTCTAATTGCATTTTTACATGCTTTTGAACTGCTAGGTTGGCAAAAGCTGGGACAAGTAACTGGAGCTCACTCTGTTATGCGATGCTAGGGATTTTAACTGCCAAACTGCTGACCTTTCTGATCGACAAACTCAGTGTCTTAGCCACTGAGCCACCATGTCCCTACTTATGCCCTACTCTCCCCCAAATTGGACTTCCACTCTGTGCTCTACCTGAAGCAGACCTTGAAGAATATCAGAAAACTTCAGCTGGTAGAGAATGCAACCAATGTGTGTTCCAAGCTGCATTTCCTTTCAGGTCAGATCAGGATGCTGGCTTTAATTTTTAAAACCCTTCAAGGCAAGGGACAAGCTTATCTTTTCCACCTTTTCCCAGGTTCATCCATTATAGCACCCCATTAAATCTGGCAGAGTGTGTGTGTTGTAGATTCTATTAGCTGGGGATCTACATTTGGTGGATCCCAGGAGATGTCCCTTCTCTGCTATGGCACCCTTTTGATATTCTTCCAGGACTAGGGCTCCCAGAATACCAAAGATTTGCTAAGATTTGTTATTGTTGAGATATGCATGTTTAATCCCTCTTAATGGTCTAGAAATAGCAAAACAGCCCTTCTATACATATCTGGAAATTATGGAAACTAATCAAGGAGAGAACCAACCTAGAACTAAATTACTTGACAGTGAGAACAATCATTTAATGAAATGGCTTGTCTTCAGAAATTGTGGGTGCTCTATCCCAGGAGTGTTTTAATAAGAGATTGGACAGCCATTTACCTCCTGGTTGGGAAGGAAAGGGGAAGGGGAAGGGAAGAAGAGAAAGGGAGAGAGGGAGGGAGGGTGGGTGGGAAGGAGGAAAGAAGGAAGCAAAGAGGAGGAAGGGAAAAGGAAGTGAGGGAGAGAAGGAGGGAGAGACGAAGGAACAGTAAGGGAGGGAAGAAGGAAGGGACATTTCCAACATTTCCTGCAAGCTTTCTACAAGCAATAGCAAAGCTGGTGTGGAAAGGGAACTTCACGAAGACAGCAGTGTCACTCAAACAGGAAAAGCCCAAGGGGAACATCAGGCTAGCCATAAAACAAACTTACATAGGAAAAGGAATCAAATAAAAGATATTAAAGAATCCCTATAGACAAAAACCTAAGTAATGAAGAAAACTAGACAAATAAGAAAAGGAAACCCTTACAAACACAGGACATACCAAATAAGCAAAAGAAACGGACAAAAGACACACAAAAAAATTACAAAAGAGATAGACATAAAACAAATGTGAAAAAAACCATTATAAAGCTAAAAGAGATTAGGAAAAAAACCGATAATACAATCTAACCACCCCGCGGAGTTTGCCTTCCGCACCCCGTGGAGTTTGCCCTTCGGTGGGAATAAAGACAAACTCAAACAGGATTTGAAACATTAAGCACAAATACAAACATTCACACAAAATCAACTCACAAAGGGAGAAAAGGGTATAAAAACCAGGGACTTACCATAAGAAGCCAGCTAGCCCAGGAATGCAGACTTCTCGCTGTCCCTCGCCTTCCTGAAAAATAAAAAGATCCAGTTTTCAAGCAGTTGTCTGTATCCTTGCATCGGAGCTCTCCCAGCAGGAAAATCGAATCCTCGAAGGAAAGGCATTTTGACACCTTTCAACACTGGTAGGAAGTCAGAAGCTGCTTCTGCTCCCAATGAAAAATGATGATGCAGTGATGGATGAATGGACTAGTTTTGCTTAAATTTGATCACTGTTATTATTGCTAGCAATATGTTGACATGATATGGCATTGTTTTTATTAGACTGCTGATCATACAGATGGAAGGTGAGTTTTATAGCCCTTGGTTATCAAGGACAAACATTTTTTTTTTAAATAAGGAACTTCATAATGCGGAGATTAAATGCAAAAGCCTATGGTTTCCAGAAATGTTTCTGTTTTTATCTCATCCCGGTCCCACCCCTTACATGCATGCATACATACACACAAATGCATACATAGAGCAGGCATGAGATGTGTACTCAGTATTTCAAGCAGTCCCAAATTCCCTGGAAAATTTCAAGATTCTAGCAAGCAGAAGTTCCAAGTAGCCGGAAGAAGTGTCCTCAGGGCATAGTCCAAAGATTGTAGCAGCAGATTATAGGCCATCAAGTTCTGGTTCGGATTCAAAAGCACAGAAGCAGGATTTCAGGGCACAAGTGAGAGAGGTTCCAGTAAATGGAAAAAATGTTCCCAACAAAGGGTTGCTTGCTACTGGTGGCTCTAAAACAGAGCCCACCAAGTACAGGCAATCACTGGTGGGAAGGCCCTTGCTTCACATGGAGCCATGCAGACCTCTTTTGTTCTGCCCTTTGCTCAGCCCTACTGGGAAGAAGTCATATCCCTCATTGCTGCTTCCCGTTGCTCTAAGGCTCAACAACCAAATCAGGCCCAGGCTCTCCCTGCTGATCTCTGAGGCAGGGTGCTGTTCCTTAGGGACTTCTGAAGATACCTCCTCTTTCTCAGATCCTTCAAAGGTACAGAACAGCAGCCCATGAATTCTGTCTTATTTTTAAATCAATATACATATTGTTGTGAATTAATAAAAGTACTTGAATAAAGATTATTAAGAGCTTGAAGTAAAGTGCAGGGTTCTGGCCCTGCACTTCTGATTGGCCGATAATAGCGACATCGGATTGGTCCGTTCAGGAAAATCTGATTGGCTATTAACGAGCCTCTCCCATTGGTTAACGGAGCTAGCGCTCCCTGTGTTTTCATTGGTTAAATACTCAAGAGCTTGCCTATATAAAGCGGGCTGTTGTGGCCATTGAGCTGAGCTGTTTTCACATGTAAATAAAGAGTTTGAAGTTCACTGTTCACCGGCTCATCTCCTCCTTTACGCCCATGCACAGAACATAACACTGGCGACGAGGATGGGATGTGGAGACATCAGAGCTTACTGAATGACGAAGAACTATAACAGAGCACGTGGCTGAAATGCATCAACGGCAGAACCATGTCCGGCAGCGTCATACAACCCGCTCCATTCGACCTGGCACAAGAAGACTGGGACTCATATATGGATCGTTTCCAGATGTTTCTCGAGACCAACAATTTGAAGGATGCCACTACCCGAAAGAAACGGGTGGTATTCCTAACTCATTGCGGGCCGACCGTATTCAAGATGGCCAAGGCACTAGCGAAACTGGCAGAAGTAAAGTCTATGGACTGGGACGTCCTTGAACCCCTGTTGAGGGCCCACTATGCACCAACTGTGCCAACGCTCATAAGAAGTCATGAATTTGACCAGAGAAGTCAGCGGAAGGGAGAAAGTGTTGCTGATTTCATAACGGATCTCTGGGCACTCAGAGTAAATTAATGGCAAAGGGCAACATTAGCCTTAAAGATGCCATCGCTGAAGCTACTGCAGCAGAAGCAACCAGGAAGTCGGCTGCCCAAATGCGCTGCACCCACGCCCCACATCCCAACTCGCCTGCGAAATTTCACCTCAGTCAGAAGGACAGCTTAAAACAGCCCACCACGAGGACCTCGAATAGTCATCAGAAAGCGATGAAGAAGAGGTCCACCGACTTCGGTCCGAACGAGACCAACGCCAGAGATCACAGTACCAATGCGCTGGTTGTGGAGCAAGCCACCCCTGGTCAGAATGCAAATTCCTTGACGCACTCTGCCATGTGTGCGGGAAAAGAGGCCATATCGGACGGGTCTGTAGAAGCAAGCTAGGACCCAGCCAGCCCTCAAGGGGGGCTAACTATCGCCAACTGACAGGAAGCCGTCCTGTAAAGCAAGAACCCGTGAACCACCAATGGAACAACCACTCCTACAGAAACAAAATCCTAAAGCACTCAACGAAGCGAGAAGAGGATCACCAAACTATCACGATCGGTCACGCCTCATCTCTTGATGCCAAGAAGATCTGAGTGAAAGTGGCAATCGAAAACCGGCCCTGCCTGATGGAAGTCGATTCAGGATCGTCCCTCTCAATGGTTTCCTGGAAGACCCTCAAGCAGCTCATCCCTACTGTCCGGCGGCAAGACCTCAGATTCCAAAGACTCATACTCAAAGACTATCAAGGAAATCGAATTCCGGTTGTTGGATCCAGCCGAGTCCGGGTATCGTTTAAGAACCGTACAGCATTCCTACCCCTGACTGTAATCGACAGGGATCGGCCTTGTTTGTTAGGCCTCCAATGGTTCACTCCACTCGGAATTGAAGTAGCCGGCAATCACCGAACCTGCAGCAGCGACTGGGAAGAGGACCTTGTCCAAGAATTCCAGGACGTCTTTGCAGAAAAACTAGGCGAGTACAAGGGGACCCCGATATCATTTAACCTCAATCCCGAAATAGCTCCCATCCACCTTAAGCCTCGTCAAGTTCCATTTGCCCTTAAACCAAATATTGACGAGCAGCTTGATAAATTAATAGCCCAGGGTGTGCTAGAACCAACCGATCATTCTCCCTGGGAAACCCCAATCGTGACACCCATCAAGCCGGATGGATCGATAAGAATTTGTGGGGACTACCGAACCACCTTGAACCACGCCCTTCAACAAAACGCTTACTCGGTACCGGTGGTGCAACACCTCCTCCATTCCCTGGGGGGCGGAAAAGTCTTTGCTGAACTAGACTTAGCCGAGGCATACCAGCAACTGCCTGTAGACAAAAAAAACGGCAGAGGCCCAAACGATCGTTACACACCGAGGTGCGTTTAAATGTAACCGACTCCAGTTCGGAGTAAGCGTAGCCCCGGGAATCTTTCAAAGTTTGATGGAAAGACTATTACAAGGGATAAAAGGCGTTGTCCCATATTTTGATGATGTGTTAATCGCTGCCCCGACTCAGAAAATACTAAAGGATTGCCTGATTTTGGTTCTCCAGAGATTTAAAGACTCAGGTCTCAAAGTTAAAAAAAACAAGTGTCAATTATGTACAGATCATGTAGAATTTTTAGGATATTTAATTGATAGTCAAGGCATTCACCCCACCGATAGCAAATTTAGGGCAATAAAAAATGCCCCAAAACCCTGAAATAAGGCCGAGCTCCAGGTTTTTCTAGACCTTATCAATTTTTATAACGTTTTCCTGCCTCACAAAGCAACCGTAGCCGAACCCCTACATTGTTTATTGGACAAAAAAACAATCTGGATATGGGGACACAGAGAGGAGCAGGCGTTTCGACATGTGAAAAATTTATTGACTTCTGATGCTGTTTTGATGCAGTATAACGAGACTTTGCCTTTAACGATCACGTGTGATGCATCACCATTCGGAGTGAGCGCCATTTTGAGCCACGTTTTGCCAAACGGTAGTGAAGCCCCTGTTGCCTATTTCTCAAAGACGTTATCAAAAGCAGAACGCAATTACAGTCAAATTGATAAAGAGGCCCTTGCTATTGTGTCTGCTGTTAAGAGATTTCATGAATATGTGTATGGCCGAGCCTTTACTGTAGTGACTGACCACAAACCTTTGCTGGGAATAATAGCGGGAGATAGGCCAATACCTTATATATTATCTCCCAGAATGACTCGCTGGTCAGAATTCTTGGCGGCATATAATTACAAGTTGCAACACTGTCCGGGGAAGGCCATTCCCCACGCCGACGGATTGAGCCGTGCACCACTTCCGGAGACCATTGATGACCCCGCTCTGACAGTTACAACACTGCAGATCAAGACACTTTGAACACTGCCACTCACAGCCCAAGATATCGCAATGGAAATGAAACGCAACCCCATTTTAGCACGAGTCCTCAGTTGGGTCGAGCACGGATGGCCATTGGACCAGATACCTGATGACTACGTTCCATTCAAGAATCGACAAACGGAACTATTTTCCCAGAAGGGCTGCATTATCTGGGGTGATAGAGTTGTTGTCCCAGAGCAGTTACGACGAGCGATACTAAGAACCTTGCACGATGGCCACCCCGGCATCGTGCGCATTAAAGCCCTCGCACGAAGCTACGCGTGGTGGCCGGGTATCGACAAGCAGATCAAGACATGGGTAAAAGCTTGTCACAAATGCCAGGAAGTAAGCAACACCCCTCCGAAAGCAACCCCAACTGAATGGGAAACACAGAGGGAACCATGGTCCCGTATTCATCTGGACTTTGCGGGACCCACCAAAGGACACACATTTTTATTAATGGTGGATGCCTACTCGAACTGGCTTGAAATCCATGAGATGAGGAATACAACAACCGAATCAGTCATCAGGAAACTAGACAGACTATTTACAACACACGGATTACCAGACATTCTAGTATCTGACAACGGGCCCCAATTTACCGTGCTGTCCTTTGAACAGTACCTGGAGGACCGCGGTATTCGCCATGCACTGACTTCGCTGGCGCATCCTGCGGCCAATGGAAGGGCCGAGTGCATGGTACAATTTGTCAAGAAAACCTTGCATAAAATGGATTATGGCGATATAGAAGACAAGATTAAATGGATACTCCTTTTGCAGCGTATCACTCCGCACAGCGTCACCAATAAAACTCCCGCCGAGTTATTAATGGGGCGGAAGCTCCACTCCCATCTCGACCGTCTGCATCCATCATATGAACCTGAAAAACCACACTGTTCCAGCGGGAAATGCCGTAACTTCCAGGTAGGCGATTTGCTTTTCGCTAGGAACTTTTTGGGTGATCCGTTGTGGGTCGAGGCAACTGTAGTCCAAGTAACCGGCCCTAGATCGTACCACGTGAGATGTCGCAATGGTAGAATATGGAAGCGCCATATTGATCAGCTGCGTTCAAGGCTACAGTTGGGGATCTCCGAGTCCCCTGACTTCCAAACCGAGGGGGGAGGAGATACCGAGGAAGCTGAATTTGAAATGGCAGAAAGTTTAAGCGGAAGTAACGACTGCTCAGAGGCAACACGTGAAGAAGGATCGGGAATGGGGGTGAGCTTACCTCGAAGAGATGCCGAGAACATTAGCGGCAATGAAAATTTGAATACAGAACGGGAGGCACCCTCTTCACCAGATAGCGTCCTACCCCAACAAGACTGTAGCCAAATACCGGGAGAACAACATAAATCAAATAGACAATCAAAACAACCTGCCTACCTCAAAGACTACATGACCGCACCCCTTAAACGAAACCCGGGGGGAAGGGGTGTTGTGAATTAATAAAAGTACTTGAATAAAGATTATTAAGAGCTTGAAGTAAAGTGCAGGGTTCTGGCCCTGCACTTCTGATTGGCCAATAATAGTGACATCGGATTGGTCCGTTCAGGAAAATCTGATTGGCTATTAACGAGCCTCTCCCATTGGTTAACGGAGCTAGCGCTCCCTGTGTTTTCATTGGTTAAATACTCAAGAGCTTGCCTATATAGGGGGCCATTGCAGCCATAGAGCTGAGCTGTTTTCACATGTAAATAAAGAGTTTGAAGTTCACTGTTTACCGGCTCGTCTCCTCCTTTGCACCCATGCACAGAACATAACACATATAACATTTCTTTTCTTTGTTGACATGTACAAGCATGTTTTAATATCTTCTTTATTAAGGTCACAGGCCATTTTTGAAATAGGATTTCCAGAGAGTCAGATGGAAAAACATGGACATTTCTGATTAAATTGGGGGAAAATAAAACAGGAAAATAAAGTATAAACAACTAGATTAAAAGTTAAATATTTGAGGCTAAATTATTTAAATATAAGATTACAGATAGTTCCTGCTTAATAGTCCTAATTGGGGCCAGAATTTCCATCACTAAATAAAGCAATTGTTAAATGAGACTTTGCATGACCACACAATTTACCAATGGAAATTCCAGTAGTCCTGGCTGCAATTTTTTATTTTTTAAAATGTATTTATTTTTATTCCACCTTTATTATTTCTATCAATAATTCAAGTAGTGAAACTACCTAATATTCCTTCCTCCTCCTTTTTTTCCCATAACAACAACCAGGGGTGGGATTCTACCAGTTCGCACCTATTCGCTAGAACCAGTTGTTAGCATTCTAAGCAGTTCAGAGAACTGGTTGTTAGAAGAAATCACTGGCCTAATCCTGTAAGGAAAGCAGGAAGGAAACATTCTGGTGTTGCTTATAGAAACTGCCTCTCCGTTAACCCTTATTACGTTCTTGGCAGGACTAGACTTCCCATCTCAGGAACGTCTCTGGAGTTTTTTTCCCCTCCTTTGTGGTACTTTGCTTGTGTGGAGTGACCATTCAAAGTTACAATGGCACTGAAAAAAGTGACTTATGACCATTTTTCACACTTATAACTGTTGCAGCATCCCCACAGTCATGAGAGGCCAGGTGAGGAGATGCGTGCCTCAATGTGAGTGATATTGAGTTGACCACACTCAGCCAATAACATGATCACCAAGCCATGTCCACCCAGTCACATGACCACCAAGCCACACCTACAGAACCAGTTGTTAAAATTTTTGAATCCCACCCCTGACAACATCCCTATGAGTGAGTTGGGCTGACTGGCCCAAAGTCTCCCAGCTGGCTTTCATGTCTAAGGCAGGACTAGAACTCAGAGTGTCCTAGTTTCTAGCCTGGTGCCTTAACCACTAGACCAGGGGTCTCCAAACTTGGCAACTTTAAGACTTCAACTCCCAGAATTCTCCAGCCAGCATAGCATAGCTAAGTCCACCAGTCCTTTAAGTTGCCAAGTTTGGAGATCTCTGCACTAGACCAAGCCAGCTCTAGATTTGTTAGATGTTGCGTGGGGATCTCCCACTTCTCCTAACTTGTTGCACTTGTCTCAAATCCCCCTATCCATCTATCGTCTCCCAACTCTGTCCTCCTGGCCACCCTGCACTCTCCCATCTTGTTGCCCCCTGATTGTCCACAAGGAAAATAGGAAGGAGATGGGCTGACTTTCCCCACCAATGTTCTCTGCCCCCTGGAAGAGTTGGAATATGTTACGAATACAAATCAACAGTGAAGTTACAAATACTGTGGTCTTCTGTGTATTTTGATAACATGCATTTTATGCCATGAGTCTTTTAGTCTTGCAGCCTGCATGCAGTAAGTCAGCTGGAAATTGATAGGGTAAATTGTTCTCCCTTTGAAGCTGCTGCTGATAACATGAAAGGAAGAAAGTGAAATGATTATAAAAGTTTTATAATCAATAATGAATGACCAGGAATTATTTATTGGACAGTAAATCCATGGAAGCAAGCTTTTACTCATTTTTGTGTTGTCACAAACATAACAGATAACTAGGCATAATCAATAAGAAGCTAATTTCCACACTTTCTAAGAAATGATTGATTTTATGAACATTTATATGCTTTATATATTAAACTGACAAAAACTCCTTTTGAGCAATTTCAGAACTTTGCTCTCCTGTGACTGTTTCAAGAGCATAGATAACCTATGCATTTTATGACTTTAAAGAAAATATTACTGTTCTCATTGAAGACCTTGGTATTCTGTTAACATTTTCAATTTATTGGAAGCTCTGTGCGCTTGAAAAAGATTCAAAGCAATAAACTTTAAAACTGTATTTTCCCATTTCATCAGTAATTATTTTATTCATCACATCTCTTTGGAGGTAGGGAGTTTCATATGTATGTATAACATATAACTGTATGTACACACATTGACTAATCACAGGGAAAACTATTATTAGTACATTTCTCTACAATTATAAAAAAAGGCATCAGTAAAGATGCTTACTAAAAAGATTTTTCATTTAGGTAAAATTAAAGCTGATATATACTTCCTGCAAGTAAATGTAATTTATTTCTAAGGAGATATGTAGAAGATTGCATTATAAGCTTTGTTCTAATGTAAACAGTTCTGCAAATAGCTCAATATCTTTCTTTAAAAATGAATTATATCAGGAGCATTTACTGTTACTTGTAAGTACAATGAATTGCAGTTGCAAAATTCCTTGCCACTTCCTTTTTGTTTTGTTTTGTTGCTTTTAATCCACAGATTTATGAATGCCATTACTCAGCAAGAAATATAATTTGCATAGCAATATATGGTAGAGAATCATGATTTCTTTAATCCTGCTGTTTTATGCCAATTTTACTGTACACATTTTATTAAGCCACCTACCAAGTAGTGATGATTTCATAGTAACTAGTCATATTTTCCAGGGTTTGGTTTTTTTCCTTTCCTTTCTTTTCCTTTTTCCTTTTTCCTTTTCTTTCCCTTCATTTATGTTTCTGCTTCTTTTCTGGAGTTTCATTGGAAGAATCACATTAATGCTTATCTTCACTTTAGAGTTGTGATGAAACAGTACAAAGCATTAGTGTCATATTTTGAACATATTTTAGTGGGCGGCTGAGCATTTTCATTTATGTATTCTTTGATTATCCAAAGACTTCTGTCCTTTTAAAAAAATTTAATTTCAAATTGCTTGGAACAACTCAAAAGTGCTCTACAGCCAAAGTTATAAACATGAACCATGCAATGGCAATTCATCATTACCTGTGTCCCTTCTTTCATAATTAAATGGAAAAAAATATGGATGTCCCCAGGTGTGAAGGGGATTATCTTTTTGTTGGTGGTGTTATTTCTGCACCATATGACTAGTCAACTGTAGTATGGTTTTTATTTCTACAGATGTCCACAGAGAAATTAAATCTAATTGGAAAAACAGAAAATGCTCTGCTGTGGAGAATCTACTCTGCAATTCCTGTGAGTTTGAATAGTTTATTGCTCTCCAGAGTGGGTTCTCCAGGTCATATATAAGCGCCATTTTTGTTATTCTCTATTGTCTTCAGAATGGCTGGATGGCTGCAATGTATATTTTTGCTTTTTAATAAACAAAAGCCATGAAATAGGTTCACCAAACCTATCATGATGTTATTATGATGCCCTGAGGTCATTTTTGAAATATACAGTGTGGTTTCTAGCTATGAAAAGTTGCCAATTCCTGCTGCACAAGTTTGTCCTTTGGATCAAAGGACTTAAACATTTTATTATGTTTTCTTCATGTATGTTAAATTTAATGTGTATGCATGTATATGATGGGTATGGGTTTCTGGAATGAAGCACGAGAATTATAAAGAAAGTATACTATAATAATTCAGAAAACTTTCTTAATAACGGCTTGATTGTCCAGAATATTTCCTTCCTTCCTTCCTTCCTTCCTTCCTTCCTTCCTTCCTTCCTTCCTTCCTTCCCTCCCTCCCTCCCTCCCTCCCTCCATCTTAGCATCATTCCCCACTCTTACCATGTGAATTCTTTATTAAAAGGAAAGTGTGTATGTTAATTTAAACTAAATTTCAATACATTCTTTTAAAATGTTTTATGAACACTACCAAAGTCAGTTAGTCTCATATGTTTTATGTTTTCTCCATCTCTGAAATAATCAATTTTTTAAAATATCATATTTGAAATAATTTTGCTCTCATATTTTTTCTTCCTGCTGTTTTATCATATTAAGAGGTCATAACTCTTTGTTTATGATCTTGCAGTCTGTTAATTTGGAGCCTTTGACGTAGACTAGAGATTATGTATGATCGTACTATCAAGTAAGACACATATTGTAAGATACTACAAATCTTGATAATGATTCCAAGTATTTCTCAAGAGAACTTAATGGAAATGGCAACAGATTCCACTTGACTTTATGTATCAAATTTCAACTGATCTCTGATGCCATTTAGTTTGAGATAGGTAGGTAGGTAAGTAGATAGGTAGATAGATGCTTATTCTTTTTTAATCAGGATAATTTCTATTCTTTGAGTTTGAACTAGTTCTAAAATTGGTTTTCATCTCTGAAATGCTCAGTTTATCACCACTGTTAACTCTGAAATCTTGTTTGAACTTTAAGCTGCCATAAGAGAGGAAAAACATAAAAATGGCAGTTGGAAGTGTCAGTTGTTAGTGGGAACTCAAGTCTGATAATGTGTCTATATGTGCTTTCTAGGAATTTTGCACTCTGCAACTGCTGTGGTGCTACTTACCTCTTTGATCATTGGTGGGGATGGAAGGAGACTGGTATCTTACTTACCAAGCACCCCAGAATACCGGAAAGTCCTAGAAGCACCTGGAGTCTTGGCTAGATCTGGGCCTGGAGCTGGAGTTGAAGCTAGGGTCAATCCATTGTGAGTTGTGATTTCAGTTGGCTTTGCCAATGGTGCCCCCAACTCAGGCAAGTCCCAGCAGAGCTGAAGTCAACAATAAAACCAACAGTAGGGAAAAAGCACGATATTTGCTGGGCTATTAGGGGCTTCTTCAATGTTGGCTGATGACCAGGTAAGATCCTTCCAATGATGATGGTGATGACTTGGACAGTTGCAATGCATTTTGCTCCACAGGGAAGTACGTTAGAGGACTGTTTTGGTTAGATGTAATAAGTTATTAAGTAATACTTGGTAGCACCAGCCTGTAGGAAACTGCATTTATTTAAAAGTCTCATTCTGCAATCTGAAGATTTCTCCCAGCCTTGACTCATTGTCCTCCATTTTGTCCTGCTGGGACCCTTCTTCTCATTTCTCTTTCTTGTTCATATAGCTATTCTGGGTTGTGACCTATATCGCTATATGGAAAAGTGGCATGGTGGATTGTTGGCTGTATGTATCACAGGAGACCTAATTCCCTAGAGGCTACTAAGTCTTTGTTGTTGGAATGGCTGGGATGGTTGAGTGCCTGGGGACAAATGGGTTGACTAGGGCCATTTCCTTTGGCTTACATGTGATATGTGTGGAGAATTTTGGTGAATATGTATTCTGATTTGGAAGGAGGGATTGAAGGGTAGGAATGGGTGAGGGAATGAAATGGCAAACAAGAATCTCATGCAAGAATCTCATACTGGTGACAAGAGAGGTAGAAATGATGGGAACCTGGGATTGGTTGCACCACAAGACCAACACCCTAGACATCATTTATATAATATTGCTTTGTTTTAAAATGTGAACATTTGCTTCAACTGATATTTAAATTCTCCAAAGTTTAAGATATAATAGAAATATTCTATTGAGAAACATCTGATTCATTATGTATGAGCCTTAATGACACAGTGGTTGGAATGCAGTACTGGAGGCTACTTCCATTAACTGTTGGCTGCCTGCAGTTTGGCAATTTGATTCTCACTGGCTAAAGGTTGACTCAGCCTTCCATCCCTCCAAGGTTGGTAAAACGAGGTAACAGATTATTAGGAGCAATATGCTGACTCTGTAAACCAGTTACAGAGGGCTGTAAAGTACTGTGAAGTGGTACATAAGTCTAAGTGCTATTGCTATTATTTTACAGTTTTTCTATTTTAAGGGGATTAAAAAAAGTAGACGCTGTTAAGCCTGTGTTCCCCAACCAGGGTTAAGGAGACAAGCTAAACAGAATGTGCACGTTAGTCAGATAGGCATACAGATAAATGTGTGAGATAAGTTTGTATGTTTATTAACATACAGTAAAAATAACAGATACGCTTGTGCTATCAAAAGATAGTTTATTCCATTTAGAGTTTATAGCATAGTCAAAATAACAGTCCATTAGTCATGTATCATTTTAGTCAGTCCATTCAAGGATATTCAGTTAGCAAAGTCCGTGTAGAATATCCAATGTCAGTTCACTTACAAATCAGTCCTTTGTCTCTCCTTTTCAGTAGGGGAAAAACGCAGTCTTCAGTCCATGCAGTAATTAGGGATCATCAAGCCAAAGAGAGCAAGCTGACGTTCCTTGCTTCTTTTATGGTGCTTTCACAACCACTCCCTTAATTACAACCCTACAGTTAAAGTTGCAGACACTTTAACTAACAAACTATGATAACATATTTTTTATTTTACCTAAACCAGTTAGGGTAAACAATGTTATCCCTAACATTCTCCCCTTTTAGGTTAAATAACAATATAATTAAGAACTATTTCCATCTTTAAATCATATTTGTTACAACTCTCTTTAAACTTAATTACTCCTTGAGCTTTTGTAAATTGGTCTGCAATGTTTTCTTCTGTCATGCAGTATTCCAATTTAATTAGCCCATTCTTTACAGATTCTCTAACATTTAAGTATCTTAAATCAGTATGCTTTGATCTAGTTTTTACAGCAATATTAATAGCTAACTTTATGGCTGCTTGGTTGTCCTCGTATACAATTATGGAATCTTTAACAATTACACCCATGTCTAATAATAACTGTTTGTACAGAATTAAGTCAGTGCATAGTAATGACAGACATGAAAATTCCGCTTCCATCGTGGACAAGCTAATATGCTGTTGTCTGATTGACCTCCATCCTATTAGTGTCTTACCAAATAATATAGCCATCCCAGATGTTGATTTTCTAGTGTTGCATCTGCATAGGCACTAAGACTCAAATCACCCTTTGGTTCTATATACAATGCATGGTTCATTGTTCCTTTAAGATATCTTAAAATTCTCTTTAATGATTGCCAATGACATTGATGTGGATCCGAATTAAAACGTGCCAGCTGATTAACACTATAAGCTATATCTGGCCTTGACCAATTGCTTATATATGATAAGCTACCAATCAAAGATTGATATATTGACTTATCAAATTTGGGACTTTGATCATCAGTTTGGCAAACTTCCTGACTCATTGGAGTCTTTGCTGTTTTACAAAGTTCCATTTTATACGTTTTAATTAATTGGCAAATTTTATCTTCTTGAGATATCTTAAATCCATTTTTTGTTTTATTAATTGTCAATCCTAGATACTTTTTAATTTCACCAAATGCTTTAATTTTATCTTTTTGGCTAATAATGATATAATCTCATTAGCTTCATTATTAGTCTTAGTTATCAAAGCAATATCATCTGTAAATAATAACAATAATGACACTGTTCCATTATTTTCTCTTTTAAACACACATGGATCTGCTAAACCAGATTTAAAACCTATATTGTTTAATTCTTTCACAATATATTGGTTCCACTCAAAGCCTGATTGTTTCAACCCATAAAGACTCTTTTTGAGTTCCCAACAATCATTACTATTTATTTGATTGTCTTTTATAATAATTGGCTTTTTCAAATATATAGTGTGCTGCAATGGTGCATGCAAATAAGCAGTTTCTACATCTAAATGGTTAATGACATAGTTTTTCTTAGCTGCCCACACTAAAGCTGCTCTCAAAGATGTTGCCTGAAGACTTGGTACAAAAACTTCATCGTAATCAGATGCAGTTTGATTAAATCCTTGAGCTACCAACCTAGCTTTATGGGTAACAGTGCCATCATTTCCAGTTTTTACTTTAAATATCCATTTGCACCCAATGGATTTTTCTCCTGGAGGTAATTTAGCATCTTCATATACTTTCATTACCTTTAATGAATTTAGTTTTTTTTTCCATTGCCTTTTGCCAATTCTCCTGATCCTTAGCAGGATACATCTTAAGTTCATCTATACTAGTTGGAACTTTAGTTACTTGGCAAACTATACTTGCTTGATACCTATCAGGTGGTCTAGTTACATGTGTAGTACGTCTAGGTATTACAGGACTTATAGGTGGACTTTCATTTATTTACTGTTCTTGATTATCTAACTCTTCCTGATCAACTGTTTCCTCTTGTTCTGGTCCTATTTGTTCTTCGTGGACTTCTTCTTTAATTGGACTCTTCTTATAACTAGTCTGATCTTTTTGTCTTTTGTAGGGTTCAATAATTACTTCATTATTTAAATCTTGCTCCAATCTATTCCATCCTACATGTTCTAGGAATTTAGCACGAGCACTGGTGTAAACTCTAGATGTACCTGGTTCCCAGAATCTATAAGATCTGTGATTAGATTTATATCCTACAAAAAATAATCTTTTAACTGTATGCTGTCCTTTGTGTCTGAGTTATGAAGGGATATGCACCCATGCTGGTGCTCCAAATGTGTGCATGTAACTTAAATCAGGTTTTGTACCATGCCACAGTATGAATGGTAATTCACCTGTTGTTGAATTAACAACATTATTTAATATATGATTACCGCACATTATTGCTTCTCCCCATAAATTGTCAGGTAATCCTGAATCAGACATCATAGTACATGCCATTGACTGTAGTGTTTGGCCTCGTCTCTCTATAAAGGCATTATGTTGTGGCCTATATGGTGCAGACTTTTTATGTTGAATACCTAACATTCTAAGTCTATTCTGGAATTTATTATTTGTAAATTCCGTACCATTATCTGTTATAAGATTTACTAATTTCTTTTTAGTTTTCCTTTCAGCAAATTTTATCCAATTAAAGAGATTTAGATACGTTTCAGTTTTGCTCTTCATTAAATAGCAAAACCCATATCTAGAATAGTGGTCCATTATACTTAGTATGTATCGAGCACCTCCTACACTTGGTTTTTTCGGACCTATTAAATCAGCAAATACTACTTCTAAAGGCTCTTTGGTAGTAAATCCATCAACTCTATTAGCCGATATGACCCTGCTTTTGCTTTGATTACAAATAGAACATTGCAAATACTTATTACAAGGTTTCAAACTTATTCCTTTAGATAATTCAACAGTTTTCTTAAGCATTTTAAAATTTAAATGCCCTAGCCTTCAATGTAACAAGTGAATACATTCATCATGAGGTTTCTTATTGTCATAAACCGTGTTAGTCACCTCTAAACCATTATCATTTAACACATACAATTCACTTCTTAAAGATGCAGTAATTTTCTTATCTTCTTTTTCAATTATGCAGTTATCTCCTTTAAAGGTAACTACATATCCTAGTTTAACCAAAATTCTAACTGAAATTAAATTAAACTTAAGTTGTGGTACATATAACATTTTTACATTTTCTTTTATAAAAGAACAATATGCTATACCTTGACCTTTAGCTTTCAGTTTCCAGCCATTGGCTAACGATATCTGCTGTGTACTCTGGGACATTGTAATAAAATTTTTGTTATCATTTGTTATACAGTGGGATGTTCCACTGTCAATCACCCATAAATTATTTTTTACAGCTCCGTTAGTACACATGGCTAACTCTAAATATTTATTTATGTTTTGGTTACTTTTAGTATTCTGGCCAGCGTTCTGGCGCTTTGCTTTTTTACAAAATCTTGCCAAATGTCCTCTTCCTCCACAATTAAAACACTTTTTAATTGCGTATGCAGTAGGAGATTCATTATCTTCTTTTTGAGGTTGCTCCCTCCTTAACTGGTCTGTTTCAAGTCTTCTTCTTGCCTCTTCAATCAATCTGCCAGTTATATCAGTTAAAGTTAAACTTTCCTTAGGCAAAATTTTAAGGGAAGTGACGTAGTTATCATAACTTTCGTTTAGTGATGATAGAATTATGTAGACTTGGTGTAGTTCAGAGAAAATAAGCTCTTTCTCGTGCAGTTCTTGAAAAATGCTTTTTATAGAATTCAAATGACTCAGCATATCACCATTCCTCTGGAGATGCGTCCTGAAAAGCTTCCGTGTTAGATTTATGTAAGCACCAACGTTATCTCGGACATAAATCCTCTTCAGCTTCTGCCAACACCGAACAGCCGTTTGCTCTCCACGAATATGAACAACTTGCTGGTCAGACAGTGTTAGTCCTATTATGCAAATAGCTTGTTCATTTTTCTGCATAAAATCTTTTATCTTTAGTCTATCTTCCTCAATCTCTGGATCCCATTCCTCTACGTTTGGTGGGTTTTCAATTATGTTCCACAGACCTTCTCTTCGTAGAAGTAGACTACATTTCATAGACCATGATACATAGTTTGTTCCATCCAGCTTGGATATAAGGGACAAACTTTGTAGATTGACTTGTGCCATGTTTTCTTATATATGGATATAAAACTATAATTAATAAAACACAGCTGTCTGTTTCCTGTAATGTTTAACAACACAAACTCTCACTTTTTACATAAATCTGTTTTATCTTAGTTAAACTGACTTTGCAGCCTCTGGGCCCATAACCAGTGTTAAGCCTGTGTTCCCCAACCAGGGTTAAGGAGACAAGCTAAACAGAATGTGCAGCGTTAGTCAGATAGGCATACAGATAAATGTGTGAGATAAGTTTGTATGTTTATTAACATACAGTAAAAATGACAGATACGCTTGTGCTATCAAAAGATAGTTTATTCCATTTAGAGTTTATAGCATAGTCAAAATAACAGTCCATTAGTCATGTATCATTTTAGTCAGTCCATTCAAGGATATTCAGTTAGCAAAGTCCGTGTAGAATATCCAATGTCAGTTCACTTACAAATCAGTCCTTTGTCTCTCCTTTTCAGTAGGGGAAAAACGCAGTCTTCAGTCCATGCAGTAATTAGGGATCATCAAGCCAGAGAGAGCAAGCTGACGTTCCTTGCTTCTTTTATGGTGCTTTTACAACCACTCCCTAAATTACAACCCTACAGTTAAAGTTGTAGACACTTTAACTAACAAACTATGATAACATATTTATTATTTTACCTAAACCAGTTAGGGTAAACAATGTTATCCCTAACAGACGCTATCAATAAATATACTCTTGAAAAAGATGAAGTTGTCAATTAAAGCTATGGATTCAGTTTTTCCAAATATTGTCTTTAAAACAAACAAATAAATAAACAAACAAACAAATAAATAAATAAAATAATCTGACTAGTATTAAATTTTGAATTCAGTATAAATTCTCCTTCTTATATATATATATTTAGAATATCTACTCATAGTATCTTTACTTAATTGGGCTGATCTGGGCTCGAAATGTAATCAGTTAGACATAAATGCTATCACTATGATATTGATTCAAATATTGTACTATATTATAACTAGAAAATTGCATTTTGACTCTTTTTTCAAGCCAAATTGTCATGATGCGGTAATCCAGAGTTTAAAAAAATAATTTAACGAACTGTTACATGGAAAATTTGGATAGATGTTGAGATATTTTTATGGTAGGCCATTAAATGATAATGATGACCTATTATCATTTCTTATGCTAAAGGACAAATATCAAGTATCCTTTGTTGTCCGCTGGCAATATTTATAAAAACATCTATTGCCATCTCAATTTGGCCAAGTTACTTTCATCTTCAGAAATCCTTAAATTATTATATTTGTGTTGTGTTATGACACTAAAATTCCACAATTAGTTTTTTAAATCCTTCTTAATAAATTAACTGTCAATTAAAATTTACAGTTGATCTGTAAATTTTAAAGGCCAGATAAAATAAGTAATTAGAGATGCCAATTTTATCAAAATAATAAGGGACTGCTATTCAACAAAAATAGTACCTTGGATTTATGACAACACCCCTCCTCCGCTTGACAAAAGACTTATTCCCCAAGAGTGGAAAATACATTTATGCCTTCAATTATTCAGTGGATAGAAGAGCTGATGTTATGAACTAGCTGTTTAGTAAACTTTGTATGGATGATTATAATAACTGTTTATTAAAATGTTGGATTCATGAATATTATTATTTGTTGTTATTACTGCTGCTGTTGTTAATAAACAATTTTGGAGATGTGGTGATTCTGGATTCTTTCTAAGGACCTAAGATAGTTAAATATACCGTTGTAATATGTACTATGCCAAGCAATGCAACTTTTTGTAATTGATGTTTTGAGATTCTGTCCCTTTTATGTACATGGTTGTTTTTTTCAGATCATTTGGTATTGGCACCATTATCAACATGATAATCATCATTTTCCTGAATGGTTCAGGCAGACACCTGCTCGATTCACTGATATATAATGAAGAGCTGGGGAGGTACCATATAATCATCTATGGAAGATTTGGTTTTTATAGCCAATTGTAATAAAAAGTATTTCCAGTCTTCCTGTGCAGCTGATTTTCTGGTTTGGTGTACCTAGTGTGTCTGACAGATGAACAAGCCCACAAATAGAAGTGTACAAAGACTGATTTTTTTGGATTAGCACAGCTTAATTTCCCCCCTAGATTTCTGAAGCAATGTCCTGACCCAATTTCAAAATCAATCCCAGCAACTATTAGCTAGGAAGAGCCAACTGTTTGTTATGTGGTGGCGCAGTGGTTAGAATGCAGTATTGCAGGCTAATGCTGCCAACTCAGCAGTTCAATTCTGACCAGCTCAGGGTTGACTCAGCCTTCTATCCTTTCAAAGTTGGTAAAATGAGGATCCAGATAGCTTGCAAAAAGCTGATTTTGTAAATCACTTAGAAGGGCTGTAAATCACTGTGAAATAGTACATAAGTCTAAGTGCTATTACTACTAACAGTTTGGAATTCTTCTTTACCCATATGATAGATGGCTGAAGAAGACTGGAAAAGTTAGCATTAAATGAATCAGCACTATATAATGAATACGTTATCAAGACTCTTCTTTAATACATACTTTTTGATAATATCTACTTTTACAAAGTTGATCTGAATTCTTTGTGGGTGGAAGTTTCATTTTGCTTACCCATATATGTAGCATACTAGTTCTTTACTACTCTACTTGTTATCCATTTGGACAAAAAAGATTGCTTGCTCAAATGAAATCCCAGGAAGAATAGAAATAAACATTTAGCTTTTGTAGTCTGGAAGAAAAATAGGGATGAAGGGCTAAAATCCAACTTAATTACTCAAACTATACAACTGTGTTTCTCTCGTGTGTGCCTGAATGCACACTCACATAGAGATCAAGTGTGGGGTTCTTACAACTAACTGGGAAGCAATTTAGAAGTCTCCAAATAATTTGGACTACTACTCCTCTAATTCCTTTCCTATAGAGGCTTATTGGCAGGTAAAATTTAAAAATATCTGGAGCACTCCAATTTACTTAATCTCCCAGTTTTGTGTTTGTCTCCAATTTCCTCCACAAAATGCAGCTCAAAAGATTTCTGTCTGATTGCTAATGCAAAAACTACTCGAAGGTTTGACCCTCAAAGCAGGAAATGCAGAAACTGATTCTAAAAAGGAAATGAAATTATTCTCAGAAGAATATTCTCCAATTGAATCGGTGTCTTACTCATAATGCTCTTCTTCCAAAAGACCAAGACTTATTTTAGTAGCCGGCAACCCAGGAGGATTTTTAGCTTGATGATTTCTGAAATCTCCAACTGATGTCATCTGTATTTGTCACCATTTGTAAGAAAGTAGAAATGGAGCAGGGATTTGGATCCATTTAAGACTACTGCTTTTTTTAGTTGGAAACACAAGTGACTGGCAAAATAGACTACAAATCAAAATTTCATGGCTAAACCAAGCTGTTTAAACCTATTTAAATCCATACCCTTGGGTTCCTTTTATTCATTCCTAATGTTTTTAAAAACACCCTGCATCATCTATAGAAAATGTTGTACAAACAATTAAGGAGTCTTTTTTTCCTGCTTGCAATAGTATAAAAAAGAGGGACCTGAAACAAAGGAAAACATAGAAGGATTTTCATAGAAGTTGTGAGTTACAAAGCTGGGAATGGTAGAGATCTGATCTGCTGTGTAGTTCTGGTGGGGCTAGATGCACATGTCCATTTACTTGTTGAGTCACCATGAACAGGTAAAAGCCACACTTTGAAATGCAACAAGGGAGGCCTGTTCTTATGGAATAGAACATTGAGGTGATCAAATACTGGAATCTTTGCAGCTTTCTCACCTTGTTGCAAAATACATGTCCTTGTTAAGCTGCCCTCCAACTGAATTCAAAATAGAGCTTCCACTCTTTTAGGGTGATGTGATTTCAAATTACTATGCCTGTGAGTGGGGATAGTTTGCTTGAGATTGATCAGAATATTCAAAAGAGGAAAAATGAAATTCTAGGTCAAAGCAAGGAGGAATATCTAAGTCAAGGTGTGTATATATATTATATACATATATACTGTATTATAGCCAGATGTTTTCAAATTTAGCAATGTTTAGTATGACTATGCAAATATCACCTAAACAGATATGCCTGTACTGTGGAAAGTGGCAAGCTTACCAGTTGGAAGCTTACCAGATAAAATAAGATATATCTCATTTCACTGTATACAACTTTATCTCATTTTATTGTATCTTACTGTGACTGTTCATGCTTTGATATGGTCAACTGATTAATCAATAAAGTATTCTACTACTACTGTGACAAGTTGGATGTGATATTCATCTCAGTTCACTCCCATGTGATAAGTCCAGGGTACCAAATAATTAAATGTTTAGAATTGTTCACTTTTTTTTCAATTGGGATGAACCTTACAAACAATAAAGGCCATTATAAAAGATTGAAGCATGTTATCTTTCCCCCCCTTTCCCTGTAATCCCTTTTATCGGCATGGAGTTGGGGCAACTGGAGTGAGTTGGATGCCCTTCCTGATGCCTACATGGAGTTCAAAGCAGATATTTTCTCTTTGTGCCCTGATAGAGAAACACCTGTCGCTGCCTAGGATTGAACTCTCAACCTCCCAAATATGGGATGAGCATCTTCATTTCTAGGCAACCATGCCACTCAGATCGAAGCATGTTATATATTCTACTTCTGGCTTGGTCTTAACAATTAAAGGGTTGAATTTCAAAAGATGGCTGTCAGCATGTTTTAGAATAGAAATAAATAACTGGAATCCCAAACTTGGATGCATACATGACAGCTTTGGTCAAAGCCAGCCTCCCAAATACTCAACTGCTGTCAAATAATTTTTAGTCCTATAGAAAGAAATTATTGAATGCCGGACTTGTGAATCTTTATAATAAGTATAATTGTGAAGGAATATAAATACATAAGAATATGGAGTGTTATTTAAGACTTCATAATCATATGTATTTATACTTCTTCACAGTTAGAGTGAACATGTAAGATATTATAATAATTTATGTATAAATATATAAACATAAATATAAAAGACTAACATGACTTTTTTCTTACAATGTCTATAAATATTTATGAAATCAAAATTAATTTTTGACCTTGCTGTACTTATTCATTTTAGAACTAATTCCCTGGGATACCACTTAAAAATACCTAGCATGGCTCTTGACCCAGGAAAAATTGTGCATCCTTTTTTTTAGGACAGGAAAAGATAAAAATGCAAGCTGATAAGGGGCTGCCAGTCAAAAGAGTACACTCTGCCTTAATAATTATTGTTGTTGAAGATAGACAGCAGATATAGCCATTCAACCATAAAGTTATTTTTCTTAAATTACATTCCAAAGAGTACATCACACTTTGGCAGGAGGGAGGATAACCTTAGATCAATATAACGATGGGAATGCAGGTGGCTATGTGATACATGCCTTGAAGTAAGACTGAATTGATCCAGGTTCTTAGTTCATCCTCAATCATGGAAATTTCTGAGTATTTTGGTCCTTTCAGCCCATTCTATAATACAAGATTGTGATTAGAGTGTGATTATTTAAAGATGGACATCATGAAGTAAGTTATGGTGCCATCCTGAAAGAAAGATAACACAGATATGCCTTGATTTCTCACCACAATTGGGAACAGAAGTTCTGTTGTAAGTAATTGTGATTGTAAATCGAGTTGGGTTTGAGTTTACAAAATTGTATAGCAGTCATTAAGTGAATATCTGTGGTTGAATCAGTTGCCAATCCTCTGAATTTTGATTACATGACCATGAGGATGCTACAACAGTAGTAAGTGTGAAAAGTGGTCATAAGTCACCTTTTTCAGTGCTGTTGTAACTTCAAGCAAATTGTTGTAAGTGGACAATTACCTGTACAACTTAAGAAACTCTTTAAGGGATTCTGATACTTTTTTTTAAAATCAACATTAATGAATTCAAATTATTCTCATAACTATTAAAAATCAACAAAACTATATTTTGTAGAATGAAAACTGTTACACCTATAAATCTTGCTAAGTCAGATTTTATGCATTCATAATGTTCATATGTTGTCTTATAATGAGCATGGTAGCTTTCAAAAAGTAAAACAATTACATGCGGCATTAAAATAAGAACATCTACACACATTATAAAACCAGTTGCTTGTATATGTATATGCCTTTGAGTCTGTGCTGATTCCTGGTGACCACCAACAATCTTTGTAGTTTTCTTGGTAAGGTTTTTCAGAAGTAGACATCCAGCTGGCTTTCATGCCTAGTGCAGTGCTACAACTCACAGTCTCCCAGTTTCCAGCCTGATGCCTTCAACACCACACAAAACTGGCTCTCTGTAGATTAAATAACACAATTTAAAACTTGCAGCAACAGTAACAAAATTGTTAAACACCAAGCAACTGTTAGTTGCTTCAAGCTAAGACTATTAGTTGCTTCAAACTTCCATGACACAATGCTTTAGGTTTAATTACAAGAAGAGATCAAAAAGGATTTGGAAAGGCTTCTGGTTTGAGCTTCTTTGGTGACAGACCGAAATCTGTGATTGTGCGCAGTTTCGATCTGTGCTCACCGCTAGAGCGTCCCGAGCTGGCTGGTTTCGGGGCTTAGCCCCCCTGTAGAGGTGGTGAAGAGAGGGGAGACTGCCAGCAGGGTCAAGGAGAGTCCCATTTCTCCTCTCCAGCTGGCCATTACTCCCTTTTTTGAAGGCAGTTGCAGCAGTGGTCAGAAATGGCCACCTCAAAGAAGAACTCAACTGGAAAAGAATATGCAGGAGGAAGATAAGAAGAGAAAGTTTTGGCTGACCGGGTCAAACTGAAAAAGCAACAATATCAAGTACCTTGGAATTTGAATTATAAAGAACAACATTGTTCCCAAAGAAGACTTTGAAATGACGAATGAGAGAGGGAAGGGAAAGGATTTGTTTTTTTTTTTCTTTTCTTCCCTATATTGACAACTAAGAGATTTAAGCAAGGAACCGGCAAAAATTCTCTTTGACACTAACAGGTATTTAAGCTGAAAATAAAATGTCAAAGGGATAATAAAGATTTCTGGATTCTCAAAAACTTTTAAAAGAAGGAAAAAAACAAAAGAATGGGATCTGGAAAAATGGAGGAGACCACCTGGAAGTGAAAGGAATTAACAGTGAAACTTTAACAAGATTCCTAAAAGATACATTTTAACTGAAACTTTGTAACAAGATAAGAGAACTCCAGGAAGAGAAAGTGGAAAAAAGAAGCAAGAAGAAAGAGCTTTGGATTATTTGGATTACTTGGTGATTTTTGGATTTTTGGCTATTGGATCTAAAGGACTAAAATTAATCGGGTGGTTGTTTAAAAGTTTTTAAAATGGTATCACTCTTGGAAGAATTGAGAATGGAACTTAAAAAACAGAAAGAAGATGCACAAGAAGGAAGAGGTTCTTTTGGCTTTGTATTTCAATTTTTAGAAATGGAGATCCTGAACTATGAGAAACAACAAGAAATGCCTGTAGAACAACAAGGGTGGGACAAAGAAGAAGCCATCTTCAATGATCAAGTATTTCTATGTGGGGAAAAGAAAGGAAAGGGGAGAAAGAGAGTGAAAAAATTAAGATTTGAAAAAACAACCCCAAAAAAGAATAGTTTGAAAAGTAATTACAACATTCGTAAGAAACAGAAGAGAGGATTACAGAAGAGAGAATCAGGTGAGAAGAGAGAGAAGGGGTCAACAAGGGAAGGGAGAAGAAGAGGGGGAAGAGGGAAAGGAAAAGAAATTATAAAGGACAGAAACAGGACATAGAGAAACAGGGAAAAGATACAAGGATTAAGGGTATAAGCCTATTTAGAAGATACAGAGATAATGGGTGAAAACTTAATTGAAACGGGGATTCTGCAAGGATACGTAAGATAGCAGTGTTATATTAGAAATAGAAATGAACTTTGACAATATGAAACAAGTATGATTAAAATGATAGATAAAATACTCATTGTAATGGAATGGAATGTTTAATAAATAAATGAAATAAAGAGAATGAGAGAATGAAATTAGGAAAGGAGGGGAACATTTTCATTATTATCAATATGTTATAAAAATTTAAGTGAAGAGGAATATGAAAGAAACATGAAAAAATTATGGAAATATTATAAGTGTTCCTAGAAGTATGATAACCTATTGAAAAGAAATGTTAAATATGCCAAAGATTATAACTAACATTAATGATAGAGCTAAATTGGAATATATATATATATATATATATATATATATATATATATATATATATATATATATATATATTTTCTTTAAGAAATTAGTGCGTATTTTAAGAATGTACCAAGCAGAATTCGACTGGAAGTTATGTGTTATATTGAATGTTATAATTGTAAAGGTATAAATTGAAGTTTAAATAAGAGTTGAATGGATAAAAATTAAAAGATACAAAGATGTCATACTCCAATTAGTAACTACAGGGAAAAATTTTGTTTAATGAGAAAAGAAAATATGAAATTGAAACAGGACAGACAAAAGTATAAATATAATGACTAGAAAGATATTGAAATTTAGAAAATATATATATATATCATTGAATATAGGAAAGAATGAGATAATTAAAAGTAAGATTGAGAAAACTAAGGGAAGGGAAAAATTATTGAGAAAATGTTAAAATAGTAATAAGATATGGAATAGAACACAAAGATGAATATGAAATTGAATTTGTGTCTGTATGGAGAAGTGATAACCCGGGCTCATGCTATTCTCAAAAAAAGAAATTTTACTTGTGTTATGTTTGTGAAAACCTAAATAAAGTTTTTAAAATAATAAAAAAAGGATTTGGGAACATAGCTTTAAAACGTGCCTGCAGAACCTTGGAGCAACTGTGTCTTTTCCTGAATTTATGTTGCATCTGAATCCAGCATGTAGAAGACTCAATCATCCAGAACAAAAGTATCTCAAAAGGTTAAATCACGGCCACTGGCCCAAAGTTTATTAAAACTGAGATGTTTTGTTACTCATTCAGGTAAATTCTTGAGTCAAAATGAAATTTTGGGTAGGCAGAGAATGAACCAGGCATTGGAATGAATCAACCTTTGCCATACAGAGTGCAGGGTTTTTTACCCCCAAGATGAAAAGCAACATGATGACTGAATATTCATTTTCATGTTGCTTTTTTATTTTGGGGAGAAATCCCTTGAAGTCTGGGTTGGTTCGTTTCAATGCCTGGTTCATTATCTGCCTACCAAAAATTTCATTTTGACTGAAGAAGTCATTTGGATGCGTAATGAAATGTCTCCGTTTTAATAAACTTTGGGCCAGGTGCCATTATTTAACCTTTTAAGAGACATTTGAATCCAAATTTATTTAGGGAGATCCATTCTCTTTCTTTCATCTTTGTTTCTGTCTCTTTTAGCTTACATTGTGTATTTGCATTTTTAAAGTTTTTTTCTTTTACACTTTAGAGCATATGTTGGCCAATTCTTCCATTATATTTTAAAAGCAAAATGTACTCACAAGATTTTGCTTGGGGCATAGGTTTAAAAATAGTTTCCCCCCATTGTGACACCCTTGACGAAAGAACCAGTACTGACACCGCTGCAAGTAAAATGAAGCACTAAGTGTCTTTTGTAGAAATTAAGCTTCTACAGCCCATGGACAGTCACACTATCTTGTACGTTTTCTGTGCAGTGCCTGCCCTGTGGAAGGGTCCCAACCCTGAAAGTTGTTTTTTTTTCAAAGCAATGAAGATCTGACTTAGTCAAGAAGGTTAAATAAACTGTGCAACTGCCAAGATATTTTTTTGCAATTGGGGTTATTGTTTAATCTTGGGCATTGTGAGACAGATGTTGTGGTTTGAGATTTAATCCTTTTACCCTGTTTAGAACCACTGTTGTGAGATATACAGCTGTATAAATATTTTAAAGAAATAAAAATAAATCAACAAAAGAAAACATTCAGAGCAAAAGGGAGTAAGACAATTGGGAAGATGCTGGACTGTGCATTAGAAAATGTTTCCTTGCATTTCAAATGTTCTGTTTTAGATGAAGGATGTATTTTCCTTGAGGCTCCGACAGCAAATTACTTTCGTCTTCCTCTTATCTATTTCAGGCAGGCTAACACTAGAATTTCAGTGGCACCAGATAAAAGGGCCTTCTCTATCTTTCCTCCCCTGTACCATCTTGCCCATCTGTCAGCCAGTTTACCACATGGTCAAAAAAGTCAGAGCGGAGCATCATAATCTCCTCCCTGGATGCTTCAATTTCCTGGATGCGTTGAAGCAGAGGTTGGCAAACACATCTTGAGAATGATTTAAGATGGTACAGTTCACTCCCTGAAAGTTTGGCTGGATTTATTTAAAGCAGGACAGGCTCAGTTGGGGCAAGAATCTTTTGTGCATTAATGCTCTTGCCTGTGCCTCATCTCAACTTCCCGAGAAAAGAAAGGAAAAATGTGTATGCTTTCTTTTGAATTCACTGCTTGCTGCAGGCAATGTCGTTTTTAGAGCCTTGTTTTTTCCTCAAACTTCTTTTGTTACTGATGACTTGTTTTTTTTAATTATTATTATTACAACTGGGGTTTTAGTTTTCATGAGCTGTACTTTCCAGAACAGAATACTCCTTTTCTAGGTTGAAAGGTTAATAATTTACATGCACTTCATTCAGCTTCTCTTAACAATCACTATTTCTAAATGGGAAAGGCAAAGTAAACATAAATTTAACAAACTGGTTTGTATTAATAAGCTTACACAGATCTGGGCTAGAAAACAATAACCCTAATCCTCAGCTGCCTTGATGCAAGCCAAGGTCAGGCTAAATTGTTCTAATGTAATTCCTAGGGCTGGCTGATTTTTTTTGAGCTTTTCTCTCCCAAGAGAAAAAAATGGTGCACACAGAAGAACCGGCAGCACAATATGAAACATCTGGAGCCTGAAACAAGACCCATTGAATTAAATAGACTCTTTTACAAGTAAGGCTGATTAGGAAAGCTTACATAGGCTTTTGCCTTCAAGAGTACATCAGTATATTTTTTTAACTGCACCTCCAATCCTACCAAATTTCCTCCTTCTGTGCTGTTTGCAATTTCTGTCCTTTCTGTCTGTTTTAAAATTGAACAGCAATTGCAATATAGCACAATATTACATTTATAAAACACTAGCACTTAGATTTATACACCACTTCATAGTGCTTAACAGTCCTCTCTAAGCAGTTTATAGAGAAAACATATTGCTCCCAGTGTTAAGTTCTGCGCATGGGTGCAAGGAACGGAGATGAGGCAGTGAACAGTGAACTTCAACTCTTTATTAATCATCGTGAACAGAGCAAAAACCCTAAGGCAGCAGCAGCCCTTTTATAGGGCAGGCTGCTGACCTATTAACCAATGAGAACATGGAAGTGTTAAACTCTTGAACCAATGAGAGTGGCTCGTTAACAGCCAATCAGATTCCCCAGAACGGACCAATCTGATATCGCTATTATCGGCCAATCAGAAGTGCAGGATTAGAACCCTGCTTTTTCCTTAAGGTTTATTAAAACTTTATTTAAGCGTTTTTATTAGTTCATAACACCCCTTCCCCCCGGGTTCCGTTTGAGGGGTGCGGTGACGTAATCCTTAAGATATGTAGGTTGTTTTAACTGTCTATTAGATTTGCGCTGCCCCACCGGTTCCTGTTTGTAGTCCGCTTTCGGTGGGATGTTTTTGGACATATCTGGTACAGGCGGTTTCGTATTCTCACTGGACAACTCGGTGCGCTAATTATGTTGTTGTTGTTGTCCTCCGATCTTTGCGGGCTAGACTCCATTGAGGTATTCCGCTGTGGCGAGGACACTCCCCTCCTTGATTCTTCTTCATTTATCGCGCCCGGTTGCTGACTTCCTTCGCTTCTGCTTTCCACCATCTCGAATTCGGTTTCCTCGACATCTCCTCCCCCCTCAGTTTGGGAGTCACAGAAGTCGCGGGAACTGGGTTATAGCCTAGAGCGAAGCTGATCTATATGGCGTTTCCATATTTTTCCATCGCAAGTTTGCACACGGTATGATCTGGGCCTGGTGGTTTGAATTACGGTTGCTTCCACCCATAATGGTTCACCGAAGAGTTTTTTGGCGAAAACTAAGTCCCCTACCTTGAATTTGTGGCATTTTCCACTAGATCCGCAGGGTTTCTCTGGCTCGTAGGACGGGTGAATCCGGTTGAAGTGGGAACGGAGCTTGTGTCCCATCAACAGTTCAGCTGGGGTCTTGTTGGTAACACTGTGCGGAGTGATGTGTTGGAGTAGGAGTATTCTGTTTATTTTGTCGTCAATGTCCCCATAGTCCATTTTGTGGAGAGTTTTTTTAACAAATTGTACCATGCGCTCGGCTCTGCCATTAGCCGCATGGTGCCCTGGCAAAGTTAGCACATGGCAGATGCCCCGATCCGCTAAGTATTGTTCAAATGCCAGGGCGGTGAACTGGGGTCCGTTGTCGGAGATCAGAACATCTGGCAGCCTGTGCGTTGCGAATAGCCTGTTCAATTTTCAGATGACGGACTCCATTGTAGTATTCTTCATTTCGTGGATCTCGAGCCAGTTGGAATAGGCATCCGCTGATAGGAGGAATGTATGTCCTTTAGTAGGTCCCGCAAAATCAACGTGGATGCAGGACCATGGCCCCTGGGGGGTTTCCCATTCTGTTGGAGTTGCTCCAGGTGGGGCACTGCTGACTTCTTGGCACTTTAAACAAGTCTTTACCCAGGCTTCGATCTGTTTGTCGATGCCCAGCCACCATGCATAGCTTCGTGCGAGCGCTTTCATATGCACGATGCCGGGGTGACCAACATGCAATGTTTTCAATACTGCTCATTGTAACCGCTCTGGGATGACGACTCTATCTCCCCATAGGATGCAACCTTTTTGCGAAAAAAGTTCTGTTTGCCGGTTTCTGAAAGGGGTGAAGTCGTCAGAGGTTTGTTCTATTGGCCATCCTTGTTCGACCCAGCTAAGAACTCGCGCCAAAACAGGATCTTGTTTTGTTTCGATTGCAATGTCTCTGGCTGTTAGCGGTGGTGAATGTAATGTTTCAATCTGGAGTGTCATAAGGGTTGGAGCTGGGTCGTTGACGGTTTCCGGAAGTGGGGCATGGCTTAATGCATCAGCGTGGGGAATGGCTTTCCTTGGGCGTTGTTGTAATTTATAGTTGTAAAAACTTCGACCAGCGAGTCATTCTAGGTGACAATATATAAGGGGTTGGCTTGACTCCCGCTATAATCCCTAGCAAAGGTTTGTGGTCGATAACAATAGTAAAAACTTGTCCATGCACATATTCATGAAACTGTTTCACAGCAGATACAACAGCAAGAGCCTCTTTGTCAATTTGGCTATAGTTATGTTCAGCCTTTGATAGGGTCCTTGAAAAATAGGCAATAGGGGCCTCTCTACCATTTGGTAACACATGACTCAAAATGGCTCCTACTCCAAACGGTGATGTGTCACATGTAATGGTTAAAGGCAGAATCTTGTTATACTGCATTAAAACAGCATCTGAGGTTAGTAAATTTTTCACTTGTCGGAATGCGTGCTCCTCGCGGTGTCCCCAAACCCAGGTTGCTTTTTTGTCGAGGAGTCTATGTAGGGGCTCAGCTACAGTCGCTTTCTGGGGCAAGAAGATGTTGTAAAAGTTAATGAGCCCCAGGAAAGCTTGGAGATCCATTCTATTTCTGGGTCTTGGGGCATTTTTGATTGCCCTCAGTTTGCTATTAGTGGGGTGAATGCCTTGTTTATCGATTAGGTACCCCAGGAACTCTACTTTGTCTGTACACAGTTGACATTTATTTTTTTTAACCTTAAGGCCAGAGTCTTTAAAATTTCTGGAGAACCATTTTAATCCGCTTTTCTAGTATTTCTCTATTCGGGGCAGCAATTAAAATGTCATCAAAGTATGGCACGACCCCCTTGATCCCTTGCAAGAATCTCTCAATCAGACTTTGAAATTACCCTGGGGCTACGCTCACTCCGAATTGGAGTCGGTTGCACTTAAAGGCGCTTCGGTGCGTAACGATCATCTGTGCCTCTGCGGTTTTTTTATTGACAGGCAGTTGTTGGTAGGCCTGTGCTAAATCCAATTTAGTGAAGACTTTTCCACCCCCCAGGGAATGGAGAAGGTGTTGTACCACCAGCACCGGGTAAGCGTTCTGTTGAAGGGCGTGATTAAGGGTAGCCCGGTAGTCCCTACAAATCCTTAACGATCCATCCGGTTTGATGGGTGTTACAATTGGGGTTTCCCAATGAGCTTGGTCAGTTGGTTCTAAAACAACCTGGGCTATTAATTTATTGAGCTGCTCGTCAATTTTTGGTTTAAGGGCAAAAGGTACCCAACGAGGCTTAAGGCGGATGGGGGCTACTTCAGGGTTAAGGTTAAATAATATCAGGGTCCCTTTGTACTCGCCTAGTTTGTCTGCGAAAACGTCCTGGAATTCCTGGACGATGGCCTCCTCCCAGTCGTCGCTTCTGGTTTGGTGAATGCCGGCTACCTTGATCCTGAGTGGGGCAAACCATTGAAGGCCTAACAAGCTAGGCCAGTCACAGTCGATGATGGTCAGTGGTAATGACGCAGTATGATTTTTTTTTTTTTTAAACAAATTTTATTAATTTTACAGAAAACACAATACACAAACATACAAAACACAAAACATAAACAAAACTAAAAGATCTTTTCTGAAGGTTGTCTGATCCCGGGTTAAAACTCTTCACACAGACACAAATTCAAACATCATATTCACTTTGTATATCCTTCCATATCTTATTATCATTTTCTTTATATATATATATATATATATATATATATATATATATATATATATATATATAAACCATTTTTATCAATTTTATAAAAACAATGCACAAAAAATCAAGGCATAACAGCTTATAAATTCTTTTCTAGGAAAAAATAATAATAAAAAACCAATAGAACATAACAATTCCAAATTATAGTATCAATACTTTATCTATTTAACTTCATATCTTATCCCTACTTCTCCTTTTCATCCAAATTATTTCTTGTTAATTAAAATTTTATTGCCTTTTATCAATATACAGAATCCAAAAAAAAAACCATAACAAAACCTTTATATATCCTTTCATATCTTATTACCATTTTCAATAACATTCTTTGTCTGTTCTGTTTCCAACTATCCATTCATCTTTTTTCTTTTACTATACTTCTCCTATACACCAATTGGAGTAACGTCTATAACTCATTACCCTAACTTAAAAGTACTTCGTATAACAATTTTTTTTGGGATTCTGTTTAAAAAATTCTAAAATTACATAATAAATTTTATACTCTAAATACACATATAAAAACACAATCTTATGTACCCTCCAGAATCCCTCTTTTATCCTAAATTAAATTCACCCATTGTCTCTAAATAAACTTTTTTTCTTTAGATCTTGCTTCCCCCCATTGAGGCTTCTCCTCCCCCCCTTTCTCTCTTGCTTATTCTTCTCCTTGCCCTTTTTACCCCTTTGTTTTTCCTCCTCCCTTTTCTTACTCCTTTTCCTTTGCTTTCTAACCTTGCCTCCACCTTTTCGCTCATTTTTCTCTTCTTTGGTTGTTTTTATAATTCTTAAAATCCCCTTTTTCTTATCCTTTTTCTCCTCCTCTCCGGAAAGGACCCATTGTTCATCAAAGATGGCTTCTTCTTCCTCTTCTTCCTTGTCCCAGTCCTTCTGCTGCGTAATCAACTTTTCATAAGTACATAACGCCATTTCTAAAAATTGAAACAAAGTGCCCAAAGTATCTTCCTTTTTATATTTTTGATATTCAGTCTTTAGTTCATCCACAAGCGATGCCATTATGAAAAGAGAAACTTTTCCCAAAACAACCACAAGTATTTTTAATCAAAAACAATTCAAAAAAAAGTTCCAAAAGTTAATACTTTTCTTCCTTCTTCTCTTTCTCTTTCTGGGGTTAATGTTTAATCAAAGAGGTCCAATTACCATATATCTTTCTTTGGGATTCTAGGCAATCTCCTCCTTTTTCAGCTTCTGCTCCAATTTTTTCTCCTCTCCCTTCCCACTTGCAATGTCAATTTTAAATAATCAGAAATCCATACCTCTAATAAGGGTTTTCCAATTTCTTAAATTTTTCAATGTCCAGAAACCCTTTTGTCCCTTAGCTTCAACTTTCAGAATAATTCACTTTCAATGTCCAATATGTCCAACATATCTGCTTTTTCCATGGGGTGGGAGAGTGAAGAAAAAAAAAAAAGTTCCCTTTAACAGCTTCTCCGCCGCTTTCGATCTTCTTAGGGATACAATGTATCCTCCAGCAACTCAAACAGCTCAGTTCCAACCAATTTGAAAGATGTTACTTGACCCGGCTCAGACAGCACTTTCACTCTTCTTACTTCCTCCAGCGCAATCTTACCCGGTTGCTGGCTTCTTCGTGGCAGCCATTGCTGACCGCTGCTCCACTGCCTTGGGAAAAAGGGGTTTTTCTGGCAAAGGGGGGGGTCTGCGACACCCCCACCCCCCTATCCGACTCCCCTCTCTCTTCAGCTGTCCCTACAGGGCAGCCATATCCCCCTGACCCATCTGGATCGGGGGTACCTCGACGGCTAGCACAGCAGGAATCGCGAGCTGTCGCGAATTCCTGCTGCCCCGAAGCCACGCAAAACCGGAAGCCCGACGCAGTACGATTTTTAAATGAAACTTGGATTTGGCTGAATCCAACGACCGGAATTCGGTTCCCCTGATAATCTTTGAGTATGATTCTCTGGGCTCTGAGGTCTTGATGCTGGGCGGCAGGGATCAATTGTTTAAGAGTCTTCCAGGAAACCATCAAGAGGGACGATCCTGAATCGACTTCCATCACGCAAGGCTGGTTTTCGATGGCGACCTTTACTCGGATCTTCTTTGCATCTAGCGATGAGGCGTGACCGATTGTAATGGTTTGGTGTGCCTCTTCTCGTCTCGTTGACATGGGCAGTGTTTTATTTCTGGAGGAGTGGTTGTTCCATTGGTGGTTCAAATGTTCCCGACTCACAGGGCGATTTCCTGTGGTCTGGCGGTAATTGTTTCCCCTATGAAATGGGCTGGATCCTTGCTTGCTTCTACAGACCTTCGCGATGTGGCCTCTTTTCCCACAGAAATGGCAGAGCGCGTCAAGGAATTTGCAGTCTGATTGCGGGTGGTTTGCCCACAACCCGCACATTGGTGCGGTAGTCTTTGATTCCGCTGATGGCATTGGTCACGTTCAGACCGGAGCCAGTTGACCTCCTCCTCATCACTTTCTGATGGCGATTCGAGGTCCTTGTGGTGGGTCGCTGTTGTGTGCCTCTCTAGGCGAGGTGAGGTATCATTGGCGAGTTGACGGAGCAGTGCGTTGGTGCAGCGCATTCAGGCAGCCGACTTCCTGGTTGCTTCTGTTGCAGAAGCGTCCTTGATGGCATCAGCAAGGTCGATGTCCCCTTTTGCCATGATCTTGCTCTGTGTAGTGTGGTCATCTAATCCCAGAATTATTCGGTCTCTCAGAGCTTCTTCGAGGTCTGTAAACCCACAGAGGCCTCCCAGGTTCCGGAGATCCGCGATGAAATCTGCAATGCTCTCTCCTTTCCTCTGGTACCTCTGGTAAAATTCATGTCTTCGGACAAGCATTGGTACGGTGGGTGCATAGTGGGCCCCTAGAAAGGGCGCGAGGACATCCCAGTCCATGGATTTAACCTCAGCCTGTTTTGCTAGTGCCTTGGCCATCTTAAAGACGGCAGGCCCGCAATGAGTCAGGAACACTGCTCGCTTTTTCCCCGTAGTAGCATCCTTCAAGCTGTTGGTCTCCAGAAACATCTGGAACCGGTCTATGTACGAGTCCCAGTCTTCTTGTGCCAGGTCAAATGGAGCGGGTGGTATGGCGCCGCCGGACATGGTTTCCGTTGTCGATGTGCCTTCAGCCACGTGCTATGTTTGGTGCTCTGTAGTGTTCAGTCAGCTCTGATGTCTCCGCATCCCATCCTCGTCGCCAGTGTTAAGTTCTGCAAATGGGTGCAAGGAACGGAGACGAGGCAATGAACAGTGAACTTCAACTCTTTATTAATCATCATGAACAGAGCAAAAACCCTAGGGCAGCAGCAGTCCTTTTTATGGGGCAGGCTGCTGACCTATTAACCAATGAGAAAATGGAAGTGTTAAACTCTTGAACCAATGAGAGTGGCTCGTTAACAGCCAATCAGATTCCCCAGAACCGACCAATCCGATATCGCTATTATCGGCCAATCAGAAGTGCAGGATTAGAACCCTGCTTTTTCCTTAAGGTTTGTTAAAACTTTATTTCAGCATTTTTATTAGTTCATAACACCCAACAATCTGGGTTTTACTGATCTCCGAAAGATGAAAGGCTGAGTCTGCCTTGAGTCTGGTGAGAACTCCTGGAATGAGCAGTGAATTCGCCTACAATACTGCATTCTAACCACTGTGCCACCACAGCTCTTCATTGTGCATTACAGCACTCTCTGAGTGGTTTACAGTGTCAGCATATTGCCCCCAATAATCTGGGTCATCATTTTACCAACCTCAGAAGGATAGATGATCTTAGTCAACCTAAGTCAACCTACCAAGATTGAACTCCTGGCTATGGGCAGAATTGCCTGCAATTCTGCATTCTAACCACTGTGCCACCATGGTTCCTGAAGAAGCTTCTTTGATGAGAAGCAAAATATTTTCAAGGGAAAAAGTCAAGAAAGTCCAGTTGTTTTTTGGGAAAAGTGCCTTTGGGACAACTGTGACCTGAATGAGTTAGAATCTCCACAGACATTTTTTCATTTTAAAAGTGGTTTTGCACTGGTCCTGACTGTAATTTCTAGTAACTATCTCCAGTTGTGGATGATAGTTGTAAAGGAGCTGAAGGAAACAGGTATGTGAAAAACTATGTAGAAAAAGACATAGTACAAAGCCTCATTGACCTATTTATTTTTCCCTAGAATTTTTAGATGCTGGATGGGAAGTTTGGAAATATAGAGCAGAAGAAGGAATCACAAAGAAAGTAAGCATGAGCTGTAGCAGTCAGCAAAAATAAAATAAATCATTTAAAATGAAATGTTTTTAATAAAACTATGTTTATAATGTAGTGGGTTTTCCCCCTATGGTCTATTGACCTTTACAAAACAGTAAAAGCCTAAAAAAATCCATAAATATAAATATTGCATTAAAAAGCAAGATGTTTTAAATCTGGAATTCTATGTCTACTTATAGGGAAAAGGGCACAACTGAAAATTGAATTGACACAAACATATCGTGCTGCAACAGGAGCCTACAAGAAGATTGGTTCTTCTTTGTAAAGAATTTACTGTTACCATATTCCCACAACAGACAGACCTTCATTCTTCTTGATTTTAAAAATGGAGGATTATTTGACACACACACACACACACACACCATATTCACTGTGCTGAACAGAAATGTTTCTAAGCATTGAGGAATGTGAACTCTAAACAACTGGTTAGGAAAAATTCCATATTCACGAGGCTTCTAATGAGCACCAAGAACATATTTATTTCTGCAGAAGGTAAGAAATGAGAATTCCTTATATCCTCCTAAACCAGAAGTATCTTATCTTGGCAATGTTAAGACCTGTGGATTTCAACTCTCAGAATTCCTCAGTCAGCCTGGCTGAGGAATTCTGGGAGTTGAAATCCATAAGTCTTAAAGTTACCAAGGTTGGACATCTCTCTCCTAAATAAAGAAAACCTGCATTCTCAAAGCATGTCCCTTTCTAGGAAGAGGTCAGTTTCAGAGTTTCAAGATAAGAGCTTCTTCTCTCCACTAGCTTATTTGGGAGAAGGGAGGATTGTCTGTGAGAATGACAACTTGATCCTGGAACTGGTTTTCTACTCCAGATGTATTTTCAGAAAAAATCATTCAGAGGAAATAGCATTCTAATTTGTTTGCCTGATGACCAGCTATTCCATCATCTGATATGACAATTCAGGCTAAGCAGGACTTGACGTTTTCATTTTAGGATACTCAGGTAGAGAAATGTTCACTTCTTTGTGAGTAATAGCATTGACAAGAAGCAGCAACTAAGCAGAACATACCTTTTGTGCCATTGCACGAGCAACAGGGGTTTCTTAGTCAAACAATGTTATCCCACAGGGATGCTTAATCCCTCCCCCTCCCATCTTTAAAAAGAGTATGTTTAACAAAACCACAGCAGGCATTTTGTGTGTTCCAAGACTGGATACGAACACCCATTCTAAAAGGGTGTTTGGTTGTTGCTAGTCACCTGAGCTGTGTTTGAATGGATAATTCACTTTGATGCATGTTTTTCATTAAATAATCTATGTCGTAGAAGCCTACAGCAATGTTGTATCAAAATTACATGTGCTCTTAAATACTTGCATATCTTATGCCCGATTCAAATACATAAGAAATGTGTTGTATTGAGAGAAGCTTCTTCTTGTTTCCCTTTGTTTTACTCATGCATGGCCATCTTGGGGCTTAGACAAAGAAAACTCTGTATCCATACTTTGTTGCTTCATTATTTTTTTCTCTACCCTTCTATTTCCCTCCCTGCTCTTCTATTGTTATTCTAGTGCATCCTCAGTATTATTGGATCTTTTCCCCAACCCCTGAATACATTAAGTCTCTCAGATGCAGCTCAATGAAAATTGACCTTTACCTGACCACAAGCCTATATGCCTTGACAGTTTTCCTGTTTACACTTCTCAAGTTAAGTACCTATAACTCAATAAATTCTGTAAATCCTTGGGTCCAGCACTAGTCTTAATTGCTGTTAGTAGCTAACCCTCTTGACCACCAGAGTTCATCAGAGGTATTTTCTATCACTGTTATGATTTTCTCTCCTTTGTTTGTATTACCTTATTGATGGGAGAAAAACTTAATTATGTACAATACATACCTAAAAAACCCATGCATGAAAATGCTGTAAAGAGAATGAGGGGGAGTAACAAGGTAAGAAAAAGAGAATCCTGGACTGTCCACCTCCCAGTTCCAGACTTTAATATTGCTTTGACCCTGTCTACAGTGCAGGGGCATCTCTGCTCCTAATCTCATCTCCTAGGGTGGGGTGACCTTTGTATTAAAGGTTTAAACCAAGGGTCTTCAAATTTGCCAAGTTTAAGACTTATGGACTTCAACTCCCAGAAATCCTGAGCTAACATGACTGGAGGAGGAATTCTTGGAGTTGAAGTCCACAAGTCTTGAAGACCCCTGGTTTAAACCAACTCTTGTAATCAATTCAGAGTATCAAATGGGAAGATTGGAACACTTTGGAGATATTTGACAGTGACTCCTAGAAAGTGGACTTGCTAGCTTTGCATGATAATGTTTTATCTTTCCTGACGCTGATGGAGAAGGAAGAAGAAGAAAGTAGAAATTTCCCAATAATTCACCTCACACAAGCCAATTTTTCTCTATTATCTAGGAGTCGGCAGTTTGGTCAGAGGACTTCATCATATTAGCCTTCAAACAGGAGAAGAGAAAGAATGTCCAAACAAGACACCTCTCTTCCTCTTCCCCTCCCTTCTCCTCTTCCTCCCACACTGTGTTGTAGATTTTGTTTTAGGGTACCAATGGAATAGTGATAGTAGTCTATTGGTTCAGCTCAGTTCTACCGAGCCAGTAGCACCAATGAGCAGCAGAGACCAAATTGGTTCTCTCTGCTGTTTGGCCCACCCGAGCTCCCATAGTGACCTTTATTCTCTGCTTTTGAAGCACAGCTGCTTTGTGCAGCGCAGCAGATTGCCGCGTGTTAGCTGCTGAAGCGACAGGGAGAGTGCAGGAGTGAGTCGGAAAGCCTCTGCACCTGTGCAAAGTGTGTGTTTGGTACATGAGTTCATGCAATGCTTGTGTGCGCGGGCAAAGCACGCCCAACAAGCCATACCCACCGAACCGGGGGTAAAAAAATTTGAAACGTACCACTGCAATGGAACAAGACATCCATGAATAGACTATATACTGCATTTTGTCATCTATAAACATGCTGTGTACCTTCTTCTCATTCCATGTAGCTTTTCCTATTTCATAAAGACTTTATGGTTATATGTAATATATACAGAGAGAACTTTGGTTAGCTAGGTGTGTGCAGTATATTATAAGATCACAGAACTGCTTTCCTAACATAGACAGTTTCCTTGGATAGCAAGAAAAGAAGAGAAGAAAAGAAATAGTCTTTTTTGGGGGGTAAAATCAGCTTTGTCAATGTTGACTGAAAAAGGTGTAAAGAACTCCCTCAAGTCATCACTAGGTAACTTCCAGTTTGCACAACAATTTTCCCCCTTGGAATTCACAGGGTGAGAGTGTATTGATATAAAACAGGTGGCTTAGATACAGCCAGGCTAGGAGACCTTGTTGCATTAAACATGTTTAATGAAGCAATTCCACCATTCAGTCTTGTAACTTTTTCGTGCAGAGAATTTGGCTGACCTTTTCTAGATGCAGACACAGTGTTCACAGGGCCATAAAACAGAAAGCAATTTTCATGAGTTGGGAAGCTGCTCCTTTTAGGCCTATTCAAATCCTATCAGTTCCCCTGCATGATTGATAGCTGCTAATTATCTTCAGCTGTAAGCCTGATGTAAATTCTAGCCATTGTAGAGAGGAATAAGAAAGTAAAACATTAAATATGCACTGCCTGTTTTTTTAAATTTCTGATATAATCCTTTTTTGTATTTTCTATTTCAATATTTTTTAACTGACTTCCTACAAAAATCTATCCCATGCAAAATTATAAAATTCAAAATTGTCCGGAAGGGAATTTCTTATGTATCAGTGAAATAAATATGTGCATTTCCATTTTGAGCCTGTTCAAAATGGTTTCACAGATTCTGCCTAACTGAGAATTGGCTTCAGATGTTTCACAGGATATAACTGACATTGACAGACAATACTGGAATATTAGGGGGATAGAATGATAGGTTTGATAAAGCAAACCTACTAAGTGGTAGTATGTCTTAGGTCAAACTTGCCTTTGTGAAAATAGGTGTTTGAGGATGTTTCTGCTTGCAAAGGGCCACTTGTATATCATGTGGCATTTGGCTTTTTCCCGTGTCATTTCCAAATTATTCCATGTTCCCTACTTCCCTGTATATAAGTAAAAATACAATTATATAATCAATAATCCATCGGCATGTAATTGCAGCAAAGGTCATGCACCAGCCATGCGATTCAGCCTAGTCTGCATGGGGGAAAAAACAACAGTTTGACTAAACATAGTAGCTCTGCTTCTGGACTGAATCTGAAACAAAACTTGAATATCTGTTCTGCTTCTTTCTGACACATTTTTAAATGCTGTAATTAATACAAAACTGGAGAACCAGTTTGGTCTAATGGTTAATGTTAAGTTCTGCGCATGGGCGCAAGGAACGGAGATGAGATGGTGAACAGTGAACTTCAACTCTTTATTAATCATTCTGAACAGAGCAAAAACCTAGGGCAGCAGCAGCCCTTTTATAGGCAAGCTGCTGATCAAGTAACCAATAAGAAACGTGGAGTGTTAACCCCCTTAACCAATGAGAGTGGCCCGTTAACAGCCAATCAGATTCTCCTGAACGGACCAATCCGATATCGCTATTATCGGCCAATCAGAAGTGCAGGACTAGAACCCTGCTATTTTCTAAAGGTTTGATAAAACTTTATTTAAGCGTTTTATTAGTTCATAACACCCCTTCCCCCCCGGGTTCCGTTTAGGTGGTGGGGTGACGTAATCTCTGAGGTATGAAGGTTGTTTTGACTGTCTATTGGATTTATGTTGTCCCACCAGTTCTAGTCTGTAACTCTGTTTTGGCGGAACGTTTTCAGGCAAGTCGGCTGCCGGTGGTTCCTCATTGGAAGACTTGGTGCCGCGAATGTTCTTGTCATTGTCCTCTGGCCTTTGCGGGCTTGCCTCTGTTGAGGTTTTCCTCTGTGGCGAGGACACGCCCTTCTCGGATCCTTCTTCATTTGTTACGCCCGATTACTGACTTCTTTCGTTCCTGCTTTCCGCCATCTCGAATTTGGTTTCTTCGACATCCCCTCCCGCCTCAGTTTGGGAGTTACCGGAGTTGTGGAAACTAGGTTGTAGCCTCGAGCGAAGCTGATCTATATGGCGTTTCCATATTTTTCCATCGCAAGTTTTCACCCGGTACGACCTGGGTCCAGTGGCTTGAATTACAGCTGCCTTGATCCACAACGGTTCACCAGAAAAGTTTCTGGCAAAAACTAAGTCACTTATCTTGAACTCGCGGCATTTTCCGCTAGATTAACAGGGTTTCTCTGGCTCGTAAGACGGGTGAAGCCGGTCGAGGTGGGAGCGGAGTTTGCGTCCCATCAATAGTTCAGCTGGAGTCTTGTTGGTGACGCTGTGTGGAGTGATGTGTTGGAGTAGGAGTATTCTGTTTATCTTATCTTCAGTGTCCCCATAGTCCATTTTGTAGAGGTTTTTTTTTAACAAACTGTACCATGCACTCAGCTTTTCCGTTAGCCGCAGGGTTCACTGGTGAAGTTAGTGCATGGCGAATACCGCGGTCCGCTAAGTATTGTTCAAAAGGGAGCGCGGTAAACTGGGGTCCGTTGTCGGATACCAGAACGTCTGGCAGTCCATGCGTCGCGAATAATCTGTTCAACTTCAGGATGACGGACTCAGTTGTAGTACTCTTCATTTCGTGGATCTCGAGCCAGTTTGAATAGGCATCCACTGTTAGGAGGAACGTGTGTCCCTTAGTAGGTCCTACAAAGTCAATATGGATGCGGGACCACGGTCCCCGGAGTGTTTCCCATTCTGTCGGAGTTGCTTTAGGTGGGGCATTGCTAACTTCCTGGCACTTATAACAAGTCTTTACCCAGGCTTCGATCTGTTTGTCGATGCCCGGCCACCACGCGTAGCTTCGTGCAAGCGCTTTCATGCACACAATGCCGGGGTGGCCCTCATGCAGTGTTTTTAATACTGCTCGTTGTAACTGCTCTGGGACGACAACTCTATCCCCCCATAGGATGCAGCCTTTTTGAGAAAAATGTTCTGTTTGCCGGTTCTTGAAGGGGATGAAGTCGTCAGGGGTTTGATCCACTGGCCATCCCTATTCGAACCAGCTAAGAACTCGCATTAAGATAGGATCGCGTTTTGTTTCGATCGCGATACCTCTTGCTGTTGGTGGTGGTGAATGTAGCATTTCAATCTGGAGCGTTGTAAGGGCTGGAGCTGGGTCTTCGATGGTTTCCGGAAGTGGTGCACGGCTCAGCGCATCAGTGTGGGGAATGGCTTTCCCCGGGCAGTGTTGCAGCTTATAATTGTACGCAGCCAAAAACTCCGACCAGTGAGTCATTCTAGGTGATAATATATAGGGGGTTGGCTTGTCTCCCGCTATAATCCCCAGCAAAGGTTTGTGGTCGGTAACAATAGTAAAAACTCGTCCATATACATATTCATGAAACCATTTTACAGCAGATACAACAGCAAGAGCCTCTTTATCGATTTGACTATAGTTACGTTCAGCCTTTGATAAAGTCCTTGAAAAATAGGCAAGAGGGGCTTCACTACCGTTTGGTAACACATGACTCAAAATGGCTCCTACTCCAAATGGTGACGTGTCACATGTGACTGTTAAAGGCAAAGTCTCATTATACTGCATTAAAACAGCATCTGAAGTTAATAGGTTTTTCACTTGTCAGAAAGCGTGCTCCTCTCGGTGCCCCCAGACCCAGGTTGCTTTTTTGTCGAGAAGCCAATGTAGGGGCTCGGCTACGGTCGCTTTGTGGGGCAGGAAGATGTTGTAAAAATTAATAAGCCCCAGGAAAGCTTGGAGATCAGTCTTATTTCTGGGTCTTGGGGTGTTCTTGATTGCTCTTAACTTGCTATTGGTGGGGTGAATGCCTTGTTTATCGATTAGATACCCCAGGAACTCGACTTTATCTGTACACAGTTGACATTTATTTTTTTTAACCTTAAGGCCAGAGTCTTTAAATTTCTGGAGAACCAGTCTAAGATGCTCCTTTAGTATTTCTCTATTCGGGGCAGCAATTAAAACATCATCAAAGTATGGTACGACCCCTTTTATTCCCTGTAATAGTCTCTCCATCAAGCTCTGAAAAATCCCTGGGGCTACGCTAACTCCGAATTGGAGTCGGTTGCACTTAAAAGCACCTCGGTGCGTAATGATCGTTTGTGCCTCTGCTGTTTTTTTATCTACAGGCAGTTGTTGGTAGGCCTGTGCTAAATCCAATTTAGCGAAGACTTTTCTGCCCCCCAGAGAATGGAGAAGGTGTTATACCACCGGCACCGGGTAAGCGTTCTGTTGAAGGGCGTGATTCAGGGTGGCACGGTAGTCCCCACAGATCCTTAATGATCCATCCGGTTTGATGGTGTTACAATTGGGGTTTCCCAAGGAGTGTGGTTGGTTGGTTCTAAAACACCCTGAGCTATTAATTTATCAAGCTGCTTGTAAATCTTTGGTTTAAGGGCAAAAGGTACTCGACGAGGCTTAAGGCGGATGGGGCTACTTCAGGGTTAAGGTTAAATGATATCGGGGTCCCCTTGTACTCACCTAGTCTGTCTGCAAAGACGTCCTGGAATTCCTGGACGAGGGCTTCCTCCCAGTCGTCGCTGCTGATTTGGTGAATGCCGGCTACCACAATCCCAAGTGGAGCGAACCATTGAAGGCCTAACAAGCTAGGCCGGTCATGGTCGACGACGGTCAATGGTAAAGATGCAGTATAATTTTTGAATGAGACCTGGACTAACTGGATCCAACGACTGGAATTCGGTTTCCCTGATAATCCTTGAGTATTATTCTTTGGATTCTGAGGTCTTGCCGCCGAACGGCAGGGATTAATTGTTTAAGGGTCTTCCAGGAAACCATCGAGAGGGACGATCCTGAATCGACTTCCATCACGCAGGGCGGGTTTTCGATGGCGACCTTCACTCGGATCTTCTTTGCATCTAATGATGAGGCGTGACCAATCGTAATGATTTGGTGTGCCTCTTCTCATTTCGTTGAATGGGCTAGTGGTTTGTTTCTGTAGGAGTGGTTGTTCCATTGGTGGTTCAAATGTTCCTGATTCACAGGACGACTTCCTGTGGTTTGGCGGTAGTTGGTCCCCCTCTGAAATGGGCTGGATCCTTGCTTGCTTCTACAGACCTTTCCGATGTGGCCTCTCTTCTCACAAACATGGCAGAGCATGTCGAGGAATTTGCAGTCTGATCATGGGTGGTTTGCCCCACAACCTGCACATTGATACTGCAGTCTCTGGTTATGCTGATGGCGCTGGTCTCATTCAGACCGGAGCTGGTCTCTTCCTCATCACTTTCTGATGACGATTCGAGGTCCTCGTGGTGGGTTGCCATTGCATGTCCCTCAAGGCGAGGTGAGGTTTCATCGGCGAGTTGGTGAAGCGGGGCGTTGGTGCGGTGCATTCGGGCAGCCGACTTCCTGGTTGCTTCTGCTGCAGTAGCGTCAGCAATGGTATCTGAAAGGCTGATGTCGCCTTTTGCATTAGCTTACTTTGCACGTGTGGCGTATCTAGTCCCAGAACTATTCGGTCTCTTAGAGCTTCTTCGAGGTCAGCGAACCTGCAGAGGCCTCCCAGGTTCCGGAGATCCGCGATGAAATCTGCAATGCTTTCTCCTTTCCGCTGGTCTCTCTGGTAAAATTCATGTCTTCGGACAAGCATTGGTACGGTAGGTGCATAGTGGGCCCGTAGAAGGGGCTCGAGGACGTCCCAGTCCATGGATTTCACCTCAGCCAGTTTCGCCAGTACCTTAGCCATCTTAAAAATGGCAGGTCCGCAGTGAGTCAGGAATACCGCTCGCTTTTTCCCAGTAGTGGCATTCTTCAAGTTGTTGGTCTCCAGAAACATCTGGAACCGGTCCATGTATGAGTCCCAGTCTTTTGTGCCGGGTCGAATGGAGTGGGTGGTATCATGCCGCCAGTCATGGTTTCCGCCGTTGATGCGCCTTCAGCCACGTGCTCTGTTTAGTGCTCTGTAGTGTTCAATCAGCTCTGACGTCTCCAAATCCCATCCTTGTTGCCAGTGTGAAGTTCTGCATATAGGCGCAAGGAACGGAGACGAGACAGTGAACAGTGAACTTCAACTCTTTATTAATCATTCTGAACAGAGCAAAAACCTAGGGCAGCAGCAGCCCTTTTATAGGCAAGCTGCTGATCTAGTAACCAATAAGAAACGTGGAGTGTTAACCCCCTTAACCAATGAGAGTGGCCCGTTAACAGCCAATCAGATTCTCCTGAACGGACCAATCCGATATCGCTATTATCGGCCAATCAGAAGTGAAGGACTAGAACCCTGCTATTTTCTAAAGGTTTGACAAAACTTTATTTTAGCATTTTATTAGTTCATAACAGTTAAGACACAAGATTAAAAACCAGGAGATGATGAGTTCTAGATCAGCCTTAGGCATGAAAGCCAGCTTGGGTGACTTTGGGCCATTCACTCTCTCTCAGCCCAACTCACCTCACAGGGTTGTTGTGAGGAGAATAAGAGAAGGAAAGAATATTAGCTATGTTTGCTGCCTTGAGTGATTTATAAAAATAATAAATGTGGGATAAAAATAAAATAAATAAATAAATAAATCAGATCTTTTCCCAGGGACTTCCCAATTTCAGCAGAACAAAAGAGTGCAAATACTTTACAATTACTTTAAATTTATTTTATGGCTATAGAAAAAGCATTTTAAACTTAATTATATATTTGTAAATGCTACAGTTTCTTTAGTAGACAATGATATCTTTCAAATATCAGAGAGATGCAGAGAGCATTATACAGTATATCCCTTCACAGAGCTTTACAGCCTTCTCTAAACAGTTTACAGAATCATTATATTGCCCCCAACAGTCTGGGTCCTCATTTTACCCACCTCAGAAGGATAAAAGGCTGAGTCAACCTTGAACTAGTCACGATGGAACTCCTGATAGTGAGCAGAGTCAGCCTGCAATAATGTATTCTGATAATCCTGTCAGATACAAATTTTTTTCTCTGCCTTGTTACTTTTTCTCTAGAACCAAAAAAAAAGAAAAGAAAGAAAGAAAGAAAGAAAGAAAGAAAGAAAGAAAGAAAGAAAGAAAGAAAGAAAGAAAGAAAGAGAAGGCACAACTTTGGTGCATCTTCATCTGTATTGGAATCGCTGTCCAATGATGGAGCTTGATCTTGTCTGCGCCTTGCCCCACATTCAGCCTTTGTCATCTTCAAAGAGTTTTATCAGCCAGGCCCCTACTGATGGAAGAATGCCACTGACCTAACTTTAGAATAGTTTTCCACATTCCTGTAAAGTATGAGCAACTTGTCCTAGTTTTAATTTGAATTTTTGTACATAGCAGTATAAATGTCAGTTCTTCTCCCCTATGCTTCTAATGTGCCTTGTTTTTTCTTATGGTGGCATCTGTACAGCAGCTCTGAGACAGTTTTAAACTACAAATTCATGTCAGATATTATGTTCTGAGTGGCTTGTATGTATTTTTAAACATTCATCGCAGGAAGCATGTTTTGCAAAACTCTTACCAGTGCTGTACACTGGAATAGGGAGAAACTACAAGATTTCAAAAAGAAATTTTAATATTTTAATGTCCCCTTGTTCTTCTGTTGTATTTTTATTTTCTGAGTTTTGTTCAGCACTGCGTATTTAAATATTTCTTTAAATATTCTTTTAAAAAGTAAAATGATAAAACAAATGTGAAGCATTTAAACACAAAGTGCCAGAAATTCCCAACATCTCTTATTTTGGATTAGCAAGCTTGCCACTGTTCTTCATTGCTCAACAATCAGGTAATTGTTTCTCCTTCTATAGAGTGAGGAAAATGCAGGCATTTGTCTATTCTATTTTATTATATTTCTAATTGAAACCTTTTGAAAGTTGAAAGTAATACTGTATATAGGAGAATCCCCATTACAGGTAGACTACGCTTAACAAATGGTTGTTTTACAATCATTCTGTAAGTGGGGTTAGTTCCAGAGATGGTATTCAGCAGGTTCTGACCAGTTCTGGAGAACCGGTAGCAGAAATTTTGAGTAGTTTAGAGAACCAGCAAATCCCACCTCTGACTGGAGATTTTACAGTATCCTTCCCCTGCCATGCCCACCAAGCCTTGCCCGCAGAACTGGTAGTAAAAAATTTTGAATCCAACCACTGTAATTTGCCATCTGTGGTGCACCCCATAGCAAATGAACGTGAACCAAATTAACTAACAGTCTTAGCCAACCAAATTACTTTGTAATAACATTGTTGATTGCCTGACTTTCAATGTACAAATGCCATACTCTAAATAAATAACAAAAAGATAGCTGTATAAGTGTAAAGAAAAGAAGAAAAGTTTATTTTCTACTGAATTACTTGTCCTGGCAGGCAACCACTTCTGATGCTCTATCCAATGAAAGAAATATAGTAGAATATTTCCAGGGTCTAATATCAGACTCTGCAGATGTCAGTCTCCAACTCATGAGGGATCAGCCTTATCAGGCTAATGTTTCACATTTCCCTGTACACATTTTTTTTTTCCCAGGCCCTAAGTGAAGTGCTTTGTTGTTGCTGTGGTTGTTTTTTAAAGTTTCATTTTTATTCAGAATTGCTTTAGAAATAAAAGAGCTCAGGTGCTGTCTTGCTCATGCCATTTGCCAGCTGTGCAGACTTGGCATGGAGAATTTATGGGGGCTTTGGGTAAATAATCCTTGGCAGGACTTATCTGTAGCATTGCAACAGTGTGGTTGTTTCTTGTTCACAAGCATCAATTTCCAAACACCTGGGAACAAGGAAGGCCTCTTCTCTTCTCTTCTCTTCTCTTCTCTTCTCCCTCCCTTCCACTATGAAGGAACAGAGTGCTCTGCTTCCACTTCCAACCTCCTTATAATTGGGTGGCTTTCATACAAGTTAGTCAAAGTTGGTCAAATGTAAGCCTTACTTTTAAAAATGATCTGTATGTTAATATTAAATGTTAGCAAGGCAAATTTCTGATTTGGATCTAATGCCATCCTATGTGGAAGTCTTTCATTTTCCAATTATATGTAGAAGAGAAGAGCAATTTCACTTACAGCTCAATTTACTTTTATTTTCCTACAGTAATAGGGCCATTACAGTGTGCATACTTCATGAAGATGAGTAGATAGCCTGTTCAGCTTCTGAAAAGTACCTTTTAATGAAAAGCCTTACAGTATAGTTTGTTCCTGCCTTCCCCTACTTTGCTTATTGCAAATTGAGTAGTTATCCCCATTTTTTGATATGTCTTGATGCATTCACACATGAAATGGATGCTTGTTTTGATTCACTAAAACAAACAGAAAAGTTTGCCTTTGATCAAATATTGTTTGAACATCAGGCAGGCAGTGGTGGGATTCAATTTTTTTTTTACTACCGGTTCTGTGGGCGTGGCTTGGTGGGTGTGGCAGGGAAAGAATACTATAAAATCTCCAATCAGAGGTGGTATTGGCCGGTTCTCCGAACTACTCAAAATTTCTGCTAGCAGTGCTTCAGAACTGGTCAGAACCTGCCGAATAACACCTCTGCAGGCAGGTGATATTGCAAATCATATAACCAAAATACACATGCATGCTCATTTAATGGTTTCAAGAAAATCCTTGTTTTCACTAGATGCTTTGATTGGCCAGAGCTATGTAGAACTTTTCTTGTAACCTGGATAAAAATGTTTCATAGGATTGGCTTTTGAAATTGGAAAATGTATCATCACTGAAAACAGCTTTAGCTGCTAGAACAGAAAGAAATCCCTTTCCCTAGATTCTGCACATTCATCTTCAAAATCTCCAGAGCGTTCCCCAGTTTCCAACAGCAGATTTCATGGATGAATGGAGATACATAAAGAAAAACAGAAAGAAGAACCTCAGTTGAACTAAAGGAAAACTACATTGGATGCTTAGGGAATGCTCATCCTGCTTCAAGGAGGGGGTGGATTTTGCGGGGAAAAAAATCTTAAAACACTTGTGAAATCAAGAGGAGAAAGAGATGATGATGATGATGATGATTATTATTATTATTAACAAAAAACAACAGTATACACAACAAACGAGATAACTATGCTGGGTTTTGTATCACAAATCACTCGTCGAACACTTCCCAAGTGTTTAGGACTGCATGATGTATTGGCGGATAATGTGAGCAGATCCCAGTAAGGTGGCCTTCTGCACTTGACCAATGGTGATCTTGTCACCACCAATAGTTTTTAAGTGCTTGCCTAGGTCTTTAAGCACAGCACCCAGTGTGCCGAGTATTACTGGAACCACCTGCACTGGTTTATGCCAGAGTCTCTGTGGTTTGATTTTTTTTTTTTTTTGTAAATTTTATTTGAGTTTTCACAAAGAGAAAAAAAATACAAATAAAACATCTTTTTTGAAAGCAGCATAATCCCGGGTTACATTTCTTCATACAGACACAAATTCAGGTTCATGCTCATTTTTATATTCTATTCCATATCTTATTACTATTTTACATTTTCTACATAGCTTCTCCTCTCTTTTAATTTTTTCAGTTTTATTTTAATTATTTCAACTCAGTTCAAATCATTGTATTTATATTTTTGTCTGTCCTGTTTCAATTATCTATTATCTTTTCTCATTAAACAAAATTTCTCCTGTAGTTACTATTTGGAGTATGACACCTTTATATCTTTCCCCTAAAGTTGTAACATTCAATACAATACATAACTTCCATTCGGATTCTGCTTGGTACATTCTTAAAATACACACTGTATTCTTAAAAAAAGAAAAAAAAATTATAAATATATATAATTAAAAAACAATATTCCATTCCAATTTAATTCTATCATTAATATTAATATCCATTAAAGTCTTAACATCTTTAACATTACTTTTCAATTAAATATCATACTTCTATGGAAACAATTATAAGCTTTCCATACTTAATTCTCCCCCCTTCACTTATATTTTATAAAACATTAACTAATTAAAATGTTCCTGTTCCTTCCTGATTTAATTTTTTTATTTATTTTATTTCACTTATTTTATTCACAAACATTTCACTAAATTACACTATTTTATCCCTCATTTTAATCATATGTTGTTTCAAATTTTCTAACATTATTACTATTGCAAATATAACAATACAATCTTGTGTACCTTCACAGAATCCCTTTTTCAGTTAGATTTTCACCCATTATCTCTAAGTAGGTCCTGTTTCTCTGTATCTTGCTCCAGTCCTTTGTAACTTCTTTTCCTTTCCTTCTTCTCTCTCTTCTTTTCTCTCCCCTTTTTACCCCCCTGTCTCTCTACCTCTATTTCTCTCTTCTGTATTCCCCTTTTCTGTTGCTTTCCAGTATTATACTTATTTTTCAAATTATTTTTCTTTTCTTTGGTTGTTTTTTAGTCTTAAATTGTCCATTCTCTTTCCCCCACTTTCCTTTTTCTTCCCCACATAGAATTACTTGTTCATTAAAGATGACTTCTTCTTTGTCCCAGTCTTTTTGTTTTGCAGTCTTTTCTTGTTGTTTCTCATAGTTCCAAATCTCCATTTCTAAGAATTGAAAAACAAAGCCAAAAGAACCCTTCCCTTCTTGTGCATCTTCTTTGTACTTTTTAAGTTCCATTTTCAATTCGTCCAGAAGTGGTGCCATTGTATAAATTTTTAAACAACCACCCGATTGATTTTAGTCATTCAAATATAATAACCAAAAATCCAAAGATCGACCAAATAGTCCAAATACATGCAAGCTGTATCTTTTTTGTTCTTTTTTTCCCCCACTTTCTCTTCCTGGGCTTACTGTTTAGTTGCAACATTTCAGTTAAAATGTATCTTTTAGAAGTCTTGTTGAAGTTTTACTTTAAATTCTTTTTAATTCCAGGCAGTCTCCTCCCTCTTCCAGATCTTGCCCTTATTCTTTTTCTCTCCCTTCCTGTTTATGAAAAAGGAAGTTTTTAATGTCTAGAAATCTTTATTATCCCTTTGGCATTTTGTTTTATTTTCAGCTTAATTGCCTATTGATGTCAAAGTGGATTTTTCCGATTTCTTATTTAAGTCTCTTAATTGTTAGTATAGGGAAGGAGAGAGAAGGGGAAAAAAAAAGCCAAACCTTTCTCTTTTCACTTTCCTTCTCTGCTTCCGACTCTTCTTTGGGAGCAATGTTATTTTTTGTAAGTTTAAATTCCAGGGTACCTTGGTTGTTGCTTTTACAATTTAACCTGGTCAGCCAAAACTTTCACTTCTTATCTTCCTCCTGCACATTCTTTTCCGGTCGAGTTCTTCTTCGTGGTGGCCATTTCTGACCACTGCTGCAACCTCCTTCAGGAAAGGGTGTAATGGCCAGCTGAGGAGGAGAGATGCGGCTCTCCTCGACCCTGCTGATGGTCTCCCCCCTCTTCACCACCTCTACGGGGTGGCTTAACCCCAAAACTAGCTGGCTCGGGGCTCTCCAGCGGCAAGTCCAGACAGAAACCATGCACAATCATGGATTTCTGTCTGTGGCCGAAGCCCTTCTAACCGGAAGTCCCTGCAGTTCGATTTTCAAGTCCTAATATCTGGTGATTTTTTTCAAGTTGTTTCTTGCCAGTTCTGCTATCACTAGGTATGGCAATGTTGATGATCCACACTTTTTTCTTCTCCACAATCATGATATCCAGGGTATTGTGTTCCAAAACTTTGTCAGTCTGTATTTGGAAGTCCCACAGTAGTTTTGCATGCTCATTTTCGACCACTTTTTCAGGCTGATGATCCTACCAGTTCTTTGCTACAGGCAGATGGTAGTTGTGACACAAGTCCCAATGGACCATCTGAGCTACTGTGTTGTGACATTGTTTGCAGTCAGTCTGAGCAATTCTTTTGCAACAGCTCAATATATGATTGATGGTTTCATCCACTACTTTGCAGAGTCTGCATTTGGGGTCATCAGCAGATTTTTCTATTCTGGCTTTGATTGCATTTGTTCTAATGGCTTGTTCTTGGGCTGCAAGAATAAGGCCTTCTGTCTCTTTCTTCAGTGTTCTGTTGGTCAGCCATAACCAGGTCTTTTCCTTATCTATTTTGCCTTGGATCTGTTCAAGGAACTGCCCATGCAGTGCTTTGTTACACCAGCTTTCCGCCTGAGTTTGCATCATTGTTTTCCTGTATTGATTCTTGGATTGCTGAACTTTGAGCAGCTTCCTCTTGTTGACCTCCATCAAAGCTGGTTCAACACTGTCTTTCACATAATCTGCCAGAGCATGCTTTTCTTCTTTGATTGTCTGCTTCACTTGTAAAAGTCCTCTGTCACCTGCTTTTCTGGGCAAATACAGCCTGTCAATGTCACTACACAGGTGCAGTACATAGTGTATGGTTATCAGTTTTCTTGTTTTTCTATTCAGGCTGTCCAGCTCTGCCTGTGTCCAGTTTATGATCCCAGTGGTATATCTGATGACGGGTATGGCCCAGGTATTTATAGCCTTGATGGTATTACCGCCATTCAGTTTGCTTTTTAGAAGTTTTCTGACCCTTTGTGTGTATTCTTTGCTGACCACATTTTTCACTTGCCCGTGCTTGATATTGTCCAGCTGCAGTATGCCCAGGTATTTGTAGGCTTCGGGTTGGTGGCACTTGATTGCTTGTCCATTGGGCATTTCGATTCCATCACTTTCTATGATTTTTTCTTTCTTCAGTGCCATTATTATTATTGTTGTTGTTGTTGTTGTTATTGTTGTTGTTGCTGTTATAATAATTCAGGTAGCAAATTAATTACATAAATGTGTTCTGTCTCACTTTTCTTTTTTCCCAAAAGATGAAAGAATACAAACTCACACAAACACAGGCAGGCAAGCTGGCTCGGACTTCACAGAGTTAATTCTTTAGAACTGATAATATCCTTGGCATTCCAACACCCTCTGCCTGCCAAGTCCGAACTGATAACAAATAAAAATCTACTCAGAGAAAATTACAAGGCAGTCCACAAAAATCATTCACAAAAAAAATCTGAAGTAAGATTAAACTTTGTCCTGTACAAAGTTCCAGCTGAAAACACACCCACTTTTATCCCCTGTGGGGTGTGGCTCAATGACTCAGCTCACTCTCTGACCCTCCCATGCCTTCTACATTGCTGCTCACATTTCTCCCTACGACACTGCTTAGGATCAAGCCAACACACTTCCTCTTTACTCCCTGTCAGGGGCTGCTCCGATATGCCTTCCTCCTGATTAACCTCAGGCTGTTCCTCTCAGTTGTCTGATGGAACCTGAGGCATTATCAGGGAGGAAGGTCCTGGGGAGGAAGGCATTGCTAGAGAGGAAGGTCCTGGGGAGGAAGGCATTCCCAGTTCCTCCTCCTCATCTTCCAGGTCTTCTTCCTCTGACAGCATAGGCTTGGGAATCAGGGCCACAACATAAATGTATTCTCAATTTCTTTACAGCACTATGCATGATGATCTCACTTATCTTCATCCTCACAACAGCAATCCTCTGAAGTAGTTTAAAGTGAGATAGAATGATTTTTTCACTCAGTCATGAATTTCCACAACTGAAGATGGGTATGAACCTGAATCTTCCCAATCCTAGTTCTTAACAGTTTCAAATTTAGTCAGTGGCTCTGAGTCTATAGAATCTGTGTTTCACATATAGAAATTAATTAATTTTAGTATAAATGATTAAAAAACCATCTTAGTGAGTTCAGCCCATAGCTTTTTCCCCATAAAGAGATTTGTAAAGATTCTCATTTTGGGGAAGTTCCTTTTCAGAACAAGTTCTTAACCTCACCCATTTTTATATTTTCTTTGAAATAAAATTTGGCTGATTGGAATTAGAATTCAGGGTTTTGTTTTTTATTTTTTATTTAAAGAAAAACATGACGATACCTTTAGTTTTGCAACATTTTCAAGTATTTAGATTTCCAAACTGTTTTAGGGATGTGAATGATCATTGGGATTCATTAAAAGGAAAGTTAGTTGTCAATAGGATTCTGAAATTAAAGAAATGTGCTTGGAACAAAATCTTTGAACTGTCTCCAACTGTTTCTTCCTATCACAAACATCATGGATGGCTGTCAGATTCTTAGCTAGTAAGATGTGGCCAAGAGCAGTGAGCAAATGTTCTACCTTTCATTGTACCATCATATCTTTACCAGATCAATATCCCTAGTTTCTGATACTTCAATAAAAACTCCACAGAAGGACGTCAGGAGGTTACTTTGCCAAAGGCATTTTTAGATCAAGGCAATGTTGGCACCCCAGGTGACAGTAGAGTAAGGGAAACATGTGTAACTGCAAAAACACAAGAATATCAGGATCTCAGCCATCTCACAATGGCAACATATCATTGAAAACATGACAGACATTTTTAATAATGGGTGTTAGGAACAGCAACAGAAACCTTTTCAAAGGGGAAGCACTCTGGAGAAAAAATTAGAAGAGTTTTCACTTGTATTAAATCTGAATATTAAAAGGACCATTTTTCAATGGTTTACTTCAGTATGAATCTGTCTGCAGTAGCTATTGAGATCCTATAGATGGCGGTAGCGCTAGCAGCAAACTGCAGTGTCTAAAACCTATATAGGGCCTCTTGGCTACTTACATGATCTCATTCCCTATCTTGGTGAAGGTGAAAAGTCCCAGACTTTCCAGACATGTAGGTGAGCTCATTTACTAACATCACCACTAGTCGTAAGGATTGGTTGGGAGGTTGTACCAATGTGGTGGGAGGTTTCACCCATGTGGGATCTATTCTCCAATCCAAATACTGTATCTATGCTACTTTTCTTTGCTTGTAAAAATAGTATAAAATAATAAACACCACTTATGTGGTCAGACATCTTTGGACCCTGAAATGACTGGTTATTGAATTCCCACATCTGTCTATATAGGAGGTGAGAGTGGAATAGTTTGGAAGTCAGAAAAGCAGGGAGAACAAATATGAAATAAACATGAAACTTTTGCTACTTACTTCTTCATGCATATATACATATATGCAGCTATTTTTTTCTAGGCATCTGAGTTGCCCTATAACTTTTTAAAATGTTTATAAGCCAAATCATGTAAAAAACTTTATTCCATTCTGGTGTTGACAACAATGATATTCAGATGTTCATGTATGTAAAGCAAAGATGTTCTTATTTAACAAGCATCTGAGGAGATGCAAGATGTTTTAAAGCCATTCTTATTCAAATGGAATAAAAAAGACATTTTAATGTTTATTCATATCCTGCAATTGCCATTATTACAGATTCTCCTGTTTTCAGATCAAATTTCTTTTAAATCACAATTAAGTGAAGAGTCCACCAGTAATTTATTTGCAAGCAAATCAGTACAAACCCAAACAAATTTGTTCCAGCATGAATGTGCAGTTAATTATCACGAACTATTTCTTGGTTTAGAGCTTATATTCAAAACATTTTGCATTACTGGGACACTCAATTATTTTTATTGTTTCATTTGTTTGATTTATTGACATCTTATTGTAGATACTTTTGTTACTTGCAGTTAGACACTCAGATGTCATATGTAAGATGGATGATCATATATGTATTCCAAATAATAAAATAAAATAATAGATGTGTTAGGGGAATCCAAACTCAAGAAATGTTCTACCTGGAAAGATGCATAGAGAATGCGAACAATGCAGAACATTATGGGATTCTTTTGAATTGTCAGTGTTTAGTTGTTTTTCGGCTCTCAAGTTATTTACATGTTTTAACTTGGTTCTCTCTCTTCTGCTAATCAACTTCACTTGTCAACTCTGAGCAACCTGAATAACTTTTGAAGGCTGACCAATTCAGTGATGAACCTTACTTTTAAATATCACACAATTGGAGCAAATGTCCACTATTTTTAAGGGAACTGACCACTTAAGAATGCTGCTTATACTGTGCACCAGCCTCTGTCCTGGGGACTCTTGGGCACTGAATCTTACTGTGTCAACTTGCTTCTGCTACCTCAACTTGGCCATAAGGCACAAAACTGAGTTATGTTGGTGATGAGGAAGACTTCCCTACAAAGGGCCAAACTAGTCAACTAGATCACTCTCCAAAGTTCAGAGTTGCAAAGTTGTACTCTGGCATTCCACCAAAGCTTCTTAAGAGGGTCACATTTGACAGTTGACTATGCAAACCTTCTATAGTTGGCATGCCAGGAAACCCATTTTTTATTTATTTTTTAATTTGTACAAAAAGCAAAGGAAAATATATAAAATTATAAACAAAAAACAAACATAGAAACCATATTTACAGGCATATCAACATCAATAAACTGAGGCCATGATTCATTGCAGTTATCCACAGATGATAGATATAATTCAATTTTTGAAACCATTGAGTAGTTGAGGCCATTTGTTCACATTTCTGATGCTGAATAATAATTCTTTTGGTTATAAGTGCATTTTTATTTGTCCAGAAGTCAACTTCTATGCAATTAAGTTAGGGTATCCAGGACTGTAGCACTCTTCAACGTCATGCAGCTGGCAAACAAGAAAGAAAGGGAAATACAAAAAGAAGACTTCAAACGTATTTTTGAAAGTTGTTGTTTGCAAGTGGTGTCTAACCAAACTTGCATTGGTTCTATAGATTCTTTTCTGGAAGGTTCAAAAATAGTTGCACTGTCATTTGTTTATCTCTCTTTCTGCTTGAAAAGATTACAGGGGAATATTTTAAATTTTTATTGCAATGCAACCCATGACTGTTGACACTTCCTGAAGTAAATCTCTAGTGAAAGACCTGCCATATCTGCTGTTTTCTTGTCATTCTACCTAAACCTTAGTCATTGTGATTCTTTCCCATTTGTCTATTTACTGAATTAAATCTCAAAACAATTCAGATCAAATGTCTTTAAATGTTGAATACTGAATTAAAATCAAATCTTGTTTCTAGCCTAGGGACTAATCTTTTTTTTTTTCCAACTGAAGCTTCAAAATGAATGAGTTTGCACCTGAATCACACTCAAATCTAGTTACATTTGAAATTCCAACCTTCAATTCAGACTGAATCAGGGCTGATACAAACAGTATTAATTTACTGGCTGAATTATTGTTGATTTTTTTTTTTTTGTGAAATTGCATTATCGCCCTTCCACTGTTTCCTTTCTTGAATAGAACTGGCCCAAGAAACTGAATGATAAATAGTGAAATGAATGCTTTGAATCCCCAAGAAATTAATACCACATGCTCCTTTTAAGCCTCTAGATGGGATTTTAGCTACAGATCTGGAACAAGATAAATGGATTGCTAAACACACATTGCCAATAACAGTGATGTCACTGAAAACACAGACACAATTCTTGTTATGAATCCAGGGAAGCTAAAATACATATTGACTTCGAGTGACACACATTAAGATTAATTCTGATTTGTGTGAAACAGACTGTGCAAAACACTATAGAGCATATATTTCTTCTGTAGATAGTCTATCACTTCACTTAAGGAAATAAGTCATGAGCAATTTTCTGATGGAAACGGTTAGTAGTGGTTTATAACTATATCTGGCCTAAAAATAAAATAAAATAACATTGAATACAATCATCTATTACAATTCATTATATTAGAATATAAAATAGGGCATCTCCAAACTCACAATGGCTGATGGTATGTGATATTAACTTATAGTATATACACATTAAGAATTACATAACAGTTAGGATTCATGGTATTGATGAATTTTAAACTGATAGAATATCTGTACAACAACAAATCTCTCTCTCTCTTTCTCTCCCTCCCTCCCTCTCTCTTTCTGTGTGTGTTCGTGAGGTCTCCATAGCTTCCCCCTTGCAAGGATTTCAAGTTAGCCAGCCTTTTTACTGACTAGCTAGCTAGCTAACTAACTAACTAACTATCTGTTAGATGCTCAGAGTTGCTTGAAAAGTAGACAGTTATATAGATTGAATAATTAATGAAAACATAGATGAATAAACAAACCTTCTAAAATGAAACGTTTCTGTGATTTCATAAGGTCTTTATTCTCATCACAACTAGCACAAACCTTTTTATTTTTATTTTTAAATGACTCAAGTAATACACATGATGGCTACATGAACCAGAGGATTTCACTCTCTGCCCCACTACTCACTTTCGTCTCTTTCACAGTTAGTCTCATTCAGGGTATCTGTTAGATCGGGGTGGATCGGTTCCCAGAGAGACACGAGACCATAGTAACTTTCAGCTCTTTATTTTAGTTCAGCTCAGTACAAGGAAACTGGAGCCGCAACATATAGGGATTGCTTCCGGCTCGGCGGCCAATGGCAGCGCTTTGAATCTCCCATGATCGGCTCGGCCAATCGCGGTAGATTCCTAATGCTCCAATCACAGTCGCTGAGTCAACCAATCCGGTTGCGGTCCATGTGAACCAATCAGGTGTCAGGTTTTGCAGTATGCTAATATAGCACACCCCTCTCCTCCCCTCTTGGTTTCGTCTGGCGGTGCATAGTGATGCAGTCGCATAGGTAGGTGGGGCTTCGAATCTGCCTAGTTTACCTGCGCGGTTCAGTTCCAGCGAGGTCCTCAACCGGTTTGGACGGACTCCTCATCGCTCCGGTTCCCTGGGATGGAACCGCCTGGAAGGGTGAGCTGGGCCTTCTTTGGTAGCTCCCTCCCGGTCTACTCGGGCTGGGCAAGCTGCTGCTTCTGTTGTTCCCGCCTGGTCTCTCCGGGCTGGTTGAACTGGCTAGGTTGCTCCTTCCAGGTGAAGTCTCCCGAAGTTCCTGGTCGGCTGGTCCAGCGTCTACCAGTGAGTAAGGCTGGTTTAATTGGGGTTGGTTTATTCTGGGTGGGGGCTGTTCTGTTTGCATTTTAGCGTTCCCTTCACCTCTTTCTTTATTGTTTGATGTTTCCCCCCTCCCCCCTGATTTCTTGGTTTGGTTGCTGTTAGCGGCTATTCTTGACCTTAGCTGGTTGATGTGCCGCTTCCAGCTTCTTCTGTCGGTGGTTTGCAGTCGGTAAGACCGGGGGCCCGTTATTTGGGTGATTGTTGACAGTACCCAGATTGGGTCCCCTGTAAAGTTTTTAGCATAGACGGTATCTCCATGTTAAATGTCCTGTATTTGCTGGAGGGGTCCAGGGGTTTTTCCTGGTTGTATGTGGGGTGCATTCTATCTAATGTGGATCTTAGCTTTCTGCCCATCAATAATTCTGCTGGGCTTTTGTTTGTGGTTGAGCTGGGTGTGATGTGCTGGATAAAAAGCATTTTATGAATTTTGTCTTATATGTTGCCGGTTTTGATTTTTTGAATTGTATTTTTTGTGTATTGAACCATGCGTTCCGCCCGCCCGTTCGCCGCCGGATGAGCGGGTGCGGTTAGTGCATGGCGTATGCCCTGACCTGCCAGGAATTGTTCGAATGCTAGTGCAGTAAACTATGGCCCGTTATCCGACAGTAGCACATCTGGAAGGCCGTGCGTGGCAAAGAGTTTGCTTAGTTTCTTGATGACAGCCTCTGTTGTTATTGATTCCATGGTGCTTACCTCCAACCAATTGGAGTAAGCATCGACAGTGATGAGGTACGTATGTCCCTTGGTTGGCCCCGCAAAGTCTATGTGGATTCTAGACCAGGGGCCTCTTGGAGTTTCCCACTCTCAGATTGGGGCGGTGGGGGGCTTGGTCTAGTCTCCTGGCACCTTTTGCATGTGGCTACCCAGTTTTCAATTTGTTTGTTCATTCCTGGCCAGGCTTTTCATCTTAATCATCCCTGGGTGCCCCTCATGCAACATTCCCAACACCCTTTCCTGCAAAGTCTCTGGAATAACAACTCTGTCCCACTAAAGTATGTAGCCCTTTTGGGCAAAGAGTTCAGTTTGTCGGTTTCTGAAGGGTTTGAATTGTTCATCTCTGTCCCCTTCAGGCCATCCTTTTCCCACCTAGCTCAAGACCCGCACCAGCTGCTTGTCTTTATTGGTTTTTCTGGCAATGTCTGGCGTGGTCAGGAGTGGGTTGCGTAATATTTCTATTTGCAGGGTTGTCATTGTGGGTGCCAGGTCATCTTCCAGGTCTAGTAGTGGGGAACGGCTCAATGCATCCGCATGTGAGATGTCCTTTCCGGGTCGGTGTGTCAGCTGGTAATTGTCGGTGGCAAGGAATTCAGACCACCTTGTCCTCCTCAGTGATAGGATGTTCGGGGTGGCCTTATTCCCTGCCAGGAACCCTAGCAGCGGCTTGTGGTTGGTGACGATGATAAAAGTCCTACCGTAAAGGTACTCAGGGAATCTTTTGATGCCGGTGATGACTGCTAGGGCTTCCTTGTCCAGCTGACTGTAATTCCTTTCCGGCTTGAACAGCGTTCTTGAAAAGAAAGCGATGGGTGCTTCCTTACCATCCGGCAGCGTGTGGCTGAGGATGGCTCCAACTCCAACAGCGAGGCGTCGCATGTCACTGTCAACAGCAGGGTCTTGCTATACTGGATGAGGACTGCATTGGATGTTAGTAGGTTTTTTGTGTTAGCGAAAGCGTTTTCCTCCTGCTTCCCCCAGGTCCAGATGGCTGTTTTATCCAACAGCCTGTGCAACGGTTCCGCCATGGTTGCCCTCTGGGGAAGGAAAACATTGTAAAATTTAATGAGCCCCAGGAAGGCTTGCAGTTTGGTTTTGTTTCTTGGTCTTGGGGCTTCCTTGATGGCTCTAAGTTTTTTTTCTGTGGGGTGGATCCCATGTCTGTCTAGGAGGTACCCCAGAAATTCGACCCTTTCTGTCCTTAGTTGGCATTTCTCTTTCTTAACTTTAAGCTCCGAGTCTCTGAATTTCTTCAGTACCTTCCTTAGCCAGGCTTCCAATTGTTTCTCGTTTGTCCCGGCCATTAGTACATCATCAAAATGGGGCACCACCCCCTTTATGCCTTGAAGAAGCCTCTCCATTAGGCTCTGGAAGACCCCTGGCACCACGCTGACTCCGAATTGGAGTCGGTTACAACGGAAGGCCCCTCGGTGGGTCACAATCATCTGGGCTTCGGCAGTTGTGGCATCGACTGGCAGTTGTTGGTACGCTTGTGCCAGGTCGAGTTTTGCGAAGACCCGGCCTCCCCCCAGTGAGTGCAGAAGGTGCTGTACCAATGGGATGGAGTATGCGCTCTGTTGGAGCGTGTGGTTGAGGGTGGCCTTATAGTCCCCGCAGATTCTCCTGGACCCATCTGGTTAGATGGGGGTGACTAAGGGGGTCTCCCACCAGGTGTGATCGATTGGTTCCAGCACCCCTTGCACGATGAGCTTGTCTAGTTGCTCATCTATGTTGGGTTTGAGTGCAAATGGCACTCGTCGCAGCTTAAGACAGATTGGGGTGATGTTTGGGTCTAGATTAAATGTAATTGGGGACCCCCGGTACTTGCCTAAGCTGTCATCAAAGACTTCCCAGAAATCCCTCATGAGTGCCACTTCCCAGTCCGCCTCGTCAATGTGATGTATGCCGGTCACTTCGATGCTCAGGGGTGCGAACCACTGCAGTCCCAGGAAGCTTGGGCAGTTTTGGTCGATGATTGTCAGGGGCAACACTTCTGTACGCCCCTTGAATGAAATTTTAAAGTGTCCTATTCCGACTACAGGGATGCGGTTTCCCTGGTAGTCCTTGAGGGTTAGTTTCTGGTCTTCCAACTCGTGGCAGCGGATGGTGGGTGCCAGGTGCTTGATTGTGTGCCAGGAAATCATGGAGAGGTAGGACCCAGAGTCCACCTCCATCTCGCATGGTTGGTCCTCGATGCCCACCATCATGTGTACCTTTCTGGCATCGATGGTGGAGGAATGGTTGATGATGACCGTCTGGTGGGTCTCCTCCCTCTGCCTTGCCTCGCTGAGTTGCTTGCTCCGGCCCTCTCAGCTCCAGCGGCTTTCTGTGTGGCAGTCTCTGGGCTTGGTGGGGGTGCCGTCTCGCTGTTGGGGGCTGTCATCTCATCGTCGTGGGCTGTGGTTCCTTTTGTTCTGGCACACTTTGGTGTGCCCCCGCTTTTTACAATGCTGGCAAATGGCCTCAAGGAAACGGCATTCCGAGCGGGGGTGATCGCCTCCACAGCCAGCACATTGGAACCTCGACTTATGTCCCCTCGGTTCTCGCCAATCCCGCACTGTCTGGAGCTGGTGGATCTCCTCCTCCTCCTCCTCAGTTTCCAAGAAGGAGTCGATGTCACTGTGGTGGGTGGTGATGGTTTCTCGCTGGCCGGTCTCAGTATGCTTCTCCGGTGTCAGGGTCATCTGGATAGCCGCCGGTTGGTTTGCTGTGCTCGTTTGCCACATTCGGGCTGCTGATTTGTGGGTCACCTTGGTGGCAGCGGCCTCGGCAAGGGCATTGGCAAGGAAATGTTGCTTTTTGCCATGAGCCGGCTTTGTAGGATGGGGTCCCTGAGTCCTAGGATGATGTGGTCTCGCAGGGCCTCGTCCAGGTCAGTGAAGTCACACAGGCCTCCGAGATCCCTCAGCGCTGCCACAAAGTCGCTGAGCCCCTCGCCCTCACACTGGTCCCGCTGGTAGAAGTTGTGCCGCTGGATGAAGATGGGCACGGTGCGGGCATAGTGATTTCGTAGTTTGGGCTTGAGATCGGCCCAGTCCATCTCCTAGACATATGCTGGTTTGGCCAGGGCTTTGGCCATCTTGAACACTGCAGGCCCACAGTGTGTTAGGAATAAATGGTCCTTTTCTTCTGGCTGTTGGCATCCTTGAGGTTGCTGCATTCGAAGAACATTTGGAATCTATCAGTGTAAGTTTTCCAATCCTCAGCAGTGGGGTTGAAGGGTGCAGGTGGTGAGGTAGTGCTGGCCATGCTGTCTGTCGCGCTGTGCGGCTTTGCCACATGCTCAGTTGGTCTCTTGTCTCACAATCCCACCTTCGTCGCCAGTGTTAGATCAGGGTGGATCGGTTCCCAGAGAGACATGAGACCATAGTAACTTTCAGCTCTTTATTTTAGTTCAGCTCAGTACAAGGGAACTGGAGCCGCAGCAACCCTTCATATAGGGATTGCTCCTGGCTCGGCGGCCAATGGCAGCGCTTTGAATCTCCCGTGATCAGCTCGGCCAATCGCGGTAGATTCCTAATGCTCCAATCACAGCCACTGAGTCAACCAATCCGGTTGCAGTCCATGTGGAGCAATCAGGTGTCAGGTTTTGGAGTATGCTAATATAGCACAGTATCATTTGTAAAAAAGGAAAGGAAAGGAAAGGAAAAAACTAACACCGCAAAGACCCTTCATTCACTTGAATTCTTCTTCCTTCTTCTTCTCATTGCTCTTTGTTTATAAGCAAAAGAGCAAGGACTATCTCAATGCCTGATGATTTGCAGGGTGGGATGGGGAGAGAAGGTACCACTGGCAATCTTTTCAAGGGAGACTCGGAAGAAAAATCCCATTAAATAAACAAAAATTCATTGTCTTCTGCCAAACTCTATTTCATGGTTGCCATAGTTACTTGCTTCTATATAAAGAAACACCACTTTCTTTTCTTCACCCCACTAGAGCCAGAAAATATTTATGCATATTATGTATATGTCTCGTCAGTGGCAGGAAAGATGTATTTTTACAGCAGCTCTAAATTTCTCTACTCTGGCCCAAGCCAGAGCTCAGAATGAACTTGACTATAAGCAAGATTTAGCTAATTCAAGGATGCCAAGGGAACAAATCAGCACAGCATTGAACAGGCCATTAAGGCACCTTGCTCACCCACCCTGCATTTCTTAAAGGGACACCATATGACTTTCTTCCTAGTTTGCAGAGCTGCAAGATATTTGCATAAAAGATTCATTAAAAAAATGAATGCCTACGAATGTTTCCAGGAGTTCACAGAACACTTCTTTTATGTAGCATAATTTAAAGCAAATTTAAGCATAACATTTGATTGCCATACTTAACAGAACCCCAATTATTACATTGTTAAAAAAAACATCCTGTAAGACTTTGAAAATGTTTAATTAGTTGTTTTAGAGAGCTAGGTCTGTGAACATATGAATTTGTCAAATGGCACGCTGACACTTCCCCAGATCTGAAGAAATAGTTATGGAAGCTTTTGTTTTGTGTTGTGTTGTTATTTTCCCGTGAGCAGACATGCAAGAATTTTTGTCCTGTTAAATATCATATAATAATTATTCCACACAATTGTCAGTATATGTTCATCTGTTAATCTTCTAATCGATACATTTTTATCTGACTTTCCAGATTTTATTCTCTATTCACACAACTCATAACATATTGATCTATGCCTTTTTTTAAAAAAAGGAAGGTAACTTTTTTGGAATTTTGAGAGCATATGATATATAAAATGGCTTTACTATAAAACTTCCATGGCCTATCATAAAATACCTACTAGTCCCATAACCCCAGAATTCCCTTTACCATTCCAATGGGACCCAATAGCACTTTTTTTTTTAAAAAAAAGTAGGGTCTTGAAGGCTGACAGCATAGCTTCTTCTTCTCTCACAGGCTTGTGCAAAGCTTTGATTCAGGGGTGTCCAATCTTGGCAACTGTAAGACTTCTGGACTTCCAGTCCCAGAATTCTGACATGCTGGCTGGGGAATTTTCGGAGTTGAAATCCACAAGTCTTAAAGTTGCTAAGATTGGATATCCCTGGTCTAAATGTCATACAACTTTGTCAAGGTCTCCTCCAAGCCTTCCTCAACACCTCCAATAGTTAGAAAGGGGCGGGGGGTGTCTCCACCTGTGCTATAGAGGCATAGAAACCTCCTTCCATACATATTGTAGCTATACAGATAGAAAAAAACTTCTGCATGTACAAAATCTTTGCCACAAGTTGGATGGTGTTTGAGGTTTGCAAGGCAACATGGTATGTCAACAATGCAGAGGTATTTTATTTTATTTGAAGACTCTTAGAAAAATTAAATCTCACCCAATTGTAATATTTAATGAAAGCTGGAATCAAATTGTATAATATATATAATCTATGTTATGAAAACACACATATACAAAAATATTTCAATATAAAATGTTGGTATATCTACTTTCTAGATAAGTATAAGAGAACCAAAAATCTTACCCTAGTGATAAAGTCTCCAGGCTGGAAAGCAGGAGATTATTAATTCAAGTCCTGCTTTAGCCATAAAAGCCATCTGGATGACTTTGGGGCAGTTACTTTCAGCCCAATTCACCTCACTGGGTTGTTCTTATGGGCAAAATAGGAGGAGGAAGGTGTGTTAGAAATGTATGGCATCTTGAGTTATTTGGGGGGGGGGGACAATCTCAAAATAAATGAGAATAAAACGGTCTACATTACCCATTGTAATGAAAAATGAAGGTGGCAATCAAGAGAGAAGTAACATTCACACTTATGCCTACATGCTTTTCAATTAAATTTGTTGAATGCTTCCCAACTCTTTGTTATATTGTGTTATTATAAATGATATCTGATTAAGTAATTACCTTAAGTAATTACAAAAGTCCCAATGAAGACGAAAACAGCCTCCTATACAATTTTTGCAAAAGACAAACTTTAGAGAGATAGTAATCAAATTTGGATTTAATTCTTCCAATAATAATAAAGTGTAATTCTTCAAATAGCTGTTAGATAAACAATAATATCATCATCATCATCATCATCATCATCATCATCATCTTACATACATAAAAGTCAAGTACCACTCACTCATCACTAAATCTCTAGAACCGTAAGACCTACAAACTTGAAATTTGGCATGTATGTTCCTCTTGGCTTCTAAGTGCTCACTAAGAAAGGATTTTTCAAAATGACCATCAGATCTTTATTATTTCTTAATATAGTAATTAATACGCTCTGATGCTAAGGAGTTCTAGTCCCCCTCCCCACCTAAAGAGAAATCTGTTCCAACTGCCAGTTGCCTTCAATTAACATGCTCTGATGCTAAGGAGTTAAACATTCTACTCCCCTCCACCTGAAAAGTGTTCCAACTGCCAGTTGCCTTCTGGACTCAAGTCAGCGGGAGCAATATTCTGTTATGTGTTTCAATCACTGACCACCACTGAGCCAATGGATTGTAAACTGGATTTCTCCTGCATAGCCCGATCACATAGTGTCGTCGCAAAGCATGGGTATCCAGCTAGTAATAATAATATGGTAAAGATCTTGTGGGACTTTGAATACAGACAGATCATCATTTGGTACACAACATGTCAGATATCATAGTTATTGAAAACTGAAGCATACAATTTCTTGATATTTCTGTACCAGGAGACTCCAGAGTCAAGAAAAAGAACTGGAAAAGATCATGAAATATCATGTCCTCGCCATCGAAACTACACGATTATGGATGGAATGTGTAACACTAATACCCATTGTCATCACGGCATTTAGTACCATGTCCAATAATTTTATAAAATACATCAAGAAATTGCAACTTCCTGCAATAACACCAGCAAAAAACTGTGCTACTCAGAACATCATACATCTTAAGAAAATACTTGGTTGATACCTAGGATGCTGGCAGCAATCCATATCAACCATTAGTGCCAGTCAATTATATTTGTGATACTGTGATACATTTTCAAATGCTCAGTTGACTGAATTTCATGTTTAATGAATAAAAGAGATCATCATCATCATCATGGGACTTTAGAATTCAGACAGGCACCTGCTGTATAACACCCAGATTTAACAGTTGTTGATAAGAAAGACAAAAATGTCTGGATAATTAATGTAGCAGTACGAAGTGGAAAAGATAACAAAATACAAAGATCCACAAATAGAAATACTGTGACAAAAGAAAGCAAAAGTATTGCCAATAATACTTCCAAAGCAACTGGAGTACCATTTGAATATGATTGGCATTGACAAAATCCCCACCAGTCAATTGCAAAAGGCAGCTTTACTCAAACAGCTTACATACTGGAACGATACCTCTGACACCATCAACATCCACACATGCCCATCCCAGGTTCTTGCGAAGGACTCAGTAGGTGGATAAAAATATCAAATCCAGTCTGAACACCTGGCTGATTTTGTGATGAACTAAATTTAAAGCTTCAATTACATGCATATTTAGCTAGAGGAAACCCCAATTCACTCTCTAGGATTAAATTCTGAGTAAGTGTAATAGGATATGCATATTCATGAATGGAGAGTGGTAGTAGATCCCCGCTGATTTTCACAAGGGAATCTCTTCACACAACCCTTTTCAGGATGAACATTAGTGGTTCATTAAAAATGTTTTTTTTTTTTTTTAAAGAAAATATGCAACAAGATCAGAGACTTAGTGTGAAGTTGAAAAGAAAAAAAATGGAGCAAATAAGAGGTTAATCTTAATTTCTGATGAACTGAGGTCTAGATGCAAATACAGAATAAGGATTCCTCATCGGTACACACATATGCAAGCAAACAAGCTAACATATGCGCGCGCACACAAATGTTCACAGAAGTCTTAATTCATGAATTTAAAAACCAGAATATATAACAGAGAAGAAGGCATCCTCTACTGATTGTTGATCTGTGTTTTCATATCTGAGGCTGGCTGAAAGCAAGGTAATGTGAAAGTTTGCAACTACAGTCCAGGATCCAAGATGATAGAGAAATCCAAGATAGACATAGAGAGGGAGGGAAAGTGGAAGGGAAGGTGGGGGACAGAGAGAACTTTTTGCTTTTAGGCAGCCTCAGAAAAGAAAACACAGATCAACGAACAGTCAATAGAGAATAAAATAAAAGAATACCAGAGCTGGAGGGGACCTTGGAGGTCTTTAGTCCAATCTCCACTCGAGCAGGAGACTCTATACCATTCTTGACAAATGATTGTTCAATCTCTTCTCAGGAGCACACACAACTGTTCCACTGGTTAATTATTCTCACTGTCAGGAAATTTCTCCTTAGTTTTAGGTTGGATCTCTCTTTAATGATTTTTCATCCATTACTTCTGGTCTTGCTTTGGAGAATAGGTCTACCACTTCTTTCCCCAGGGGTGGGATGCTACTGGTTCTTTCTGGCTCTATAGAACCGGTAGTTCTGAAGAGTAGCAGACACAGAACAGGTTCTGTGTCTGCTGCTGTTTGGCCCATCGGCCTGCCCGGGCTCTTACCTGACCTTTATTTCCTGCTTTTTCAACCTCAGCTGCTTTGCGTGGCACAGCTGAGGTTGAAAAAGTAGTAAAAAGGTGCTTTTTGAAACACTGCGCACCCACATGCAGCGCTTATCAGCTGTCTGGGTGGCTTAGCTAATACTGTAGTACACACGCGAGCAGTGCATGTGTGTGCAAAATATAAATATTGAACCGGTAGTAATACTGGTTGAATCCCACCCCTGGTGACAGTTCCTCAAGTACTGGAAGACTGCTATTATGTCACCCCTAATCCTTCTTTCTTGTATTTTTAGAAGCCCACTTGACACGTGAAACATACTCTTCTGGTTGACTTTTGATATTTGATCCTCATGGGCTTTTGTTTTCTCTTCCTGTTACCTGGATGGCTTGGTCACACTGCATGAATCTGTTAGATTTCTCTGTGTTCACTATACTAAGCATTGCACTATACAAATTGCTTTAGGTTTTCTAAGTGTATCTTTTTAAAATTCCTTTTGCAGACTCGATGACTTACATTTGTCCTACTGTAGTTAAAACCCTGGCAAAAATTAAGCCTTGGAATGAAAATGACAGGCAATCTGTTTACTTTACAGTTTTGGGGTAAAACCTAATTTGGCATTTATAAAATCTATATCTACATCATCTATGTCAGGATGAAAAGAATTGCTTTTTCTTCCCATCACTAAGTTGAAGGAAAGCTTTTAAATTTAAAAAATAAACTATCATGTCAGCCTGGTGATTTCATTTTATTAAATATTTTATACTTAGAATATAGCTATTTTGGCTATAAATGGAAAAGAATAAATGTCCTCAAAGTTAATTTTGACAGATTTTCTAGAATCATTAGAGTCTATTGTGTTGCTAACTTTGAAAATGCTTTTTAAGATCTTATTGACCAGATAGTAATGGATCTCTAGCCACATTTTTTTAAAGTTTAGGTGATATGAAATCAAAAAGGAAATAATTCCCAAGTCAAACTGTGAAAGAAATCACACAGATAGATACATGGGGACATAGAATTTTCTTTAAAACTCTGTCTCTCTCTTCTCCTTCCGTCCCTCCCTCCCTCTCTCTCTCTCTCCATCCATCCTTCCTTCCCTCTCTCCCTCCCTCTCTTCCTCTCTCCTGAAAGTATTTCTCTCACACACGCACCATCCTCTTTACAGATCTCAAACTATTCTGAGCTACTTTCACCACTCACATTCCTAAACTAAGCTGCCTCTTATCTGATTGATCACTTGGTTGTGTCTTGTTGCCTTATCTCCCAAAATTATTCTCACATAACATTACACCCATTGTGTGTTGCCATCAAAGTTCTTTACCAGGATAGCACCCTGGTATACCTCTGCAAACGCATCATAATCTCTATAGCCAGGCACACCTTTATCCTTTGCTAAAATAATTGTACATATCGGACACCAAGTTCCATTTCTGGTGGATTTCATCTCATACAAATCTTTGATGAATTCATTTCTCATCTGTAATGTAGAGGTGACTGGGTTTCATCTATCCCTCACTACATTTCTGCACACTTTTAAATCATTAGCATTTGAAAAAGGGGTGGGAATACAGGGAGAAACACATTCATTGATTCAGGGACTCAAGAGTTGATTTCATTTCCATCTTTTATGATTCTTTCTGCATTTTAATTAATTCTGATTTGCTACTCTAACATTAATTTACAAGTTGTTAAATAATAGGAGTTCAACTGATGAAGTAAAAAATGGAGGCAAGCAATTAAGAAATCATTTTCCAGTTATTTTAAAAAAGTTGATTTGTTTAAGTGCGCATATATTTAATAACAACAGATTAAAATTCTACTCCAGCTTGAAGAGACTAAGAACCCTTAGTCAAGCTTCTTTATTGAGAAACTATTAGACTACACACAACTATCTAGATAAGTTTCTGTCACAATTCCAAGCACAATTGGGGCAGCACTTACATTTTGGGACATCCAAAGGCTATTGTGAGAAAGACAGATGATGATGAGTAGATGTTATGCTGTAACTTCAGCCCAGAATTTTGGTTGGAGGTAGGGAGCCAATAGCCATTCAGGGAGATTTTTGGCAGGACCTGAATGACCTCCTCTGTGTTAATGTCAGGCACAAGCAACCAGATCCACATGTAAGGTTTTCCAGGAGACCACTTTATTGTATTCTATTCATCTTATTTGTATTCTACCTATAATATAAGAATCTCTACAGACTGCTCCCTTCTCTTGGAACAAATAGAGAGAATGTAGAACTTTGTGGAGACATAAGAGTCCTGGATCTATTGTGGTGCAATGACTCATGGCTAATTGCCTGCTTGACTCCTCCTCCTTGTCTGGCTGGCAGTTTCTCAACAGTTAACAAACAGTGGTTATTATTTGGATTAAGAAATAGACTGAGCCAATTTGATATAATGTTAAGGAATCCTGGTAGATACCAGGAGACTGTGACTTCTAGCCCTGCTTATTTTTATGATGCATTCTGAATGAATCTAGGGGATGCCTGTCAATGATTGTTGACAATGTAGTTGAACATGATCATTTTTGTAAATGGCTTTAGTGGTCACATGCAGCCCATTGAGTGCATATTGCTCATTCCTGCAGCTGTCATATCCACATATCTACATTTGCTGCATCAGAAGCTGTTTATATGCTTTTTATACCTTTCCATTTACTGTATGACTATGATTTTGATAGGTTTTACAGTTTTACAGTAATCATCAAAGTGCATTAAGACAGAGATAAGCAATATATATCCTCTTGATATAGATGCCCTTCAAAACAAGCTAACCTTTTTTAAAATATAAAATAAGAGATTGGACTACGAACACCTGAAATTTTTGGCCAAATTGTCAGTGCCAATTTGAAGAAATGCGTCAACCAAGGCAGCAGCATCAACAAATTTTGCCAAGTGTATGCTTGATATCTACTAGAAAAGCAATTGTTGACTTCTCTCTGCCTGCTTGCTTGGTTCAAAGCCTTTGCAGTGGGATCTGATTATAACACATTGACAGAATGTACTTTTGCAATGCCAACTGGAGAAGTTGGACATGGAATTGCTTAAAAAATTCAGGGCAAATCACTATTAAGGAAAGTTATGGTTTTCAGTGTTGTTATCCAAGATAGTGATGTCATTTTACCATGCTCTTTGGGATACTTCAGTTTTGTATAGCCTTCCAAAACTTACTCCCTGAAGATTGGAGAAGTTAGATCTTTGCTGAAGCTGAAGATCATTTTCATGTGAAAATGAAATGAGTGAAATATGAAATTTGAATGTGGATGGAGACTGCTTTATCATTTCTAGCAACAAGTGCCTTGGGTAGCATCAACTAGTTTATGTGCCCTATAAAACTGCTTGTTATTTGTCATGGGTCAGTTGGTTGCATTTTAAAGCCCACCAAAATAAAAAATAAAAATACCACCATATTCCCTAAGCCAGCATTCAACAGTACTAAGAAGTAATTCCTTGAATCTCCTGACAACGTGGCCTAATTGGAAAGTTGGACGTCACATCTGGGCATTATCAGATTGGAGAAAGCCAATACAGAGAAATTAAGACTGAAGCGCTTCATATTTGGTAGCATCCATAGTATTCATGTTTAATATGTGGAATGACTTTGAACAGTCAAAAATCATGTCATGTTGAACAATATTGGTGAGCTACTCCTAGGATTTCCTTCTTCTCTTTCTGTACCTCCTGATGTGATTGAAAATAAAAGCATGTCTTCGCATGCAATCATTGGTAAGTCTTCCACAAAGAAGTTTGGCATTCAGTAAAAATTGTTCACACCACTTAACTACCATAAATGCATCTTTGGAATATGATCATGTAAATGCAAATCTTTGGAATGTGAATGGGTAAAAATAAACCACTTAAATATGTGGCTCTGTTGTACACAAATTATTAGAACTCCATCTACCAAATCAGCCTAGCCGTTACCCTGAATTTGATTCTCGTTAAATATTTGGTAGCAAATGTGAAAGTGCCACTTTTCAGTAAATATTGCGGTAATATTAAACCAATGGTTTTGTAAAATTTAATTACAAAAATCTTCCATTTCAAATAAGTCTCATTGATTTTCTGCCAGAAAAAGACTCTTCATGGGAAAAAGTCACTATTCTTGTGTTTATCTCAATTGGGTAAAATGACTGTGTGCTTTATAGACTTAAGATCAATTTCCCCATAAGATAAAACAACATGTTGTGGTTTTATTCCCCCATTTTATATTTTTAAAAGTATTGTATGACATATCCCTGATACTGTGTAAGCAGATTTATGCCAGAAGTGGTTTATGGAACAAAGGCTACATATGAAGAAATTTGTGTCTCCCAGTTTACTGATTTCTGGCTTCTGGCTTCAGTCTGAAAGGGACTGTTTCCACATGAATAAGATGTGTTTTCTCCAGGATGATGGGAATGCTGATCAATAGGTTTTTCTCTGCACTTATAAGAAATCCTACAGGACTAGAAAGTAATTCCTTAAACTAATTTCTACTAAAATGACAGGAAATTTTTTAATAGCCAATGGCCAGGCTCTCCCACTTCCTTCCTTCCTTCCTTCCTTCCTTCCTTCCTTCCTTCCTTCCTTCCTTCCTTCCTTCCTTCCTTCCTTCCTTCCTTCCTTCCTTCTTTCTTTCTTTCTTTCTTTCTTTCTTTCTTTCTTTCTTTCTTTCTTTCTTTCTTTCTTTCTTTCTTTCTTTCTTTCTGTTTCCTATCATCTATCTATCATCATGTATATGGGTTGGTGACAATGCAGTATCATTGGTCTTTTGAGACTTTGAAGGATTTTTGAGGGGAGATTTTATTTATTTATTTTCCTATACTAAGTTGGAGAGGCATAAGGTAACATTGCGGTATATAAATGGTCTGAGCATGAGTTTGGACATGTGGTTGACTCATGGTGGCATCCCAATGGTGGACTTGATCCCATTTTTTTTCTCACTAGCCTTTTGGTGATTGTGGATTATATGCCTGATCTCAGTGATTGCCTCTTATTTTAGGATGGGTATCACTATAATTTTGGGATGGGTTTCACTATAATCTGACTCAGAATCAAATATCAGGATAACTGAACAAGCTTCAACAAAATATGTACTGAGTGTTGCTACTCGTTTTTTCTGCCATGCCCAGCAGCAGGACAACAGATCATACATGGTTCAGATGCCACCTGAAAAACTTGGCTGACAAAGTAGTTATTTTCATTTGCTTGATAATTCACCACAGCTACTTTCGTCCCTCAAAAAAAAAAAAAAAAAAGTCAAGTGTTGGAAATGTAATCAGGTACTGGGCGTGTATTATCACATGTGGTGGACATGTGCAAAAGCAAAAATATATTTGACAAAAATACATACATGGTTAGAAAAAATGTTAAAGCAACATATAGATTATAAATCAGAAATATTTATGTTAGCTATAGTACCAGATAAGTATTATAAAGGATATATATATTGAATATTACATGTTTTGTCAGCATCAAGAATTGTATATGCACAACACTGGAAAAATGAAGAAACCTACAGAAGATATAATTAAAAAAATACTAGATTGTGCAGAAATGGATAGATTGACATTAAATATAAAAGAAAAGAAAGATATGGAATATTTTCAATCATGGGACTTGTTTTATCAATGGTTGGATAATAGAGAAGAAATTAGGAACTGGAAAAGTATTACGTAAGCAAAATGATGCAGACAATACGCTGTTCACAAAGTACTTCTGTATGTAAAGAGAAAATGTATAAATAAACTCATTACATGTGTGTGTGTGTGTGTGTGTGTGTGTGTGATTTGCTTTGATCTGTGTACACTACACCTAGACAAATGTTGAAATCAGGTTTGAATTTAAAAAACAAACAAACATCAAACATTGACAACACCTGATGTTCTAAATGATTATTTGAGCATCACCCACAATGTAAATGGTATTTCACCTGTAAAGAAAATATCACCCATCTGAAAACCTGTTTCCTGCTGCAAGAAACATCTGGCTTTATCTGACTCTGTTTTATTCCTGCAGAATTAAACTCTTCTTTCAAGTATGCTCCAAAGTGTTTGTTAATCCTCAGTAAATTAATAAGAAGGTTGTCACTTCACTTAATCTTGGAGCTGAATTAGCAAAATTAACATTTATAGCCATCATTAAAGTTGATTATAAGTAAGCATACATCTCACATTTCTACAGATCACATTTTCAAATCAAATTATCTTTGTCTTATTTAGTTTCAACTAATTGGCACTTTTATAAAGTCAATGTGTATATAAAAAGTGAGTTCTGCTTGATTTAACTACAGTAATTAGAGTGCAACATTAAGGCCTCTTTCCCACCATTGAAAGAAACCATAGTATGAATTTTAAAACCAACAGCTTCCTAATAAAAGAATAAAAGTCCAGCATATCAACATATTATTGTATTATTCATGTTCAAAATAGACAGCATTTCTCTTTGGATCTAAAATATCATAATTTCTATTAAGAAAGCATTGGTAACCAGAATCTTATAATTGCTGTGAAGGCTCAATTGTTAGATTTCATACCATTTTCATTGCTCCATATTCATTCTAAACCATGGGTGTCAAACTCAATTTCATTGAGGGCCACATCAGGATCGTGTTTGACCTCAGGAGCCGAAATGGTGTGGCCAGGGTGGGCATGGCCAGTTTGACATCATTTGTATTGGTGAGGCTGTGGTGGCCCAAGCCCTCTGCCAGCAAAAACATGCTCCTGAGATCCATTTTGGCTGCAATGGCCTCCTGCAGCCCTCTACTAGCAAACATGGAGCTCGGGCGGCCACATGTGCCCACCTGGGCCCTATTTTCAGCCACAATGGCCTACTGCAGCCCTCTGCCAGTCAAACAGAGCTCTATTTTTGCTAGCAGAGAGCTACCGGAGGCCATCGTGGCCAAAAATGGGGCCTGGGGCATGCTGCCCTCCTGAGCTTCTTTTTTTTATTTTTGAAAAAAAAATTTATTGACTTTAACAACGAACAAAAGCACATAAAACATAAAACATAAAAGCATCATCCTCCTTCATAAATTTACAGACAGTGTATCGGTTGGTTTACCACTTTTTTTTGTGCATCAATTTCATAGTCTCCATTGTAGTTATATTAAATAATAGTTCATATTATCAATCAACAATTATATATCCTGATATCATTATTAAACAATCATTTGACTATAATTTTATTAATTCATACTTTAACGAGATAACTATAATTTACTTAATTTATTTTATAACAAATCATAAAATCATACCAAGTCTATCTTAATAAAATTTTATAAAAATAGTATCAAAGAAAGAAAAAAAAAGGAAGGATATATTCATTATTTCCTAAGTTTTTAAATATTCTATTATTATATTTTATTATCTCACCATTGATAGAAAAGGTCCCAAACTTCGTAGAATTGTTTATCTTCTTGTTCTCTAATTTCAAATGTCAATCTACTTGTCGTGTCCGCAAAAGAAGCCAGGAGTCGGTGACTAAGTTTCAAGCTCTTTATTTAATAGTTGTGAACCGAACCGGCGAAAAGGAAAAAGCCCGCGGCTTTTATCCTTTTCGCTGCGGCGGCCGCGGCCAATGGCAGCGATTCAAGTCTCCCGCTCTTGGAGCGAGCCAATCGCGGGAGACCTCAATCGGACCAATAAGCGCGGCTCGCCTGGCCAATCAGAAATCCCCGCGCTTTAGCCAATCAAAGCGCGGGGATTTCAAGTATTCAAATTAAGGACAGAACACCCCTCCCCTCTTGGTATAGTCCATCACGTTGCATAGTCACGTAGGTAGGCGGGGCTCCGTCTAGTCCTACTTGACCTGCGCAACTCAGTTGCAAGCTGGATTTCGGCCGGAGCGGTCATGTTCTTGGCTGCTCCCTCTTCTGTGCGAACCGGCTGGATGATCGGGCCGGTTCCTTCTCCGTGGCTCCCACCTGGGTCTTCCGGGTTGGTTGAGCTACGGGTTTCGCCGCTCCCGCTTGGCTTCTCCGAGTCGGTAGAACTGGCTGGGTGGTTCTTCTCCGGTGGGGACTCGCGATGGCTGCGTTCCGGTAAGTACTGTTGGTTTATTTTTTCTTATTCGGGTATTCCCTCCCCCCTTGGTTTGTGTTTTGGGGGTTGAGGTCTGTTGCAGTTCGTGACCTGAGCTGGTCTATGTGTCGTTTCCAGGCTCGCCCATCGGTGGTTTGGAGCCGGTACGACCGTGGACCTGTGATTTGAGTGATGACGGCTGGGATCCATAGGGGGTCCCCCGTCAGATTTTTTGCGTACACTAAGTCACCGGGGGCAAAGGTCCGGTATTTTGTACTGGAGTCTGGGGGTCTCTCCGGGTTATATGTTGGGTGTAACCTGTCGAGCGGGGACCTCAGCTTCCTACCCATCAACAACTCGGCTGGGCTTTTGTTGGTAGTGGTGTTCGGGGTGATGTGTTGTATAAAGAGGAGTTTATTGATTTTGTCGTTGATCTCCCCGTGGTCCATTTTCCGGATGGTTTTTTTGGTAAATTGGACCATCCGTTCCGCCCTACCGTTCGCCGCCGGATGCGCCGGTGCTGTTAATGCGTGGCGGATGCCCCTCTCCGCCAGGAACCTCTCGAAGTCGAGGGAAGTAAACTGGGGCCCGTTGTCTGAGACGACGACGTCTGGGAGGCCGTGCGTGGAAAAGAGTTTGCCAAGTTCTTTAATAACGGCCTCCGTGGTAGTGGATTTCATGTCGCTTACCTCCAACCAGTTAGAGTAAGCGTCAACTGTGATCAGAAAGGTATGTCCATTCGTGGGACCGGCAAAGTCTAAATGGATTCTGGACCAGGGTCCCCTTGGTGTTTCCCAGTCCAGGATGGGTGCTGCGGGTGGGCTGGGTCTGGTCTCCTGGCATCGTTGGCATTTGGCTACCCATGCCTCTATCTGCTTGTCCATCCCTGGCCACCAAGCGTAACTCCTGGCCAGGGCTTTAGTTCTGACGATGCCAGGATGCCCTTCGTGCAGCATCTCTAAGACCCTCCCTTGCAACCTGTCCGGGATGACCACCCTGTCACCCCACAAAATACATCCCTTGAATAGTGAAAGTTCAGTCTGGCGGTTTCTGAATATCTTAACGGATTCGTCACTGTCCCTTTCAGGCCAGCCTTTTTCCACCCAATGTAAAATTCACGCCAGACGCCTGTCCTTGATAGTTTCCCTGGCAATGTCTGACGCGGTAATGGGTAGGTTGGGCAAGTTTTCGATGCTAAGGGTGTTTGTTGTTGGTGCTGGGTCAGGATCAGAGTCTGGTAAAGGCGAGCGGCTTAAAGCGTCCGCGTGCGAAATTTTCTTACCTGGCTTGTGTAATAGTTCGTAGCTGTAGGCTGCCAGGAATTCGGACCACCTTGTCATCCGGGGTGATAAAATGTTCGGGGTGGCTCGGTTTCCAGCGAGGATGCCCAGCAACGGCTTGTGATCTGTCACAATGGTAAACGGGCGACCATACAGGTATTCGTGGAATCGCTTAACGGCGGCAACTATAGCCAATGCTTCTTTGTCCAGCTGGCTATAGTTCCGCTCTGGTTTAGTTAGAGTCCTGGAAAAGAAGGCGATGGGTGCTTCTCTTTTGTCGGGGAGAGTATGGCTGAGGACAGCGCCGACGCCGAAAGGTGATGCGTCACAAGTGACAACCAAGGGCAAGGTTTCGCTGAATTGAATCAGGACGGCATCGGAGGTGAGGAAGTCTTTGGTTTTTTGAAAGGCGGCTTGCTCTCGTCTCCCCCAAGTCCAAGTTGCCGCCTTATCCAGGAGCCTATGCAGAGGCTCCGCTGCCGTAGCCTTTTGGGGTAGGAAAACATTATAAAAATTCAGCAAGCCTAAGAAAGCCTGTAGTTCCGTTTTAGACTTTGGGGCGGGGGCTTCTTTGATGGCTTTCACTTTTTTAATTGTAGGGTGAATGTCCTGCCGGTCTAGAAGGTAGCCCAAGAATTCCACTCGCTCTGTGCATAGTTGGCATTTTTCTCGTTTTACTTTGAGTCCCGTTACTTTAAATTTTGTTAAGACCTCCCTGAGTCGGTTTTCTAATTCGGCTTCGTTTGGCGCCGCCACTAATACGTCATCAAAATAGGGCACCACCCCCTTGATGCCCTGTAGTAAACGTTCCATCAGGCTCTGAAAGATGCCTGGTGCCACGCTGACTCCGAACTGGAGCCGGTTACATTTGAATGCCCCCCGATGGGTAACGATGGTCTGGGCTTCCGCTGTTTTTTCGTCAACCGGTAACTGCTGATATGCCTGGGCGAGATCGAGCTTGGCAAAGACCTTGCCCCCTCCCAGTGAGTGCAGTAGGTGTTGCACGATTGGGACGGGGTAGGCGCTTTGTTGCAACGCGCCATTCAGGGTGGCCTTATAGTCCCCACAAATTCTCACGGACCCGTCTGGCTTGACTGGGGTCACTATAGGGGTCTCCCATCGGGCATGGTCTATCGGCTGCAACACCCCCTGTTTGACGAGCTTGTCGAGCTGCTCGTCAATTTTAGGTTTTAGGGCGAATGGTACCCTCCTAGGTTTTAGCCGCTTGGGGGGAACCCTAGGGTCTAGGTCGAATGAGATAAGGGGCCCCTGGTACTTGCCCAGGCTTCCGTCGAAGACCTCCCGGAACTCCTGGGTTAGCCGCTGTTCCCAGCCATCGTCGACGACGTGGTTGACTCCTGTCAGCGCGATGTCAAGCGGGGCGAACCATTGTAGGCCCAGCAGGCTTGGGCGGTCGCGATCGACGATTGTGAGTGGGAGTTGTTCGGTGCGGCCTTTGTAAGTTACATTAAAGTTCTTGGTGCCCACTACCGGGACGCGGTTTCCCTGGTAGTCTTTTATAATGATTTTTTGGGCATTAATGTTCCTCTTATAGAGGGTGGGCACTAGCCGTTTAATCTCGTGCCATGCAATCATGGAGAGGTAGGACCCGGAGTCCACCTCCATCTTGCATGGTGGGCCTTCTATATGGACTTCTACGTGTACCTTTCTGGCGCTGTCGGAGATGGCGTGGCCAATGGTCACTGTCTGGTGGGTATCTTCCTTTCGCCGACTGTCGCCGCCTCTTGAAGATCGTTGGATTCGGTCCCACCGACCGTCCGATTGGCGATCTCTGGTCCTGGGCGGGGGACTTTCCTTCTTTCGGTCGTGATGTTCCCATCTGGGCGGGCTGCGGGTCTTTTTTTGGCGGCAAACTCGAGCGATGTGTCCCCGTCTTTCACAATGCCTACAGATAGAGTCAAAAAATCGGCATTCTGATCTGGGGTGGTCGCCGCCGCACCCGGCACAGTTGGTCCTCGACCTGCGACTTCTTCGGTTCCGCTGGTCGCCGCGGCCCGTCTGCACGCGATGTATGTCCTCCTCGTCTTCTGACGTGCTGGACGTAGACTGGAATTCTCCGTAGTGTGTGGTTGATTCGTTTTTTGGGTCGGCCCACCTTGCCGGGTTGTTGTTTCCGCTCTTCGCGTCTGATTTTCGCATGCTGTCAGCGGAAGTGCGGGTTGCTTCTGCGGCTGCGGCTGCGGTGAGGGCATCTGCTAGGCTGATGTCACCTTTGGCCATAAGCTGGCTCTGGAGGGTAGAGTCCCATAGGCCGAGTACGAATCGGTCTCTTAGAAGGCTGTTCAGACCTTCAAACTCACAGAGTCCTCCTAGGCGCCGCAACTTGGCGACGAAATCGCTCAGTTTTTCGCCTGGTTTCTGATCTCGGCGGTAAAATTCGTTGCGCCGGATTAGGATGGGGACCTCGGGGGCGTAATGGCGCCGCAGGATAGGTTCGAGGACGTCCCAGTCCATGGCGGTTGCATCTGCCGGCTTGGCCAATGCCTTGGCCATCTGGAAGACCTCGGTTCCGCAGTGTGTGAGGAAGACGGCACGTTTTAGCGGGCCCGGGGCGTCCTTCATTCCGGTGCACTCGAGGTACATGCGGAAACGGTCTGAAAACGATTCCCAGTCCTCGGTGGCGGGGTTGAAGGGGGCGGGCGGTGCGATTTTCACCATCTCCGTGCTGAAAGTGGCTCTTGTTGGACACGGGGTTCGGTTCAGGGTCGGGATCCCACCTTCGTCGCCAGTGTCGTGTCCGCAAAAGAAGCCAGGAGTCAGTGACTAAGTTTCAAGCTCTTTATTTAATAGTTGTGAACCGAACCGGCGAAAAGGAAAAAGCCCGCGGCTTTTATCCTTTTCGCTGCGGCGGCCGCGGCCAATGGCAGCGATTCAAGTCTCCCGCTCTTGGAACGAGCCAATCGCGGGAGACCTCAATCGGACCAATAAGCGCGGCTCGCCTGGCCAATCAGAAATCCCCGCGCTTTAGCCAATCAAAGCGCGGGGATTTCAAGTATTCAAATTAAGGACAGAACACTACTCATTTCAGCACATTCCAATATTTTCTTAATAATTTCTTCCTCTGATGGTATTTTCTCACTCTTCCAATTTTTAGCAAATACAATCCGAGCTCCTTTTTTTTTTTGGCAGAGGCACCACAGGCCAGTTCTTCACTGTTTCCAGGATGGCCCCGTGGGCCAGATCTAAGCACCCCGTGGGCCAGATCCGACTCCCAAGCCTTGAGTTTGATACCCCTGTTCTAAACACTCATTTATTTTAAAAAATGATGTTATGACAACAGAAAAGAAATGAACAAAGTCACCAGCTGAAGAAGAGAGGCCTGTAGGAGGAATAAGGTCACTTTCTATCTTGGAGTCTGTTCGAGGGAGGAAATATCTGAGATCATATCCTTAGGTTTAAATCTGCCATTTCATAAGGAAAGGAAGTCTGGTAAGATTCTTGTAATATAGGTGATCAACAATAAAATATCCATGAATGGTTCTAGTTCCTTGCATCAGATGATTCCACACCTTAAATAAAAACTCCAGCTGTAAGCTTTGATTCAAAAAAAAATTTCAGTTAAATTTGAGATGGTTGGTTTCTTACCACATCAAAACTCTCCAATCAAATTTCCAAGCAATTTGGTTGTATGATCTGCTCACCTGGGAAGAACACAGTCCTATATCTTATCATTAAAAAGGAATTCTGAGATCTAAGTTTATTTTTTTCAGCCCACAATATAGAAGTGATTTGCCTTCTCAGTTGCAGTTCTTAGACCAGAAGGACAGGCCCCCTCCTTACTTTCTAACTTTTAAATCATTGTTGTGGAGGCTTTCATTTTTAAGAAGTCTTTATCCTTCACTGAATGTCTTTTCCTGGCCTGCCCCCAATAAAGTAACTTAATGTTATTATTGATTTTTTTTAAAAAAAGGTTTATATTGGGGTGTTTTTATTGAGAAAATTTACACAACCAGTTAAACCGCTCTGTGTGAATGTCTGTATCACCTTCTTATTTCTGTTTGATGTGATTCTTTAACTATATGGTGGCATATTTTTTTTTACAGCACCAGCCCCTTTTGCCTAGGAGTAAGAAGAATGGAAAGCTAGCAAAACTTCACTTAAAACATTTGCTTTGTCTGCTCCTGATGGACTCAGAATCCCAGTGATTTTGAATATATTAAAAAAAAGTGTTTAGATGCTAAACCAACTATTTAGCTTAATCAGAAACTTTACTGAAACTTTATTGAAGCAAATATGAATAATATATAAGAAATCTAGAATGAAAAATAGTAGTTTGCTTTTTTACAAAATGAAAGGTCTCAGATTATTATTATTATTAAGTTAAACATGTTCATTACCTTAAATCAAAGTAATAACTTCATCAAAGATATTTGAGGGATGAATAGATTCCTTAATGGTTGTGAGAGGACAAGCTGCCTACGACATGGCCAGCACTTCATCTCAATTTGTAAAGATTTCTATGCCAAACCCCTAGCATAAAACCAGACTGAATTTTAATAAAAATGATATGCAAATGTGTACATAAAATTATATACACATCAAATACATACCTAATATATTTCTATAATCTACTGAAGTGAATATGAATAAAGTAACAGGAATATAGGGGCGGCACTGTGGTTAAGATGCTGGGATTGTCGGCTGGAAAGCCGGCAATCCAGGTTCAAGACCCGAGCTCCATGTGATGAGATGAGCTCCCACCCTCGTCCTACCTCCTGCCAACCTAGCAGCTCAAAAGCATGCAAATTTGAGTAGATAAATAGGTATTGCTATGTGGGAAAGTAACAGCACTTTGTGCTGTCATACTGGACACATGACCATGGAAATATCTTCAAACAATGCTGGCTCAGTGATCTTGATATGGAGATGACCACTGGTTTCGATAGTTGGCAATGACTAGCCGAGTAAAGTCTGCAGAGACTCCACTGAAAATTGAGGAAAGATGGTAGTATTGGAAAATCTTGCCCCACTATACCAAAAGTATGTGGCAGAGGTGGGGGAAATTCTTTTTCAGCATGCATCTTTTTCAACGTAGACTAATCAATATATTTGTTGTGTCTTCGGAAATGATGCCAGGAGTCGGTGACTTAGTAACAAGCTCTTTTATTGAGTTAGGAACCGAACTGGGGCTATGGAGAAACTTTGCGGCTTTTTATTTCTTTAGCCGCGGCGGCCGCGGCCAATGGCACCACTTTGAATCTCCCGCGATTCGAATCGACCAATCGCAGGAGATTCCTAGCGAGCCTGTTAGGGATAACATTGTTTTACCCTAACTGGTTTAGGTAAATAATAATATGTAATCATATTTTGTATGTTAAAGTGTCTGCAACTTTAACTGTGGGATAGTAATTAAGGGAGTGGTTGTGAAAGCATTTTAAAAGAAGCAAGACGGCAGCTTGCTATCTCTCTGGCTTTGATGATCCCTGATTACTGCAAGGAAACAAGTCTGCATTGCTCGAACGGGAGAGAAAACAAAGGACTGACTTGTAAGTGAATTGACAAAGGATATTTCTACACGGACTTTGCTAACTGAATATCCCTGAATGGACTGACTAAATGATACATGACTATTGGACTGTTATTTTGACTATGCTATGAACTCATAATGGAATAAACTATATATTTGATAGCACAAGCGTATCTGTCATTTTTACTGTATGTTAATAAACATACAAGCTTAGCTCACTCATTTATCTGTGTGCCTATCTGACTAAGCTGCACATTCTGTTTAGCTTGTCTCCCTAACCCTGGTTGGGGAAACCAGGCTTAACAGAGCCAATCGGCGCGGCTCGCCTAGCCAATCAGAGTGCCCCGCGCTTTGGCCAATCAAAGCGCGGGGATCTCAAGAATGCTAATGAGGGGACAGAACACCCCTCCCCTCTTGGTTCAGTCCTTACATTGCGTAGTCCCGTAGGTAGGCGGGGCTCCGTGTTAGCCTACTGGACCTGCACAGCTCAGTCGTAGGTTGGATCCCGGCCGGTTCGGTCGGGGTCTCTGCTTCTCTGGATGCCGTCGTGGGAACCGCCTGGTCGGTCGGGCCGGGCCGCTCTCCGTAGCTCCCTCCTGGGCTTCCCGGGTTGGTTGAGCTGCGGGTTTCGCCGCTTCCGCTCGGTCTTCCCGGGTTGGTTGAGCTGGCCTGGCTGTCTCTTTCTGGCGAGGTTTCGTGCTGGCTGCTTCCCGGTGAGTATGGTTGGTTTATTCTTCCTCGGTTTTGGCCCCCTGGGTATTCCCTCCCCTCTTGGTTTGTGTTGTGGGGGTTGGTTTTGCCTGTTTGCGCGTCGGTGGTCTCTTGGGTGGTCGTCCTTGATCTTAACTGGTCGATGTGGCGTTTCCACGCTCATCCGTCTGTGGTTTGTAGCCGGTACGAGTGTGGGCCTGTTAGTTATGTGATGACGGCCGGTACCCATAACGGGTCTCCCGTTAGGTTTTTCGCGTAAATGGCGTCGCCTGGTTCAAAGGTTCGGTGTTTGCTGGTTGAGTCTGGGGGTTTCTCTGGGTTGTATGTGGGGTGTAATCTGTTGAGTGGGGACCTTATTTTCCTCCCCATTAGCAGTTCGGCTGGGCTTTTATTCGTTGTGGTATTTGGGGTTATGTGTTGGGTGAAGAGTAATTTATTTATTTTGTCCTGGATCTCCCCGTGGTCTATTTTCTGGATGGTTTTCTTTGTGAATTGAACCATTCATTCCGCCCAACCGTTCGCCGCTGGATGCACCGGTGCTGTCAGCGCGTGTCGGATGCCCCTTTCCGCTAGGAATTTTTTGAATTCTAGCGAGGTGAATTGGGGCCCGTTGTCGGAAATGACGACATCTGGGAGGCCGTGTGTTGCAAAAAGTTTGCCGAGTTCTTTGGTCACGGCCTCCATGGTTGTTGTTCTCATGTTGCTTACCTCCAGCCAGTTGGAGTAAGCGTCTACGGTTATCAGGAAGGTGTGTCCTTTTGTGGGCACGGCGAAATCTATGTGGATCCTAGACCAAGGTCCCCTTGGGGTTTCCCACTCTAGGATGGGTGCTGTGGGTGGGCTTGGCCTAGTTTCCTGGCATCGTTGGCACCTTGCTACCCAGGCCTCAATCTGTTTGTCCATCCCTGGCCACCAAGTGTAACTTCTGGCCAGGGCTTTTGTCCTGACGATGCCCGAGTGCCCCTCGTGTAACAGTTCCAGAACCTTCCCTTGTAGCTTTTCTGGGATGACCACCCTATCCCCCCATAGTATGCACCCTTTTAGTAATGAGAGTTCCGTTTGCCGGTTCCGGAATGTCTTGATGGACTCGTCGTTGTCCCTTTCCAGCCACCCTTTCTCTACCCAATGCAACACCCGCGCCAGACGTTTGTCTTTATTAGTTTCTCGGGCAATGTCTGACGCGGTTATGGGTAGGTTGGGTAGAGTCTCTATACTGAGGGTGGTCGTCGTGGGTGCTGGGTCGGTGTCAGGCTCCGGTAATGGCAAGCGGCTTAAGGCGTCCACATGGGAGAAAGTCTTACCCGGTCTGTGTGTGAGTCCGTAATTGTAGGCCGCCAGGAACTCAGACCACCTTGTCATTCGGGGAGACAGAATGTTCGGGGTGGCCCTGTTCCCTGCAAGGATTCCCAGCAGCGGTTTGTGGTCAGTTATGATGGTAAATGTCCGGCCGTAGAGATACTCGTGGAATCTTTTTACTGCGGCGACGATAGCCAGAGCCTCTTTGTCCAGCTGGCTGTAGTTCCGCTCCGGTTTGGTGAGGGTCCTTGAAAAGAACGCGATGGGTGCTTCTTTTCCGTCGGGGAGAGTATGGCTGAGGACAGCGCCAACGCCGAAGGGTGATGCGTCGCATGTGACGGCCAGAGGTAGGGTCTCATTGTACTGTATAAGGACGGCATCCGAAGTGAGGAGGTCCTTTGTTTTCTGGAAGGCGGCTTCCTCGCGTTTCCCCCAAGTCCAGGTCGCCGCCTTGTCCAAGAGCCTATGCAAAGGCTCCGCCGCCGTCGCCTTTTGGGGCAGGAAGACATTATAAAAGTTAAGCAGCCCCAGAAATGCCTGCAGGTCTGTCTTCGACTTGGGTATGGGGGCTTCTTTGATGGCTTTGATTTTTTGGTTTGTGGTGTGAATGCCTTGACGGTCTAGGAGATATCCTAGGAATTCAACCCGTTCCGTGTATAATTGGCATTTCTCCCTCTTTACCTTGAGCCCGGTCTCTTTGAATTTGGTTAGGACCTCCCTTAGGCGACCCTCTAGTTCGGCTTGGTTGGTTGCCGACACTAAGACGTCGTCGAAGTAAGGTACCACCCCCTTGATGCCTTGTAATAGCCTTTCCATTAGGCTTTGGAATATTCCAGGCGCCACGCTGACTCCGAATTGGAGCCGGTTGCATTTAAATGCTCCCCGGTGGGTGACTATGGTTTGTGCTTCTGCCGTTTCCTCGTCGACTGGCAACTGTTGGTATGCCTGGGCGAGGTCGAGTTTCGCGAAAACCTTGCCCCCTCCCAGTGAATGTAGTAGGTGTTACACTACTGGGATGGGGTAAGCGCTTTGTTGCAACGCGCCATTTAGGTTGGCCTTATAGTCCCCACAGATTCTCACCGATCGGGGTGACTATGGGGGTCTCCCACCGGGCGTGGTCTATGGGTTGTAGGACCCCTTGCTTGACGAGCTTGTCAATTTGCTCGTCTATCTTGGGTTTAAGCACGAATGGCACCCGCCTTGGTTTCAGGCATTTTGGGGGAACGTTTGGGTCTAGGCTGAATGATATAAGGGGCCCTCGGTACTTGCCTAGGTTTCCATCGAAGACCTCTTGGAATTCCCGGGCTAGTTGTTGCTCCCAGTTGTCATCGGCGATGTGGTCGATTCCCGTGACTGCGATGCCGAGCGGGGCGAACCATTGCAGTCCCAGTAGGCTTGGGCGGTCGCGATCGACGATGGTCAGGGGAAGCCTTTCGGTACGCCCTTTGTAGGTTACCTTGAACTGTCCGGTTCCGACTACAGGGATGCGGTTTCCCTGATAGTCTTTCACGATTAGTCTCTGGTTGTCTAGGTCTTTTCTTTGGATGGTAGGCACCAAGCGTTTTATTTCTTGCCATGCTATCATGGAGAGGTAGGACCCGGAGTCCACCTCCATTTTACATGGCTCGCCTTTAATGCCTACCTCCACGTAGACCTTCCGGGCGTCGTTGGTTGTGGCGTGGCCGATGGTGACCGTCTGATGGGTCTCCTCTCTTCGCCGGGTCTCGCCGCCTTGTAGGGATCGTCCGTTCCGGTCCCATCTGTTGTCAGAGGGGCGATCTCTGGTCCGGGGTGGTGTGCTCTCTCGTCTCCATTCGCTCTGGTCCCATCGTGGAGGGCTGCGGTTCTTTTTGAGACGGCAGATGCGGGCGATGTGTCCCTTCTTGTCGCAATGCCGGCAGATTGAATCAAAGAACCAGCATTTGGACCCGGGGTGGTCGTCTCCGCAACCGGCACAGGTGGTCCTCGACTTACGACCCCGCCGGTTCCATGGGTCGCGGCCTGCCTGGAGACGGTGAATTTCCTCCTCCTCGTCGGAAGTGCCCGATGCTGAGTGGACGTCGCCCTGGTGGGTGGTCGTCTCGGGTTGGGCCTTGGCCGACCTTGCAGGGTGGTTGTTCCCGCTGCAGTCCCCAGCGTTTGGTTGGTGCATGCGGTCGGCGGATGTTCGGGTCGCTTCGGTGGCTGTGGCTTCGGTGAGGGTATCTGCAAGGGTGATGTTGCCCTTGGCCATCAGCCGACTCTGGAGGACGGGGTCCCAAAGGCCGAGCACGATTCGGTCTCGCAGGGCGTCGTTCAGGTTGTCGAATTCGCACAGCCCCCCTAGGTGCCATAGTTCGGCGACGAAGTCGCTGAAACTCTCACCCACTGTTGGTCCCGACAGTAGAACTCATGTCGTCGGATGAGGATGGGCAAATCTGGAGCGTAGTGTCGCCGGAGTATTGGCTCAAGGACGTCCCAGTCCATCGCGGTCATGTCGGTGGGTTTGGCAAGTGCTTTGGCCATTTTAAACACTGCGGTCCCGCAGTGGGTCAGGAAGACGGCTCGCTTCATGTGGCCGGTGGCGTCCTTCAGGTCGCTGCACTCGAGGAACATGCGGAATCTGTCAGAGTACGATTCCCAGTCCTCGCTGGCGGGGTTGAAGGGTGCGGGGGGTGCGATGTTCGCCATCGTGGAGTTTCGTCTGGCTTCCGTCGGACACGTGCTTCGGTTTAGGATCAGAATCCCACCTTCGTCGCCAGTGTTGTGTCTTCGGAAATGATGCCAAGAGTCGGTGACTTAGTATCAAGCTCTTTTATTGAGTTAGGAACCGAACTGGGGCTATGGAGAAACTTTGCGGCTTTTTATTTCTTTAGCCGCGGCGGCCGCGGCCAATGGCACCGCTTTGAATCTCCCGCGATTCGAATCGACCAATCGCGGGAGATTCCTAGCGAGCCAATTGGCGCGGCTCGCCTAGCCAATCAGAGTGCCCCGCGCTTTGGCCAATCAAAGCGCGGGGATCTCAAGAATGCTAATGAGGGGACAGAACAATATTGATTGAATTTGTTGAATAAGTTGAAGGTCACACATAACTTTTTTATATAGTAGAACTTCGGGTCGTGAACACTTCTGTTCGTGACCAAATCGGATGACAATCAGAATTTTCAGCAAAGTTTTGTTTCTGTTGCGAACACATCTTTAGGTGGCAACCAGACACAGCTGCGATGATTTTGCCTGCCACGACAATTTCCCCTTCTATGGCAATTATTTTTCTGTGCATGCACAGATGGTCATGCTTCCAGTCACGACCAAATCACATAGTCCTGGAAAGGATTACGGTCGTGACCTGAGGTTCCACTGTATTCTTAAAACTGGGGAAAAATATTTTGCTCACATATACCTACATATTCTAGAGTATTTCTTTTAACTATATGGACAAAAGGACTATCATTTGCAAACATTTATATAAATCCTATAAATATTTGAAATAATTGAAACTTAATTTGGATATGTTGATAGAAGGGACCAGGTTCTTTTAGATCTTAAGTGGCTCCCAATGTGTAAAATGAATTTTCAGTCCCCAGTGAAGTTACTAGTATTTTCAAGTAGATTATCTTTTTCCTGGATATTCAAAGACTTGAGAACATCAGACTTGCAATACCTTTATTGTGGCTTGGTAGATTTCTTTCCTTTATTGACCTTTATTTGCTTTTCAGGATAAATTAGGATTTATTTGCATGCCAGCTGGCTTAAGATCTACTCTGTTCTTTTGTACTTAGCATTAAATGCAATTGGACAGATCTTAATGGGCCTTTCTATTAATTAAATCACTAAACTAGGTATTTTTCTAGGGATAAATGTCTGGTGTTGCCACAAATCCTTGAAGGTGATCCAGTAATAAATATGCCACCACTGCAGTCCCTTGAGTGTATGTACTATTTGCACTCAGGTTACAATAAGACTAAATTAATGGCATTGGAAATAAGAACAAATTCTCCAGGAAAGGGGCATTGTTGTTCCCTAGTACCTTTTTTTTCTTTTCTTAGCTCCTTTTCTGTGCATTTGGAAGTATCAAAGCTAGCCAAAATATTTCATTTTACCCTTAGGATGCATTTGAGGACTTACCTGATAATATAGGTACCATTGATTTTCTTCCATGTACTTGGTGGCGATCAAGTTCCCTTCAACAGATGAATCCTAAACATTCTCTTTTTATGTGCAACACCAACTTTAGATGAAAATGGTACAGAGAAAATAAGGGGAAATTTCTCTGAAGTACTAGATAATGCGCTTCTCTTTTTCTCAAATATCTTCTCTGCTCTGAATCTAAGAAATGCATGAACTTGCTGGTTATAATAATGCTGTTCACAATATCTTATAGTTATGAAGTACTTTCTTATGAAGGAGGAAGAGCAGGGAAGCCCAATCCCATCTCTTATAGATATCAATACTCTTATAGATGTAGCACTCTTGTGAACATCAATTCAATAAATGATCAATAGTTTGATTTATGGTTGGGCTTAGAATCTCCAGGTCTTTCTGTATCATGTAAATTTTATTGTAACATTATAGCTTTAATGAGAAACCTATAAGCTTGATGAGTTCTGATTTTACATGGGAAGAAAAGAACGTTGTTTAGTTTTGTTGTTGTTGTTGCTCTATTCCACTCACTGAATCTGTGCAGTATTCAAATCTAGCACTTAATGTGGTGTTCTGTGAAAATGGCTATGAACAAGTTATAGGAAATTAAGAAGAAAAGTTGGCAGTCACTGAAATTATATATTTAATGCATGATTTTCTTATCCTCTTTCTTTTTTTAGCAACAATGTTTTATTGGGTTCCCCAAATGTTGGTGGTGTTTTACATAATTTAAATGATGCACATAAATCAACTGATGATGACATTGAAAAAACAAAACCCAACAACTCTAAATTATTTTGTAGATTATGATTTCACAAGTGGACTATATACCAGTAGTAACAAGTGAAGCATCATTTTATTTACAGCAATTCTATTTCTCCTGCTCTCTGTGAACACTGCTCTAGAAATAATCTATCTTCTAGGTATTTCCAGCTTCTTCAAGCTTAAAGAACTCATTTTCTTCTAAGATGCCAGACTATCACTTTTGTCTGAGTTTTCTTTTCTTTTCCTATTTCTTTGCTTCATCAGAGATTGTCTGCCCTGGTTAAAAAAAACAAGTTTTGATTTTGAAAATTGACACAAAGTCCGCCAGCATCTTAACTTTTGATAACTGCACTGGATTATTTACTCCATTTTTCAGTTATTTAGGTTTGTAAAAGTTTAGTAAAGTTGTAAGGAAGAAGTGCATGGAGAAAAGATGATGAGACACAATAATAATTAAGAGACATCATAATTATCATCCAATGGCACTTAAGTGGGTTTGAATTAAATTTGAAGACATTAGACAGACCTACACGTTTCTGCTTGAGGCAGAAGCACATAATTTCTCAATGGATGCATGGCATTGTCTTCTTCCTGTCCCCAGTTCATGAGGAAAGCAACATTAACCTTCTATGTATCGGCTCAGTAGAGTGCCAGCTCAGAGGGTGTTCCCTGGTTCTTTGGTAAAGTTTCACACTCTTATCAGGTTATCCCTCCATTCTGATTGGCTTTTGTGCCAATCAGAAAATGTCTGCTGCAAAAATTAAATGGTGCCCTGTACAGCTTTTGGTCCTTGGATCTTGGTCTCTCTGGACCATCCTAAATGTATTGGTTCACTCTATTTTTCTAGTTCATTTTCTTATCTATTTAAGTCATGTAAGTTTCAACTGATAGCGATAACCCAGAGTTTTTTGAGGGAGGGAAATGGAGGATTCTCTTTGACTAGATCTACCAGGAAATTTGGGTGTGATGGCTGAGCAATTAAGATGCTGGTCTTGTTGACCAGAAAGTTGGCAGTTTGAAACCCAAGCACTGTGTGACAGAGTAACTCCCAGTCTTGCCTCAGTTCCTGCCAACTGAGCAGATAAAAGGATGCAAATGCAAGTAGATAAATGGGTACCACTTTAGTGGGAAGCTTACAGTGTTCTGTGCACCTCAGCATGTAGTCATGCTGGTCACATGACCATGATAGCATCTTCAGACAATGCTGGCTCCCTCGGCTAGGAAACACAAATGAGGACTGTCTCCCAGACATGACTGGCAGGAGAAACTTTGCATTTTTTTTAAACCAGGAGATTTAGAGAATGGGGTTATGACTTTTATACTAAGTATCTTAGAGGCAGGGCATGTTACAAATATTGCAAATATTGTACTATTATAAATAGAGGTTTCTAGTTCATTGAAAAGAATCATTCTCTATTTCTTGGGCTTAGAGGGTCATAACGCTCCATTGTAAGCCACACACACACTTTTATTTTTCCTTCCTGTGCTTTAAGTAGGCAGTAGTCAAGTTTATTTCTCTCTGTCTAGCTAATAGTGCTAATAGTATTTGGAGACATCTCTGCATATGATGGTTCAATCTTCCAGTGATCTTTGTCCATCTTACACCACCATGTCATGGTTGTCCCAAAGGTGCTTTTTCAAGAAGCAACTGGACTTTCTTGGTTTTTCAGCGGGTTCTCTGCTATCTTTACATTTAAAAAAAAACTGAACATGGTAATGAATGGAAAGGGAAAACCTTTTTCATTTGATCCTTTCTGTTTCTGCTTGTAACCTTCCTGGAGGATGGCCTCAAAATCTGGATTATTACGTTATTAAATGAGTTTATTTTTAATCACTCAGAATTTGGCTTTCCAAGTTTTCCCCCTTTTTTAATGGATTTTAAAAATACAATAAGATGCTTAATTACAGGCAGCACCACAGAAACGGTATGATCTCTAACATCTTCCTCCTTAGGACTGAGTGGAGGAAGCTGGTGAGCTAGGAGGTCTTATGAATTCTCACCATAGAATCAGAAGGCAACTTCAAAAAAAAGAGGGGGGGGTAGAATCATGATTTGTGGTGAGAGTGGAAAACAGCTTTTAATGAAGTATAAGGAGCCATTGAATAAGTCTGCTGTTGAAAAAGAAAATAGCATTTATTGTCTTTGATTTGACGATTGTGACATTTTGGGAAAACAACACAATCAGATTTGAGGATTGGAGTGGCTTCCTAAGTTCTATTCATCATAGTTCTGAAGCATAAACCCATTTCGTATCACTTGGGGAGGTAGAAATTGTACCAGGATAGACTGGGTTACTAGTCTTCATAGCATCTTTAAAATTAGTTAGTTATTAGTTAGTTATTCGCTTGTCATGTGAAAGTAAAGGTAGTCCTTGACTTACAAGACTAGTAACACCTTAGATCACTGGAGATTTTAAAGAAGAGACTAGACAGTCACTTGTCTGAAATGCTATAGGTTCTCTTGCTTGAGCAGGGCTCCAAAATCCTTTCCAGATTCTATTCTATTCTATTCTATTCTATTCTATTCTATTCTATTCTATTCTATTCTATTCTATTCTATTCTATTCCATTCCATTCCATTCCATTCCATTCCACTCAACTCTAGATTCCCAGTCTAAGTTATCAAATGGCCATTTAGTGATCATTTAAAGTTACAATGGCAATGAAAAAGTGACTTAGGATCCTTTTTCACACTAATGATTGTTGCAGCAGTCCCATGATTATGTGAACAAAATTTGGATGCCTGGCAACTGGCAACAATATTTATGATGGTTGCAGGGTCCTGGGGTCATGTGATAATATTTATGATGGTTGCAGGGTCCTGGGGTTTTGTGACCTTCCGACAAGCAAAGTCAATGGGGAAGTCAGATTCATTTAACAAGTCTTTGACTAACTGAACAACTGTAATGATTCACTTACCCATGGTGGTAAGAAAGATCATAAAATGGGGCAAAACTCACTTAGCCACTGTCTCACTTAGCAATAGAGGTTTGGAGCTTAGTTGTGGTTGTAAGCAGAGGACTACCTGTACTTCTATTACAACAAACTTTTACAGAAATTAGATAAAAAATCTAGGGAATTGCATAATTTGCTTCCGAATTTGTGATATAGCAGGGGATCAGGTTGGATCCTTGAGTCCAGAGTGGGGGGCATCAAACACAAGGCCTGTGGGCTGGATTAAGCCCACAATGTGGTTGAATCAGCCTGTGAAGCTGTTCTGGAAAATGTAAGGGGCCAGCCCGTGTCACTTCAGCCCAGTCTACCCAATGCAAAGAGGAAATGTGCCAGCAGCTTGGGGAGTGGAGTCTGTTTGCCATGCCCACCCAGTTGGCCATGCCTGCCTGGCCCCCCAAGGTCAACTACAGCCCTGATGCAGCCCTCAATGAAATTGTGTTTGACACCCCAGGTCCAGAAGATGACCAAGTGAATTGTGGAACATTGTGAAGTGAATGGTGCTTATGCATGGAATTTGATGACTTGTTGAGGAGTAGTGGAAAGAGGGATAAAGAAGGACAGAGGTTACAGCAAACCTGGAGGAAGAACTGGTAGTGCAGAATAATTGGCAGTTTAACTTGCTGGATAGTCCATAGCTGGTGAGAGGTGGTGGCCTTATTATGAGGAGGAGCTTCATCATTGGAGGCTTTCAAGAAGAGATTGGACTGCCATTTGTCAGAAATGGTGTAGGGTCTACTGCTTGGGTGGGGAGTTGGACTAGATGACCTACAAGGTCCCTTCTGTTAAGTCTGGAAGAGTGGGCACAAAGAACGGAGACAAGGCATTGAATAGTGATTCCAACTCTTTATTAGTGACTTCAGAACAGAGCAAAATACTAGGGCAGCAGCAGCTCCTTTTATAGAGCTGGCTGCTGTCACAACACCCAATGATTTGAGTTTGCCGTGCTGGGAGCGTCCAATCAGCGGTGACCCACTAACAGCCAATCAGATCAGCCAACAATGGCCAATCACGATCCGCTATCAGTGGGCCAATCAGAAGTGCAGGTTTATGAGCCTGTTGTGGAAGGAAAACTATTAGAATTGCAAGCTAACGAGTTTGCTTACTTCAGAACACCCCTCTCCCATAGGTTCTGTCTCAAGGGTGGGGTGATGTATTCACACAGGTAGGCAGGTCGTCTCACCTGTCTACCTGATCTACATTGCTCCAACAGTCTTTGCCCGGACTCTAGTTCCGGTGGGCTGTTTGTTGAACTCAGCGGTAATGGCGATCTGACTTCTCCGTTGGGTGACTCGGGGTTGTCATCTCTATTCCCGTCAAGGCTGTCATATGGATTCTCTGGGTTTGCTGATGCCGCCGTGCTGCTTCGTGGAGAGATGACCATCTGCCCCGGCTCTTCTTTGGGAGGTGAATATTCCAGGTTTGGTCATGCTGATTGCTGGGTTTTGAGTACTGGGTTGGGTACTAGTTCATTTTCAGCCCCCTCGATTTCCCTTCCCCCCCTGGTTTGGAGTTCAGGGCTTGTGAAGGGGGTAGGTGCCAGCCTGAAGCGTAGCTGGTCAATGTGGCGCTCCCAAAGTCTCCCATCAGCAGTTTGTAAATGGTAGGAACGGGGACCTGTAAGTTGAGTTATGGTAGCGGGGACCTACAATGGGTCACCAGTAAAGTTTTTTGCAAAAACCAGATCACCTACCTTGAACACGCGCTACTTGCTGCTGGAACCCAGGGGCTTTTCCGGCATGTAGGCAGGGTGTAGTTGGTCAAGATGTGATCAAACCTTCCTTCCCATCAGGAGTTCGGCTGGGGTTTTGTTTGTGGTGCTGTTTGGAGTAATATGTTGGAGGAGAAGCATCCTGGTCACCTTGTCATGGATGTTCCCTTGTTCCATCTTGTGTAAGGTTTGCTTTATGAACTGGACCATTCGTTCAACCCTACCATTGGCTGCAGGGTGAGCTGGCAATGTTAAAGCGTGGCATATCCCCCGGTCTGCTAGGTACTGTTCAAATGCCAAGGCAGTGAATTGTGGGCCATTGTCTGAAACCAAGACATCTGGCAAGCCATGTGTTGCAAATAGTCTGTTTAGTTTTTTAATGACTGCCTCTGTGGTGGTGCTTTTCATTTTGTGGACCTCAAGTCAGTTGGAATAGGCATCCACTGTTATGAGAAATGTCTGCCCCTTGGTGGCTCCCGCAAGATTGATGTGGATACAGGACTAGGGACTTCGGGGTGCTTCCCATTCAGTTGATGGTGCTTTTGGTGGAGCTGAGCGTGTTTCCTGGCACTTGTTGCAGGTGGCGACCCAGGTTTCTATTTGCTTATCTATACCTGGCCACCAAGCGTAGCTCCTTGCTAGTGCCTTTATTTGCACGATGCCTGGATGTCCATCATGCAATAGTTTTAGGACCTTATGCTGCAGTCTTCCTGGGATGATGACTCTGTCTCCCCATAAAACACATCCCTTTTGGGAGAAAAGTTCTGTCTGCCTGTGTTTGAAAGGCTTGAAGGTGTCGTTGAGTTCATTGTCAGGCCAACCTCTTTCCACCCAGCTGAGGACTCGTGCTAAGCAAGGGTCCGTCCTTGTTTCGGATGCGATGTCTTGTGCAGTCAGTGGTGGTGAAGGAAGTGTCTGGATTTGTAGTGTAGCAAGGGTTGGAGCTGGGTCGTCCAGGACTTCTGGTAGTGGAGAGCAGCTCAGGGCATCAGCATGGGGAATGGCTTTCCCCGGTCGGTGTCGCAGTTGGTAATCGTATGTGGCTAGAAACTCTGACCAGCATGTCATTCTTGGCGATAAGATGTGGGGAGTTGGTTTATCCCCTGCCAAGATGCCAAGTAATGGTTTGTGATTGGTGATTATAGAAAAGGATCTTCCATATACATACTCATGAAATAGTTTGATCGCAGACACAATAGTGAGAGCCTCTTTATTTAGTTGGCTATAGTTTCTCTCAGTTTTAGATAAAGTTCTAGAAAAAAATGCAATTGGCGCCTCAGTACCGTTTGGCAGGACATGGCTTAGGATGGCTCCTACTCCAAACGGTGAGGCATCACAGGTGACAGTTAAGGGTAAAGTCACGTTATATTGTATCAATACAGCATTTGATGTTAAAAGATCTTTTACTTGCTGAAAAGCTTGTTCTTCTCGATGTCTCAAGACCCAGGAAGCTTTCTTGTCGAGGAGCCTATGCAGGGGTTCAGCAACAGTCGCCTTCTAGCTTCTTGGTGAAAACTTCCTGGAATTCCTGGACAAGGGCCGCTTCCCAGTCATCGCCTTCGGTCTGGTTGATGCCCGCCAGTTCGATTCCTAGTGGTGCGAACCACTGCAAGCCTAGTAAACTGGGTCGATCTTTATCGACGATGGTAAGAGATAGGGTTGCAGTGTGGTCTTTGAAGGAGACTTGGACATGGCTGGAACTGGCGACTGGGATCCTATTTCCTTGGTAGTCCTTTAATATAATTCTCTGAGTGCTGAGGTCCTGGCGACGGATGTCAGGGATCAGCTGTTTGAGGATTTTCCAGGAAACCATTGATAGGGAAGACCCGGAGTCGACTTTCATAATGCATGGTCAATTCTCAATGGTGACCTTTACTCGTATTTTTCTTGCATCAAGGGATGAAGCGTGGCCGATGGTGATGGTTTGGTGCACCTCTTCTCATCTGGTAGAAGTGGCTGGTGCTTGATTTCTGTAGTAGTAGTTCCATTGGTTGCTTGGGTGGTCCCGATTTACTGGTGGGGTGCCTGTTGTCTGCCGGAAATTATTTTCTCTTCGGTTTGGACTGGACCCTCGCTTGCTTCTACAGACCTTTGCAATGTGGCCCTTTTTTCCACAGGAATGGCAGAGGGCGTCTAGGAATTTGCAGTCTGATTGTGAGTGGTTTCCTCTGCATCCAGCACATTGATATGCAAGCTTACGATTCCGTTGATCTCGCTGATCGTGTTCTGACCTGAGTCTGTTGACCTCCTCTTCCTTGCTTTCTGATGAGGATTCGAGGTCTTCATGGTGGGTGGTTGTTGTGTGCCTCTCGGGAAGGGGTGTAGTGTCACTGGCGAGTTGGCGGTGCGGTCCGTTTTCTCGGTGCATTTGAGCTGCCGACTTCCTGGTTGCTTCTGCTGCAGTAGCATCGGCGATGACATCTGTGAGGCCGATGTCCCCCTTCACCATAATCTTGCTCTGGGTTGTGGGGTCTCTTAGACCCAGAACAATTCGATCTCTCATGAGATTTGCAAAGCCACAGAGTCCCCCCAGGTTTCTGAGGTCTGCGATGAAGTCTCCAACACTCTCGCTTTCCTGTTGGTCCCTCTGGTAAAACTCGTGTCTCCTGATGAGTGTTGGCACCGCTGGGGTATAATGGGCCCCGACGATTGGGGCGAGGTTGTCCCAGTCCATCGTCTTAGCTTCAGCTGTTTTTGCGAGTGCCTTTGCCATCTTAAAAATGGCAGGCCAGCAATGGGTCAGGAATACAGCTCGTTTCTTGCCAGGCGTAGCATCCTTCAGGCTGTTGGTTTCCAGGAACATCTGAAACCTGTCCATATACGAGTCCCAGTCTTCGTTAGCCGGAGCGGGTGGTATGGCGCCGCTGGTCATTCTGCCGCTATTGGTGTGCCCTCAGCCACATGCTCTGTTAGCGTTCAATGAGTGTTCAGTCAGCTCTATCGTCTCCGCATTCCATCCTCATCGCCAGTGTTAAGTCTGGGAGAGTGGGCACAAAGAACAGAGACGAGGCATTGAATAGTGAGTCCAACTCTTTATTAGTGACTTCAGAACAGAGCAAAATACTAGGGCAGCAGCAGCTCCTTTTATAGAGCTGGCTGCTGTCACAGCACCCAATGATTTGAGTTTGCCATGCTGGGAGTGTCCAATCAGCGGCAATCCGCTAACAGCCAATCAGATCAGCCAATAACGATCAATCACGATCCGCTATCAGTGGGCCAATCAGAAGTGCAGGTTTACGAGCCTGTCGTGGAAGTAAAACTATTAGAATTGCAAACTAACGAGTTTGCTTAGTTCGGAACACCTTCCAAATCTGTTAATCTGTTAGGGATATTTATTGATGGGATTCAATGTTTTTTTTACTACCGGTTCTATGGGTGTGGCTTGATGGGCGTGGCAGAAGAAGGATACTGTAAAATCTGCAGTCAGAGGTAATATTTGCCGGTTCTCTGAACTACTCAAAATTTCTGCTACTGGTTCTCCAGAACTGGTCAGAACCTGCTGAATATCACCTCTGGGCATATTGTGTTTGGCTTCACTGTATAAGGGGTTTTCTTTTCTGTGTAATTGTACAATGAAGACATCAGAAAATACAAACCCAGCATGGGACCTTAGATGTTTCTCTTAAACACCAGGGCCATGCAAAACAGTGCCAAGTAACCTTAAACACTGAACATAAAGGACTCCCTCCTGAGGAATGAGATTTAATCCACTGTTTATAAGATCTCAGTTCTAAGCACTGCCTAATCAAAAGATACTCACTGTGCTAAACTGTTAGATAGAGAAGATCTGTGATATAAATTCTCTTCTAAGTACTAGGCAGACAACATCAAGTCTAATTATGTAGGATTTTATATATAGGATCGAATATATGGTTTCTAAAAGTGTGAACTAGTAAACCAATATATTTAGGCCACAAATTAAAATAATGTCTGTGAGGTAAACCAACAGTGGAAGGAGTCCATTTTTTTTTCATACAATGAAATTTTCCATACAGTGCAATAATAAGATAAAAAATGGATTATGACAACAGGGTCTTCCATACATGCAACTCCTAATGACATTCTCCAACCAATAATCTTCCAAAAACATTGGAAGTTTCTCTCAGTCCAACTCACCTCTCAGGTTGTTGTGAGGAAAATAAGGGGAGGGGGTATTAGGTATGTTTGAGAACGGTTGAGAACATATAAAGAATGGTTGCTGAAATTGGGTATGTCTAGTTTAATGAAAAGAAGGACTAGGGGTGACATCAGCAGTGGGATTCAAATTCTTTTAATACTGGTTCTGTGGGCGTGGCAGGGGAAGGATACTGTAAAATCTCCAGTCAGAGGTGATATTTGTCGGTTCTCTGAACTACTCAAAATTTCTGCTACTGGTTCTCCAGAACTGGTCAGAACCTGCTGAATACCACCTCTGGGTGACATGATAGCAGTGTTCTAAATATCTCAGGGGTTGCCATAAAGAAGAGAGAGTCAAGCTATTCTACAAAGCACCTGAAGGCAGGACAAGAAGCAATGGATGGAAACTGAACAAAGAGAGAAGAAATCTAGAACTAAGGAGAAATTAATCAACGGAATGATCTGCTTCCAGAAATTCTGGGTACTCCACAATACTAGAGGTTTTCAAAAAGAGATCAGACAACAATTTGTATGAAATGGTATAGGGTTTCCTCCTGAGCAGGAGGTTGAACTAGAAGACTTCCAATGTTCTGTCCAACTCTGTTATTCTGAGTTATTTATAAAAATAATAAATACAGCATATAAATAAATAAAAAATAAAGAAGCTTCCAAAATATCTACTAAGCATGGCAATAACTCCCCCATGTTTCTATAATCTGGAGAGTTACAATCCCTTGGGAAAGACAAACCATCTCAAGATCTTCAAGAACCAAACAATATTCTCAGTATATTCAGGTTTTCTTCAGTTCTATAAAATCATAGCAGCTGGCTCGCAAGTAGCACCAGGAAGTATTCATCTTTTCGTTGTGAGGAATGTGAGCACAGCACTGTACAATTTGTCTGCAAAGATATTCAGAGGGCTTCCTTAGTGTCACAGAATGTATATACTTGTGCAGTTTAATTAAAAAGAGCAGCATCAATATTATATGGCAATCTCATCCCCAAAATTATACCACTTGGGAAGCAATGATAAAGAAGGGTCCCAGTAGTTGGTATTTCCAAGTGTGAGACTAGCATCTGCTCTTTTGGTTTTCAGAGTTCTTTATTAGCATTGTCTGCAGCATGACAGACTTAAGAAAAATATCTATATTATGCTCCATAATGCTCTCATATACTTGTGCACAATAAAGAGTTGGAAAAACAGAGCTTTGTCAAGAATTGCCTTGACAACTTAGATAGTGAAGTTCTTTGTGGAATATTTTGTGTTGCTGCCAAGACCCACAGGTGGCAAAGAAAATATATTGGCTTAAAACATTCTTTTTCTTTTCTTTTTAAATTGTTCCAAAGATATTTCCTACAATGTCATCATTTTTTATATTTAAAAAAAACTTTACAAGAAAATTACAGTCTTTACTTATAGGATGCTAGCTTTCAATAAGAAACAGTGACAGGAACCATTTAATGCAATGGATCATGCAATTTATTTCTTTTGTTTACACTGCTTTGGGGCTTTACTGTGTTTTTCTAAATCAAGATGGGCTAAGACGAATGGACAAATGTTTTTTTTCTGAGTTTGTGTCATTGCTGGGTTAAATCACTTGCTTCAAGTGTACATCAGTAAAAAAATTTTGCCCTATACTCAAATTAAGCTTCTATTTAGTTAAAACTTTAACCCCATATGCATTTTAAATGATATTTTTAAAAATAAACATAAAAGTTAGGAATGCACAAAAATCCCTTATGTGGGGCCTGCAGTTTTTGAGGAATGTTAAAATATTATGAAGAACTCCATAATTGTCCAAACCTTTCGCAACCCAAGCCAATTTGGTCCAATTTGGAAGCATCCTGTCATGATTGGATTATTCAGTGTTTTATTTATGTGTATCCCACCAACAAACCTTCCTCCTGCTTTTTTCCCCAACAACAACAACTTTGTGATATGAGTTGGAAGGAAAGAGAGAATAACTGGCCAAAAGTCACTCATCTGGCTTTCATGGCTAAGGCAGGATTTGAACTTATGGCCTCCTACTTTATAGCCTGGTGCCTTGACCAGCAGACCAAACTGGCTATCATATATTTTCAATTCCAATAGATTTAATTCCAGTAGATTTAAAATTGCGAGATCACCCAGGATCATCCATACTGCTGTGATTTGATGAAAGGCTGAGGCGCGACAGAGTTCTTCAGCATATTCTATTCAGACTTAATCAAAATGTATATTTCTTCCCAAATATGGTTATTTAAATAGATTTCCTTCCTGAACATTCCAACTCATTTCATTTCAGAAGAAAATAATAGACAATTCCAAGAATGCAAAACAACAACAACAACCCCACCCTGAAAATGTATTTCAGTTCTACATTATTTCAGCCTTAGATAAATGTTTTCATAAAAGACAATAATTAAAAATGCAAAATTGCTTTCAGAGCTTTCCAAACTAATAGGATATAACTTATTTGTGCATAGCTGCTTATTTTACTGCAATAACTGGAATGAAAGAACTCAGTTTTTCTTCTTGCTCTCAATTTTAGGGGCAAGTTTGATATACAAATACTGTAATTCTTGACTTATCACCATTCCTTAATGATAGCGGTTCAGTGGTTCAAAGTGGACTCTGTCCACTGTCAGGAGTTCAATCCTGACTGGATCAAGGTTGATTCAGCCTTCCATCCTTCTGAGCTTGGTAAAATGACAACTCAGTTTATTGGGACTCTGTAAACTACTTAGAGAGGGCTGTAAATCACTTGAAGCAGTATATAAGTCTAAATGCTATTGTTAAGTGCTGTAGTTCAAAGTTACAACTTGGGAAAAGTGATTTGCAACTTGCACTTTCCCTTATGAATGTGATACCACCCCCACAGTGACATGATTACAATTCAAGCACTTGGGAACCAGTTCATATTAATGACTGGTCGCACCATTTTGGAGTCACGTTATTATAATTTGTTACCTTTTTGAAAATTTTTGGCCAAAAAAATGCCCATTGGGGAAGCTTAACAATCACAGTCATTCACTTAATGTCTACCATTATTACCAAAATTATTTCAAAATCTGGTCCAGATTTCAAAACCTGCAATTTATGACCAAATATGACAGAAATTCCACTTTCAATTGTTGTCATAAATCAAGGACTATCTGTAAATCAACCTCTAAGGATTTTTTTCTGCTATCTGCTGGGGTTCAGACTAATTTCTAGGAGGACAGATACAAAAAAAAAAAAAAAGCTGAAAAAAATCTGTTTGAAGGGCAATCTGACAAGGGATGCAGTGGTTCAGTGGCTGAGACACTGAGCTTGTTAATCAGAAAGGTTGGCAGTTCGGCAGCTCGAATCCTTAGCACCATGTAACAGAGAGAGCTCCTATTACTTGTCCCAGCTTCTGCCAACCTAGCAGTTTGAAAGAATGTAAAAATGCAAATAGAAAAATAGGGATCACTTTGGTGTGAAGGTAACAGCGTTCCATGCGCCTTCAGAGTTTAGTCCTGTCAGCCACACGATCACAGATACATCTTTGGAAAGCGCTGGCTCTTCGACTTTGTAACGGAAATGAGCACTGCCCCCTAGAGCCGGAAATGACTAGCACGTATGTGCAAGGGGAACCTTTTCCTTTTCCTTTATTGACTTGTATATATTCAAAAAAGGCATAGAAAAATTTGTGGATTTAACTTTTCTTAGACACCCATTGTTTTCAATGCATTAACACATTTGTTAAATTTTCTTGGTGAAATAATAAAAAACCAAATGAATATGTTAGTCTCTGCTATTGATCTATGCTATTCCCAGCAAGGAGATAACCATGCTGTGGGTATTTTCCATGTAGCTGTTAAATACAAAGATATATTTTTAAAACAAATATAAACATGACAACCATAATTCAGTTGCCAGAAGCATAACCAGATATAAAAGGATTCAATTTCAGACATTCTGAAGCTAAGGATTTAAGTGTTAGTACGTTGACATAAGAATTTGTGTCCCGCCCCCCATATTTGTTTACAAAAAACATTCATGAATTTGAGTAAAAATGTCAAAAGTACTGTGTTTCTCATAAAATAAGGCCGGGTCTTATATTTTTTTGAGCCCTGAAAAAAACGGCTAGGCTGTCTTTTCGGGGGTGACTTAATTCCCCCCCTTGCATCCTCATCTAGAGTGCCCTGTGGGCAGCCTCACCACCAGCTGTTCCTAACGGGGGATCATGGTGAAACGCAGACAGAGCTCCCTACTCCCACCAAACACCTTTGCTGCTTTCCCTTCTGCCCATTCCACTGCCACGTTTGGAGCTGCCGCTTCTGTGTTTGAAGTGCCACTGCCATTTGGAGTGCCGCTGCCATTTGGAGCACCGCTGCCACGTTTGGAGCTGCTGCTTCCATGTTTGGAGTGCTGCTGCCATTTGGAGTGCTGCCGCCATTTGGAGCACTGCCATCATGTTTCGAGCTGCCACTTCCGTGTTTGGAGCTGCCGCTGTGTTTGGAGTGGCGGCGGTACTCCAAATGGCGGCGGTGCTCCAAACAGAAGCAGTGCTCCAAACGCGGAAGCAGCAGCTCCAAATGCAGTGGCAATTCCAAATGTGGACATGGCAACTCCAAACAGTGGCAGTGCTCCAAACAGCGGTGGGGTTCCAAACACAGAAGTGGCAGCTCCAAATGTGGCAGCAACTCTGAATGTGGAAGTGGCAGCTCCAAACAGCGGCAGTGCTCCAAATGTGGAAGCGGCAGCTCCAAACGCAGCGGCAGCTCTAAATGCAGAAGTGGCAGCTCCAAATGGCAGCAGTGCTCCAAACAGCAGTTGTGCTCCAAACGTGGAAGTGGCAGCTTCAAACGCGGCAGAGGCATGGGCAGAAGGGAAATCAACAGCGGCGGGTGCTGAAGGTCTTGGGTCTGTCACAAAGGTGCTTGGCAGGAGTAGGGAGCTCTCTGCACTCTGCCATGATTGCCCATTAGGAGCAGCTGGTGTCAAGGAATTGCTGCCCATGGGGCACTCCTAACGGCAAGTCCCCCTGCCCTTCCCCCTATTTTGCATGTTTTAAAATAGGCCTAAATTTGGGGGGAGGAGTTTAATTTAATTTTATGCCTAGAAAACATGCTGGGTCTTCCTATTGGGGGAGGTCGTATTGTTGGAGAAACAGAGTAGGATATGTTGAATCTGCTATTTGGACCTCCAGAGAAAACTCTAGTTTGATTTATTTGATGGTAAAGAATAATAGAATTATAGGAATGGAAGGGACCTTGGAGGTCTTCTCGTCCAACCTCTTGCCCAAGGCAGGACTCTTCATTCTATCCCATACAAATGGTTGTCCAATCTTTTTTTTGAAAAACTCCAGTTATGGAGCAGCCACAACTCCAGAAGGCAAGCTTTTTCCTTGATTAATTGTTCTCCATGTCAGGAAATTCTTCTTTAGTTGCAGGTTGGGTCTCTTTTTAATGAGCTTCCTATCCTGCCCTCAGGTGCTTTGGAGAATAGGTTGATCCCCTCTTCCCTGTGACCAACCTTCATGTATGGAAAGATTGATACCATGTCTCCCCTAAGTCCACTCTTTGTTAGGTCTTTATCATAGGGGTGATAAAGGACCCTTTATCAAAGGACCCTTTATCACAGGGGCGTCAAACTCAAGGCCTTCGATCTAGATCCAGCCCACGGGATGCTTAGATCTGACCCGGGGGCCACCCTGGAAACAGTGAAGGATGGGCCCATGGTGCCTCTGCCAGTGAAAACAGAGCTCAGGAGGCTCTGTTTTCACTGGCAGAGGGTTGCAGGAGCCCATTTTTGCTGGCAGAGCACTTGGGCCACCAGAGGTGCCCCTGATTAGAGAGGTGGCCCCTGGCCACATACCCCCCACCCTCCCCCCTGAGGTCAAACACAACCCTGAGGTGGCCCTCAATGAAATTGACTTTGATATCCCTGCTTTGTCATATTTCTAGAGCTGTCTGTTTCTTTCCGTTTGTTTTCTTAATTTTAAATGTACATATACATATGATTTTAAATACACCTATAAGCCTTCATTTCCTTCTTATTTTTTTGATAACAGTGGGACAATTGGTTTTTCCTTCCGTTCTGAATTAGGCTGCTAAGCAAAGCTTATGAAAATGATGGGGATGCAGGTGGGTTTTTGTATGGATTTGTCAGTCCTGTTACTAAAAACAAATTCCTAGTTTGAGCCAGATGCTCAAAGAAATGCTATTGCTTAATTCTAGTATTTATGTATACCTTGTAGATGTTATTTTGAGTGTGGATCTCATTGGGGAACCTTGACATTTTTGTACGAATAAAATTAGATTCTGAAAGCTGGAGATCTGCCCATTTCTCCACGGAAAGATAAGATACAAAGGCTTCAGTTGTTAATTGCAAGTGCCAGGGTCAGCAAAGTAAAAATGGAATGAAAATGGAATAAACGACTGAATGTATGTGTTCCTTTGAGTTTCAAACTTCTGGTTCACACTGAGAATATAATTGCGCTGTTAGCACTCCGATCAAGCCATTGACTTTGGCCAGACATGCTTTCAAGCAAACCTACACTGATATAATAACACCTTTGCCCTCAGATGATTATCCATCAGAAAAAATCCAGGTGCCCAAGAATGATAGCGTCTGATCTATGTCTTTATCTGAACTCAAGAGATTTTTTGGCTTATCTGGAATGAAATATTTTTTCTTTTTCTCTGGGTCCTTGAAAGAAAATAAAAGTGGGATCTATGGTAAAATACAGAATAAATAATCTCACGGAAGCTTTCTCTTCAAAGGACTCGAAGAATAGACAGAGGAGGTCATGCACTCATCTTGAATTTTCAGAGATAAGCCTGGTTTTCAGCTGAGCCTAAGCTTGTATAAGATGCTGTACAAAAATGGTCTTCAAGGTGCATTGAGGAGTAAAGAGAAAGATAAAGGCAACATAGGTGCTTTATAAAGAGGAGGCTCTCCTCTATGTGCACATGCGGTCATGCAGTCATTTTGTTTTCTGCACATCTCCTGGCTTTTGTTTTCTGCAGAGTCCCTGGCTGCCCTTTCTCTCCTGAGGATCTTTAAAACAGACCACCCGAGAAAAGGCTAATGGGGGCAACTGTTCAAGTAAATTGTTCCATGGGAGAGCAGGGATATTTGTTTCCAAATGCTAAGCATTTAAGAGAACAGCTACTACCTCGTTCCCGAGAGAGAGCACGCCACACAGCCTGTTAGTCTTGAGAAAGAGTTTTTTTAAAAAAAGATTCTGAAGATTTTGTAGCAGTCTCAAGTTGAGAATTAAGAATTTGTTCAAAATGGTTATATATACTTTGAGGATTGGAAGAAGTATTCTTCTTTCTTTCTTTCTTTCTTTCTTTCTTTCTTTCTTTCTTTCTTTCTTTCTTTCTTTCTTTCTTTCTTTCTTTCTTTCTTTCTGTTAAGTTCTGCGCATGGGCGCAAGGATTGGAGATGAGACGATGAACAGTGGACTTCAACTCTTTATTTAACATTGTGGAACAGAGCAAAAACTACAGCAGCAACAGCCCTTTTTATAGGCAAGCTGGTCAAATAACCAATAAGAAACGGGAAGCGTTAGTTCCCTTAACCAATGAGAGACGCCCGCTAATAGCCAATCAGATTCTCCTGAACGGACCAATCAAATGTCGCTATTATCAGCCAATCAGAAGTACAGGGTCAGAACCCTGCACTTTTCTAAAGGTTTTAATAATCTTTATTAAGCACTTTTATTAATTCAATTTTTATTAATTCACAACACCCCTTCCCCCTGGGTTCCGTTTAAGGGGTGCGGTGATGTAATCTTTGAGGTAGGCAGGTTGTTTAGATTGTCTGTTAGATTTTCGCTGTCCCCCCGGTACTTGTTTATAGTCTTGTTTGGGCGGGACGTTTTCTGGTGAGTAAGGTGCCTCTGATCCTTCATTTAAAAACTCAGTGCCACTAATGTCCTTGTTGTCCTCTTGCCTTTGTAGGCTTGCTTCTGATGAGGTGTCTCTTTGAGGCAAGTCCACTACCCTCTCTGATTCTTCTGAATGCTCACTTCTTCCACTCGTGCTTTCTGCCCTTTTGAACTCGGTCTCCTCGGCATCTCCTCCCCCCTCAGTTTGGAAGTTACCGGAGTCGCAGAAACGAGGTTGCAGCCTTGAATGCAGCTGATCAATATGGCACTTCCATATTCTTCCGTCGCGACTTTTTACTTGGTACGACCTGGGTCCTGTGACTTGGATTACAGTTGCCTCGACCAACAAAAGATTGCCAGAAAAGTTTCTAGCGAAGACTAAGTTGCCTATCTGGAATTTGCGGCATTTCCCACTGGATCCGTGTGGTTTTTCTGGTTCGTACGATGGGTGTAGTCGGTCAAGGTGGGAGCGGAGTTTTCGTCCCATTAACAATTCGGCCGGAGTCTTGTTGGTGACGCTGTGCGGAGTGATGTGTTGAAGAAGGAGTATCCGGTTAATCTTATCTTCGATATCACCATAGTCCATTTTATGTAGGGTTTTTTTGACGAATTGTACCATGCGCTCAGCTCTTCCATTGGCCGCAGGATGACCTGGCGAAGTTAGTGCATGGCGAATGCCACGGTCCGCCAAATACTGTTCAAAAGAAAGCGCGGTAAACTGGGGCCCGTTGTCGGATACCAGAACGTCTGGCTGTCCATGGGTTGCGAATAATCTGTCCAATTTCCTGATGATGGATTCGGTTGTGGTACTTTTCATTTCATGGATTTCAAGCCAGTTTGAGTAGGCATCCACCGTTACTAGGAATGTGTGTCCTTTAGTAGGTCCCACAAAGTCAATATGAATACGGGACCATGGTCCCCTGGGTGTTTCCCACTCTGTTGGGGTTGCTTTCGGTGGGGCATTGCTAACTTCCTGGATTTGCCACAAGTCTTTACCCAGGCCTTGATTTGCTTGTTGATACCTGGCCACCACGTGTAGCTACATGCGAGCGCCTTCATGCACACTATGCCGGGGTGGCCTACATGCAAGGTTTTCAATACCGCTCATTGCAGCCGCTCTGGGACGATGACTCTATCCCCCCAAATTATGCAGCCTTTCTGTGAAAACAGTTCCGTCTGTCGATTCTTGAAAGGACTGAAGTTGTCAGGGATTTGATCTAATGGCCATCCTCGCTTGACCCAGCTAAGAACTCGCGCCAAAACGGGATTGCATTTGGTTTCGATCGCGATATCTCAAACTGTCAGTGGTGGTGATTGAAGTGTTTCAATTTCGAGTGTCACAATGGTTGGAGCTGGATTGTCAACGGTTTCAGGAAGTGGTGCATAGCTTAGTGCGTCAGCGTGGGGGATGGCTTTCCCCGGGCGGTGTTGCAGTTTATAATTATATGCAGCCAAGAATTCCAACCAGCGAGTCATTCTGGGAGATGATATATAAGGGGTTGGCTTATCCCCCGCTATAATCCCCAGCAAAGGTTTGTGGTCGGTGACTATAGTAAAAACTTGCCCATAAATATATTCATGAAATCGTTTAACAGCAGAAACGACAGCAAGAGCCTCTTTATCGATTTGACTACAGTTACGTTCAGCTTTTGATAGCATTTTTGAAAAGTAGGCAATAGGGGCTTCACTACCATTTGGTAACACATGGCTCAAAATGGCACCCACTCTGAATGGTGATGCATCACATGTAATCGTTAAAGGCAAAGTCTCATTATACTGCATCAAAACAGCGTCTGAAGTCAATAAGTTTTTACTTGTCAGAACGCGTGTTCCTCTCGGTGTCCCCAGACCCAGGTTGCCTTTTTGTCCAACAGACGATGTAGGGGCTCGGCTACGGTCGCTTTATGGGGCAGGAACACGTTGTAGAAATTGATAAGGCCCAGGAGCTTGGAGATCAGTCTTATTTTGGGGCCTGGGAGCGTTTTTGATTGCCCTAACCTTGCTATCAGTGGGGTGAATGTCTTGTTTATCGATTAAGTACCCCAAAAATTCTACCTTATCCGTACACAGTTGACACTTATTTTTTTTACTTTAAGGCCAGAGTCTTTAAATTTCTGGAGAACTAACCTCAGGCGCTCCCTTAGTATTTCTCTAGTTGGAGCAGCAATTAAAACATCATCAAAATAAGGTACAACCCCTTTTATACCCTGTAGTAGTCTCTCCATCAAGCTCTGAAAAATTCCTGGGGCCACGCTAACTCCGAATTGGAGTCGGTTGCACTTAAATGCACCTCGGTGCATAACGATCGTTTGTGCCTCTGCCGTATTTTTGTCTACAGGCAGTTGTTGGTATGCCTGTGCTAAATCCAATTTAGCGAAGACTTTTCCGCCCCCCAGGGAATGGAGAAGGTGTTGTACCACCGGTACCGGGTAAGCGTTCTGCTGAAAGGCATGATTCAGGGTGGCTCGATAGTCCCCACAAATTCTTAACGATCCATCCGGCTTGATGGGTGTTATGATTGGGGTTTCCCAGGGAACGTGGTTGGTTGGTTCTAACACACCCTGGGTTATTAATTTATCAAGCTGCTCATCAATCTTTGGTTTAAGGGCAAATGGAACTCGACGAGGCTTAAGGCGGATGGGAGCTACTTTGGGGTTAAGGTTAAATGATATCGGGGTTCCCTTGTACTTGCCTAATTTCTCTGTAAAGACATCCTGGAACTCCCGGACGATGGCCTCTTCCCAGTCATCGCTGTTGGTTCGGTGAATGCCGGCTATTTCAATTCCAAGTGGGGTGAACCATTGGAGGCCTAACAAACTAGGCCGATCCCTGTCGACTACGGTTAGTGGTAGGGATGCAGTACGATTTTTAAATGAGACACAGACTTTGCTGGAACCGACGACTGGAATTCGATTTCCCTGATAGTCCTTAAGTATGATTCTTTGGAATCTGAGGTCTTGCCGCCAGACGGTGGGGATTAATTGTTTAAGGGTCTTCCAGGAAGCCATCAAGAGGGATGATCCTGAATCGACTTCCATCATGCAGGGCTGGTTTTCGATGGCAACCTTCACCCGGATCTTCTTGGCATCTAATGATGAGGCGTGATCGATTGTAATGGTTTGGTGTTCCTCTTCTCGTTTCATTGACTGGGCTAGTGGTTTGTTTCTGTAGGAGTGGTTGTTCCATTGGTGGGTTAAGTATTCTCAATTCACAGGATGACTTCCTGTGGGCTGGCGATAGTTGGTCCCCCTCTGAGGTGGGTTGTAACCTTGCTTGCTTCTACAGACTCTTCTGATGTGACCTCTTTTTCTGCACACATGGCAGAGCGCGTCGAGGAATTTGCAGTCTGATTGTGGGTGGTTTGTCCCACACCCAACGCATTGGTAATGCACTCTCTGGTCACGTTGATGGCGTTGGTCTCGTTCAGACCGGAGCCGGTTGACCTCTTCTTCATCACTTTCTGATGATGATTCAAGGTCCTCGTGGTGGGCTGTCATTGCCTGTCCTTCCAGGTGAGGTGAGATTTCGCCAGTGAGTTGGCGGAGCGGAGCGTGGGTGCGGCGCATTCGTGCAGCCGACTTCCTGGTTGCTTCTGCTGCAGTAACATCAGGATGGCATCTGCAAGGCTGATGTCGCCTTTCGCCATCAGTTTGCTCTGCACGTGCGGTGCATCTAATCCCAGAATTATTTGGTCTCTCAGGGCCTCTTTGAGGTCGGCGAACCCGCAGAGGCCTCCCAAATTCCGGAGATCCACTATGAAATCTGCAACGCTTTCTCCCTTCCACTGGTCTCTCTGATAAAATTCATGTCTTCAAACAAGCATTGGTACAGTCGGTGCGTAGTGGGCCCGTAGAAGGGGCTCGAGGATGTCCCAGTCCATGGACTTCACCTCAGCCGGTTTGGCTAGTGCCTTGGCCATCTTGAAAACGGTCGGCCCGCAGTGAGTTAGAAATACTGCTCGCTTCTTTCCGCTAGTGGCATCCTTCAAGTTGTTGGTCTCCAGAAACATCTGGAATCGGTCCATATATGAGTCCCAGTCTTCTTGTGCCGGGTCGAATGGAGCAGGTGGTATGATGCTGCTGGACATGGTTCAGCCACATGCTTCAGCCACATGCTCTGTTTGGTGCTCTGTAGTGCTTAGTCAGCTCTGACGTCTCCAAATCCCATCCTCGTCGCCAGTGTTAAGTTCTGCGCATGGGCGGCAAGGATTGGAGACGAGACGATGAACAGTGAACTTCAACTCTTTATTTAACATTGTGGAACAGAGCAAAAACTATGGCAGCAATAGCCCTTTTTATAGGCAAGCTGCTGATCAAATAACCAATAAGAAACGGGAAGCGTTAGTTCCCTTAACCAATGAGAGGGGCCCGCTAATAGCCAATCAGATTCTCCTGAACGGACCAATCAGATGTCACTATTATCAGCCAATCAGAAGTACAGGGTCAGAACCCTGCACTTTTCTAAAGGTTTTAATAATCTTTATTAAGCACTTTTATTAATTCAATTTTTATTAATTCACAACACTTTCTTTCTTTCTTTTTCTTTCTTTCTTTTTCTTTCTTTCTCTTTCTTTCTTTCTTTCTTTCTTTCTTTCTTTCTTTCTTTCTTTCTTTCTTTCTTTCTTTCTTTCTTTCTTTCTTTCTTTCTCTCTCTCTCTCTCCATCCCTCCCTCCCTCCCTCTTTCCCTCCCTTACTCTTGATTTTTTGTGGACCAGCATTTTTCTCCAATGATTTATATTTACAGGGGTCTTCAAACTTGACAGCTTTAAGACTTATGGACTTCAACTCCCAGAATTCCTCCTCCAGTCATGTTAGCTCAGGAATTCTGGGAGTTGAAGTCTACAAGTCTTAAACTTGCCAAGTTTGAAGACCCTTGATTTATAACATAGAGTCAGTATTTTTATCTCACAAAATAACAGAATAACAGAGTTGGTAGGGACCTTGGAGGTCTTCTTGTTAACCTCCTGGTCAGACAGGAAACTCTATTCCATTTCAGACAAATGGTTGTCCAATTTCTTGTTGGAGCACCTACAACTTCTGGAGGCAAGTTGTTTCACTGATTAATATTTTTAATTATCAGGAAACTTTTCCTTAGTTCCAGGTTTCTTCTCTCCTTTTTTAGTTTCCACCTATTGCTTCTTGTTTTGCCTTCTAGTGCTTTGGAAAATACACCCCCTTCTTCCTAGTGGTAGCCCCTTAGAGATTAGAACAGTGTTACTCTTAGCCCTTCTTTTCATTAGAGTAGACATACTCAATTCCTGCAACCGTTCTTAATATGTTTTAGTTTCCCATCCCCTAATCATCTTTGTTGCTTTTCTCTACACTCTTTCTACAGTCTCAACCTCTTTTTTATATTGTGGCCAAAACTGGGCACAATATTCCAAATGTGGTCTTACCAAGGCATGATAAAGTGGTACTAACACTTCAAGTGATCTTGATTCTATCCCTTTTTTAATGCAGCCTAGGATTGCATTGGCTCTTTTGGCAGCTGCAGCACTGCTGGCTCATATTTAAGTGATTGGGTTTGAGAGCTAGTGTCCTTTAGTGGTCAAAAGATTTAAGTTAGGAACAAGACAAACTAGGTTCAAGTCCACCTAGAACTAGATTCAAGTTATGAAAGTTCAGCAATATTCAGACTGACTTCTCTCCTAGAACTGAGATGGAAAAGAAGTGGAAGAGCCATCTTGGGACCACAAAGAAAAGTGACCAACGTAACAAACAGCTTGCTGAATTTGACTTGCAGAATTCCCAGCAGAGTTGATGAGTCAAGAAATCTGTGCTGCACAACACATCCGTCACTATACGACCTTGGAGTGAGACTTATCCAAAAGTGCACAGCCATAGCATTGACAGCTATTCTCTTTCACATTGTATTCAGGTACTGAAGACAGCTGCTGAAAATCTGCATTATATAATAGGACATTTCTAAGAAAGAACTGACATCATAATAAATCATTCTTCAATAGTCTCATTTAAATTAATTTGGTTGAGTATTACCCTAAACATTAAATGAAGAACATAAATTGGAACCTACTGAACAGAAACCCCCATATTTAGGGGAAAATTTTACTAAGTAAAGAAATCCAGAAATAAAATACAAAGATAACTGGAGCATGTAAACAGTTATATCTAGCCATATATTTCTTTCTTTTTTGGCTATGATATTCCATCATTATTCAGGATGTATTGCATTTATTGTTGTAAGCCACTTAGAGTCTCATATGTGATGTGGACCACTGTATAAAATTGATTGACTGAATAAATAAATAAACCAAAAGCCAAATAGATTGAATTAAAATGATTCCTTTCTTTAAAGTCCCAAACTGCATTTTTCCCCATCTGCAAGATGATAAAACTGTCGATTTGCACCCAGGAAGAAAATAACTCTGCTGCACAGACGCTTGCCGAGAGTGCTACTTTCAAAAGTTAAAAAAACAAAAGCGGTTGTCTCCAAGGAGAAATGAGTGGCAAGAAGAGAAGGATGGCACATGAATTCAAAGAAAGATCAAATTATCCAGGGTACAAAGTCATAGTCAGATAGACAGGCTTGAAAGTTCTTCAAAATAGCACACTTTCACCTCAGGACTTGTTATATACCATCTGGGAGTCATAGAGATAGTTAGGAGGGAAAAAATTCCTACCATAAATCAATGTGAAAGAAAGCCTGTTGATACTACTCTGTGACTGATCTTTTCTTATTCATTATCACACACCTCTGCTAGGTGCCAGATAATTAAAATGAACTGTGGCAAGATCACTTTTAGGAGGCACTTTTACAATGTGATATCCATATCAGCCTTTATTAAACAGCAAAACTGTCTCTGAAGAATTGTATTTTCTTACTTGCTCGTCGTAAGCAAAGCTATTATTCTCTGATGCTCTTGGTTGCCATTCTGCTTGAAATCAGACCACTTGGTCAGAAAATATAATCCCTCGTGGAAAAAAGAAAAAAAAGAAACAACTAAATTATTGTGCTAAGCCTTGTTTTATTCTCATTAGGCTGTGCAAAAACCCACTTTGTTGAAGAATTCTCTCACTGATGTAGGAGGTTTGGCATTCCAACACGTTTCTGAATCTGAAGGACAAAGGAAGAAACAATATTAGTCCCTTTCCATTATCTAGCACCAGAAAGATGTATATGGTTTTTTTTGTGTGTGCTTGTGTGTCTCTGCCAGGGGAGGGATTCAAATTTTTTAACAACTGGTTCTGTGGTTGTGGCTTGGGTAGTGGGCGTGGCTTGGTGACTGGTTGGAAGTGGCTTGGTGGTCATGTTATTGGCTGGGCGTAGCCAACTCAATATCACTCATATCGAGGTACACATCTCCTTGCCTGGCCTCTCATGACTGTGAGGATACTGCAACAGTTGTAAGTGTGAAAAATGGTCCTAAATCACTTTTTTCAGTGCCATCGTAACTTTGAATGGTCACTCCACACAAGCAAAGTACCAGCAAAGGAGGGGAAAAAAACTCCAGAGATGTTCCTGAGACAGGAAGTCTAGTCCTGCCAAGAATGTAATAAGGGTTAATGGAGAGGCAGTTTCTGCAAGCAACACCAGAATGTTTCCTTCCTGCCTTCCTTACAGGGTTAGGCCAGTAATTTCTTCTAACAACCGGTTCTCTGAACTGCTTAGAATGTTAACAACAAGGTTTTAGCGAATAGGTGCAAGCTGGTAAAATCCCACCCCTGGTCTCTGCGTGTTTGTCTACGAGGGTGGTGGTGGCTGTTGATAAACATCAGAAGAAATTTGCAGAAAAAGTAGATGTTAGGGCACAGGTCTCCAAACTTGGCAACTTTAAGACTTGTGGATTTCAACTCCCAGAATTCGTCAGTAACTGGCTGAATTCCACAAGTGTTGAAGTTGCCAACTTTGGGGATCCCTTTGTTAGGGCAAGAGAAAAACATGCCAAATGTTGTGGATATTAATGCAAAGTTTTTTAAATGTCTATGGTCTTCTGATCATAATAATCAAGTATTTTTATCATGTTCACATGGCACAGTTTGACTGAACACTACACCGCTCTTTGTGTCTCTGTCTGTGTCTGTGTCTGTCTGTCTGTTTTTCTCTCTCTCTCTCTCTCATGGTGGCTAATATTTTAGAATGCATATTTCTGAGGAAGATCAATTTTTTATTATTTATTTTATGTTTTTCACATTTTTCAACTGTCCTCAGAGAGAGACTCTGGGTGGTATACAATAAAATATTAAAATATAGAAATGATTTATAAAAGTTAAAAGTTTGGAAAGAGGAAAGGATGATTTCACACTATCAAAATTAATCAAATTACAAAATTAATTGTAATGCAATTAAGGGCACAAGCCAACCCCACAGAGGCTGGTCCTCAGGGCTTTTGATTCCTTTCCAAGAGTGAAGAGTGAAAGTCTTCCTCACCTCTTGGAGGAGAATATTTTACAGGGCAGAGGAAATGGCTGCCTTCCTGAAGCCTACCAGTCAAAGTTCTTTAACTGATGGGATCTGCAACATACTTTTCCTGCAACATATGTTCCCAATGAATGACTTGGGAAGAGGGTACTTATGAAAATCAGTGCTGCCACAGACATCCCAGTTTTTCTGTCCCATTCATTTTTTAACAATGCCTCTTTTAAATACAAATAAGAAACCAGAATGTATCAAGCACAACCCTATCCTTGGTGTTGACAAAGGCCCCAGATTGATTGATGTGGAAGGTCACATTAGGCTGAATGCTGCTGTAGCATGATACGGAAATCCTTATATTCAGGTTCCAAGTTATGCTAAATTCAGTTGAATATAGTGGTATGATCCTTGTCAAACATGCCTATTCTATCTGTGAGGATCAGGACAGGAACTGATATGATCCATGACATGTCTTCCAACATTTGCCAAATTCCTAAAGAAAGCTCTGCTATATTTGAAGGGATTAGCAGAAATGTCACCCATTCGTTTTACCTACATAAAGATTTGATGTGTAATATGTTTCATATATCTTACTTATGATGTGTAATATGTTTTATATCTTACTTAGCACATTTGAAATCTTTGATAATTTCAAAAATATCTTACATGGAAATCACAGGAACTGTGGTATTATATACTAATTGTCCACATTATAATTCATGCTTTCTCTTCTAAAATTGATTAAAGCTGTATTTGGCATACATTTGCAGGGCATATGCTTTTTCATAATTTGCCTTGTACAATTAACTTGTATCCAGTAAAATTGTATTATTATATATGGCATTACACAACAAAGCAAAAAGGGGAAAAATAGCATTCATGCTTACTTGAAATTTTTGTGCTACTTTATTATTAAAACAAACTTTTGCTTTATTGCAATTCCCTTTTATATTTTCTTAGACAAATGTCTACAGAGATTCTCAGCCATTCAGATCATGTTTGTCACGAAGATACTTTTTCAAAAGGCAATTGGACTTTCTTTGTTTTCTTAGACATTTAAAGAGACGTTTAAGGAGAAACTTCTAGGCATCATGGATTTGTTCATATCTTTCCTTCCAAGATGAGTTAAAAAACTCTAGACTTTGAAGGGCTCAAATGACATTGGAATCCCTTCTTTCCATACTGAAAAGCATCTGGGATTTTCTGAGACATGGGGAAATTGTACTATGTATAAGAAAAAAAATGAGATTTGTGTCTATCAATTAGAAAGCATTGAGAAAGGAGAAGATTTCGCCAATCGAGGCTCCAAACCTGTTAATTTTAAGATTTGTGGACTTCAACTCCTAAATTCCTCAGCCAATCCTGCTGACTGAGGAATTGAAATCCACAAATGTTAAAGTTGCCACATTTAATGATCCCTGATCTACATGGTTGTATATCAATCCCAGAGCTTCATAAAAGATGTCTTCAAACAATAGCAGCAGCAGAAACCACCATCACAATTTGTTTTGTGTGATAAGGTAGTGTGATAAGGATGAAAAGCATAGTATGGGGTTTTTTTAATAAAATGGGGAAAAAAAGCTAGGCTAGGCAGACAAAAAAAGGACTTTTAACAGGGTAACCTTTTTCCCTTTTAGATAATTCGAAGTATTTTGGTAATAGTATTCTGTAAGAACTGTTTGTGCACAGAGGGGAAAAAATATAAAGAACGTGCCTCTTTGCAAATTGGACTAAACCAACCATGTTGTTTTTCTTTTGAAAAATTGTTTGACTTGGTATTATAAAATCCTCCACCATTTCCATGAAGCCAAAGCACAATTAGGGTCAGAATGATGACTTTTTCTCAGTGACAGTATTCATAACTGGGATGTCAGAGTGTTTGCAGCGTGACTACTATTGTGAGACAACCCAGAAGCAAAACAAAGCACACAGAGGCTTTGTCTTTTAACAGTGGTTTATGTACAAGACACCTATATACATACATATGAGTGGTAGGCAAATACCTGGCAAGCAGTCAATCTTCTTTACTCTGGAGAGAGAGGGGGGGGAGGGAGGGAGGGAGGGAGAGAGAGAGAGAGAAATTGGCCCAAGGTCATACAACTGGCTTTGTGCTTAAGGCAGAACTAGAACTCAAGTCTCCTGGTTTCTAGTCTGATGCTTTAACTACTGTATCAAACTGTCTCTCACATGGTGTTTACAGTAGTACAGTATGGAGTGGTGTTGTGTGGTGGCATGATGTGATGTAATATGATGTGGTATAATTCAGTATGTGGTACATATGCACATATACATACATAAGTCTTCTAGGCCAGAGATGTCATCATGATTTATTACTTCACTACATTACTGTCAAGGGATTCAAACTCCTTAGGAATGATAGATGACTGCAGATAGCAACATTTTAGATTCTTACCATGCTCCCTTCCTTTATATTCTTGCATATAATGTCATGAATGGGTTTCACTCTTTCTCCCCACCCCACTCCCCCTTTGCAATAATTCCCTGCAATAATTCAGTTGACTGACTCTTCAGTGTAGTAGAGTTTCCATAAAAATAAACGCTCATATTTAGTACAAAGAAAAACCAAGCAAGAGGCCAGATGGAAAACAAACCAACCAACCAACCAACCTAGATCTTCAGTGCAACAGCCATTCCTTGATTTAACATGCTTGGGGGCTCTTACAAATCCTTTTCATTTTCTTCCATTATAGAAATTACCGGTGCAGAAAGAAACAGAGAAACAAAATGTTGGGCCTCTTTGGACAATGAGCAACATCTGTATCTACCTTTGCTTGGTTAGATAGCTGTTAAGTCAGTGGCTTTCTCTAAGCCACTTTGATCTGGCTGCTTCATAATACTGATGAATTACTGATGTGAAATATTCTGTCTTTCCTATGAGCAGAATCAAAGAGTGAAAGCTGAGCTACGGAGTGACTCATTAAATGAAAAGGTAAAATCAAATTCACGAACGGTGCTTTCACCATCAGCAGATTCACAGTCTAATAGGAAATTTTGTGCTCACAGCCAAGTCCTTTTCTCTTACTGACAGAGTTTGTCCATCAAAGGCACAGCTTCCAAAAGGCACAGTGTCAACCTGGCACAATCTTGTGAGGAATTAAGCTCATCCACACAGGTCATTGTTTCCTCTTGACAAAATCATTAAGCAGATCATGTAAAGAAATCCAAGTCACAATCCTCCCAGGGGAATACCTTTATCCGAAACATGCTTTGATAGGAACTTTGATAATGGTCTGAATATGCTTCATGCATTCTTTCGAATTAGGGTGTGCAAAGATACATTTAAAACCCCAAATCACATGCCATTCCCAAACTTTTGGCTGTGTCTCTCAGGTGCCACACATTTGAAAAAAAAATTATGGTGGTGCTAAAGAAATTATAATGAAAGGTTGAAACCCAATACAAATAAAAAGAATAAAATATCATCCCCAACCTCCTTATAATTGTCCTTTTCATTGTAAAGTACAGTACTTCACCTCCCAAGAGGTTAGTTTCTTGTGAGGGACTATTAACTTTTCTGTTATTTTTTGTTAAGTAATAGACATTTTCATGTTCCAAAACATTAGCTTGGCAACTTTAAGACTTGTAGACTTCAACTCCCAGAATTCTCCAGCCAGCATTAAAATTTCCAAGTTCTAAAATTGCCCTGTTCAAAAATTTCATTCAGCAACCTATGATCTGTTGGCTATCTCAACCATCACCCTCTCAATTTGTGTCATGATCATGCTAGTAAAATTCAGTGGTAAATTGGTGAATTTAATCAGTGTTGTTTCAAAATGGATGTTATAGGTGGTTAGTATCTAAGGGCATCCTGAAATCATTTAAAATGGATCAAAAATACTTCTTCTGCTGTTTCCATTGACATCATACCATTATCCGCTAGCCCCTTGCAACCCTTTGAAAAGTCAGGAAGCTAGGTTGCTCTCATAACCTCCAAATATTGTCCCTCTGTGGTTTCAAATTGTGTTGAAAGCCAAGAGTGCAGTGATTAAGAGTCCAAGGTATGATCAAAAATGCAGTCTGTCTTAAGCTTAACAGTGCAATTTGGGAAGTTTAGAACTGCAGCTCATTAGAAGTACAGCCAGAGAGTGAGTTCAGAAGAACTGCTGGACAAAAAGAAACACATGTGATTAATTGGACACACAGTCATCCTTTGCCAAAACATGCCTTATGGTCGAATGATGTGGAGGAAGCTTCCGGAGCAGAAAACTAAAAGGGCATAAGTTGTAGACATAACTAAGGGAACAACATCAACCTGCAGAGACTAAAGGATAGAAAAGAAAGAAAAGTTGATGTTAAGTACTTGGACATGGGTCGGAGTAAATGGAGACAGCCTCTGAATAGTGACTTTCAGCTCTTTATTAGCATAGTGACTTCTCAAAACAACAACAGTGAACTCTGCCTTATATAGGCAACCCTTGTAAGAATTGTCCAATAGCGAGCTATGAACACTAGCTCTTTTAACCAATAAGAATCCTCTGTTAAGGGCCAATCGGATTCCTCAGAACTAACCAATCCGATCTGGCCGCCTAACAGCCAATCAGAAGTGCAGGGCCAGAACCCTGCACTTTACCTCAAGCTCATACTTTATTAACTATGGTACATACACAACATCCCTTCCCCCTGGCTTCTTAATTACGGTGTAGTTATATAGTCCTTTAAATAGGACGGTTGTCTTTTAAGTCTTTCAGATTTTCGTTGGACTGGTTGATTGCAATCCTGTTGAGGTAGATTGTTGTTTGGCAGTGGATCTGCTTCTTGCTCAGGTGCAATTTCTTGCGGTGCAAACGATTCTCCTTCCTGCTCCATTTCCTGAGTATCACTTAGTTTGTCGCTCCCTTCGAGCAGGTTCCCTGGAACGTCATCTTCTTCTGTACCTCCCCCCCCTCGGTTTGGTCATGGGGGAGTTGTTGACTGGCCGTTGTGAGTCGTGACCGTAATTGGTCGATATGCCGTTTCCACAGTCTATTGTCACAGCATTTCACTATGTAGGATTTGGGGCCGGTCACTCGTACTACTGTTGCCTCTATCCATAATGGATCGCCCGATAAGTTTCGTGCGTAAACGAGGTCTCCTACCTGGAAGGTGCGACAGCGGCCACTGGATCCTATTGCTTTTCCGGTTCGAAAGCAGGGTGCAACCGGTCGAGGTGGGAGCGGAGTCTTCGTCCCATCAGTAGTTCGGTGGGAGTTCTGCTGGTGACGCTATGTGGAGTTATGTGTTGCAAAAAGAGAATTTGGTTGACCTTGTCATCGATATTGTCATAGTCCACTTTTTGCAAAGTCTTTTTAACAAATTGGACCATGCGTTCCACTTGGCCATTGGTCGCAGGGTGCGCAGGCGAGGTGAGCGCATGGCGGATGCCGCGGTCAGCGAGGTACTGCTCGAACATTAGTGCCGTAAACTGTGGCCCGTTATCGGACACCAGGGCGTCAGGCAATCCGTGGGTTGCAAAGAGTCTGTTTAGGATTTTGATCACTGCCTCGGAAGTTGTAGCCGTCATACGATGAATTTCTAACCAATTGGAGTATGCGTCAACTGTCAGCAGGAAGGTATATCCCTTGGTTGGCCCCGCGAAATCCAGGTGGATTCTGGACCAGGGTCCACGTGGCATCTCCCATTCAGTAGGCATGGCTTTTGGTGGGGCGTTGCTGACTTGTTGGCAATTGGCACACGCTTTGACCCACTGCTCAATTTGCCGGTCCATACCCGGCCACCATGCGTAGCTTCGTGCAAGCGCTTTCATCCGCACGATGCCAGGGTGGCCCTCATGCAGAATTCGTAGCAGCGTCTTCTGGAGTTGTTCTGGGATAACGACTCTATCGCCCCAGATGATACAGCCTTTTTGGGAAAAAAGTTCAGTCTGTCGAGATTTAAATGGTGCGAAGTCATCTGGTACTTGGTCCAATGGCCATCCGCGTTCTACCCAGCCTAGGACTCGAGCTAGGGTGTGGTCTCGTTTGGTTTCTCTCGCAATGTCTCGGGAGTTATAGGCGACGAGTTGAGTGTTTCGATCTGCAATGTAGTTGCCATTGGTGCCGGATCGTTGAGAGTCTCTGGAAGCAGTGCTCGGCTTAATGCGTCGGCGTGGGGAATGGCTTTCCCCGGGCGATATTGCAGACGATAATTATAAGCAGCTAGGAATTCTGACTATCGGGTCATTCTAGGGGATAATATGCAAGGGGATGGCTTGTCCCTGGCTATTATCCCTAGCAACGGTTTGTGGTCAGTTATAATGGTAAATGTCCTTCCATACACATATTCATGAAATTTCTTTACAGCTGAAATGATTGCGAGAGCTTCTTTATCAATTTGTCCATAGTTCCACTCTGCTTGTGAAAGAGTCTTTGAAAAGTATGCAACAGGGGCTTCGTTCCCATTAGGCAGTACATGGCTCAAAATGGCGCCCACCCCGAAAGGTGACGCATCGCAGGTTATAACTAACGGCAAAGTCTCGTTATACTGCATAAGTACAGAGTCAGATGTGAGCAGTTTTTTAACATTCCGGAATGCTTGCTCTTCCCGGTAACCCCATACCCACAATGCTTTCTTATCTAATAATCGGTGTAACGGTTCAGCGACAGTTGCTTTGTGCGGTAAAAACACATTATAGAAATTAATGAGGCCTAAAAATGCCTGGAGATTGGCCTTGTTGCATGGTCTGGGAGCGTTTTTGATCACTTTTAATTTACTCTCAGTAGGATGAATGCCCTGGCTATCAATTCGGTATCCTAGAAACTCAACATTGTCAGTATATAAGTGACATTTATTTTTTTTCACCTTAAGTCCAGCCTCTTGGAATTTTTTAAGAACGCATTTCAAACAATCCTGCAAGATTTTTTTGGTAGGGGATGCAATTAGTACGTCATCAAAATAAGGAACCACACCCTTGATTCCCTGTAATAACCTTTCCATGAGGCTCTGGAAGATCCCCGGGGCTATACTAACCCCAAATTGCAATCGGGTACATTTAAAGGCACCTCTATGCATTACAATTGTTTGGGCTTGGGCCGTTTTTTCATCCACTGGTAGTTGTTGATAAGTTTGAGCTAAATCTAATTTAGCAAAAACCTTTCCGCTCCCCAAGGAATGGAGGAGGTGCTGCACCACCGGAACTGGATACGCATTCTGCTGTAGGGCGTGGTTTAAAGTGGCCTGGTAATCCCCACAAATTCGAATTGACCCGTCTGGCTTAATGGATGTTACAATAGGGGTTTCCCATGGAGAGTGATCGATGGGCTTCAACACCCCTTGAGCAATTAGCTTGTCGAGTTGTTCGTCTATCTTTGCTTTAAGAGCGAATGGAACTCGATGGGGCTTCAAGCGAATGATCTTTTGATCTAGACTAAATGAGATTGGGGTCCCCTTATACTCACCTAAGCTGTCCGCGAAGACGTTGCTGAACTCAGAGATAAGGTCTTCCTCCCACTCACAACCACCGACTCGGTTCACGCCGGCCACTTCAATGCCGAGTGGCATGACCCATTGGAGGCCTAATAGACTAGGCCTATCTCTATCGATTATCGTTAGAGGTAAGTACGCTGTATGCTTCTTGAAGGAGACTCGGACTCAGCAGGACCCGACAACGGGGATTCGATTTCCTTGGTAGTCCTTGAGAATGAGGCGTTGAAATTGGAGGCCTTGGCGTTGAATTGTGGGGATGAGTTGCTTGAGTGTCTTCCAAGACACCATCAAGAGGGACGATCCTGAGTCGACCTCCATGTGGCAAGGCTGGTTCTCGATGGCTACCGTGACTCGGATTTTCTTTGTGTCCAAAACTGAGGCGTGACCTATAGTGATAGTATGGTGAGCCTCTTCTTTTTGCAATGCTCAATTTTTGTAGGAGTGGTTTACTGGCTCTTGCCTTACAAGACAGTTTCCTGTTGATTGGTGATAGTTGGCCCCTTTTGAGGCCTGGCTGGGTCCTGGTAAGCTGCAGCAGACCCAGCCGATGTGGCCTCGTTTCCTGCACTCATGGCAGAGTGCGTCACGGAATTTGCATTCGGCCCTGGCATGGTTTGCTCCACAGACAGCACAAGGGCATAAGGGCTTCAGGCGAGGGTCCCTGTCAGACCGCAGTTGATGGACCCCTTCTTCGTCGCTGTCTGACGATGAAGAGAGGTCCTCGTGGTGCGTTGTCGAGAGCTGCCCTTCTGAGTTGGGTAAGATTTCGCTGTTACTAGAGTGCGGCTTCGCCGTAGTTGTGCAGCCAACTTTTTAGTCGCCTCCGCAGCCGTGGTTTCGGCGATGGCGTCAGCAAGGCTGATGTCGCCTTTCGCCATCAGCTTGCTTTGCGCACCTAGTGCATCTAATCCCAGAATTACTCGATCTCTTAGTGCCTCTTCTAAATCTGCGAACCCGCAGAGACCCCCTAAATTTCGGAGGTCCGCCACAAAATCGGCCACGCTTTCCCCTTTTTGTTGGTTTCTCTGATAAAATTCGTGGCGTCTCACGAGTGTAGGCACGTAATGGTCTCTCAGGATGGGTTCGAGGTCGTCCCAGCTCATGGCTTTCACTTCTTGAGGTTTGGCGAGTGCTTTAGCCATCTTAAATACAGCTGGGCCACAATGCGTCAGGAACAGTGCCCGCTTCTTTGCTGGTGTGGCGTCCTTCAAGTTATTCGTCTCGAGAAACATTTGGAAGCGATCCATGTAGGATTCCCAATCCTCTTGGTTCGGATCGAACGGAGCGGGTGATACGATGCCGCCAGACATGGTTCCATTGTTGGCGTCGTCTTATCACGTGCTCGGTATCGCTTCCTGGCTTCTTCGGTTCAGACGTCTCCACATCCCACCTTCGTCGCCAGTGTTAAGTACTTGGACATGGGTCAGAGTAAATGGAGACAGCCTCTGAATAGTGACTTTCAGCTCTTTATTAGCATAGTGACTTCTCAAAACAACAACAGTGAACTCTGCCTTATATAGGCAACCCTTGTAAGAATTGTCCAATAGCGAGCTATGAACACTAGCTCTTTTAACCAATAAGAATCCTCTGTTAAGGGCCAATCGGATTCCTCAGAACTAACCAATCCGATCTGGCCGCCTAACAGCCAATCAGAAGTGCAGGGCCAGAACCCTGCACTTTACCTCAAGCTCATACTTTATTAACTATGGTACATACACAACAGTTTACATGAATTGAAATACATGAATTCTTCTAAAGAAAACTTCTGTATTAAGGTAGCTCTAGGAAACAAGGTGTTGGCTGTTCTACGCATTCCAAGTTTTGTGGAGAATAATCAGCCAGGTAATGTGCTTTAATGTGCTAATATTTTCCCCTTTTCTCTATTTTCCCCTACATTTGAGATATTACATTAATTAATAATTGAATTTAACTAAAGGTTACTGGTAAATATTTGGATTTGGTTTACAGATAAACATTGAGAATACTTTATGATTCACCTCAGGCCTTTGAACTTTATTAAAGCCAATCAAACTGACCTAGAAGAATGGTGTTAAGTGGACATCATTATAAAGGAGAACATTTGTAGCTCAAGATTGATAAGAGGGTGTCCTTGGTGGTCTCTAAGCTTGCTTGTTTTCTTGCAGATGTTTCATTACCCAAACTAGGTTACATCATCAGTGCTAGTAAAGAGTGCAGTTTGTTTGGTGGCTTGCCTGTTATTGGGGGTGGTCTTAGAGATTCTTTGGTTGGGCTGTTTGCTGTTGGTTTCTTTGGCAGTTTCTTGATTGGGGTATTGTTTACTTGATTTGTTTATCACCAACACTGACAGGTAAGCCACCAGAATATAAAGCTGACAGCAAACTGCATTCCTTATTAGCATTGTTTTTTTTTTAAAGAAAATTTTATTAATTTTCTACAAACAGACAAGACAAACAAAACATTAAAACATACACCTCTCATATTTACATGCAGTGTGTCAGTTGGTTCATCATTTTTGTGCATTCATTTTGTAGTCCCAGTGACAATTATGTTACATAACAACTCATATTATCAATCCAAACTTATATATCCTATAATCACTAAACAAAAAAAAAAAAATTTGACTATACTTTTAATCATTCATGCTTTATGAGCTAACAATACTTTAACCAAATTATTCAACTAATCATATAATCATACCAGATCAATCCTAAAAATAAAAAAAAAACCTTTATAAATATAATATCGATTAACAAAATAATAGCAAAATAACAAGATAAAGATATTTCTTACTATCTAAAATATTCTATTATCGTATTTTATCATCTAGCCATTTATAAAAAAGATCCCAAATTTCATAGAATTGTTTATCCTCTTGCTCTCTGATAAGAAGAAGCCCTTTCGCTGGCGGCGGAGAGGCAGCTTCCATAGCTGCTGAAGTTGGGACAGCTCCGGAAAGAAAGTGATTGGAGTGAAAGTGTGTCGGCTGGGTGAGAAAAACTCTTTTGTGTTGTAAATTCGCTGAGGTTGGAAAGTTCATCCGGAATAAAGAAGAAAGCTGTGAGATTTTTTTTTTTGACTGAAATTGTCTGAGCGGCGTTTTTTAAAGTGATGTCAAATTGAGGCTTGGGTTTTTTTTTCTTTTCTTTATATTTTTTGGGAAAGATTTTACTGTGACTTTGTAGGTAACCGGATTGAATTTTCTCTTATATATATTTTTATGCTCCCTTTGATTTTTTAACTTTCTTTAGGATAGAGGCTCCCTTTGGCTATTTTTTCTTTTTCTTTTTTCTGTACATATTATTATTTTTTTCCGGCTGGGGGGGAGGAAGAGCATTAAGAAACTTTGTAATACTGCCAACTAGAGGCTTGAAAGTATTTTATTTGAATGGGAGAGAATTGCAAAAAGACCTCTTCTCAAGGACATTTTAACGTGATAAGATAGAGGGAGAGCACAGCAAAATATTATTGCAGGTGCTTTCCTGGACTGTTATCAAGAACACTTGAGGTTTGGCTTTGAAGCTGCTGGAGAAGAGAGTCATAACAAGAGCCTTGGATAAATAAATAAAGTGCAGTGTGCTTTCTTTATATATACCCCACACGCTAGCCTTTTTTTAAAATTTCAATTCTAGTAATATTTTTATTTTTGTTTTTTATTTTTTTAAAGGTAAAGCCTCAGGGTTTTTTTTTTCTTTATTTTTCATTTCTTTTTTATTGGGACTTTTTTGCTTTTCCTATCTATGTTCTTGGACCACTTTGTTGTTGTTTCTTTTATTATTATTATTATTATTATTGAGACTTTTCAACTGGATTAAGGTGTGAAGAATCTGGGAACTTTTTGTTTTTCTTTTTTTTTGCTCTTAATCAATATTATTATTTTTGGATTTGTTTTTCTCCTTTCTATTTTTTTCTTTTTTTATGGTGGACTATTTCGTAATTGGATTAGGGTCTAGAAGAACCTGAAGATCTTTCTTATTCCTTTTTTGCTATTTCTTCTTTGGTTTCGTGTTTTTTACTATTGGAGTTTTCCATTTTGGATTATAATTGGCTGCTTTACTAGTTGGATTAAAAGTTAAGAAGAATTTGAAGCCTTGGAAGCATTGAAATGAGCAGGAAACCAATATCAACTGGCATTTCTGCTTCTACCTCTGCTTCCCCACCAGCTGGAGGACAACGCTTAATCCAGACAATGTTGAAGCAAGATAAGGAACAAGAAAGAGTAACTTTACAAATGATTATGCAAGGAATCCAAGATCTCAAGACAAAATCAGACATCATTGAACAAAGAACAGGAAATATTGAACAAAGAACAGAAAATATTGAACAAAGAACAGAAAATATTGAACAAAGAATAGAGAAGACTGATGAAAAAGTGGAAAATATTAAACAAATGATGGTTAAGTATGAGGAGAGATTTCAAAAAATTGAGGAAGAAGGAAAACAAAGAGAGAAGAAGATTGGAAATATTGATAGTAGATTAACAGCGGTTGAACAAGAAAAAGGTGGGATGCTGAGGTGGGAGATGGAAAGGTCAGAATTTTATCTTAGATTTCAAAATATAGAAGAGGAAAAAGGAGAAAACTTCGTAGCGCTAATGATAGAAATTTTGGCAGATGCTTTGGAAATTACAGAGGAAAAGATGATGGATGGAATAGATGAGATATATCGAGTTTATACAAGATATGCGATGAGGAATAAATTACCCAAGGAAGTCCATATTAGATTTACCAAAAAATCCATTAAAACACAAATATTACAAGTGGTAAGAGAGAAAACATTGAAATACAAAGGTAAAGAGATTGTGGTTTTAAAACAAATACCCAGAAGAGTGAGAGAGATGAGAAGAGAATATCGATTTCTGACCAAAATGCTACTGGAAAACGAAGTGAATTATAGATGGCTGATTCCAGAAGGATTAATGTTTACGTGGCAAGAGCAGAGACATAGAATTGATTCAATTGAAAAAGCAGAACTTTTCCATGCAGAATTTTTTGGAAGAAGAAGAGAGGAGGCAGAGAAAGAGGTCTCATTAATTGAGTCTCAAGAGGAACAACTGGAGACTGAAAAAGAGAAAGGAGCTGTAAGTGGACAGGTGGACAATAAAGAACAGCGTGAAGTGAGATCCATGAGAGCTGTTAGACCTAAATATAAAGCATAATCATGGAAGAAAGAAAACTCATTACAATGAATATAAATGGACTTAATTCAGCTGTTAAAAGAAGGAAAACTTTTCATAAATTAGAGAAATTAAAATTTGATATAATTTGTCTACAAGAAGTTCATATCAAAAAACAACATGAACAATTGTTAGTACAGCCAATATTGGGGAAAATATTTACTTCTTTGACTCAATGTAAGAAAAGAGGAGTGGTTCTATACATTAAAGAGGCTATCCCAGCAAAATTGATTTACATGGATGAAGAGGGAAGAATATTAATGGTAGAAATAATGGACAATAATATAAAAATACTCTTGATTGCAATTTATGCTCCGAATGATAAACAAGAAGAGTTTTATAAAAAGCTACATATGAAAATAATTGGACTGGACTATGTTAATATAATTATGATGGGAGATTTTAATGGAATTGTGGACAATAAATTGGACCATATAGCAACAACAACAAAGCAAAATAGAAAGGCTCTCCCAAGGTCTTTTTTTAAAATGACAGATGAATTAACTTTAAAAGATATTTGGAGAGAAAGAAATGTTAAAGCTAAACAATATACTTTTTACTCAAATAGACATTTATCATGGTCCAGATTAGATATGATTTGGATCTCAACAGAATTAATATCCAATATTAAAGAAACAAATATTGAAACAAGTACTTAGGCAGATCATAGCCCAATGACAATTAAATGGAAGGGACAAAAAAAAAGATCGAGATGGACATTAAACAATACTATTTTAAAGGAGAAAGATTTTATACAATGGATGGAGAAGGAATTGGCTTTTTTCTTCAGAGAAAATAAAAAAGAAGATACTTCAATGCAAAATGTGTGGGATACAATGAAGGCATATGCCAGAGGTTTGATAATAAATTATACAAGAAAAAAGAATATTAGGAAAAGACAAGCTTTTAAGGCCTTGGAAGATGAGTACAAATTTCTTGAAAAAGAATTACAGAAAATGCCACAGAAAAAGGATATTAAATTGAAGCTGGATGTAATTAAACATAAAATGGAATTAATAGAGAAAGAAGAACTGGCACAGAAAATTAGAAACTCTAAACAGAATTATTTTGAAGATGCAAATAAACCAGGTAGATGGCTAGCATATAAATTGAGAAAAGAGAAGGAATCAAGAAAAATATTGAAGTTAATAGATGAACAAGGCCAAGTTTGTTATGGGAATAAGGAGAAAAAAGAAATTATTCTTATTAGCATTGTTGATGTCACCAAGTTTGGGTAATGAAATGTCTGCAAGAAAACAAGCAAGCTCAGAAAACACCAAGGACACCTCAGGACAACATTGTCTAGCAGACAGTGATAGGAGGAAAAACAGGAAGACACATAGGAAAGATAGTCCTTTCCCCATAGGCTTTTGCCATCTGTCTTGCATCTGTCTGTAACTTTGAATAGCAAGATGGGTTGCATATAAATTTAATAATTAATTAAGAATAGCACTTAGATTTATATACCACTTCACACAGTGGTGGGATTCAAAAATTTTTACTACTGGTTCTGTGGGTTATTTGGGGTTTGTGGCTTGGTAGCCATGTGACTGAGTAGACGTGGCTTGGTGGTCATGTGACTGAGTGGGAGTGGCCAACTTAATGAAACTCACATCAAGGACTGCCTTGCCTGGCCCGTCCCTTCCCAGCCATTCCTTGTCACACCCAGCCTCAACTTATCTATAGTTCTAGAAAAATGTTGTTCACCTTTTTTTACTTTATTATCTACATATTATAGATGTACTTTCATGGACCACTGAAAGGAGGAAATGGCTAACATATTTTGCCCAAGAGTATGATACGCAACAGGCTTTTAAGGGGCTGTCAGAAAGAAAGGGGGGGGATGTATATTCCAAAGCACCAGAAGGCAAACAAGAAGCAATGGCTAGAAACTGAACAAAGAGAAATTCATAAAATTGATAGTGTAACTTCAGAGCAATTGGTATTTTCAGAAACATGAATCTTTTCCTTGGCTATATTCCTAGGGTTTGAAATTTATTTAGGCATCAAAATTTATAGGACCAGTGAGTATGGCAGAATAACCAAAAATATTATCATATTACTTTGGAAAGAAGAAAGAAAAACAAATATTTGATTAAATGTCCAAGACAATTACATTTTTTCCTTTAAAAATATATTACACATGGAGTTTATACTGTCTATATATTACTAGAAAGGGAAGATAACCTTGAAAATATATTGCAAATACTAATTATTAATTGTTCTTCAACACGACAATACCTGCCTTCAGAAACAAGACCTCAACAGAGAAAGATTGAGACAAAATGCACAACTTGCTTGATGTAATATTTTTGCTGATGTTGGTGCCATGGCCATGCTTTTCCTGGCATGCCTTCCAGTGGTGGGATTCAAAATTTTTTACTACTGGTTCTGTGGGTGTGGCTTAGTGGGTGTGGCATGGCTTGGTGGGTGTGAAGTTGTGAGTGGAGCATGAACCAGGCAAATACATGGACATTAAGGTACCCAGGAATTAAGAAACAAAGAACTATTTTGGATGAGTGTGTAAAAGCAGCAATCAGAGAGAGAGATAGAGAAGGAAATTGGAACTTATAAAACTGGCTTTGAATATTGAAATAAATTAATTTGGAGGTGAAAATTCAGAGGAAAATATTTGATCACAAAAGGCTTGGAAACTAAATTGGATAATTATTGGACTTTTGGCACTAAATAGGCATAAGTAAATGCTGGAATTGAATGTGTTAAAAAGAAATAATAGCTAAAAACTGGAAATAATGAACTTAATAAAGTTTTTTTTTTAAAAAAGGAAAAAGTGAAAGAAAGGATGGAATGTGGAAATAGAACTGACGCTACCACCTAATGGTAAAGGAAAAATTTCAAGGACTCTTTGAAAAGTGTTTGGTCTTTTTAAAATTGGATCTTGGAACTTAAAAAAAAAAAAAAAGAGGAACTCCATTATAATAAAATAAAAACCCTGAAAAGTGAAATACTAGAATATTACAAGGGGAAAGGATATTTGAAAAAAGTACTTTGGAAATCTGGGAAAAAGTTGGAAAAGGAATTAATAGAAGGAATCTGGAAACACTTATGGACACTGATTGTTGAAATAAAATATAAAAGACGCTGGTTGAAACAACTTATTGGTCATTTGAATTGGATATAATTTTCAAGGAAGAGGGGAAAAAAGGAGCAGCATATAAAATGGGAGAATTATTTGTGGAAATGAGACTGGATTTACAAGACATGAAGGAAATGATGAAAATAAGCTTGGAAATGTGCAATAAAATATTACAAAAACTAGAAATGTCAATTCAGATTGAAGAACAAAGAGAACCAGAGAGGGAGGAGTTCAGTAAAGAGGAAACCAGTCTTGAAAATCAAGTGGAACAACGAACATTTAAACAGGGGGAAAAGGAATTAAAATTAAAAATCTATGGTTTGATGTGATAATGAAAGGGGAAATGGTTTTGAAAGTTAAACAAAGGAAAAGGGAAAAGCAGAAAAGGGAATTACAGAAGAAACATCAAGAGAGGGAGGGGGTAAACTAAATAACTGGAATGAGAAATGGAGGGAAATAATAAAGGGAAAAAGAGGAATTAAGAGAAAGGACCAGAAAATAAAGAGAGGCAGGAAGCAAACAAGATTGAAAAGAAATTACATAGTTAGGAGGATGAGAGACAATGGATAAAAGGATAGGGAAAGAGATATTGCAAGGTAATGTGTTGTGATATATAAGAAAAAGAATTTGAAAAGAGATAAGATTGGATCTGATTTCTTTTTTCTTTTTAAGGATTATCGTTATACTAAATAGATATGGAAAGGGGAATTTATTATAAAATATTAATTGACAATTAGCGATGAATAAAATTAAAATTAATTATGAGAATTGTGATGGAAAGATTAATATTAGTTTCTTTAATTAATTGAATAGATTAATATTTTTGAAATATATAGGTGATTTATAAGGCAACTGAGAAAAAGAATACCATGCAGAATCTGACTTAAAATATATGTGTGTATGTGATATGTAATAGATAGGAGAATATAGTTATTAAGGTGGAATGAGGTAATTTTAAAAAATGACTATACTATGGTAAATTTTTAAAATGAACTAAAGAGAATAAATGGAGGGAAAGTACAAGGTAAATAGGTGGTAAGCTTGAACTGACAACTAAAATTTTCAATATTTTTACTACCGGTTCTGTGGGCATGGTTTGGTGGGTGTGGTGTGGCTTGGTGGTCATGGTAGGGGAAGGATACTCTAAAATCTCCATTCCCACCCCATTCCAGAGGAAGAATGCTGTAAAATCCCATTCCCTTCCCCCCCACACTAACCTGCTTTCCAGCTCCGTTCTCCTGTGAAGGGCAACAAAAGAAGACCCAGCCGATAGCTGGGACTCGAGAGGCAGAGAATAGATGGAAGCAGGGCCAGTCAGAGGTGATATTTGCTGGTTCTTTGAACTACTCAAATTTTCCGCTATCAGTTCTCTAGAACTGGTCAGAACCTGCTGAATGCCACCTCTGCTTATATGCATATGTTTCTTCCAAATTAGTATAGAATATATGCATTCTAAATTTGGTTCAGAGTGGTTCAGAAAATGGTTCTAAATTTGGTTCAGAAAATTTCAGAGTTTCTTTAATATTCTTTTCCATGTATTTTTCTCTTTAAAAAAAAAGAAAGCTGGAAGTTTTATGACTTATAATTTCCTCCCAACATACATAGTTTTATATATACAATTTATCTTGCCTTCTTAAATAAATAAAAATAATAATAACATGAAAAAAGATGCAAATGTCAATGTTATGTTTTACATAATAACCAAGTAGACAACCTGTGACCCATTGGTTCATTCTTTCAGAAAGATTAACCACAGGTGAATTGTTATTATTTGATCTAATGACAGCTACTTTGTTGACAATGTATGCATTAAATCTTCTCTTATGTTAAAATGCTGGTCTCTGATCAGGATCAATAACAATAGAGGTTTCTGACATGTTTGAATTTGTTCTTTTGCAAGTCAAAGAGACAGAATGTATGAGCTTTGCTATCATAGTAGTTTCAAAATTATTCCCCAATCTCATGTTGAATTCCATTATTGGGGAGTAAACTCATTCTCAATTCTTTGAAGGTCCATGAAATTAATTTCAATAAATTTGGCTTGCTGGCTGAGGTCTGGCATTAAATGTCCCATGTAATGACGATAGATTTGGCCCTGAATAACCACAGTGGGATTTCATCTGTTCCTTGGTGGAATTACTTCCTTGGGCACAAAAGAATATCATTTGGAAGATGCAGTTATATTGTCTGATGTTCCTCTTGAACTTGTTTGCAATCATTTCACCCTGGTGATATAAATTGACGACTTTATTTAGGTAGAGGTTGCAAAGAGCCCAACCTGACCTTTCCCTTCATACGGCAGAAATTGGTTGTTTATTCAGGGAACAGGAATGCATCAGAGGTGGCATTCAACAAGTTCTGACCAGTTGTGAAGAACCGGTAGCAGACATTTTGAGTAGTTCAGAGAACCAGCAAAAACCCCCTCTGACTGGCCACCATCTATTCTCTGCCTCCCGAATCCCAGCTATCGGCTGGGTCTTGTTTTGTTGCCCTGCACAGGAGAAAGGAGTTGGAAAGCAGGTTAGTGGGGTTGGGAGGGAATGGGATTTTACAGTATCCTTCCCCTGGAGTGGGGTGGGAATGGACATTTTGTAGTATCCTTCCCCTGCCATGCCCACCAAGCCATGCCATGCCCACCATGCCCACAGAACCGGTAGGAAAATTTTTGAATCCCACCACTTCATATAAGTCTTGATGATGCCTACATGTGGTTGCTTTTGCTCTAAGATAGCACAAGTTGAAACAGATTTTTTTTTGTTTTTACTGGAGATAGCCAATGTAATCTCCAGTCATATTTTGTTTAAGATAAGATAACTTTATTGTCTTTTTATTTTACTGTGGCCCACATTAAAAATAAATCACCTGCTCTCAAGAGAAAGTGTATTTCTACTCACATCCATACACTCATATACACATACTATATACATACATACATACATACATAAATATATAGCTCTCTCACACACACACACATCACTGTCCATTTTGAATACGTAGCAGAAAGATGAAACTTGAGAGTTTTCAAAGTTGATGCTATATATAGGACAAAAGTGTGACTAAATCTAGATGTTCTGCTTTGGATACCATGAAACTTCTTCCCAGAAGGTAATGAGGAAAACAGGTCATGAAGAGGATGTGTAATGTCCTAGACAATCCTGTAGACTCTCGCTTATGTGCAGTGATCTGAATAGAAGGAAATGAACTACTAATCTTTTATGCCATCCTAATCACTCTCTGCACCGCCTTCTTGTCTGAATCAGTAATTCTTCCAAACCAGGCAGTAATGCAATATGACAGGATACTCTCAATTGTCCCTCTGTAGAAAGTGGTAAGGACAGGAGGAAGGAAGGTGTACTTTTCTCATGCAATGCAGAAAATGCAGGTGCTGCTTACTGTATTTCATTCATTGTCATTCATTTATGGTAATTATATCCTTCACCATCTTAGTTGCATTACAAACATCATTCAGAGGACCTATCCACCCTCTAAAAATGATGAGGCTGATGCCATAGAAAGGAACAATAGAATGTACTAATTAGTACATGAATGTACTCAAGTACTAATCCCAAAGGACTATGACATATGAATCCCACATAGAACCCATGTACACCATGAAAAAACATATATACTGTCACAAAGGAAATGCCTTTCACAGTAGTAAATAAATATGAATCATTCAGGAGAAGAGTAAACCAGGGTGTCACTTAAGGTTGTACCAGCTCCAAGAATCTTTTCCCATATTGTACAACAGATGACAATCCAACCAACCAAGCAACTAACCAATCATCCAACCAAAATTAATCTAACACGAACAGGAATAAATTCCAGAAGTTCCTAATTCATTGACGTTGGTTTTGAAAAAAATAATAGAGGAAAAGGACTGGTCTCCTACCATGCTGATTAAAAAAGACTGCATCCAAACCTTGTAAACCTTTTTTGCTGTTACTATATCTGCAGATTATATTTGCTGCAGTTACCCTTTTTCAATAAAACCAGCTATTAGATTGTATCAGAAAAATCCCTTAAAATCCTCATTCACATCTAAAAACAATTATAACATTTTCTTCTACTGCATTTTCTGTATCCCCTCTGTAATTTCCTTAAAAAGATCTCCATAATTAATTCGAATAAGTATTTCATCAGTAGTAATATTTAAAATGCTTAACATGCTAGACAATCTAAGGTTATTTTTACAAGAATACATCACCAAAGGGACTCTGGATGCAGAGAATATTATAAGAGCTAAAAAAACAAACATTTTTTAAACTTTCCTAACATTGTCACAGTGGGATGATTTAAAAGACAACAATTCTGGCAATTAAATAGTAGAATTACAAAACCTCTTTTGACTTTGAACCACTGAATAATAGCCAAAATGGCATTTTAATTAATTTCTTTTGATATTGAAATAGATTATGATTACTTTTGAAATCAAACAAGAAATATTTTCAATTTCTCCTGTACTTTCTGTTCTCAATCTTTGATTTGGTGTTTTTAGAATGAAAAATAACTCTGTGTATAAAAATCTTGTGATGATCACTAAACCCACTTTTTGTAGTCTACTAAGAATCACATATCTCAAATTCCCAGTCAGTTGCTTCCCAATAAGGTATATTCTTCTTTAGAAGTACCAAATTTGAATAATGCCAATAATCAGAAACAGAGACATCCAGGACACAAGGGGACAAAATGTTATAGTGGATAAAGTGTTGGTGTTCAAAACAAGTTTGAAATGGGATGGTCATGTCTACTATTTCGATACTGTACACACACACACACACACACACACACACACACACACACACACACACAGAGTAAACTCCCATGGTTTGAAATCTGAAGGTATACCCAGGGGTGAGTTTCAAAAATTTTAGCAACGAGTTATCTGCCTGGTTGCTGGGTGGGTGTGACCATGGAGGGTGGGGCCTAATCAGCCTCCTGCACCATGGTTCTTGTCCTCCTGGCTCTGGACACTTTCCTCGAGCCTCCAGGAGAGCGAAACAGCCTCCCCGGGCTCTGGAGGCTATTTCGAAGCTGGAAACAGGCCCATTTCTGGCCTCCCTGAACTTATGGGAGGCCTATTTTTCACCCTCCCTGAGCCTCCAGGCATGCCCTGCACTTACCTGCATCCAAAACAGGGAGTGTGGGGACTCCTGGGAAGGGCAGTGTTAAGTTCTGCGCATGGGTGCAAGGAACGGAGACGAGGCAGTGAACAGTGAACTTCAACTCTTTATTAAGCATACTGAACAGAGCAATCAATTAGGGCAGCAGCAGCCCTTTTATAGGGTTGGCTGCTGTCCTATTAGCCAATGAAAACATGGAAGTGTTAAACCCTTGAACCAATGAGAGTTGGCCCGTTAACAGCCAATCAGACTTCCCAGAAAGGACCAATCCGATGTCGCTATTATCGGCCAATCAGAAGTGTAGGATTAGAACCCTGCTTTTTACTTAAGGTTGTTCAAACTTTATTAACGCCTTTATTAGTTCATAACACCCCTTCCCCCTAGGTTCTGTTTGGGGGGGGCACGGTGATGTAATTCCATAGATATGCAGATTGTTTCAACTGTCTATTAGATTTGCGCTGTCCCACCGGTTCCTGTCTGTAGTCCGGTCTTAGTGGAACGTTTTTTGATTTCTCTGATACAGGCGGTTCTGCATCCTCACAGGACAACTTGGTGCCGCTGATTCTGTCGTTGTTGTCCTCCAGTCTCTGCGGGCTTGCCTCCGTTGGGGTATTTCTCTGTGGTGAGGCAACCCCCATCCCTGATTCTTCTTCAGGTGATGCGCCGGGCTGCTGACTTCCTTCGATTTCATCATCCAGCATCTCAAATTCGGTTCCCTCGACATCCCCTCCCCCCTCAGTTTGAGGGTCACAGGATTCGTGGGAACTGGGTTGCAACCTAGAGCGAGGCTGATCTATATGGCATTTCCATATTTTCCTGTCCCTCGTTTGTATGCGATACGATCTGGGCCTGGTGGCTTGGGTTACGGTTGCTTTGACCCACAACGGTTCGCCGGAAAGATTTTTAGTGAAGACTAAGTTGCCTTCCTTGAATTTGCGGCACTTTCCGCTAGATCCACAGGGTTTCTCTGGCATGTAGGCTGGGTGGAGATGGTTGAGGTGGGAGCGAAGCCTGCGTCCATTAACAGTTCAGCTGGCGTTTTGTTGGTTATGCTGTGCAGGGTGATGTGTTGGAGTAGGAGTATTCTGTTCAGTTTGTCGTCAATGTCCCCATGGTCCATCTTGTGGAGAATTTTTTTTGAGAAATGGTGGATTCCCCAGTCCGCTAAGTATTGTTCGAATGCCAGGGCCGTGAACTGGGGTCCGTTATCGGAGACTAAAACGTCTGACAGTCCATGTGTTGCGAATAGTTTATTTAATTTGTGGATGACTGAATCGGTTGTAGTAGTCTTCATCTTGTGGATTTCGAGCCAGTTGGAATAGGCATCCACTGTTAGGAGGAACATATGTCCCTTAGTAGGTCCCGCAAAGTCAATGTGGATGCGGGACCACAGCCCCCGGGGGGTTTCCCACTCTGTTGGAGTTGCTCTAGGTGGGGCACTGCTGACTTCTTGGCACTTTAGACAAGTCTTCACCCAGGCTTCGATCTGCTTATCGATGCCCGGCCACCACGCATAGCTTCATGCGAGCGCTTTCATACGCACGATGCCGGGGTAACCGTCATGCAATGCTTTCAAAACTGCTCGTTGTAACTGCTCTGGGACTCTGTCTCCCCATAGGATGCAGCCCTTCTGCGAAAAAAGTTCTGTTTGCTGGTTTCTGAAAGGGGTGAAGTCGTCAGGGGTTTGTTCTACTGGCCATCCTCGTTCGACCCAGCTAAGAACTTGCGACAGGACAGGATCTCATTTCGTTTCGATAGCGATGTCTCTGGCTGTTAGCAGCGGTGAATGTAGGGTTTCAGTCTGGAGTGTCATGAGGGTTGGAGCTGGGTCGTTGATGGTTTCCGGAAGTGGGGCACGACTCAATGCATCAGCGTGGGGAATGGCTTTCCCTGGGTGGTGTTGCAATTTATAATTGTAAGCAGCTAAGAACTCCGACCAACGAGTCATTCTAGGTGACAGTACATAGGGGGTTGGCTTGTCTTCCGCTATAATCCCCAGCAAAGGCTTGTGATCGGTAATAATAGTAAAAGCTCGTCCATACACATATTCATGAAATTGTTTCACAGCAGATACAACAGCAAGAGCCTCTTTGTCAATTTGGCTATAGTTGCTATAGTTGCGTTTATCAAGGTCCTTGATAAATAAGCAATAGGGGCCTCTCTACCATTTGGTAACACATGATTTAAAATGGCTTCTACTCCAAACGGTGACGCGTCATATGTAATGGTTAAAGGCAAAGTCTCGTTATACTGCATTAAAACAGCATCAGAGGTTAGTAAGTTTTTCACTTGTCGGAATGCGTGCTCCTCTCGGTGTCCCCAGACCCAGGTTGCTTTTTTGTTGAGAAGTCTATGTAGGGGCTCAGCTACGGTCGCCTTCTGGGGCAAGAAATGTTGTAAAAGTTAATGAGCCCCAGGAAAGCTTGGAGTTCTGTCCTATTCTTGGGTCTTGTGGCATTTTTGATTGCTCTTAGTTTGCTATTAGTGGGGCGAATGCCTTGCTTATCGATTAGTTACCCCAGGAACTCTACTTTATCTGTACACAGTTGACATTTATTTTTTTTAACCTTTAGGCCGGAGTCTTTAAATTTCTGGAGAACCAATTTAAGACGCCTCTCTAGTACTTCTCTATTCGGGGCCGCAATTAAAACATCATCAAAATATCGCACGACCCCCTTGATCCCTTGTAAAAGTCTCTCCATCAGACTTTGAAAAATCCCTGGGGCCACGCTCACTCCGAATTGGAGTTGGTTGCATTTAAAAGTACCTCGGTGCATAATGATTGCCTGTGCTTCTGCGTTTTTTTTTATCTACAGGCAGTTGTTGGTACCCCTGCGCTAAATCCAATTTTCCGCCCCCCAGGGAATGGAGAAGTTGTTGAACCACTGGCACCAGGTAAGCGTTCTGTTGAAGGGCGTGATTGAGGGTGGCCCGGTATTCCCCACAAATCCTTAACGATCCATCCAGTCTGATGGGTGTTACGATTGGAGTTTCCCAACGGGCATGGTTAGTTGGTTTTAAAACACCCTGGGCTATTAATTTATTGAGCTGCTCGTCAAAGAATTCCTGGACGAGGGCCTCCTCCCAGTCGTCGCTTCTGGTTTGGTAGATGCCGGCTACTTTGATCCCGATTGGGGCGAACCATTGAAGGCCTAACAAACTAGGCCGGTCACGATCGATGATGGTCAGCGGTAACGACGCAGTATGATTTTTGAATGATACTTGGACTTGGCTTGAGCTGATGACCGGAATTCGGTTCCCCTGGTAATCTTTGAGTATAATTCTTTGGGCTCTGAGGTGTTGACGCCGGACGGCAGGGATTAACTGTTTAAGGGTCTTCCAGGAAACCATCGAGAGGGACGACCCTGAGTCAACTTCCATCACGCAAGGTTGGTTCTCGATGGTGACTCTCACTCGGATCTTTTTTGCATCTAACGATGAAGCGTGACCGATTGTAATGGTTTGGTGTGTCTCTTCCCGTCTCGTTGAAGTGGCAAGTATTTTATTTCTGTAGGAGTAGTTGTTCCATTAGTGGTTCAAGTGTTCCCGACTCACAGGATGATTCCCTGTGGTCTGGCAGTAGTTGTTTTCTCTCCAACTTGGGCTGGATTCTCGCTTGCTTCTATAGACCTTCCTGATGTGGCCTCTTCTCCCACAGGAATGGCAGAGTGCGTCGAGGAATTTGCAATTTGATCGCGGGTGGTTTGCCCCACAACCCGCGCATTGGTGTGGTAGTCTTTGGTTCCGCTGGTTGCATTGGTCGCATTTGGACCAGAGCCGGTTGACCTCCTCCTCCTCACTTTCTGATGGAGATTCGAGGTCCTCATGGTGGGCCGCTGTTGTGTGCCTCTCTAGGTGAGGTGACATATCGTTGGCGAGTTGACCGAGCGGTGCATTGGTGCGGCGCATTCGGGCGGCCTACTTCCTAGTTGCTTCTGCTGCATTAGCGTCTTTGATGACATTGGGAAGATCGATGTTCCCTTTGGCTATGATCTTGCTCTGCGCTGTGTGGTCATCTAATCCCAGAATTATTCAGTCTCTCAGAGCTTCTTGGAGGTCTGCAAACCCACAGAGGCCTCCTAGGTTCTGGAGGTCCGCGATGAAATCTGCGATGCTCTCTCCTTTCCATTGGTCCCTCTGATAAAATTCATGTCTTCGGACAAGCATTGGTACAGCGGGTGCATAGTGGGCCCGTAGAAGGGGCGCGAGGACGTCCCAGTCCATTGATTTCACCTCAGCCGGTTTCGCTAGTGCCTTGGCCATCTTAAAGACGGCAGGCCCGCAATGGGTCAGGAACACTGCTGGCTTTTTCCCCGTAGTTGCGTCTTTCAAGTTGTCCATGTATGAGTCCCAGTCTTCTTCTGCCGGGTCAAATGGAGCAGATGGTATGGCGCCGCCGGACATGTTTTCCGTTGTCGATGTGCCTTCAGCCACATGCTCTGTTTGGTGCTCTGTGAGTGTTCAATCAGCTGAGATGTCTCCGCATCCCATCCTCGTCGCCAGTGTTAAGTTCTGCGCATGGGTGCAAGGAACGGAGACGAGGCAGTGAACAGTGAACTTCAACTCTTTATTAAGCATACTGAACAGAGCAATCAACTAGGGCAGCAGCAGCCCTTTTATAGGGTTGGCTGCTGTCCTATTAGCCAATGAAAACATGGAAGTGTTAAACCCTTGAACCAATGAGAGTTGGCCCGTTAACAGCCAATCAGACTTCCCAGAAAGGACCAATCCAATGTCGCTATTATTGGCCAATCAGAAGTGTAGGATTAGAACCCTGCTTTTTACTTGTTGTTGTTAAAACTTTATTAACGCCTTTATTAGTTCATAACAGGCAGGGCAGGGTGGACAGCCAGGAGTGGGATTTGGGGGTATTCTGAACTGCACAGAATCTTAGCTAGAGGCTCTCCTGAACCCCAGCAGCCCATCACTGGGTATACCATGACTTTCTTTGCTAAAGAAAGAAGAAACTCTGGTAATGTTTCAGCACAGTGTCATATCCAGTTAGAGTCATGTTTAGAGAATGAATAGATTGCCTCTAGAATATTAACTGCTGAGTTCATACTATGAAGTCAGATTCGGCTTTTCTCTATCTCTTTCTACTATATCTATCTATCTATCTACAAATCTGCATAGAGAAGTGTACAAATCAAGTTTGGATTGATTGGGATGTCCAAAGTGATAAATATTGAATGGAATCTGAACTAATACAGGCCACTGAAATGCTGCCATGGAATTGCACAAAGGTTCCTAATTGGTTCTGAGCACTGGATATTTATTTTCACAGGGCTACTAAAAATGTCAAGAGCTGAAGAATGGATATGCACGCAAAGGGCTGTGCACACTTTGAAAAGGACATGCAGGAATTTCTTTGGATCTTGCATGATCACTTTGTTCCTCTGCTATTTGTTAAAGCCATCTGATTGATCATTTTTAGGCTTCTGAGCCTGTCTGAAGACAGGATGCCACCATTTTAAGGAATTCACTCATTAAAGTCAAGGCACAATATAAAGCAGCAACAATAATATTTTGGAGCTGCAGAAATTACCACTCGATGGCAGCCAAGAGATAAAAGAAATTCCGTTGCCTTCTGATGGTAATTTGGATTTCTGTAGCTTTGATCAGGTAGCCATTTTTAAAACAAGTATTCAATTATAAGTCCCTGTAATATTTGGTGGAGCTACAGGAGAGAGAAATCTAGACCTACCAAATCTAAACTTAAAAAATCTAGGTAGCCTCAAGAGGGCAGCAAAAGGATGCAGAAAACACAAACTCTTTATTGCCATCTGGTATCATGCAGATGTCTGCAGTTTGGTAGCCTTAAAGAAGCCCCTGTCTCTCCAGATGTTGCTAAAGTATAATTCTCCATCTCTTCTTTCCACTGTTAGGAACTATATTCCAAATCCCAAAGAGCAAAATGATCAATGCAGTGATACAAAAACCAAAGTTCTCTTTCTGTGGTGGTTTTCTCTTCTATATAGATCTATACTTCTTCAATAAAAGCAAAGCTCAATATACCGTGTATACTTTATAATCTATGATAGGGCTGTTAAACTCCTGGTCCATGGGACAGATGTCTCACGCACTGGCCACACCCATGCCCAGTTTAGTGAAGGGGAAAAAAGTCCCAATACGTCACGTGACACCGCAGTGATGCTGTGAGTTTCACACCCCTGATCTATGAAGAATAATTCAACTAGTGAATTAATTGGATTTAGTATCAACTTAAAACAGTATTTAAATCATCACTATTGTTTTTGTAGTATGAGTTTTCAATCTTTATGGCATTGAGGTCATGGTTTGCTGGAGTTACTTGCATTGAGGTTGTGGTTTGCTAGAGAGAACTGGACCCAAAAAGGTGTAGTTTTTTTAAAAAAATCTATAATAGACATGTATACATACTGTCAATGAGGAAGTAACGGCATTATTTTAGCCTACAATTTTTATAAGGAAACCTGATCATTTAATTGGCATTAAATTAAAAGCATTAAACTACCAGAAGAACTCTTATTTCAAGTAGACTGGTCAGAGATGAAATCTGCCATCTTGTTAGCCCTTTCTAGTACTAATCTATTCATTTAAAAATGGACTGTAAATTGCAGCAATGATATGATTTAAAGACAGTTCTTCTAATATGTTCATGTATATTACGCTGAACAATCTTAATGTTACAGCTGTTGCTGCATTATCTTGATTACAAAAATGAAGTAAAATTACCTTGTTTATTTAAGGCTTTTGGATTCACAGTATCTAAATGTCTAATTGAAAATGCCAACAAGCTTCTATGCTTAACCACACATGCCTTTACTTGGACTGACCTGGCTTAATATAATATTCTTTGTTAGAATTAAGGATCTATTCAAATTTGCAAGTTTTTTTTTTTAAACAGATTTTATTAATTTTACAAACACAATACACAAAACATAAACTAAAACATCTTTTCTGAAGGCTGCTTGATCCCAGGTTAAAACTCTTCACACAGACACAAATTCAAACATTCATTTTATATATCCTTCCATATCTTGTTATCATTTTCTTTTCTTTTCTTTTTTATAAACCAATTTTATTAATTTTACAAAAACAGTGCACAAACAATCAAAGCATAACAGTTTATAACCATTTTCAATAACATTCTTCATCTGTTCTATTTCCAACTATCCATTCATCTTTTTTCTTTTACTATACTTCTCCTATACACTATTTGGAGTGACGCCTTTACCCTAACTTAAAAGTACTTCATGTAACACTTAATTAATCTTGGGATTCTGTTTAATAAATTCTAAATTTAGGAAGGCGGAGCTTCGTTTCGGCGATACAGCTGTGATCTTGGGGCTCTGAAATCGCAGCCGATATTTTCGCCCCTGGTCCAGTCCCAACAGACCTAAACCGTCCCGTAGAGACGGGGATTGAGAAGGGTACTGTCCTGGGATCCCAGAGATATCGCAAAGTCTCTGGTTTGATCCGGGAGAAGCCCTTTTGCTGGCAGCGGAGAGGCAGACCCCATAGCTGCTGAAGTTGGGACAGCTCCGGAAAGAAAGTGGCTGGAAAGAAGTGTGTCAGCTGGGTGAGAAATTCCTTTTGTGTTGTAAATTCGCTGAGGCTTGAAAGGGCATCCTAAACAAAGAAGAAATCTGTGAGGCTTTTTTTTTTGACCAAACTGTTTGAGCGGCGTTTTTTAAAGTGATGTCAAATTGAGGCTTGGATTCTTTTTTCTTTTTCTTATTTTTTTTCTGGGGACTTAAGTGTGACTTTGTAGGTAACCGGATTTAATTGGCTCCCTTTAGCTATTTTCTTTTTCTTTTTTGTATACATTACATATTTTTTCTGGCTGGGGGGGGGAAGAGCATTAAGAAACATTGCAACACTGCCAACTAGAGGCTTAAAAATACTTTAAGACTCCTTCTCAAGGACATTTCAACGTGATAAGATAGAGGGAGAGCATAGCAAAATATTATTACAGGTGTTTTCCTGGACTCTTATCAATATTTCAACATTTGAGGCTTAGCTTTGAAGCTGCTGGAGAAGAGAGTCATAATAAGAGCCTTGGATTAATAAATAAAGTGCAGTGTGCTCATATATATATATATATATATATATATATATATATATATATTTGTTTTCTTAAGTTTTCGCGGGTACTTACATGTCTGGCATTCAGCTTTGTTCGGGTATTTTCCCACGTGGTGCTTTTAAAGTTGTAGCAACGTTTCAGCAGAATCTCATCTGCCATCATCAGGCTTCTGTATGGTGTTTGTCTGTGAGTTAGACTTTTACAGTGGTTTCAGATTTAAATTTGGGGTAGCCTATTGCTGTGTCAGAATGGTTTTTTCTTCCTCCTGATTGGTTGAGAGTCTTGGTCTGTGTTTATTGGTCTTGGAGTTTGCTGTGTTCTACTACTAATATCTTCTGTCTGTTTTTTTTTTGGGGGGGGCTCTTTTTGTATCTTGATTGGCTGGCAACATTGTGTTACTTTATTGGAGGCCTTTAGTGCAGCTTGGCTTCGGGTAAATGTACCCACATAAGCAAAGAGATCCAACACACGATCATACCCAGAGAGAAATCTTCTAGATGCCCCAAACTATACGGCCTCCCAAAAATACACAAAGAAGGCATACCTCTCAGATCCATAGTCAGCTCCAGAGGAGCACCACTACAAAACCTGGCTAAACACCTAGCAAAAGAGCTACAGCCCCATGCTGAAACAGCAGCTTCTCATGTACAAAACTCATACCACTTCTTGGAAATGATCAAAGATCTACACGTGGAGCAAGAAGATCTGCTTGTAAGTTTTGATGTGGTTTCACTATTCACTCAAGTCCCGATAAAAGAGACCCTCGAAATCATCAAAAATAAATACCAACCAGCTAAACACCTCATGGAACTAACAGAACACTGCTTAACCAACACATATTTCATATACAAAGGACAAAGATACAAACAAATTGAAGGATCCCCCATGGGATCACCACTGTCACCTGTCATTGCAAACCTGTTCATGGAAGAATTCGAATCCAGAGCCTTGGCCAATGCCATCCTCAAACCCAAACTATGGTTAAGATATATCGATGACACATTCGTGATTTGGCCCCATGGACAAGAAAACCTAAACAACTTCCTAACACACCTAAACAGTGCACACCCCAAAATCAAGTTCACCATGGAAACAGAAACAAACAAACAACTACCATTCCTAGATGTACTAATCCACAAGAAAACAGATGGCACACTAGGACACACCATATACCAGAAGAAAACACACACCAACTGCTACCTCAACGCCCAATCCCACCACCACCCAGCACAGATAAACTCCGTGGCCAAAACACTAATTACTAGAACCAAACGCCGGGCAGACAAGACACACATTAAGACTGAACTATGCACCCTGACTAAAATATTGACAACCAACGGCTTCCACAAAAGCAAAATCACCAACTTGATCCACAAAAGCACACTGAGACATAATAGAGACCCAGAAGATGAACAGACAAAATTAGTAAGATTCTATACAGACACCACATCAAGACTGCCTTCAAAACAGACAGAAAAATAGCAGCCATCCTCAGGAACCCCAAAGACAAAATTGACCTGGAAAACCAAGGCATATATGAAGTCCCCTGTGCATCATGCCCGGCCACATACATTGGACAGATCAATAGAAGAATAAGCACCTGCCTGGATGAACACAAAAATGCAGTCAAAAAGCTGGAACACACTTCCTCACTTGTCCAACACATGGAAGCCACAGGTCATAACATCAACTTCAATGGCACCAAAACCCTAGCCACCATAGAAAATCCCAGCCACAGAATCATCAGAGAAGCCATAGAGATTGAAAAAAGACCAGAAAGCATGAACAGAAGAGATGATTCCACCAGGCTGTCAATCATTTGGAAGCCTGCACTCACAAACAAAAAAATCTCCACACCACAAGCCAGGCAAACACCTGGGCACAAACAGATCCCCCCTGATACCTCCAGCTCAAACACACCCCAACCAGGCACCCAGATGAAACCCAGCTTCCTAACGAATGATAGCCGTCCATTTACCCGAAGCCAAGCTGCACTAAAGGCCTCCAATAAAGTAACACAATGTTGCCAGCCAATCAAGATACAAAAAGAGCCCCCCCCAAAAAAAAACAGACAGAAGATATTAGTAGCAGAACACAGCAAACTCCAAGACTAATAAACACAGACCAAGACTCTCAACCAATCAGGAGGAAGAAAAAACCATTCTGACACAGCAATAGGCTGCCCCAAATTTAAATCTGAAACCACTGTAAAAGTCTAACTCACAGACAAACACCATACAGAAGCCTGATGATGGCAGATGAGATTCTGCTGAAACGTTGCTACAACTTTAAAAGCACCACGTGGGAAAATACCCGAACAAAGCTGAATGCCAGACATACATACATACATACATACATACATACATACATACATATATATATATATATATATATATATATATTTATCCCCTTCGCCAGCCTTTTTGTAAATCTCAATTCTAGTAATATTCTTATTTTGGCCTTTTATTTTAAAGGGAAAGTTTCAGAGTTTTTTCTTTATTTTTCTTTTTTTCTCTTTATTTTTATTGGGACTTCTTTGCTTTTTCTATCCATGTTTTTGGACCACTTTGTTTTTCTTTTTTGATTATTGAGATTAAGGTGTGAAGAACCTGAAGGAATTTCTTTTTTTCTTTTGTTTTTTATTTGCTCTTAATCAATAATATCATTTTTGGGTTTCTTTGTTTTTTTCCTTTCTAGTTTTCCTTTTTTATGGTGGAGTACTTTGTAATTGGATTAGGGTCAAGAAGAACCTGAAGATTTTTCTTCTCTCTTTTTTCCTTTTTCTTCTTTGGTTTTGGGTCTTTTACTATTGGATTTTTCCATTTTGGATTATAATTGACTATTCTACCAGTTGGATTAAAAGTCAAAAAGAATTTGAAGCTTTGGAGGCATTAAAATGAGCAGGAAACCAATACCAGTTGGCATTTCTACTTCTACCTCTGCTTCCCCACCAGCTGGAGGACAACGTTTAATTCAGACAATGTTGAAGCAAAATAAAGAACAAGAAATAGTAACTTTACAGATGATTATGCAAGGAATCCAAGATCTCAAGATAAAATCAGACATCATTGAACAAAGAATAGAGAAGACTGATGAAAAAGTGGAAAATATCAAACAAATGATGGGGAAGTATGAGGAGAGATTCCAAAAAATTGAGGAAGAAGGAAAACAAAGAGAGGAGAAGATTGGAAATATTGACAGTAGATTAATAGTGGTTGAATAAGAAAAAAATGGGATGTTGAGGTGGGAGATGGAAAGGTCAGAATTTTGTCTCAGATTTCAAAATATAGAAGAGGAAAAAGGAGAAAATTTGACTGTGATAATGACAGAAATTTTGGCAGATGCTTTGGAAATTACAGAGGAAAAGATGATGGATGGAGTAGATGAGGTATATCGAGTTTATACAAGATATGAGATGAGAAATAAATTACCCAAGGAAGTCCATATTAGATTTACCAAAAAATCCATCAAAACACAAATATTACAAGTAGTAAGAGAGAAAACATTGAAATACAAAGATAAAGAGATTGTGGTTTTAAAACAAATACCCAGAAGAGTGAGAGAGATGAGAAGAGAATATCGATTTCTGACCAAAATGCTACTGGAAAACGAAGTAAATTATAGATGGCTGATTCCAGAAGGATTAATGTTTACGTGGCAAGAGCAGAGATATAGAATTGATTCAATTGAGAAAGCAGAACTTTTCCATGCAGAATTTTTTGGAAGAAGAAGAGAGGAGGCAGAGAAAGAGGTCTCATTAATTGAGTTTCAAGAGGAAAAACTGGAGACTGAAAAAGAGAAAGGAGCAGTAGGTGGACAGGTGGACAGTGAAGAACAGCATGAAGTGAGATCCACGAGAGCTGTTAGACCTAAATATAAAGCATAATCATGGAAGAAAGAAAACTGATTACAATGAACATAAATGGACTTAATTCAGCTGTTAAAAGAAGGAAAACTTTTCATAAATTAGAGAAATTAAAATTTGATATAATTTGTCTACAAGATGTTCATATTAAAAAACAACATGAACAATTGTTAGTACAGCCAAAATTGGGGAAAATATTTACTTCTTTGACTCAATGTAAGAAAAGAGGAGTGATTCTATACATTAAAGAGGCTATCCCAGCAAAACTGATCTACAATGATGAAGATGGAAGAGTATTAATGGTGGAAATAATGGACAATAATATAAAAATACTCTTGATTGCAATTTATGCTCTGAATGAAAAACAAGAAGAGTTTTATAAAAAGCTACACATGAAAATAACTGGACTGGACTATGTTAATATAATTATGATGGGAAACTTTAATGGAATTGTGGACAATAAATTGGACTGGATGTAATTAAACATAAAATGGAATTAATAGAGAAAGAAGAACTGGCACAGAAAATCAGAAATTCTAAACAGAATTACTTTGAAGATGCAAATAAACCAGGTAGATGGCTAGCATATAAATCGAGAAAGGAGAAGGAATCAAGAAAAATATTGAAGCTAATAGATGATCAAGGCCAAGTTTGTTATGGTAATAAGGAGAAAAAGGAAATTATTCGAGATTTTTATGGGCAACTATATAAACAAGAGAATATTGATGAGGAAAAAGTCAAACAGTATTTACAGAATGCTAATTTCCCGAAGATACCTAAAGAGACTGAAGAAATGCTAGAAAGCAATATAACAATGATGGAATTAAATGAAGCATTTAAGAGACAAAACAATGGGAAAGCACCGGGTCCAGATGGGCTTCCGGCAGAATTCTATAAAGCATTTCAAGAATCATTGAGTATCCCATTGTTAGAAGTCATGAATGAAGTTATGTTAAAGAAGATGATACCCAAAACATGGTCAGAGGCTTATATCACACTTATTCCAAAAGAAGAGGCTGACCCACTGCAAATTAAGAACTACAGACCCATCTCCTTATTGAATGCAGACTATAAAATCTTTGCTTCAATTTTAGCAGAAAGACTTAAAAAATATTTAAATAATTTTATTCACCCAGATCAAAATGGATTTCTGCCAAAGAGACAAATAAGAGACAATATGAGAGTAATCTTGAATACTTTGGAATACTATGAGGCTCATCCTGAAAAGCAAATGGCTTTGATATTTTTAGATGCTCAAAAGGCATTTGACAACATGAATTGGAGATTTATGTTATTACTATTGGAACAGATGAGTTTTGCTAAAAAATTTATTCAAGCAATCGAAGCCATATATAATAAACAGACAGCAAAGGTAATGATGGAGGGGGAACTTACAGATTTTATTAATATAAGAAAAGGCACAAGACAAGGGTGTCCCCTATCCCCTTTGCTATTTGTGTTGACTGCGGAAGTGTTGAATAGAAATATTAGGGATGATAAAAGCATAAAAGGAATGAAAATTAAGAAGGAAGAATTTAAACTACAAGCTTTTGCTGATGATTTAGCTTTTATTCTGGAAGATCCGTTAGAAACAGCTCCAAGGTTATGGGAAAAGATAGAGACATATGGTGAGATGGCTGGTTTGAAAATAAATAAAGATGAAACAAAGATTTTGACAAAGAACATGCTATTGAGACAAAGAGAAGAACTGGCAGATTTTTTGAAAATTCAAATTACAAATAAGGTTAAGTATCTGGGGATATATTTGACAGCAAGATGTACCACATTAAAAGAGAATAATTATATTAAACTTAAACAACAGATAGCTACAGATTTGAAGAAGTGGGAAAACTTGCAATTGTCATTAATAGGGAGAATTTCAACAATCAAGATGAATATTTTACTTAGAATTTTATTTTTATTACAAACAATACCAATTAGGCTTGGAAAAGACTATTTTGAAGATTTAAATAAAATCATGTTGAAGTTTATATGGCAAGGTAAAAAAGCGAGAATAAAGCTAAAGCTTTAGCAAGACGCTAGAATTAGAGGAGGTTTTGGCCTGCCTAATTGGGAGTTGTATTATCAAGCTGCAAATCTGATGTGGGTCCAAGAATGGATAACATAAAAAAGCATAGGTTGTTGACATTAGAAGGGCATGATTTGCTGTTGGGCTGGCATGCTTTTTTATGGTATAAGGGAACTAAAACACAGGGTTATTTTAGAAGACATTATATGCGGGAGTCTTTGTGGTTAAACTGGGAGAAGATAAAAAGACAATGTTATTTGAAAATTCCAGTTTGGTTATCGACTATTGAAGCATTTTCCTATCCTATAATTTATAAGAAGGAACAAACAGTTAGATATGGGGAACTTTTGGATGAAAAGGGTGAACTTAAATCGATACAAAACTTAGAGGAACAAGGTATAAGGATGAATTGGTTTTCATATGCGCAAATACATTCAAGGTATGATGGAACGGAGGGATTCTATGATAAGCAGACTGATTTAGATAAGATCTTGATGGGTACTGATGAGAAGGTGATTAAAAAATTATATGGTTATTTACTGGGAATTAAATTAGAGGAAGAACAAGTCAAAGAAACTATGATTGTTTGGGGGAAGAATTTTGGATATGGGATTGATCTAGAGAAATGGCAGAAATTGTGGTATCAAAATTATAAAATGACAATGTCAACAGCATATAAAGAAAACTTGTATAAGATGTTTTACAGGTGGCACTTTCCCCCGACAAGAATAGCAAGAATGTTTAAGAACAAATCTGAAAAATGCTGGAAATGTCATTAGATACCTGGCTCGTATTACCATATGTGGTGGACTTGTGAGGACGCTAGAAAATATTGGACTATAATTTGCATGTGGTTGGAAAAAATGACAAAGAAACACATAGATTTGAAACCAGAGATCTTCTTATTGGGAATTTTACCTGATATATATAGTAAAGATTTGAAATACCTGATTGTAAATGTATTAACAGCGGCTAGGATTGTATTTGCTAAAAATTGGAAGAATGAGAAAATACCATTACAGGAAGAAATTATTAAGAAAATATTGGAATGTGCTGAGATGAGTAGATTGACATTTGAAATTAGAGAGCAAGAGGATAAACAATTTTATGAAATTTGGGATCTTTTTTATCAATGGTTAAATGATAAAATACGATAATAGAATATTTAGAATGCTAGACAGTAAGGAATATCTTTATTTTGCTATTTTGCTATTATTTTGTTATTCGACATTATATTTATAAAGGGTTTTTTAGGATTGATTTGATATGATTATATGATTTGTTATAGAGTAAACTGGTTTAAAGTATTGTTAGCTCATAAAGCATGAATGATTAAAAATATAGTCAAAAACTTTTTTTTTAGTGATATTAGGATATATAAGTTTGGATTGACAATATGAGTTGTTATGTAACATAATTGTAATTGAGACTACAGAATGAATGCACAAAAATGATGAACCAACTGACACACTGGATGTACATGTAAGAGTTGATGTTTTTATGTTTTGTTTGTCTTGTTTGTTTGTAGAAAATTAATAAAATCTTTTTCAAAAAAAAAAAAATTCTAAATTTACACAATAAATTTTATACTCTAAATACACACATAAAAACACAATCTTATATACCTTCCAGAATCCCCCTTTTATCCTTAATTAGATTCACCCATTGTCTCTAAATAAGCTTTTTTTCTTTAGATCTTGCTTCCCACCATTGAGGCTTCTCCTCCCCCCTTTCTTTCTTGCTTATTCTTCTCCTTGCCCTTTTTACTCCTTTGTCTCTCCTCTTCCCTTTTCTTACTCCCTTTCCTTTCCTTTCTAACTTTGCATCCACCTTTCCTCTCATTTTTCTTTTTTGGGGTTGTTTTTTCAAACCTTAAAATCCCCTTTTTCTTATCCTCTTTCTTCTCCTCCCCAGAAAAACCCATTGTTCATCAAAGATGGCTTCTTGTTCCTCTTCTTCTTTGTCCCAGTCATTCTGCTGCATAATCAACTTTTCATAAGTACATAACGCCATTTCTAAAAATTGAAATGAAGTGCCCAAAGTATCTTTTCCATCTTGTTCTTCCTTTTTATATTTTTGATATTCAATCTTTAGTTCATCCACAAGCGATGCCATCCTGAAAAGAAAAACTTTCCCCAAAACAACCACCCAAGTATTTTTAGTCAAAAGTAATTCAAAAAGAAAGTTCCAAAAGTTAATACTTTTCTTCCTTCTTCTATTTCTCTTTCTGGGGTTACTGTTTAATCAAAGAGGTCCAATTACCATATTTCTTTTTTTAGTATTCTTGGCAATCTCCTCCTTTTTCCACTTCTGCTCCAATATTTTTCCGCTCCCTTCCCACTTGCAACATCAATTTTTAAATAATCAAAAATCCATACCTCTAATAAAGGTTTTCCAATTTCTTAAATTTTTAAGTCCAATGTCCAAGCAACTTTCAGAATATTTCACCTTCAGTGCCCAAACAAATTTCAAATCTTCTTCTGCTTTTTTCATGGGGCTTTCGATCTTCTTAGGGATACAATGTATCCTCCAGCAATTCAGACAGCTCAGTTCCAGCAAATTTAAAGGATGTTGATTGACCCGGCTCAGCCAGCACTTTCACTTTTCTTGCTTCCTCCAGCATGATCTTACCCGGTTGCAGACTTCTTCGTGGCGGCCATTGCTGACTGCCGCTCCACCGCCTTGGGAAAAAGGGGTTTTTCAGGACGAGGAGGGGGTCTGCGACACCCCCAACCCCCTGTCCAGCTCCCCTCTCTCTTCGGTTGTCCCTACAGGGCAGCCATATCCCCCTGACCCATTTGGATCGGGGGTACCTCGGCGGCTAGCACAGCAGGAATCGTGAGCAGTCGCGAATTCCTGCTGCCCCGAAGCCACGCAAAAACTGGAACCCAACATTCTTGCTATTCTTGTCGGGGGAAAGTGCCACCTGTAAAACATCTTATACAAGTTTTCTTTATATGATGTTGACATTGTCATTTTATAATTTTGAGACCACAATTTTTGCCATTTCTCTAGATCAATCCCATATCCAAAATTCTTCCCCCAAACAATCATAGTTTCTTTGACTTGTTCTTCCTCTAATTTAATTCCCAGTAAATCACCATATAATTTTTTAATCACCTTCTCATCAGTACCCATCAAGATCTTATCTAAATCAGTCTGATTATCATAGAATCCCTCCATTTTAGAATCTTCATCATACCTTGAATGTATTTGCGCATATGAAAACCAATTCATTCTTATACCTTGTTCCTCTAAGTTTTGAATCAATTTAAGTTCACCCTTTTCATCCAATAGTTCCCCATATCTAACTGTTTGTTCCTTCAAATTTGCAAGTTTTTTTTAAACTAAGTATTAACACTATCAGCTTGGAGTAGTGGTTAAGGCATCAGGCTAGAGACCAGGAGACCTTGAGTTCAAATCCCTCCTTAGGCACAAGGTCAGCTAGGTATTCTTGGGCTCTTTCTTTCAGCCTTAGGAAGGAAGCAATGGCAAACCAATTGCTGAGAAAATCTTGCAAAGATTCATTCAGGGAATCTCTGAGGATCAGACATGATTGAACAAAAGAAGAAAAAAAATGAGATGAAGGTATTTTTAAACTGGATCTAGACTCCATTTTATGTTTCAAGATCAAACGATATACTTTTCCATTTTATTCAAATTTTATCCATAAAAAGAAGTGAATGTTGATGTGCCAAAAATAATCAGTGCTTGAATAATCAATAAGTTTTGTAGATCTGACCTTCCACAAGATAAATGTGTAAACAAGTCTAAGCCAATTGTCTAAATTCCCCTATCTCTTTTTTTTCAATTCGAAAGTTAATACAGTGATAATGGCACTTACCATCTCATCTCATCTGTGAATTTCTCCTGTGTTACTCTGAGGAAAGGTATTTAATTCCAGAGTTTATCTAGTACATTTAGGAAGGCAGGAAAAATGTTATCCTGAGATAATTACCCAATGTAAATGTGGATATTGCAGTGTATATTCTCAAATGACAGAAACAAAACACATCATGCATTCATTTCCCAAAGACAACAGAAAGAATGTACTCCAATTATTCAGAAAAGGTAACATTTAAGGGACTTTCTGTTTCAAGTGACAAAACAGCTTGGCCAGATTTTGAAACTCTGTGTACCATTTTTTGATTTGTGGCTTCAGCTCAAGCAGCCACATCTGACTCAGATTAACACTTTTCTCTAAGAGTCACATTCCTACTTCCAACTTTAAATTGGTGAAATATCACTTTATTGCTAATACTTTATTGATTTCAATGAAAAACTAAACTGAAATTTGATTGTGAAATCACTAAATAAATTTAACTCGTGTATGTCAAGGCTGCAGGGCTGAAAACAACATAACCATCATTCTATTAATAAAATAATTATGCCCAAGAAAACTGACACCACCTATAATGATAGCTAGCAGTTGTGCATTAATTCCGATTATGTGTGACTGATTTGAAAACACATAAAATTGTGAGAGTGTATTCTTAACTACTCAACTATTATCCTTTGCTATATTCAAGTCACCTATCAACCAATGGCAAAGGAAATTGGTTGTTTTGTCTTCTAGAATGGAATAAATGTCTATTTTTCCCCTGTCTTTACTTTTTCTCTTTAATTTCCACATATTACCTCTTAGCATGTTTCTTGAAGTGTTTTGAGAAAGAAGGAGAAGAAGAGAGAAGAAGGGAGGAAAAAGAGAGAGGAAGAGGGGGAGAGGTAGAAGGGAGAGGCAGAGAGAGAGGATGAGAGCTGGGAGAATATGAGAGGGTGGAAGGGAGACAGAAAGAGAGGGGGAGAGAGAGGGAAGGAGGGAGAGATGGAGGCAGAAGGAGAGAGGAAGGGAAGAGAGAGAGGAAGAGAAGGAAGGGGAGAGGGAGAGAAAGAGAGAGGGAGTGGGAGGAGACAGAGAGATACACACAGAAAGAGAAAGTGCTATAGAGTGGATCATATCTTTAGCAAAATAGGAAAGGAAATAAGCAATTTGTGTAGCTGAATGCAATGATGGAAAGACAGCACCAAATTGCATATATTTAAAAAAGATATTTTCCAGATGTGAGTGCATTTTGTTTTGCACTTTAATAGAATTTTGGTAAATATGACCAGATATTTCATTGTCTATCGTACCAATTCACATAAGTTATAGAAATGGCATTTCTAATACCCAACTTTTCCCAAAGATAGACGTCCTTCTTTCTTTACAACCCAAGAAAAAAGTATGCTCCAGGCCAAGTTAATAACTTCTTACTTGGGAGGGGGCAGCATTTAAAAGAGGAAGTCAGAGAGCAGGTTAACAATTTGCCTTGTTAAAGATACATGGAAACTTATAGTATCTTGTGGCTACGAGCCCCTATAGATAATGTTTTCCCCCCTTAGCACCTCATTAAGTGTGACTCAGGAACTAAGTCCTTTCATTACCAAATATAAGGAAGAGATTACAGCACTTTGGAGATAAGTGGCACTTGACACAAACTTACATTCCACATTTTATTATTAATGCCTTTCACTGAGATTAGTGTTGACCTCAGTAATAGTAGTGTTTCATACCAAACCAGTGAAAACCTAAGTTAGACATTTCATTCATATTGACCCTTCCACTGCTAGTAATATTATTTGTTAGAAAATAGCAAATAAGTACTTCCATATAGTCTTTTTCTAATAAATTACATATGGTTATAGACTATAATGGCAAGCCATTCAAGAGGATTTCAATATTAGATTTAAAATGATCTTATTAAATTGCAAGGCTTATCTTCAAGGGGAAACAATCTTTTTAAAGGTGACTTTGTCACTTTTCCTTTCTTCCCCAAATTAAAGTTTTATTCTACTGGAACCTAATAAGTTTTGGATTTTAAATTTGTTGAAATAAGATGCAGTATTGTACATTTATTTAAAGAAGCAAACAATTAAAAAGCTTCCAGTTTTTAATTTGTTTTTCTCCCAGACTACCGAATTAACAAAAATATTGAAAACATTGATTCACACATGCACCCAAAGCAACTTGCTCTTTTTAAAATCAGAAATTATCACTTTCTGTCAAACTGTACCTCTTCTTTCCTGAATTATCCTCCCTAGCACATTCTTATAAAGAGAAGTTGAAGGAATTTCATATTCCTTCCAATTTCTGGAATAGACCTACAGCTCCATAAAAGACATATCAACTTATTCAAGAAGATTTGAAAGACATCAACGTCACTCTAGTTAGATCATCATTCCAAATTCAAAAATCTCTCCCAATTGGCCAGCTATAGTTCAGGTTCAGGATTTGTCAGAAGCAAATGCATGCTTTGCACATGACACCTTTCCTTTATGTGACATGAAACATTAGCACACCTCATGATTTGCTAATAAAAAATTCACCGCATAGGATTTGGAGATACATCTTTCTGTTAGGCTTCTGCAATTCTAATAGAAAACATACAATGTTTTCTATAATGTACAACACACAGCCTTCAGCCTAGGATTGAAGAAAAAACAACTGCAACCAGCTTGCCTTCCATTGAGGACGTGTGTTCTGCACAAGCCAGAAAGAGGACTGAGAAAATATCTGTAGATCCTCATATCCTGAATACAAAGTGTTTAATCTTCTTCCCTCAGGATGACACTACAGGGCATTACATGCCAAAACAATTAAACACAGTTTCTTCCCTGTGCCATCACTCTGTTGAACAAGTAATTCCATGCACTGTCTTATGCCTAAATATATTTACCCATATAGTAAGGCTGTATTGATATCTTTGTTATTATCTTCACCTATTATACCACTTTGTTGTTTGTATGTACACTGAGATCTTATGCACCAGAGACAAATTTCTTGTGTATCCAATCTCACTTGGCCAATAAATAATTCTATTCTATTCTATATTCAGTTCCATGAGCAGAGAACAATAAGGAAGGCTAAGCAACGTGACAGACTCTTTAACCATTAGGTAAACAGCTGATCAATGACTTTTGACACCTGAATAAATTTCACCTTTCATGATGCCACTGCTATTAAAGGTCTGTAGAGATTGTCAGTCATCCAGGTCATGGTTATCCCAATTATGCTTTTTCAGGAGGCAACTGGACTTCTTTGTTTTTTTTCTTTTGAAGACATTTTGCTTCTCATCCAAGAAGCTTCTTCAGCTCTAATGACAGAATCCTTCCATTCCCCACTATTGTGTCAGAGCTGAAGAAGCTTCTCGGATGAGAAGCAAAACGTCTTCAAAAGAAAAAAAAAACAAGGAAGTACAAAGCATAACAAGTGTGAACTGTAAAGAGCCTTTGCTAATGAATGCTGAAAAGTTTGCATTTCTTTTTTCTTTCTTTTTTAAACAGTTAGGCTTTTCAAAATCTTTATCTCTTTGCTGACATCCAGATGTCTGCAGTCCATCTATATATGGACACTAGATCTAGGCTGCAAAAATATGTAAAACAACTAGATGAATATTGGGATGAATGTTTTCTGTTTCTCTTTGTTGCCATTGAGAGGCATAATACAGTCCAGATCAAATTGTCCTATATTTGCCACTCCTGATGTGTGGCAAGAAATATTGTTACTGGGGGAGTGGAAAATCATTTGTTTTGCAACAGCCTCTTTGCTCTGCCCAGCCTATCTCTATGGCACTATCTCTCACACCAAACACACACACACTTTCTGTCTCTGTCTCTTTCTCTCTGTGTGTCTTTGTCTTTCTCTCTGTCTCTGTCTGTCTGTCTTTGTCTCTCTCCCCCCCTCTCTCTCTGACTTTGTCTCTTTCTTTGTCTCTCTATCTTCGTCTCTCTCTCTCTCTCTCTAATTTTGTGTACATTACATATGAGTTGCAACTCTAATGCAGTAATAAAATGAAAAAAGTGCAAAGCCATTTCTTAAAATGGTTTTAAAGTTGTTTTTTTTTAAAGCATGGTTTTAATTTTGCACAAGTATGCATTGTTAACTTGGCTTTAGACCCTGTGTTGGAGCAGAGACTACCTCAGTTGCAAGTTCTCTCCAATGAATTTATTTATTTGTTAAATAATGTGCTTTACAAACTTCACCGGGTCACATATCTGTAGCATCAGGTAGGAAGGTCATCTTTAAAGCCAATGAAAATGCTAAACTCCTGGAAGCTCAGTTTCATTCTTTAAAAATGAGATTGTTTCTTTCTTTCTTTTTTAAAAAAGAAGCCATCCATCAGAACATAAATAGTGGGAGATCATCCTGTGAAGTAAAAACTTATTGTATTGATAGGAAGCTTTAGGATACTCTAGTGTTGCTCAGATTCACAAAGCAATTAGCCAATAATGTTTAAAAGTTATGGCTAATTTAACTAATGGTTAATAGAGCTTAGTAAAACTGTCAGAGTTGATGAGCCCTGAGAGATTTTGTGGAAGAACACACATTAAACTTAGGATCCTCATCTAATTTTGGCAGTTTAATCGCATTCTGAATAATAATCTGTCTAGTGATATGAAAAAAACCCCATGTTTTTTGAAACATTCTTTTTAACATTTAAGTGCACCCAATTATAACAAAGTTTGTCTTGAAGGCAACTGTCTAGGTCATATTTAGGAAGAAGCTCACCTATAAACTTGGTTTATTTTTTTCTCTCTATCAAAGATCTTCAGTTTTTATAAAGCAGGAACAGATAACTATTGAGTTGCTGAAGACTGAAGATCACCTCCTGATCTGCCTGGACATTTGAATAAGGACCACGATTACTCCTCCAAATGATGGACATTTTTTCTCTAAATTTGGTAGCATAATCATGAACTGCTGGGAAGTGGGAGAACTTTCAAACAGCTTAACATCCCTGTTATAAGCAATGCAACACATCAATTCAAACAAGAGGTTGCATTCACGATACTTGGATCTTGTTGAAGCTAATTTCAGATACCGTAGACACTGAAATGATCAAAACCAAAATATCCTACAAAAAAGAAGAAGGCTCCTGCTTCTTTCAGGAAAGGGTCACAAAACTTTGAGGAAAGACCTATTAGGAATTCCACTAGATTAAAAATACAAATATTTAAGTAATTGGCAATGCAATAAATAGGCAGGCCTGAAGACATACTAAGATTGACAAAGTCAAACAAGTGGCAGTTAATGTATCATCAATGTCCTCTGGTGAAAGTAACATGAAAGTGATGTGATTCTCTCTTTTGAGGTACAAACAAAGACAATGTGAACTACCTTGGCAAAGTGCTTCCTGCCACTTCAAAAGTTCCCAAAGCTGCCTCCTATTTCTTTCAAACCCCAGAAGTGGTTTCTGTGCTAAAGAGGAGCTGAAAAACAGTGCATGGAGGGACATGGATTCTGGTGGAAACAGATTTGCTAGAGCACTTTGCTCAAACAGCATTAAACACCATTCAGAGATCTGTACAGCTACAGCAGCCCTGCTGGACGCCTTGGTGCATGGTATCTGAAACTTCAGATGTGGGTGCTTTATCACTGAAGATTTTTAAGAAGAGACTGGACATTCACCTGTCTAAAATGGTATGGGGTCTCTTGCTTGGGAAGGGGGTTGGACAAACTAAAAGATCTCCAAGGTCCCTTCCAGTTTTAGTCTGATTGATTTATTGGTTTTACAGAAAAAGTCCCTCTAATTGTATGTAGCTATAACCAACAGCAATGGGGACCATGACTGAATACATACAAAATGGAGAGAGGCTGGTTGAGTATATTCTTATTTAGCTTACATATGCCATGTTACTCAAACTTGGAACCAGGCCTGAAGAATGCATAACCTACGACTGGGGCAAATATCTATAGTTTGAAACATAAAGACATGAATAAATGGATGATTTTAGGCCAGAATTCTCAAGCACGATTGGCTCAAAATTTGCATACAGGCCTTTGGTGGTGTTTGCATCTCTATGGTCAATTAGGAGATAGTGACAGCCCTTTCGAAGGGTGAAATGTGTGCCTTAGACCAGGGGTCTCCAACCTTGGCAACTTTAAGCCTGGTGGACTTCAACTCCCATAAATCCCTGGGAGTTGAATTCTGTCAGGCTTAACATTGCCAAGGTTGGAGACCTTGGCCTTACAGAACAGAACCATACTTTGCTTCTAGAAATGCCTAAAAATCCCTGACCTCCCTCTAAATAAGCCTACCCATTTTGGACATAAGGCTACATTTTTGTAGCCTTCCCTTGGGCTATTCTCTTTTTTAAAATATGTTGTACAAGTTGTCCTTGAGGCACAACACAACCACAGTTGAGACCAAAGGTACAGTTGTGAACTAATATGATCATTAAGCAAGTCACCACATGAGCAAACCCAATTTTACTGCAATTGTTAACTGAACGATGTGATTGTTAAATGGATCACATTGTCAATAAGTGAATTCAGCTTCCCCAATGGACATTGCTTGTTGGATGCCAGCTGAGGAGGTTGCAAATTGTAATCACATGACTGCAAGACACTGCAACTGTCTTAAATGCAAACTGGTTGCAAAGTACCTGAATTGCAATCATATGACTCTGTGTGTGTGTGTTTGTGTGTGTGTGTGTGTGTGTGTGATGCAATGGTCATAACTTTGAGGACAGGTTGTAAATCACCTTTTCCAAGGCTGTGGTAACTTTGAACAAACTGTCATAAGTCATGGACTAGATATGGGCTGGTATCTCTGCAATCAAATTGATCTGGAGACATTTTCCCAAAAATGTATAAGAAACTTTGTAACAAAAGCCCCCAAGAGCCTTTAAAAATAAATCTAACAACTAAACAAAAGGGCTTTCTGTGAAGGTAATCTGTGCTATATTTCCTTTCCTTTCGCCAATGTGGAATAGCAAAATGACAACGTGAGCTTATGAGCGGCATTTCGATGCCCCTTGTGTGAAGGAAATGAGTTTTTGTGGACAAGTTTCATGTTTTATTCATGCCACATTGTGAACTTTTACAAGCTGTTGTGTCTTCCACAAAACTCATGTGACAGAATAGATTTCCTTACCTTCAGAAGGCTCTGCACCCCATTGTGAGAAGGATAGTAACTTCTGAAGCCTACAAATGCAAGGCATAAGGAATGCATCAGGTAATTCCAATTGCGGAAGGAAAAAAAAAACTTTTCAGCTAGAAATAACAACCACCAAACTTCAATTGACAGAGTGTTGCCTCTAAGGAAACACTTTCAATTAAATAGATATGACAAAATTATGGGACTTTCCTGTTTGTAGAAGTGGGGAATTTCAAGAAAGAAAATATATCTTTTTTTATTTTTAATTGTGTTTTCAGAATACTTGACTCCCACCACACGTACGATTGTTTTAGAATATATTATCTTGGCTTTTATTTTTATTATTTATGTAGTTATTTCAAATTACATATGTAGAAAGCTGCACACCTTTGAGTTACTCAAACAGCCTATAACTTTGTTGCTGGAAGATACCATGGGTAGGCAAGAACACAAGCAAATGAAATATAGAATAAACCAAATCCCCTGTTCTCATTTGAGGCACCAATAACCAGGCTCAAATGGTCAGATTTTGGACACTATGTAAAAAGCATGACTCTTTGGAGAAGAGTCTTTTCATTAGGAATACCTAGAAGTGTTAACATTTATTTGTTCAGTTACTGCCTCTGTTCTATGAAACATCCATAGAAGAGCACAGAAATGGGGCAACTCACCATGGCTAACTCACTGTAGAACAACTAGCCATGGCTAGAATTCATGGCAAGTTGTCCAGGAGCTAGTTGGCCAAAACAAGTTGGCCATGGTGAATTTTCATAGACCAGAATGGCATGTTGGAATTCTATTCTATGGATGCTCTATGGAAGACCCATAGAATATCATGTTGGCAACCCTACCAATCTTCTAGAATGCCCTTAAATAGCAATACCATCTAGATTTATATACTACAGAGTCAGCATATTGCCCCCAACAATCTGGGTTCTCATTTTATCCACCTTGGAAGGATGGAAGGCTGAGTCAACCTTAAGCTTGGTGAATTTCGATCTGCCAAATTGCAAGCTTGGTTATGTTCCCAGGCATGGAAGCTGAAGCCTTAATGAGGGCCTGTGATGTGCTACATTGTTTAGATTGGTTTGGTCTCTTAGCAGCCAGATGTCTTGTTAAGTTTTATTCTATATTTTCTATTGTTGGTTTTTTTGTAGTGTAAGCCACGCAGAATTGCTATCTGAGATATTTAAATTGAGTAATTAAGACTATTTAAATTGAGTAATTAAGTAAATATGTAAGTAATGCTATACTATGCACTTAATACCTAAAATTGTGATTTTGGAGATTTGATTACAAGATAATCTTTCATAAATGCATGACCATGGGGTCATTTCTTCAGAAAAAGCAAAGGGAAAAAGAAGGAACGTGAACACAGTGAACATTGAATTAGATTTGCCATGATTATGCCTTATTATTCTGGACCTTATTAAAATGTGTATGGGTAATTTTAAGTTTCTTATGCCTTCTGTCCCTTCGAATGTTTATAGAAGCTCTAAGGTTTTCCATGTCAAGGCCCATCATTTCCACAGAAAAGAAAGAAAGCCTACTCTGAACAGATGGAGCCTTGAAAATAAACACAATAGAAAATTATTATTATTTGAATTCAGCTTAAACCAATGGCACTTTTGGCACCAGGCTCATTTCTCATTCAGCAACATCAAAAGATGGGTTGCTTTATTTTCATATAACAGGGATCTGAAGAACAAAAAAGAGATAAAGGAAGACCCTCTCCTAACCTGGGTTGTTCTCTAAGAAAGAATGAAGAAATTAGGGAGTACTGAGGGACAGCATAGTGTTACAGGAAAAGCAATGGCAAGTTATAAAACATTTTTTTCCCTGGAAGAAATGACATTGAGCTCCATGCTGCAGAATTTTAATATCTAAATACTTAACAAAGAACACTGGAAAGCTGCCTATAAAGAATTTATGTCTCTGTATAATTGAAAGATCAACACGTAAAGGTTTGCACTTTATTAGACTAAACTATCTACATGACTGCAAAAACAGGCTCTCAATTGGATTTTGACTTCTAGAGCAAAATTGTCTATCTCTTTATCCTTTTCTGAATTACATTTTAAGTACACCCTCTCTTCTCCAGGACCTAACAGAACAGCTGTGTAAAAGCACAGTGTTTAGAATGCAGTATTGCAGGCTGAAAGCACAGTGTTTAGAATGCAGTATTGCAGGCTGATTCTGCCATCTGCCAGGAGTTTGATCCTGACCAGCTCAAGGTTGACTCAACATTCCATCCTTCCGAGGTTAGTAAAATGAGAACCTAGATTGGTGGGGGCAACATGCTGACATTTGTAAGTCACTTAGAAAGGGCTGTAAAACATGGTGAAACTGTATATAAGTTTAAGTGCTATTGCTATTGCTAAGCAGAGCCAATATGCATTCTCAGCTAAATTCAGATCACAGCCTATGGCACACTTATATACATAAAATAGTTCTGAGAATTCTACAAACAGCTAATACTATAGTTCTAGATACCCTTCCTTAATAATAAGGCTGCAAGAATACGAACCAGGGGTTTACTCCTGTGGCAACTGATTGTTGTGTAAATACAGATCCATTATATTTAGATGGTATCTATGTGTATGTGTGTGTTATTTCTGAGTAAATACTCTGAGGATCAGACTCCACGAATTCTCAGTTAAGCAAGTGATAAAGTGATCCCATGCTGAATATCCTGGATGGATGGCATTTTGCTTTTGTTTCCCAGTGTGGTATCTGTCATCTAATGCCATCTACGCAAAGATAGAACTGTTGAAAACTGGACTGTGTGTCTTTATAATTCTTTGAGGACTCAATAAATAGATGGGTTTATCGAGTGCCTGAGTTATTTCTGATTTGCTGGCTAGACACAGGACATCAGAGATGGAAAGGTGCATGCTTTGATTCAGCAAAGTTATAATCAGTTTCCCAAAAAGGGTATCTCTCACATTCTAAAAAAAATAGGGCAATGCTGTGAAAAGAATGCAAGAAAAAGAAGAAATGAAGAAGGAACAAGAGGAGGCCCCATTATGAATTTCTGCCTCCAACTACCTTCCAGGCAGGGAACATCTATTGAAACTTAAGCATTTAATCAAGGAGGTAATGTAGCTAAACTGATTGTATTGAGCTGTGTGGGTGAGTATGATTATTGTCTTGCAAGGGAATCTATAGGGAAAGTCAACAACGTCCAAATGGCAAGCATAATTGAAGATCCACCATTTTTAAATGTCCATGTGATGCATGTTTAAAAGGCGCAGAGCCTTTGACTGCCTGAATATGTCCACCTGTTGATGCTGTGATCTCCTCTGCAAATACTCACATTGCTTTTCCTTGGTCTTAAAAGGGAACGTCTGCTGAAAAGTTTCCCTGTGAGCAAGACTGCATGGTTACATGGCTCTTGTGTTTCTGGATTGATACAAGTGTTATGGGATCAAATAGGATAGGGGTGTCAAACTGGATTTCTTCGAGGGCCGGATCAGCATTATAGTTCTCCTCCGCAGGTCAGCTTGGGGGGGGGGGGAACACATGGGACAGACATGTCCTGCAGCACCCTGCTGGCCATAATGGGGGGTGTATGTGCAGCCCCCCCATGGTCCTTTTTTGGCCTGGACAGCCTCCTGCAGCATTTTGCCAGCCAAAACAGGGTGAAGGGAGGGCACATTCAGTCCCTCCACACCCCTTTTTGACTGGCAGAGGCATATCGGGCCAGTCCTTTGCTATTTCCAGGCCGGCTCTGTGGGCCAGATTTAAGTAACCTGCGGGCCAAATCTGGCCCATGTGCCTTGAGTTTGACATCTGTGAAGTAAGATAATCTTTTTTATTTCCTTTGATCCCAGAGGAAAGAGGAAGTCCATTTTGAGGGTGCCAAAAGATTTATTTACTTATTCATTTATTATTTATTTATTAAATGGCCACCAATCACATCTCACTCTGCAAAGTGATTCTGGGCTTCGATTCAGTTGTCATGGTTGTCTTTTACCAGGGAATTCTTGGAAGAAGCAAACTTCCTGGGTGGTTTCAAACTACCCTTTCTCCTGGTTTTTAACTCAGTTTTTCCTGATCATGCCTATTTTGTCACTGATCACATGCTGTCCTATTTACAGCCAATTGATTTCTTTGCCCCAATCTTTTCCCACTGTGATACAGAAGGCAGTTCCCATCATCTCTGGCATCAATGCTTCACAAGCTGTGGATGGTGGGAATTGATATCCAGCACATCCAGAATACCAGATAGGGAATTTTATTTAAAATCAACAGCAAGTTATATGTACTCAACTCTTTCCAGTAGTTACAACTTTCTCTTCAAGGTTTGTGCATAACTTTTATTTCCTTTTTAGAGGTGGCATTTTTTTATTTTGACTGATCTCTGACATGTTACTTTATGGAATGGAAAAATGTAATTTTATAGCAGGTGTTTCAAATAAACAGTGGAAATAGTTAACTTAGCTTCCATTGGAAGGAATATTCCATTTGAACTTCAAACCTTGGGAAACCTCCTTATTATGTTTTAAAATGATGATTATAAATAACAATAGGTTACCACTTGTAATTGTTGTGGCCTGCCAGTGGAGCTGGAGGCAGACTCGGACAGTGAGGAGGTTGGGGAGGAACATGAGTCAGTCGTGGAGTCTGAGGAAAGCTCTTATGAGTGCTCCGTGTTGGAGGCAGAGATGGGGCCAGGGCCATCCGACAGTTATCAGCTGCCTTTGGAGTTGCAGATCAGTGGGGCAGAAGAACAACTGGAGCCTGTTCCCGATGTGTGCATGCACAGAGCTGCCAGGAGAAGGGAACAGTGAAGGAACAATGGTCAACTCGGGAGTAAAGGCACAGGTGGATGGTGAATGGCCCCTCCCATAGGGATTAAAGAGGAGCGATAGGGGAGTGGTGTTTGCAGGAGACAATTAGTTCCTTTAATTAGTGTGAAAATTTGTTTGTGACTCTCAGAGACTCCTTGCCAAGTATTTTCTTGTACAGCATTGTGCTTGGAAGCTATCGGCCTGGCAACTCTCCTAGCCTGATAGGGTCTGTAGTTGTAAGACCCTTGAAAGACTGTTTGCAGGGACTTTGCTGGGTGTGAATTATAGGAATTCACATTAACCTAATAAAAGGGGTTTTTGACAGGACAAGGTCTGTTTCGTGATTTTATGAAGCCTAGATCAGAACAGTAATTTATGCCTGTTTGCATGAACACATGAAATCAATAATTAAAAACAGGTACCAAGCTTAAGCTTTGCCTCCCAAATATAAGGATAGTGGAGGACTCTTTCCAGTTAAGGAAAAAAAATGTCACACTTCACATGGAAAAAATTGCCAACATATAGCTCAAGTTATATCAGGTGATTTGCAAAACAGAGACACAGTATGTAAGAGTCTGTACCAACTATTTTTGTTGTTTGGGAAAACTACTTGCTCTTCCTTGGATTGATACAGAAGTCTCCCAAGTTGGCCTCAACTCAAAATTTCATTTTATCCAATCCCAAAATAGCCATAATTTATGTTTCATTTTTTTTAAAATGGAGTTTTTTAAGGGAATCATAAACGCTTGGGAGTGCAAATAATTTCGGGGACATAGGTATATGGAAACTTCTACTACTGCCTCAACTAAATGGCACCCATAAAACATCTTGAGCAGCTTTGCTGATGCTGATGCTGATGCTGAAGAAATGGGCTGAACAAGCAGCTGTTTCAGTTAAATGATGAAAAACAAAAACGATTGTGGATCCTGCCAGACCTTGACTTAACAAATGTGATTTATCTTGCAGCTGGTCCCTAGGAAGTGGCTGAGAAAGCATCAAGATGGATCTTTGAGAGAGAGAAAAATGCCATCCTACTCTCTCTTTCATCTTATAGCTGGTTTTGCATCTTCCTGGAAGCTTGGACACTGTGATTCTATGATGGAGGTTCTTTAAAACACCACATAAGGAAAATCCCCTCTCTACCAGTAAGAATAGAGCTCTGTTTTCCTGAATAATATCCTCAATTTAAGTGGAGTGAGTCAGGATGAATTACTTTCATACTGAATTACAGCAGGATTTTGAAATTTCAGACCATTACTGTAGACTTGATTCTAGAGGTCATCAGGTGACTCTATAGCTCTTGGTGAATCTATGCTAGCTACAGACATGTGGCTTCCATTTGCATACAGATAATCCTAAACTTAGAACCACAATTGAGTCCAAAATTTATGTTGCTAAGTGAGAAATTTGTAAAGTGAGTTTTGCCCCCATTTTATGACTTTTCTTGCCACAATTGTTAAGTGAATCACTGCGGTTGTTCAACTAGTAACATGGTTGTTAAGTGAATCCAGCTTCCCTATTCACTTTGTTTGTCAGAAGGTTGCAAAAGGGGACCATGTGACTTTGGGACACAGCAATAGTGATAATTAAGAACCAGTTGCCAAGCATCTGAATTTTGATCACATGACCATGGGGATACTGCAAAGATTGTAACTGTGAAAAATGGTCATAAGTCACCTTTTTCAATGCCGTTGTAAGTTCAAACAGTCACTAAATGGGCTTTTGTAAGCTGAAGACTACCTATATATGAAATATGATAACCATGCTGACTGTAAAATACTGTGCAGCTAAGACTTATGGAGATTTGTAGAAGTGCCCAAATACTGCAATTTCCACAGATACAGCACATTTATTCAGAATAATGGTCCTGAAATGTTCAGTCTAACAGAAGCAACCAGTTTGGCTCAGAATTATCTGATAAAATTGAGAGCTTGTTGAAAACCAGTTGAAGAACTGAAGGGATGTAAAATTAGAACTTTAAAGAGTGGCAAGCAATGAAGATCTTTGGGAAAAATAGAGCAGATTTGATAGAGGCTAATGTATAAACCATCAATAAACATTTATCCATTCTGAAGTGTAGGCTCTGATTCCCTCAGTTATTTAGCCAGGTTTTGGTTACTCCAGGATAAACACAGAGAAGAGAGAGAGAGAAAGGAGATATCAAATTATTCAGTGTTGAGTGAATGCTTTTCCTCTCATTAAACAAGAAATGAGCAAACACAAGGCAAGCCTTTCTGTTTACAGAAACCAGTCAATAGAATTTGCAGTTTATGCAGTGGAAGATGAATTAGTATATCACATACCTTTACTTCCCTAAAATTACTGCCATGCTCATTCTGTTACTCTTGAATAACTCTTCTGTTTAAACAAACACAACACACGCTGCAACCCAGCACCTAGTTTTACTAACAGTGATTTTCAGGCTAGCTAGAAAGCTCATTTTTTTAAACGCTCCCAAAATGGAACATTTGCACACTGGCTTTTGAGATACTTTGCCATGGGTTTATAAGGAAATGGGTGACCGATTTTTCTTTTGTTTTCACTCTGAGCATGAAGCTGCCATAAATTATTACTTTCAGGGGAAGCGTGCTAGTCATTTTCCCAGTGTTTCCCAGACATTTTCCTAGAAACTATTTTCAGTCCAGAAAAAAGAAAATGGGATAAACTGGGCATTTGGGAACTTTATTTTACCAAAGAACCAGTGATATATGGGAAAGGTGGTTAGAGCGCAGTACTGCAAACTACTTCTGCTGACAGCCAGCTGCCTGCAATTTGTCAGATCAAATCCCACCCCAGGCTCAAGGTTGACTGAGCCTTCCATCCTTCTGAGGTGGGTAAAATGAGGAATCAGATTGTTGGGCACAATATGTGACTCTGTAAACCACTTAGAGAGAGCTGTAAAGCACTGTGAAGTGGTATATAAGTCTAAGTGCTATTGCTATTGCTAAAGGGCAGGAGACAAAGATGGATTAAAATGAGTTGATCCATGTGGGCCCTGTTTGTTTATATTCTTTGTTCAATACTACTTTGAATGGAATCATTACTTGAATTCTAGAAACCTTTTAGCTTCAAGAACATTTGTGGAGCATCTCAAAAACTTAAGATACATGTCATCCTCTGAACCTCACCCTGTACATGCCACCTCCAAATCCCAGCCAGTTCTTCCCAGACTACAAACTTTTTACAGAATGTAGTTCAGCATTATTTGTACATTTTTTTACACTCATGTCTTCCACCTCTGTGCACCAGGGAAAAAGGTAGAACTTCAATTATTCAACCAATCTTCCTAGCCAGAATATAAGAGGCCCAAATATGTAATGTTTTCAATCCAAATGGATCACTAGTCTGGAAAATATCCTTGCTTCAATACCTATCTTTGGACCTTCACAAGTCTGTTTCAAATTTCATATTCTTATTTCCAGTGAATTCTAATAATATTGTCTACATGGATCCATTCTGTTTCAAGCAATGTCTCATCAGCCTGCTTAGATATCATTATAGATTATTTCACATAAACTGCTGAAAAGTATCCAAAACTGTAACTGGGAACTGGATATCTCTAGTTTGATGAAAAGAAGGAATAGAATAGAATAGAATAGAATAGAATGTTTATTGGCCAAGTGTGATTGGACACAAGGAATTTGTCTTGGTGTAAATATTCTCATTATACATAAAGAAAAAGTACATTAGTTAAGAATCAAGAATCATAACGTACAACACTTAATAATAGTCATAGGGTACAATCAACAATCAAATCATACTAGGAAACAGTCAATAGAATATGTATATTGTACGGATACAAGCAACAAAGTTACAGTCCTACAATCACAAGTGGGAGGGGATGGCTGATAAGGAATGACGAGAAGGTTAACAGTAACAGTAGTGTACACTTTGTAAATAGTTGAGCAGTGTTGATGGAATTATTTGTTTAGCAGAGTGATGGCTTTTGGGAAAAAAACTGTTCTTGTGTCTAGTTGTTCTGGAGTGCAGTGCTCTATAGCATCGTTTGGAGGGAAGGAGTTGAAACAGTTTATGTTCAGGACATGAGGGGACTGTAAATATTTTCACAGCCCTCTTTTTGACACAAGCAGTGTATAGGTCCTCAATTGAAGGCAGGTGGGTAGTAATTGTTTTTTCTGCAGTCCTAATTATCCTCTGAAGTCTGTGTCTGTCCTGTTGGGTTGCAGAACCAAACCAGACAGTTATAGAGGTGCAGATGATAGACTCAACAATTCCTCTGTAGAACTGTATCAGCAGCTCCTTGGGCAGTTTGAGCTTTCTGAGTTGGCACAGAAAGAACATTCTTTGTTGTGCTTTGTTGATGATGTTTTTTGTTGTGTCGTCGGAAATGTTGCCAGGAGTCGGTGACTTAATATCAAGCTCTTTTATTGAGTTAGGAACCGAACTGGGGCTATGGAGAAACTTTGCGGCTTTTTATTTCTTTAGCCGCGGCTGCCGCTGCCAATGGCACCGCTTTGAATCTCCCGCCATTCGAATCAACCAATCGCGGGAGATTCCTAGCGAGCCAATCGGCGCGGCTCGCCTAGCCAATCAGAGTGCCCCGCGCTTTGGCCAATCAAAGCGCGGGGATCTCAAGAATGCTAATGAGGGGACAGAACACCCCTCCCCTCTTGGTTCAGTCCTTACGTTGCGTAGTCCCGTAGGTAGGTGGGGCTCCGTCTTAGCCGACTGGACCTGCACAGCTCAGTCGTAGGTTGGATCCCGGCCAGTTTGGTCGGGGTCTCTGCTTCTCTGGATGCCGTCGTGGGAACCGCCTGGTCGGTCGGGCCGGGCCGTTCTCCGTAGCTCCCTCCTGGGCTTCCCGGGTTGGTTGAGCTGCGGGTTTCGCCGCTCCCGCTCGGTCTTCCTGGGTTGGTTGAGCTGGCCTGGCTGTCTCTTTCTGGCGAGGTTTCGTGCTGGCTGCTTCCCGGTGAGTATGGTTGGTTTATTCTTCCTCGGTTTTGGTCCCCTGGGTATTCCCTCCCCTCTTGGTTTGTGTTGTGGGGGTTGGTTTTGCCTGTTTGCGTGTCGGTGGTCTCTTGGGTGGTCGTCCTCAATCTTAACTGGTCGATGTGGCGTTTCCACGCTTGTCCGTCTATTGTTTGCAGCCGGTACGAGTGTGGGCCTGTTATTTGTGTGATGACGGCCGGTACCCATAACAGGTCTCCCGTTAGGTTTTTCGCATAAATGGCGTCGTCTGGTGCAAAGGTTCGGTGTTTGCTGGTTGAGTCTGGGGGTTTCTCTGGGTTGTACGTGGGGTGTAATCTGTCGAGTGGGGACCTTATTTTCCTCCCCATTAGCAGTTCGGCTGGGCTTTTATTCATTGTGGTATTTGGGGTTATGTGTTGGGTGAAGAGTAATTTATTTATTTTGTCCTGGATCTCCCCATGGTCTATTTTCTGGATGGTTTTCTTTGTGAATTGAACCATCCATTCCGCCCTACCGTTCGCCGCCAGATGCACCGGTGCTGTCAGTGCGTGTCGGATGCCCCTTTCCGCTAGGAATTTTTTGAATTCTAGCGAGGTGAATTGGGGCCCGTTGTCGGAAATGACGACATCTGGGAGGCCGTGTGTTGCAAAAAGTTTGCCGAGTTCTTTGGTCACGGCCTCCGTGGTTGTTGTTCTCATGTTGCTTACCTCCAGACAGTTGGAGTAAGTGTCTACGGTTATCAGGAAGGTGTGTCCTTTTGTGGGCCCGGAAAAATCTATGTGGATCCTAGACCAAGGTCCCCTTGGGGTTTCCCACTCTAGGACGGGTGCTGTGGGTGGGCTTGGCCTAGTTTCCTGGCATCGTTGGCACCTTGCTACCCAGGCCTCAATCTGTTTGTCCATTCCTGGCCACCAAGCGTAACTTCTGGCCAAGCGTAACTTCTGGCCAGGGCTTTAGTCCTAACGATGCCCGGGTGCCCCTCGTGTAACAATTCCAGTTCCAGAACCTTCCCTTGTAGCTTTTCTGGGATGACCACCCTATCCCCCCATAGTATGCACCCTTTTAGTAACGAGAGTTCCGTTTGCCGGTTCCGGAATGTCTTGACGGACTCGTCGTTGTCCCTTTCCGGCCACCCTTTCTCTACCCAATGCAACACCCGCGCCAGACGTTTGTCTTTATTAGCTTCTCGGGCAATGTCTGACGCGGTTATGGGTAGGTTGGGTAGAGTCTCTATACTGAGGGTGGTCGTCGTGGGTGCTGGGTCGGTGTCAGGCTCCAGTAACGGCGAGTGGCTTAAGGCGTCCGCATGGTCTGTGTGTGTGAGTCCGTAATTGTAGGCCACCAGGAACTTGGACCACCTTGTCATTCGGGGAGACAGAATGTTCGGGGTGGCCCTGTTCCCTGCAAGGATTCCCAGCAGCGGTTTGTGGTCGGTTATGATGGTAAATGTCCGGCCGTAGAGATACTCGTGGAATCTTTTTACTGCGGCGACGATAGCCAGAGCCTTTTTGTCCAGCTGGCTGTAGTTCCGCTCCGGTTTGGTGAGGGTCCTTGAAAAGAACGCAATGGGTGCTTCTTTTCCGTCGGGGAGAGTATGGCTGAGGACAGCGCTGACGCCGAAGGGTGATGCGTCGCATGTGACGGCCAGAGGTAGGGTCTCGTTGTACTGTATAAGGACGGCATCCGAAGTGAGGAGGTCCTTTGTTTTCTGGAAGGCGGCTTCCTTGCGTTTCCCCCAAGTCCAGGTTGCCGCCTTGACCAAGAGCCTATGCAAAGGCTCCGCCGCCGTCGCCTTTTGGGGCAGGAAGACATTATAAAAGTTAAGCAGCCCCAGAAATGCCTGCAGCTCTGTCTTCGACTTGGGTGTGGGGGCTTCTTTGATGGCTTTGATTTTTTGGTTTGTGGGGTGAATGCCGTGACGGTCAAGGAGATATCCTAGGAATTCAACCCGTTCCGTGTGTAATTGGCATTTCTCCCTCTTTACCTTGAGCCCGGTCTCTTTGAATTTGGTTAGGACCTCCCTTAGGCGACCCTCTAGTTTGGCTTGATTGGTTGCCGATACTAAGACGTCGTCGAAGTAAGGTACCACCCCCTTGATGCCTTGTAATAGCTTTTCCATTAGGCTTTGGAATATTCCAGGTGCCACGCTGACTCCGAATTGGAGCCGGTTACATTTAAATGCTCCCCGGTGGGTGACTATAGTTTGCGCTTCTGCCATTTCCTCGTCGACTGGCAACTGTTGGTATGCTTAGGCGAGGTCGAGTTTAGCAAAAACCTTGCCCCCTCCCAGTGAATGTAGTAGGTGTTGCACTACTGGGACGGGGTAAGCGCTTTGTTGCAAGGCGCCATTTAGGGTGGCCTTATAGTCCCCATAGATTTTCACCGACCCATCGGGCTTGATCGGGGTGACTATGAGGGTCTCCCACCGGGCGTGGTCTATTGGTTGTAGGACCCTTTGCTTGACAAGCTTGTCAATTTGCTCGTCTATCTTGGGTTTAAGCGCGAATGGCACCCGCCTTGGTTTCAGGCGTTTTGGGGGAACGTTTGGGTCTAGGCTGAATGATATAAGGGGCCCTCGGTACTTGCCTAGGTTTCCATCGAAGACCTCTTGGAATTCCCGGGCTAGTTGTTGCTCCCAGTTGTCATCGGCGATGTGGTCGATTTCCGTGACTGCGATGCCGAGCGGGGCGAACCATTGCAGTCCCAGTAGGCTTGGGTGGTCGCAATTGACGATGGTCAGGGGAAGCCTTTCGGTGCGCCCTTTGTAGGTTACCTTGAACTGTCCAGTTCCGACTACAGGGATGCGGTTTCCCTGATAGTCTTTCACGATTAGTCTCTGGTTGTCTAGGCCTTTTCTTTGGATGGTAGGCACCAAGCGTTTTATTTCTTGCCATGCTATCATGGAGAGGTAGGACCCGGAGTCCACCTCCATTTTACATGGCTCGCCTTCGATGCCTACCTCCACGTAGACCTTCCGGGCATTGTTGGTTGTGGCGTGGCCGATGGTGACCATCTGATGGGTCTCCTCTCTTCGCCAGGTTTCGCCGCCTCGTAGGAATCGTCCGTTCCGGTCCCATCTGTTGTCAGAGGGGCGATCTCTGGTCCGGGGTGGTGTGCTCTCTCATCTCCGTTCGCTCTGGTCCCATCGTGGAGGGCTGCGGTTCTTTTTGAGACGGCAGACGTGGGCGATGTGTCCCTTCTTGTCACAATGCCAGCAGATTGAATTGAAGAACCGGCATTCGGACCTGGGGTGGTCGCCTCCGCAACCGGCACAGGTGGTCCTCGACTTACGACCCCGCCGGTTCCGTGGGTCGCGGCCTGCCTGGAGACGGTGAATTTCCTCCTCATCATCGGAAGTGCCCGATGCTGAGTGGACGTCGCCCTGGTGGGTGGTCATCTCGGGTTGGGCCCTGGCTGACCTTTCAGGGTGGTTGTTCCTGCTGCGGTCCCCAGCGTTTGGTCGGCGTATGCGGTCGGCGGATGTTTGGGTCACTTCGGTGGCTGTGGCTTCGGTGAGGGTATCTGCAAGGGTGATGTTGCCCTTGGCCATCAGCCGACTCTGGAGGACGGGGTCCCAAAGGCCGAGCACGATTCGGTCTCGCAGGGCGTCGTTCAGGTTGTCGAATTCGCACAGCCCCCCTAGGCGCCGTAGTTCGGCGACGAAGTCGCTGAAACTCTCACCCGACCGTTGGTCCCGACGGTAGAACTCATGTCATCGGATGAGAATGGGCACATCTGGAGCGTAGTATCACCGGAGTATTGGCTCGAGGACATCCCAGTCCATCGCGGTCACGTCGGCAGGTTTGGCAAGTGCTTTGGCCATCTTAAACACTGCGGTCCCGCAGTGGGTCAGGAAGACGGCTCACTTAATGTGGCTGGTGGCATCCTTCAGGTCGCTGCACTCGAGGAACATGCGGAATCTGTCGGAGTACGATTCCCAGTCCTCGCTGGCGGGGTTGAAGGGTGCGGGGGGTGCGATGTTCGCCATCGTGGAGTTTTGTCTGGCTTCCATCGGACACGTGCTTCAGTTCAGGATCAGAATCCCACCTTCGTCGCCAGTGTTGTGTCGTCGGAAATGATGCCAGGAGTTGGTGACTTAGTATCAAGCTCTTTTATTGAGTTAGGAACCGAACTGGGGCTATGGAGAAACTTTGCGGCTTTTTATTTCTTTAGCCGCAGCGGCCGCGGCCAATGGCACCGCTTTGAATCTCTCGCGATTCGAATCGACCAATCGCGGGAGATTCCTAGCGAGCCAATCGGTGCGGCTCGCCTAGCCAATCAGAGTGCCCCGCGCTTTGGCCAATCAAAGCGCGGGGATCTCAAGAATGCTAATGAAGAGACAGAACATTTTTGATGTTAGGTATCCATTTTAGGTCATGTGATGTAGTAGAACCTAGAAATTTGAAGGTCTCTACTGTTGATACTGTATTGAAGGTCTCTACTGTTGATACTGTCTAGTATTGTAAGAGGTGGTAGTATAGGAAGGTTTCTTCTAAAGTCTATCACCATTTCTAAGGTTTTGAGTATGTTCAGTTCCAGATTGTTCTTGTTACACCAGGAGGCAAGTTGTAAAACCTCCTGTCTGTACACAGATTCATCCTCTCGAATGAGACCAATCACTGTTGTGTCATCATCAAACTTCAGTATTTTAACAGATGGATCGTTTGAGATGCAGTCAATGGTATATAGGGAGAAGAGAAATGGAGACAGCACACAGCCTTGGGAGGGGGGGGCTGTGCTGATTGTACAGATATCGAATGTGATTCTGCCTAGCCTCATCTGCTGCTTCCCATCTGTTAGGAAGCTTATGAACCACTTACAAGTGTGTTCAGGTACCGTTAATTGGTTTTATTTACTTAAAAGAGTGTCTGGAATGATGGTATTGAATGCTGAACTGAAGTCTACAAAGAGGACCCTTGCGTTGGTATTTGGAGATTCAAGGTGTTGTAGAATGTAATGCAGAGCCATGTTAACAGCATCATCTGTCGATCTATTTGCTCGGTATGCAAACTGCATGGGATCTAACAGCGGATCCGTGATGGTTTTCAGGTGGGACAGCACAAGCCTTTCAAAGATTTTCATAACTACAGATGTAAGAGCAACTGGTCTGTAGTCATTCAGTTCCTTGAAGGAGGGCTTCTTTGGCACTGGGATGATGATAGAACGTTTGAAGCAGAAAGGAACTTAGCACATCTCTAGTGATCTATTGAAGATTTGGGTGAAGATGGGGGCCAATTGGTCAGCACAAACTTTTAAGCAAGAAGGAGTTATCTTGTCTGGCCCTGGTGCTTTTCCTGGCTTCTGTCTGTGAAATAGATGTTGCACTTCTTTTTCTGTGATCACCAGAGGTTGTGAGTCCAATGGATTGGGGCCAGTTGTAGGAGGCTTGGCTGTTGGTGTGTTTGAGATGTGGGTTGTGGAGATAGATGGCTGTAGTTTCTTTTCAAACCTGCAGTAAAATACATTCAGGTCATCTACTAGTTGTTGATTTCCTTCTGCCTGGGAAGGAGGTTTGCTGAAGCCAGTGATGTTTTTAAGAGTTTTCTACATGTTTGCTGGTTCATTTGTTGAGAACTGATTCCTTAACTTTTCAGAGTAGCTTCTTTTTGCTGCTCTGATCTCTTTTGTTAATATGTTTCTGGTCTGGTTGTCACCATTCTGTCACCTTTTCTGTAGGCTTCCATTTTGGAATGATGTAGCTGCTTAAGTTTAGCTGTAAACCAAGGTTTATTGTTACTATATATTTGCAGGTTCCTTGTTAGTACACATAAGTCTTCGCAGAAGCTAATATATGATGTTACAGTATCTGTGAGCTCATTTAGGTCTGCAGAGGCATCTTCAAAAATATTCCAATCAGTGCAATCAAGGCAGGCCTGGAGTTTCGGATTTGCCTCATCTGACCAAGTCTTCACTGATTTAATTGTTGGTTTAATGATTTTAAGTGTTTGTTTATGGGCAGGTACAAGGTGAATCATGCAGTCGTCAGAGTGTCCCACAGCTGCTCATGGTAAACACCTATAAGCATCTTTTACTGTCATGTAGCAGTGGTCTAAAGTATTTTTGCCTCTGGTGGGACAATTTACATGCTGGAAATATTTTGGGACCTCTTTCCTTAAATTTGCTTGATTGAAATCTCCTAACATGATGGGAAGCGAACCTGGGTGTTTGGCTTTAGCCTCCATAATTTGATCAGCAAGAGTTCGTAATTCCTTGTTTATACAGGCTTGTGGAGGAAAATACACAGCTATTAGGAGAAATGAGAACTCATGTGGAGAATAAAATGGCTTGCAGTTGATATGTAAAGACTTTAAGTTTTCATCACAAAACTTATATATTATAGTTATATCCTGAGACCAGCTGTTGTTGATATATACACATAATCCTCCACCCTTTGTTTTACCTGATGTCTCTTCAATTCTGTCTTATCTAAATGTCTGAAATCCTGGGATGTATATGGTGTTGTCCCCATGAATTTATGGATTAAGCCAAGTTTCAATAAAACAAAGAACAGCTGAATAATGCAAATCAGAATTTTATCTATTTAAGAGATGAATTTCATCCATCTTGTTAGCCAGTGAGCATAAATTAGTCAGAAAGATTGAAGGGAGAGGAGTTCTTTCCCCCCTATTCCTTAGTCTGTTTAAAATTCCTGCTCGTTTACCTCATCTCCTTTTTTGGTGCTGCTTCTTCTATGCTTTCTTTGTTGTAATCCATAGCACTGGGAATTGGTTAGAATCTCCTCCAGGTTTGAAAAGACATGCAGGTGGGGGTGGGGAATCAGAAAGCTGCTCCTTAAGGAAACATTGCCTAATTCTTAGCAGATGGTCTTGTGAGTATGAAATCGGCAGTGAATTGCAGATAATAATAAGGAATAAAGAAACCATTAGAGAGTATTTCACCAAGGCAGCTGTTGTTGTCGCCATCTTGGGTGACATGATGACATGATGGCAGTATTCCAATATCTCAGGGGCTGCCACAAAAAAGAGGGAATCAAGCTCTTCTCCAAAGCACCAGAGGGCAGGACAGGAAGAAATGGGTGGAAACTAAACAAGGAGAGAAGCAACCTAGAACTAAGGAGAAATGTCCTGACAGTTAGAACAATGAATCAGTGGAACAACTTGCCTCCAGAAGTTGTGAATGCTCCAACACTGGAAGTTTTTAAGAAGAGATTGGATAACCATTTGTCTGAAATGGCATAGGGTTTTGGCCTAAGTAGGGGGTTGGACTAGAAGACCTCCAATGTTTCTTCCAAATCTGTTAATCTAATTCTAATGTATGCTCAGAAAAATTCTATTAGGAAATGATAATACCAATATATTTATCATTTAGTTCAAATCTAGTCACACTTTCTCTATATCTTGTCTTATTCTTTATTCTTTGGTAAATAAAAAACTATTCTGCTCTCATTATTTTATACAGATAATTTTACTTCTCCTGTAGTATTTAGACAAATGTGGCTTCCAATTGCCTCTGAGAACCATATCTAGTATTCTGAATATTGATGCTGGAACATCAATATTCCTCTGTATTTGTGGATGACCACCTACTCTCAATTTACTGTGCTATTGATGCCAACATCATAGTGTGTTTTGTTTCCACTGCTGGGCTCCAGGTTTCTTCCAAGATGGAAATAGTATCCCACCATAGTGCTGAGTAGCTATGGGATTACCAATCATTGATTGTGCCAGATGTTGATCAGTTAGCCAACTGAGAAATGCTGGGTGAGCTGCCAAAATAACATGCCATTTAGATGGTTTGGGGAAAAAAGTAACATGAATAGATTTGTCACCACGGTGATAAGTTATGGGCTAATGACAGGAAAATATAGCTTAGGCTTTCATGCAAATACAATAAATAGGAGTAATTTTCATGACAATAATTTAGCATCCATCATTTTTTGTACTTCTACTTTAAAAATCTATGTGTCCCTTTTCCAGACATCTCATTATGATATGAAACACACACACACACACGGATGTGTTATATGCGTGCTTGTGTATGTGTACGTGTATATACACACGCACACACACACACACACATATCTTGAGATGTTTGTGTTTTTTCCCTTTGGATTCTTTTTTGGTGGGAGTTCTATATTAAGCATTTTAATCTTGCTTTGAACAAAATAAAATATATTAAAAAAACAAAATACATTGGATCGAAAAGAAAAAAAATATTTAATTATTTTAATACATTGTTAATTTTCGAAGTGCTTATTTATCTAAGAGAAGAGGTGGATAACTGGTCATTTTATAAAGACAGTTTGGCTTTAGATACACAGACTCTGGACTGGAAATCCCTTTCTGAATATCTCTGGTTATCTGTGTTCACTTGTAAAAACTTGATTCCCTCCATGAGACAAGGAGGATAAACTGATTTGAAACTCAGAGGATGAATACAGAGATGATGTATTATGCAGGTGCCTATCTGTGAATGAACAGTTTTACTCATTAACTTCTTCATGCTCAAATAACTTCATTTAATACAATTAGAGCCAAAAGGGTTCTCAAGAGGTCATCTTGTCCAAACCCCAAACTCCCATATCAAGGCACTATTAATTCTAGCTAAACTATCCCTGGCAGATGTTTATCTGATCTATTTTTAAACACTTCCAAAGTTGGGGATCCCTGTAGTAATTTATTCCACCAGCAGTTACACTTGAAACTAGAGCTGTTCATAATATGCAGCTTTAATCAATCATTCCAAAACTTAACCCCACAGCATTAAAAAAAACAAAAACAAACGCAGACTTTCCAACCGTTTTTTAAAAAAATCAATTTTCAATACAGTCTGCAAAGTTGTTTTCCCCATGTTTTGGTAGCATACCAATCATCCCCAAATCTTTTGCAATACTACATTTTTAAAATGCACACTCCTTTGTGGTTTTTTAAAAGGTAATTTGGGCAGGCACAGTTAAGACAATTCAATCTTTTACTAAGGTGATGATGTTACAGCTGAGACCACTATTAATTCAGAATATGCAGGATTTCATGTTGTCAGCCCTTGGAAGAAAACCTGTTGAAGAGATGAACTCAGAAGATTAACAACTGTTTTTATTTAGATTGGCAAGAGTGACATAATCATCTTTTCCCCTACTCTTTTTTAAAATAACAATTAGAATTGATAGAAGGGAATCGTTGTAGTTTAGGATTGAACTGTAGGCTTCCCCTTGTTCTCTGTGTTTAGTTGTTTTCTTGCAGATGTTTCATTACCAAACTAGGTAACATCATCAGGGATAGCTACATCATCTACAGTTAGAATTAATGATGTTCTGTCTGAGATGTTTGAACACATTTTCCACAATATTAATCTATGTTTTCCTTCTTTCTCATCTCCCCTTCTCTTTCTCAAGGCCAATCACTTTACTCTTTACACCTGCCACCTATTGTATTTTTCTTTCTGCCATTCCTCCCCCTCCCCAAAGACCATCAGTATGCAGCACAAAGCTATTACAAACTTTGATAAAGCTTCATATCACAAGTTTATGTCCAGCTAATTTCAACATAATGATGCCTATCTATGATATGTAATCATGCATATCCACACGGGGTCTCTCTCTCTCTCTTTTTTTTTCCCTCCCTCCCTCCCACCTCCCTCCCTCCTCTCCTTATCTTGTGACATAATACACATACAATTATACAATGATATGATCTGGTATCTCATTGTTAGGAAAGGTGTATATGCTAACAATGGACCTTTTTTTTATTTAAGTGATATAATCTTATTGCCAGAACTGCAGCCAGGAAAGCAATTCATATCAGACTGGCCTTTGAATATCTATAGAAAGGGAGGTAGAATGCTGTGTGTGTGAATTTGAAGGCCCTAATTTGATCTTCCTTGAGCAATAATCCCTTTTCCACAGTCCAAATCTCTATAATATTTAGGTCATTTTCCCACTAATATTTTTTTCTCCTTCTTTGTCAGACTGTAGCTGGAAGGATTTAATACAAACACAATTATTTTGGAGTATTCTGAATCCAAGGTAGGATTTGTCAGATATCAAAAATGATATATAATTAAATTAAACAATGTTTGTGTGTGAAAGTGGCAGAGAGAGAGAGAGAGAGAGACAGACAGACAGACAGACAGACAGAGAGGGAGAGAGAGAGGGAGAGAGCATCAGATCAGATTTTGGGCAGACAGAGAGTGAAGTCCATCTGTTTTTCTTTGCTTCTGACTATCAATGTCTTCCTGCCTAGCCTACTTTAACAAAAATAATATTTTTATCTTTTCTAGTCTTCTCCTGAATTTTCCTGGTAAGCAAATTAGAAGAAGAATAGAATAGAATAGAATAGAATAGAATAGAATAGAATAGGATAGAATAGAATAGGTTCCCATAAAATTAGATAAAAATCTTTTTAAAGAGTTAAATAAAATAACCATGAAATTTGTATGATCAGGAAAAAAAGTGCAAATAAAATTAATCTATCTACAGGATAGTAGAAGTAAAGGTGGCTTTGGACTCCCAGCATGGCAAACTTATTATAAAGCAGCATCCTTAGTTTGGATCAGGGAATGGATTAATTTAGACAATAGGAGAATTTTGACCTTGGAAGAACATGACCTCTAGATGCAGTGGCATGCCTCCATTTGGAATGCCAGAAATAAGAAACACTCATACCTCCATAGACATATCTTATGAGATTTGCTGATTCAGACCTGGGACGAAATTAGGAAAAAACATTATATTAAAATCCCAGGCTGGTTATCCACTATGAAGGCAATGATCCACCCCAACACATTGGATATTAGTAATATGATATAATCAAATTTTGGACAATCAAGAGATATTAAAAACCAACCAAGAATTAAAAGCACAGGGAATAAATATAGACTGGTGGCTATATCTCCAGTTGCATTTGCAATACAAAATAGATCTAGAGGTATATGGATTTGAACTGGACACAAATCAATTAGACAAATTATTGTTGGGACCAGAAGAGAAATTACTATCAAAAATATACAATTATTCATTAAATTTCTACTAAGAAGAGGAGATGGTAAAAGGGCCAGTGTTTGCTTGGGCCAAAAATTTCAGACACAATATTGAGTTTGAAGATTGGAAAAAAATGTGGAACAAAAATTATACTTTAACAAAATCCGCCCCATACAAAGAAAACCATGTTTTACCGTTGGCATTTAGCCCCAACAAGGATTGCAAAGATACATCCCAACCTAAACCCTAATTGTTGGAAATGCAAACAAGAGCAAGGTACTTTTTCCATGTCTGGTGGCTTTGTCCGGAAATTAAAAAGTATTAGATTAAAATACAAAAATAGCTAAATAAAATCACCCACTGTCAAATAGAGTTAAAGCCTGAATTGTTTCTCCTAGGGATCGTTAAGGGTAAATACCCCAAAAGATTAAGATTTGATGATATATATTATTACAGCATCAAGAATTGCACTAGCACAAGCTTGGAAAATGTCTAACCGTCAGATTGTTTAATAATCTGAAAATTTTTCAAATGTGCAGAAATGGATAGATTCACATAGAACTGAACATCAAGGAAGACTCAGAGTATTATGCAACTTGGAACAATTGGTATCAATGGATAGACAGTAGAAATATGAAAGTTATAAGTTAAAAATAAGTTTAATTTTTTCTGTTTTCTCTCATGTTGTATATGTATATGATTAATGAGAAACTGTTGAAATGGATGAACATTTGGAATGTATGAATATACCCAAGATTTATTTTTGTACTATTAGAGAATGATGGTAAATTGTACCAACTTATTTTCTTTTTATAGATATGTTTGTATTTTAATATTTTAATTTCAATAAAAGTTTTTAAACAAAAAAGGAAGAATAGAATAGAATAGAGTGGAATGGAGTGGAATGGAATGGAATAGAATAGAATAGAATAGAATAGAATAGAATAGAATAGAATAGAACAGAATGTTCTATATTGGCCAAGTGGGATTGGACACATAAGGAATTTGTCTGCAGTGCACAACCTCTCCATATATATACGAACAACAAAGTGATAAATATAAATCATAAGATACAATCATTGTAAAATACAACAACAAAGTGATAGCAATAAGATAAAAATAGGAGGAAGTAATAGGAAAGGTAGAAAGACCATAGTTATACCGTCCCACTACATGGTTAGAAATCCTTAGGCAAAAGATAGTGTTGTTGGAACTATGTATTTAGTAGAATGATGGGAGAGAGGAAAAACCATCCCTGTATCTAGTTGTTTTGGCATGCAATGCTGTATAGCGGCATCCTGAGAGGAGGAGCCATATCAACTACATCAACTATATTCCATATTAATATATGGGATATATAATCAAATGCAGTCTTTTTTTTTTTCTTTTTTGCTAAACTGCTGAGAGTACCATGGTGCCATAGTACTCTGACAAAACAGTTGATGCTTATGCTATTGCTGATATTATCTATCTAGAGCAGGGCTGTCAAACTCCTGTTCTGAGAGCTGGATGCGTCACGTGCTGGCCACACCCATACTCGGTTTAGTGAAGGGGAAAAAAGTCTCAATACGTCATGTGATGCCGCCATGATGATGTGAGTTTGACACCCCTGATTTAGAGATAAATATATTCCCAGGTAGCTTTTGATTATGAGTAATGCTAAGAATTGCAGCTGTCAGGAAACCAATGAACTGTGCTTAGATATTCCACACAAGTTAACAACAACACAGGGTGGAATAAATGAATGATCTAGACTACTCGCTCAATAATTCATTATTAACCCAGGAGCAGAATGTATTACAATTTGAGATGTTGCTTCTTTCTCATTATGCATAGGAACTGAGGAACCTTGCATGAACTTGCATTCAACTCCCTTCCATTTTGATCACCCCAAAAATGCTTTTTCAAAAAGCAATTGGACTTTGTTTTTCCTTGAAGATATTGTGCTTCTCACCCAAGAAGCTTCTACTTCAGAACTAGAAGAAGCTCCTTGGATGAGAATCAAAACATCTTCAAGAAAAAACAAAGTCCAGTTGTCTTTTGAAAAAGCACTTTTGGGACAACTATGACTTGGATGACTGAGAATCTCCATAGACTCTTCCATTTTGATATTTTACAAAATGAAAGAGGTAGTAACTTGATGGTGTTGCAAGCATGTTAGCTACCTTCTTGTAGCTCAGTGAAATTATTCACAAGGCTTTATGAACATCCTCATTTGAACTGGTCATTTTTTTCTCTCCACCTTGGAGCCACCAGATCAATCATCAATGGACTGTTTTGGTTCAGGATCTTGAATTCAGTCTCATACATTTGTCATCGCTAATTAATCCCATCCCAGCATCTTTTTGAACAATGAGTTGGATTCAGTTTTCATTAAAGCAACCGGTGTTTTTGTTACTGAATTGAGAGACACAGACACAGACACAGGCACAGACACACACACACACACAGAGAGAGAGAGAGAGAGTGAGAGTGAGAGAGAGAGAGAGAGAGTGGTGGGCTGCTGCCAGTTCTGATTGGTTCTAGCAAACTGGTAGTTCTGATAATCAGCTGGTCCACCTCTGTCTTATCCTGTCCTATATTTCCATCTTTTTCAGCTTAGCTGGTTTGAATGGCACAGTGGAATTTGTGGGCTTTAGCTGTTCTACTTATCAGGGCTGCCCTGTAGAGGTTCAAACTGATATTTTTTGAATGCTGTGCACATGCGCTCACAGAACTTGTTCTTAAATCAGTTGCTGCCCACCACTGTAATATAGATAAATATATATAATATCTAAAGCATGGGACTTCAAAACTTTTCCTTGTATTCTTTGCTGACAAACCTTTCAAATGCCAGAGCGGGTTCTCATTCTAGAAAAGAAAAGAAAATGCTGCATTTATATAGAAAGTTTGTGACATTGAAATGTTCTCTTTTGTCTCATTTAATGGTGCAGATAGCAAATGCTTTTTCTTTTTATTAGGTTTGTCTCCGGGCTGTAGTACTTTGTTAAACCTCTTGCTAATTGAGTCCCATTTTATTCAACAATTTTGTTGCTGATTCATTAAAGCTATCACCTGGATTGTCCATCACACATACCATCTCTCAGTAATTACATTGGTCTGTCTCCTTCATTCTCTACAAGAGCTCCAGCTTAAGGTCAAGGGGAACGTGGTGATTCTTCAGTTTTGATATTATCTCCTTGACATTGATTTATATGAAAAGCTTCAGTCTAAAATTAGGCCGTGTCAGAATGCTGGGGCTGCACAGCAACAAGAAACTGTGGGCAGATTATTTGCTGCCAGTTTCAGGTGGGAATGAATTAGTGCTTCATTCTCTTACATTTGGAGAAGGGCTTAAAATGAATTCTTTCTTCGTCAATGAATCCTCCAATGGAATTACCCCCCCCCCTAATTTAAGTAGACTCCCAATGACTCAGCTTGTGTAAAGTCACATTCTCGATTCACTTTAATCAAGGCTTTAGTGAAATGCCTCTCGGCCAAGACTTGACAAACGAACATGAGCTTCTAGCAAAGACCCCATGCTACATGGGAGAAGACACTGTGCTGGCCTTTGATGGCCTCCTGCACATGTGCTTTCCTTGAAGCAAAGGGGCCGGTCCCAGCTTTTCCACTGATGGCATCAGAGCGGAGTAAGGTCTACCACAATCCCGGGGGAATTAAGGTCATTCGAAAAAGCAAAGTTGATTCACACATATTTAATGATTATTGTTCACAACTTCTTCCCACTCTGCCTTAAAGCTGATCGTGGATAGATATGAGGTTTGTGGTCTGTAACATATTCCTTATGGAGGATCCTCTCCCTCTCGAAGATCAGAATGCCCCCTGTGGGCTTTTCACAAAGCTTTAAAACCTTGGTTGTCTACCTGGGGCTGGGGCCCAGAATATGCTAAAGGTCTTGCTACTTGATTTTACTATTAGTTTATTAATCATCAGGAGTGCTGTTTAAGCTCATTCATTTTGTGGGTGTGTTTATTGTTCAATACCTTTAAATTGTTTTGTTTTAAACTTTTAGAATTGTAAACAACCCAGAGTAACTTGGTTGAGTTGGACAGTTGTAGAAATTGAATGAATGAATGTTACTTTAGTTTATACTAGAAGCTTCATGTATGTGTTAGGCTTAGGAATAGCAACAACATCAAACAACATTGAAGAAATCAGGACAGTTTATCAAACACTAGAAACATCAGCTAGTTTATTCTACCTATTTTATGGAAGATCTGAAGCTGAATGGAAAAACACCATATAAAATAGAACCACTACTCAACATTGTCCATATAAAAGCCAAGATATTGCAGTAGAGCTTGGACTGGACAAATATACCATCCTTACCAGTGATGGGATTCATTTTTTTTTTTACTACCAGGTCTGTGGGCGTGGCTTGGTGGGTGTGGCAGGGGAAGGATACTGTAAAATCTCCAGTCAGAGATGGTATTTGCTGGTTCTCTGAACTGCTCAAAATTTCCACTACCGGTTCTCCAGAACCTGCTGAACACCACCTCTGATCCTTACCCTAAACAATGGAAATATAATGAACACTGAAGGAATCAAGATATCCTATGACAGCATGTCAATGATAGTTAAATAGAAGACAAAGAACTGGAGAAGATCATAAATAGCAAGAACTGAAAATCAAACTTGAAAGATTATTAAAGATTATAAACCAGTCATGGAGGTCTCAGTTAGCATACTGGGTGGCATATCAAAAAGTCTTGGATAGCACTTAGAAAATCTGCACATTAACAAAATTTCCATCTGCCAATTACAAAAGACCACATTGCTTGGAACCAGACATATAGTATAGTACATCGACATATTATGAGACCCTAGGTTCTTGGGAAGAATTCAATAAGTATGAAATCCATCCCCAGCTAAAAAAGCTGGCAGCTCTTTTTGTGTTTATCATAACAATAATAAAAAATATGCACTACCTGATTCTCAGCGACTCTTCATAGAGAATTAGTGTGAAGATAAAACTTATGAATCCTAACCCAAGTATCTAGAAAAGAAGGATAAAACAAAAACGGATAGACTTTCCCCCTCTTAATCTGATTTAAGGCATACAGTATCACAGAGGGAGTGAATTCCATTGAAACCAAAATGAGAAAAACAAGAAAAAAGGGGGGAAAAAAGAAATATAATCCTGTGGTAGTGCTAAAATGTTCAACTTCTTCCATTACATTGAGAATTCAGAATTTACTCTTATCTTTCCGATACACAAAGAATAAAAGTGTTTTTTTAAGGATTTGTGCTCAAACTCCCTTAAGCCTTTTTCAACTTCACAACCCTTATGTCAAAAAACTGTCAGCAACAGAGATTACTTAGTGGAAATAAATATTTTATTTATTGAGCTTTAGAAACATGTAGAAGAAGCAATGCATTCACCCATTAGCTGCAAAAACACAAACACCCATCTTAAAAGTAAACAATACCCTTACAAAGTATCAGCCAGACCCAGCATCTCTCTTCCTGAGAGAAGAGATCACCAATTCTGGAAAAGGATACTTTTTCTATTGCTGGTTTCAAAGTTATTTGGCAAGACAATGAGGTCAGGAATTCTTTTCTTAAATCAACAGAGTCTTTTGGGCTTTCTGTAAATCATAGAGACCCTCTGATTTATAGTGAAGGTAATAGTCCCTGTGGGTTTTATTCCACAAGTGGTTGCTATCTCTAGGGGGCAATGCTCATTTCTATTTCAAGGCTATTGAACCAGCACTGTCTGAAGACATTTCTGTGGTCATGTGGCCAGCATGACATCATGAAGCATCATTAACTTCCCAGCAAAGTGATACCTATTTATCTACTTATATCTGCATGCTTTCAAACTGCTGGGTTGGCAGGAGCTGGGGCGAGGATAGAAGCTCATCCCATCATGTGGTGCTTGGGTCTCAACACTGGGCTGTCTGTCTGCCTGGGCTGCCAGCTGACAAGCCCAGAGTTTTTACCAATGAGCCACCATGCCATCCCTGATTTATGACCTGAAACATATATTCTGATGATATACCTTCTCCTTCTTCTCTGTCTCTTCCTCCTTGCTAGAATAGTGCATCAAAAAGAGTGTCAGCATTCCAAAGAAACTCCTCATATCCATTCAACACTCAGAGACAAAGTCCATCCAAATAAGAATTTATTAAAGATAAATATTCCATATTTTTCCATTTTTTGGAACAGGGAAGAGATGTTAAAGAAAAAAAAAATGAAATTCAAGGTTAGTATTAGAGGTAGTCCTTGACTTACAGAAATTTGTTCAATGACTGTTCAAAATTACGACACTGAACAAAGTGACTTATGACTATTTTTCACATTTACAATCATTGCAGCATCCCCATGGTCACCTGATCAAAATCCAGACACTTGGCTACTGCATGCATTTATGATAGTTGCAGTGTCCTGGGTCATGTCATCACCTTTTATGACCTTCTGACAAGCAAAGTCAATGGAGAATTCTGAGTCACTAAACAACTGTGTTACTATCTTAACAACTGCAGTGATTCACTTAACAATTGTGGCAAGAAAAGTCGTAAAATGAGGCGAAATTCATTTAGCAACTTCATTTAGTCTTGCTTAGCATTAGAAATGTTAGGCTCAACTTTCATCCTTAAGTTGATGATAAGTAGCCCTTGACTTGTAATGGGACAGTTTTCTGTTCAACATTTTCACAGTGCTAAAAAATAAATTCCACTGAATTCAGTAATCTAACAACATGGCAATAAATGTGACCTAAGCTTCATGTTCATGTGGAACCACTTCATAAATTCCATCAGAAACTTTGGCATAAGGCCACTGATAAAGATTAAACATAAAAACTGTTATTGATTTTGTGTGTGTGTGTGTGTGTATGTGTGTATGTGTATATGTGGTGTTGGAGGGCTAAAAGAGCAAAAGAAAATGGCTGCCTTCACATAGGTCACCAGATCACGGTTTGTCTTTATCATGGTTTTCTGATAGCCACAAATAACGACTTAAAAAAAATGAAATAGCTTGATAAACCAATATCTTATTTGTTTTTCTGGTTTCTTCCACCTATATCTAAAATTACAAATATAAAAGTTCTGATTAAATGAACAACAATAATAATTCATTTTAATTTTTGTTTGCTGGAAAATGAAACAATAACAGTTTTATTCTGGAATGGAATTAAGCATATATTTCAGGTCTGTGCAACTTTACCACAAACCCAGGCAGACTTTGCAAGGATTTGTCCAGTTACAGGTAATTTAACAGTCACATTTTTTTTACACTACATGCTAAGACAGAAGTGTTCTACTAGTCAAAATGTATTGACTAAAATTATTTGCAAACACTACTATCTTGGATCAGTTGTGGGCAATTATTTAGTTAGTGTGTGTATTCTTCCATTATTTATCAATTAGAATAGAATAGAGCTGGAAGGGACCTTGGAGGTCTTCTAGTCCAACCCCCTGCTCAAGCAGGAGAACCTATACCATCTCAGCAAAATGACTGTCCAGTGTCTTCTTAAAAGCCTCCAGTGATGGATCACCCACAATTTTTTTGAATGAGATTTTATTAATTTTCTACAAACAAACAAGACAAACAAAACATTAAAACATCAACTCTCATATGTACATCCAGTGTGTCAGTTGGTTCATCAGTTTTGTGCATTCATTTTGTAGTCTCAATTACAATGATGTTACATAACAACTCATATTGTCAATCCAAACTTATATATCCTAATATCACTAAAAAAAAGAAATTTTTGATTATACTTTTAATCATTCATGCTTTATGAGATAACAATACTTTAACCAGTTTATTCTGTAACAAATCATATAATCATACCAAATCAATCCTAAAAAACCCTTTATAAATATAATGTCAAATAACAAAGTACTAACAAAATAGCAAAATAAAAATATTCCTTACTGTCTAGCATTCTAAATATTCTATTATCGTATTTTATCATCTAGCCATTAATAAAAAAGATCCCAAATTTCGTAAAATTGTTTATCCTCTTGCTCTCTAATTTCAAATGTCAATCTACTCATCTCAGCACATTCCAATATTTTCTTAATAATTTCTTCCTGTAATGGTATTTTCTCATTCTTCCAATTTTTAGCAAATACAATCCTAGCCGCTGTTAATACATTTACAATCAGGTACTTCAAATCTTTACTATATATATCAGGTAAAATTTCCAATAAGATATCTGGTTTCAACTCTATGTGTTTCTTTGTCATTTTTTCCAACCACATGCGAATTTTAGTCCAATATTTTCTAGCGTCCTCACAAGTCCACCACATATGGTAATATGAGCCGGGTATCTGATGACATTTCCAGCATTTTTCAGATTTGTTCTTAAACATTCTTGCTATTCTTGTCGGGGGAAAGTGCCACCTGTAAAACTTCTTATACAAGTTTTCTTTATATGCTGTTGACATTGTCATTTTATAATTTTGAGACCACAATTTTTGCCATTTCTCTAGATCAATCCCATATCCAAAATTCTTCCCCCAAACAATCATAGTTTCTTTGACTTGTTCTTCCTCTAATTTCATTCCCAGTAAATCACCATATAATTTTTTAATCACCTTCTCATCAGTACCCATCAAGATCTTATCTTAATCAGTCTGCTTATCATAGAATCCTTCCGTTTTAGAATCTTCATCATACCTTGAATGTATTTGCACATATGAAAACCAATTCATCCTTATACCTTGTTCCTCTAAGTTTTGAATCGATTTAAGTTCACCCTTTTCATCCAATAGTTCCCCATATCTAACTGTTTGTTCCTTCTTATAAACTATAGGATTGGAAAATGCTTCAATTGTCGATAACCAAACTGGAATTTTCAAATAACATTGTCTTTTTATCTTCTCCCAGTTTAACCACAAAGACTCCCGTATATAATGTCTTCTAAAATAACCCTGTGTTTTAGTTCCCTATTCCATAAAAAAGCATGCCAGCCCAATGCCCTTCTAATGTCAACAACCTATGCTTTCTTAATGTTATCCATTCTTTGACCCACATCAAACTTGCAGCTTGATAATACAATTCCCAATTAGGCAGGCCAAAACCTCCTCTAATTCTAGCGTCTTGCAAAAGCTTTAGCTTTATTCTCGCTTTTTTACCTTGCCATATAAACTTCAACATGATTTTATTTAAATCTTCAAAATAGTCTTTTCCAAGCCTAATTGGTATTGTTTGGAACAAAAATAAAATTCTGGGTAAAATATTCATCTTGATTGTTGAAATTCTCCCTATTAATGACAATTGCAAGTTTTCCCACTTCTTCAAATCTGTAGCTATCTGTTGTTTGAGTTTAATATAATTATTCTCTTTTAATGTGCTACATCTTGCTGTCAATTATATCCCCAAATACTTAACCTTATTTGTAACTTGGATTTTCAAAAGATCTGCCAGTTCTCTCTGTCTCAATAGCATGTTCTTTGTCAAAATCTTTGTTTTATCTTTATTTATTTTCAAACCAGCCATCTCACCGTATGTCTCTATCTTTTCCAATAACCTTGGAGCTGTTTCTAATGGGTCTTCCAGAATAAAAGCTAAATCATCAGCAAAAGCTTGTAGTTTAAATTCTTCCTTCTTAATTTTCATTCCTTTTATGCTTTTATCATCCCTAATATTTCTATTCAACACTTCCAAGGTCAACACAAATAGCAAAGGAGATAGGGGACACCCTTGTCTTGTGCCTTTTCTTATATTAATAAAATCTGTAAGTTCCCCCTCCATCATTACCTTTGCTGTCTGTTTATTATATATGGCTTCTATTGCTCGAGTAAATTTTTTAGCAAAACCCATCTGTTCCAATAGTAATAACATAAATCTCCAATTCACGTTGTCAAATGCCTTTTGAGCATCTAGGAATATCAAAGCCATTTGCTTTTCAGGATGAGCCTCATAGTATTCCAAAGTATCCAAGATTACTCTCATATTGTCTCTTATTTGTCTCTTTGGCAGAAATCCATTTTGATCTGGGTGAATAAAATTATTTAAATATTTTTTAAGTCTTTCTGCTAAAATTGAAGCAAAGATTTTTCGTCTGCATTCAATAAGGAAATAGGTCTATAGTTCTTAATTTGCAGCGGGTCAGCCTCTTCTTTGGAATAAGTGTGATATAAGCCTATGACCATGTTTTGGGTATCATCTTCTTTAACATAAATTCATTCATGACTTCTAACAATGGGATGCTCAATGATTCTTGAAATGTTTTATAGAATTCTGCCGGAAGCCCATCTGGACCCAGTACTTTCCCATTGTTTGTCTCTTAAATGCTTCATTTAATTCCATCATTGTTATATTGCTTTCTAGCATTTCTTCAGTCTCTTTAGGTATCTTCGGTAAATTAGCATTCTGTAAATACTGTTTGACTTTTTCCTCATCAATATTCTCTTGTTTATATAGTTGCCCATAAAAATCTCGAATAATTTCCTTTTTCTCCTTATTACCATAACAAACTTGGCCTTGATCATCTATTAGCTTCAATATTTTTCTTGATTCCTTCTCCTTTCTCGATTTATATGCTAGCCATCTACCTGGTTTATTTGCATCTTCAAAGTAATTCTGTTTAGAATTTCTGATTTTCTGTGCCAGGTCTTCTTTCTCTATTAATTCCATGTTATGTTTAATTACATCCAGCTTCAATTTAATATATTTTTTCTGTGGCATTTTCTGTAATTCTTTTTCAAGTCTTTTATACTCGTCTTCCAAGGCCTTAGAAGCTTGCCTTTTCCTAATATTCTTTTTTCTTGTATAATCTATTATCAGACCTCTAGCATATGCCTTCATTGTATCCCAAACATTCTGAGTTGAAGTATCTTCTTTTTTATTTTCTCTGAAGAAAAAAGCCAATTCCTTCTCCATCCATTGTATAAAATCTTTCTCCTTTAAAATAGTATTATTTAATGTCCATCTTGATCTTTTTTTTTGTCCCTTTCATTTAATTGTCATTGGGCTATGATCTGCCCAAGTACTTGTTTCAATATTTGTTTCTTAAATATTGGATATTAATTCTGTTGAGATCCAAATCATATCTAATCTGGACCATGATAAATGTCTATTTGAATAAAAAGTATATTGTTTAGCTTTAACATTTCTTTCTCTCCAAATATCTTTTAAAGTTAGTTCGTCTGTCATTTTAAAAAAAAGATTTAGGGAGAGCCTTTCTATTTTGCTTTGTTGTTGTTGCTATGTAGTCCAATTTATTGTCCACAATTCCATTAAAGTCTCCCATCATAATTATATTAACATAGTCCAGTCCAATTATTTTCATGTGTAGCTTTTTATAAAACTCTTCTTGTTTATCATTCGGAGCATAAATTGCAATCAAGAGTATTTTTATATTATTGCCCATTATTTCCACCATTAATACTCTTCCATCTTCATCCGTGTAGATCAGTTTTGCTGGGATAGCCTCTTTAATGTATAGAACCACTCCTCTTTTCTTACATTGAGTCAAAGAAGTAAATATTTTCCCCAATTTTGGCTGTACTAACAATTGTTCATGTTGTTTTTTAATATGTACTTCTTGTAGACAAATTATATCAAATTTTAATTTCTCTAATTTATGAAAAGTTTTCCTTCTTTTAACAGCTGAATTAAGTCCATTTATATTCATTGTAATCAGTTTTTTTTCTTCCATGATTATGCTTTATATTTAGGTCTAACAGCTCTCGTGGATCTCACTTCACGCTGTTCTTTACTGTCCACCTGTCCACCTACTGCTCCTTTCTCTTTTTCAATCTCCAGTTGTTCCTCTTGAAACTCAATTAATGAGATCTCTTTCTCTGCCTCCTCTCTTCTTCTTCCAAAAAATTCTGCATGGAAAAGTTCTGCTTTCTCAATTGAATCAATTCTATATCTCTGCTCTTGCCACGTAAACATTAATCCTTCTGGAATCAGCCATCTATAATTCACTTCGTTTTCCAGTAGCATTTTGGTCAGAAATCGATATTCTCTTCTCATCTCTCTCACTCTTCTGGGTATTTGTTTTAAAACCACAATCTCTTTACCTTTGTATTTCAATGTTTTCTCTCTTACCACTTGTAATATCTGCATTTTAATGAATTTTTTGGTAAATCTAATATGGACTTCCTTTGGTAATTTATTTCTCATCGCATATCTTGCATAAACTCGATATATCTCATCTACTCCATCCATCATCTTTTCCTCTGTAATTTCCAAAGCACCTGCCAAAATTTCTATCATTATCGCAGCCAATTTTTTTCCTTTTTCTATATTTTGAAATCTAAAATAAAATTCTGACCTTTCCATCTCCCACCTCAACATCCCACTTTTTTCTTGTTCAACCACTGTTAATCTACTATCAATATTTCCAATCTTCTCCTTTCTTTGTTTTCCTTCTTCCTCAATTTTTTGGAATCTCTCCTCATACTTCCCCATCATTTGTTTAATATTTTCCACTTTTTCATCAATCTTTTCTATTCTTTGTTCAATGATGTCTGATTTTATCTTGAGATCTTGAATTCCTTGCATAATCATCTGTAAAGTTACTATTTCTTGTTCTTTATCTTGCTTCAACATTGTCTGAATTAAACGTTGTCCTCCAGCTGTTGGGGAAGCAGAGGTAGAAGTAGAAATGACAGATGGTATTGGTTTCCTGCTCATTTTAATGCTTCCAAAGCTTCAAATTCTTTTTGACTTTTAATCCAACTGGTAGAGTAGCCAATTATAATCCAAAATGGAAAAATCCAATAGTAAAAGGCACAAAACCAAAGAAGAAAAAGGAAAAAAGGAAGAAGAAAGATCTTCAGGTTCTTCTAGACCCTAATCCAATTACAAAGTAGTCCACCATAAAAAAGGAAAAATAGAAAAGAAAAAAACAAACAAACCCAAAAATAATAATATTGATTAAGAGCAAAAAAAAGCAAAAAGAAAAGAAGAAATTCCTTCAGGTTCTTCACACCTTAATCCAGTTGAGAAGTCTCAATAATCAAAAAAGAAAAACAAAGTGGTCCAAAAACATGGATAGAAAGAGCAAAGAAGTTCCAATAAAAATAAAGAGAAATAAAGAGAAATAAAGAAAAAACTCTGAGGCTTTCTTTTTAAAATAAAAAGCAAAAATAAGAATATTACTAGAATTGAAATTTACAAAAAGGCTGGTGAGTAGGGATATCACAAGTTATATATATGTATATGTATATATGTGTGTATATATATATATATATATATATATATATATATATATATATATATATATATATATATTTCTTAAGTTTTCGCGGGTACTTACATGTCTGGCATTCAGCTTTGTTCGGGTATTTTCCCACGTGGTGCTTTTAAAGTTGTAGCAACGTTTCAGCAGAATCTCATCTGCCATCATCAGGCTTCTGTATGGTGTTTGTCTGGGAGTCAGACTTTTACAGTGGTTTCAGATTTAAATTTGGGGCAGCCTATTGCTGTGTCAGAATGGTTTTTTCTTCCTCCTGATTGGTTGAGAGTCTTGGTCTGTGTTCATTGGTCTTGGAGTTTGCTGTGTTCTGCTACTAGTATCTTCTGTCTGTTAAAACAAATTTAAATCTGAAACCACTGTAAAAGTCTGACTCCCAGACAAACACCATACAGAAGCCTGATGATGGCAGATGAGATTCTGCTGAAACGTTGCTACAACTTTAAAAGCACCACGTGGGAAAATACCCGAACAAAGTTGAATGCCAGATATATATATATATATATATATATATATATATATATATATATATATATATATATATATATATATATATATATATATTTGTTTTCTGAGGTTCTCGCGGGTATTTGTGTGTGGATCTTTGGTTGTTCGGGTTTTCTCCTGCGTAAGATTGGAAGTATCTAGGCAACGTTTCGATGAAGTCTCATTCATCATCTTCAGGCTTGGTCTTCAGCTCTGTGCTTCTCAGAGTGATGTGAGCTTGCAGCTGCTTCTTCCTTTTAACTGCTAGTGGGGGTGTGACTTGATTGGGTGGGGGCTTGGCTGTGTTCTGATTGGGTGGGGGTGTGTTCTCATTGGTTGGGGGTTTGGCTATGTTCTGATTGGTTGGGGGGTTGGCTGTGTTCTGATTGGCTGGAGGCGTGTTCTGTTCAGGTGGGGGCTTGATTGTGCTCAGGTTAGTCTTAGTTGCTGGAGGGTTTGAGCTGGTGAGCTGTGATCTTGCTGTTTGGCTTCGAGTTCGTGGTCGTGCTGCATCTTCATGGTGGAGGTCAGTTCGCTTCAAGTATGGCTCAGAGGGGTTTGAGGTGGGTAGTGATGCAGCTGCAGTGCAGCTTCTGGTCCGTGGTCATGTTTCATCTTCTGTGTGGGTGTGAGTCTGCTTTCTACGTGGAAGTGTGGTGGTGGCATCTTGTGTGGCTCTCAGGGGTGTGGGTCTGGTGTCATTCTTCATGTTAGGTACGCGTCTGTTCATGAGGGCGGGTTTCCAAATGGCTGGTAGGCGGGAGGTATCATCTCGTTTATTCATGCTGTGTGGGCGTTTTTCTATCTCTATGGCTTCTCTGATGATTCTGCTGCTGAAGTGTTCGGTTTTGGCGATAGTTCTGGTATTTTTAAAGTCAATCTCATGTCCTGTGGCTTTGAGGTGTTGGACCAGGGAAGAGGTCGGTTCTTCCTTTTTGATTGAGTTCTTATGTTCTTCAATGCGTGCACCTATTCTTCTGTTAGTCTGTCCAATGTATGTGGTTGGGCAGGCAGTGCAAGGGATTTCGTATACTCCTTGATTTTCCAACTCGATTCTGTCCTTAGGGTTTCTTAGGATGGTGGATATCTTTCTGTTTGTGCAGAATGCTGTCTTAATGTTGTGTTTTTGGAGGATCTTGCTAATTTTGTCCGTAGTGCCTTTTATATATGGGAGGAGGGCTTTGCCATTCTCTTGTTCTTTGTCTTGGATTTTGGCTGGGGTTTCTTTTTGGATTAGGTGGGTGATCTTCTTTCTTTGGAATCCATTGGCTGTCAGCACGCCGGTGAGAGTGTGTAGTTCGGTCTCTAGGTGTTGTTCATCGACTAAGCATTTTGTTCTGGAGATGAGTGTCTCAGCTACGGAATTGATCTGTGCTGGGTGGTGGTGTGAGAGTGCGTGTAGATAGCGGTTTGTATGTGTTTTCTTCTGGTAGATGGTGTGTCCTAGGGAGCCATTGGATTTTTTGTATACCAAGACATCTAGGAAGGGAAGTTGGTTGTTAGCTTCTGTTTCCATGGTGAATTGTATTTTGGGGTGTTGGCTGTTGAGGTGTGTGAGGAAGTTGTTCAGTTTTTCTTTCCCGTGTGGCCAGATTATAAAGGTGTCATCTCCGTATCTGAGCCAGAGTTTGGGTTTGTGATCATATTTTTCTAGAGCTTGTGTTTCAAAGTGTTCCATGTAGAGGTTAGCGATGACAGGTGAGAGGGGTGATCCCATGGGTGCTCCTTCTATTTGTTTGTATTTTTGTCCATTGTAGGTGAAGTATGTATTGGATAGGCAGTGGTTGGTCAGATCTAGGATGTGCTTGGGGGGGTTGTATTTGTTTTGGATGGCTGTCAAGGCTTCTTTTATTGGCCACCACCACACTTCCACGTAGAAAGCAGACTCACACCCACACAGAAGATGAAACACGACCACGGACCAGAAGCCGCACTGCAGCTGCATCACTACCCACCTCAAACCCCTCTGAGCCATACTTGAAGCGAACTGACCTCCACCATGAAGATGCAGCACGACCACGAACTCGAAGCCAAACAGCAAGATCACAGCTCACCAGCTCAAACCCTCCAGCAACTAAGACTAACCTGAGCACAATCAAGCCCCCACCTGAACAGAACACGCCTCCAGCCAATCAGAACACAGCCAACCCCCCAACCAATCAGAACATAGCCAAACCCCCAACCAATGAGAACACACCCCCACCCAATCAGAACACAGCCAAGCCCCCACCCAATCAAGTCACACCCCCACTAGCAGTTAAAAGGAAGAAGCAGCTGCAAGCTCACATCACTCTGAGAAGCACATAGCTGAAGACCAAGCCTGAAGATGATGAATGAGACTTCATCAAAACGTTGCCTAGATACTTCCAATCTTACGCGGGAGAAAACCCGAACAACCAAAGATATATATATATATATATATATATATATATATATATATATATATATATATATGCACACTGCACTTTATTTATTTATCCAAGGCTCTTATTATGACTCTCTTCTCCAGCAGCTTCAAAGCCAAGCCTCAAGTGTTGAAATATTGATAAGAGTCCAGGAAAGCACCTGTTATAATATTTTGCTGTGCTCTCCCTCTATCTTATCACGTTGAAATGTCCTTGAGAAGGAGTCTTCTTACAGTTCTCTCCAATTCAAATAAAGTATTTTCAAGCCTCTAGTTGGCAGTGTTGCAAAATTTCTTAATGCTCTTCCCCCCTCAGCCAGAAAAAAGGAATAATGTATACAAAAAAAAAGAAAAAAAAATAACCAAAAGGAGCCTCTATCCTAAAGAAAATTAAAAAATCAAAAGGAGCATAATATATATATATATATAAGAGAAAATTCAATCCGGTTACCTACAAAGTCACATTAAAGTCCCCAGAAAAAAAGTAGAAAAAAAAAAAAATCCAAGCCTCAATTTGACATCACTTTAAAAAACGCCGCCCAAACAGTTTTGGTCAAAAAAAAAATCTCACAGGTTTCTTCTTTGTTCAGGATGCCCTTTCAAACCTCAGCGAATTTACAACACAAAAGAAGTTTCTCACCCAGTCGACACACTTTCACTCCAGCCACTTTCTTTCCGGAGCTGTCCCGACTTCAGCAGGTATGGAGGCTGCCTCTCCGCCGCCAACAAAAGGGCTTCTCCCGGATCAAACCAGAGATTTTGCGATATCTCTGGGATCCTGGGACAGTGCCCTTCACAATCCCCGTCTCTACGGGACGGTTTAGGTCCGTTGGGACCGACCAGGGGCAAAAATATCGGCTGCGATCTTAGAGCCCCGAGATCGCAGCTGTATCGCCGAAACGAAGCTCCGCCTTCTCGAATCACCCACAATTTCTGAAGGCAAGCTGTTCCACTGGTTAATTGTCCTCACTGTTAGGAAGTTTGTCGTTTTAGTTGTCTCTGTTGCCCAGAATCACGTGAGGTGGGCAGCTATATAAATGTAATAAATAGTTTATTTTGTGCCCAATTTTATGACCTTTTTATGTCACAGATCTTAAGCAAATCACTGCAGGTTTTCAGCGAATCATGCAGTTTGTAAGTAAATCTGGCTTTGCTTGTCAGAATCCCCCTGGAAAGGTCACAAAATGATGATCACATAATCCTGGAACATGGCAACAACCATAAATATAAGAGTCAAGTGCTCAAATTTTGATCACGTGACCATGGGGATGCCATGATGATTGTAAATGTAAAGACAAGTTGTAAATTACTTTTTGTAGCATGTACAACTTTGAACAATGACTGAACAAATGGTTGTAAGTCAAGGTCTACCTGTAAATGGTAAAATTTAAAACAAATGATAAATGTAAAAAAGAAAATAATTCAAAATCCACCCACCAACAGCACTATTGGTCCTACATTCATCAAGTGACAAAGGTTTCTGAAACAACCAAACTTTCACAAACTTCCTTAACAGACATTCACTAACTGAATATCAAAAGCTAGCTCCTATTAATGTCACAAATATTTCAACCAGGATCTTTGGGTGATTTTCAGCAGCTTTAAGGCTGCTGCTGTTTTGTTTGTTTGTTTTTTTAAATGAAGCAATGACAAAAGTAACCCCTTTAGCCACATTAGCTAATCCCTTCAAACATTCCTCAAAAATTAGTCAACCTGCCTCTAGCTGCAGCAGCTGCCACTATGTGGCCCCTACTGATAAGCAGGCTAGATGTTTATTCCATTGATCATGGCTTATGTAAATGTTTTCGGAGTTTGCTTATGTTATATAATGTCTCTCTCAAATAAAGCTCCATTTATAGTGAAGCACAAGTACACATCTACATGGTTTTCTTGACAACATGGAAGATGTTTGCGATTTCAACCTTTTAGAATTTCTCAGCTAGCCTACAATTAAGTGTGAACAAGACTTGGACCTAAGGCATGGGTGGGATTCTGCCGGTTTGGGCCCATTCAGGTGAACCCCTGGGTCCGAAGGTCAGCTGGGAGCGAAATGGTTCTCTCTGACAATCATGTGGGCCTGCCTGCCCCTGCACTGTATTGATCTTTATTGTCAGTGAGGAAGAGCGGATTGCTGCTCCTCAATTGTATTACTCCCCCGAAATAACATAGCATGTAAGGATTTTTGCATTGCTATTCACGTGGGCAAAGTGTGCAATCACCGAACCAGTTGTTATACCGGCAGCATCCCACCCCTGACCTAAGGTCAGATAAAGACAGCCACATTTTGCCTCTGCTGAGAGTTGTATATGTTGCCTCTCTGAAAATGCTCAATGAAGCTATGATACTATTTTTGACCAATATGAGTGACAATTATCAACCTATATAACAATTGAAATCTGCAGCTCTCATTCTTACAATTAACCAAAGAGCAGCTTAATTTGTGGTTTTGAGCAGGCAGTGATTTTTGCATTTCCTTTAGAAAGACAAAGTCAATGCACATTTAACTACTTATATGCGCAGAAATGTCAAAGGAAGTACAGAAAAATAAATCATCTTCTTCACTATGGAGGATTGGTATTTTTTCAAAATCATCAAACAGCCAAAAAAGGCAAGAAGTAGAAGATATATTCCTGTTGTTTCTAATTTACTGAAGGCAGTGGATAAAGATCTGAGGATTGATACCAAAATTGACATGCAAGTGCCACCATTAGACATTTAAGTCTGATGTGTGGTGCAGACACAGATGAAATAGGACTTTAAATCATGGAGCCTAGAATTGCTCTGCAAATTGCTATTAAGATTTTTCCATTTTTATTTGCCTTGTTAAGCAATACTTTGCATTAAATAGCATTAATAAATATTAATAATACTTATTCATGTTTTTTTTAATGAAGACTATGAATTTCAATATTAGCAACTGGGAAAGAGATCCAGGTGCCCTATTACACCACCATTTAAGTATGAGCTAGTAGTGTGCTGCAGTTGCCAAAAAAGCCAATGCAGTCCTAGGCTGCATCAACAGAAGGATAACTTCAAGGTCATATGAAGTGATGGTGTCACTTTATACTGCATTGGTGAGACCACACTTGAAATAGTGAATCCAATTCTGGTCACTCCGATACAAAAATGATCCTGAGACCCAAGAAAATGTTCAGAGAAAAGGAACAAAGATGACAAGGAGTCTGGAGGCTAAACCATATTATGAATGATTGAGGAAATTAGATGTCTAGTCTAACTAAGTGGGATGCGGTGGCTCAGTGGCTAAGACACTGAGCTTGTTGATCAGAAGGTCGGCAGTTCAGCAATTCAAATCCCTAGTGCCACATAACGGAGTGAGCTCCTGCTACTTGTTCCAGCTTCTGCCAACCTAGCAGTTCGAAAGCCAGTAAAAAGGCAAGTAGAAAAATAGGGAACACTTTGGTGGGAAAGTAATAGCGTTCCGTGCACCTTCGCCGTTTAGTCATGCAGACCACATGATCACAAAGATGTCTTCAGACAGTGCTGGCTCTTTGGCTTTGTAACAGAGATGAGCACCCCAAGAGCTGGAAACGACTAGCACGTATGCATGAGGGGAACCTTTACCTTTAAACTAACAAAGAAGAAGGTGATATGATAACAGTGTTCCAGTACATGAGGGGCTGTCACAGAGAAGAAGGGATTGACCTATTCTCCACCTGAGGGCAAGACAAGAATGTGGAAAATCATTAAAGAGAGTTCCAACCTAGAACTAAGGAGAAATTTTTTGACACTGAAAACAATCAATGGAAAGGCTTATCTCTGGAAATTGTGGGTACTCCATTACTGAAGTTTTCAATAAGATACTGGACAGCCATTTGTCCAGAATGGTACAGAGTCTCCTGTTTAAGCAGGGGGTTGGACTAGAAGACCTCCAAGTTTCCTTCCAAGTTCCAACACTATTATTCCATGTTATGTATTCTAAATGATTCATATCGAAACATTATCTTGGTAAGAGGAAAAAATATCACGGAAAGACTCTCAACATTTTGTAAAGAAAGGCCTAAGCTTGATTGACCAATGACTTAACACTGAATGAGGCAGAATTCCTGTGATACTGAATGCTTATCAAAAGCAACTAATATGAACTCAGATGATTTCTGTCATGGCTTACTGACTCAGTTGCATGTTCTTCAGTTAACAGCTTGAATGATTGTTCTGCAAGGCTGGCTGGGGAATTCTGGGAGTTGAAGTCCAGTCTTCTTAAAGTTGTTGAGGTTGACAAAAAGCTACTCTTTCAGTTGGCAAGGATGTTTAAAGACAAATCGGCTAAATGCTGGAAGTGCCACCAGATACTAGGGTCATATTATCATATGTGGTGGACTTGCCTAAAAGCAAAAAAAATACTGGACAAAAATACATACGTGGTTGGAAAAAATATGATAAAACAACATATTGATTTAAAACCAGAAATATTTCTATTGGGGATTCTACCCCCCAAAAAATAGTAAGGAAAATGCATATTTAGTTATTCATATATTAACTGCTACCAGAATTGTATTTGCACAAAATCGGGAAGGTGAAGAGATACCTACAGATGAGAATGGGATTAGGAAAATATTAGAATGTTTGGAAATGAATAGATTAATGCTGGCAATTAAGGAAGAAGACCAAACTGAATACTATATGGTATGGGATCTATTTTACTAATGTAAAAAAGTAAGTAATAAAAATGGAAGTTAGAAACAGAGAAATAAAATAAAGAAGATATGTTAAAAGAGATAAGCAAATATTATGACTAGTATGCTGAATATTATTACGTTAATATTGTAGAATTAATAAGTGAAATATTATGTTAAAGATTGCTGAATCAATATTAATTTAATGAAGGATGTTGTAATTCTGACTATTGTTTAACAAAGCTATTTGTACCCAGACAACACACTGTCCAAGTGAAGAGGGAATGATTATATTAAAAATTAAAAAAAAATACTATTAAAAAAAGAAAAAGAAAAAGCTGCTTTGGAATATTTAGAAGACCCCATTTTCCTAAAACTCATAGGACCTAGACTTGCTCTTGGAATGGCCTAATAGACCAGCCTGAGAATGAAACTAACTCTTGGACTTACACCAGTGATGCTATTTGTTAAGTTTGGAGCGAGAAAGAATGGAGACAAGCCCCTGGAACGGTGAACTTCAGCTCTTTATTTACATAGTGACTTCTCAACTCAATGGCAGTTATAACCCTCCTTATATAGGCAACCCCAATAACTATTAACCAATAACAATCGAGGAGCGCTAGCTCCCTTAACCAACAGGAACTCTCTGTTAATGGCCAATCGGATTCCCCGGAACGGGCCAATCCGATCCTGCCGTTAACAGCCAATCAGAAGTGCAGGGCCAGAACCCTGCACTTTACTCCAAGTTCAAGTTCTCTTTATTAAACCTTATGCATTCACAACACCCCTTCCCCCTGGCTTCTGTTTGCAGGGTGCAGTTACATAGTCCTTTAGGTAGGACGGTTGCTTTATTAGTCTTTTTGATTTTCGCTGTGTCATTTGGCTGCAATCACGCTGAGGTAGATCGTTGTTTGGCAACGGGGTCGCCTCTGGTTCAGAGTTCATTTCTTCGTCGTTGCCATTATTCTCGGTAATTCCCTGAAGTGCATCTGTTTCCCTCTCTGGTTCCACTTCCTGTGTCTCTATTACGCCGTCGTTCCCTTCAAACGGGTTTTCTTCTACTTGGGATTCATCTTCTTCTGTATCTCCCCCCCCCCAGTTTGGTCATAAGGGAGTTCAGGAATGCCTGATGGGAGCCGCGATCGTAATTGATCGATATGGCGTTTCCATAGTGCGCAGGCAAGGTGAGTGCATGTCGGATGCCGCGGTCAGCCAGGTACTGCTCGAACGACAGCGCTGTAAATTGGGGCCCGTTGTTGGATACCAGGACATCTGGTAATCCGTAGGTTGCAAATAGTCTTTCCAAGTTTTTGATAACCACTTCAGTGGTTGTGTTCGTCATGCAGTGAATCTCGAGCCAATTCGAGTAGGCATCGATGGTTAGCAGAAAAGTGTGGCCTTTGGTCAGCCCCGCAAAGTCCAAGTGAATACGGGACCAGGGTCCCCATGGTGTCTCCCATTCGGTAGGGATGGCTTTAGGTGGGGCGTTGCTCACTTCCTGGCATTTATGACAAGCTTTAACCCAATTTTTGATTTGCTTGTCGATGCCCGGCCACTATGCGTAGCTTCGTGCGAGGGCTTTCATTCGCACAATACTGGGGTGGCCATCGTGCAAGGTTCTCAGCAGCGCTTTTTGGAGTTGTTCTGGGATAATGACTCTATCGCCCCAGATGACACAGCCCTTTTGGGAGAACAACTCTGTTTGTCGAGTCTTGAATGGTGTGAAGTCATCTGATAATTGGTCCAATGGCCATCCGTGTTCTACCCAGCCCAGAACTCGCGCTAAGGTGGGGTCACGTTTAGTTTCTCTCGCGATATCTCAGGCCTTTAATGGTGGTGAGTTGAGTGTTTCAATTTGCAACGTGGTTACCGTTGGTGCAGGATCGTCGAGAGTCTCTGGAAGCGGTGCTCGGCTCAATGCGTCGGCATAGGGAATGGCTTTCCCCGGGCGGTATTGCAGCCGATAATTATAAGCGGTCAAGAATTCTGACCAGCGAGTCATCCTGGGGGATAATATGTAGGGAGTCGGCTTATCTCCAGCTATTATCCCCAATAACGGTTTGTGGTCAGTCACAATAGTAAAAGCCCGGCCATACACGTACTTGTGGAATCTTTTAACGGCCAATACAATTGTGAGTGCTTCTTTATCGATTTGGCCATAATTTCGCTCAGTTTTTGAAAGTGTCTTTGAGAAATATGCAACAGGGGCTTCGTTACCATTAGGCAGCACATGGCTCAGAATGGCGCCCACTCCGAAAGGCGAAGCATCACATGTGATATTTAACGGCAAAGTCTCATTGTATTGCATGAGTACAGAGTCAGAAGTCAGTAGTTTTTTCACATTACGGAACGCCTGTTCTTCTCTATGACCCCATAACCAGTTTGCTTTCTTGTCTAACAACCGGTGTAACGGTTCAGCAACCGTTGCTTTATGCGGTAGAAATACATTATAAAAGTTGATGAGACCTAGTAATGCCTGGAGATCGGCCTTGTTCCAAGGCCTGGGAGCATTTTTTATTGCTCTTAGTTTACTGTTGGTAGGGTGAATACCCTGACTGTCAATCAGGTACCCTAAAAACTCAACACTATCTGTACACAATTTACACTTGTTCTTTTTTACCTTAAGACCGGTGTCTTGAAATTTTTGTAGGCCTAATTTTAAATGATCCCATAAGATTTTTTTTGTAGGTGCAGCAATTAATACATCGTCAAAATAGTGGACCACGCCTTTAATCCCTTGTAGTAGCCTCTCCATCAGGCTCTGAAAAATCCCCCGGGCTACACTGATTCCGAATTGGAGCCGGGTACATTTGAAGGCACCTCGGTGCATCACAATCGTTTGTGCCTGTGCCGTCTTTTCATCAACAGGTAGTTGCTGATATGCCTGAGCTAAGTCTAATTTAGCGAAGACTTTTCCGCCCCCCAGGGAGTGGAGGAGATGCTGTACCACCGGCACCGGATATGCATTCTGCTGTAGGGCGTGGTTCAGGGTGGCCCGGTAGTCCCCACAAATTCGGATCGACCCGTCTTGCTTTATGGGTGTTACGATTGGGGTTTCTCAGGGGGAGTGATCGGTAGGTTCTAGCAGCCCCTTAGCTATTAGTTTGTCGAGTTGTTCATCGATTTTCGGCTTTAAAGCAAACGGAACTCAACGGGGCTTAAGGCGGATGGGAGCTATCTTTGGATCAAGCTGAACGAAATTGGGGTCCCCTTGTACTCGCCTAAACTTTCCGTGAAGACGTCCTTGAACTCATGGATAAGGTCCTCCTCCCAGTCACTTCCGCTGATTCGGTTTATGCCTGCCACTTCAATGCCAAGTGGCGCGAACCATTGGAGACCTAGCAGACTAGGCCGATCTTTGTCTATCACAGTTAGCGGTAAGTACGCTGTGTGCTTCTTGAAGGAGACCCGGACTCGGCAGGAACCAACGACAGGGATTCAATTCCCTTGATAGTCCTTAAGAATGAGTTTTTGGAAACGGAGGTCTTGGCGCTGAATTGTGGGGATGAGTTGCTTGAGGGTCTTCCAGGACATCATTGAGAGGGACGATCCCGAGTCGACTTCCATGTGGCAAGGCTGGTTCTCGATGGCTACTGTGATTTGGATTTTCTTGGCATCCAAGGCAGAGGCGTGACCGATAGTGATAGTATGGTGAGCTTCTTCTTGCTGCAAAGCTCGGTTTCTGTAGGAGTGGCTTACTGGTTCTCGCCTTACAGGACGGTTTCCTGTCGATTGGCAATAGTTAGCCCCTTTTGAGGCCTGGCCGGGTCCTTGTAAGCTTCGGCAGACCCGTCCGATGTGGCCTCTCTTCCCGCACTCATGGCAGAGTGCATTGCGGAATTTGCATTCGGACCTGGCATTGTTGGCTCCACAGCCAGCACAAGGGCGTAGGGACTTCGGGTGGTGGTCCCGGTCGGACTGCAGTCGATGGACCTCTTCTTCGTCGCTGTCTGACAACGAAGAGAGGTCCTCGTGGTGTGTCGTTGAAAGCTGCCCTTCTGACTTGGATAAAATTTTGCTTGTCGGTTGGTGTACCGGAGCGCGGTTGTGGCGTAATTGTGCAGCTGACTTCCTGGTTGCTTCTGCTGCAGTAGCATCAGTGATGGCATCGGCAAGGCTGATGTCACCTTTCGCCATCAGCTTGCTCTGCACGCCTGGTGCATCTAATCCCAGAACTATTCGATCTCTCAGTGCCTCTTCCAAATCGGCGAATCCGCAGAGTCCTCCCAGGTTTCGGAGGTCTGCTATGAAGTCGGCAACGCTTTCTCCTTTTCGCTGGTTTCTCTGATAGAACTCGTGCCGTCTCACGAGCGTAGGCACGGTCAGTGCATAGTGATCTCTTAGTAGAGGTTCGAGGTCATCCCAATCCATCGCCTTCACTTCTCTAGGTTTTGCTAGTGCTTTAGCCATCTTAAATACGGTTGGACCACAATGCGTTAGGAACACCGCCCGTTTCTTCCCGGCTGTGGTGTCCTTTAAGTTGTTAGTTTCTAAGAACATTTGGAAGCGATCCATGTAGGACTCCCAGTCTTCCTGCACTGGATCAAACGGAGCGGGTGGTACGACGACGCCGGACATGGTTCCGTTGTGTAGCGTCGTCAGCCACGTGCTCAGTGTTTCTTCTTAGTTCCGTCGGTTCAGACGTCTCCACATCCCATCCTCGTCGCCAGTGTTAAGTTTGGAGCATGGGCGAGAAAGAATGGATACAAGCCTCTGGAACGGTGAACTTCAGCTCTTTATTTACATAGTGACTTCTCAACTCAATGGCAGTTATAACCCTCCTTATGTAGGCAACCCCAATAACTATTATCCAATAACAATCGAGGAGCGCTAGCTCCCTTAACCAATAGGAACTCTCTGTTAATGGCCAATCGGATTCCTTGGAATGGGCCAATCCGATCCTGCCGTTAACAGCCAATCAGAAGTGCAGGGCTAGAACGCTGCACTTTACTCCAAGCTCAAGTTCTCTTTATTAAACCTTATGCATTCACAACACTATTGTATCAGTTTAGTCAGGTTCTGGCATACCGGTAGTGCCGAAGACCAGCTGAGACTGAACCGGTTTTCTGACAAGCTGCTGTTGGGCCTGTCCTCCTGCCTGGGCTCCCATACTAACCTTTATTCTCTACTTTTGAAGCGCAGCTGCTTTGTGTGGCACAGGATTGCTAGAAGTGAATCGGAAAGCCTCTGAGTATGCACAAACATTTGGTGTGCGTGCACAAAAGTGTGTGTGCATGCACAAAGCACACCCACCAAGCCACACCCACCAAACTGTTGGTAAACCTCTTTGAAACCCACCACTGATTTACACATTGATGTTCATAGGAAAATATTCAAATAAATCAAAAGAAGGGAGAGGATTAGATGCTGAAGAGACCAGTGGGAGAAAAGAGAAGTCTGAGAATAAAATTACAGCTCAAGATGAAAGAAAACAAAAAATTGACAACCTGTGGCCCTCCTGAATGAGAGCTCCCAATGAATTTTGAATGAGAGCTCCCAATGTCTCTTAACATCAGCCCTGTAGGCCGTTGCCAGTGGGGACTGTAACTCAGCAACATATTGAGGCTGTAGCTTTTCTACCTTTGAACCATAATGGTGGCTTTATATTTGAAGTCTGCATTTGGAATCCAGTAAACTTCATATTCGATCTTTCCAAAATATACATTTTGGGTGAAGTTCCTAATCTTAATATGGAATAGGCTAAAGTGCAATCTACTCCATTCCCTGCAGAGCCACTGAGCAGAGAAAAATCACTTTCTCTTACGTGAATGGTTCATAACCTCTGTCTTCATAAATGGCCTTCCTCATATAGGAGAAAGTAACAGCACATGAAAGTAAACTTTCTCTGCAATGTGCCAAAATTAATACAGGATGACTTTCAGCAATATTCAGACAGTAAAAAGTAGTTGGTATTTTTGAACTACGAAAAAAAAGTTGGCATAATGAACTGAAATCTCTTGGCAGTGACTAAATAGACTAGGCAGAGAAAGAATCTTAGAACAACTCTTTTTTTTTTCTCTTTCAGATTTAAGTAATTGATTAAAATATAAAGTGCAATTCAATATTGTTTCATCCACTTTTAAAAAATGGAATCACTTCCGGTCAGATGGATGGCATTCCAGAACCATGCAGACAAATATACTAAATAAATTTATTCCTACTCTAAATATTAGGAATAAATATATCTGTAGGTTTACAGGCAGGGATTCAACTCAATAGATGCTATGTACATTTACTCTAATGCTATTTCAGCTGTTGCTTACATTGCATTAAATGGATCAAAGATCAATTTGCTAATCTTAACCCTCAAATTTACATTTGGGATTACATACATTTAAATTCAGGGGAATATTTTGAGACAGATCTTGCTTGATCCAATTATTCCAGCTCAGGATTGCAGTGGCTCATGTGGTTAGGATGCTGGGTTGACAATTTGCAAGCCTGCGTTCAAAGTCTGAGTGCTGCTGTGTGTTGGGGTGAGCTCCCATCATTTGCTCTAGCTTCTCCCCACCTAGAGTTCGAAAGTGTGCAAATGCAAGTAGATAAATAGCTACCTCTTCAGTGGGATCATTAATGGGGACCTGAAAGGAATTACCAACTGGGTGTCCCTTGGCAACGGTGATGATACCGGCTAATCCTTTCACCACAAAACTGCCTCAATGATTCTGACACACAAGAAGTAGTAGTAGCTCAGGAAGTTAACCATTGAGCTAGATGGGGATATGGAAGATATGCTAGTCTTTCATTCTCACAAAATCACATTTAAAAGCAAAGATAAATTATTATATTTCACATAGAGGTGATATGGTTGATTGGAATTAATAATTCAGTAACAATCCATTATTTAATCACCAACTGTATGCTAATCACCTTATTTGTGCAAGAAAATTCATGTTGCACTTATCAATTGCTTCTCAAATGATTCAATGGAGAATATGGTTCATATGGAAAAAACAGAACCTTTTGCCATTCTTATATTGTACATTCTTTTTTGTCAGTGGTAATTTGCATTATACGTGCATTAGGATTTTTTTACTGTATATTTTACTCCAGAAAGCAAACAGAGAAAAATAACTCTGTTACTTTGTGAAGAAATTTCAAGAAAGTGTTCAAGAGAGAACCTTTGTTTCATTAAAAAAATATTTAGAATATGATATTTGCCTCAACTGAAGCATCCCTTCAAACTGCTTCATGCTCTACGCATTCAAGGAACCAGAAAATCTGTTTCTAAAAACATTGAAATGTTCAGATGACCTCTTCCAGAAGATCTAGTAGATAAAAGATACTTCCTAAGAGTTTTCTATGGATACCTAGAAGTTTTTTTCAGCTGCTGTAGAGCAGACATAATGGTGTTGACAAGATGAATGTGCCTCAGTGAGATGAATAGCAGCCTCCTGGCACAACATTGATATTTCCTATATGGATATTTCAAATTATTGTATTAAAATGGATCTGTCATCCCTTAAAAGTATATTGCCTGTAGATTCTTTCCAGAGGCCTCAAAACTTTAGAAAGCATATGAAGTCACAAGCAAATGCAAGTTCAGCTTTTTTGCCAATAGAACCTGTTGGATCTCCAAGTCCACAAGTTAAAATGGTAGAATGATCAGAGGACTCAAGCAAAGGGGATCCACTTGCTAATGTTTTCTTGTCTCCTGACACCAGATAATCAAGAGTGTTGAGGTTCCAGTAGACTTCATGTGGTTGATGTTCCATGTACATGCAAATAGATTTCATGTGGTAAAAATTGAACCCAGTGTGCTAACCAAGGAGAGAAGCAACTTAGAATTAATGAGAAATTTCCTAATGGTAAGAGCAATCAACCAATGGAATAGCTTTCCTTCAGAACTTGTGGGTACTCTACCATGAAGGTTTTCAAAAAGAGACTGGACAACTATTTATCTGAAATAAAACAGGGTCTTCTGCTTGAATAGGGGAATGGACTAGAATTACCTCCAAGGTCCCTTCCAACTCTATTCTCTCTGTGTTCTATGTTCCAAATTTTGGTCTTAGTTAATTCATGCCGACGTCCATTTGCCCCACCAACCACTTTGTGCGCATCAGCTACAAACTTTAAAATGCAAACTGCTTTTTTTAAAAAAAAAAAAAATCAACAGCTTGAAAGGCTTTGCTCTTAATGCCACAGAGTATGACTCAGAGGAACATTAACAGCTTTCTCACAAAATAATTGCTGATGAGTTAAGTACAAGCTTGAGAAATGTCACTGAAAGGGTAATTTTCAAGAAAGTTGAAAATGCTGAGGAAAACAGAGGAGCAGATGAAAATTTCTCCTCAGTGACAGCTACCCCAGTCACCATAGCAATGTTACAATTATTCGTTGATTAAATGTGAAATTACAATGAACTGGGACTTTTTCCTACTCCCACATGATCATCATGGGTATCTGTTAGTACATATACTAATCCCATTGTATACTTGTCACAATAGCACAATTTTTTTTTGTGGGGAGGGGGGGAACATGCTGCTTCACTCATGAGAGAAAGCTCATTTGACAAGCAGCAAGATCCGGAGTGCTAAATAGGGGAACATAGCTAATGTTATTTAATGTAAAAGTTCATTATTAACTCTGAACAATGAAGGAACAACTGTTGGAAGTAAAGTAATTTTCTTCTCGCAAATGGTACTTTTATAAAGGGCATCTATTATCAATTATGTACTTTCAGTAGTGGAATAAAATAATGTTAGAGTTATTATTATAATAACTGCTGAGATTAGAACTGCAAGCATATATATAAAGTGCCCTTGAAGACCACACAGAAGCTTCTAGTCATTCAGAATGCAGCAACAAGGAAATCCTTAGGCCTCTTTTAGCATGCTCATATAATACCCTCTGCTTTGCAAGCTAAACTGAGTGCAAATTGCCTAGAGATTATCACCTGGAAAGCCCAAATATACCATAGAGCCCAGTTATTTGGCAGACTGTCTATTTCCTAGCCAACTACATTCTGGATTGCCTTGACCAAACAGTGATCTTTGGAAGCTCAAGAAACATGCCTTCTCTACCATGAGATCTGCCTTCTAGATAAGGTTGTTCCTGAGATCAGGAGAACTCCTATTCTGATGGCATCTCATAAATCCTAAAGATCTGTCTGTACTTCAAGGTCCTAGGATACTATGCATAAATCTCTCCTTAATAAAGACGTTGTCTATGTTTTCATTTGACTTACCTTATCATGTGACTTCACTTTATCGCATTTTGTTTTTATTTATTTATTCAATTTCTATAGCTGCCCAACTCAACCAAGTGACTTTGGGCAGTTTACGATTCTAAAATGATAAGACAATCAAAACAATAAAAAGCACACACAAAGTAAGTACAAAAAGCACCCATGCTGATTAATAAACTATTGATGAAGCCAAGTCATAGGGTCCTTAACACGTTCTGAGACCTTGGCCCAGGTATATAACCAAGTTTTAAAACTTTGTAAAAAGTCAACAGGATTGTAGATATATTTCATATTGTATGTTGCCCAAGTTGGTTTGGAATTGAGGGTCACTGAAATAAAAATAAAAGTATTATTGTATATTGTGGAGCTTTTAGTGCTCTCTGAGCTTTGATCTTTAGTACTAGAAGAGAGTGATGTTTGGTCTTTATTTACATACAGTTGTTTGCCCTGACAGTGTTGGTGGGGGTGTTGATTTCTCCTTGCAGGTTCTTTGATTAGATTGTTGTTTGCTGCTTGATTGTTTATCTTAATTGGTAATTTCTTGAATAAGGTACTATTTACTGCTTGTTTGTCTGGTGTTAATTCTGATGTTGATCTCTGCTTATCTGGGTGTTGATTGCAGGAAAAATGTTGCAGTCTTTTTGTTTCCCTTCTTTCTTTTTCTATTTCTCTTTTGAACGGTGCTTAAATGTTGTTTCTCTCTATGTGCCTGTCAATGGCTGATTTGTCTGAGTGCCAAGCTTCCAGGAATTCCCCAGCATTTGTTTGGATTTAGCTTGGTCTAGCATGCTCAGTTTCTCTGTTGAAACTAACTAAAACTGTCTATGTATGTGTTGTGAGATTAAGGACTTTTTATTGTGTCTCATAACTTCTAGTTGGTTTTCATGGATTTAGTCTGCTAATCTTCTGCCTGACTATCCTACTTAGTGGCAGTCTCAGTCTCTCTCTCTCTCTCTCTCTCTCACACATACACACTTATATATTTGTATGTTTGTGTGTGTGTGTCTATGTGTGTGTGTGTGTGTGTAGGATATGCCTGTTTTTTCTTCTGGGATTCCTGGGTCTTTTGGGTTAGTTAAGAAGTTTTGAGGGACTTTATTTGCCACCATTTCCTGGTATATTCCAATATTTTCATTTATATAATAAATAACAGTGGGAGAGAATGAACCCTTTAGGGACTTCATATGCAAGTGACTACAGAGACAGCCTTTTCTCCCCTGTAACAACTGAGAATGGAATTAAACTTCTTGCAATGGTGCCTGTAGTTCTTAACCCTTATGAAGAATCAAGAAAGATACCATGATCAGTAGTATCAAATGCTGTGCTGATCAAATGATTTTCAGTATCAAAAGTTCCAAATGGGCTCCCACCATCTAATTCCCCAAAAAGGGCATCTATTAGCATGACCACTGTGTTTCTATCCCATGCCCAGGTCTAAACCCTGTATGAAACAACTCCAGCTAATTCATATCTTCTAGACTGCTCTGTAGCTGCCAGATTACCACCCTCCCCACTCCTTTACCTCCTTTACCAATGAGGCCTCTTGAAGAATGGCACAGCAGAAGTCATTATAGTTGTGCTTTTAAAGTTGTAATGGCGTTTCAGCAGAATCTCATCTGCCATCAGCAGGCTTCTGTATTGTGTTCATCTGTGAGTCAAACTTTCACAGCAATTTCTGTTTTAAATTTGGTGCTAACCTACTGCTGTGCCAGAATGTTTTTTTCTTCATCCTGATTGGTTGGGAATCTTGGTCTGTGTTTATTGGTCTTGGAGTTAGCTGTGTTCTGCTTGATTAGTGTTTCTAATATCTTCTGTCTGTTTTGTGGCTTTTTTTGTCTTGATTGGCTGGCAAGGTTGTGTATCCTGTATTGGAGGCTTTTAGTGCGGCTTGGCTCCGAGTAAATGGATGATTATCATTTATTAGGAAGCTAGGTTTCATCTGGGTGCCTGGTCGGGTGTGTTTGAGCTGGAGGTATCAGGGGGAGTCTGTTTGTGCCCAGGTGTTTGCCTGGCTTGTGGTGTGATGTGGGAAAATACCCGAACAAAGCTGAATACCATACATATAAATACCCACAAAAACTATTCTTAAGTTTTCGTGGGTACTTATATGTCTGGCATTCAGCTTTGTTCAGGTATTTTCCCACGTCATAGTAGTGGTGCTTTTAAAGTTGTAGCAACGTTTCGGCAGAATCTGATCTGCCATCATCAGGCTTCTGTATAGTGTTCATCTGTGAGTCAGAGTTTTACAGTGGTTTCAGATTTAAATTTGGGGCAGCCTATTGCTGTGCCAGAATGGTTTTTTCTTCATCCTGATTGGTTGGGAGTCTTGGTCTGTGTTTATTGGTCTTGGAGTTTGTTGTGTTCTGCTTGATTGGTGTTTCTAATATCTTCTGTCTGTTTTGTGGTTCTTTTTGTATCTTGATTGGCTGGCAACATTGTATTACTTTATTGGAGGCCTTTAGTGCAGCTTGGCTCCAGGTAAATGGACAGCTATCATTAGTTAGGAAGCTAGGTTTCATCTGGATGCCTGGTTGGGGTATGTTTGAGCTGGAGGTATCAGGGGGATCTGTTTGTGCCCAGGTATTTGCCTGGCTTGTGGTGTGGAGATTTTTTTGTTTGTGAGTGCAGGCTTCCAAATGATTGACAGTCTGGTGGAATCATCTCTTCTATTCATGCTTTTTGGTCTTTTTTCAATCTCTATAGCTTCTCTGATGATTCTGTGGCTGGGGTTTTCTATAGTGGCTCGGGTTTTGGTGCCATTGAAGTTGATGCTATGACCTGTGGCTTCCATGTGTTGGACTAGTGAGGAAGTGTGTTCCAGTTTTTTGACTGCATTTTTGTGTTCATCCAGGCGGGTACTTATTCTTCTATTGGTCTGTCCAATGTATGTGGCTGGGCATGATGTACAGGGGACTTCGTATATGCCTTGGTTTTCCAGGTCAATTTTATCTTTGGGGTTTCTAAGGATGGCTGCTATTTTTCTGTCTGTTTTGAAGGCAGCCTTGATGTGATGTCTGTGTAGTATCTTACTAATTTTGTCTGTAGTACCTCTTATGTAGGGCAGGACAGCTGTTCCATAGATCTGTTCATCTTCTGGATCTCTATTATGTCTCAGTGTTTTTGTGGATCAAGTTGGTGATTTTGCTTTTGTGGAAGCCGTTGGCTGTCAGTACTTTAGTCAGGGTGCATAGTTCAGTCTTAATGTGTGTCTTGTCTGCCAGACGTTTGGTTCTAGTAATTAGTGTTTTAGCCACGGAGTTTATCTGTGCTGGGTGGTGGTGGGATTGGGCGTTGAGGTAGCGGTTGGTGTTTGTTTTCTTCTGGTATATGGTGTGTCCTAGTGTGCCATCTGTTTTTTTGTAGATTAGTACATCTAGGAATGGTAGTTGTTTGTTTGTTTTTGTTTCCATGGTGAACTTGATTTTAGGGTGTGTGCTGTTTAGGTGTGTTAGGAAATTGTTTAGGTTTTCTTTTCCATGGGGCCAAATCACAAATGTGTCATCAATGTATCTTAACCATAGTTTGAAAGAGCTCACCTCGCTCAGAGCGTTTGGCGAAGTACACGAGTTTTGCAGTCGGAGAGGGAGGCGGTGGTGAAATGGACGTGGTGGCAATGGCAGGATGCTGCAAGTCAGGACCTTGCATTGAAGCAGCCCGGGAGGCATGTAGCCACCTCCCTCCAGCCTCCCTTGAGGATTTGCCTTTTGTTGTTGGTATACTTGGCTTCAGGCGCTCCTGTCGCTGCCTTCCGTTTGCCTTTGAAGGTAAAGTGAATTATTTTAAAAACCTCCGCTCATCCCGCCAGGGCCTTAGCAGAGCTGTGTGGGCTGGGCAGAACCAGGAAACACCTGTGTCTCACTTTCTTGGCTCTGCCCAGCTCGCACGGCTCCGGCGTGGCCCTGATGGGATGAGCGGAGGTTTTTAAAATAATTCGCTTTACCTTCGAAGGCAAAGGGAAGGCGGCCACAGGAGCGCCTGAAGCCAAGTGTCTCCTCAGGGCTCCGGTGGCAGGGAGGAGCCCTGACTGCATGGCTGCGCCAAACGCCACAGCGTTGCTGTAACGCCATGGCAGCAAGGGAGAAGGAATAGTAACGGTGATGGAAGGTCTCCCGAACATCCAAGCTGTCACTGCCCGCCCACCCAAGGATGCAATGGGGGGGGGGAATTAAGGCACCCCCGAAAAGACGGCCTAGCCGGTTTTTCGGGGGTCAAAAAAAATAAGGCCCGGCCTTATTATGTGAGAAACACAGTATTATCTTTTTTGGGCGCTGCTCTGTAATTATTCCTAAGAGGAAGAGTTCTGGTTTAAATTCAGTTTGACATGTAGCAATCTCTTGAAGCCAGTTTTTTATTTTAGTCCAGTATTTTCTGGTATTGGGGCATAGCCACCACATATGATAGAAGGTACCATCTTTCTGTCCACACTTCCAACAATTTGGCTTTGTGTTAGGATATATCTTGGCCAGTCTCATTGGGGCCAGGTGCCACTGATAAAACATTTTATATAAATTTTCCTTGTATGCCGTGGAGGTTATTAATTTGTAATTTCTAATCCATAATTTCTCCCATTCATCTAAATCAATATTATAGCTGAAATTTTGAGCCCATGCTATCATATTTCCTTTCACAATTTCTTCTTCCATTTTAAATCCCAATAGGTATTTATATGTTTTAGATTTAAATTTTTCCTCTGTTCCAACTAGAATTTTATCTAACTGATTTTGTGGATTTCTCTAGTCTTAATTCAGCACTTTAACCATTTCATTATATTAGCTCTTCACAAGCACTGCACTATAAAAGGTCCCTTTAAATGAAAAAAAGAGTATTCTTTAGAAAAGAATCCTTAGTACTATGCATTCATAAAAGGACTAAGTACTGAAATGTGTTCTTTTTCAAAGGATGCATGTCAGATCAGATTACTTCAATCCTCTTTGTAGATGTTCTGAGCCCAGATACAATCTGCCTATGAAATGATATTCAAAACACTCTCCAAGGAACGTATGAAACAAATAGTAAATGGGAGTACTATTGTTTGGCCTATTTTTCTAGGCACTTCAAAATAAAAACTAATGCAGATGAATTCATACATACTTAATTACTGTCACTGGAAGAAGATATGGCAACTGAGCTGGAAGACAGATGTGAAAATCTGCAGCTCAGGAATATAGATGTTCCTCTTTCTTTAACCAAGCCACAATGGGGATTCTGTTCTTATAGTGAACAGTATATTTTATTCTTGAAACACTGGAATCTTAGAAAGAAGCAATTTATTACCAGGCAAGAAAATTAAATTATATCTGGAAGTTGTAGTTGGATCATACATCTGTTATTATGTGGAAGAAATGGATATTTTATTAATATTAGTTGAATGGGACTGTGATTTGGTTTTAGGTTTTGCCCTGATTTCAGCTAGTTCTCATATTCATCTTCCATTTTTGGAGTTCGTCCCCTTCCATATCACTCAAAAATTCAATGGGACTTCCATTCTCCAAAACCTACTCACTTCCAATGACCTTTACATCTTTCTATAATCCTGTGTCCCCAAACTTGTTTTGAAGTGTAACCCCAACTCTGGTCTCAAAAAATAGGAAAAATTTCAAAGAAGATACAAACATAGAAGTGAATATTTGTGGCCTAGGGTTGAACTGCATGGTCCTTAGTGCTCTCTGAGCTTGGCAGTTTCAGATGTTTCATTATCAAACTAGGTAACATCACCATACTGATTGTCAAGCTTCAAAAGGTGCTTTTACTGTTGCAACTATTTTTTTAATTTTTTTTTAAACATACATCAATATCATTTCATGGACAGTGTGGCGTCTGAGTGTCATTCATTTTGATACAAAATTAATATTAATACAATGAGAATTAATCAGACTTACGTGGTCTAATGTCACTACACATATCGATATCAGCATATAATCCTTCAATTTTCAATTATTCAATATTTTCTTCTTCCTTTAAATAATAATAACATTATTTTTGAGCATACCTAATAACATCCTTTTTCAAACTCTGGTGCTACTAGTTTTGCAACTACTATTGCTTCTCAGCTTGCCAATGAACTAAGGGGGGGGGGGGAGAGAAGGTGGAGATGGAATGTAGGTTCCAGACATCAAGGAACCAGCCATGTGAACCAAGGACACTTTGGCAGATGTTTATCAGAGTCAAAAAAACTTTCCCATAACAATACTATAAGACATAATTGAACAATGTGACCTGGGGAGAGAAAGAAACAAAACTTTAACTATGTGGGTTCGCACGGGAATTGGTTAGATCTGGTTTTGCCTCACCTGTGCTGAAATGATGTACTCAATGAAGTTTTGCATTAAGAGATTGGATCATCTTGACCGTGCTTGCTTTGGTTGGGTTCACCAGTCGGAACCTTGACACTGATGATGTTACCTACTTCGGCAACATCACATAATCTAACATAATGAAATGTCTGCAAGGAAATCATGTAACTGAGAGAACACCAGGAATACAAAGAATAAGGGATGTTCCAATAGATAGATTTTGCATTTGCTTTTTTTTTTTCTTGATTTATTTTTCAAGCATTAACTAATCCTCAAGTTATATAAGATTTAGCAAGGGAGAAAAATATTTTTCATTTTACCTATTAAGTTTTTGTTTAGACCACTTAGCTATTTCATCTAATGCTTTAATGTCTATGCAAACAAGAGGTGAACCGCATTGCATTGTTAGATTATTCGTCAATTGACAGTAGAAACTCTGAGAAATATGTGAAGTATCCTATTCTAACCTGATCCAGTAACTTAGCAAACTCTCCAATAGTGTATCTGTTGATGGATAATCCAATCACCATAAAATAGAAAGAGCCAGAAAATATTTATACATCTATTCATTATTAAAATTTGAAATTCAACATTAAAAGGTGTTCTTTGTCCATTGGATCAATGTTTGAATATATCTACCCTTCCATTCACACAAACAGAAATCATATTTCATTCTTTCTGCTGTGGGTTTGTTGAAAGCATGTTCCAGTTTTACTTTACATCTACTGAAACTGCAATAGTATTTCTAAAGCGAAGCTTCCACGTATAGCTATATTGTTTGCAACTATCTCATGCTTTCAGTAACAATTTTCAGAAATCTGGAAAAAATAGCAAGAATTCATCCAAGCTATAAAAATCCACTGGTACCTTATGATATGCAACTCGCCCACATAAATTATGAAGGTCCAGTTCTCCCACAAATGCATTTTGAATGATCCTCAATAGCACAATATCAGCCTATATATGATAATGTTGAAAGCATGGTTCTATTTAATTTGTCAACCGATTCAGGTAAATATATGATCTGTTGAAAAAACAACAACAAAGAGTGTGTTTACTTCTTAAAGATTGCCACATTAAACTTGAATGTTTAATGGCTCCATCTATAAAAGGACATACATGCCTTATTAAATTTCCTCAATCATGAAATTAAAAGGGGGAAATCCTTCACCCCTGTGGTTTCACAACAAAAGAACCAGATTAAACCACTTTGTAAATCATTTTTAACTCACAAAGAATGCTGCCTAAGATATGTCTTCATACCAGTCTGAAGGCTGGACTCTTTCATTTAATCTAAGATCTAATTGTGGTAGAATAATCATTAATAAATCCAACACTCTCCCATAATGAATGAAATTTAATACTTGAACTGAATGATTTTGTTTATAGTTGAACATATACTTAATCACCAAAATTATGACATTAATTATAATGAAGTATAACCCACATCACTTTACATAAGCTATATGATGGGACAGCACAAAGCATTTTCTGAACTTTCCTGAAGATGAAGGAATGAAAGTGAATTACAGAAAAGTGTACTTCACTCTCTTTCTAATAAACTTTTGTAGACCATCTGTCAGAGTTCACTACAGTGTGTCTAAGATTCTCCTAGCATTGTTTCAGGTAGTACATGATTTATAATGTCCATCTACCTATTACTAGGCTCTTTCCTGATCTTACGAGTTAAAATTGTCTGTAACAAACAAAAAAATAATGATGGGTTTAGCAATGCTGAACAAAGGAACATTCTGTCAGCTGACTGCAAAAGAAGGATTCAATCAATACATATCAGCCAGTGTAAGAAAAAAAAAGATATAAGCTTCGCATTGGGAGTTTAAAAAGAATATAGCACAGAAGAATATAGCACAGAAAAATGAGTTTAATGGGCTTCAGTTTAGCTGACTCCAGGTCTACTGTGGCAATTATAAGTACTTCTATATACTCTTTCTGTTTGATCTTGATCTCATTTAGGCCTAGCTTGATAATGCTTCTTGGCAGATCAAAGATGCATAGCACTTTATGCCTTCTTAACAATGTTTTCTTTCTGAAGTCTGAAAAAAAAATATGGACAGCAAGAGATTTAGCTTCATCCTTAAAAAAAGAAAATGATAATAATAAAAAGGAATAACTTGTCTGATGGTTTACTTTGACTGAGCTGTGAGGTTTTTTTGGTTCCTTTCGAACCAAGAGCATAACTGGATTGAAGCTGATTGCATAATATTTTACAGAAACATTATTCTGGAAATTGAAAATATTATTTGTAGAATTTACTTGTATCATTATACTTGTAGTTCTTTGTTTTTAAGATTAATGCTGTTTGAATCTGGAAGTCTGATAATTCCAACAAATGTGGCATCATCCATGCCATAGAAGAGACATATTATAAACTCTACTTTATATATATGGTTAGTATCAAAATTCCCTTTGTCTTAATATATTTGTGTATTATCATCCTCAATATATACGCAGCATTCTGTTCATTAATTTCAACTGAGATGTCAATTTTATATCTGCAAAGGAGTGGGCAAATAGAATACCAGAATGGAAACTAGCTGGGATGTTCATGCCTTCAGAAGATTATTGATTGAAGCAATGGGATTCTATTAAAAATTCCAGAATATGTCCTAGTTTAAATAATTTCCCCATCTTTAGATTTGCAATGATGGATTTGGATTCATCAACAGATTAGACCTTTTCTTTCAAAACTGTCATGAAGAAAACTTCAGTTATCTAACAGTTAAACTTTCTTTTGTAAAGCTGACACAACATCATTAAATACTGTAAAAAGAAGACTTAACATAGATTAATTAATAATTCGTAATTTTTAAACTATAAAAAGCGATATTTAGCAAAGTGAATGTGCAATTAATACATGGAAGCTAGATCCTCTTAACAATGGTAAATCTTAATTATCTTGTGGTATGTCATTTATATTCAACGTGTAACATCCACTCTGTCTTGCTGTTCAGATATCATGGGTAAATTTGTCACTTGCATTTTTAAAGTGTTAACTAAGCCTCAGAGGAAGAAATAAAATGCTTTAAAAAGCATTCTTAGCAGCTCTCTAGACTACATAAGAACACAAGCTTTCAACTCCTATGAAAGACTTCAGCTCTTTATAGTGTCTAAATATTACATTTAACATTTGGTGCAACCCAAGCATATTTAAACACATATGAGAATTTTTTTTCAATCTAAAACATTATTTAATCTAACTTTCCTCCGATGAACAGCTAACAACTAAAATATTTGAATATTATTTTGTTTCTTAATAAAACAAGCACTTCTGAAATAAATAATGCAGCATGATTTAAAAAAGTATTCACAGAACAATCCGATTCCTCTATCAGAGATCTTTGAAAACCTCTATTTTCTAAAAAAAAAAAAAAAAAAAGGTGGGGGAAGTTGTACTACATTTAAGTTAAAATCAAAAACAACCTACTGTACAGTACATAGGATATTAAATTGAGTATTGGAAGGCTACAATTCTATAGGAAAAGTTAACAGTGATTTTTTGGTTTACTCAACTACCTAAGGAAATAAGATTTAGCACAAAACTGGTCCAATCTTGAAAACTGCATCATCTGTAGCAGTAAATTAATTTGTCAGCCATGGTATGGGAACATTAAAACAGACAACTGACCCATATTTTCATATTTGCATATGTCATTTTGAAATAAAAAGGAGATTGGGAAAAAAACAAGTAAACAAACATCTCATTATCAAACTTAATAGCAAACAGGGTATTTTCTCAATATTCTTTGTGGGCACAAGCCATACCTGCTGCTGCCAGCTTGGCAATAGGGATTAATGGTATAATGAAGTTCTAATAGGATTCTTCTATGTCTCTCCATCTGCAAAGATTCTGTGAGTGTAGGGACTTCCTGGAGAAATTGCTTGTGAATTTTATTTTATTTTATTTTATTTTATTTTATTATTTTATTTTATTTTATTTTATTTTATTTTATTTTATTTTATTTTATTTTATTTTATTTTATTTTATTTTATTTTATTTTATTTTATTTTATTTTATTTTATTTTATTATTTAACTATGTAATTTATTTATTTATTTGATTTGTCTATTGCTTACAAGATAACAGGTATAAGTATAGTTATAAATACATGAGATGGATACATATAAGAAAAATAAAAAGAAACAATAGAACAGGGATGGTAGGCACCATTGTATGCACTACAGGCCTCTTAGGAAAGGGGTGAGGTCAATAGAAAGTCTAAGGTTAAAGTAGAAAGTCTAAGGTTAAAGTTTTTGGGGTTTGGGGAAGAAACTGTTAGGGATAACATTGTTTACCCTAACTGATTTAGGTAAAATAATAAATATGTTATCATGGTTTGTTAGTTAAAGTGTCTGTAACTTTAACTGTAAAATGTAATTAAGGGAGTGGTTGTAAAAGCACCATAAAAGAAGCAAGGCACAGCAGCTTGCTCTCTCTGGCTTGATGATCCCTAATTACTGCATGGATTGAAGACTGCGTTTTTCCCCTACTGGAACCGGAGAGAGAAAGGACTGTTGATTTATCAACGGTGAGAGGACTGATTTATTGTAAGTGAACTGACATTGGATATTCTACACGGATTTTGCTAATTGAATATCCTTAAATGGACTGACTAAAAATGATACACGACTAATGGACTGTTATTTTGACTATGCTATAAAACTCTAAGTGGAATAAACTATATTTTTGATAACACAAGCGTATCTGTTATTTTTACTGTATGTTAACTAACATACAAACTTATCTCACACATTTATCTGTATGCCTATCTGACTAACGCTGCACATTCTGTTTAGCTTGTCTCCTTAACCCTGGTTGGGGAACCCAGGCTTAACAGAAACCACAGAGTCAGGTAGACTATTCCAGATATTGACCACTCTGTTGCTGAAGTTGTATTTCCTGCAATCAAGTTTGGTGCAGTTAACCTTGAGTTTGCATCTATTGTGTGCTCTTGTATTGTTATGGTTGAAGCTGAAGTATTCATTGACAGGTAGGATTTTGTTCCCAAGTAGTATAACTGTGGACTTCTAGACCAGCCAATAAGAAGATGTGATTGGGTTTGTGTCAGAAACAAACAATTAAAAGGAATCATTGGGTTCAAAACACAGAAGAGTTTATTACTGACACCTATTTACAATAATTTAGTCAACTAATGGTCTGTGCTGAATTGGCACTAGAAAAGGATCAATGGAATTCATGGAGGGCTCTTGTGGCAGTACAATGACTCCAAACTGATGATACATTTAACTCCACCCTCCAGCTCTGCCTGCTCTTCTCCGACAGTTTGTGAGTGACTGGATGGAAGAAAATATCAGCTGAAAGTACAAGAGACTTTGAGACGACTTTTGCTGATTCCATGGAAACACTCTGAATAAGCATACAGAATACCACAAAGAAACTTTTGTGGTATTTGACCTGAAGAGTTTGGGTTATATGAGCATCTCTTTCCCTTGATTTTAACTTACATGGAGTACAAAAAAATAAAATCCCTTTTAGCGAATACATACATATATACACATGCATATGCACATAGACACAGTCACTTTTGTTCTAGAGGGTCAGTGGATAGGCAAATATTCCAATCTGAATTCCACTTATTTTCTGCATCTTGTGTGTGAGCGAATAACTTGACTGCTTCAAACCATGTTTCAGCAAGCAGGGCACTAAGCAGAAAAAAAATGAATCCAAGCCATCATGCTAATAATATTTGCCTTTCTTTTTTATGATCTATATTATTTTAGATAAATGTATAAAGGATTCACTGCAGTGGAAAATTACTATCCAAACAGATATGTCCTGTCCAGGGGTGGGATTCAAATTTTTTAACAACCGGTTCTGTGGGTGTGGCTTAGTTGGTGGGTGTGGCTTCGTGGTCATGTTATTGGCTGGGCGTGGCCAATTCAATATCCCTCACATCAAGGCACGCATGTCCTTGCCTGGCCTTTCATGATGCTGCAGCAGTCGTAAGTGTCAAAAAAGGTCATAAGTAACTTTTTTCAGTGCCATTGTAACTTTGAATGGTCACTCCACACAAGCAAAGTACCAGCAAAGGAGGGGGAAAATCTCTAGAGAAGTTCCTGAGACAAGAAGTCCAGTTCTGCCAAGAATGTAATAAGGGTTAACGGAGAGGCAGTTTCTATAAGCCACACCAGAATGTTTCCTTCCTGCCTTCCTTACATCCTGTAAGGCCAGTAGCCCAGTAATTTCTTCTAACAACCAGTTCTCTGAACTGCTTGGAATGTTAACAACCGGTTCTAGCGAATAGGTGCTGTTAAGTTCTGCACATGGGCGCAAGGATTGGAGACGAGACGATGAACAGTGAACTTCAACTCTTTATTTAACATTGTGGAACAGAGCACAAACTACGACAGCAACAGCCCTTTTTATAGGCAAGCTGCTGATCAAATAACCAATACAAAACGGGAAGCGTTAGTTCCCTTAACCAATGAGAGAGGCCCGCTAATAGCCAATCAGATTCTCCTGAACGGACCAATCAGATGTCGCTATTATCGGCCAATCAGAAGTGCAGGGTCAAAACCCTGCACTTTTCTAAAGGTTTTAATAATCTTTATTAGGCACTTTTATTAATTCACTTTTATTAATTCACAACACCCCTTCCCCCTGGGTTCTGATTAAGGGGTGCGGTGATGTAATCTTTGAGGCAGGCTGATTGTTTAGATTGTCTGTTAGATTTTCGCTATCCCCCCGGTACTTGTTTATAATCTTGTTTGGGTGGGACATTTTCTGGCGAGTAGGTTACCTCCGGTCCTTCATTTAAAAACTCGGTACCACTAATGTCTTCGTTGTCCTCTTGCCTTTGTGGGCTTGCTTCTGATGAAGTGTCTCTTTGAGGCAAGTCCACCACCCTCTCTGATTCTTCCGAATGCTCACTTCTTCCACTCGTGCTTTCTGTCATATTGAATTCAGTCTCCTTGGCATCTCCTCCCCCCTCAGTTTGGAAGTTACCGAAGTTGCAGAAATGAGGTTGCAGCCTCGAACGCAGCTGATCAATATGGCGCTTCCATATTCTTCCGTTGCGACTTTTTACTTGGTACAATCTTTGTCCTGTGACTTGGATTACAGTTGCCTCGACCCATAGCAGATCGCCAGAAAAGTTTTTAGCGAAGACTAAGTCGCCTATCTGGAATTCACGGCATTTCCCACTGGATCCGTGTGGTTTTTCTGGTTCGTACAATGGGTGTAGTTGGTCAAGGTGGGAGCGGAGTTTTCGTCCCATTAACAATTCGGCTGGAGTTTTGTTGGTGACGCTGTGCGGAGTGATGTGTTGAAGGAGGAGTATCCGGTTAATCTTATCTTCGATATCGCCATAGTCCATTTTATGTCGGGTTTTTTTGATGAATTGTACCATGCACTCGGCTCTTCCATTGGTCGCAGGATCCGCCGGTAAAGTTAGCGCATGGCGAATACCACGGTCCTCCAAATACTGTTCAAAAGAAGGCGCGGTAAACTGGGGCCCATTGTCGGATACCAGAACATCTGGCAGTCCATGGGTTGTGAATAATCTGTCCAATTTCCTGATGACCGATTCGGTTGTGGTACTTTTCATTTCATGGATTTAAAGCCAGTTTGAGTAGGCATCCACCGTTACTAGGAATGTGTGTCCTTTAGTAGGTCCCGCAAAGTCAATATGAATACGGGACCATGGTCCCCTGGGTGTTTCCCATTCTGTTGGGGTTGCTTTCAGTGGGGCATTGCTAACTTCCTGGCATTTACAACAAGTCTTTACCCAGGCCTCAATTTGTTTATCGACACTCGGCCACCACGCATAGCTTCGTGCGAGCGCCTTCATGCGCACTATGCCGGGGTGGCCTTCATGCAAGGTTTTCAACACCGCTCGTTGCAGCCGCTCTGGGATGACGACTGTATCCCCCCAAATTATGCAGCCTTTCTGTGAAAACAGTTCCGTCTGTCGATTCTTGAAAGGACTGAAGTTGTCAGGGATTTGATCTAATGGCCATCCTCGCTTGACCCAGCTAAGAACTCGCGCCAAAACGGGATTGCATTTGGTTTCGATCGCGATATCTCAAACTGTCAGTGGTGGTGATTGAAGTGTTTCAATTTCGAGCGTCACAATGGTTGGAGCTGGATTGTCAACGGTTTCAGGAAGTGGTGCATAGCTTAGTGCGTCAGCGTGGGGGATGGCTTTCCCCGGGCGGTGTTGCAGTTTATAATTATATGCAGCCAAGAATTCCAACCAGCGAGTCATTCTGGGAGATGATATATAAGGGGTTGGCTTATCCCCCGCTATAATCCCCAGCAAAGGTTTGTGGTCGGTGACTATAGTAAAAACTTTCCCATAAATATATTCATGAAATCGTTTAACAGCAGAAACGACAGCAAGAGCCTCTTTATCGATTTGACTACAGTTACGTTCAGCTTTTGATAGCATTTTTGAAAAGTAGGCAATAGGGGCTTCACTACCATTTGGTAACACATGGCTCAAAATGGCACCCACTCTGAATGGTGATGCATCACATGTAATCGTTAAAGGCAAAGTCTCATTATACTGCATCAAAACAGCGTCTGAAGTCAATAAGTTTTTTACTTGTCAGAACGCGTGTTCCTCTCGGTGTCCCCAGACCCAGGTTGCCTTTTTGTCCAACAGACGATGTAGGGGCTTGGCTACGGTCACTTTATGGGGCAGGAACACGTTGTAGAAATTGATAAGGCCCAGGAAAACTTGGAGATCAGTCTTATTTCGGGGCCTTGGAGCGTTTTTGATTGCCCTAAGCTTGCTATCGGTGGGGTGAATGCCTTGTTTATCGATTAAGTACCCCCAAAATTTTACTTTATCCGTACATAGTTGACACTTATTTTTTTTTACTTTGAGGCCAGAGTCTTTAAATTTCTGGAGAACTAACCTCAGGTGCTCCCTTAGTATTTCTCTAGTTGGAGCAGCAATTAGAACGTCATCAAAATAAGGTACAACCCCTTTTATACCCTGTAGTAGTCTCTCCATCAAGCTCTGAGAAATACCTGGGACCACGCTAACTCTGAATTGGAGTCGGTTGCACTTAAATGCACCTCGGTGCGTAACGATCGCTTGTGCCTCTGCCGTTTTTTTGTCTACAGGCAGTTGTTGGTATGCCTGTGCTAAATCCAATTTAGCGAAGACTTTTCCACCCCCCAGGGAATGGAGAAGGTGATGTACCACCGGTACCGGGTAAGCATTCTGCTGAAGGACATGATTTGGAGTGGCTCGGTAGTCCCCACAAATTCTTAACGATCCATCCGGCTTGATGGGTTTCCCAGGGAGCGTGGTCGGTTGGTTCTAACACATCCTGGACTATCAATTCATCAAGCTGCTTGTCAATCTTTGGTTTAAGGGCAAATGGAACTCGACGAGGCTTAAGGCGGATGGGAGCTACCTTGGGGTTAAGGTTAAATGATATCGGGGTCCCCTTGTACTCACCTAATTTCTCTGTAAAGACGTCCTGGAACTCCCGGATGATGGCCTCTTCCCAGTCGTCGCTGTTGGTTTGGTGAATGCCGTCTACTTCAATTCCAAGTGGGGCGAACCATTGGAGGCCTAACAAACTAGGCCGATCCCGGTCGACTATGGTCAGTGGTAGGGATACAGTACAATTTTTAAATGAGACATGGACTTTGCTGGATCCGATGACTGGAATTCGATTTCCCTGATAGTCCTTAAGTATGATTCTTTGGAATCTGAGGTCTTGCCGCTGGACGGTGGGTATTAATTGTTTAAGGGTCTTCCAGGAAACCATCAAGAGGGACGATCCTGAATCGACTTTCATCAGGCAGGGCTGGTTTTTGATGGCAACCTTCACCCGGATCTTCTTGGTGTCTAATGATGAGGCATGACCGATCGTAATGGTTTGGTGTGCCTCTTCCCGTTTCGTTGACTGGGCTAGTGGTTTGTTTCTGTAGGAGTGGTTGTTCCATTGGTGGGTTAAGTTTTCTCGATTCACAGGATGACTTCCTGTGGGCTGGCCGTGGTTGGTCCCCCTCTGAGGTGGGTTAGATCCTTCCTTGCTTCTACAAACTCTTCCGATGTGACCTCTTTTCCCGCACACATGGCAGAGCGCGTCGAGGAATTTGCAGTCTGATCATGGGTGGTTTGCCCCACAACCAACGCATTGGTACTGTACTCTCTGATTTCGTTGATGGCATTGGTCTCGTTCAGACCGGAGCCGGTTGACCTCTTCTTCATCACTTTCTGATGACGATTCAAGGTCCTCGTGGTGGGCTGTCATTGCCTGTCCCTCCAGGTGAGGCGAGATTTCACCGGCGAATTGGCGGAGCGGGGCCTGGGTGCGGCGCATTCGTGCAGCCAACTTCCTGGTTGCTTCTGCTGCAGTAGCGTCAGCGATGGTATCTGCAAGGCTTATGTCGCCTTTCGCCATCAGCTTACTCTGCATGTGGGGTGCATCTAATCCCAGAATTATTCAGTCTCTCAGGGCCTCTTCGAGGTTGGCGAACCCACAGAGGCCTCCCAAATTCCGGAGATCCGCTATGAAATCTGCAACGCTTTCTCCCTTCTGCTGGTCTCTTTGATAAAATTCATGCCTTCGAACAAGCGTTGGTACGGTTGGTGCGTAATGGGCCCGTAGATGGGGCTCGAGGATGTCCCAGTCCATGGACTTCACCTCAGCCGATTTGGCTAGTGCCTTGGCCATCTTAAACACGGTCGGCCCGCAGTGAGTTAGGAATACCGCTCGCTTCTTTCCGGTAGTGGCATTCTTCAAGTTGTTGGTCTCCAGAAACATCTGGAATCGGTCCATATATGAGTCCCAGTCTTCTTGTGCCAAGTTGAATGGAGCGGGTGTTATGACGCTGCTAGACATGGTTCAGCCATTGGTGCGTCTTCAGCCACGTGCTCTGTTTGGCGCTCTGTAGTGCTTAGTCAGCTCTGACGTCTCCAAATCCCATCCTCGTCACCAGTGTTAAGTTCTGCGCATGGGCACAACGATTGGAGATGAGACAATGAGCAGTGAACTTCAACTCTTTATTTAACATTGTGGAACAGAGTAAAAACTACAGCAGCAACAGCCCTTTTTATAGGCAAGCTGCTGATCAAATAACCAATAAAAAACGGGAAGCGTTAGTTCCCTTAACCAATGAGAGAGGCCCGCTAATAACCAATCAGATTCTCCTGAACGGACCAATCAGATGTCGCTATTATTGGCCAATCAGAAGTGCAGGGTCAGAACCCTGCACTTTTCTAAAGGTTTTAATAATCTTTATTAAGCACTTTTATTAATTCACTTTTATTAATTCACAACAGGTGTAAACTGGTAGAATCCCACCCCTGGTCCTGTCACTTAAACACTGGCCTTATTTGTTTATATATCTATATCTTCATGGGAGTTGAATTCTGGGAGTTGAAATCCACAAGTCTTAACATTGTCAAAGGTGGACATTCTGATCTAGATCTCCTTCCTATTAAATTTTTCATAGACAGGTTTTTTTCAGTCTCTAACAAAATATTCCAGATGGGGAAAAAGCCATCCAATCACTACTTTGAAAAGATGTTTGAAGGAATTACTACACATATAGCAGCAAATTGTGAGTTTTAACAATGGGGAAACTTTGACTTCAATTTTCATCTTAATTGCCCCTTGATGATTCTATTAACATGATAAATTGCCATTGGAACCAATTGTACCTGAGATAATACATCAGATTTCTTATTTTTAAGTCCCATGTTATCTATCAAAAGAAAGAGAAGGTACATTTAGAAGATGAATACTGAAAAAAGTGTTATCTCTTTAAGGCATTCTAAATGCTAATTATCTTACTCTGCACCTTAATAAATTTGTAAACACAAAGAAAATTCAGCAGAAAAATTCCTGGAGGCACAAGACAATGTAGAGATAAATTTTAATTTATTATAATGGGCTGGTTAAATAGAGAAGAAAATATAAAAATACTAAGTATCACTGTTTATTTTTTAAAAAATAAGAAAACATTATCAGAAACTATTCTCAGTATAAGGGCATTACTATTGATATGTATTAGCAATGAGAAAAATATATCTGACACCATTTACTTTTAAATTGAGAACATGTCAAAAATGATATTTTTTTCCATCTCATTGGATTCTTTCTCAAATTCGATTCTCACTACATTCAACATGATATCCAGAAAAGTTGGATTTCATTCCCAATTTCTATAAAATCATGATTTGTATCCAAGAGACTAGCAATGTTCAAAATCTATTCAGTTTACTTTAAAATCTCTTTATCCTCTCACTTCCCAAATCTTCTTGCACAGGGAGAGAGCGAGGGAGAGGGAGGGAGAGATAAATTACTGAAATATGTGGTTCTCTACCAAAAAATCTGAAAACACTTTACCAGCTACCACTTACCAGCTGTCACTCACACTTATAAGTATAAAAATTGTTTACACTATTGAGATACCTATAGAGATATCAGATAATTTTCTTTTAACTGTATTTTCAAATAATCTCATGTATTTTACACAATTCCCCAAACTCTCCTTTAGTTCTTTGCTCACTGAATTTTGCAATCCAATTACCTATTCAAAAATCCTAAATAATGTACATATTGGGGAAGTATATGTACTTGTGTATATTAAGGAATGTTATGAATAAAATCAACACAGCAATTATAAGACAGAGTAGGAAATCTCATTAAGCAAGAATATGAATGGATTTTCTCCCTGCGATCTTTCCCTAACCTGATCCTTCCAGTTTTCTAATGGTGCATCTGTTGCCACTATAATGGAATCCATCCATCTTACTGCTGGTCATCTTCTTTTCTCTTTTCTCCCACCTGCATTGAGTTCTTTGCAAGACTTTAGGATATCGCAATTGATTAATAAAATATATGTATGGATCCAAGTGCTGTTGTTGTTGTTGTTGTTGTTGTTGTTGTTGTTGTTGTTGTTGTTGTTGTTCTTCTTCTTGTTGTTATTATTATTATTATTATTATTATTATTATTATTATTATTATTATTATTATTCACAAAAATGACAATATGCACAGCAAACGAGATAACCATGCTGGGTTTCGTATCACAAATCACTAGCTGAACACTTCCCAAGCGTTTATGACTGCATGATGTATCGGCGGATTATGCGAGCAGTAAGGTGGCCTTCTGCAGCTGACCAATGGTGATCTTGTCAGCACCAATTTTTTTTTTTTGGAACAAATTTTATTGATTTTTAAAGACAAACAAACCATAATTAACCATTAAGTACATAAAACCTCTTTCCATTATTAATTTTACAAGTCAAGTAGAATATTATTTTATGCAACATAATTCTGTTTTACACCATTTCAATATAAACATATAAATATCTCTTAACAAATTTCTCATTATTTTTCTTTTCATATTCAATTTCATTGTTACTGTTATTATTTTCTATATTTATCCAGTTTATGGTCATCATCTTCATTCCTCTCTGACTTGATACCATTATTCTCATCCAACATTCCTCTGAGGTTTTATTAATTCTCAAACAAAACATAAATACACAACACACAAAAATATAAAACTTCTTTTAAGAAAGTAGTTTGGCCCCAGATTACCTCTCTTTGTATGGTCTTCAATTAAATTCGTGCTCATCTTATATACCATTACCTATCTTATTTACCATTCTATATCTTCTATATGACTTCTCCCCGCTTTTCATTCTTCTTATTTCTATTTTATTTAATTCATTTTAATTTAAATCATTGCATTTGTATTTTTTGTCCATTCTTTCCAAATTATCCATTTAACTCATTCCCTATAGTAAGAAAAATAAAAGAATTTCTCCTGAAATCACTGATCAGAGTATGATGCCTTTCTATCCTCCCCCTAAATTAATATTTAAAATAACGCCTGATACCCAATCTGATTCTGCTTAGTACATTCTACCTACTAACCTTCAGAGAAAAAATAATAAATTCATAATAATTTATATAATCAGATAATAAATCTAAATATTAAATCTTATAACATTCCAATTGTCTATTTCAAAAAACAAGTGCTACAATTTTATTAAATTTTAAAATCTGTCATTACTAAACATTTCAATATTTTAATCTTTTATTAATTCTTATAACATTCTAGTTTTCTATTTCTAATACATAGTACCATCTTATGTACCTTGCAGAATCTTCTTTTTTAAAAAAATTATACCTTACCCTTTATCCCTAAAAAAAAATCCTTTTTTCCCATCTTGATTCATACCTTTGTGGCTTTTCCCTTCTTTTTCCCTTCCTTTCTTATCCTCCCTGGACTCTTTACTCCCTCCCCCTCTACTAACCTCTGCCTTTTTAGCTTTCCCTCTCTGTTGTAATCCTTTCTCCTTTTGCTCAGTAACATTAAGTTGGTTTTGCAACTTATTTTTTCCTTTCTTAAGTGTTTTTTTAAGTCTTAAGTCCTTCATTTTCCTTCCTTCCTTTCTCCTTTCTCTCTTAATTAATTTTTTAGATTCACTGAAGATGGCGTCTTCTTCTTCTTCTTCTCCTTCTATTTCCTCCATCTGTTGTTGTGTTTGCTGATAATTAGCAAGCGCCATTTCTAAAGAAAGGAAAGCTTCTTTCACAGCGTCCTTACTTTCTTGATATTCCTTTCTAAGTTCATCATCAGATAAAGTCATACTTTGTTCTTCTTAGAGCAACCAAAATGTTTCAAAAGTTAAAACAATTCCTCAAAGTCCCAGAGACATCAATCAGTCCAAACAACGCACAAAGTTCTCGCTTTCTCTTCCTGGGGTGGTATCAGTAAAAGGGAAAAGAAAAAAAACCCAATCTGTATTTTACAGCCTTGTTGCAATCAATTTCTAGTCTCAAGATCTTCAAGGCATCTCCTCCAGTAAGATCTTAATTTTTTTTTCTTGTCCTCTCTCTTCCCACTTAAAACAAGAAGCCAAGTTTTTACCTTTTATAAAAAACAACAGGTTTCTCAATGGCCATTTGTTGATTCCAAAGGGAAGGAGAGTAAACTTTCCTTTCAGCACCTCAATTTTGCCGCTTGAAATCCTCCTCTGGAAACAAAGTATTTTTCAAAAAGTCATAGTTCTCAGGATTAAATGCCTCTTAAATCCTGGATCAGCTAAAAAACTTTCTCTTGTAAATTTTCTCCCCTCTTCCTCCTGCTCAGTCTTACCCAGCTGCCAGCTTCTTTGTGGCGGCCATTGCAGACAGCCACTCGACCGCCTTGGGAAAAGGGGGTTTTGCCGGCTGCGGAGGGGGTCTGCAACACCCCCAAACCCCTCACCAGCTCCCCCTATCTTCGGCTGCCTCTGCAAGGCAGCCTTAGCCTCCAAACCCATTCGGATCAGAGGCACCAAAACGGCTAGTGCGGCAGGGATCGTGCAGGATCGTGAAACCCTGCCGCTAGCGAAGCCGACAAACTGGAAGTTCCACCAATTGTTTTTAAGTGCTTGCCTAGGTCTTTAGGCACAGCACCCAGTGTGCCGAGTACCACTGAAACCACCTGCACTGGTTTATGCCAGAGTCTCTGCAGTTCAATTCTCAAGTCTTGATATCTGGTGACTTTTTCAAGTTGTTTCTCGATGATTCTGCTGTCACCAGGTATGGCAATGTCAACAATCCACACTTTTTTCTTCTCCGCAATGGTGATATCCAGGATAGTATATTCCAAAACTTTGTCAGTCTGTGTTCAGAAATCCCACAGTAGTTTTGCATGCTCATTTTCAACCACTTTTTCAGGCTTATGATCTCACCAGTTCTTTGCTACAGGCAGATGGTAGTTGTGACACAAGTTCCAGTGGACCATCTGAGCAGCTGTGTTGTGACATTGTTTGTAGTCAGTCTGAGCTATTGTTTTGCAACAGCTCAGTATATGATCAATGGTTTCATTCGTTTCTTTGAAGAATCTGCTTTTCTGGTCATCAACAGATTTTTTTTATTCTGGATTTGATTACATTGATTACATTCGTTCTGATGGCTTATTCTTGGGCTGCAAGAATCAGGTCTTCTGTTTCTTCAGTGTTCCGTTGGTCAGCCATAACCATATCTTTTCCTTATCTACTTTTCCTTGGATCTTTTCAAGGAACTGTCCATGCAGTGCTTTGTTACATCAGCTGTCAGCCCGAGTTTGCACCGCTGTTTTTCTATATTGATTCTTGGTTTGCTGCACTTTGAGCAGCTTCCTCTTGTTGACCTCCATCAAAGCTGGTTCAACACTGTCTTTCACATAATCTGCCAGAGCGTGCTTCTCTTCTTCGACTGTCTGCTTCACTTGCAAAAGTCCTCTGCCACCTGCTTTTCTGGGCAAATATAGCCTGTCGCTGTCACTACGCGGGTGCAGTTCATAGTGTATGGTCATCAGTTTTCTTGTTTTCCTATCCAAGCTGTCCAGCTCTGCCTGTGTCCATTTTATGATCCCAGCAGTATATCTGATGACGGGTATGGCCCAGGTATTTATAGCCTTGATGGTGTTACCACCATTCAGTTTGCTTTTTAGAAGTTTTCTGACCCTTTGTGTGTATTCTTTGTTGACCACATTTTTCACTTGCCCATACTTGATATTGTCCAGCTGCAGTATACCCATGTACTTCTAGGCTTTGGGTTGATGGCACTTGATGGTTTGTCCATTGGGCATTTCAATTCCATCACTTTCTATGATCTTCCCTTTCTTCAGTGCCACTGTGGCGCATGGATTTCAAGTTCTGATTTTCCGTATAACTTCAGATCATCCATGTACAGCAGGTGAGATATTTTCTGTGAATTTTTAGCAGTTTGATAACCCAGGTTTGTTTTCTGTAAAATTGTTGACAGGGAGGTCATGCTGATGATGAACAGCAGAGGTGACAAAGAATCACCCTGGAAAAATCCCTCTTTTGATGTTGACTGGTTCGTAGCTTTTACTTCCAATAAACAGTTCTGTTTTCCAGTGCTTCATCGCATTTGCAATGAAAGTACCAATGCACTTGCATATTCTGATGACATTCAGGCACTTGATGATCCAGCTGTGCGGTAGTGAATCAAATGCTTTCTTGTAGTCAATCCAAGTTGTATGCAGATTTGTTTTTCGGCTTTTGCAGTTCTCTAAAATCATTTTGTCGATCAGGACCTGATCTTTTGTGTCTCTGCTTCCTCATTTGTTTCCTTTCTGCTCTACTGGCAAGATGTTATTTGCTTCTAGGTAGTCCTGGATCCTGTCAGCTATGATGCCAGTCAGCATCTTGAACATGGTTGGCAGACATGTTATTGGCCTGTAATTTGCAGGTGTTGCCCCTTTTGCTAGATCCTTCTGTACCAAGTAGGTTTTCCCAGCTGTTAACCATTCACTGATGTTTCCTGTCTGCAGCATCTCATTGAATTGTTCGGCTATTTTTCTGTGCAGGATGATCAGGTATTTGAGCCAAAAGCCATGCAGTTGATCATTGCCAGGCGATGTCCAATTCTTGACTTTTTTCACCCTGTTGCTTAACATTTCAGTAGTTATTTCCAGTTGGTCCATTTTTTGATCCATCCAGCATTTTTGTTGTAACATTTCTCAGTCTTCCATAGGTCTTTCCAAAACTGAGTCGTTGACATTTTTTCACGTTTTTAAATTTTCGTATTCCCCGTCTGATTCAGACTCTGATAGAACTGTCTTTGGTTGATTGGAACAATTGATTTTGTTTGTACTGGATGACTCTGGCTTCATATCTTTCAATTTTTCTTGCTGTTGCTGTTATCTGCTGCTTCACAATTTCCAATGCTTTGTCATTTTTTCTTGTGCTGAGCCCACATTTTTTTATCAGATGTTTCTTGATCTTGCTGTTCTTCAGCTTTTTCTCCTGTAAATGCTTCAATTTGCTTGCATCTGCTTGCAGGCTCTTGATTTTCAACTCCAGCCTGATTTTCACTGTGGTTTTCCAGTCAATTTTCTCGGGGGCTGCGGCTGTTGAATCCCTAGTTCTTCTGTTACTATGACTGCTGTACTGTAGGCAAGCTGATTTGTTTGTTCAATTGATGTTATCTGGATTGCTGCAAGTACGTAGTTCGCATCTATCATCAATGGAGCCAAATATTTCCTTGGCAATCTTCAATGTTGGAAGCCTTCTTCTTTCTGCATTTGTTGCAGCGTGTGCCAAGATTTTAGCTTTCAGTTCTTGCTGCCTGGCATTGAGTACTCCTGGTGTTTCAATGATGACTTCAGGTCCTTGCTGATCCTGTTTTTGCAAAATATCTGCATTTTCTTCAAATCCAGGCTGTTCAGTTGCTCCTGATGTTATTGATGTATTTTCTACTGACACTTCAGCAGTCTGCTGTTCAGCAGTCTGTGTTCCCATTTCACAATTTTTCCATATTTCTTCAAGTTTGACTTCACTGAGCACTTTGTTCTGAATGATGAATCATTGTTGATCGGCTAATTGTAATTCAGTTATCCTTGAGTCTGGGTATTCTTGTTTCCATAACTTGTACATCCTTTTTTGATAGCTTCGTTTTTCTGGTTCTGCTTTCTAGTAGCATTTCATTACAGTGCAGTTCTCTGACATGATTTATTTCTGCCGCTTCTGAGGTTGTTCAGCTTCTAGTAGCTCTGCAGGCCCATGCCCTGGTTGCTTAGCTATGGGACCCATGTCCTGTAGCCTACTTGTCAATGGAAGCCCAGGTTCTCCAACACCTGATGCGGTCCTTGTTAACCCAGGTGATATCCGAACCAGTATAGGCTTCTTTCGGTTGTGTTTCACCATGATTCATTGCATGGGTTGTTGGGTGCACTCAGTTCTGCTCCTCGGCCTAGACCTCTCTGACATGGTTGGACTTGCTGGCAGTGTGCACTACTGCCAGCCCAGCTCTCAGCTTCATTGGAACATTTAAGACCCCTACCACATCAATGAGCCCCCCCCCCCCAGGGGATTATGATGGTGATGATGATGATGATGTCTGACTGTCAACAATTCTGGGTGGTTCACCTTCTCCTCCTCTTCCATTATAACTCAGCCATTCACATTCCAGCCAGTTTATCTATACCTGAACCTTCTTGCCAAGGCAGATTTATTTACAGGAAATCTGTTAACTTTGATTATGCTTCCTTAAAGGTAAAGATTCCCCTGCACATATATCAGAAGTAATATTCAGGAGGTGCTGATCAGTTCTGGAGAACCAGTAATGAAAATTTTGAGTCGTTCAGAGAACCAGCAAATACCACCTCTGACTGGCCCTGCTCCCATCTATTCTCTGCCCCCTGAGTCCCAGCTGATTGGCTGGGTCTTCTTTTGTTGCCCTACATAGGAAAACAGAGTTGGAAAGCAGGTTAGTGGGGTGGGAAGGGAATGGGATTTTGCAGTGACCTTCCCCTGGAGTGGGGTGAGAATGGAGATTTTACAGTATCCTTCCCCTACCATGCCCACCAAACCACACCCACAGAACCAGTAGTAACAATTTTTGAATCCCACCACTGACATATGTTGTTTCCGGCTCTAGGGAGTGGTGCTCATCTCCATTTTATAGCCGAACAGCCAGCACTGTCCAAAGATGTCTCCGTGGTCATGTGGCTGGCATAATTAAACCTTTGGCACATGACTGAACACCGAAGGCACACGGAACGCTGTTATTTTCCCACCAAAGCGGTCCCTATTTTTCTACTTACATGCTTTCAAACTGCTAGGTTGGCAGAAGCTGGGCAAGTAACAGGAGCTCACTCCGTTATGTGGCATTAGGGATTTGAACTGCTAATCTTTCCGATTGACAAACTCAACGTCTTAGCCACTAAGCCACTGTGTCTCTTATGCTCCCTTAGCTATGTGTATCACACAGATCTATAAAATAATTTATTTCTGGTCAGTCCAAACAGCTCACCCTGTTTCAACCTTTTTCTCAGAGGAACCTTTGTAGTTTGGTTATTCTTTTATACTATGCCTCATAACACCATGAAAATCTGTTTTATATGTACTCTTCCTCAATTTACCTCTCAGCTGAGATAACATTTGCAAAGGCTCCCTTGTCTTAAGAGCCACTGACTGCCCATTGTGAATTGCTGTTTCCTGCTCAGAAAGCAAAATTTGCTGGTAAGAAGATAGGAATTGTACATTCTTTATTTATTAAACAGACTGTCTTCAAGATTTTTTCCCCCTACAGTATGACTTTAGAGCAAAGTTTGTAAATGAATATAAAGTAGCAAATTTCCAGGGAGTGAGAAAACACAGTATGCATGTCAGAGATCCAGCAGACCTTTGGCAAGGGATATCCCGTTTTCTAACACATTCTTTTTCTTCTAAGCAAGCAAGATATGGAGATACAGGATTGAGGCTGAAAAAATCTGAATGGCTTTTAGATGGCACAAAAGGTAACCCTTCTGGAACCCAGTTGGCTTGAAACCTTACAAAAGTGTAAAAAGGAATAAAAAACTTTTCCACTGATGGAAGATGAATGGACAGGACTTTGCAGCATGGCTTACAATGCCTGTGGCATGTTTCTGTGCTTGCCAGAAGACAATCTGGCAGATATTTATGTAAGAACAAGCTTTTGACAGTGCTTGAAGAACAAGTGTGAGGAATGAAGCAGCAATTACCTACTGAGTATAGTAGTTTCATGCAACAGAGTACTGCATGCAGAAAGAAATAAAAATCAGATAGCAAATAATAGAAATATATTTGGAGATTGGTGTTTATCTTTTAAAAGAAAGCGAATCTTGTATTTAGATAGAAAATATAAACATTTAATCTGTTTTTAGCAAAAGGGTGAAAGGCCATGTAGTGTGTTAGACCATGTGAATCTACTTCATTACTAGGGTTGGGCTTGGGGAGAGAGGGGGGGGAGATAGAGAGGAAGGAAAGAAGAAAGAAAGAAAGAAAGAAAGAAAGAAAGAAAGAAAGAAAGAAAGAAAGAAAGAAAGAAAGAAAGAAAGAAAGAAAGAAAGAAAGAGGAGGAGGAGCAGGAGGAGGAGGAGGAGGAGGAGGAGGAAAAGGAGAAGGAGAAGAAGAAGAAGAAGGAGAAGGAGAAGGAGAAGGAGAAGGAGAAGGAGAAGGAGAAGGAGAAGGAGAAGGAGAAGGAGAAGGAGAAGAAGGAAGGCAGGCATAGATAAAGAGAGAGAGCAAGGGAAGGAGAAAGGGGAAAAGAAAAAATATCTAGGCATAAGGAATAGGAATTGAAAAATACAAGAGCTCTGAGAACATCACTTTAACCAATTATAGGTCTTATGGATAGAAAGAAAGAGAGAATTGCAAAGAAGTCATTGAAAGGAGTCCCTGCAGTAACTGACAGCACCTGTTGTGATCTTCAAAATCTTCTAACCCAAGAATCTTTTATCCCTTAAAATACTGAGAACTGCTGGTACCATTTCCAGTAGTTTGTGTAGGCAAGAAATATAATAACCGCTTGCTTAGGTCAGATTCCACTAGAGTAGGGGTCCTGAACCCCTGGTCCACAGAACAGTGCCAGTCCATGATGCACCAGAAACCAGGCCATGGAAATAAGTAATCCCCATCTGCACAGGTGCAGGATGCAGGTAGCATGTGAAACCACACCCCCTCTGGTCCGCGGAAAACCTCTCTCCATGGCATCAGTCCCTGATTGGGGCTGCTACACTACAGCATTTCTGATCTAGTCTCTATTAAAAAAAAGCAGCCTTACCTTGCCTTGCCTTGCCTTTCTTACACCATTACTTAGATCAGGTCCTACTTCCCCCACACATTCCAGCAGAATATTCTACTACTTTCAGGATTGATTTGCAATGCAATCTATGGCAATTTAGTATTGAAGAGCAAGATTTCATTTCAGAGATCTACTACCCCCTTTCTATTCCCTCCAAGGAGATGAAAGTTCAGGAACTCTGTCGAAAGGAAGTTGATTACAATGAACAACTTCAAAATTAGAGATCCCTTGCCTATACCCTTAATGGCTTTCTTGGTGACATCTGGTCGCTTTCATTATGTCCAGAAAGCTGGCTAAGCAGCCACTTGAGCATGTTTAGTTTCTCAGTTTCATCTGACAGTGAGCCACTGCTTTTAGCATTGTTGCAGAGACGTCTTCAGAAAGATGATGAGGCAAAGATTAGTTGTAGTTATGCTGACTAACAAATTTAAAGAATCCCAACAGGGCGACAAGAAGATTCTGCAGATTATTACTTGACAGAGGACAAAGGTCAGCTTTTATTTGCTTGCTACATTCAATAAACATTTCAGTTAACAGGCACTGAAATAAACATGAACACATAAAACATTGACTTTTAGCCAGGGGATCACTGATAAAAGGAACTGAGTGTGTCAACTCCTTTTAGGAGGTCAAACATTTTGGCAGTATTAGCAGAATAAGCTAACATTAATATTTCTGGAGGTTAGCATCTAAGAAGTGAAGCAGAATGATGGCTACCTTAATGCTTCCTGGATGCACATCTCCAAATGACTAAACAAGTGTTTGCTGAAAACATACATAATTAATTACTTATTATGAGATAGAAATAAGGGGAATTCATAGCTGTGAGAAAATACGGTCAGATGCATTTTTGAATATTGTGCTCGGTTCTGGGTGGTGCAGTATTAGAAAACTTTAGACAATGTTCAGTGAAGAGCAGTAAGGGTGATTAGGAACCCTGGAGAAACAGATTGAGGGCCTTGTGTAAGTTTAGTATTGAGGAGAAAATATTTATTAACTTTGTTAGGGATAACATTGTTTACCCTAATTGGTTTAGGTAAAATAATAAATATGTTATCATGGTTTGTTAGTTAAAGTGTCTGCAACTTTAACTGTAGGAATGTAATTAAGGGAGTCATTGTAATAGCACCATAAAAGAAGCAAGACAATAGCAGCTTGCTCTCTCTGGCTTTATGATCCCTAATTACTGGATGGATTCAAGACTGCGTTTTTCTCCTACTGGAAAAGGAGAGAGAAAGGACTGATTTATTGTAAGTGAACTGACATTGGATATTCTACATGGACTTTGCTAATTGAACATCCCTGAATGGACTGACTAAACAATACATGACTAATGGACTGTTATTTTGACTATGCTAAAAACTCTAAATGGAATAAACTATATTTTGATAGCACAAGCGTATCTGTTATTTTTACTGTATGTTAACAAACATACAAACTTATCTCACTCATTTATCTGTGTGCCTATCTGACTAACGCTGCACATTCTGTTTAGCTTGTCTCCTTAACCCTGGTTGGGGAACACAGGCTTAACACTGGTCATGGGCCCAGAGGCTGCAAAGTCAGTTTAACGAGGATAAAGCAGATTTATGTAAAAGTGAGAGTTTGTGTTGTTACACAGTACAGTAAACAGACAGCTTTGTTTTATTAATTATAGTTTTATATCCATATAAGAAAACATGGCACAAGTCAATCTACAAAGTTTGTACCTTATATCCAAGCTGGATGGAACAAACTATGTATCATGGTTTATAAAATGTAGTCTACTTCTACGAAGAGAAGGTCTGTGGAACATAATTGAAAACCCACCAAACGTAGAGGAATGGGATCCAGAGATAGAGGAAGATAGACAAAACATAGAAGACTTTAAGCAGAAAAATGAACAAGTTCTTTGCATAATAGGACTAACACTGTCTGACCAGCAACTTGTTCATATCTGTGGAGAGCAAACGGCTGTTGGGTGTTGGCAGAAGCTGAAGAGGATTTATGTCTGAGATAACGTTGGTGCTAACATGGAAGCTTTTCAGGACGCATCTCCAGACGAATGGTGATATGCTTAGTCATTTGAATTCTATAAAAAGCATTTTTCAAGAACTGCATGAGAAAGAGATTATTTTCTGTGAACTACACCAAGTCTACATAATTCTATCTTCACTAGACGAAAATTATGATAATTACCTCACTTCCCTTGAAATTTTGCCTAAAGAAAGTTTAACTTTAACTGATATAACTGGCAGATTGATTGAAGAGGCAAGAAGAAGACTTGAAAGAGACCAGTTAAGGAGGGAGCAACCTCAAAAAGAAGATAATGAATCTCCTACTGCATACGCAATTAAAAAGTGTTTTAATTGTGGAGGAAGAGGACATTTGGCAAGATTTTGTAAAAAGGCAAAACGCCAGAATGCTGGCCAGAATACTAAAAGTCATCAAAAGATAAATAAAAATTTAGAGTTAGCCATGTATATTAACGGAGCTGTAAAAAATAATTTATGGGTGGTTGACAGTGAAACATCCCACTGTATAAGAAATGATAACAAAAATTTTATTAAAATGTCCAAGAGTACACAGCAGATATCATAAGCCAATGGCTGGAAACTGAAAGCTAAAGGTCAAGGTATAGCATATTGTTCTTTCATAAAAGAGAATGTAAAAATGTTATATGTACCACAACTAAGTTTAATTTAATTTCAGTTACAATTTTGGTTAAACTAGGATATGTAATTACCTTTAAGGGAGATAACTGCACAATTGAAAAAGAAGATAAGAAAATTACTGCATCTTTTAGAGGTGAATTATATGTGTTAAATGATAATGGTTTAGAGGTGGCTAACATGGTTTATGATAATAAGAAACCTCATGATGAATATATTCACTTGCTACACCAACGGCTAGGGCATTTAAATTTTAAAATGCTTAAGAAAACTGTTGAATTATCTCAAGGAATAAGTTTAAAACCTTGTTATAAGTATTTGCAATGTTATGCTTGTAATCAAACAAAACCAAGGTCATACCAGCTAATAGAGTTGATGGATTTACTACCAAAGAGCCTTTAGAGATAGTATTTGCCGATTTAATAGGTCCGAAAAAACCAAGTGTAGGAGGAGCTCGATACATACTAAGTATAATGGACTACTATTCTAGATATGGGTTTTGCTATTTAATGAAAAGCAAAACTGAAACGTATCTAAATCTCTTTAATTGGATAAAATTTGCAGAAAGGAAAACTAAAAAGAAATTAGTAACTCTTATAACAGATAATGGTGCAGAATTTACAAATAATAAATTCCAGAATAGACTAAGAATGTTAGGTATTCAACATAAAAAGTCTGCACCATATAGGCCACAACATAATACCTTTATAGAGAGACGAGGCCAAACACTGCAGTCAATGGCACGTACTATGTTGTCTGATTCAGGATCACCTGACAATTTGTGGGGAGAAGCAATAATGTGTGGTAATCATATATTAAATAATGTTGTTAATTCAACAACAGGTGAATTACCATTCACACTGTGGCATGGTACAAAACCTGATTTAAGTTACATGCACACATTTGGAGCACCAGCATGAGTGCATATCCCTTCACAACTTAGACAAAAAGGATAGCATAGAGCTAAAAGATTATTTTTTGTAGGATATGAATCTAATCACAGATCTTATAGATTCTGGGAACCAGGCACATCTAGACTTTACACCAGTGCTAGTGCAAAATTCCTAGAACATATAGGATGGAATAGATTAGAGCAAGATTTAAATAATGAAGTAATTATTGAACCCTACAAAAGGCAGAAAGAACAGACTAGTTATAAGAAGAGTCCAATTCAAGAAGAAGTCCACAAAGAACAAATAGAATCAGAACAAGAAGAAACAGTTGATCAGGAAGAGTTAGATAATCAAGAACAGTTAATAAATGAAAGTCCACCTATAAGTCCTGTAAAACCTAAACATACTACACGTGTAACTAAACCACCTGATAGGTATCAAGCAAGTATAGTTTGCCAAGTAACTAAAGTTCCAACTAGTATAGATGAACTTAAGATATATCCTGCTAAGGATCAGGAGAATTGGCAAAAGGCAATGGAAAAAGAACTAAATTCATTAAAGGTAATGAAAGTATATGAAGATGCCAAATTACTTCCAGGAGAAAAATCCATTGGGTGCAAATTGATATTGAAAGTAAAAACTGGAAATGATGGGACTGTTTCCCATAAAGCTAGGTTGGTAGCTCAAGGATTTAATCAAACTGCATCTGATTACGATGAAGTTTTTGTATCAAAAATTAAAGCAACATCTTTGAGAGCAGCTTTAGTGTGGGCAGCTAAGAAAAACTATGTCATTAACCATTTAGATGTAGAAACTGCTTATTTGCATGTACCATTGCAGCACAATATATATTTGAAAAAGCCAATTATTATAAAAGACAATAAAGTAAATAGTAATAATTGTTGGAAACTCAAAAAGAGTCTTTACGGGTTGAAACAATCTGGTTTTGAGTGGAACCAATATATTATGAAAGAGTTAAACAATATAGATTTTAAATCTGGTTTAGCAGATCCATGTGTGTTTAAAAGAGAAAATAATGGAACGGTGTCATTATTGTTATTATTTACAGATGACATTGCTTTGATAACTAAGACTAATAATGAAGCTAATGAGATTATATCATTATTAGCCAAAAAGGTAAAATTGAAGCATTTAGGTGAAATTAAAAGGAATCTAGGATTGACAATTAACAAAACAAAAAATGGATTTAAGATATCTCAAGAAGATAAAATTTGCCAATTAATTAAAACGTATAAAATGGAACTTTGTAAACCGGCAAAGACTCCAATGAGTCAGGAAGTTTGCCAAACTAATGATCAAAGTCCCAAATTTGATAAGTCTATATATCAATCTTTGATTGGTAGCTTATCATATATAAGCAATTGGTCTAGGCCAGATATAGCTTATAGTGTTAATCAGCTGGCACGTTTTAATTCAGATCCACATCAATGTCATTGGCAATCATTAAAGAGAATTTTAAGATATCTTAAAGGAACAATGAGCCATGCATTGTATATAGAACCAAAGGGTGATTTGATTCTTAGTGCCTATGCAGATGCAAGTTTTACAACTGACATAAACACTAGAAAATCAACATCTGGGATGGCTATATTATTTGGTAAGACACTAATAGGGTGGAGGTCAATCAGACAACAGCATATCAGCTTGTCCACGATGGAAGCGGAATTTTCATGTCTGTCATTACTATGCACTGACTTAATTTTGTACAGTTATTATTTGACATGGGTATAACTGTTAAAGATTCCATTATTGTGTACGAGGACAACCAGGCAGCCATAAAGTTAGCTACTAGTATTGCTGTAAAAACTAGATCAAAGCATACTGATTTAAGATACTTAAATGTTAGAGAATCTGTAAAAAATGGGCTAATTAAATTGGAATACTGCATGACAGAAGAAAACATTGCAGACCAATTTACAAAAGCTCAAGGAGTAATTAAGTTTAAAGAGAGTTGTAACAAATATGATTTAAAGATGTAAATAATGTAAATAATCCCTAACTAGTTTAGGTAAAATAATAAATATGTTATCATAATTTGTCAGTTAAAGTGTCTGCAACTTTAACTGTAGGAATCTTTTCACATCTTAATAAGGTAGTGACTTTGTATTTATTTGTGGTTCAGATGGCTCAGGGAAAGAAACTATTTGTTATTTTAGTGGTGTGGGATTTTATTGACCTAAAGCGCCATCCAGACAGCAGCAGGACAAAAAGATGATTGCCAGGGTGTGAGGGGTCTTCTATGATGGCTTTGATTCTGCTTTGGTAGTGGGACCTGGTTAAGTCTTCCAGGGAGGGCAGAGGGCAACCAATGATCTTTTGAGCTGTGTTTATCACTCTCTGTACAGTTTTCCTGTCCTCAGCTGAGGAGCCTGCATACCACACACCCAGACAGTATGTCAGAGTGCTCTCCACAGAGGCTTTATAGAAAGCCAGCAACAGCTTCTTATCCAGATTGTTTTTCCTGAGAACCTGCAGGAAGTGCAGCTGCTGCTGCGCCTTCTTCACTATGGCCTTGGTGTTAGGGGACCAGGAGATATCAGCTGAAATATGGATGCCAAGGAATCTGATTGTAGGGACAGTTTCCACTTGTTCTCCATTGATGATGAGTGGGGCATGGTCCTGTCCATGTTTCCTGAAATCCATAATTAATTCTTTGGATTTATGGACATTCAGTGACAGATTGGTCTGTGAACACCAGACAGATAGGTTCTCTACTTCTGCCTACATGCCATCTCAATATTGTTGGCCGAGCAGGAATAAAGATAGACGGGGAAGTGATTGAAGCCATGAAACGGGCCCCTTTGTCAGTCAACAGGAGTGCTGATTTATCATAAACTTATCAGGACCCAAGGACGTGGCAGCGCAAGGAAACAACAACCAATGGTTTAATAGTTGGCCATCAACACCCAATCAACAAATTTTTTAAAAAGTTGCACCTGACCAGGCACCACATAAATACTAGCATGAGTCTGAAAGCTCAGGAGACAAAAAATTCTGGTCTTGATGACTGACCCAAACTAGATCTGTTGGAATGCTTTAAGATGCGCCCTTGCATTAGATGAGAGCTTGGAGTTCTTTTATAATTCTAAACCCAGACACTGGTGTGCTTTCCTGCCATTCTGATTCAACAGCATATAATTGCTCTCAAGATGTACTGGATTAAAATAATTTCCAGGGCTTATTTGGCATGGCTACTTTCAAAGCAGGCTAGAGAAGACTGGAGTTGGCTATCTAACACCTTAGGAAAAAGCCTTTTTTAAACATAACATTTACATTTTAAAATCAGAAGCTTTTTCTTCCCCTGTTTCTCATTTTTCTTAAAAGGCAGAAAAGTTAATTTCAGTCCCTCCTTCCCTCAAAATAGAAATGAATGTTGCTTGAATGTTGCAAATAAGTACATAATTTGGAAGGGGGATAAGTTGATAAAGGAACACATGCAGATGAACATGCAATTGGAAGCAGAAAATTCTCAGTAGATGTTCATAGGCATAATTAAATTCTTGAACGCAGTAACTGACTTAACCATTGATAACCTCCTAGTAACTGTGAAAATATTAATAATGTGAAAACAACAAATGCTTGAGATAGCCCCGAGCATAATTGCATTTGCATATTTTCTTTTTAAAAAATAATATATGTTATAATGGCTTAAATAAACCTGAAAAATGGCCAAGATTTTAGAGTACATTTTGTGCTAACATTTCCCAGTTTATAGTCCACAGAAACATGATACAGCAATTTTGCTGATATTATTAACCATTGATCAAACAGGAAACTATTTGTGAGTCTGACAAACATTCTTTCATAAAACACAGAATAAGATACAACACTTAGTCATACATAGGTTATGAATAAGAAATCAAATCATGCTGAGGAACAAATAAAACAATACAAATTGTAAAAATACAAGCAACACGGTTATAGTTATAAGTTAATGATGTCATCAATTACCAAGCATATAGGAGTATGAGAAGAAATGTGCCAATTAAATGTCCTGATTAATAAGAGATACAGATGAGGCAGTTCTTTGTGATGCTTAATCAGGTTATTGGCAGAAAAATATTTTTGAACTATTGAATTTTGTACAATCATAGGAATTTTTCCATGCACATCCTACAAGACATGCTCACTAATCTCTGATGCTCTATTAATTTCTTCTGGAAAACTTGTCCATAAATTAGTTCCTGCTCAACTCTTATCACCAATCAGATTTGACCAGCATTGAATAAAAAGAACAAAACGTAGATATGATTTATAGGAGAAATACTGTATATGGTAAAGTTTAGCAATGCAATGGCCATAGCTTTTTTTTTAATTTTCTGGGCATTGCTGTAGCTCCCCACCTAATTACTTGCTTTTTTTTTTTTGCTATTGGAGACATTTCTCCTCCTTCCATCCATTGGATTTCTTCAAGCGCAGATTGTGGTTCTCCTCTGTGGGCCTGCTGGAGGTGGAAACAGGACAGACACCCTCCTCCAGCGCTGTGCCTGCCAAAATGGGGCACAGGAAGGTTCATCCTCCATTTTGGCCAGCAGAGTATGCTGCAGGAGGATGTCCAGGCCAAAAATCTCTATTGTCCCATGTGCCCTGAGCAAGTTCTGAACAAAATAGAGCCCTTTGGCATGAAACTTTTGGTTCACAAAATATTTTATGTAAAGTTAATCCATAGGAAGAATAATAACAAGAGACCACACAAACTGTCAGCCTCAAGATATCTTCCATAATATATATATTCTGCATCCTAACTATTGCATCTTCTCTGCTGCTATGCCAATCTATTTCTTTCGGCTGTCATTAGCAACAGAGGGAAGGGGGAACTTGGAGGGGAAGAAAGCTGGTGGTGTTTTGCATTCCTTTGCTGTGGGTAGCAAGGGGAGGGGGATTCCTGTCTTTAACTTTCCATTTCTTGGCTAGCTTCTATCCCCTTTGCGCAACTGCGAACTTTTATCAAAATATGTCAAGGTCAATGGACAGAAGCCTCATCACCACCTGGAGATGGCCACATGATCATATTCAGAACTTTTAATTGGAAGAGTCATTTGGACTTTGGGGGGTGGGAGCATATCCATTCCTTTGTTTTTGTGATCTGTGCGCCAATTTCTTAGATTCGGAATTAAATGTGTAGCTTTCACTTTATTTTCCAGTAAAAGGATAACTTTGCTCTAACCCATGGAGTCTGAGTATTTCTTTCTTGGATTTTGAAGGGAGCACAGACTGACACAAACTTTGTGTGGCTCTTAGCTGTCTGAAACAACTTTGGAAGCATTTAAGACTAATTATTTATTTTATTTTACTATTATTTATTCACACACACACTGAAATTGCAACATAATACATGACTAGATAACTAAAGATAATAGCAAAGAGAATTATATACAAGCTGCAGAATACTTGGCAAATGCAGGTCGAGGCATCAGAACTAATCATTACTGTTAGGTTCTGCGCATGGGCGCAAGGAACAGAAGCGAGATGGTGAACAGTGAACTTCAACATTTTATTCATCATTCTGAACAGAGCAAAAACCTAGGGCAGCAGCAGCCTTTTTATAGGCAAGCTGTTGATCTAATAACCAATGAGAAACGTGGAGTGTTAACCCCTTTAACCAATGAGAGTGGCTCGTTAACAGCCAATCAGATTCTCCTGAATGGACCAATCCGATATTGCTATTATCGGCCAATCAGAAGTGCAGGATTAGAACCCTGCTATTTCTAAAGGTTTGATAAAACTTTATTTAAGCGTTTATTAGTTCATAACACCCCTTCCCCCCGGGTTCCGTTTAAGGGGTGCGGTGACGTAATCCCTGAGGTATGAAGGTTGTTTTGACTGTCTATTGGATTTACGCTGTCCCACCGGTTCCTGTCTGTAACCCGGTTTCGGCGGGACGTTTTTGGGCAAGTCGGGTGCCGTTGGTTCCTCATTGGATGACTCGATGCCGCTAATGTTCTCGTTGTTGTCCTCTGATCTTTGCGGGCTTGCCTCTGTTGAGGTGTTTCTCTATGGTGAGGACACGCCCCACCTTGATTCTTCTTCATTCGTTACGCCCGATTGTTGACTTCTTTCGCTCCTGCTTTCTGCCATCTCGAATTCGGTTTCTTTGACATCCCCTCCCCCCTCAGTTTGGGAGTTATCGGAGTTGCAGAAACTAGGTTGTAGCCTTGAGCGAAGCTGATCTATATGGCGTTTCCATATTTTTCGCCAGAAAGGTTTCTGGCGAAAACTAAGTCATCTATCTTGAACTCACAGCTTTTTCCGCTAGATCTGCAGGGTTTCTCTGGCTCATAAGACAGGTGAAGTCAGTCGAGGTGGGAACAGAGTTTGCGTCCCATTAATAGTTCAGCTGGAGTCTTGTTGGTGACGCTGTGCAGAGTGATGTGTTGGAGAAGGAGTATTCTGTTTATTTTATCTTCAATGTCCCCATAGTCCATTTTGTAGAGGGTTTTTTTAACAAATTGTACCATGCGCTTGGCTCTTCCATTTGCCGCAGGGTGCGCTGGTGAAGTTAGCGCATGGCGAATACCCCGGTCCGCTAAGTATTGTTCAAAGGGTAGAGCGGTAAACTGGGGTCCATTGTCGGAGACCAGAATGTCTGGCAGAATAGCCTGTTCAACTTCCGGATGATGGACTCAGTTGTAGTACTCTTCATTTCATGGATTTTGAGCAAGTTGGAATAGGCATTAGTAGGAACGTATGTCCCTTAGTAGGTCCCGCAAAGTCAATGTGGATGTGGGACCACGGCCCCCGGGGTGTTTCCCATTCTGTTGGAGTTGCTTTAGGTGGGGCATTGCTAACTTCTTGGCACTTTAAACAAGTCTTTACCCAGGCTTCGATCTGTTTGTCGATGCCCGGCCACCACGCGTAGCTTCGTGCAAGCACTTTCATACGCACGATGCCGGGTTGACCCTCATGCAGTGTTCGTAATACTGTTCATTGTAACCGCTCTGGGACGAGGACTCTATCCCCCCATAGGATGCAGCCTTTTTGCGAAAAAAGTTCTGTTTGCCGGTTCTTGAAGGGGGTGAAGTCGTCAGGGGTTTGTTCTACTGGCCATCCCCATTCGACCCAGCTAAGAACTCACGTTAAGATAGGATCACGTTTTGTTTCGATCGCGATATCTCTAGCTGTTAGCGGTGGTGAATGTAGAGGTTCAATCTGGAGTGTCGTAAGGGTTGGAGTGTCGTCGATGGTTTCTGGAAGTGGTGCTCGGCTCAGTGCATCAGCGTGGGGAATGGCTTTCCCCGGGCTGTGTTGCAGCTTATAATTGTACTCCGACCAGCGGGTCATTCTAGGTGATAATATATAGGGGGTTGGCTTGTCTCCTGCTATAATTCCCAGCAAAGGTTTGTGGTCAGTAACAATAGTAAAAACTCGTCCATATACATATTCATGAAACCGTTTCATAGCAGATACAACAGCAAGAGCCTCTTTATCGATTTGACTATAGTTACGTTCAGCCTTTGATCGGGTCCTTGAAAAATAGGCAATAGGGGCTTCACTGCTGTTTGATAACACATGACTCAAAATGGCTCCTACTCCAAACGGTGTCGCGTCACATGTAATTGTTAAAGGCAAAGTCTCGTTATACTGCATTAAAACAGCATCTGAGGTTAATAAGTTTTTCACTTGTCAGAACGCGTGCTCCTCTCGGTGCCCCCAGACCCAGGTTGCTTTTATGTCGAGAAGTCTATGTAGGGGCTCAGCTATGGTTGCTTTGTGGGGCAAGAAGATGTTGTAAAAATTAATGAGCCCCAGGAAAGCTTGGAGATCAGTCTTATTTCTGGGTCTTGGGCATTCTTGATTGCTTTTAGTTTGCTATTGGTGGGGTGAATGCCTTGTTTATCTATTAGGTACCCCAGGAACTCTACTTTATCTGTACACAGTTGACATTTTTTTTTTTTAACCTTAAGGCCGGAGTCTTTAAATTTCTGGAGAACCAATTTAAGATGCACTTTTAGTATTTCTCTATTCGGGGCAGCAATTAAAATGTCATCAAAGTATGGTACGACCCCTTTTATCCCCTGCAAGAGTCTCTCCATCAAACTCTGAAAAATCCCTGGGGCTACGCTAACTCCAAATTGGAGTTGGTTGCACTTAAATGCACCTCGGTGCGTAACGAACGTTTGTGCCTCTGCTGTTTTTTTTATCTACAGGAAGTTGTTGGTACGCCTGTGCTAAATCCAATTTAGCGAAGACTTTTCCGCCCCCCAGGGAATGGAGGAGGTGTTGTACCACTGGCATCGGATAAGCATTCTGTTGAAGGGCGTGATTCAGGGTGGCTCAGTAGTCCCCACAAATCCTTAACGATCCATCCAGTTTGATGGGTATTACGATTGGGGTTTCCCAATGAGCATGGTCTGTTGGTTCTAAAACACCCTGGGCTATTAATTTATCAAGCTGCTCGTCAATCTTTGGTTTAAGGGCAAAAGGTACCTGACGAGGCTTAAGGCGGATGGGGGCTACTTCAGGGTTAAGGTTAAATGATATCGGGGTGACCAATTGTAATGGTTTGGTGTGCCTCTTCTCGTTTTGTTGAATTGGCTAGTGGTTTATTTCTGTAGGAGTGGTTGTTCCATTGGTGGTTCAAATGTTCCCAACTCACAGGATGATTTCCTGTGGTTTGGCGGTAGTTGGTCCCCTCTGAAATGGGCTGGATCCTTGCTTGCTTCTACAGACCTTTCCGATATGGCCTCTTTTCCCACAAACATGGCAGAGTGCGTCGAGGAATTTGCAGTCTGATCGTGGGTGGTTTGCCCCACAACCTGCGCATTGATGCTGCAGTTTCTGATTACGCTGGTGGCGTTGGTCTCGTTCAGACCGGAGTCGGTTGATCACTTTCTGATGATGATTCGAGGTCCTTGTGGTGGGTTGCCATTGTATGTCCCTCTAGGCAAGGTGAGGTTTCGCCGGCCAGTTAGCGGAGCGGGGCGTTGGTGCGGCGCATTCGGGCAGCCGACTTCCTGGTTGCTTCTGCTGCAGTAGCTTCAGTGATGGTATCTGCAAGGCTGATGTCACCTTTTGCCATCAGCTTAATTTGCACGTGCAGTGCATCTAGTCCCAGAACTATTTGGTCTCTTAGAGCTTCTTCGAGGTCAGCGAACCCGCAAAGGGCTCCCAGGTTCCGGAGATCCGCGACGAAATCTGCAACGCTTTCTCCTTTCTGCTGGTCTCTCTGGTAAAATTCATGTCTTCGGACAAGCGTTGGTACGGTAGGTGCATAGTGGGCCCGTAGGAGGAGCTCGAGGATGTCCCAGTCCATGGATTTCACCTCAGCCGGTTTCGCCAGTGCCTTAGCCCTCTTAAAAATGGCAGGTCCACAGTGGGTCAGGAATTCCACTCGCTTTTTTCCAGTAGTGGCATCCTTCAAGTTGTTGGTCTCCAGAAACATCTGGAACTGGTCCATGTATGACTGGTCCCAGTCTTCTTGTGCCTGGTCAAATGGAGCGGGTGGTATGGTGCCGCCGGACATGGTTTCCGCCATTGATGTGCCTTCAGCCACATGTTCTGTTTGGTGCTCTGTAGTGTTCAGTCAGCTCTGACGTCTCCGTATCCCATCCTCATCGCTAGTGTTAAGTTCTGCGCATGGGCACAAGGAACAGAGATGAGATGGTGAACAGTAAACTTCAACTCTTTATTAATCATTCTGAACAGAGCAAAAACCTAGGGCAGCAGCAGCCTTTTTATAGGCAAGCTGCTGATCTAATAACCATTGAGAAATGTGGAGTGTTAACCCCTTTAACCAATGAGAGTGGCTCGTTAACAGCCAATCAGATTCTCCTGAACGGACCAATCCAATATCGCTATTATCGGCCAATCAGAAGTGCAGGATTAGAACCCTGCTATTTCTAAAGGTTTGATAAAACTTTATTTAAGCGTTTATTAGTTCATAACAATTACAATCTAGATTTACAGAAGGTTAGAGAAAAGGAACAGTAATGAATCCAAGGAGACAATGAAAAGGTAATTATGCTAGGCCAAATAAATAAATGTGCTTTTGTACTATTGGAACGTAATTTGTTCCATGTACTTAACATATTGCTTGACTTATATACCAACATTTAGATATAGTCAGAATGATCCATTGCCTGAACCCAGTGAAAGAAATCTCTCTTAAAAATAGTTGATGTTGCCTGCAATTGTACTGGTGATCTATTATGAACATTAAAAAAAAGCAAAGCTAAGACAGCTGAACTTTCAGTTAATTATCCAGTTGGGTTTGCAAACAGATCAAGTCTCCCAATTTGTGATATTTATTCTGAAAGCATATATTATAAAATGACTAAGTCGTATGTTTCATGCCAGCTATAATCAATCCTGGATTTAGGGTTTCTGTTTTGGGAATAGGGTTATTTTAATTATCTATTCCTAGCAGAACTAGGAATATCCACACTTGGATTGAGCTACTGACTAGCTGAGGATTTTTGTCGGTGGAGTAATAAATACACGTCACTGGGCTGCAATTATGAAATCCAGCCCACTGGTTCTCAATTTTGGGAGAATGTTGTGGCTATAAAAAGGACATAGCAGCTTTATTCTAAGAATGCAAGCTTGTGTCTACATAGCACCAATATATGGAATAGCACCCTATTCCATATATTTCAATATATTGCAAATTGCAAATATATAATCTGTATATTGCAATGGCAACAGACCCCACCTACTCCCCATGCACGCTTTGATCTCTTCTTTTCCATCGTGATTAACTGCTTTTTAACTGAATTTTAAATATATGGTTCTTATTTATTGTCTTAATGTTTTATCTGGTATATTAATTGTAAGACTGTAAGCCACCTAGAGTTGCCTTGGTAAGATGGGCAGTATACAGAGATAGTATTCAACCGGTTTGTACCAGTTCAGGAGAACTGGTAGCAGTGATTTGGCGTGGGTCACCGAACCAATAGTAACTTCTGGCTGGCCACACCCCTGATCTGGTCACCTGCTCACCACTCGCTCACTTGCCCCACCCACCTGATGCTCGCTCGCTCGCACGCCCACCACTCACCCTGCCCAGTCACTCCTCTCCTCCTATGCAGCATGCTGGGTCCTTGTGGCTTGCCTTTCTAACCTGCCTTCTCCACATGGTGCCTGAGCACAAACTGAGCAGCCCTGATCTACCTGCTCACAGGTAAGCCTGCGAATCATGCTAGCCCCTCCTTTGCTGCCCCATGGCCTTGCCAGGCCTTCCCCACCTTTTGGGGATTTACCGAACCTCCCCCTGCTGCCGGGGGCCTTGCTGGGCTTCCCCCCACTGCTCAAGGCCTTACCAAACCTTCTCCCAACTGACCACCGGTTTCTTGACGTGAGCAGAGGCTGCTGGTTGGAGCGAGGGGAACCGCAGTGCTGGGCTCCTGCGGCAGCAAGTGCCAAGGGCATAGCTAGAATTGGAATAAAAGGCTGTGCGGCTGTGGCAGAAAGAACCAGAGCTTCTTGACATGCTGCCATGCCTGTACCTGCTTATCCAAGCTGCCAGGTGTTGCCCCGGTTCTTTCCACCACAGCCGTACATTTCCAATTCTAGCTATGCCCTTGGCACTTGCTGCCACTGGAGCCCAGCACTGTGGTTCCCCTCACTCCAACCAGCAGCCTCAGCTCATGTCAAGAAACTGGTGGTCAGGGGGGAGGAGGCCAAGGTGGGGCACCATTTCCAGGCCAGTCTGGCCAGTGAATAGGGGAGCAGGTGACCCTCAGGGTGATGTGGCTATGGTGGTGGCTGGAGCATGCCATGGCTGTTAGCTTTCTCTACTGTGCTGGGGCTGTGCTGGAGCTGAGAGGGGTGCCCCGAAAGGGAGGGCAGGAACTCCTGGGACTGCTTCCTGCAGCTGCGCCACCACTGCTGCTGCACCCCCGCTGTGGTGCTCCAAAATGGAGGGCGGATGGACTGCTGCTTTCTTGGTTCTCCTGATGCCTGCTGCTCTGGAACTCGCCAGATCAGTTCTTCCCAGACCAGGTGTGCAAAGGTCCAAAGGTGGTATTCAGCAGGTTCTGACTAGTTCTGGAGAACCAGTTGCGGAAATTTTGAGTAGTTCGGAGAACCGTCAAATACCACCTCTGACTGGATATTTTACAGTATCCTTCCCCTGCCACGTCCACCAAGCCACGCCCACAGAACTGATTGTAAAAAAAATTTGAATCCCACCACTGCAGGTGTGTGTGTGTCATGAGAGAAAGTTTTATGTGTGTGAGAGATAGAGAGAGACAAGGAAGGAAGGAAGGAAGGAAGGAAGGAAGGAAGGAAGGAAGGAAGGAAGGAAGGAAGGAAGGAAGGAAGGAAGGAAGGAAAAGAAAGAAAAAGAAAGAAAGAAAGAAAGAAATAAATAGGAAGGAAAGGAGAGAGTGTGGTGTGTGTGTGTGTGTGTGTGTGTGACAGAGAGAGAGAGAGAGAGAAGAAAAAAGAGCAAGAAAGAAAGAAGAAGGGAGAAATAAATAAAGACAAAAAAGAAAGAGAAAGAAAGAAAGAAACAGAAACAAAAATAGGAAGAAAGAAATAGGAAGAAAGAAAGAAAGAAAGAAAGAAAGAAAGAAAGAAAGAAAGAAAGAAAGAAAGAAAGAAAGAAAGAAAGAAAGAAAGAAAGAAAGAAAGGAAAGGAGAGAGAGAAAGTGTTGTGAATGAATAATACCAATAAAGTTATCTTGAGCTTGAAGTCAAGTGCAGGGTTCTGGCCCTGCACTTCTGATTGGCTGTTAATGGAAGGATCGGATTGGTCCATTCAGGAGCATCTGATTGGCCATTAACAAGCCATTCCCATTGGTTAACGGAGCTAGCACTCCAGGTTTGCTATTGGTTGAATAGTTAATAAGTTGCCTATATAAGGAAGGCTATAGCAGCCCTCCAGTTTTGAGCTGTCACAATATGTAAATAAAGAGTTTGAAGTTCACTGTTCTACCGGCTCATCTCCATCATTCGCACCATGCTCCAGACTTAACAGAAAGAAAGAGAGAAAGAGAAAGAAAGAAAAACAAATAGGCAGAAAGAAAGAAAGAAAGAAAGAAAGAAAGAAAGAAAGAAAGAAAGAAAGAAAGAAAGAAAGAAAGAAAGAAAGAAAGAAAGAAAGAAAGAGAAATCAGAAGGGAGAGAGAGAGAAATATGTGCTTTTATTTTTAATTGTTCCATTATTTATCATATATTAATATTTTACAGTGTCGCTACATCTAGAGTGAATTTACTGCCTTTCTTTTGCCCAGGTATTTTTCAGGGTTTACATGTCTCTAATCCAGAGTATAAATACATGTGTGTTTAACAGAGTTGAAAGGGACCTTGGAGGTCTTCTAGTCCAACTTTCTGCTCAGGCAAGAAAACTGAGGATGCGAAACTCTGAGTAGAGGTCCTGGGAAAGGTGTCAGAATAACAGAATAACACTTAGAAGGGACCTTGGGGGAACCCTTACCATTTCAGGGAAATGTCCAGTCTTTTCTTAAAAACTTCCAGTGATTGAGCACCCAGAACTTCTGGAGACTGGCAGTTCCACTGGTTAATTGTTCTCACTGTCAGGAAAATTTCTCCTTAGTTTTAGGTTGCTTCTCTCTTTGTTCAGTTTCCATCCATTGCTTCTTGTTTGCCTTCTGGTGCTTTGGAAAATACATTGTCCCCCCCTCTTTCTGGCAGCCACTTAAAAGCCTGTTGCCTATCACTCTCTTGAGCAAAGCATGTGAGCCATTTTCTCCTTTCAGTGGTCCATGAAAGTACATCTATAGTATGTAGATAATAAAGTCAAAAAAAAGGTGAACATTTTAACAGAACTATAGATATGTTGAGGCTGGGTGTGACAAGGAATGGCTGGGAAGGGAGGGGTCAGGTGAGGCACCCCTTGATGTGAGTGACATTGAGTTGGCCACACCCACCCAGTCACATGACCACCAAGCATGACCACCCAGTCACATGACCACCAAGCCACACCCATCAAATAAGCCATGCCCACAGAACCGGTGGTAAAAAATTTTGAATCCCACCACTGGTAGTATAGTTTAATAATGAATAAAAAAAATAACAAGTTAGTGACCATCACATTGTACAATATTCTACACATACCTAAAGATGGTTTAGCTGTGCTTGAATATGCTTATATTCGGAAGAAGTATCTTTGAGTGATAAACTTTGATAGAGGTGAACAATGACTGTAACATCCAAAGGTGCTTTTTCCAAGAGGCAACTAGACTTTCTTGTTTTTCTTTGAAGATGTTTCGCTTCTCATCCAAGGAGCTTCTTCAGCTCTGACTGGATGGTGGGGAATAGAAGGATGGAGCCAGAGCTGAAGAAACTTCTTGGATGAGAAGTGAAACTTCTTCAAAGAAAAACAAGTCAGAGACAACCATGACCTGGATGACTGAGAATCTCCATAGACAATTACTGTAACACTTGTTTGATGATTTGATGATTAAGCATAATATCTAGCATAATCATTATGCCTAATTAATTCCAGTGGTGTTATATACTATTGTTATTTTAAAAGCTAAAGAAGGAAGTACTTAGATGCTAATCAAATCAGTAAAAGCTTTATAAGATACTTCAAAATCAAATAGAAATCTGGATGTCAACTATCCATAGACATTTTTCTTTTTCATACATTCCATATTTACATCAAATCAAGCATATAGGGTCTCAGTTCAATACCATGCAACTACACATTTAAAATAGTCTCAGACAATTAAGAATGAGAAGACAATATCAATGCTTGGGTGAATCATGTCTATTTTTACAAACTAAGCAATCTTTAGAATGGTTACAATCTACACCAATAGTTTTCCAAAGGACTTAATTAATCTGATGAAAAAAATTGATCATTTGATTAAGTATAACATTGTTGACATGGTGAGAATCATCCATGTGGAGTTGGAAAGACTTTTTATAGAGGACTATGGTACCCAAAGAGTTAATAACACATGATGGGCCAACTTGGTCCATCCACTTAAGGGTGTGGTTATTCTGGGAAAGGCCTGTATTAGAACATAGAATAATAGACTTGGAAGGGACCTCGGAAGTCTTCTAGTCCATCCCCCTGTTCGAGCAGGAGACCCTATACTATTGCAAACAAATACTTGTCCAGTCTCTTCTTGAAAACCTCCAGTGATGGAGCACCCACAATTTCTGAAGGCAAGCAGTTCCATTGGTTGATTGCTCTCACCATTAGGACATTTCTCCTTATTTCTAGATTGCTTCTCTCCTTGGTTAGTTTCCAACCATTGTTTCTTGTTTTGCTTTTTGGTGCTTTGTTAAATAGTTTGGCCCTCTCATCTTTGTAGTAGCCCCTCAAATATTGGAACAGTATTATCATGTCACCCCTAATCCTTCTTTTCATTAGACAAGACATACCCAATTCCTGTAACTGTTCTTCGTATGTTTTAGCCTCCAGCCCCCTAATTATTTTTGTTGGTTAGATAGCCTATCTCAGATTCTAGAAACAAAACACTTTTATGAGGGTTGTTCATAAATCCAATCTTTCAAAGTTTTAATAAGGGTAAATCAAGTTGCCAACTTCAACAATCCTTGCTGATCTATTTGACTGTTTTTTCTTCACTTTAAACAGTTACTTATGTCTTATTTCATTAGTCTTGCTTGTTTGCTCTATACCAGTCAGAGAGTATAACACTCATTTCAATATAGCTCTGAATTTTTGAAGAAAAATTCCTGTTTCAACCATCAACCTGTTTCTGGCCTGTTTCCTGGCCTGTTTCAACCATCAGCGGAACACAAGATTTAAATGATGCTGGCAAAGAATACATTATAAAAAGAACTAAGCCACTACAAGTTACTACATTTCATTCTTCATGTGCAAAAAATGAATAGAAATAGATAAATATTCAGAAACCAAATTGTGGTTGACAGTTTGTGGGAAAAGAAAAACAGTTGTTCAATTCCACAGACTATGTATGTTCAAAGATGGTCAGCTCAGATCCACCATATGGTTGAATTCACTGGAGTATGCGTAATTAAAGATTGATGATATAATTAATAATTTCTGTATGATCTAGATCATGCAAAAGAGAAAAAAGAAGTTATAAAAAAGCCTTCTGTTCCAGGGGTATCAATGATGGGATTTTAAAAAATGAAGATCATTGGTATGATAATATATAAAAGCCCCTCATTTTTAAAATATGTAGTCTCTTTGCAGATGCTCTGATATCCTCTTGATGAAGTCCTTGATGATACTAAAGGTATCAGAAACAAACATGGAATAATTTTACTATTTGACAAGTGGAGGTAACTTTTTAGTTTCTGCATCGAAAGCAAGATGCATCACTCTTCTCTCAAAAATGCAGAATGCCCTGCCTTAAAGAAGATATTTGCCCTTTGCAGGAAAACTTTGCTGAACCTAACTGTTCTGAACAATTTCTTGAGAAGGTTGTTGGCTTGCAGTTTTAGATGACAATGGAAGATAGGGATTATTAAGACTCTTTTCAGTCTTTTTCGGACTAGGGAACTGCATTTATCTCTTTTGTTAATAACCACTGGTGGAGAAAATATGGAGATACCGCTGTTGATCTCTCATGGCTTTCAATACCGTCAACTACTGAAAATTTCTGGACCAACTGCTGGATTAGAGGGAGGAGCAAGGTGTCTTGGCAGTTCTTTTTTCTTTGTGTATAGATCCACTTGATCTTATGTTGGGACAGAGATCAAACCACTGACCCCTGTTATATAAAGTGTCTCGGGCTTTGATTCTCTCATTCCTCTTGGAATATCTACATGAAGTTGTTGGGTGAGGTTATTCATTGATTTGGGATCCAGTTTCCTTAGTAGTTTTAATTTATTTATTAGATTTTTGTGCCACCCATCTTGTCAAGGTGGTAGTACTGTCACAATATTCTTAGTCACGTCTAAATAATAATAAAAAATTCTTAAAGTGTCTGAACACTCCATGGGTCTGGATGTGGAGGAACAAGCTTAGACTCAAATGTAACAAAAACTGAATAACTTGTTGGATCTTCTGAGTCTATAGCAGTCTCATATTTTGGTTTTGAATGAGATCGCACTCTTGTCCTGATGGGAAACTAATTTATTTATTTATTCCTATAATGTCCATCTCACTAATACAGCAACTCTGGGCAGCTTACAATATAAGATTAGGATTCCCATCAGAGTTGTCTGGAGGCTACTTGGATAAAGATTCAACCGACAGCTATCCTAGTGCGTTGTCAAAAGCAGAAATGGCTGAAAAGGAGAGAACAGATGTTCTTATTGCCACAATTTTGTTCCCATATTTATTATTCCTTTAATGAGAGACAAGCATAATTTTGGGTAGTACATTTTCCAACTGCTGCTTTTCATGAGGAACATTTTGAAGGAAAATGTATCAGTTTTATTGTTCCAAACTAGTTTCTTATTATGTTGATTTTTCTCTCAGAACCAGCATTGTCAGAGAAATACATTTTACTCAACTATTATTACAGTGATATTTTGTACCACTATGCTTGGCGTCTCACTTCCCTATCGCAGATTTTATATTTCATTAAAAAATTTTCTTTTTCTGGGGTTGAAAAATCAGATAAAAACAACTGCTTAGAAGAAAACTGATATTTGGCATGCTACTAATTTCTGAACAGGAAATACATACTGTTCTTATTGGCTTAATTGCAATTGCTGCTCTGGGAATGTTAAATTCTGCGCATGGGTGCAAGGAGTGGAGACGAGGCAGTGAACAGTGAACTTCAACTCTTTATTAATCATGCTGAACAGAGCAAAAACCCTAGGGCAGCAGCAGCCCTTTTATAGGGTAGGCTGCTGACCTATTAGCCAATGAGAAACATGGAAGTGTTAAACCCTTGAACCAATTGAACCAATGAGAGTTGGCCCGTTAACAGCCAATCAGATTCCCCAGAAAGGACCAATCTGATATCGCTATTATCGGCCAATCAGAAGTGCAGGATTAGAACCCTGCTTTTCCTTAAGGTTTGTTAAACTTTATTAAACGCCTTTATTAGTTCATAACAGGGAACATCCACAAGATTCAATGTTTCATATATTTGTATTTGCTTTGTGAAGTTCTCATAAACCTCACATGACATCATGATTAGGTTTGATGAGTTCACTAAGATTCTGTATACAACTTATTTTCATTTACAGGTGTATGGGGGCACGACGACAAAATACAGCATCAGATCTGAGAGGTCACATGTACAATGGCCAAACAATTAGGTACAGGTACAACCATACATTTATCTCTATGGGAATGGCTACCTCATTAGGACTATCCAAATTCAGCCTCTTTAAGGATTCCCCCAGCATCACAGAAGCAGACCTCTGTTTACACGACATGATTCCTCTTTCCCTCTGCATCTGCTTTAACTGGGGCAGACTATCTGAAGACATTTTTGTGCTGCTGAACACATATTTCAAATAATTTTACTGTATTCTTCAGGAAACCTTCCCATCTGGGAGGAGAAGGAGGAGGAATGAATATTTTTTTCCGTAAATGGCTATTTTTATTATTTTATTATTTTTATTATTTTTGTAAGTTCTGTGTGTGCCTGCTGTAGATTCTTACATTTAATCAGAATGATGGCTATTTAACAAGTAAGACTACTGTTTATTGTGTTGAGGTTAGAACATTATCAGTAGGGATAGCGGGTGGTTGTGGATGAAGAACCTACTTCCTGACAGTCTCTCCTTGCAAGAGAAATGATTTTTTTTAAAAAATACCAGGCCAAGTAAATTTGCCTGGGCATTGCATTGAAAAAGTTTACTATATAATTTCCATCCTGATTTTAAGAGCTAGCAATAACAGCACCTATGTAAGGTTAATCCTGCTTAGTATTTGGATAGAAAAGCACTGGGAAATCTTGCAGTTCTAGATTAGATTGGGTGGTAGAACAAAAGCAAAACAAATGGCACCCACCTGGGTGGCAATTCCAAGCTACTTCCCAGCGGTGAGATTCATTTTTTTTTTTTACTACCGGTTCTGTGGGCATGGCTTGATGGGTGTAGCAGGAGAAGGATACTGTAAAATCTCCATTCTCTCCCCACTAACCTGCTTTCCAACTCCATTCTCCTGTGCAGGGCAACAAAAGAAGACCCAGCCGACCAGCTGGGATTTGGGAGGCAGAGAATAGATGGGGGCAGGGTCAGTCAGAGGTGGTATTTGTCGATTCTCTGAACTACTCAAAATTTCCACTACCGGTTCAGAACCTGTGAATGCACCCCTGCTACTTTCCTGTTGCTGATTAGAAAGCAACACGAATATATATATATATTCTTAAGTTTTCGCGGGTACTTACATGTATGGCATTCAGCTTTGTTCGGGTATTTTCCCACGTCATTGTAGTTGTGCTTTTAAAGTTGTAGCAACGTTTCAGCAGAATCTCATCTGCCATCATCAGGCTTCTGTATAGTGTTCATCTGTGAGTCAGACTTTTACAGTGGTTTCAGTTTTAATTTGGGGCAGCCTATTGCTGTGCCAGAATGGTTTTTTCTTCATCCTGATTGGCTGGGAGTCTTGGTCTATGTTTATTGGTCTTGGAGTTTGCTGTGTTCTGCTTGATTGGTGTTTCTAATATCTTCTGTCTGTTTTTTGGCTCTTTTTGTATCTTGATTGGCTGGCAACATTGTGTTACTTTATTGGAGGCCTTTAGTGCAGCTTGGCTCCGGGTAAATGGATGGCTATCATTAGTTACTCTGAGAAGCACAGAGCTGAAGACACAAGCCTGAAGATGATGAATGAGACTTCATCGAAACGTTGCCTAGATACTTCCAATCTTACGCGGAAGAAAACCCGAATAACCAAAGATATCTCTCTCTCTCTCTCTCTATCTATCTATCTATCTATCTATCTATCTATCTATCTATATGTTTTCTTAAGTTTTCGCGGGTACTTACATGTCTGGCATTCAGCTTTGTTCGGGTATTTTCCCACGTGGTGCTTTTAAAGTTGTAGCAACGTTTCAGCAGAATCTCATCTGCCATCATCAGGCTTCTGTATGGTGTTATATATATTTCAAGAGAAGTTGAGCTTATCTTAAGAATTTACCTTTATTTTATTAGTGTCAACACCAGTCCCATAAACCCAAAGTCTGCTCAACTCCAATCCCTTGTGTCTGACAACATTTTTTTTTCTTCTGTGATGACCATTATTTCATATTTATTTTTGGCAGCAAGGAGAATCATCAGAACTTTCTCTCAACTGGCGTTTGACCCACTGGTGCTTTTTATTCCAACTCTTGCATTTTATGTCATGAGAATTGTCTAGTCCAGCAGCATGTCGAATTTGATAAGCCACAGACCTCATGCGTAGCTGACTCAGAAAAAGTTTCCAAGGGTGAAATGAGGCAACTGCTGCCTCTGGGTGATCTTTTGATTCTAAGGAAACACAAAACTGCATTTTATAAGAGCTAATGGATTATGCAGTCCATCCTTGTTTGTGATTTATATAATCCAAGTCAGGTTTTGGCTATTACAAAAATTGCCTTTTTATATGTTTGTTAACCATCATTTTGATGTTCTTTTTAATGCATGACCAGATGTTCATTCAACATAGAAGAAACAGTATTCTTTCCCTCCTAACTGTTCTGTAAAATCTTGTAATAATCTCATATTTGCCTATTAATGTGATTTTCATCATAGCACAGAACAGAAGCTTACATTGCAGTATAACTGATAGGAATGTCCTCAGATTGTTTTACAGAACAAAATCCGTGCATATTTACTCGGGAAAATAATGCTGCTGTTCTCATGAAACTGTGTCTAAAATTGCAGGCTTAGAGCTATAGTTAATATTTTCCAAAGTTTAAAAATTGTTATTATATTGTATTATGGTAATATAGGATGCAAGGGAAAATTCCTGAGAGGATATTGCTCAGAAAATGATACAGTGATTCAGAACTTTGGGTTTTTCAAACCACGATATAGGATAATTAAATAATTCTATTACAAAGTACTTCTGTCAAAAATTAGAATCCTACATTATTCCCTCGACAGCAGAAAAATTCAAGATAGTTCTATGATGGTCTATGACAAAACCTGCTTTCAGTAAATAATATCATGCTCTGACATTAGAAAGAGATTAAAACAATCTAGACCATTAGATTATTTAGAACAACTTACTCATTTACAAGGTGCAGAACAGAATATATGGAGATTTTAGAATTAATGTCAATGACAAAAGTTGTACTGCAGAATTTTAATAGCAATAACAATAACACTTAGGCTTATGTACCATTTCATACTGCTTTACCTCCCTCTCTAAGTAGTTTACAGTCAACCATTACCCCAAACAGTCCTCATTTTACTGTTCTCAGAAAAATGAAAGGCTGAGTCAATCTTGAGTCCTTCAGGATCGAACTCCTGGCAGTCAGCAGAGTTAGTCTGCAATACTGCATTCTAACCACTGTGTCACCATGGCTGTTCTTAATATTCTTAATACATTTATATGTTAATTTATTGCGTTTAGTTTAAATGGCCATAATCTTGCACAAGCAATGCTGAACAATAAATATGGTATACATAAAATTGTATCTCCTTGGGTAATATTGTAGTTGTTTTGATGACTACAGAAAACAGATAGGTAAAAATAAATTGATCTGCTTGTGAAGTGTACAAATATTTTTGCAAACTTCGACTCTTGAATTCACTCACAGCAGAGCTCTAGAGAAGCAGAAAGCCATATGAGAAACTGAGTGTAAATAACAATGAAAAAAATAATCATTCCTATTCTGCAGGATTATATTTGATCCATCAATTGTCTTCTGCAGATCTCTACTTGGTATCAGAAGAACAAATTTTAATAAAAGAAAACAATTAATTGTAATATTCTATTCTATAGTCACAAAGTACAACAATATCTTTCAGCAGCAACATACTAAACTAACATGAAATGGAAAAAAGAATTGTCATATCTTTCAGAATGGTACACAAGATACCCATAAAACAATAGTAATGCTAGCATAGATTTAAGAACTTCTTTATTGGTGAACAAAGATTTTACACATTTGTCAATAAATCCTTTTTTATCTGCATGTTGGATTTGACAGGGCTAGAGAGGAAAAGGAATTTTGTAAATTGTTTTAAAATATAGTCTGATGTTGATTTCATGGTGGACTTCCCAATCCAAAAAAAGAAAAGAAAGAAAAGAAAAAACAAGCCATTCAATTTTTCTGCCTATCACAAATTTGAGTTTTCTGGTGGAAACATGGCAAGTTAAACATATCTCTGAGAGAGCAGACATAACCACAGAAGAATTGGTGGGGAGAGCAGTTCTGCAGAACCTCTCAGAACAAGGAGAGGATGGGAGATTGCCCATATGTGCTCCAGATAGCTGTTCCTGGCAGAGACCACAAGATAGTGCTTTCCCATAGGGTTGAATGCCAAAAGACCAAGAGATCAATTATCAAGCTCACAGCCATGGTGGAACCTTTTAAAGGATGTCAAATTCACAAACTTTGCTTCTAATCACTTTTGGAAATTGCTTAGCTAATCATCTTATAAGAGCCTTGGTGGCACAGTGGTTAGAGGGCTGTACTGCAGGCCACTTCTGCTGACTATCGGCTGCCTGCAATTTGGCAGTTCAAATCCCACCAGGCTCAAAGTTGACTCATCCTCCCATCCTTCTGAGGTGGATAAAATGAGAACCCAGATTGTTGGAGGCAATAGGCTGACTCTGTAAAAACCACTTAGAGAGGGCTGTAAAGCACTATAAAGGAGTATATAAGTCTAAGTGCTATTGCTATTGCTATCTTAAAGCTATTTAAGATCTAATTAATTTGAATGTGGATATAAATGTTGTCACAAATGAGAAAACATATTGAACATACAAAGAAAAGCAGTTGATATTTTATTGCCTAAAGGAAATATACAACTACTAAACAGAAGATATATTTGGATAACTTTTTCTTTCTAGGTTTACAAATGAGAGAAGTGACAAAAATGACACATTTGTCTTATAGATGTACAGAAGAAGTCTGCTAAAGATTTAAATATAAAATTTTGAAAGATTTGTTTGGAAAGGACAAAGAAAAAAGACAACAAATCAAGCTATGGAACTTTATCAGAAGAAATTACAATCAAGATTGATAAAAATAATGAAAGGAATACAGTACTGGCTTATTGGGTCAAAGTTAATATGGACAATTAGTTTTATCTCAATGTCTTATTAGACATTTGCAGATAAGAAACAAATAATGAGACTCAAGGTAAGAGATGGGGTGAAGAGAGCATATGTTGAATCTTTAGGATACCTGTACATTACTAAAATTATATTGTGATTAATGGGGAAATATCAAGCCTCTTGGTGCTTTTGATTGTAATATTGGCATGCATTTTCCCCTGGTAAGCTGGCTGATGGAAGCTGAAGTATAAAATATTTGAGGAGAATCAGATTGTTCTATTCATAATTGCGCCATGACCTGTCTTACAGCTGGCAGGCACAACAGATTCGTCTGAATCTGATTTTCATTTTTTTCTGTGGTAGCAGGGGCGGGATTCAAATTTTTTAACAACCAGTTCTGTGGGCATGGCTTAGTTGGTGGGCATGGCTTGGGTGGTCATGTGACTGGGTGGATGTGGCTTGGTGGTCACATTATTGGCTGGGTGTGGCCAAGTCAATATCATTCTCATCGAGGCATGAATCTCCTTGCCTGGCCTCTCATGACTGTGGGGGTGCTGCAACAGTCGTAAGTGTGAAAAATGGTCATAAGTCACTTTTTTCAGGCCCATTGTAACTTTGAATGGTCACTCCACACAAGCAAAGTACCAGCAAAGAAGGGAAAAAAACTCCAGAGCAGTTCCTGAGACAGGAAGTCTAGTCCTGCCAAGAATGTAATAAGGGTTAAAGGAGAGGCAGTTTCTGCAAGCAACCCCAGAATTCCTTACAGGGTTAGGCCAGTAATTTCTTCTAACAACTGGTTCTCCGAACTGCTTAGAGTGTTAATAACTGGTTCTAGTGAATAGGTGCGAACTGGTAGAATCCCACCCCTGTGTGGTAGACTCTCTCAGCCTGGACCAATTATGTTGCTATTTTAGGCTTCTGCAAAGCTCTAATACCATTCTATTTAACTGGAGAGATGAGACATTGAAATATGGTAATTTGGCATATTTCCTCCATTCATAAAGACCTGACTTTCTGGCAAATTTCATCCTGCTCTTTTGGAAATATCCAAAGGCATTGTGCTTTTTTTAAAAAATATACCATGGATGACTTATATTATTTTTCTAAGTCTTGCTTCAGATCCAGACATTCAGCCATAATTGGTATTAGACTTTTTCCATATTGGTTACTGATCTCCTGAACCAAATCAAGTAGTTTGTGCCCATTCCTACTTATAATGGCTGTATAATATTTTCAAATGGTATTACGATTTGTTGTTCTTTTAATATCTGCAGCATAGTAGAACTACTGAGTATGGCATCACTTATTATATGGAGTGTCCTATTGCATGTGACATATGAAAATGAAGTGATGATGTTCTCTAGTCAGTAATGTCCAACTCTTGGTAACTCTATGGACCAGGTCTTTCCCCACATCTTCTGATCTTGCACTACTTCTTTGAGTTATTTTATGCTTTGGCTGGTGTCAGCTTTGATGGTGTCCAGCCTCCATGTTCTTTGTTGCCTGGTTTCCTTCTACTGCTAACTCTTCCAAATATAATTGTTTTCTCCAATGAATTCCTCCATACGACGTAGCCAAAATAAGTGAGTCAGTGAAATGAAATAGAATCTACAAAAAACTAAAATATTGTGGTGAGTGTCTCCCAAGTTTTGCTCTTAGGTTTGGTAATAGAATGGATAGATTATTATCACCTAGTAGCATTTTATTGATACTGATTTAAACAGATTGGGAAAGTAGTGTAGAATTCCTGATATCATATGCACTTTAAACACTTATGGAGAATCAGCTTAATTGAAATTAATGTGATTTATCTCTGACTAAAAGGATTATGCTGTGCAGTAAAATCCCAGCTTAATTTATTATTGCTTTATGGCTGTTGCTGTTGTATTCTTTCCCCTGTCAAACTTAATACATATAGGGATGACTATGGAACTATTCCAATCAAATTGTCTTCCAGTTGTGTGGATGCTTTTGTCCAAGAAAAACCAAGGATAGATAGATAGATGATAGACAGATGATAGATAGATAGCTCATAGATAGATCATAGAGCTATGATGTAGATAAATATAGATATAACTAAAGATCATATAGCTAGATATAAGTATGGATTACATTTAGTTAAGTCTGTACTTCTGAGGACAGTTATAGTACAGTTTATTGAAATAAAAAGATATTCATACTAGATATTGATGGTATAAAGCATCACTGGTATCACTGCATCTTCACAGTTCTTATTTAATTCATGTTAAAACTACAGCAATATGGATGATTCAAATACATGGTTGTACTTCATGTACTCACTACAAAACTTCAGTGAAGAAAAATCTCTGGTATTGCTAAGTGGCAGGTACCCTCAGAGGTGGATAAATTGGAATGCACAAATAACTCATGCAAAGGAAGGAACTGACCATTTATTCCAGATGTTGTGCAGATAGTTCTGTTTCCGCAAAGATGGATTCCCTACCCATTATATCCCATTGCCCAGAAATGGCCACTTTTATGCAACTTGTATAATTAGCCACCTAAAAACTAGATACTTTTCAACAAATAAAAATAAAAACGAGATTACCCAGGTCCTGAAGCATAACATCCCAATCAACCTATAAAACGTAAGTCCTATTAGCTGAAAATATGTTTATTCTGCATTTGGCTAACACAACAGTTGAAAGATGTAAGGCAAAATGTCAATGACCAGTAAGAAATTTATTATGCTGAGCTGGCTTCTTATCTTATTTGTATGAAACCCACTTATCTGTGCATGTATGTAACTAAACTATGCAATTGAAAAAAAAACATAGATCCCTGGAAAGAAAAACAAGGGTTAACAGAAGAGAATTTTACATAAAAAAGAACCCAGTGAAATCCACTGCTTTAGTTATGCTGCTTCTCTATATTCAAGCCTGCAACATTCATTTTATTGCAAGAAGCGAACCACATGCTTTGCCATCTGTTGGGTCCTCTTTCTAGTAAATGAATAGACCAACATTTAAAATACTGTATTCATAAAACACACTACTCGCATAAAGAGTGTTGTTATATAGTCTGTAATTTGTTGCTTTACATTTTTGAAGTATTAATTGTGTCTATGTGTGTTTGTGTTTGTATCTGTCTGTCTGGGTTAGCATTAGAGACAGACTGCTTCAACACACCAAAGGAGATGGAACATATGATAGATTTGTTAGTGCATCATTCTAAATAATGTTTTGGACTATGCAAAGGCTATCAGGTATGATGTTTAAACGATGGTTTATATTTCAACATTAGATAAGCAATTATAGCTTATATGAAACTGGGCAATTATAGTTTATTCAGTAAAACATAAATAAGTAAAATGTAGCTTAGTGTGATATGTTAACACAGAAAATCTATATGAATGGATTGGATAGTTTCTGAGTGATAAAATGTTTGCATAAGTAGGATGTCTTTCTTTCTCATGCATCTCTAGGTAAGGAAGCAAACCATTTTAATCTGGGAAAATATCTACATCTATATCTATTGATCTGGCCAGGAATCATCTACATTCTGGCAGTTCAAGGCCAGGTCTGTGAGTTGCGGTAAGCTCCTGTTATTCACTCCTTAGCTCCTACCCACCTAGCTGTTTGAAAACATATAATATTATGAGTAGATAAATGGGTACCATTTAAGAAAAATCTAGCTTCATTCATTCATGCAGACAGCAGAAGCCGGCACTGGACCTGGTCAGATGGCATCGCAACATGAGGTGAGGTGAGACAAGGCCAGTGGAGGACCCAGCAACCCAATTTGGGAGGAACAGATTTTTGCTGATCAGTGCTTTGAAAGTGATGCAATCCCTTCTTTGAAGTGATGCAATCCCTTCTTTGGCTGAAGGAACATTTATGATAAAGTCATTAGGCTTAAATTATAAAATTTTGCATAAATATAGAGTTAAAATTATGTGAAAATAAACAGAATGCTGAGTGAATGGTTCAATAATTAAACAGAGGTATGGTTTAGTACCTCTTATTGCTTTACTGCACTTTACATGTTTCCTAATTTGAAAAGGAGTAATGTGTTGCGTAAGAGATATGCATGTACATAATACAATATGTACATAATAATATGCAGAATATTCTCTCTGAAATGGAAAAGTTTGTGAGTTTACTCTTGTATTGTATGAGCAGCTTAAGAATCAAAACAGAGCTCTCTAATTCAATTAACGTCAACTCATTCATCTTTCCTTTTTTTATTCTGTGAAGACATCTTTGAGAAATTCAGTGAATTGTGGAGATAGCTACCACTTATATAGAAGAATGAAAAATGTGTCTGTTGGAATATTTTCTGAATTTACAACATTTGCTCCTAGAATTGCAGGATGAGTTGATGCAGCTTTGCCCTCAAATCTGCAGTTTTTCAAAGACTGAGATGCAATTTACAACTAAAAAAAAAAAATGTACATAGTGTCCTTCAGTGAACTTCATTATAATTGAATGGACACTGTCTGCAAAAATGTGTTCATTGGGAATAGTATGCTCAAAATGCTCGTGAATTTTCAAACAATTTTTCAAATGGCTTTTCAATTTTTAATGCGTATTTCAGATGCAATTAGTTCTTACAGTGTCATTTTCCTAGTACATTTTCCTAGTTTAAATTGCCAATCCCCCAAATAATAGATCTGTAAAGCCATTGATTCAGGTATTATGGTCAAAAAACTTCTCTGGACACAGAAAAGGAGTAGCATATCAAATCTATTCATTATCTCCAGACTCTATCATCTCAGCACATGGTCAGAGATGTAATGATTGAAGAGTTTTCATAAGCAATGGAAGACATTAATCTGTATTTAACTCCCCCCTTTTTTTTGGTTAGAGAATTAAGAGTCGGTCTTTAGGAATCAGTGAATTGCAATAATGGTTTCCAGTTTGATGGGAAATTGTTTTATTTAAGTTGATTCAAAATTGTAACAAATAATAAGAGGGCTGACCTTCATGACCTTGTCTTTTGTCTTCGGTCTCTTTAAATATTAGTATATTATCTCTGACATCCAAATTTCATGTTTATCTAACAATAGCTGTTCATCATTGCAATTATCTTGCAAGTGCTTGTCTATACTTTTCCTGAAATGAGTTAAGCCAGTGGCTATTCATTAGTAGTATTTGTTTTAATTATTGATTGTGAGGAAAACTACTTTTATATCTTAAATTTACTACAAATCAATTTAACTGGATTCCTGTGAATTGTACCATCAAGATAAAGGCATAATGTTTCTCTACTACATTTATAATCTCTGCTGCATTTCCTCAATCTTTTTTCCCCAGCTGAATATGTTTTTCATAATGAATATATTCTTTCTTCGTAACCTATTATATTCTTGCTTTAATTTCCCATTATGGAACTTTTTGTTTCTTGCTTTAAGTTATCATTATGAACGTAAATAGATGTAGGCAATATGACTGCACCACAGAGTCATAAAATGGTATGATTGTATTGGCATTTATGAAATATCTTAGATTCAGTTGCTGATTCTGAATTTAACTTTCCCCCCTATTTATGCCATAGATACCAGTGTAATACCAGCAAACCATCATTTGAAAGTGCTCCAAGCATGTATTTAACAATTCCAGAATACTTTACATAATTACGTGATATAATCCAGTTCATGCACCATTTTTTAATTAGATACATAATCATGAAAGCCAATTGGATAGGAGGAAGCCAGTTATTATCTCTCAGCCCACCCCGACTTCACAGACTTGTTATTAAAGAGAAAATAACTTGCAGGAGCATTAGGTAGGTTCACTGCCTTCAGTTACATATTAAAAATGATGGGATAAAATATAATTAAATAATAATAATTTTAAATAAAGTTCTTCAAAATTGTGGCATATAAAATGCAGACTGTATTTGGCAAAAGAGAAGAGTGTCTCTTCTGCCGTCATGTTAGTTTCATTAAGAATATGGTGATGAAGGTGAACTTTTTTCTTATTCTTCTTTTCATGAATGGAGAAGTGCCTTTAAAATTCAGAGTTTATTGGACTTCCAGTTTTGCGTGGCTTCGGAGCAGCAGGAATTTGCTTGTCTGAAATTCCTGCTGTGCTTGCTGCCAAATGGGTCCGGGGGATATGGCTGCCCTGTAGAAGCAGCCGAAGAGAGAGGGGATCCGGACAGGGGTTTGGGAGTGTCGCAGACCCCCTCCCCAGCTGGAAAAACCCCTTTTTCCTGAGGTGGCGGAGCGGCGGTCAGTGATGGCCATCACAAAGAAGCCTGCAGCCGGGTAAGATTTGTGCTGGAGGTTGCAGGAGGAAGTGAAAATTTGGCTGAGCCGAGACAATTACAACTCTTAATTACCCTGGAAACTGAACTGTTTGAATTGCCTGAGGATACATTGTTTACCAAAGAAGACTGGAAAGCTGCGGTTAAAGCTGTTAAGGGGAAAAAATTTTTTTTTCTTAATTCTCCCTCCCCATAGAAATAGCAGACGAAGATCTGGAAAATCTACTTGGGCATGGAAGGTAACTCAATTTGAAATTTAAAGCCAAGGGATAAAGGATTTCTGGACATTGGATTAAAAAAAAAAACTTAAAATTGATTTGGTTTGCTTTGTGACTTTGAGATCTCTGTGAATTTTTTTTTTTTTTTTTTTTAAAAAGGGACTAAAGACATTAGGGTTGCATTAAAAAAGAAAGAAAGAAAAAATGGCATTATCTTTTGAAGGACTACAAATGGAATTTCAAAAACTGAAAAACGAAGATAAGGGCTCATTTGGATCTATCTTTCGCTTTTTGGAAATGGCGATTTCTACCTACCAAGAAATACTACAGGAAGGCTGGGATGAAGGAGAAGAAGCCATCTTTAATGGACAAACACACTTAGTGGAGGAAGAAAAGCGGAAGGGGGGCAAGGAAAAGATGAACTTAGAACTTAAAAAAGCAACCAAGAAAAAGAAAAAGGAGATGAAAAAGCGATATGATGTCAGAAAGCAACAGAAAAGAGAAATACAACAGAGAGGGAAGATTAAGAGAGTGAAATTGGAGAGATGGGGGGTCAAAAAGTTAGAATGGAGAAGAAAGAAGGGGGGAAAGGAAAGAGAAGTCATAAAGGCTTTAAACAAGATGCAAAAAAAGTTTTTTTTTTTAGAGATAAGGGGTGAGATAATCTTTTTTTAAAAAATGATTCTGCAAAAGTACATAAAAATGCATTGTAGACATTAGTATTTGAAGCTGAGTTAGAAAATTAGAATATTATATGATTTAAAAATGTATTAAAGCGAAGTCATGATTTAATTATAGAGTTTAATTTCTTAATTTCATAATAGTATGAAATAGTATTTTTATTGTTTAAGAATTAATAATAGAATTTAATTTCTTATGAAACATTGCTTTTACTATATTATAAATTTAATATTTCTTTTTTACTTGTTTTTAGTTTTATTATTACTTATTAAACTCAATATTATTTGTTTGTTTTACTATTTTGAAATGTAATACTTTGAATGTAAGAAGCAGAATCAGCACGGAAAATATGTATTATTTTAAGTGTTATTTAGGGGGAAGATAAAAAGTTGTCATACTTCAATCTGGGTTTACAGGAGAAATATTGTATTAGATAGAAAGGATAAGTAGGTGATTGAAAAAAAACAGACCAAAGATGCAAATATAATTATTTAATTGAGATGGAATAAATAAAATAGAATTAAAAGAATGAGTAGGAGAGAGAAAATATATGGAAAATAGAGAATGTTAAATAAGATATGAGATAGTATATTAAGTGAGTATAAATTTTGATTGATGTCTGTATAAAAAGAGTTAACTCGGGGTAAGCCGCCTTCCAAAAAGAAGTTTTATGTATTTATGTTTTGTGTAATGTTTGTTTATGTTTTGTTGGTGTGTGTTAAAAAAAATTAATGAAGTTTGTTATAAAAAAATAAAATTCAGAGTTTATTTTCCTGGAACATAAATAAGTACACGTCGTCCTCAATTTACAACAGTTCATTTAGGGACCATTCAAAGTTAGAACAGCACTGGAAAAAGTGACTTGTGACCATTTTTCACGCTAATGACCATTGCAGCACCTCCGTGGTCACGTGATGGTCAAAATTCAGACGCTTGGCAACTGACTCATATTTATGACAGTTGCAGTGCCTTGGGTCTCATGATCACCATTTGTGACCTTCTGACAAGCAAAGCCAATGAGGAAACCAGGTTCACTTAACAACCATGTTACTGACTTAATAACTGCAGTGATTCACTTAATAGCAGTGGCAAGAAAGGTTGTAAAATTGGGCCAAATTCACTTAACACATGTTTCACTTAGCAATTTCACTTAGACTTTTTGGGCTCAATTGTGGGTTGTAAGTCAAGGACTACCTGTAGTTCTAGGATATCAGTAATCTTTAACCTTAGATTGTTTACTCTTGACCTTACCCCCTTCCTAAGAGACCTGTAGGGGGAGTGCATAAGCACACCAATCATGCCTACCGTCCCTGTCGTATTGTTTTTTAATTTTTCTTATAAGTATCTATCTCATGTATTCAAAACTATAACTAATTAATTGTTATTGCTCTATGTAGAAAGTTTTGTATCTTACACAAGTTTTGTATCTTTCAAATTTATTTATTTTTTTTACTATATGTCTATACTGCCAAGAACTATAATGGTGGTAATTATTCCCCCCATTTTCTTTTCTTTTGTTCTGATGGATCATCATCGGCATAAGATTTTGCTGTTAAGGCTTGCAGCTCTTGTATTACCTATTACCAACACAGCAATTGATCCAAGACAAAATAATCATCCCAGCGATCAAAGGCTTTCTTTAGGCTTATTTATTTAATTATTAAGATGAACAGCACTCCATTCCCTATAAATGATAGCCTGCTCGGAGGTAAAAGAATAAAAAGAAGGGCTAGAGTAAACATAAGTTATTGTGTTTAATGTGTAGAATGGGTTTTGAATTAGGGAAGTATTATAATTAATGTTTTGGGCCATTTCACAATCATTCCTCAGGGTAAAATAATGAACTCAAAAGCTTCCAAGAAAAGCTCATTCGAGAGAGTTATTTTTGTGTTAAATATAAGCAGGTGCATTTCACAATATGGAAATGAAGCTATGAGAAAAGATTTTATAAACAGAGCTACATCAGGTTCTGACTGTAGATTTTCAAATTATGACAAATAATACTGCATTATTCAATAAGCATTCATGTTTAATCAGATATTGACTTTATTAATTTACTTGGTAAAATAATAGATTAGTTTGTCATTTCATCAAGTTTTGTGAAATGATTGAAATACTGAGTGTGAACTATGATGCCATTTGCAAAATAAATTGCAATTTAAAATATATTCAAGTTTCACTATCTTGGTTTTGTTACCCTTTGTTTTAAGATTAAATAAGTCAAAGGAAGGCCAAAGTTTGTTTATTAGAAATGCTGCTGTGCAGAATCATTACATTGGTAAAAGTATTACAGACAATCAAATGGCTTTGGAAGAAAAAAAATCAAATATTTGGGATTTTTTTTTTGGTAATTCTTGCTTTTTGGAGTGCAATATTTCATCCCATGCCTTTGCCACTGGGAGAGATGTTTTAAAACATTGATGGGTGGCTCATTTTCATGGAAAGCATGAGCTACTTTCAGTGAAAATTACGAATAGAACGTCCAATTTACTCTCAAAGAGAAAGGATGCTATGTGACACATCTGTGGAGGGAATATGAAATAGCAAATCAAAAGTGTTGCTCCCTAGGGCTATTCAAGGCCCCGGCTCTGCAGTTTTGTTGACTTTGTCTTCATCCATCAGATAATAGGTGTGGAATCTTATGATGGAATTCATCCTAATCATCTGGAAGCTAAGTGCTAGAATTTTCTCTCTACCATCTCACATTTTTTCCTTTACCAAGCCAGAGATAGACATTTGTGGAGCCTGTGTGATGCTCGTACACCTCTGCCCAGCCCTTTAAGACAACCCTAGCCCTGGCCTAAAAGTTGAAATTTAATCAAGTGTCAGAAGAAGAAAAAGTGCATCTAATTACATTTAACATTAATGAAGACCAAATTTAATTTTAGGCTTTGTCCTAGCTCCACACATTTCATGAAGTGCATGATCCCAGCATGCCTGTTCAGAAGACTGGGAGATTCTCAATTATTAATTTATAGAACAACAACAAAAAGAAGTTGAGCAGTACATAGAATACATGAAATCACTTTTCTGATTAAATTAAATAACTTATGATCTTTGAAGAATGTTCTTTCTGAGTTCTAGGTGCTGGGCTTGGTCCCAGATTTTTCCTTAGTTCTTAGTGGTTCTGTTTGATTCATCCCCCCTCTCAAATTAACCCCACTAACCTGTAATGTGCCTGATGCACATGTTAACTATTCTGACATGTGTTGAAGTAAATTGGAGACAGTCTTTGTTGGTGAACTTTCAGCTCTTTATTACATAGTGACTTGTCAAAACAACAACAGTGAACCCTGCCTTATATAGGCAACCTTTGTGAGAATTGTCCAATAGCGAGCTATGAACGCAAGCACTTTAAACCAATAATAATCCTCTGTTAAGGGCCAATCAGATTCCTAAGAACTAGCCAATCCGATCTGGCCGCCTAACAACCAATCAGAAGTGCAGGGCCAGAACCCTGCACTTAACCTCAAGCTCATACTTTATTAACTATGGTACATACATAACACCCCTTCCCCCTGGCTTCTTAATTATGGTGTAGTTATATAATCCTTTAAGTAGGATGGTTGTCTTTTAAGTCTTTCGGATTTTCGTTGGACTGGTTGATTGCAATCCTGTTGAGGTAGATTGTTGTTTGGCAGTGTCTCTGCTTCTTGCTCAGTGCAATTTCTTGTGGTGCAAACAATTCTCCTTCCTCTCCATTTCTTGAGTCTCACTTGATTCGTCGCTCTCTTCGAGCAGGTTCCCTGGAACGTCATCTTCTTCTTCTGTACCCTCCCCCCTCGGTTTGGTCATGGGGGAGTTGTTGACTGGCCGTTATGAATCATGACCGTAATTGGTCGATATGCCATTTCCACAGTCTATTGTTACAGCATTGCACTACGTAGGATTTGGGGCCGGTCACTCGTACTACCGTTGCCTCTATCCATAACGGGTCACCTGATAAGTTCCGTGCGTAAACGCGGTCTCCTACCTGGAAAGTGCGACAGCGGCCACTGGATCCTATTGGCTTTTCCGGTTCATAAGCAGGGTGCAACCGGTCGAGGAGGGAACAGAGTCTTCGTCCCATCAGTAGTTCTGTGGGAGTTCTGCCGGTGATGCTATGTGGAGTTATGTGTTGCAAAAAGAGAATTTGGTTGACTTTGTCATCGATATTGTCATAGTCCATTTTTTGCAAAGTCTTTTTAACAAATTGGACCATGCGTTCCGCTCGTCCATTGGTCGCAGGGTGCACAGGTGAGGTGAGCGCATGGCGGATGCCGCGGTCAGCGAGGTACTGCTCGAACATCAATGACGTGAACTGTGGCCCGTTATCGGACATCAGGACGTCAGGCAATCCGTGGGTTGCAAAGAGTCTGTTTAGGATCTTAATCACTGCCTCAGAAGTTGTGGCCGTCATACGATGAACTTCTAACCAATTGAAATATGCGTAGACTGTCAGCAGGAAGGTATATCCTTTGGTTGGCCCTGCGAAATCCAGGTGGATTCTGGACCAGGGTCCACGTGGCGTTTCCCATTCAGTAGGCATGGCTTTTGGTGGGGCGTTGCTGGCTTGTTGGCAATTAGTACACGCTTTGACCCACTGCTCGATTTGCCGGTCCATGCCCGGCCACCATGCGTAGCTTCGTGCGAGTGCTTTCATCCGCACGATGCCGGGGTGGCCCTTGTGTAGGGTTTGTAGTAGTGTCTTCTGGAGTCGTTCTGGGACAACGACTCTATTGCCCCAGATGACACAGCCTTTTTGGGAAAAAAGTTCAGTCTGTCTTGCTTTAAATGGAGCGAAGTCATCTGGGACTTGGTCCAATGGCCATCCACGTTCTACCCAGCCTAGGACTCGAGCTAGGGTGTGGTCTCGTTTGGTTTCTCTCGCGATGTTTCGGGCGGTCATAGGCGGCGAGTTGAGTGTTTCAATCTGCAACGTGGTTGCCGTTGGTACCGGATCGTCGAGAGTTTCTGGAAGCGGTGCTCGGCTTGGTGTGGGGAATGGCTTTCCCCAGGCGATATTGCAGGCGATAATTATAAGCAGCTAGAAATTCTGACCATCGAGTCATTCTCGGGGATAATATGTAGGGGGTTGGCTTGTCCCCGGCTATTATCCCAAGCAACGGGTTGTGGTCAGTTACAGTGGTAAATGTCCTTCCATACACATATTCATGAAATTTCTTTACAGCTGAAACGATTGCAAGAGCCTCCTTATCAATTTGTCCATAGTTCCGCTCTGCATGTGAAAGAGTCTTTGAAAAGTATGCAACAGGGGCCTCGTTCCCATTAGGCAGTACATGACTCAAAATGGCGCCCACCCCAAAGGGTGAGGCATCGCAGGTTATAACTAATGGTAATGTCTCGTTATACTGCATAAGTACAGAGTCAGATGCAAGCAATTTTTTTACATTCCGAAATGCTTGTTCTTCCCAGTAACCCCAAACCCACAATGCTTTTTTATCTAATAACCGGTGTAACGGTTCAGCAACAGTCGCCTTGTGCGGTAAAAACACATTATAGAAATTTATGAGGCCTAAGAATGCCTGGAGATCGGTCTTGTTATGGGGCCTGGGAGCATTTTTTTATCGCCTTTAATTTACTCTCCGTAGGGTGAATGCCCTGGCTATCAATGCGATACCCTAGAAACTCAACACTGTCAGTATATAAGTGACATTTATCCTTTTTTACTTTAAGTCCTGCCTCTTAGAATTTTTTAAGAACACATTTCAAACGATCCTGCAAATTTTTTTTTGTTGGTGCTGCAATTAATACGTCATCAAAATACGGAACCACGCCCTTGATTCCCTGTAACAACCTTTCCATTAGGCTTTGGAATATCCCTGGGGCCACACTCACCCCGAATTGCAATCGAGTACATTTAAAAGCACCCCTGTGCGTTACAATTGTTTGGGCTTGGGCTGTCTTATCGTCCACTGGTAATTGTTGATAAGCTTGAGCTAAATCTAATTTCGCGAAAACCTTTCCGCCCCCCAAGGAATGGAGGAGGTGCTGCACCACCGGAACTGGATACGCATTCTGCTGCAGGGCGTGGTTTAGAGTGGCCCGGTAGTCCCCACAAATTCGAATTGACCCATCTGGCTTAATGGGGGTTACAATAGGAGTCTCCCATGGAGAATGATCAATGGGCTTCAACACCCCCTGTGCAATTAGTTTGTCAAGTTGTTCATCTATCTTAGCTTTAAGAGCGAAGGGAACTCGACGGGGCTTCAAACGGATTGGGGCTACTTTTGGATCTAGGCTAAATGAGATTGGGGTCCCTTTATACTCACCTAAATGATCTGTGAAGACATCGCTGAACTCAGAAATAAGGTCCTCCTCCCACTCACAATCACCGATTCGGTTCACGCTGGCCACTTCGATGCCAAGTGGCGCGAACCATTGGAGGCCCAACAAACTAGGCCTATCTCTGTCGATGATCGTTAGAGGTAAGTACGCCGTATGCTTTTTAAAAGAGACTCGGACTCGGCAAGACCCAACTATGGGGATTCAGTTCCCTTGGTAGTCCTTGAGGATGAGGCGTTGTAATCGGAGGTCTTGGCGTTGGATTGTAGGGATGAGTTGCTTTAACGTCTTCCACAATACCACCGAGAGGGACGATCCCGAGTCGACCTCCATGTGGCAAGGTTGGTTCTCTATAGCTGCCGTGACTCAAATTTTCTTAGCGTCCATGGCTGAGGCGTGACCTATAGTGATAGTATGGTGAGCCTCTTCTTTTTGAATTGCTCGATTTCTGTAGGAGTGGTTTACTGGTTCTCGCCTTACAGGACGGTTTCCTGTCGATTGGCGATAGTTGGTCCCTTTTGAGGCCTGGCTGGGTCCTGGTAAGCTGCAGCAGACCCGGATGATGTGGCCTCGTTTTCCGCACTCATGGCAGAGTGCATTGCGGAATTTGCATTCGGCCCTGGCATGGTTCGCTCCACAACCTGCGCAAGGGCGTAAGGGCTTAGGGCGAGGGTCCCGGTTGGACCGCAGTCGATGGACCCCTTCTTCGTCGCTGTCTGACAATGAAGAGAGGTCCTCGTGGTGCGTCGTTAGTAGCTGCCCTTCAGACTTGGAAAAAATGTCGCTTGTTGGTGGTGGTACTGGAGTGCGGCTTCGCCGTAGTTGTGCAACTGACTTTTTGGTCGCCTCCGCAGCTGTGGCTTCAGCGATGGCGTCAGCAAAGCTGATGTCGCCTTTCGCCATCAGCTTGCTTTGCACGCCTAGTGTATCTAATCCCAGAATTAATCAGTGCTTCTTCTAAATCTGCGAACCCGCAGAGGCCCCCTAAATTTCAGAGATCCGCCACAAAATCGGCCACGCTCTCTCCTTTTCGCTGGTTTCTCTAATAGAACTCATGGCGTCTCACAAGTGTAGGAACGGTTGGCCCGTAATGGTCTCTCAGGATGGGTTCGAGGTCGTCCCAGCTCATGGCCTTCACTTCTCGAGGTTTCACCAGCGCTTTAGCCATTTTAAAGACAGCCGGGCCGCAGTGCGTCAGGAACAGTGCCCGCTTGTTTGCTGGTGTGGCGTCCTTCAAATTATTTGTTTCGAGAAACATTTGGAAATGATCCATGTAGGATTCCCAATCCTCTTGGTTTGGATTGAATGGAGCAGGTGGTACGATGCCGCCAGACATGGTTCCGTTGATGGCGCCATCTCAACACGTGCTCGGTATCTCTTCCTGGCTTCTCAGATTCAAATGTCTCCAAATCCCATCCTCGTCGCCAGTGTTAAGTATTCTGACATGGGTTGAAGTAAATTGGAGACAGTTTTTGTTGGTGAACTTTCAGCTCTTTATTACATAGTGACTTGTCAAAACAACAACAGTGAACCCTGCCTTATATAGGCAACCTTTGTGAGAATTGTCCAATAGCGAGCTATGAACGCAAGTACTTTAAACCAATAATAATCCTCTGTTAAGGGCCAATCGGATTCCTAAGAACTAGCCAATCCGATCTGGCCGCCTAACAGCCAATCAGAAGTGCAGGGCCAGAACCCTGCACTTAACCTCAAGCTCATACTTTATTAACTATGGTACATACATAACAGCACACATTGAAATACACAATCTGTTTCATGTCCTCCAAGTCTTTCTTTCAGAATGTCTCTTGTGAACTAAGGAACAGGAGACCTCCTATGCATTTTACAAATGGAAAAGCAAAGTTGTAGAAAGGTAAGACATATGCCATAGACTGAATTACTGTGAACCATTTCCTTAGTCTTCTGAGTGGTGGATAAATCCAAACAAGTTCACTTTCTTTGAGATGGAAGTATTCTGGATTACTCATTCAGACTTTACAATGTCTATCTTAGCTTTTAAAAGAAGATTCAGGTAGAACATAATGGAAGAAAAAAGCATTCAGAGTGAGAGGGAGAACCCCCCCCCCAAACACCCCAATCCTACAGGAAGACCAGTGATGATATGCTGCCAGTTCTCACCGGTTCTAGCGATCTGGTAGCACCAGTCAGCAGTTGGCACCGCCCACCTGCTTCTGCCCTTTCCTGTCCTATACTTCCTTTGTTTGTAGCTCAGCTGATAGGCGTGACAGAGTGGATTGCTGCGCCTCAGCTGTTTTACTCACCAATGCTGACAGCAAGTTTTCATGTTTAAAATTGTCCATTTTAGAACCCTCTGCATACACCCACAAAAACGGTAGTAAAATATTTTGAATTCCACCACTGAGGAAGACCTTCAGAACAAAGTTGTAATTCCACATCCCTTGTTCTTCTCCTTCTCCTTAATGGTTTTTGTTTTGATTTTTCACTCAACTTAAGAACTTTTCTCTCTCTCCTGCCCATCTTCCAGTGAGGAAAGCCTTTCCATTTTCACCCTTAAATTCTTTTGCAAAATACTGGTTTTAGCCTTTTAAATCTGCAGGCAATTTTCTCATTCAGGAAAAGAGTTTAATTCCCTGTAAGGAAATATCAGTGAATTTGCCCACATTTTAGCAAGTAATCAGTTTAACAAGAGAATAGTGACCCTTTTGTAATACTTTAATCTCAAAATGTTCAGGGAATTACTGCCCTATCCTCAGAAAGAAAGGTTGTACAAAAAGAAAGATCTTGATTACTTCATGCCCTCTCTGCATGCCTTTTATAAATCCCTGGAGACAAGGCAAGATCCAAATCTACATTTCTTACCAGCAGGTATTTTTGCATTTGCATTTAATAACACCTTCCAAATGCTACTATAAGCAATGTAGTTAACAGATTTTATGTTGCTGCAGCAGTGACTGGGTGGTGTAATGTGAGGAGAAGTTTATTATATACATAGTCCGCTCTTACTCCAACTGGTATATCTAATCCTCATGAATCACATCTTATTTTCACAAAATTCCTGTCAGATAGATCACACTGAGCAGTGGTGATTGGTTTAAGATCACATAGTTTAATGGTTGGATTGGGTTTGACCCTGGGCCCCTACAATCACTTCATTACTGCATTGTATTATTATTAGCATGTGTATGAAATCATTTGTTGCTGCCCTTGAAACATGTACATTAAAGAAAAAAGGGAGGAGGAGGAGGAAGAGCAGATGAAGCAAAAGTTGAAGAGGAGGAAGAAGAGGAAGAGGAGGAGGAAGAAGCAACAGCAGCAACTGTCCTATCCTATTACATCTAATAGGATATACATGTCATCTCAGTACTCTTTATATGAACCAGCATTTTGTTTCACTGATCAATGTGGCCTTACTGGTTCTTGAATGCTTAATACAACAAGCATCTGGGTTTTTTTCTCTTCTTGAATGAACTCTGCTGCAATTGTGAGCTTGAACTGCAGAGGTGATGTGCTGTCAATCTGGTCTTCAAACAGGGATCATGTCACACAGTAAATCTCTTTCATCCCCCATTCTGTCCTCCTTGAACTAAGTTGACCACCTGATTTTTTTTCCTGATACTTTTCCTCTGCATGGCAAACAAGCAATAGGCATAGTGCTTCTTTTACATAAATTATGTATTCTCCTGATGAATTTGCTGTGTTACCCACACAGCAGAATCCTACTTTTGTTGAGTGTTTTCAACATGCAAGAGAATACGTAGATACATGCACTTCAAGGGCTGACCCTTATGCTAGCATTTATATTTTATGATGGATTAGATTCTTAGCTTGTGAATATTCCACAGAAATGTGAAAGACTTACAAGGCAGCACTGTTACATTGTTCCAGAGGCCAGGCCAAAAATGTAATTAATAGGAGTAGCACTTAGACTTATATACCACTTCATAGTGCTTCACAGAGTACTACAAGCAGTTAACGGAGTCAACATATTGACATTAGCTGTAGGCTAGAAAAAAGGTGCTGTGCTATTAAGTCCTATGTGTAATTGTCACATCAATGTGAAAATTGAAACCAGAAGTTCTCCTTTTCCTCCAGCCAATCTGGAGCAGAGGTAGTGTTCAGCCAGTTCTGACAGGTGGAAATTTTGAGTAGTTCGGTGAACTGGTAAATATCACTTCTGCTTGGCTCCAACCCAATCTATTCACTGCCTCTCAAGTCCCAGCTGATTAGAATCTCAGCTGATCGGCTGGATCTTCTTTTGTTGCCCTGCACAGAAAAATGGAGCTGGAAAGCAGGTTAGTGGGGTGGGGAGGGAATAGGGATTTTATAGTATCCTTCCCCTGGAGTGGGTTGGAAATGGAGATTTTACAGGATCCTTCCCCTGCCACACCCATTAAGCCATGCTCACTAAGTCATGTCACACCCACCAGGCCATGCCCACAGAACCAGTAGTAAAAAAAAATGAATATATAGCAGGGGTTTTTGTTCATGTTTTTGAAGACATTGATGAAAGCAGGAAAGCTCCTTTAGTTGTAAGTTTCTCACCAAGAAAAAAAAACTACTTTCCTTTTTTTAAAAAAAAAAAATTATTCTAGAAAAAACATTTATTTGACATACATTTAAAACAGATAAATCAATATATATACACTTATATACATTTTACAGCATATATTGAGCAATGGTTAATTTTTTTTCTTTATCTTTATCATTGATGTGATCTGCCTTGTTACCATAACTCCTTCGTTCTTTTAATGTTTTAATTTCTCTATATAGTTTATGATTAAATGCATGTCTTCTGTCATTTCCATAACTTATCCAAATATCAAATATTACCTTTTCTTTAACCACTCATACCAAATGTTCCATATTTCATAATAGTCACTATCTTGTTTATTTTTTAACAGTTTGGTTAGGCGATCCATCTCAGTGCATTCATGTATTTTTTTAATTACCATATCCTCTGAACCAATGGAAGACAGTTTCCAGTTTTGTGCATAGGTTATTCTGGCCGCAAAAAAAACTACTTTCCTAATAGCTTTCTTGAGCAGAGACCAGCCATCATGGCCTTCCTTTGACAGGCATGGCCATTGATCTTCTTGGGGGGGGGGGGAAGCTCCCAAGAAATACAGTGAATTATCCCTGGAGTAGCCTGTAGGTTGTTAGGATTTGATACAAATTGAGTGCAGACTCAACTTCAGATTTCTTTTCTTGTTTTTTTTTAAAATTCCTTTAAATGAGAAGCATGAGCAAATGTATATTCATATTTGACCTTGATGAGAAAACTCACTCCATTAATTATCAGTTCCTTCTTTCACATTTTAGGTGCTAGCACAAGCAAAGCTATTTCACTCTTAAACTGTAAGGTGGAAACATTTTTTGTAGCCAAGATTTCAGCCTAAAGCATCTCTAAGCATCTCTATTTGAAAGTTATGTTGTAAAATTAATGTATGTGTGTATTCCTCTATTCCTAACTCTAACAACTTCCTAATTCTGATAGAAAAGAAAGGCTTGCTTAGCCTTTTGGAAATGTTATGTTTGCAGCAGATAGGCTGACAGCTGGCTTTTCTCTAGCTAGTAAAAACTTCAGCTCCTCTGAGCATTGTCTTGGGTGAAGTTTGGGTAGACACATCATCATAGCACCTCTCCTATACTGCTTTTCAGCACATGTCTCCAGATCATAGGCAACCATTCTTTTCAGAAAATTTCTCCAGACCTTCTTTAAATCAACCATGCTTCAGTAGTGCAAACATTCCCATCTACATTATGATTAATGTTTGCTAGGCTATATTGCTCTAAAAATAAAAACATAGATTATCATGCCCCAACATACAATTTTTATACACTGTTGTTGGTCTCTAGCCTCATCTAGTGATCAGAGGGACAAATACTAATTATATTATTTGAAACTGACCCAACCCTTTACCCATCAGCCCCCATTCTCAAAACAAGTGCATGCTGGGAAGCCAGACTTCATTTTTCTTTAGCATTTGGAGGAGGCAGAAGCACAAAGAAGAATCCATCTTAATCTGTGGCACATGGTCATCCAAGGACAAACCACATCCCACACAAAGAGCATTGCTGGTGAGATTTAGATTGCTTGTATTAATTAATTGTTATATTCAGCACTGACTCAATACTGTCTAACTTGTATTTGGTTCTCATTGTATATATTCCTATTTTCCCTAGTTTCACCATATCCTGTTCTTCCAATAAAACATTTACACACACAGTCTGTTTTATTGGAGGATAAGTGTGTTTTGCTGCATGTTGAGCTGCACACAGACTAATGTGTTGTGAGGACAGAACATAGATTTTGAATAGTCAATTGATTTTAATTACCAGCCATTGCTTCCAATTCAGATTTCTCTCTGGAAATCATGTCTAATGATTTTTAAGTGCTTTTATCAAGAACCACCTTGCCTGCAATCCTCCTTTTCTTTCCTAAGGAAATTTAAAATTTCTCTGCTGCCTTTATCAGAGAAAGTGTTTATTTGGATATATGCATGACAATGTGGATTCAGAAAGAACCTCCTCAAATCCATTTTGATTGCAGGTGCATCACAATCTCATTCCACTAACTTTTTTAAAAACTGAACATTTTAAAGATGACATTCAAACAAGCCAGAAAAAGAATGCAAGAAAGAAGTTATAAAATAGAATATAAATGAATAAAAAAGGGATTTACCAATGTCATGGAAGTTAATTTTTCCAATACATCTACTTGAAAACTTGTGTGGATTGCATTTACTGTAGTTTATAATCTCATTCATGTATTCTGTTCTGATCATGTTGATTGATATTAATGCATTGCTTTGAGCGTAATCATTATTTGTAGCTTTTAAAAAAGTGTGATACACCCAGGGATTATGGGATTAACTCTTTTGACTGTTAGGAAGTATGAAGAGGAAAACATTTCATCCTCCCTTTTGCAATAAGAGGGACTAATATTTTTATTATTAACAGTAGGTCAGTACAATTAAAATAATGAACAGAAGACCCTTGGGATTGTTTTTCTAAAAAAAACACTCTCAATAATAAAAGTCATGAAGACATGCCTTCATCTACAACTTTACATATCTGGTGTGTAGATAAATATCTGAGGATAATATAATTATAGAAGAGCTTTGTTTCTACTTCTGAATAATTGATTTTTACCTCACAATCTGAAAATAATTAATAAGATGCCACTTCAGGTTTTTCTTAAAAATATATTTATATTTTCTTCTGTGGGCAAAATCTACCTTTTCTTTGTAATGATATTTGTTAAGTTCTGCACATGGGTGCAAGGAACGGAGACGAGGCAGTGAACTTCAACTCTTTATTAATCATCCTGAACAGAGCAAAATCCAAGAGCAGCAGCAGCCCTTTTATAGGGCAGGCTGCTGACCTATTAGCCAATGAGAAACATGGAAGTGTTAACCCTTGAACCAATGAGAGTGGCTCATTAACAGCCAATCAGATTCCCCAGAATGGACCAATCCGATATCGCTATTATCGGCCAATCAGAAGTGCAGGATTAGAACCCTGCTTTTTCATTAAGGTTTGTTAAAACTTTATTTAAGCGCTTTTATTAGTTCATAACAATATTCAAGGCATTTTTTTTCAATCAGGATCAACTAAATTAATGAAAATGTTAGTGGATTAGGAAAGCACCAATGATAGATTATTTCACCTGAGTCAATTAATATCCTGGAGGCTTAATTAAAACCAAAACAAGACCAGTTATGTTCCTGGTTCTGTTAAAATAACATTGCCTAATCAGCAGCATTATGGAAACCATTGAACTCAGTTCATTTTACTTACTGTGAGTTCAAGGGGAAAAAGTGAGCTTTTCCAATAAAACTTGGCAGTTCAAAGCACACTTGCCAAATTTGAAGCAATGATCAAAATACACCTGACTGCTGTCAATCTGGCAAATGGGGAAGGAAGTAGGAATGTCAAGAACCTTGCCATTACAGGTGGTCCTTGTTTAGCAACCACAATTGTCATCAGCAATTTGGTTGTTAAGTGAAGCAGTTGCTAAGTGAAAGTGTACCTCTGCTTACAATCTTACTTATCTTTCTTTTACTCTCCACACCTGAAAATTGGTCACAAAGTTATTATTTCATCACTGTTATGTCAGCAAATGGTTGGTAAATGAGACAGTTGCTAAACAAGGAGTGCTGTATACATATAGCAATAGCACTTAGATTTATATATCATTTCACAGTCCCTCCCTTTTATATCCCTCTCTAAGTGGTTTACAGAGTCAGCCTATTGCCCCCAACAATCTGGGTCCTCATTTTACCCACCTCGGAAGAATGGAAGGCTGAGTCAACCTTGAGCTGGGACTTGTTAGTTTCTGTGCTCTCTTTTTCTCTCTCTCTCTCTCTCTCTCTCTGTTGTGTGATAATTCATGATTTTGTACTAGACCAGAGTCAGATAGTATGAAGAATAATTGAAACCCTAATATATAACAGGAAATCAATTTCTTCAGATGAAATTTGAATCCACTAATAATCAATAAATGAAACCTACCATGATCTGGTTTCATTTTTTAACTGGTGAATCTGCACTGCTATAGCAAAGCCTAAAGATGAAACTTGGACTTTGACATTTTTTTCTTTGTATGCTGTTTGTTAAATTATTTCCATATTTAAAGACGATAACAAATTAAATAGGAAAAAAAACACCATCATTCTATATTTCAACCTAGTTTCCCCCCCCCACACCATACAAAATAAACAATATAGAAAAAAAGGATACATTGGTCAGAGCTAAGTTAGATCTGTCTGAATGGTTGCTTTTTAAAAAAAATCTTTTATTTGCAATGTGTAGTGGGGGGGGGGAGCATATAATGTATAAGATTGGATATCTATTTAGATAGAATATTGGTAATTTCTGCGCCCAAATTGTGTGTATTAGGAAATACATGTATGGAAACATATTATGAAAACATGGATGTAAAATGTCATAGGAAAAGTAGGCTCAAGAACAATAGTGGGGTAGATTGGGAATTTTGTAAACATTGACAGAAAATGTAATTCAATATACTAATATTGAACTATATAGCCTGAAGAGCCAAAAACTCTGTCTACAAACCTGGAAATAGCATTTAGCAATAGCAATAGCAATAGCACTTAAACTTATATATACTGTTATGGACTAAGCCAACGCATCAGAAACAACCTTAAATAGCTTTACTTTGCAGCAGGCTCGTAATCCTGCACTTCTCATTGGCCCACGAATAGCAAGTCGTGATTGGTCGTTTCTGGCCAGTCTGATTGGCTGTTAATGGACCTCTCTGATTGGACACTTGTGAGAGCGGTAAACTCAAATAATTGATTGTTTTGACAGCAGCCAGCTCGATAAAAGAGCTGCTGCTGCCCAAGTATTTGCTCTGTTCTTATTTCACAATAAAGAGTTGAAGTCACCTTTCGATGTCTCATCTCCGTTCCTTGCGCCCATGCTCAGGACATAACACTGGCGAGGAGGATGGGATGCGGAGACAATAGAGCTGACTAAGTACTCATCGAACAAGACAGAGCACATGGCTGAAGAGCGCACACAACAAACAGCAAAATGACCAGCGGCGTCATACCAACCGCTCCATTTGACCCAGCAAACAAAGACTGGGACTCGTATATAGATTGTTTCCAGATGTTCCTGGAGACCAACAATTTAAAAGATGCTATGCCTGGCAAGAAACGAATGGTGTTCCTGACTCACTGTGGCCCCACCGTTTTCAAAATGGCTAAAGCACTTGCCAAACCGGCGGAAGTGAAGACCATGGATTGGGATAACCTCGCACCGATCCTCCGGGCCCATTACGCACCTGCAGTACCTACACTGATACGAAGACACGAGTTTTACAAGAGGGATCAATGGAAGAACGAGAGCATTGGGGACTTCATAGCCGACCTCCGGAACCTAGGAGGCCTTTGTGGTTTTGCAAACCTCGAGGAAGCCCTGAGAGACCGCATAGTTCTGGGATTAGATGACCTCATGGTACAGAGTAAACTCATGGCGAAAGAAGACATCAGTCTTGCAGATGTCATCGCCGACGCTACTGCCACAGAAGCAGCCAGGAAGTCAGCCACTCGAATGCGCCGAGCGAATGCACCGCATCGCCAACTCGCTAATGATAGCCCACTCGCCACTGAGAAGCACGCTATTACTGCCCACCACGAAGACCTCGAGTCATCCTCAGACAGTGAGGAAAAGGAGGTCAACCGGCTCCGCTCGGAACGAGAGCAAAGGAACCAGAGACTCCCGCGCCAGTGTGCTGGTTGCAGGGCAAACCACCTGCGATTGGACTGCAAATTCCTCGACGCACTCTGCCATTCCTGCGGGAAAAGAGGCCACATCGCGAAGGTCTGCAGAAGCAAGTGAGAGTCCAGTCCCAGCCGAAGGGAGAACAACCTCCATCGGGAGACAGGCAAACCACCTGGGAATCGGGACCACCTGAATGACCAATGGAACAACCACTACTACGACAGAAATCAAGCACCTGCCTCTTCAACAAGACGAGAAGAGGTGCACCAAACCATTATTATCGGCCACGCTTCATTATTAGATGCAAGAAAGATCTGCGTAAGGGTTACTATTGAGAATCGACCATGCGTGATGGAAGTTAATTCGGGGTTATCCCTATCAATGATATCCTGGAAAACCCTCAAACAGCTGATCCCTGCCATCTGCCGCCAGGACCTTAGCACTAAACGCATCATCCTAAAAGACTACCAGGGAAATAGAATTCCAGTTGTCGGTTCCAGCCACGTCCAAGTATCCTTTAAGGACCGCACCACGACGCTTCCCCTGACTGTTGTCGATCGTGACCGGCCCAGTTTGTTAGGGTTACAGTGGTTCGCTCCACTCAGGATTGAACTAGCCGGCATACACCAAACCAGAAGCGACGACTGGGAAGAGGCCCTCATCTAGGAATTCCAGGACGTGTTCACAGGAACATTAGGCAAGTACAAGGGGACCCCTATATCATTTAATCTCAGCCCCGATGTAGCTCCCATTTGTCTTAAGCCTCATCAGGTGCCTTTTGCCCTCAAGCTGAAGATTGACAAGCAGCTAGATAAACTGATAGCCCAGGGCATGTTGGAACCGATTGACCATGCCCGCTGGGAAACTCCAATAGTAATGCCCATGAAGCCAGATGGCTCGTTAAGAATTTGTGGGGATTACCGGGCCACCCTAAATCATGCTCTTCAACAGAGTGCTTACCTAGTACCAGTGGTTCAACACCTTCTTCATTCCCTGGGTGGCGGAAAAATATTTGCGAAATTGGACCTGTAGATGCGACAACTGCAGAAGCCCAGAAATTAGTTACACATAGAGGCACCTTCAAGTGCAATAGACTCCAATTCAGAGTAAGCATGGCGCCTGGCATTTTCCAAAGTTTGATGGAGAGACTATTACAAGGCATAAAAGGCGTTGTGCCTTATTTTGATGACGTCTTAATAGCTTCCCCCACTAAAGAGTTATAAGTACAACGACTCAGAAAGGTTCTTCAGAAATTTAAAGATGCTGGCCTGAAAGTAAAAAGGGACAAGTGTCAACTTTGTATGGAGAGAGTGGAGTTCCTGGGATACCTTCTTGACAGACAGGGAATCCACCCCACTGAAAAAAAACTAACCGCAATCAAAAACACCCCGAGACCTAGGAATAAGACAGACCTCCAAGCCTTCCTGGGACTCATTAACTTTTATAACATCTTCTTGCCCCAGAAGGTGACCGTAGCTGAGCCCCTACATAGACTTCTCGACAAAAAGGCTTCCTGGGTCTGGGGACGGCGTGAAGAACAGGCATTCCAACAAGTAAAAGACCTCTTAACCTCCGATGCTGTATTGATACAATACAACAAGACTCTACCCTTAACGGTTACCTGTGACGCCTCACCATTCGGAGTGGGAACCATTTTAAGCCATGTCCTACTAAATGGAAATGAGGCACCTATTGCGTTCTTTTTGAGAACCTTGTCTAAGACTGAAAGGGACTATAGTCAACTTGATAAAAAGGCTCTCGCTATTGTATCCGCAATTAAATGTTTCCATGAATATGTGTATGGGAGACCCTTTGCCATAATTACAGACCACAAGCCGCTACTTGGTATTTTGGCGGGAAACAAACCAACTCCCCATATCTTATCACCAAGAATGACACGTTGGTCAGAATTTTAGCCGCCTACGATTACCGATTGCAACACCGCCCGGGGAAAGCCATTCCCCACGCTGATGCTTTGAGCTGCTCTCCACTACCAGACATCATAGAGGACCCAGCTCCAACCTTAGCCGTATTGCAAATCGAAACCCTTAAATTGCCGCCGCTGACCGCTTGAGAAATCGCCTCAGAAACAAAAAAGGACCCTGTTTTGGCACAAGTTCTCAGCTGGGTGCAAAGGAGTTGGCCAATCAGTGCACCCAACGACACTTTCAAGCCATTCAGAAATCGACAGACAGAACTATTCTCCCAAAAGGACTTCATCTTGTGGGGAGACAGAGTTGTAATCCCGGAGAAATTGCAACATAAGGTATTAAAAATGTTGCACGATGGACATCCAGGCATTGTGCGGATAAAGGAATTGGCCAGGAGTTACGCATGGTGGCCTGGCTTAGACAAACAGATAGAGACCTGGGTAGCAAAGTGCAGCAAATGCCAGGAGACTCGCTCTACTCCTCCAAAAACTCCCCCAACTCAGTAGGAAATGCCTCAAGGTCCTTGGTCCCGTATCCACATCGATTTTGTGGGACCCACAAGAGGACACACTTTCCTCCTAACATTGGTTGCCTATTCTAACTGGCTCCAGGTCCACAAGATGAAAAGCACCACCACAGAGGCGGTCACTAAAAAACTGAATAAGCTATTCGCTATCCACGGATTTCTGGATGTCCTGGTCTCCGATAATGGCCCCCAATTCACTGCCCTGGCATTCGAACAGTACCTGGCAGACTGGGGCATCCGCCATACCTTAACATCGCCAACTCACCCTGTGGCCAATGGTAGGGCTGAGCGAATGGTTCAATTTGTAAAAAAGACTTTACACAAATTGGACCACGGCGACATTGATGACAAAATAACCCGGATGCTTCTCCTCCAACACATAACCCCAAGCAGCACCATGAACAGAACCCCAGCTGAACTCCTGATGGGCCGGAAACTTCGCTCACATCTTGATTGCCTCCACCCTAACTACACGCCTGAACAACCCCCAGGATCCAGCAGCAAGTGTCGGGCATTCCAGGAAGGTGACCCCATGTTTGCGAAAAACTTCTCGGGTGACATGTTGTGGGTCCCCGCTACCATAACGCAACTTACGGGACCCCGATCCTGTCGCCTACAAACTGCAGATGGTAAGATGTGGAAGTGCCACATAGACCAACTCCGTTCCAGACTTGCACCTAGTCCTATCTCAGCCCCTGAATCTCTAACTGGGGGGGGGAGGGCACATTGAGGAGGCCGAAAAAGAAATGATAATCAAAACCCAACAGCCTATACAACCAACCAGAGGATACTCACCACAAGAAGGAGAACCGAGCTGGGGAGTGGCCTCACCACATGACAGCACTGCGATGGGAACAGATCCAGGGAATCCAGAAGACAGCACTGGCGAAAGCAGAGAGAACAGCCCAGAGCTATTTGACGGAACAGCGGGACCGTTTTCGCCATCCAGCTCAGCTAGCAGCCCACCGGAACCAGAGCCAGGACAGAAACCGATGGAACAGCGCAGGTCAAGCAGACAGGTGAAGTGACCTGCCTATTTACGAGAATACTTCACCCCACCCCTCAGACGGAACCTAGGGGGGAGAGGTGTTATGGACTAAGCCAACGCATCAGTAACAACCCTAAATAGCTTTACTTTGCAGCAGGCTTGTAATCCTGCACTTCTCATTGGCCCGCGAATAGCTAGTCGTGATTGGTCGTTTCTGGCCAGTTTGATTGGCTGTTAATGGGCCTCTCTGATTGGACACTTGTGAGAACGGTAAACTCAAATCATTGGTTGTTTTGACAGCAGCCAGCTCTATAAAAGAGCTGCTGCTGCCCAAGTATTTGTGCTGTTATTTCACAATAAAGAGTTGAAGTCACCGTTCAATGTCTCGTCTCTGTTTCTTGCGCCCACGCTCAGGACATAACATATACCATTTCACAGTGCTTTACAGTCCTCTCAAAGAGATTTTACAGAATCAGCATATTGCCCCCCAACAACCTGGGTCCTCATTTTACTGACCTCAGAAGGTTTGAAGGCTGAGTCAACCTTGAGCCGGTCAGGTTGGCTGTGGCAGAGTTAGCCTTTCAATACTGTGTTCTAACACAGTGCCATAAGGGCTTTTGTTCTATCCCACCCTTTACTTTTTAACAAAATTGCTACTTTTTCTTTTTAAAAAGATATTAAATAGCATGATATATTTTTTTCCCTATTCTGGCTAGGATTTGTCATCATGGACTGGCTATGAATCTGCTTTCAAATGATAAACAAAAGGTTTGATTTCATTTTGCAATGCAAGACCAATGGAATTTCTTTATCTTCTCTCAGGGTGGAAAAAAGGCCATGTTATTCTTTCATTGGCCAACACTCTCATCATACTTAATATCTCTGTAATTTAATTAAAGCTGCTTATAACTGTAGCATGGCATCAAAACAAAGGGACAATATCCAAAAGTACAGTTTGATTTCTGATGTTTTATATAAAAGTTATATACCCAGGGAACTAAAATAAGAAACAACCTACCTTTCTTTGTTTATTTTGCAAATAAACAGAGTAAGCTGTAGTAGTTAATGGATGGTGACAAATGTGAGTTCTGTTTTTCTATTACTTCTGTCAATAAACTGAATTAGTGCTTTAACTACTATTAAAAAGAAAGAACTAAAATCATTCTCACTGTTGTGAATTAATAAAAGTGCTTGAATAAAGTTTGTTGAAACCTTAAAGCAAAGTGCAGGGTTCTGGCCCTGCACTTCTGATTGGTCAAAAATAGCGATATCGGATTGGTCCGTTCAGGAGAATCTGATTGGCTATTAACAAGCGCTCCTCATTGGTTAAAAAGAGCTAACGTTTCTGTGTTTTCATTGGCTAAATATCCAAGAGCTTGCCTATATAAAGGGGGCTGTTGAGGCCGTTCTAAGAGCTGTTGCACCATGTTAAATAAAGAGTTGAAGTTCACTGTTCATCGACTCGTCTCCACTTCTTGCGCCACGCACAGAACATAACACTGGCGACGAGGGTAGGATGTGGAGACGTCAGAGCTGAACACTACAGAGCGATAACAGAGCACGTGGCTGAAACGCACCAACGGTGGAACCATGTCCGGCAGCGTCATACCACCCGCTCCATTCGACCCGGCACAAGAAGACTGGGACTCATATATGGATCGCTTCCAGATGTTTCTGGAGACCAACAATTTGAAGGATGCCGCTACCGGAAAGAAATGGGCGGTATTTCTAACTCATTGCGGGCCAATCGTATTCAAGATGGCCAAAGCACTAGCGAAACCGGCAGAAGTGAAATCCATGGACTGGGACATCTTCGAACCCCTGCTAAGGGCCCACTATGCACCGACCGTACCAACACTCGTGAGAAGGCATGAATTTTACCAGAGAGATTAGCGAAAGGGCGAAAGCGTTGCAGATTTCATAGCAGATCTCCGAAATCTAGGAGGCCTATGCGGGTTTGCCGACCTTGAAGAAGCCCTGAGAGACAGAATAGTTCTGGGATTAGATGCTCCAGGCGTGCAGAGTAAGCTAATGGCAAAAGGCAACATCAGCCTTACAGATGCCATCGCTGACGCTACTGCAGCAGAAGTAATCAGGAAGTCGGCTGCTCGAATGCGCCGCACCCACGCTCCACTTCGCCAACTCGCCAGCGAAGTTTCACCTCACTTGGAAGAACCGGCAATGACAGCCCACCACGAGGACCTCGAATCGTCATTAGAAAGCGATGAAGAAGAGGTCAACCGGCTCTGGTCTGAACGAGACCAACGCCAGAAATCGAAGTACCAATGTGCTGGTTGTGGGGCAAACCACCCCTGATCAGACTGCAAATTCCTCGACGCGCTCTGCCATGTGTGCGGGAAAAGAGGCCACATTGGACGGGTCAATGCAAGCAAGCAAGGACCCAGCCAAACCCCGAGGGAGGCTAACTATCGCCAATCTACAGGAAGCCGTCCTGCAAAGCGAGAACCCTTGAACCACCAATGGAACAACCACTCCTACAGAAACAAACCCCTAAACCACTCAATGAAGTGAGAAGAGGCATACCAAACTATTACAATTGGTCACGTCTCATCACTGGACGCCAAGAAGATCCGGATGAAGGTGGCCATCGAAAACCAGCCTTGTATGATGGAAGTCGATTCAGGATCATCTCTCTCGATGGTTTCTTGGAAGACCCTCAAGCAGCTCATCCCTACCAACCGGCGACAAGACCTCCGATTCCAAAGAATCATATTCAAAGATTATCAAGGAAATTGAATTCCAGTCGTTGGATCCAGCCAAGTCCCTGTCTCCTTTAAAAATCGTACTGCATCTCTACCCTTGACTGTAGTCGACAGGGATTAGCCTAGCTTGTTAGGCCTCCAATGGTTCACTCCACTTGGAATTGAAGTGGCCAGCATTCACCGAACCAGCAGCAATGACTGGGAAGAGGCTCTCATCCAAGAATTCCAGGACGTCTTTGCAGACAAACTAGGCGAGTACAAGGGGACCCCGATATCATTTTACCACAACCCCAAAATAGCTCCCATCCGCCTTAAACCTCGTCGAGTCCCATTCGCCCTTAAACCAAAGATTGACGAGCAGCTTGATAAATTAATAGCCCAGGGGGTGTTAGAACCAACCGACCATTCTCCCTGGGAAACCCCAATTGTAACAACCATCAAGCCGGATGGATCGTTAAGAATTTGTAGGGACTACCGAGCCACCCTGAATCACGCCCTGCAGCAAAACGCTTACCCAGTACCGGTGGTGCAACACCTTCTCCATTCCCTGGGGGGGCGGAAAAGTCTTCGCTAAACTGGATCTAGCCCAGGCATACCAACAACTGCCTGTAGGCAGAAAAACGGCAGTGGCTCAAATGATCGTTATGCACCGAGGTGCATTTAAATGTAACTGACTCCAATTCAGAGTAAGTGGGGCCCCGGGAATCTTTCAAAGTTTGATGGAAAGACTATTACAAGGGATAAAAGGCATTGTCCCCTATTTTGATGATGTTTTAATTGCTGCTCCGACTCAAGAAATACTAAGGGAGCGCCTGGGGTTGGTTCTTCAGAGATTTAAAGACTCGGGTTCTCAAAGTTAAGAAAAACAAGTGTCAATTATGTACTGATCGAGTAGAATTTTTAGGATATTTAATAGATAAACAGGGCATTCACCCCACCGACAGCAAACTTAGGGCAATCAAAAACGCCCCAACACCCCGAAATAAGGCAGATCTCCAAGCATTCCTAGGCCTTATCAATTTTTATAATGTCTTCCTGCCTCACAAGGCAACCATAGCCAAACCCCTACATCGTTTATTAGACAAAAAAGGCAACGTGGGTTTGGGGGCACTGGGAGGAACAGGCGTTTCGACAAGTAAAAAACTTATTGACCTCCGACACTGTTTTGATGCGGTAAAATGAAACTTTGCCTTTAACTGTTACTTGTGATGCATCACCCTTTGGAGTGGGCACCATTTTGAGCCACGTTTTACCAAACGGAAGTGAAGCTCCTGTTGCCTACTTTTCAAAAACACTGTCAAAAGCAGAACGCAATTACAATCAAATCGATAAAGAAGCTCTTGCTATTGTATCTGCTGTTAAACGATTTCATGAATATATTTATGGGTGAGCTTTCACCATAATAACTGACCACAAACCTTTACTGGGAATAATAGCGGGAGATAAACCAACCCCTTATATATTAACTCCCAGAATGACTTGCTGGTCAGAATTCTTGGCTGCCTATAATTATAAGTTGCAACACCGCCCGGGGAAAGCCATTCCCCACGCTGATGCATTAAGCCGTGCACCGCTTCCAGAAACCGTTGACGACCCTGCTTCGACCGTCACAACACGGCAGATCGAGACACTCCAAAAACTGCTGCTGACAGCTCGCGATATCGCAATTGAAACTAAACGCGATTCCGTTTTAGCACGTGTCCTCAGCTGGGTAGAACGTGGATGGCCATTGGACCAAATCCCTGACAATTACGCTCCCTTCAAAAATCGACAGACAGAACTGTTTTCCCAGAAGGGCTGCATCATTTGGGGTGATAGAGTCATTGTCCCAGAGCGATTACAGTGAGCGGTACTGAGAACCTTGCACGATGGCCACCCTGGCATCGTGCGCATGAAAACACTCGCACGAAGCTACGCGTGGTGGCCGGGCATAGACAAGCAGATCGAAGCCTGGGTAAAGATTTGTTCCAAATGCCAGGAAGTCAGCAATGCCCCACCGAAAGCAACCCCAACAGAATGGGAAACACCCAGGGGACCATGGTCCCGTATTCATCTGGACTTTGTGGGACCTACGAATGGACACACATTTTGATTAACAGTGGATGCCTACTCGAACTGGTTCAAAATCCATGAGATGAAAAATACAACAACCGAAGCGGTCATCAGGAAATTTAACAGATTATTTGCAACACACGGATTACCGGACGTTCTGGTTTCCGACAATGGGCCCCAGTTTACCGTGCTTTCTTTTGAACAGTACCTGGCGGACTGCGATATTCGCCATGCGCTAACTTAACCGGTGCATTCTGTGGCTAATGGAAGGGTCGAGCGCATGGTACAATTTGTCAAAAGAACTCTACATAAAATGGACTATGGTGATATCGAAGACAAGATTAACTGGATACTCCTTTTGCAGCACATCACTCCACACTGCGTCACTAACAAAACTCCCGCTGAGTTATTGATGGGACGGAAACTCCGCTCCCACCTGGACTGACTACACCCATCGTACGAACCTGAAAAACCACCCGGATCCAGTGCGAAATGCCGAAATTTCCAGGTAGGCGACTTGGTTTTCGTGAGAAACTTTTATGGTGAGCCATTGTGGGTCGAGGCAACTGTAATCCAAGTAACCGGACCCAGATCGTACCGAGTGAAATGTCGCGATGATAGAATATGGAAGCGCCATATTGATCAGCTACGTTCAAGGCTGCAGTCTGGGGTCTGCGATTCTGGTGATTTCCAAACTGAGGGGGGAGGAGACACCAAGGAGGCTGAGTTTGGAACGGTGGAAGGCACAAGCGGAACAAACGACCGCTCAGACTCAACATGTGAAGAAGGATCGGGGACAGGGGTTAACTCGCCTCAAAGAGATATCGAGGACATTAATGGTAACGGAAGTTTAGATACAGAATCAGAGGCACCCTGTTCATCAGATAGTGTCCTATCCCAACAAGACTCTAGACAAATACCAGGAGGACAGCGTAAATCAAACAGACAATCAAAACAACCTGCCTACCTCAAAGACTACGTTACCGCACCTCTTAAACAGAACCCGGGGGGAAGGGGTGTTGTGAATTAATAAAAGTGCTTGAATAAAGTTTGTTGAACCCTTAAAGCAAAGTGCAGGGTTCTGGCCCTGCACTTCTGATAGGCCGATAATAGCGATATCGGATTGGTCCGTTCAGGAGAATCTGATTGGCTATTAATGAGCCCTTCTCATTAGTTAAAAAGAGCTAACATTCCTGTGTTTTCATTGGCTAAATACCCAAGAGCTTGCCTATATAAAGGGGGCCGTTGAGGCCGTTCTGAGAGCTGTTGCACCATTTTAAATAAAGAGTTGAAGTTCACTGTTCATCGACTCGTCTCCACTTCTTGCGCCACGCACAGGACATAACACTCACAAACAGAAGATTTTCTGAATGTTCAGTTCTTGCAACAGAAGTGAAACATACTGCAAAGAAAAATATGGGATTTAAGTAAAATGTTTGGAGAGAAGAAAGAAATACCTGTTACCCAGAAAGGATAAGTTAGAGGAAAAACAAATGATCTATTCTTTTTCATATTGTGTATGCTAGTGACAGTTCAGTGGTTTGAAAATCTTTACTTTTATAGCTGAAACAAAACAGCTACAAAGAAGGCTGTAATCACAGTTCTCAGTTAGAACCTGAAATTTTTCAATAATAAAAATATATATAAAACAACAACAAAAAGTGCATTTGAACCTCTGCAGTAAAAATTGAGTGTGGCCAGAATCTAGACTGAGTTGATCATTGGAAGGAAATAAAGGAGAAAGTAGAATTAATTAATATCAGTAAGAAAAGAAAGGAAAGAAAGCCAGACAGAACAAATTAATCATGTGCAATTATTTCATGGTTCTCATTGAAAATCTATTATAAATGCCAGCAGATTCAGCAGAGATCTGTCCAGAGAAATCAATGGAGAAATCTAAAACATTAATGTTCCTGGAATTGGATTCCAATACATTCATCACACAAATTCTCCCCTTCAAAATACAGAAACAACCTCCAAAGGAAAGGAAGAGCCCCCAAATATAAGACTAAGTATTCTCAACCTGGAATGCTAATTATTGAGCAGAATCAAGAAATCGTGCTTTACGAAAGTTGCTATATCTGGGATGAAGAATCTGGATGATTGGTAGATATCAGGAACAAGTTTAGGAATTTAATGCATCTGTGATCTCTTTTTCATTACCATAATGTGCAATCCTCCAATACTTGATTAGGTGTGTCAACATGAATTATGTTATCCTGATGGTTCAGTTATATTCTGCTTCAATAATGAGTATGCTGACTCATGCAATTCTTATAGTTTTAATGTGGGACAATTTATGGATTGCAGTTGGTAAATCCTCTTGGCTCTTTATATTATCTTGACCAAAGTAACTTGCTGGTAGGAAAAGGAAACACCAATTGCTGCTATTAATGTATTTCATAATCTAGGAGAATGGTGGATAGTTATCTGAGATAGAGGCTGCATTCACTTTCAGGTTGCCTGAGTGTTATGATATAAGGGTGAAGCTATGACTGAACTAGAATCTAGAGGACAAATGCTAATTTAAAACTGGAAGAACTAAATGTGTATTATTAAGGTGCCTCTTGTGTTGGCTCAAAACAAAACAAAAGTTATATCATGAAGAAGTGTCCTCTAAAAATGGCTACCACAGCATTTTTTAGCTATAGTGTGGGGCATGAAGATAAACCTTATATTTACTTTACTTTATTTATTTATATCCTACTTTTACAAATAATTCAAGGTGGCAAACATGTCCAAAACACCTTCCTCCCCCTATTTTCTCCACAACAACAACTCAGTGAATTGTGCTGGGCCAAGCAAAAAAAAAAAAAGACTGGCCCAAGGTTACCCAGCTGGCTTTTATGCCTAAGAAGGGACCTGAACTCATGGTGTCCCAGTTTCTAGCCTGGTGCTTTAGCCATTAGACCATGGATCTCCAAACCTTGTGGACTTCATCTTCCAGATTGGTGCGTGCATAAGCACACCAATTGTGCCTATCGTCCCTGTACAATTGTTTCTTTTTATTTTTCTTATAAGTATCTATCTCATGTAGTCAAAACTATGTTTATTCTTATACCTGTATGTTGTAAGCGATTGACAAATCAAATAAATACAAATACAAATACAAAGAATTCCTCAGCTGGCCATTTTGGGAGTTGAAATTCACAAGTCTGAAAATTGCAAAGTTTGCTTCATCCCAAACTGATTCTCTATTGTCTGTTTTAACCAATGAAGTAGAACTGAAAAGTGAAAAGATGAAGTGCCTGAAAAATCTTGAGTAAAATAGATTTCTGCAGGTTACCATTTTTATGGCAGCCTCTTGGCAGTTTTTACTTTGGCCCATCTTCATAGACTTCTTTGTTGTCCATAGTCTGTATACTTGAAGTTTAAGTGTATAGTTTTAGAAGACTCTACAGTGAGGCTTTCTGATTATCTGTAAAATTAAAATTCAAACATTATGCATTCTTAGAGAGAGCCAAAATATATTTGTCAGGCTCCATATTCTATTCTATTTTGGTAAGATTCTGGCTAGTTGATTATTAAAATTGCTTCATGCAGTTAAAAACCCCTGTCTTTTTGTGATGAAATATGATAGTTATATATGGCTTTTACTGAACTAATTTCTCCAGTTTTTTGCATAGGAAATGTAACATCTAGAAAGAATACAGGAATGCTAAGGGCACCATAAATTCCCAAACTCCCTTGTTTGATCCTGCTTTTTGGTTCCTTATAAAATTTTATAGCATCTGCTCAGGGTACCTTTTTGTTCCATTTCATTTCTAGCTCTCTGTTTATCTCCTTTCTCCCTTGTTGTTAAGGCTTTGAAAAAGTTAAGGCTTTTCTCTTTTTTGTGAATACTAATATGGGATTTTGCTATCACTAACCCTCTGAACTTTGAAAAAATATTTCCTTCCTTCCTGTAGATATTTCAAATCACTAGCTAGATAAAATACATCAAAGAAAAAAGAGATTTACAAGTTATAAAATTAAGTTTTAAGTATAAAATTAATTTAAAATTTCTAACTAATGTTAGGGTACTCAATATTAAAGATTTATTGTATTAAATGAAATTTCAAACCATTATGTAATAAAAATCATTTTTTTAAAAAATAATAATGAGCAATATAATATGAATCATAAGTCACATCAAACTATTAAGAAATTTTTCTGTTATGTCTAAAATAATCCATATTTATTGATTCAAGTGATATTTAATATATTAAACACCAAGTTAAAAGAAATCCAAATTTTAGATGCAATACCATATGTAGACGATATATTTTAGATATAATTATAATAATAAATGTTGAATTAAGTATCATGCCAGTTTTTTTAAGGTAGTTATTTTATACATTCATATGCAATTAACCATTTTCTAAAGAGAGAAAAGCATAAAAGGTCCTGTCAATATATAGATCTAACTTGGAAACTCTGTAGGGATATAAAGTTTGGTAAATTTTAACAACACTAACAGCTGGGAAGAAAGAGAATTTGACCTGAAATACTTAGATCAGTACAATCAGAGTGAAGAAATATCCTATCATTCACACTAGATGGACCAGACCATAAAATCACCTCCAAAGGATAACTACAACTACTTTTATTGAGGTATGATATAACAACATAATTTTGCAAGTCTAGTTTTGCTGTATATCGTCTCCTTCTTATAGTTGAATGGACTGGGAAGTTATCTGAACCACTTCTGAATATTGTGGAATTAAAAAAAAAACTGTTGCCTTGACAATAAAGTCTTTGTATCTCCATCATGGTTATCTTTCTTATTCTCTACATTTTCTTCACTCTTTACATAAATCAAGATATTGTATCAGTTTTCTCTAAGTGTAATATTTACAGTGAATTTAATATTTTCCATTCCCATTGTTGCATATCAACAATGTTCAAAATGTTATTCGGCTATAAAGGAATATAATCCAATCTGTCATCCCAATTAAGCAGCTGGTTGGATAGTATCATTTGAAATTCCCACTGCCAGTTCATGTCATTCTTTCAAGTTTTGTAAAATCACGGGTTTAATTTTTGATTTCCAGTTTGACCATATTTGGTTAGCTATTTGTCTCTGCCACTCATTTAATACTTTCTCTTATATTTTTACTGGGTTCATTTAAAATAGAAAATCTCACTGAAAGATTCTATTTACCTGTTGCTAGTCTTCCTAGACAAGTTTAACTTTCTCTATTTTACTTTTTCAAGTCTCTGAATATTTTTTTCTTAACTTTAAATTTGTTTTGGTTAAGTGAATCCCCAAGTACTTAAACATAACAGTGATAGTGAATTCTGCTATTTATAGCAGATACTCTTCTTTAAGGCAAATTCCATGAAATGATTAGACTCTTATTCTAATTAATATGCGACACTGATACCAAACCATACTGCTATATATGTTGCATACTTAATTGTAGAGATTATTTGGATGAGCAACTGTAAATATAACAACATATGCATAAAATATCAGTGTTCTTGATTTTCCAGTTCCATATCCATATATGAAAATTCAAGCCACCATCATGCATTTCAGAGTTGTGAATATAAAAGCCTATTCCAAATAAATTATCGAGTGCTCTCTCTATGTCAAAAAACAACAACCCCACAGCTCTTTTTTTTTTTTTTTCTTTTGATTTCTAAACATACCTGATCTTGTCCCTTATGCATTATTCGGGACAAATCCATTCTGATCATGCTGCAGTAAGTCACGTAAAATGTCATTAAATCTTTTAACAAGTATTGCTATAAAAAGGTTTGTAATCTATATTCAACAGAAAGATGAGTCTGGATGAGCTGGTTCATTCTCCTTTTAATATATCAAGACTCTAAAGGCTTTTGCAATCAAAAAGGAAGTATCTGATGGTGAATGTAATTTATTTCCTGAGTAAATGGTTTAATCAACTTTTCTTAGAAGGTCTATAATATATTTCATAAAAACCATTTAGTCTGAGGGATATTTTTTCAATATTAATATTGTTTCTTTTGTTTCATCTTTTGTAATTGATTTATTGAGTGCCTATAAGAGAAAGGACAGCAGAACCTGAGGGCAGAGTGAAAAGGGAGCTCAACCTAGAATCCTAACGTAGCCGCAAGAGAACTAAATCCAACCCTCCTTGATTGTTGTTGACTCTTACCTAACTTTAAGCAGGAGCTGTTGGTTGAGAAGATTTCTATGCAGGTTAAGTTAAACTTATTGCATAAGCAATAAGTTTAACTTAACCTTCATGTATGGACCTGGCTTCCATTTATTGATCTATGAATTCCTTCTTATAAATTTGCAATAACAGACCATTCAGGCTCAACTTTTCCAGACTAGCAGTCCCTCTAATTAATCTTTCCAAATTTAACAAATACGAATAACCTTACAATTATTCAATTATGATCTCTATAGATAAGAGTTGCACATGAGACAGATGTTTATTACTGAGTAAGTTCTATGAATGGAAGAATAGGCAAGTTTTTTTCCTCCAAAGATTATTTATGCTTTCTCTGTCTAGTCCTTTGGGCCTGAAAAGGCCCATTTTGTTTATCTGTTGCCAGATATTTAGAGATCCAGGAGTTCTACAAAGATGTCTAGCTGCCAACTGTCATTAACTGCCAAAAGATGCCAGGTTTTGATCTTCCTCGCCCACATTGCTCAACTCTGAATAGGATCCGCACCCAACATGGTGTCTGCCAGGACTCATTGTTTAAGTGGGCTCTTGTCTCTACCCCTCAGTGTGACTGTGATGCTCCTTGGCAAAATATCCATCACATTGTATCCAAATGTCCGTCAAGAGCTTACATCGGCCCAATGTCTGATTTTTTTCAACATAGATAACCCTACCCTTGAATAGCTAGATAGACTGGACATTAACATTGGAACCACTATAAGTCCATGTATTTGCCATATGCTAAATAAATAAGTATGATTTCTCCTTTTTTTAAAAAGAAATGGTGGTAACGTATTGCCCAAGACATTTTTTGAAAAGAACACATTTCATCAGTAGTCACAAGCTCCCCTCTGTTTCCTGATGAAGCTACCTAGGCACACCCAAGCTAATTTGAAAGAATGCTAAAGCCTACCCGCTCTGACTTTGCATATGTTACTTTCTGATCATTTGGCCTAATTAAAGTGTTTGATAATAGGATAAAACTTTTTGAAATTTTATGCAATGATGGGGGAAAAATAAAAGGGAACTCAGTGATAAAGTAATTAAAAACAACAAAAAATGCATCAAAGTCCTGCAGAATTCACATGTCTATTTGTAATAGCCAAGCACCTCTTTTTTAAAAGAACTCAAGTAAGAAATCATTTAACACTCTTGATTTTTATTCCCAGCAATTTGTATTCAGAGACTGAATACTTTTGATAATGAAAACAACATAAAAGTAATCATCGATAGCTTTATTCTTCAGGATTGGTATAGTTTAACTATCATTCAAATGGCGAATAGTTTTAACAAATCCTTTCAGCATAACAGCTTTTCCTTCAACCAAAATTAGTCAGTTTATGCCTATTTGTAAAATGTCTCATATACTCCCCACATTTATCATAGGAATAAGTATATTGGTTGTGAAAAGTGAAATTTTGTTTGAGGTAAAGCTTAAAATGAATGACTTTAGTTAACAGTAAAAGACTTTCCTGTGGGGAGAGGAGGACGGTAAGTTTGAATTAGAAAAAAAAAAATCTCAGCATTAGTTCATTTCAGTAATAACATACTTTCTAGTACTAATTTAAAGTAGACATTTACTAATGATAACTATAGGATTTTCAGAAGAGTGCAGGTTTTACAGTTGGATGCAGGGCTGTGCTCATTAGTATAAAGCTATCCATGTATAAAATCAATAGTTAAATTCAGTTGTCTGGTTCATCATAGTTAAAATAAAACAACAATAACAAAAAGGAACAGATTTTAAAATAAAACTCTAAGGAGAACTCTGTATCTCTGTTTCTCTTTGGTACTGTGGCCTTTCTTTGACAAAGAAGACTAGCACAATACAAGACAGTGAACATTAAGAGAATGCAAAAACAAGACAACCAGATCAAGACAACTTTCAGCAACCTCACTAAGAAAAACCAAATTGCCAAAAGAGGAATAGTGGCAGATGAGAAGCATCTTCCCACAGATCTATGGACACCCCAAAAGGGTCATGAGAATAAAATCATTTGATATCAAAATCCTTTTCACATCCATAGATCTGGAATTAGCACATAATCTATGACCGCATTGGTCCACATCACACCTGACTTAACCAAATACACGAAGATAGAAACTCCCAAGATTATGGATTTCATAAACCTCTGCCTAACGACATACTTCCAATGTGATGGACAAATTAACCAACAAATTAAAGGGACCTCTTTGGGATCACTGCTTTCAGGACTTAGGGATTGTCAGCTATTTTGGGGTTATATCAGCCAGCTAGTCCTGGATTTTGTTCTTGTACAAAGGAAACTAAAGATAGGTTGTCTGTATGAAATCTTGTGCAAATTGTTGATCAGAAACAGTTCATGGGCAAAACCCTAATTTAGGCACAAAATGCAGACAGATGAAAGAGCAATCAAACAGAAGGTTGGACTTTCATATCCATATGTATATGTTTTTATACTTGCATAATTGAAAGATCTAGTGGCAATAATAAGAACTAATACAAATGGAAATAAAACAAAAAGGAAAGAGGAATAAAAGGGAAAGCTAAAAGGGCAATAAGAACACAAGCACAGGAAACTAGGAAAAGAAGAGAAATATATGAAGGTATAAAGTAGTTTCTGTTATTCTTCACAGCACTTAACAGTACAATTATACTGTAGCCTCTCTTTCTCTCTGTAAAGTTATATCATGGCTCTATCTTTCTGTAAGCTATCCTGCCTAATACTCAGAACCCTAAATCACAAATTCATCTTTTATGTGAAAAGTCCATAAGGGCTTTCCAGTCACCGACAAATGTAAAGATAGTCCTTTCTCTATTCAAAAAAATTAGTTTGTAGAAAGTTGTGTTTCTTATCCACTCCTTAGGGTGCAATTCATAATGTGGCATGAGGGTGGGTGGGGTGTGGGGTGGGATGTATAAATGTTTTAAATAAATAAAATATTTCAATATTTCTTTTCATCACTAACAATTAAAAACCATAACAATTGTTTAATTAACTTACTATATAAAAGGTTACCAATTTGAAATCTGGCAGATAATATTTCTTTAAGGAACTTTTTTTTTTCAGGAGTAGCTAACCCAAAGGTTTGCCATCCTATCAGGTTACCTGAGATAGAAGGATTTCTTCTTTGGCTATAAGATAGCCCCTAGACTCAATTAGACTATTAGTTCGCAGGAAGGAAAAGACTAGATAATTGCTTCCTTGGATGAACAAGGCGGGAGGGCAGCAGGAGAACCAACCATCCAATGGGAGGGTGTGGTCATCTATAGTCCAGACTAAATATTTTGCCACTGTTAGACGTGTCTCCGTCTGAACAGAACTTGAGCCAGTTTAATGTTTAATTACTATAAGCACTGTGATCCAAAACCAAGTCCTATTTTAATACTGTATAACTGGGCCATTTTTTCAATGCAAATCTGTTTCTTTTTATGACACATCCTCTCCTTCCTAATTTCAATATGAAATAAATGTGTTATATTTTGCTACATTTAGAAATGTATTTATTGATTAGAGTTTCATCCCGGCTTTATTACTTTATAAGTAATTCAAGGCGGCAGGCATCCTTCCTCTTATTTCCCCCCCACAACAATCCTATGAGGTGGGTTGGGCTGAGAGAGAAGGACTGGCCCAAAGACATCCAGCTGCATTACATGCCTAAGGCAGAATTAGAATTCCTAGTTTTTACCCTGGTGCCTTATTCACTAGATCAAATATCAGACATGTGTCATAATTATTTTTCTGCTTTGATAAGAACTGAGGCCAGCCATTCTAGATGCTACAGGACTGTTCAGCCATATCAGAATTCTCTGGTTCATTCTAGAAGTTTCTGGGAGATAGATAGATAGATAGATAGATAGATAGATAGATAGATAGATAGATAGATAGATAGATAGAGATAGAGATAGAGATAGAGATAGAGATAGAGATAGAGATAGAGAACGATAGAGATAGAGCTTAAGGTACCGTATGCATGAGTTTTATTAAATTGTTTGGCTAATAAAAGGACTAACCCTTTATAAATCCTTGCTGGAAACACAAAAGCAACAGTAAACTTTAAAAAATGAAAAAAAGCTTTTCAGCCTGTTATTGCCTACACGGTCCTTCCAAGTTTTTATGCAGAAATAAGTAGCTGGCTTTAGGAGTCAATGGAGCTTGTTGCTTCCCTCTGGGTTTCCTTTTTAATCAGTAGGAGATTGCTCTGTTTCCATTCAAAACTTTGTAGGTGGCAGCTATCTGCTCTTAGAATTCTAAATAAGTCGCTTTATACTCCTCTACAGCTGGCTTCGGCAAAGCCTTTTTTTGAAGGGGGTAGGAGAGAAAAAGTTCCTGCTGATTCACATGGGGAGCCCCAGGACCCCAGGGTTAGCTTGACTCATGAAAATGATCATCTTGCTCCACAGTATAGGAACTTGATCAATATTGATGATCGATAGAGGCACTTAAGTAAACAGGCACTTTGTTTCTTGGAAGAGGAAATAACTGCATCCCAGTTGCTATTATTATTAATATATGAATGGAAGCATGTTTGTAATTCAGAAAATTGGGTAATTTCTAGTTTAGTTTCCACTCAGCACTCTCAGTCAATCCCTATATTCAAATTATAGTAAACACACTGTTACTCTGTTCAGACAGATTGACAGACAGACAAACAGACAGACAGATAGATGAGATAGAAATATAGTGAAATACAGAGATCAAGATAGAGATTCAGAGAGATCTGTATATACTGAGATATATATATACTGTGGATATGTTGATGTTTATTTATTTAATATTAGCAAACACTAAAACAATTTACATGTGCTGGATAAAAAGTAGGTGAAAGCAGGTAAGCAGAGATATGAGTAATGGCCAGTCTCTGTCTGTTTCTCTCTCTCTTTGTGTCTCTATCTATCTATCTATCTATCTATCTATCTATCTATCTATCTATCTATCTATCTATCTATCTATCATCTATCTATCATCTATCTCTATTTGTCATCACCTCTCTCTCTCTCTCTTTCATCTGTCACTGTTCAGTTTCCATGCATGACCTCAGTTCTAGAATTGTGTGTGTGTGAAGAAAAAAATAACATTTCAGCATTCATTATACCCATATACTACACATTCTCAGATCTCAAGGAACAAGTTTCATTGAATCCCACACCTTAATAATTTCAGTCAAATTTTATAACAGACAGATTGCAGAGATACTACATAATACCCTGATTTTGAACGTAGACTTCTCCATGTTGGCTCCTTCACATATAAGAATGAATGTCACTGCTAAATTTGTAAAAGGAAATGAAAACTGAAGGAATTTGAGGGGCTTTTTTAATAATCTAATTTCAATGGTTAATATTATTGTCATATCTATTCATTGTCACTATTTTGAAGTTTTCAACCTTTATTTCTGATGTATACCACTTGGAGCCAATTTGAAGTAGAGTGGCATAAAAATGCCAGTAACAAACAAAAAGAATTCCAGTAGCCAAGTTGACATTTGTAGTATTAAATAGTCCAAATTTTGATCACATGACCATGGGATGCTACAATGGTTGCAAGTGTGAACAATGCTCATAAGCAGGTGTAGGATTCTACTGGTTCTGTCTGGCTCTACAGAACTGGTAGCTCTGAAGAGCAGCAGACACAGAACTGGTTCTGTGTCTGCTGCTGTTTTGGCCTGCCCACCCGCCTGGGCTCTTACCTGTCCTTTATTTCCTGCTTTTTCAACAGCAGCTGCTTTGCATGGCACAGCTGCGGTTGAAAAAGCAGGAAAAAGGGGCTTTTCCAAGCACTGCGCACCCACATGCAGCACTGCTCAGCTGTCTGGGTAGCTCAGCAGGTCGTAAATTGCACTCCCGCGACTCGTGCATGTGCGCACGACGCAGAGCAACAGAACCGGTAGTAATACTGGTTGAATCCCATCCCTGCTCATAAGTCACTTTTTTCAGTGCCATTGCAACTTTAAATGGTCGCTAAGTGAACTGTTGTAAGTCAAGGACTATCTGTACTTTGTGATTCAATAAGATGTTTTTAGTCCCATTTTGTTTTGTATTTTTACTTTTCTATTTCTTATCTACAAAATTATCAAAGAAAACAATGTAAACTTTCCACTTTTTATCTTTTACTTTCTCTACAAAAATGTAGCTCTGGCTTTTCCCCCTTTGCTCAACCCACTGCTTTAATATGATCACTGATGGACAATAGCAGCGTAATGCATTAGCTGTTCTGTCCATTGTGATCTAATGGCAGCAGCTAAGGGTTACAGTCTCATCTCTAATTGACACTTAAGGGAGATTGTGTGTATCATTCCCGGCACATGAAATGAGAATATGCTCCCTTGATTCCACGTTCTTCCTCTGATTAATCAGTTATGCATTGTGCTTCTGCTGTATTCATTTATTCTGAATGTTTTAAAGTTCTGCAGCTGATATGCTCTATATTTTTAGCTCCATAAATTTAGCCCACCTTCAGTCAAAAGAAAATAAATTGCTGGTAACTTTCTTTGAAGCCGATGTACCTATGTTCCTTCATGCATTTTTGTTTTACTTATGTGAAAGATAATGTCGGCCATTCTTGATTAAACCTGAACTGATTGAAAAACTCAATCAATATTTTGTAAAGAATATCTCCTGTGATAAATATTGGGGTGCTAAAAATAACAGTCCTACATAATGCAATTCAAGTAAAAGAATCACCAATTTTCAGCTGTTTGGTTCCCCTTTGTTTTTCAAGAATTTGATCAAAACCGGTAATATCTTGAAATAATGCCAGAATCTGATAGCAGTGGGCTGACTTCTAAATCTAGCACCATGCTCAGGCAGCACATTTATCAGCATGTTGAAATCATATTTATCCATGCTTCCTCCACTTTAAAAAAAATGAACACCTATCCCAGATAAATAGATAAAAATAGCAGTTTTTCAATTGCAAGCTTTTTATTCTTTTTTTTTCCCATGGCAACTTTTGAGAATTAATAATAAAAACACAACTGAACTGTTCAGGCTCAGTGTGAAGAAAATGACTTGGTTGATTGTGCATGCTTTCCAATCCAAAATGAACTGTGTGCAGCTCAGTAGACTAACTCAGTAGAATTAGAGACTGCCAATGCATTTTTGGGTGGATGGGTGGATGGATGGATATGTTGTGGTTCACTGGCAGCCGGTGCAGACGGCAGCAGAGTCGGACAGTGAGGAAGAAAGGGGACCAGTCAGGGAGTCTGGAAAGTACTTGGACGAAGGTCCTGCTTCCGATACAGGAATGGGGCTAGGATCATCTGGGAGTGGAGCGCTGCCTTCGGAGCCTTCAGAGTCTGGCAGCAGTGAAGCAGAGATGCTGTTTGTTTCCAGAGACATTGGACTTTGTAACAAATTGATCTCATATTTACACTAATGTTGTGAATTAATAAAAGTGCTTGAATAAAGTTTGTTGAAACCTTAAAGCAAAGTGCAGGGTTCTGGCCCTGCACTTCTGATTGGCCGATAATAGCGATATTGGATTTGTCCGTTCAGGAGAATCTGATTGGCTATTAACGAGCCCTTCTCATTGGTTAAAAAGAGCTAACGTTCCTGTGTTTTCATTGGCTAAATACCCAAGAACTTGCCTATATAAAGGGAGCTGTTGAGGCCGTTCAGAGAGCTGTTGCACCATGTTAAATAAAGAGTTGAAGTTCACTGTTCGTCGACTCGTCTCCACTTCTTGCACCACGCACTGAACTTAACACTGGCGACGAGGGTGGGATGTGGAGACTTCAGAGCTGACTGAACACTACAAAAAGCGATAACAGAGCACGTGGCTGAAACGCACCAACGGCGGAACCATGTCCGGCAGCGTCATACCACCCGCTCCATTCGACCCGGCACAAGAAGACTGGGACTCATATATGGATCGCTTCCAGATGTTTCTGGAGACCAACAATTTGAAGGATGCCACTACCGGAAAGAAACGGGCAGTATTCCTAACTCATTGCGGGCCAACTGTATTCAAGATGGCCAAAGCACTAGCGAAACTGGCAGAAGTGAAGTCCATGGACTGGGACGTCCTCGAACCCCTGCTAAGGGCCCACTATGCACTGACCGTACCAACGCTCGTGAGAAGGCATGAATTTTACCAGAGAGATCAGTGGAAGGGCAAAAGCGTTGCAGATTTCATAGCGGATCTCCGGAATCTAGGAGGCCTATGCGGGTTTGCCGACCTTGAAGAAGCCCTGAGAGACAGAATAGTTCTGGGATTAGATGCTCCAGGCGTGCAGAGTAAGCTGATGGCGAAAGGCAACATCAGCCTTACAGATGCCATCGCCAATGCTACTGCAGCAGAAGCAACCAGGAAGTCGGCTGCTCGAATGCGCCACACCCATGCTCCACTTCGCCAACTCGCCAGCGAAGTTTCACCTCACTTAGAAGAACCGGCAACAACAGCCCACTACGAGGATCTCGAATCGTCATTAGAAAGCAATGAAGAAGAGGTCAACCGGCTCTGGTCTGAACGAGACCAACGCCAGAAATCGCAGTACCAATGTGCTGGTTGTGGGGCAAACCACCCCCGATCAGACTGCAAATTCCTCGACGCGCTCTGCCATGTGTGCGGGAAAAGAGGCCACATCGGACGGGTCTGTAGAAGCAAGCAAGGACCCAGCCAAACCTTGAGGGGGGCTAACTACCGCCAATCTACAGGAAGCCATCATGCAAAGTGAGAACCCTTGAACCACCAATGGAACAACCACTCCTACAGAAACAAACCCCTAAACCACTCAATGAAGTGAGAAGAGGCATACCAAACTATTACAATTGGTCACGTCTCATCACTGGACGCCAAGAAGATCCGGATGAAGGTGGCCATCGAAAACCAGCCTTGTATGATGGAAGTCGATTCAGGATCGTCTCTCTCGATGGTTTCCTGGAAGACCCTCAAGCAGCTCATCCCTACCAACCGGCGACAAGACCTCCGATTCCAAAGAATCATACTCAAAGATTATCAAGGAAATTGAATTCCAGTCATTGGATCCAGCCAAGTCCCTGTCTCCTTTAAAAATCGTACTGCATCCCTACCCTTGACTGTAGTTGACAGGGATTGGCCTAGCTTGTTAGGCCTCCAATGGTTCGCTCCACTTGGAATTGAAGTAGCTGGCATTCACCGAACCAGCAACAACGACTGGGAAGAGGCTCTGGTCCAAGAATTCCAGGACGTCTTTGCAGACAAACTAGGCGAGTACAAGGGGACCCCAATATCATTTAACCTCCACCCTGAAATAGCTCCCATCCGCCTTAAGCCTCGTCGAGTCCCATTCGCCCTTCAACCAAAGATTGACAAGCAGCTTGATAAATTAATAGCCCAGGGGGTGTTAGAACCAACCGACCATTCTCCCTGGGAAACCCCAATTGTAACACCCATCAAGCCGGATGGATCGTTAAGAATGAGACTTTGGATGTTGGATTGGTCCGTTCAGGAGAATCTGATTGGCTATTAACGAGCCCTTCTCATTGGTTAAAAAGAGTTAACGTTCCTGCGTTTTCATTGGCTAAATACCCAAGATCTTGCCTATATAAAGGGAGCTGTTGAGGCCGTTCAGAGAGCTGTTGCACCAAGTTAAATAAAGAGTTGAAGTTCATTGTTCGTCGACTCGTCTCCACTTCTTGCGCCACGCACCGAACTTAACAACTAAGGTTTTGCCTCAATAAAATGACAGAAGGAAAGTGAGACAGTATTCAGAAGGAATTGGAAACCTAAACTGGAAAAGATTCTATCCCTGAAGAAATATGAAGGAATATTTTGGCATGATTTAGGAAACAGGTTGGGTCATGAAAATAAAAACAAACCAGTAGGAGAATGGTCCACAAGAAAAGAAATAAAATTTTACAATATCTATATTTCATCCTTGCCTCTCACGATGCACACAATAATATTTTGTCCTATTTCGAGACTAAAGATGATTTCATAATTTGAGCTTCCCTGCACATATATACATTTTAATGTGTTTTGGGTTACAGAGGTCTATCTATCTAACATCTACCTACCTACCTACCTACCTACCTACCTGTCATCTGTCTAATTGGTCTATCTGTCTGTCATTCTGTCTGTCTGTCTATTGTATTTCTATAGCCACCTTAAATACAGCTTCAGTTGTAGAACTGGTAAAATATTAGTCAAATCCCAGCCTAACAGGACCATTTTTCATACGCGTATGGGTGCTGTTCTTTTAATTTAATTAGAATACCCTAATTGATTTATTAATGTTGTGCCTCTTTTACATTTATAATAGTTGGCATAAATCAATAATGAACAATGTGATTAGAGCTAAGTTAATGGGAGTATGTTTACCGGCCACAAACAATTATCCCTAGCAGTCCATATCTGTCCAGGTACATGCAGTGAATTTAAATGTTAAAAATTAACTGTCATTCTCAAAACCTAAGTACATTCCTGAAGCAAGCTGCCATTTATGTAGTCCACCATTTTTCTACCTTATAGTATCCAACTGTATTTGGAAGTGCTTTGGGTGCCCTAAGGCAGCAATTTGTAACCTGAACTCTCATACAAAAATCATTCACCATGCTATTTGACCAAAGGGAGAAACATGTTATAGGTTCCATTTCCCTTTTAAGAATCTGCTGAATGATTGATTCAGCATCAACCATTTGCAGAGAAGACACGAGAGATACGAAATGTTTCATTTTGAGCACATGATTTTGAGATGCCTGCAGTCCTGGATATCCACAGGGATCTCCTTGTACCCACCACCCCGCCCTCCCTGTGCTAGAGAGAGATGAAAAGATAGGCAAAGTGGCCAAATATCCCTTCTGTTTTCATCCAAATCTTGATGTGGACTGTGAGGCCTTCTGCTTTTGATTTGTTTGTATTGCTTTTTAATGCAAACTGTGACAACTTTCTCAGGGAGATTTCTACAAAGTCCTATTAATATTCTTGAAGTTATTTGACAGACAGAGCGAGACTGGAAACAGTAATTTCAACTGGATGGACCATGGTCATGCTGTGTGCATTGCTTTCTGTCTGTCTGTTTCCAGCAACTTAAACCAACCCTGAGACGATAGATTTTCTGTTTTGATGATTTGCTGAAGCCTTTCTCCATCTTTAAAAGGAGATTTCCAGTGTGATGGTAACAGGCGACAGTACTGGTTGGTGAGCTATTCTCCGAATTTCAAATTCTTTACCATGAACATTGGGATTGGAGTTTTCAATTGAAGCCCTTGGCATTAGTGTTGATTTGTCCTTAATGAGGTAAATTACTCCAGAATTTATGATAGTGGTGTACCATTATCAAACAATGCAAAGCATATTTAAAACCGTCTTATTATATAAAGGCAAAAAGATGAGAATATTTCACAGAACTATTCTAAGAAGGAGAGTGTTCTGACCAAGGCTTCATAAGACAGTAACAATCAATCACAAGCTGATCCCAAAAACCTTTTAAAAAAATATTTCAATGGCTGTGAATGATATGCATTCATAGTCCGTAATGAGTCCCAAACAGTTTATGAATAGTCCAGCAGATGTCTGCCACCATCTTTCAGGATAAGGCTGATAAGTACCCACCTTTATCTCCCTTGAAATGCTGCCAACAACTAAATTACCAATTAGCTGTACAAGGCCAAAGGGAGCACAAAGTCAACACGGAGCTTCAGAGTTTAAACCAACCAGAACGAACAACGTTGCTTCCTGCAAAGGCTCACTCTCCCCTTTTGTCTTAACTGTTCTTGCCCTCTGGCAGCTCTGCACAAGTTCGCACTGGGAACAGGCTCCCCCATTCCTCTGCCTTGCTGATGTCAGATTCTGGAGGCTCCAGAGTCAGTACATAACTTTCAGATGGCCTTGGCCCCATCTCTGTGTTGGACAGAAATCCCTCATTCAAGCCCTCCCCAGACTGGCCCATGTTTCTTCCCACTGTCCAACTCTGCTGGCAATTCCACAGGCTCCCAATGGACCACAACAGGGAGAAATTAAGTTCTTGGTCATTTTTATGGGCTTACAAAATATGAATCTGAAATATTTCATAGATGAGGGACAAGAATGCATGTCTTAGTAGTTGACTATTTGATTTTAGGGAGTAACCTGTGATGACCTGTAGTCTCTCAAAATAACCCCAAACCCAAAACATAGATGAAAGTCTGGTAAAACCTTCAATTTAACTTCACTGTTTTATTAGGCACAGTTTAAAGTCATAAAAGTAAATAATGAGTCAAACAGAAAACCAAAACAAACCGCATTGATGAGAGTTCTGAGGCAAGCCGAGATAACTAATTATAAACTCCAGGAAAATAACCGAGAAAAGTCCATGGGAAGAACGCCAGCAAAGATAAGCCTCTTTCAAGGTGAACACTAATTGACTTCAGCAATTCTAACTGCGCAGTTGCAAACTTATATACATAGCTCCCACCTGCAAGCCACGAGGAGGATCATGGTAATCTCCTCTTGAGTAGACCTCACTTTTCCCTGATCCTCTCCTCCCTGCGTGACCTAGGATGGATAGGGAATAGGCCTGGATCCTCCTCTGACTGCTCAGCCAGCCTCTGCCCTTCCCCAGCTCCTCCACCACCTCTCGAGCCACACTCCCACTCACTGTTGGCTGTTCCTCCTCTTCCTCAGAGTCAGTCTCCACCAGGGGCATGACATGACCTGAACATTTTGATAGATGTAAAAATGGATAGATGTATGGCATTCACTTCTCTCCTAGAATTTTCTTCTTATGCTCATACAATTAAATTTAATTTATCTAGGTTATTATTATTTATTTCTTCATTTCCTCTTCAATAATGGAGTATGTTTTAGTCTCTTCTTCTAGCCTATAGTTCTATAGTGCCATGCTCATATTATATAACCCTATTGTTTAAAAAATTTAAACCTGTTAATGGAAGATGTTATTTAAGTGATATTAGACAATTCACTTTAGCTTTAAAAATAATAATAATAATAGTAATTCATCCACTCTGCAGAATGTATAGGATTCCTATAACACTTGTATGCAAAGTTACATTTTACCATAGTGGTTCCCATCTTTTTTGGTACCAGAGACTGATTTTGGAAGAAAAAAATTCTTCCATCGATCAGCAGGTGGATGGTTTCATGTGCTACTTAAACTCTGTGCATGTGCAGATGAAGCTTTACTCGCTTCCCCACTACATATCCAACCCACAGTTGGTGCTAACAAGCCACAGTTAGGTAGCAATCTGTGGCCTGGAGACTGAGGGATTCTGTTTTAGGCATGCTTCTTAGAAAAACCAATAAAAAATTATTTTGCACAAAGATTTAGGATTTTGGTCAGAGATTGAGTGTTAGATTATTATTTCAGCACTTTTGAGCTACAATGTGGCACTTGATAGGGCAGCTTACTTTCACTCTTGCTATTTAATTTGATCCTTGAACTTCTAATGTTAAGGTCATCTTTAGACATTAAGAGTATTACATTGGCAGGATATAAGCATAAATCATTTTTATATGTTGATGATATTTTTATCAATGTTCTACTCCTTTATATAATTTTATAAAGGTAGTATAATATTTTGGAATGTATCCTGCTTAAAAAATTTATTGGATTTTTTTTTTTTTTTAAACTGCCCTTGGGCCCTAACATATGAATACAATTATTTAAAGAGCTGGGTTTTGTCATTTCTACTGATTGTATTAAATCTTTGGGATTTTATATATTTAAAACTATAAATATGTGGAAATAAATATATTTGAAGTTTTAGAGAGGATTGAGTTGCATGGTAATAGATGGTTAAAATTCCTTTAAGCTTGTTAAATTAAGGTAATTAAAATGAATATTGTCCCACATTTGATTGATGCTCCTACCAAATATTTTCTTCAAATTGATAGACTATTTAGGAAATGTATATGGAAACAGAGAACTACCAAGGTTTTCCTAACCTAAATTGAGAATGACGTTTGAAGAAGATGGTTGTAATTTATCTGATTTGCAAAGATATCATTAGGTAGTATTTCATCAGTCATCAGCAAATGGAAAAAAAGATATGGTGAAATATTGCCCTTTATGAAGTATGTGGGAAAGTTGTTATTTATTCCCTTAGCAATCATGGCAAGTGCTTGGAACAAAATATGATTGAAAATGTGTTTTATTTCCAGAAATGGTTGTAGTAAGAAATCTTTGGCCTATACGTGCATGTATAATTTTGATAATGAGAAGTTTTTTTAAAAAAAAAAAATACTTTGAAAATGGATGGTAAAATGTTCTATTGGATAGTTTGGGTGAAGGCTGAAGATTGCTTAAAGGATTTTTCTTGACATCAAGTTGAATTTGTTCTTCCTAGTTTGCAGCAATAGTAGTATCCTGGTGGCACAGTGGTTAGAATGCAGCATTGCAGCATTGCAGGCTAACTGCACATAGCCTAGAGTTTGATCCTGACAGGGCTCATGGTTGACTCAACCTTCCATCCAGGGATGGGATTCTCCCAGTTCGCACCTATTTGCTAGAACCAGTTGTTAACATTCTAAGCAGTTCGGAGAACCGGTTGTTTGAAGAAATTACTGGCCTAATCCTGTAAGGAAGGCAGGAAGGAAACATTCTGGGGTTGCTTACAGAAACTGCCTCTCCTTTAACCCTTATTACATTCTTGGCATGACTAGACTTCCTGTCTCAAGAACATCTCTGGAGGTTTTTCCCCCTCCTTTGCTGGTACTTTGCTTGTGTGATCATTCAAAGTTACAATGGTACTGAAAAAAGTGACTTATAACCATTTATCATGCTTGCAACTGTTGCAGCATCCCCCACAATCATGAGAAGCCAGGCGAGGAGATGCATGCCTTGATGTGAGTAATATTGAGTTGGCCATGCCCAGCCAATAACATGGTCACCAAGCCACGCCCACCAGTCACATGACCACCAAGACAAGCCCACCAACTAAGCCATGCCCACAGAACCAGTTGTTAAAAAATTTGAATCCCGGCTTCCGGTTTTTCGGCTTCGCCAGCGGCAGGGTTGCGCGATCCTGCGCGATCCCTGCCACACTAGCCGTTTTGGTGCCTCCAATCTGGATGGGTTTGGAGGCTAAGGCTGCCCTGCAGAGGCAGCCGAAGATAGGGGGGAGCTGGTGAGGGGTTTGGGGGTATTGCAGACCCCCTCCCCAGCCAGCAAAACCCCCTTTTCTCAAGGCGGTCAAGCGGCGGTCTGTAATGGCCGCCACAAAGAAGCCGGCAGCTGGGTAAGACTGAGCAGGAGGAAGAGGGGAGAAAGTTTTCAAGAGAAAGTTTTTTGGCTGATCCAGGACTTTAAGAGGCATTTAATCCTGAGAACTATGACTTTTTGAAAAATACTTGGTTTCCAGAGGAGGATTTCAAGTGGCAAAATTGAGGTGCTGAAAGGAAAGTTTACCCTCCTTCCCTATGGAATCAACAAATGGCCATTGAGAAACCTGTTGTTTTTTATAAAAAGTAAAAACTTGGCTTCTTGTTATAAGTGGGAAGGAAGGGAGAGGACAAAAAAATATATATTAAGATTTTGCTGGAGGAGATGTCTTGAAGATCTTGAGACTAGAAATTGATTGCAACAAGGCTGTAAAATACAGATTGGGCTTTTTTTCTTTTCCCTTTTACTGATACCATTCCAGGAAGAGAAAGTGAGAACTTTGTGCATTGTTTGGACTGATTGATGTCTCTGGGACTTTGAGGAATTGTTTTAACTTTTGAAACATTTTGGTTCCTCTAAGAAGAACAAAAAATGGCTTTATCTGATGATGAACTTAGAAAGGAATATCAAGAAAGTAAGGACGCTGTGAAGGAAGCTTTCCTTTCTTTAGAAATGGCACTTGCGATTTATCAGCAAACACAAAAACAGATGGAGGAAATAGAAGGAGAAGAAGAAAAAGAAGAAGAAGACGTCATTTTCAGTGAATCTAAAAAATTAACTAAGAGAGAAAGGAGAAAGAAAGGAAGGAAAATGAAGGACTTAAGACTTAAAAAAACACTTAAGAAAGGAAAAAATAAGATGCAAAACCAACTCAATGTTACTGAGCAAAAGGAGAAAGGATTACAACAGAGAGGGAAAGCTAAAAAGGCGGAGGTTAGTAGAGGTGGGGGTAAAAAGGCCAGGGAGGATAAGAAAGGAAGGGAAAAGGGAGGGAAAAGCCACAAAGGTATGAAACAAGATGGGAAAAAAGGATTGTTTTTTAGGGATAAAGGGAAAGGTATAATTTCTTTAAAAAAGAAGATTTTGCAAGGTACATAAGATGGTATTATGTAATAGAAATAGAAAATTAGAATGTTATAAGAATTGATAAAAGATTAAAATATTGAAATGTTTTGTAATGATAGATTTTAAAATTTAATAAAGTTGTAGCACTTGTTTTTTGAAATGGACAATCGGAATGTTATAAGATTTAATATTTAGATTTATTATCTAATTATATTAATTATTATGAATTTATTATTTTTTCTCTTTAAAAGTTAGTAGGTAGAATGTACTAAGCAGAATCAGATTGGGTATCAGGTGTTATTTTAAATATTAATTTAGGGGGAGGATAGAAAGGCATCATACTCTGATTAGTGATTTCAGGAGAAATTCTTTTTTTTTTTTACTGTAGGGAATGAGATAAATGGATAATCTGGAAAGGATGGACAAAAAATACAAATATAATGATTTAAATTAAAATGAATTAAATAAAATAGAAATAAGAAGAACGAAAAGCGGGGAGAAGTCATATAGAAGATATAGAATGGTAAATAAGATAGGTAATGGTATACAAGGTGAGCACGAATTTAATTGAAGTCCATACAAAGAAAGGTAATCTGGGGCCAAACTACTTTCTTAAAAGAAGTTTTATATTTTTGTGTTGTGTGTGTCTATGTTTTGTTTGAGAATTAATAAAACCTTGGAGGAATGTTGGATGAGAATAATGGTAATCAAGTCAGAGAGGAATGAAGATGATGATTATAAACTGGATAAATATAGAAAATAATAATAATAACAATGAAATTGAATACGAAAAGAGAAATAATGAGAAATTTGTTAAGAGATATTTATATGTTTATATTGAAATGGTGTAAAACGGAATTATGTTGCATAAAATAATATTTTACTTGTAAAATTAATAATGGAAAGAGGTTTTATGTATTTAATGGTTAATGATGGTTTGTTTGTCTTTAAAATCAATAAAATTTGTTTTTTTTTTTAAAAAAAATTTGAATCCCACCCCTGCTTCCATCCTTTCCATTGCTAAAATGCTAAAATTATTGGGGGAAATATGCTGACTCTATAATCCTCTCAGATTATAAAGCAGGGGTTGCCAACCTTTTGGACCTCAGGGACCACCAAACTCATGCTTTTAAATTCTGAGGCCCACTAATATGAATTATTTTAAAAAAAGATAATATATTTAATATTAAAAAAAATCATTTTTATATTAAACATAAATTTAATATTAAAAATATAGTTTAATATATATTTATTTAATTATAACAAAATTAGAAATGCTTGATTATAACAAAATGTTTATTGTAATGAAATTATTAAAGTTAGTGCAATTATTACAAAATATTGAAACATTTCCACTCCATTTTCATTCCAGTCATTACAGGACAAACATTTGAATGCACAGTACTATCTCACATTTTCCTGATATAGATCACTCTGTAGCTGTCAAGCCGTGCACATTTCTCCCCATGAATTCAATTCTCCAGCAGCATTGGATTGCTACCTCCTCTCTCTCTCTCTCTCTCTCTTCCTTCCACCACCACCCCCGCCCACCTGGAGGCAATGGGTAGTTGCTGCAGCCATCCAGCAGAAGCATGAGCAGCAGCTGCTGCCTTTCTTCCCAGGTCTTTAATGCCTGGCTTACTTCTCCACTACTGCCTCCTCCTCCTTCAGCACCCCCTTCTCCAGGTAGGACGATTATGAACTAACCAAATGGCTACACTGATACTCCTTAGTTCATAATTGCCTTTCTTTCCCACAATCAGCAAGCCACCCCGGGACAGAATTCCCTCCCCCATCATTGGTCTTATCTTCAAGTTCCAGCATGTGTGGCTCTCTGCTGCTCACTCTCAGTTAAAGGAAATTTTGCACTGGCCATGATTTTGCCGTGGCCCACTGGTTGGCAACCACTGCTGTAAAGCACTATGGGGAAGTATACTCTAAGTGCTGCTGCTATAGCTATCTTCAATTTAAGCATATTCTAATAAAGCAATGTGGGCCAGATGCTTTGGCCACTTCAACTGCACATAAAATGCCTTTTTCATTGTCTGAATCCAGGACAGAACTAAAATGGACAATATAACTTTATCAAAAAGTCAATAACATTTGTCTCAAGTGGACATTTTGGGATATTCCAAACATCAGCTAAAGAAGCAGAATTTCTGATAATGTCTAATTCATACATTCAAGTTTTTAAAAAATGTTAAACTATCAACAGATTCTTTGATTAATCAAAAATTGCACTTAGAGCATAACTGGACTCCCCCAAGAGAATGTATTTAATAGTATGAACTTTTCTATGGTGGAGATATAAAAATATTGAGTGTTCAGTGCAGAGGTCGTATTCAGCAGGTTCTGTCCAGTTCTGGAGAACCAGTAATGGAAATTTTGAGTAGTTCAGAAAACTGGCAAATACCACCTCTGACTGGAGATTTTACAGTATCCTTCCCCTGCTATGCCCACCAAGCCAGATCCACAGAAACGGTAGTAGAAAAATTTGAATCCCACCACTGGTTCAGTGACCCATATCAAACGATCATGTAATGATTTGCAATCTTTTTGGGACAAAGTAGGTTTATGACAAAATTTTAAAGATGTTAATGTAATGTCGAATTATATTGGAACAATTCATGAGTGGAATGATTTGCTTTCAGTAGTTGTGGAGGTTCCAGCACTGGAAGTTTTTAAGAAGAGATTGGATAATCATTTGTCTGAAATGGTGTCAGGTTTCCAGCCTGAGCAGGGGGTTGGACTAGATTACCTCCAAGGTCCCTTCCAGCTTTGTTATTCTATTATATACCTAAGTTTTGGAATGTGACTGCTTATGATAGTTAGGGTTATATTGAGCATGAGGTGTGGCTAAAAAAGTCCTATTGCAATAGTGGAAAAGTCATATCATTCCAGATGTTAAGGAACGACTTTCAGAAATGTGTGGTCTGTTTCAGGCAGTTTGTTCTACTAATCCAAAGATACAGAAATATATGTTACTATGACAAAGGTTATGTGATATTTTACAGTAATATTTTATACTGATTATATTGACATGCTGTATTTTAGTAGCGTCTATTGATTAACATTTTGTGTGTGTGTGTGTGTGTGTTTAGGATTGTTTTTTTCCCCACATTTCTATTTTTTTCTTTTTCTTTAAGTTTAAAGATTGGCTAGTTGATTGTGTATGTTTTTTTGAATAATAAAAATAAATAAAGGGGAAAAATTAATCAACAAATTTCCTGATGATGGGATTCATCTGTAGCATAGAAAGTTACAGCATTTATTAATATTTTTAAAAGTTTTATTTTATTTTGTTTTGCTACTGGCAGCCTGGCCACCATTTTGCTCCTTTTTCAATCCCTGGGTCTAGTATCATGGCAGAAAAGAGGAAACAAATGGCTGATGTACTCATATATGATTATGATGAAGAATATGCACAAACAATTCTGCAAAATTACCTTCATTTCTTGGGAGCTGGGGATTGAAGGAGGGAGGGAGGGTGGGAGGAATCTCAGAAGTTTTCTCAGAGAAATACCTTCTGGGAAATTTTAATTTTAATAACATTTGAAGACCTTTTCTGCCAAACAAATTATATAAGCTTCACCAGAGTTCAGTGTGGTAAGTAAAGAACCAGTTCTTTAAACTGCTATGTATGAAAGGGTTTCCATACAGCATTTTTGTCTATAAATGGGAATTGACTTACAGCCAACTATAAATGTATAATTTGCAATTTATTTATTTTTTAAGTTGAGAACGAGTCTACTGGAAGACATTGCTGAGAAAACTAAATAAAATTTTAAGATACCAATTATGCCAGATGGTATTAAATAATTGATACATTTTTTTCTCGCTTGCAAAAAAGTACTGTGTCATAAAGCAGGAGAGCTTGGTAACTGACTGCTTATATGACATAATGCTCTATAAGAATTGCTAGTTCTTGTTACATTACTTGACATTTAGCTTGAGACTGATACACTCTCAAAATAATGCCTGTGTTTAAAAGATATTAACAAGTTTCTATAAAATCTGAGCAACCAGATTGCAGTGCTGGAGGGTTTTGGACTCTGCAGCAATCTGTTTGTCTCTTGACAATAAAAAAGACACAAATTCAATGTTTTGGGGCACTGCATTCTGTCATGGAATAAATACTTTGTGTTGGAGCAGGAAAAAAAAACATTAGCCATTGAGCATCATTACATATCTCGGGGGAAATAAAACAGCTGGTATTGAGCTATGCTGTCTAAAAAACTCCTTGAAGGTAGTTAAACTGGTAAGGCTTTTCTCAGATTGTGTCTTGCAGGTCCTAGATATTTTTTTTCTTTTAATATTCTTCTATTCAACATCATCATCTCTGTTTTTCCTAGAAACATGAAGTTGGAAATGAAGATTAGTGAATGAATATGGAAAATGGAATAAAAATGCTTGCAATGTGTAGATTTCATTTACCTGATATTGATAAAACAGATTCCACATGAAACAAATGAAATGTGCCATCAATTGGATAATTCTAATGGATTACACTCCAGAGTTTTGAAGGATCTGGCAGATGTGATCTTGAACCATTCAACCATATCTTTCAGTGATCCTGGAGCACCGGAGAACTACCAGAAAACTCGAAAAGAACTGATGTGGCTCCCATCTTCAAAAATGGAAGGAAAAAAACCAGATCCAGGAAACTGCAAATCAATTAGCCTGTCATCATTACCTGGGAAGATTCTGGAAAAGATAATCAAACAGATCTGTGAACACCTAGAAGCAACTGGTTATAACTTTTTATAACCAGAAGTCAATACAGGTTTGCCAAAAACAACTCATGCCAAACAAATCCTTTGTAAATTTAGTCATTTTATCCCATTTTAAGCCCTTTGTGTCATGATATTATAATACACAGGATGCAATTCACACATATAGTATAAAATGATGGAAATGATGGAAACCCAAGAGATGACATTTTTTTTTTTATTTAACAGACAGTTGGGAATTATGGATATTTCTTCTCTCAGCTAGCCTGTTAATATCAGGTTTTTACTGTAGAACACAGATAGTTTAAAGTATTGCATATACTTAGCAAGTTCTATAAGCATTAGCTCCCTTTCACCTGCTAAAGAATACTAGAAGATCCAACCCCCCAGAAGTATATAATATACTTTCAGAACCTTAGCTTCATTTTTTTTAAAAAAAGGTTCCCATTAGAGAGCTTCATCCAGTTCTGGAGACTCTGAGACAAACTCAAGAAACTTCTGCACTGAGATTTCCTTGTGTGGAAAGGGAATGATGATGTGAGCTAGGTATAGTTATTTCTATTCTTGTTATTCAACTTTTCTATGACAATTTGAGCCACAGGCTCAGTATACCCACATTAGATTATCCCAATAATGTTGTCAATATTTGGATGACCCTGGAAAATTTTGGAAACTTAATTGTGGTTGCTTTAAAGTTTTGAAACTAATCTTTTACCCTAAATGTTTCAGGATCAGAAACATGCCTCCAACATTTGAGGTTCAGGACTCAAGTTCCTTTGTTTTCAGAAGTGAGACAGGTATCCAAGGAAGACAGGTGGTCTTCTCTATTACATTATGCAGGATTTTTACAAGAATTCTTTGCTCAAAAGTACATCAAAGCAGAACATTGCTTATACCATCTCGGTGAACGCTACCAACTTCTGTTCATCAAAATAGCTATGCTGATTGATTTCACTTAGTAACAATGACTCCTGCAAGTTCACAAAATGCATGCACAGAAGTCACTTATTACAAGCCAAATCAACCGATGGCGGCAGATAGGCCATGCTTCAATTCTTTCTTATGACATGCCCGCTTTTGAATCATAAGCAAACTTATCCTAATGGACCATTTCATCTCAGTTTCTATGAACTTCTTTTCGTGAATTGGTGTCCCCATGATGTCTACTTTTATGATGTGTCATGTCCACCTTTAAAAAAATAAAAGGTCTTTTAAGTTATATGGAGACTCTTTAAGATCATTTATCTGATATTTGGCATGCAAGCCGTCAAGGTACTTGAAGCTATTAAATGGCTTATTACATAAGAAAAGCTAGTAAAGCAATACTACTTTTTCAAACAGAAAATCACAATGCATCACACGTGAACCTTAAAAAAGTTTTCACTATTTAATACACAAATGTCAATATTTGAGAATCTTTTTCCCTTTCTGCTCCACCCCTTTTCAAATTCACAATCAGAATATTACAATAAAATTAAGTAATGGCCTGAACAAATTCAGCCAAGAAAGCATGATAAATGGCAGTTCAGATTGGCAGGAGCTTAGTGGTCTGTGCCAAGAAAGCTTCTTTCTAGTGGAAGGAAATTACATCCTGAGCATCTCATCTGGACATAGATTATCATAGAATGATCTGGCTCCATTCATTTCACCAACGAAGGATTATTTTATCTGACAATGTTAGCAAATTCTTTCTTTATAACTTAAAATATATCATCTGGAACATAGTTAAGCTATGTTGTTAAAAAATGATGGAGGGATGACACACACAATGTGATCCTAAAATTAGAAAGCGCCTTCTCTAAAAGACAAATCATTGATCTGTCTAATTCAGCAAAGTCTACATTGATTGACAGTAGTGCCCCATCCTTGCCTGGAGACACTGACAATTTCAGCATGCAAAGGAAGTACAGATCCATTATTGTGAGAAGCTTTGGAAGGCAATCACATTAATTTGAATGTCTCCTTTTCTCTTCCTTTTGTTGTATTTCTTTCCTTCCTGCTTCTTGGATGTAGCTTTTATTTCTGCAAAGTCCCATATGGACTAATTAAGGTACACAAAGAAAACAACATTGGAGGTGGGAGCAGATGATGAGCCAGGAACCAGAAGCTTTAGATGAAGCTGGGGATCCTGACTGAACTAAAAGATCAGAGGACAGCCAGAGGATCCAGGAGGAGCTGAGAAAAATGTTATCCAAAAAGAAGGATTTTGTTAAATATTCATGACTAATAAATATTCATGTATTACATATTCATGAGAGAGGAGTCTGACATCAGATTCCACTCATTGGACCAGCCACTGACAGGAGAAATAGAGCCCCATCAGTGGCTGAAATGTTGGACAGCGCCGGGTTTAAAAAACCCAGCACAGGCTGTGACTCTGCTGCTTTTCTTTTTGGGATTTTCAAAAGAAAGACATTTAAAGAATTAGCATGTCCTGACTCTCTCTTCTGCCCACAAACATAACAGATTTAATGATCAACTTTAATGAATGGGGATCAATCCAGATTATGAGAGAATTGTTGCATAGGGTTAATATTCTACGTCTCAGTCCATGTGCCAAAATCAAAAATATCATAATTCAAGCTTCAGCATCTTATGATAAACAATATTCAATGCTGTCAACAAGCCTGTATTATATCTGCATGTAATCTTTTCTTTACTACTGACATGAGGAATGGGATGAACTAACATTCTAGGGTTGAGTGCTCTCTTTCTCTTACTTCATGGCTTCCAAAGATTTCTTTAACCATGGTAACCATAGTTGCCCCATTTCTCAGAACAATTCTATGTGGCAGCTGTAAGCTGGTTGTCTCCTTTCTACTACAAGTTGGAAATGAAGTTATCTTTGAAAACGAAAAGGAAAAGGAAAAGAAATGCTGTCTTCCCACATTTATGTTGGGGTTGGAAGCACCAATTCTTCTCCTTTCTTTGTGTATGGCCTTTGGGGACATGTTTTTTTTCCCATTTATGTGAGCAAATAATATCCAGTAGTCAGAGAATGTTACGGAAGGGACTTTGGAGACCACCTATTCCGGTTCTATGTTCACTGAAGTTCTTTGCTCTCTATAAGCATCATCCTATGGATATCTTGGAGGAAAAGCCCCTTATTCCAATTATTATAGCATATATGAATTAGAGAGTGATGATGATCAAAGGAAAACAACCATTTCTTCCTTAAGCTCTGCCTGATGACAAAGACAGTTGCATGGAGCTTTAAAAATGTGAGAAAGATCAATTACAGATGTTGCAGATCAGATATGCAAATTAATGTAATTGTGATTATTGTGTCTGTAGGTCATACTTATAGGCAGCCCTTTGTTGTAAGGCCAGTTAGGGAAACAGATATAGGTAATCCTCAACTTATCACCACAATTGAGCCTAAAATTTCTGTGGCTAAGCATGACAATTGTTAAGTGAATGTTGTCTTGCCACATCGGTTGTTAAGCAAATCATTGCAGTTGTTAAGATAGTAACATGGCTGTTAAGTGAAGCTGGCTTTCCCAATGACTATGCTTGTCAGAAGATTTGCAACTGTCAAAAATATGAATCAGTCAGAAGTGTGAAAAATGGTCATAAATCACCTTTTCAGTGCTGTTGTAACTTCAAACGGTCACTAAATGAACTGTTGTGGGTCGAGGACTATCTATACAGTAAGAATTCCAGGAATTGCTATTTTATTGTTAGAGGGTATAGTAATTGAATCTTGAATGCCCAACAAAATATCCCTGTTCTCTCCTTATACCAGCAGTGGCTAAACTTTTGGGGGTCCTATGCCCCCAAAATTGTATGTGTGCTTGTACGCTTGTGTGCCAGCATCCAGAAGGATGCGTGTCCCCCATACCCCTATGCATGCGCACACAATCACTCACCCATCCACCCACCCCCGCTGCCCCCTTACCTGCACTGTGCCTCACAGCTGATTTTTGGCTGGTTTGATGCCTTTTTTGGCCTCCCAAAGGCTTGAGGAAGGCTTCTGCAGGCTTCTGTAAGCTTTGTAGACCAAAAACTAGCCCCGTTTTGTCACTTCCTGTTTTTCTGAAAATACCGGAAGTGATGAAACGGGGCTAGTTTTTGGCCTACAAAACTTGCAAAAGCCTGCAGAAGCCTTCCTCAAGCCTTTGGGAGGCTGAAGAAGGCCTCAAACTAGCCAAAAATCAGCTGTGAGGTGCAGTGTAGGTAAGTTTTCCTGCAGCTCACGTGCCGGCACAAATGGCTTTGTGTGCCACCTGTGGCATGCGTGCCATAGGTTCATCATCACGGCCTTATACCAAAAAGAATCAAAATTGAGGGTTTTTAAAATTTCTTTCTCGTATTTTTCGGTTTCATGAGACGGAGTTTTCATTTTTCCTAAATGACTCATCCAGTCCTTCCTCAAGGTTATTTCCATATTCCTTTACAATGGTTCGTGTTAACCTAGAGATTGAATATGTAATCCTATCCCCAAAAGCACTATTCCAACAAAAGGACCTGGTCTTCAGATGCTATTTCTGAGTCTGGGTGGACAGAAAGAAGATGAAGGAGGAAATCCTTGTTCTCATAAACACCGTCCCCTATTTTTGTGTTTTGATCTTCAAATCTAATAATACAAGGAGTGACTGCATAAGAATTAACCTGCTGGTGATTCAACTCTGAGGAAGCAGGATTGCTCTGCAACTTCTGGCATACTACATTAACTAATGTATCTGGCTCATCTATAAAGATGTAGTTATCTCCAAACACAGGGCTAGAGTGGGTGCTACTCTAGTAATCCCATTAAAAAGCCAAGGTGAGGGGGGGGGGTGATCCTTTTTTGCATAGCTCATTTGTAACAGTAAAGTTATTTTAGGCCTTTTCAGGATTGCATGGCAGCTGGCAAAGGAAGTGGGGAATTTTATTATTCATATACCTCTCACACTGATGAGCTGAGAAATATTAATTTAAATCAAAGCCCAACATGAATGAAAGCAAGCTGAAGCAGCCTTCTTTGAAAGGAATGATCTTTCTCATGGTTCCTCTTGGCCAAACTATATTTTTACTATCCCTGCTAAAAATTCCATTAATGCCCTAATTTATCCAGAGATCTATATGCATGCTGTTCATAGCTGGCATCTATTCTTTAAGGAGACAGCCAACCAGTGTCTATATACAGTATATTTGCAGACATATCTTTAATCCTTCTGTTGACATGGATGAGAAATTTCTTGTCAGTGCGAGAAAGGGGGGCGGGGAGATTGTCACAAGAAGCTGTGGGATATTTCATAGGGCTGTGAAAAAAATATGTAGCAATTTGGGTCTTGACTGTTGTGGAATGGACATCAAAAAAAAAAAAACAACAACAACAACAATGCAACAGTGAGTATAATGTGACCTCACTGGAGATCACTAAGAATAGAATATTCTTTATTGGCCAAGTGTGATCGGACACATGACAAATTTGTCTCTGGTGCATAAACTCTCAATGTACATACAAGCAACAAAGTGATAAATCATAAATCATATGATACAATCATAAATCATAAGATACAACCAACAAAAAGATAGTTGTAAGATTAGGAGTAGGTAACAGAAAAGATGAGAAGGATAATAGAAATCAGTCCTGCTACATGATTAAATATCCTTAAGCATAAAACAATGGAATTAGGTGTTTAGCAGAGTGTAATGTTGTGGTATGTTCATATATAAATAGATCATAGTTAGTTTTTTTGTGTGCAGCTTAGGCATAGAATGGTACATTGCATAGAATGCTTTGGATGCTAGGATAAAGAGAAGCAACAGAAACACATTTCTCAGAAAGAGATAAGGAGATTTTACAGATTTTTGTTAAAGGCTTCTGCTGCCATAACACTTTCTACTATGTGTTGTCAAAGAGATAGGGCAGCAGCCCTTGAGAACAACAACAGCCGTGGGCAATAGGATTTTGGTTAGGAATACTCTCCGTGGCCTGCATCTACATTCTTCAGAAGAGGAAGAAAAGGTTTAATGCATGTTTACGAAATCTTCCTGAGTTTGCATTGGCATCTGCAGAGCTAAGATTTTAAGCTTCTCAAAGATCAGACAAGAAAGAGTAATGAAATTAATATGAATCAAATTCTCAGCAGATAAAGCAAGGCTTTTCCCTCCCTCCCTCCCTTCCTTCCTTCACAGACAATTGGAATACCAGCCTTGCATTTGTTTTTTAATCCTGAAGGGGAATATCTAAAAACTAAGAAAGAAACAGGTATTTGTGCATTCTTTCTCTTAAATAAAATGTACCTCAGCTTTTTCTTAGTTGAATGTAAGATAATTGGCAAGAATGCAATAAAATAGTTTTTAAAAGTGTAACATGATATTCTAAAAAATTAAAATAAAGCGGTGAGATGCAGAATTTTTTTAAATGATTGAAACAACCACAAGTGGTAGTAGAGGTGGCGATTATCACACACTTGAAGCTGTAGAAGTATAGATCAGGAGTCCCCAAGCTTAGCAAATTTAAGATTTGTGGACTTCAACTCCCAGAATTCCTATGCTATGCTGACTGAGGAATTCTGGGAGATGAACTCCACAGGTCTTAAAGTTGTCAAGTTTAGAGATCTCTGGTGCAGAGCTTTGTTTGCTCAGTCACTTGCCATTTTTTGGCGCAACTCTAGACACTTCTGAAGACCTCTGTTAAGACAGATTAACCAGATATTTTCCATGAAGTTGCAAGAATTTGGATCCAATTCATGTCCTTAATGCCTTCTGGAAAAAGAAGGCTCTAATGTCCTGTGACAAACTGTATTTTTGTCAGATGTAGCTAAGGACCACAAGGGAAGAAACCCTCTCCTTGATTTTAAATTAGTATATTTCTACAGATGGAGATGGCCTGTACAAAATCACTTTTGTGATTTAGGTACAGGTAATTAAGGAATGTGGAAAAACCAGGATGAGAGAAACTAAAAAAAAAACTTTTATTTTTAATTACAATTACAAAGATATAATACTGGTTCTTCTAATTACTCAGTAACAGTTGGGGACCTATGTTAGGGATAACATTGTTTACCCTAACTGGTTTAGGTAAAATAATAAATATGTTATCATCGTTTATTAGTTAAAGTGTCTGCAACTTTAACTGTAGGAATGTAATTAAGGGAGTGGTTGTTAAAGGCACCATAAAAGAAGCAAGGCACTGCAGCTTGCTCTCTCTGACTTTGATGATCCCTAATTACTGGATAGACTGAAGACTGCGTTTTTCCCCTACTGAAAAGGAGAGACAAAGGACTGATTTGTAAGTGAACTGACATTGGATATTCTACACGGACTTTGCTAACTGAATATCCTTGAATGGACTGACTAAATGATACATGATTAATAGACTGTTATTTTGACTATGCTATAAACTCTAAATGGAATAAACTATCTTTTGATTACACAAGCGTATCGGTTATTTTTACTGTATGTTAACAAACATACAAACTTATCTCACTCATTTATCTGTATGCCTATCTGACTAACGCTGCACATTCTGTTTAGCTTGTCTCCTTAACCCTGGTTGGGGAACACAGGCTTAACAACCTATATTTTAAACTTTGTAAATGAAGACAAACAAATGCAATGTTTAGCATAATTAATGACAATATATTTCTTATGCCACTTGTAAGTTTGAATGGAAATTATTTTATATTGAGGTTAAATGGTATGCTCCACATTTCTTCCTGCATTACTGTTGTTATTATATGCTACCTGTAGAACTTGAGGTGCTGATTTTTATATTTCTTAATATTACTTTCTTAAGTGTTGCTTTATTCAGTATATTTAACAAATTTATCTTCTTTTCCTGACCTTTTTAGCAGTCAGTTCAGATAATCAAAGAAGGTACATCCAATATCCATTCTCTAGGAACAATAGCTAAAGATGACACACTTCAGTGCAGTGTTTTAACAAGGGATGGCATAGAGTAGGTGTATCAAACTTAATTTCATTGAGGGCCACATCAGGGTTGTGTTTGACCTTGGGCAGGGTATGTATAACCAAGGGACGTGGCCAGCATGATTTACATGTGTCAGGGGCACCTGGAGCAGCCCAAGTGCTCTGCCAACAAAAACAAGCTCCTGAGCTCCATTTTTGGCTGCAACAACTTCCTGCAACCCTTTGCCAGTGAGAATGGAGCTCAGGGGGGCACAGGCAGCTCTCACAAGCTCCATTTTCAGCTGGGCAGCTTCCTGCAACTCTGCCAGTGAAAACGGAGCTGAAGAGGGATGCATGCAGGCCTTGTAAGCTCTGTTTTTACTGGCAGATGCACTGTGGCCCAATCGTTTGCTATTTCCAGGGTGACCCTGCAGGCCAGATATATAAGCACCCCACGGGCCGGATCCTTGGCATAGAGGAACCTCTTTGTAAAAGTTGAAATGGCCAGAGCTAGGTCAAATAATGACAAGTTCAGCCAAGAAATATTAAAAAAAATGAAAGCAGATTAAAAATTGTCTATAAAGTATTAAGAAACTAATAAATCTATGCATCTAAAAATTCTTGTGGTATAGCCTCCTTTGATCCTCCCCAATGAATCTTTCTTTGAATTTTTTTGATGGAAAAAAAGACAGAAACATGTTCAATAATTATTTTTCAGAATAGTTTTACCCTTTCTTATTTTTAAGGTTTGGATGCAAGCTTAGTCATACTAGTTGTATCAGACTTATCACTAACTGAAGTTCTATTGATATTTATCCCATATTTCATGTTGATGAAACAGTTACATGGTTTTTGTTTTGAAGGTCCTTTAATTGAAGCATATTGTGTATAGACATAAGTAAATTATTTTCTGGGGGGGGGGGGGAAAGAGACTTCTTTGTTTCCTGGCCACAATCCTAGAGAAAGAAAGCCCTTTCAAAGGAATTTTCTCTAAATATCTTCCACTTTTAGGGGAATGGTGGGTTCATAGACAGTTATAATCTCTCTTAATATATTCCTCTTCTTGTGCCATATCATCAGACATTGGCGATCATGTTGGTGACCCTATTTTTTTATCAACCTTAATATATTTACATAAAAGGTTTGAAGGGCTTCAGCGACAGAGAGAAATCCACGATCGTGCACGGTTTCTATCTGGGCTCACTGCTGGAGTGCCCCAGGCTGGCTGGTTTGGGGGCTAAGCCACCCCGTAGAGTGGTGAAGAGGAGGGAGACTGCCAACAGGGTCAAGGAGAGCCGCATCTCTTCTCCTCAGCTGGCCATTACTCCCTTTCCCTAAGGCGATTGCAGTGGTGGTCAGAAATGGCCACCACAAAGAAGAACTCAACTGGAAAAGAATGTGCAGGAGGAAGATAAGAAGTGAAAGTTTTGGCTGACTGGGTTAAATTGTAAAAGCAACAACCAAGGTACCCTGGAGTTTAAACTTATGGTTTGCCAGGCTTTGGTGGCAGCAGGGATTCGTGTTCTTGCGCAATCCCTGTTGTGCTAGCCATCTTGGTGCCTCCGATCCTGACGGGTCTGGAGGCTAAGGCTGCCCCATAGAGGCAGCCGAAGGCAGGGGGGATCTGAAGAGGGGTTTGGGGGTATCGCAGACCCCCTCCCCAGTCAGCAAAAACCCCTTCTCTCAAGGCGGTGGAGCGGCGGTCTTCAATGGCCGCCACAAAGAAGCCGGCAGCTGGGTAAGATTGCGCAGGAGGAAGAGGGAGAAAGTTTTGAAGAGAAAGTTTTTTTGGCTGAACCAGGACTTTAAGATATATTCACCATCCTGAAAACCATGACTTCTTGAACGACACTTTGTTTCCAGAGGAGATTTTCAAAGCGGCGAATTTGAGGTGCTGAAAGGGAAAGTTTACTCTCCTTCCCGATGGAATTAACAAATGGACATTGAGAAACTTGTCTTTTTATAGAAGGTAAAAATTTGGCTCTTTGTTACAAGTGGGAAGGGAGAGGACAAAAAAAAATATTAAGATTTTGTTGGAGGAGATGCCTTGAAGATTTTGAGATTAGAAATTAATTGTAATGAGGCTTTAAAATACAGACTGGGCTTCTTTTCTTTCTTTCTTTCTTTTTTTTAACTGATACTACCCCAGGAAGAGAAAGTGAGAACTTTGTGCTCTGTTTGGACTGATTGATGACTTTGGGACTTTGGAAAACTGTTTTAATTTCTGAAACATCTTGGTTGTTTTAAGAAGAAGAAGAAGAGGTGGGGGAAAAAAGGTTTATAATGGCTTTACCTGATGATGAACTTAGAAAGGAATATGGAAAAATAAAGAAAGAAGGCAAGGATGCTGTGGAAGAAGCCTTTCATTTCTTAGAAATGGCACTTGCTATTTGTCAGCAAACACAATAACAGATGGAGGAAGCAGAAGAAGAAGAAGATGCCATCTTTAATGAATCTAAAAGATTGATCAAGAAAGAAAGGAGAAAGAGAGGAAGGAAAATGAAGGACTTAAGACTTAAAAAAACACCCAAGGAAGAGAAAAATAAGATGCAAAATCAACACAATGTTAGAAAGCAAAAGGAAAAAGAAATACAACAGAGAGGGGAAGCTAAAAAGATGGAGGTTAGGAGAAAGGGGGGTAAAAAGGCCAGGTGGGATAAGAAAGGAAGGGAAAAGGGGGAAAAAAGCCACAAAGGTATGAAACAAGATGGGAAAAAGGGAATTTTTTTTAGGGATAAAGGGTAATGTATAATCTTTTTTTTAAAAAAAGAAGATTTTGCAAGGTACTTAAGATGGTATATAAGAATTAATAAAAGATTAAAATATTAAAATGTTTAGTAATGATAGACTTTAAAATTTAACAAAATATTAAAGGGAATGTCTAAAATATTGAGTTTAATTATAGAGTTTAATTGACTATTGTGTTGATGTTATTATAAACTTATTGCAGCATTTGTTTTTGAAATAGATAATTGGAATGTTATAAGATTTAATATTTAGATTTATTATCTAATTATGTATTTAATCATTTTAGATTTACTATTTTTTCTTCTTTTTAAAATTTAGTAGATAGAATGTACTAAGCAGAATTAGATTGGGAACTAGGAGTTATTTTAAATGTTAATTTAGGGGGACGATAGAAAGGCATCATACTTTAATTAGTGATTTCAGGAGAAATCTTTTTTTTTTTTTTACTATAGGGAATGAGATAAATGGATAATTTGAAAAGAATGGACAAAAGATACAAGTATAATGATTTAAATTAAAATGAAATAAATAAAATAGAATAGAATTAAGAAGAGTGTGAAGTGGGGAGAAGCTATATGGAAGATATAGAATGGTAAATAAGATAGGTAATGATATGTAAGATGAGCATGAATTTAATTGAAGTCCATATAAAGAGAGGCAATCTGGGGCCAAGCTACTTTCTAAAAAGAAATTTTATGTTTTTGTGTTTTGTGTATTTATGTTTGTTTGAGAATTAATAAAACCTTGGAGGAATGTTAGATGAGAATAACGGTAAACAAGTCAGAGAGAAATAAAGATGATGACTATAAAATGGATAAATATGGGGAAAATAATAATAATAATAATAATAATAATAATAATAATAATAATAATAATGAAATTGAATAAGAGTAAAGAGAAATAATGAGAGATTTGCTAAAGGATATTTGTGTGTCCATGTGGAAATGAGGTAAAATAGAATTGTGTTTGTGTAAAATGGTGTTTTATCTGACTTGTAAAAATTTATAATGGAAAGAGGCTTTATGTATTCAATGGTTGATGATGGTTTGTTTGTCTTTAAAATTAATAAAATTTGTTTCAAAAAAAATAAAATAAAATGACATCGCTCCCAAAGAAGACTCGGAAGCAGTGAAGGAAAGTGAAAAGGGAAAGGTTTGCCTTTTTTCTTCTTCTTCTCTCTCCTTCCCTATACTGACAACTAAGAGACTTAAATAAGAAATCAGAAAAATCTGATTTGACATCAATAGGCAATTAAGCTGAAAATAAAACAAAATGCCAAAGGGATAATAAAGATTTCTGGACATTAAAAACTTTTTTTTTCAAAAGCAGGAAGGGAGAGAAAAAGAATAAGGGCAGGATCTGGAAGAGGGAGGAGACTGCCTGGAATTAAAAAGAATCTAAAGTAAAACTTCAACAAGACTTCTAAAAGATACATTTTAACTGAAACTTTGCAACTAAATAGTAACCCCAGAAAGAGAAAGTAGGAAAAAAAAGAGCAAAAAAGAAACAGCTTTTGGATTATTTAGTGATTTTTGGATTTTTGGTTATTTGAATGACTAAAATCAATTGGGTGGTTGTTTAAAAATTTATACAATGGCACTATCTCTGGATGAATTGAAAATGGAACTTAAAAAGTACAAAGAAGATCCACAAGAAGGGAAGGGTTCTTTTGGCTACGTCTTTCAATTCTTAGAAATGGAAATTTGGAACTATGAGAAACAACAAGAAAAGACTGCAAAACAAGAAGACTGGGACAAAGAAGAAGCCATATTTAATGAACAAGTAATTCTATGTGGGGAAGAAAAAAGAAAGGGGGGGGGGAGAGAATGGAGAATTTAAGACTTAAAAAAACAACCAAAGAAAAGAAAAATAATTTGAAAAATAAGTATAATACTGGAAAGCAACAGAAAAGGGGAATACAGAAGAGAGAAATAGAGGTAGAGAGACAGGGGGGTAAAAAGGGGAGAGAAAAGAAGAGAGAGAAGAAGGAAAGGAAAAGAAGTTACAAAGGACTGGAGCAAGATACAGAGAAACAGGACCTACTTAGAGATAATGGGTGAAAATCTAACTGAAAAAGGGATTCTATAAAAGTACATAAGATTGTATTGTTATATTAGTAATAGAAATAACTTTAGAAAATTGGAAACAACGTATGATTAAAATGAGGAAGAAAACAGTTAGTGTAATTTAGGGAAATGTTTGTGAATAAAATAAGTGAAATAAAATAAATGAGAAAATTGAATTAGGAAGGAACGGGAACATTTTAATTAGTTAATGTTTTATAAAATATAAGTGAAGGGGGGAGAATTAACTATGGAAAGCTTTTAATTGTTCCCATAGAAGTATGATATTTAATTGAAAAGTAATGTTAAAGATGTTAAGACTTCAATGAATATTAATATTAATATTAATGATAGAATTGAATTGGAATGGAATGTTGTTTTAATTATATACATTTATAATTTTTTTTCTTTTTTTAAGAATACAGTGTGTATTTTAAGAATGTACCAAGCAGAATCCGAATGGAAGTTATGTATTATATTGAATGTTACAATTTTAGGGAAAAGATATAAAGGTATCATACTTCAATCAGTAACTACAGAATAAATTTTGTTTAATGAGAAAAGATAATAGATAATTGAATCAGGACAGACAAAAAATATAAATACAATGATTTGAATTGAGATGAGATAATTAAAATAAAATTGAGAAAATTAAAAGAGGGGAGAAGCTATGCAGGAAATGTAAAATAGTAATAAGATATGGAATAGAATATAAAAATGAGCATGAACCTGAATTTGTGTCTGTACAAAGAAATGTAACCCAGGATTATGCTGCTTTCAAAAAAGATATTTTATTCGGGTATTTTCCCACATCATGGTATTTGTGCTTTTAAAGTTGTAGCAGAATTTCGTTTCAGCAGAATTTCATCTGCCAAAGGCAAAATAAGACTGGGTGTCAACACAGTTGCTGCCCTTATAAGGTACAGAAAAACAGCCATAGGAAAGCTGTTAGATGCACCATCCACATCTCCCAAATAGTTAACTTTGTGGTATAGAACAGAAAGGGATGTGTGGGTGTGAACAAAAAAGGGTTAAAGGTTTAAAACTAGAATAACTAAAGGCCATTCACTTTGGGATGGCTCAGGTTTATTATCCACAATATTATTTTCAGTTTCTTTGGAAAGTTTTGCTGATATATATAGATACAAATAATGCAAATCATTGCATATTGTTCTCTCTCTCCTTCTCCTCCCCTCTTCTCTCTTTCTCTTCCCTCTCCCCCTTCCTCAGTTTTGCCTAACATTTCTTTCTGTCTTTTTTGCTAATTGATTATTTTTGATATTTCCTCATGTTTAGTGTCACTAAACTATATTTCGCTAGCTATAATGAGCACACCATATACTTGTTGTGATCCAGGATCCAGATTGATTGGGAGTGTTCAGCCTGGTCTTCTTGAAAAAAAATCAATGAAATATCTCTTTATAACACTGGTCTACAAGGAGAAAGCCTTGGAAATGAAAGTAGCTTAATTTTACCAGAATTAGGTCACTCATAAAGGAAAATGAAGTCCTGAGTATTAATTGGTCCCAGTTTTCAAGATGCAGCTTCAGGTCAAAATTGCATCAAAATAATTCAAAATTATGAGAGGGATGTGCGATTATGCTGCATATCTTTTCTGAAAAATGTGATATTTGCAATGAGAATGGTTCCCACGTGAAACATTATAAATTCATCTTTTTATTGATACTAGTAACATAACTTTCCATTCATTTATTGATTTTTCATATAACATTTTCATGCTTTTTGCATGAAAAACTGACAAGCTTTAACATCAGATTAAATGATAAGGTTCCATCTTAATTCGTATCTAAACTGTGCTTTTTGGCTTTTCTCTTGTGAACTGAAATAGGATCGTCCCTGGGAAAATTTCAGCAGTAATTGGCAAGCATGGATAGATACCATTTCTCTTGGTATATTCTCTCCATGCCTATGATATCCTGGTGGAATCTCTCCCCATGCTTATCACTCACTGCCCCATGGTTCAAAGGGAAATAGTCTAAATGTGATTTTAAGAAATGAATTTTCAATGATATGTTTGCACCAAATGCTTTATAGAACCTAAGCAAATCTTCCATGTGTTTTTCATAGTCATCTGCCTTACTGTTCCCAAACTGAAGATAACTGTACACATTTCCATGTGATACCATTTTCATTGTTCTACCGTACTGTGTTGAGAAGCTACAAGGAATCATGATCATTAGACACCTCCTTCTCTTATAGGGAAATATACTCACCTGTGAATAAATCTTTATTGTGAAATATCTTGAAAACTTTAGCCAACCAGCACTTTTATCACCTTTCTAATTCATCTAATCAAAATATGTAAAATTAACACTTTTTATCTTGGAAGTCGATAATTTTCCAAAATTTGTAGACCAGTGTAATTTACATCCATGAAAATTTATACCCATGCACAACTCTTAAGAGAATAATTAGTACACCTGTAGTTATGTTATAACTATTCCATAGGGATTTTCTTTTAGCCATTGGCTTGTAGATGACATTTCCTTCCTTTGTAGACCTTCATTGGGTACTGTATTGGATGAAAGCAGCCTTTTGTTATGCATTGATAGTAACAACAAATATGATTTCTATGTCTGCATAGTGTTCTATTTATTCAAATGTTAGCTGTCTTCTAGAATCTAGATTATAGGGAAGTATAAAACACAAAGAGGAAACTGCCCTAGAATCCCTAAAATAGATGGATCGATATGAACAAGATCAATATGAAAAGTTAGATAAAATAAAAGAATTTACTTTGTTGGGGTTTAAAATCATCAATCAACAAAAATGAGGAACTATGTAGCTACGTTAAGAGGCAAATCAATATGCTGCCTTTTAGCTTAATCAAGATAGAAAGAAAGTGGGAATCAATGCTTCCCTAGCAACTGTCTATGTGCCTCATTTTATAACCTATCTTACTTATATTGGGATGATTATAATTCTAGTCATGGCAAGGAGATAATCATCATAAATGAGATCCGTCTTCTTAAAAATATAGATAAATATGACTATCCTTGGCTTATTGCTTTGAATTTTGAATTTAATATTTTAAATATAAAGTAACTCTATATGAAATACTGGAAGATGGCCATCTCTATTTGTTTGTTACTTGCATGTTCTTTTTAATGGAGGAGTAGAAAATAGAATATATCTATAAATTACATGCTCTGGCATTCCATTGACTTGGAAATATTTAGGAAGAAAAATATGATTACTATGGAATGGAATAGAATTCTTTATTGGCTAAGTGTGATTGGACACACAAGGAATTTGTCTTGGTGCATATGTTCTCAGTGTACATAAAAGAAAAGATACATTCATCAAGAGTCAAGAATCATAAGGTACAACATTTAATAATAGTCATAGGGTACAATAAGCAATCAAATCATACTAGGAAACAGTCAATATAAATTGTAAGGATACAAACGACAAGTTACAGTCATATAGTCACAAGTGGGAGGAGATGGGTGATTAGGAGTGATGAAGAGATTAATAGACTTTGTAAATAATTTGCAGTAAGATTCTTCTGAGACTGCAACAACACTTTCTGCTTATTTATATGGGTTATTTATGAATTATTTTGGCTCATTTCTAAAGAAGAAGTCATATTTCAGGGACATTCTACTGGAGCTGATGGGAAATAGCTTGCAAACCAAATGTAAACATTTCACATTTACTAACAATCATTTATATGTCAATGTCTGTAGTTAATTTTGTTTCATCTTCAATATGCCATTCTAATTTGGAGAAGACAATTTATTTATATAGGATCTGAACTTGAGATCAACTCAACAAATTGAAGGTCTCCTCAGCTGAACTAATTTTTGATTCTCTTAAAAATAAAACGTTGCTTTCAATGCCCTCTGTTTAATAACATTCAAGCAATAATTATATGATGAATATATATCATATACACATATACACAGAAGTTTGAGGCTCCAGGCTATATTTATATGATTAGATTATCAAGGAGGAAAAAATAAAAACAACTAACAGCAAAAGAAAATTATGTGTTGTATCCTTTCTAAACAATTCCTCTCTTTGCTTTAACTCTTACAAAGTTTTATTTTAATGTTTGGTGAAATTAAATCTAATTTATCTTGTTGGATCTTTTCCTGTAATCGCATTTGCAAATGAGAAACTACATTAAGTGAGTTACTTAGATGAAGAAAAGAGAAGTCCCCAAAGAAATTTTCCTTGATGTATATAATTAAGTGCCTTGTTAAAGTCAACGCAAAAGATTCTTTCTCGTTAAAACAATATTTTCTGCTAATTTATTCTAATTATGCAATATGTCATAAGGTCATTTGTTTAGCTGCTTGTCTCACTTTTGAACTTTTTAAAAAACTAAATATCAAGTGGAATAAATAAGAAGTTATGAGAAGCCCAAGACCTATTCCCATCAAAGAAGTCTCCCTTATTAGTATCCAGCATTCTTTCAAGCTCATTCCAAGAGTTAATTTTCCATTCGTTGGAGTTGGCTCTAAAATTCTTATCACCTCAAGATCTTATTGAAGAAATGATAGCATTTCCTTTTCTAAATATTTGATACATTTTTATTCATTTAAAAAAAAATCAATGCTATTTTTGAATAAAACATTTGGAGAAAACATAAAATCCCAGAAGGAAAAGTGCTTTGGAAACATGCATTGAACCCATTGTTCAGTTCATTCCCAGTCAACTCACCTCTGAGTAATTGTGGGGATAAATGAAAGCATAACCCCATGTACGTATCTTCTTGAGTGCTTGGAGAAAAAGTTGTTTATCAATTCAATATACAAAAGTCTAAATAAATAATGTCCCCAATTTTTTTAATGTTCCATGATTTTGAAATGTCATCCAGCATGATAGAAGACCAGAAGTTAGAAACAAGAGCATGAAATCAGAGAATAATGCATGTCTAATGGGACTTTCTTTGAATTATGTATGGTTTAATAAACTTAAAATATTTAGTTAAAATATTTTCAGCAGTATTTCTTCTTCTGATAGGATTGCTGAACAGACCTTTGGAAATACAAGTGTAGTGCTGTAGCTCTTTGGACACCACCACCACCACCCAACTATTGCTATGATGTAGCCTGCATTGACTTGTCCAATTTTTTTTTAAAGACCTGAATTTATACAAAGCTTCAAGTTCAGCCTGGGATTGATGCTCTTCCATCACTAATGCCGTTTTGCTTAGAGAGAAATCACTAACCATAAAAAGAACAAACCACATGATTTTAAATGTTTCAGCATGATAAGACTTACATGATGCAATTGGCCAATGCATAATGTAAGTTATCAGAGAATTGGTTATTGTTGTTATATGAAATCATTCAATATATTTTCTAAAATCATGTGAAAATTGATGCTTTTCAGCTATTTGGAAATACTTCAAAGCATTGTAAAAAGGATGTTATTCAATTAAAGCCAGGAGTCTAAAAAATCTTCTTATTAAAGCAACATTATCATTTTGTTGGAATCTTCAGTTAGAACCTCTTTTAATTATTTCAGAACTGAAGAGTAGAATATGGAATGGAATAAACAAAGCTATATATAAGTAGGACGAGTGAAATAATTTTAGCTTTAAGGTGGTGTGACACATAAAGGTAACTCTCTACCTCGTGGAAGAGAACCCTCATTTGGTTCTGTTGGTTTATTGGAGGGGGTAGCGATGGCTTCTTTTACTTTGAGAATTGGCTACCTAGATTGGCTCAATTAGACTTTTCTGGTGGCTAACGAATCAGAGAATGAGCAGGGTAAGAACCTATTTTTAGCTTACACCTGTGTAGATCTTTTGTGTGTAGTTAAGTGACACTACAGTTTGCAAACAAAAGTATTTTAGAAGGCTGAAAAAATCTTACAAAATGAAATATTAAAGTTGCAATTGTAAACAATCCAAACACGAAGGAGACTTGGGAAGGATGTAAAGACCTCAGTATGAATACAGAGTTCTTGAAAATGTTGAATGGAAAAAGGAACACATAACCAAAAAAGAATAGGTGGTAATCTACAGAAACTGAAAGAACTATGTCAGAAAGGCTAAAACTCAGAATGGCCCCAGGCTTGCAATAGATACCAAAATCTGTGAAAACAGTGCTATTGTGTACATTAAAAACAAAAGGGAAACAAAAGAGGATCTAGGTCCATGATGGCCAACCTATGGCATGCATGCCGGAAATGGCTCATAGACCCATCTCTACCGGCATGCAAGCCGTCGCCCCAGCTCAGTTTTACTGCACGTGCATGTTTGCACCTCCCACCAGCCAGCTGATTTTCGGGTATGTACCATGCATGCATGGGAGGGGGCAGGGCGCTTCTGGGAGATGGCAGGGGGGGTGGGGGAGTGCAGGGATCACACATGCATGTTCAGGGGGCAAGGGGAATGTGGGGGATCATGCGCGCATGTGCAGGGGGCAAGGGGAGCATATGAGGATTGAGCATGCATTGCGTTATGGGTGCAGGCATGTGTGTGCACACACATGCACACACATGCACACTTTTGGCATGTGACGACAAAAAGGTTAGTCATCACTGATCTAGATCCATTGTGAGGAGAAAGTGCCAGACATTTGAGGTGGGCAAGATCATGAAAGAAACACATCAGGATTCCAGGAATATTCTTAATTTGTTTTTTCAGGGGACAGTTACAGAATCTTGAAAGCATGTCAAGGTTTGTTTTACTTTATTATGAAATAATAACAAGGTGAGGTTATCTTCGGATTCTTTCTTATACCTTTTTCTTTCTTTCTGGGGACTAAGTTATCTTTTTTTTAAAAAAAAAATCCCACCTCAAAGTTTACTCTCATTCTTTCCCATTGTCATAGCCAGATCCACAATCCTTCACAACTGGTAATTGGGGATGGTGAGAAGGCAGGATGTCTAACTGAACCATATCTTGCAGCTGTCTTGTCTCAAATGAGAAATGGAGTCTTAGCTGGTGATTATTATGTGACAGAGGAAGGAGAGGAGTTCTTCTTAGAACAAGGAAGACAATAAAACCCCTCTGACTATTCTTTGAGAGTTTCAGGAGAACTGGTGAGATTACAGAAGACCGAAAGAGAAAAATTATCTTTATTTTCAAAAGGAAAAGACAAACCCAAGGATACTGCAGAATGATTAGCTTGACATCAATGCTGGCAAAGGATCTTGAAGAGATTAAGAAATGTTATATTTGTAAGCACTTAGGTAAGTATAGTGCAATTAGCAGAAGCCAGCATGGGTTTGTCAAAAACAAATTGTGTCACACTAATGTTATTTCCTTCTTAAAAAGAGTTGGTGGTTTGGGGATCAGAGGAACGCTACAGACATAAAGTATTTGGACTTCATCAAAGCTTTCAACAAACTCCATCAATGTATCCTCTTTCCAGCTGCATAAGTGTAGTACACAGGGGTGGGATTCAAACTTTTTAACAACTGGTTCTGTGGGCATGGCTTAATTTGTGGGTGTAGCTTGGTGGTCATGTGACTGGGTGGGCATGGCCATATGACAGGCAAACCAAATACAAGTGGTCCTCGCTTAATGGCTGGTTGCTTAGCAAGTGTTCTAATTTATGATTGACCTCCACAGAGCTCCTTGACCTGTTTTTGGAGTTTTGACAGCCATGCACACAGACACACACACACCCACACGCACACACCCACACACACACACACACACACACCCTTCTAATCCTGCTATTCTATGATTCTGTAAGGATCTCTTGCTGGAGCAAGGGATTGGACTAGAAGATGACTTCCAAGATCCCTTCCAGGCAAGCCCTGGATTGCTGTGCTATTTCAAAGGGTTTATGTCCTTCCTTCCTCTGCTTTTTTTAATCTCCCCCTCCCTCCCTCCTTCCATGTATCTATCTATCAATCCATTTATCTCATTCACTTTCTCCTCTCTTTCTTTTTCTTTCTGTACCTTCCTTCCATCCCCTCTTTCTTTGTCTATCCCTTTTCTTCCTTTCTCTGTCCCTTTTTCTTTTTTCCCTTTTTCTTTTTTCTTGTCTCTTCCTTCTCTTTCCCTCTCTTTCTTTCCCTCTCTTTTTCTCTTTCTCTCTCTCTCTTCCCCATTCTCTTTCCCCCTCTCTTCCTCTCTCTTTTCCTCTCTCTCTTCCCCCCCCCTCTCTCTATCCCTGGAAGCGATTGTGGTGGGTGGTAAAATGTGGGAAGCAATGTAGCACACATGCACTATAAGGAGTGACTGGGTGGGGTGGGCGGGAGGAGAATGCCATCAGTGATTGTTGCACATGCATGCAATGTTGCACATGCACAATAAAGGCTGACTGGGCAGGAACAGAGGAACAGGCGAAGATGGGTGGGGCCAGTCAGGACCCCATTTTACTGGTTCCCTGAACTACCGGGAATCGTAACAACCAGTTCTGTAGAACCGGGCTGAACCAGTAGTATCCCATCCTGGCAGTACATCATTTGTGTTATGGAAAGTGTCTATGAATGGGGAGGTCATGTGATGTACTACAGGGATGAAGCAGTTTTCCAAAAGGGAAGGAGCACCTTCCAAGAAAGGAGCACAAAACAAGAGACAGCCCAGTCCAGAGCTGGATCGTAGGAAAAGGAAGAGATTGAGAATAGCCATCCCCTAGAATCTTCAAATATATATCCATTAGGTTAGGGTTTAATCTGGCAAGATTCTGTTTATATAGTGTAGGCAAATAAAGAAATAAACTTTATCTTGATTGTTTTATGTTTTTATTGAGCAAGGCATGACAATTTATTCTCAAATTAACTGAAATATATTCAAATATTAAGGCTGAATATAATGCTCAAACATGACTAGAAGAATAGGGTTAAAAATAATAGCTGTGAAAATTAAGCATTGAAAAGTGAGTACATAAAGAGAAGGAAGAAACATCCAATTATTCAACTAGATTATTTCCTGGGTTCACAGTGAGAATCTATTTTAAGTACCCTGAATGATGGACCCGTCAGTACAAAATCTAATGTTTTATTGAAGTGAAGATTTGGCACCAAATTATATATCCTCCCAGGTGTCCAATAGAAAACTCAGCCTCCCATTCTACCACAAAACAGACTAATGAGGTTTCACTATTCATGTTAGGAATATTGACTGAACTTTGTGCAGAGAGTAGCAATAGTAATAGCACTTAGACTTATATATCGCCCCATAGTGCTTTAAAGCACCCTCTGGGTGGTTTACAATGTCAGCATATGGCCCACAACAAACTGGGTCCTCATTTTATCAACCTCAGAAGGATGGAGGATCTGAGTCAACTTTGAACCCCAACAGGATTGAACTCCAGGCTGTTTGCAGAGTTTACCTGCAATACTACACTTTAACCACTGCACCACCAGGGCTCCAGAGAGTAACTAAAGTCCAAAGAATTCCTAAAGAGATATTGCTCTAATCACTTCCCCACTTGTTTTAAGTAAAATGGTAACTTCTTATCCCATTCCTATCCACTAATTTATCTATTTTTCCCTTAAAAAAAGAAAGCTTCTTATGCTGGAAGATTATGGTACCATAGACATTATGCTGCCATTGTTTCATTCCTTTGTTATAACTTTATTTTATGATAATGCAGGGGATTTAGTACCTGATCTTTTCTATCTTTACCTTCATCCAGACAATGTAACACAAGAATTTTGTCAGTAGTTCCTTTACTGAAAGTGGTGGTGGGACTCAGTCTTAGCAGTTGTCAAAACTCAATGGGGAAATACAACAGCAGTAGAATAGAGCATTATTAATATTGGAGAAAGATTAGTTATCATTGCAAGAATTATGTAAGTGAACTCAATGCATTTCAGAGCTCAGTTCTTTATAATGATGAAACCAAGACCAGACACATAACTTGTGCTCTCTTTCTCTCTCTGGTGTATATTTAGGCCTGTATGTGATTGTGTATACATTATATTTTCATGAATTCCAGAAATACTTTTTGGAAGTATTTTTTTCTGGCTCATACTTCAAGCCACTCAAATTATATGCTGCCACTTTTTAATTTAGACTCCTTATAGCAATTCTATAAATGTAAATTGAACATTGTAAAATCTAGACTCTAGTTGGTTCAGTTTATTACATAGTCATGTTTAGGGAACCAGAAGTGGTTTTTAGCAGGTTCTGACCAGTTCTGGAGAACCGGTAGTAGAAATTTTGAGTAGTTTGGAAAACTGGCAAATACCACTTCTGACTGGCCCTGTCCACATCTATTCTCTGCCTCCCAAGTCCCAGCTGATTGGCTGGGTCCTCTTTTGTTGCCCTGCACAGGAGAATGGAGCTGGAAAGCAGGTTAGTGGGGTGGAGAGAGAATGAGGATTTTGCAGTATCTATCCCCTGCTATGCCCACCAAGCCACGGTCACCAAGCCACGGCCATAGAACTGATAGTAAATTTTTTTGAATCCCACCACTGTAGGGAAGGGTTATGAGTTGGGTCAAGACAATAGAAAAGATCTTGTTCTAGTTTCACAATCAGTTTTTGCTTGGTGTGTGCGGTATCTGCCATCCCGCATCTGATGGGCAGCTCATGAAAGGGAGCGAAGGGAAGAGAAACGACAGGAAGCGAAGTTTCCTCTTGATGAGCGCGCCCCGAATGTCTTGGCACACGCTCTTTTATTGTGCTTTTTTACAAGAAAATGATTTAATCAAAGCTCAAGTCAAACATGGTAATCTTATCAGGATGTGCATGTTTACAAAGCTGCATACCGGACAGATTATTTACAATGTGGATAAGCTTATTAACAAACGTCTAGCTCCTTGTCTCTTGTACGTGCCTTGCAAAGGTCACTGAAGAGACAGAAGTTAATGATTACATGTGAATGATACAATGTTGCAAATGCATGAATGATACATAGTTGCAATGATACATAGTTGCAAACACATGAATGATACATAGTTACAACATCTCCTCTGTTTTTATTATTTATGACGAGTCTTCTTCCTCGTCCGAGAAGACAGGAACCATTTTTCTGAAATGTTCGCCATCCCCGTCATCTAGGCAAGAGTGCGACCCGTCAGCGTCAGGGTTGTCCAAGGAGCAGTAACTCAGCAATGACATTTTTTCGTCCGTTGTTGAGGATATAACATGAGCTTGCAATAACACATTAACATCAGCAGTTATGGAGGATAATTAATTTTTCAAAATTTGCAATATTCTATAAAAACAAGAAGGTCCTATAATACATATCAATATAGTGATTATTAACGATCCTGCCAATGCAGTTAAAAAGGTTGTAAACCATGGCGAAATAGAAAACAACCGCCCCCCTCCCTGCTATCAGCATAAAGACAACATTCTTCTTTAAGCATAGCACACAATCCCCCTTGTTTTAAAAAATAACAGATCTAAATCTTTACGATTTTGCAAAAGGGGGTATTCCATGGGTACCTGTAGGGATATAATATCATCAGAGTTATACACACAAGCCATACTTGAATGCAAAATTATTTGGATTTAACAATTTCATCCCCATGGACACATGCCATGAAAGCGGTGTAACAAGTCCAAACAAAATTATTGCCAGGGATAAAATACATTCCTTTCAGGCGTGATGTTAAAGTTCCTCCTGAAGTGGTGTGGATTGCAGAATATCCTCTGGTTATGTGGGTGCATCTGCCAAATCGAATTGAAGTGGTGGGTAGAAGTCTATGCGAGAAAAATTGGTTGTAGAACTTAAACGAACGCCTTGAAAGTCAATTATAGTCCAAGCAATATTATATCTTCTATGAGGCTTCTGCAGATCGTCATGGACAGTTCTTTTGAAGCGTCGTTTGTTGACAGGATCAGAGTTCGGGTATATAAAAACATCACAAGCAGGAGAGAGGGCTATGGACAAGTTAGTTGTAGAACATTTGCGAAATGAGGAGGGAATTCAATTAGTAGAAAAAGGATAATAATTACAATAATGACAATAAAGATTAATTTGGTAATTCATCAAGGATGTTAGTTGGGGTGGAGAAACCCATAATACAATATAAGGACATTTAGGTCCCCCTATGTTTTAGATTGAATAGAGGAAAAGATTTTAAGGTTCCTTTCCATAGGAAGAGTAAAGAAGGAACAAAAGAGCGAGTGGTATAGTGTTCTTTAAATAAAACAGAAGCGACAGAGTGAAAACTACGGGTAGCATTTTCATGACGTACCCACATGGAGCAAGTATAATAGCCTTCTGTTAATGAAATGGTTTTAACACGAATAGTCTTTTGACAGGAAGCATAGTTTTGTTGAAGTAAGGTAGAAATTGCAAAGAAGATATAGGCAAGAATATCAGGAAGAGTTTTAAGATACAGATGTAGCAGAGGAATTCCCATGATAGGGTCTTACTGCCCGACCAGGGACCCAGCAAGTGGTTTTGTCTGGCAGTAAGATCGCAGCGTAGCCTCATCCCCAAGTGAGAAGCTCAGCGGGACCCTGCCAGGCAGGATCTGGCAATCTGCGATAATATACCAGAGGTCTGTTAGGCGGGGGTGAGGGGGAGGAAAAATGACAAGAAGCAGCAGAAGTGGGAGGAATGCCAGTCAGATTAAGAAAGTTTAAAGTGTAAAGACAAATATTAAGAGAATTTTGCAATGCTGGGAGGTTCGGGGTTTTTTCCCGCAACGAATATCGATCAAGAGCACTTTTCAGAGATAAGTTCGCTCGTTCCACAATAGCCTGCCCCTGGCTGTTGTAGGGAATCCCAAACTTGTGGGTTACATCCCATCTGTTACAGAAGTCCTGGAAAGCAGAACTTGTATAGGCAGGTCCATTGTCTGTTTTGATTTCTTTTGGACGTCCCAGCGAGGCAAAGGTACGAATTGAATGATTGATGACATGTTTTACAGTTTCTCCCCTTTGAGGAGTAGCCAGAATAAACCCTGAATATGTATCTATGGAAACGTGCAAATATTTCCAAGGGGCAAAAGGTGGATACTGAGTTACATCCATTTGCCAAATTTCACAAGCTTTTAATCCTCTAGGATTTACTCCTATGGGAATGGAATGTCCTTGCTTACTACATGTGGGGCATTGTTGAATAATGGCAGCAGCTTCTGCCTGAGTTAGAGCAAATTGAAAAGTTATCATAACTTGGCGGGGGAGATTCAAACACACTCCCTGCTTCTATTTTATAATGGACTTTTAAAGCCTCCATAATTTTCCTCCAAGTGACCAAAATGCCAATAGGTGCACGAGGAGGACTATGGAGATGTTCACCAATTTTTTGCCAAGTGGAAATTTTTAAGGACCCTTCCTCTGAATAATTGGGACAATGTTGCCACACATAAGCCAATAATGTAGCAATAGGTTTCTTTTTTACAGGAGAGCCCTTTAAATTAGCAGAGTATTTAGAAGAAGAAGCGACTAACTCCCTCAATTCCTTCAGATGCTGCGTCTGCTGTTGAGAAAAGTTTCCACCCATACTTATGAAAAGTCGAGACCGTGTTTCAGATCCGATGACATGCAATTCGCTTCAGGCCTGGCGATGCACAGCTCCCATCGAGCTGATAAGATATGGGCGCGTCGCTGCGTATCCCCCTTAGGGAATCACGTCGGGGTCACCATAATGCAGTATCTGCCATCCCGCATCTGATGGGCGGCTCATGAAAGGGAGTGAAGGGAAGAGAAACGACAGGAAGCGAAGTTTCCTCTTGATGAGCGCGCCCCGAATGTCTTGGCACACGCTCTTTTATTGTGCTTTTTTACAAGAAAATGATTTAATCAAAGCTCAAGTCAAACATGGTAATCTCATCAGGATGTGCATGTTTACAAAGCTGCATACCGAACAGATTATTTACAATGTGGATAAGCTTATTAACAAACGTCTAGCTCCTTGTCTCTTGTACGTGCCTTGCAAAGGTCACTGAAGAGACAGAAGTTAATGATTACATGTGAATGATACAATGTTGCAAATGCATGAATGATACATAGTTGCAATGATACATAGTTGCAAACACATGAATGATACATAGTTACAACAGGTGTGTAATAAGAGATACCCAACTGCTTAATGAATTCATATTAGGTTTACTTTGATTTGATTTGCTGCAGCTGAATTCTCTCAGGAAAGTTCCACTAGGATTGTGTGAGACTTTGAGATCAGTGCAGTTGTTCATAAAGTCTACTCCCCACCTTGCTCCAAAATAATCATCTGGAAGGATCCTGTCTTTGGTGGCACTCATTCCATATCCTGCTGCCATACAAAGTAGAAACTCTGCACAACTATCATAACTTAGTCTTTCTCTGCAGGATCATATTAGGCATTCCCTTTCTGCGCTCTGCCACAACAGAACTATTATAAGTTAATGTCTGCAATATTGCTTCTCCCAAAGATACTGTCAAGTCTACAGATCTGAAGTATTGGGAAAGCACTGTAAGTACGGAGGGGGGTTCAAAACAGAACAACAGAGAAAAATACCATCCAACAGCTTCTTTTAGGTTGTCCTGCTGCTTTGGGAGTGGATTCAAATGCTTATTGATGACAAGATGGCTTTTCAACTTGAAAAACTTAATACTTGAAACTAGCCACCTGTCATGATCTACTGAGCAGACTTCGGTTACGATGTCAAGAATTAAAAACAATAGGAGGGGATGGATGTGGAGCTAAAAATGAGAAGAAAAACATATCAAGACAGAGTCAGGGGGAAATTTACAATTGATTTGAAACTGCTTATGTCTCCTGTCTGACATTAAAAATGCACACGCACATACTAAATAATATACTATGATTTGCAGAAAAGGATTACAGTACAGAGGTGAAAGGTGAAATACTGTACCTGTGTATTTTTATTAATTTATATGTTTTTACAAGACTGTGTGCATTGGAGGCTCACCTAATTGTGTTCTCCTAAAAGATTGACAGAGAAAGAGTGCTCCAAAGTCACTTACTAAACTTTGTAGCTTAGTGGAATTGCCAGTTTGTGGCCCTGGCTTCTAGTTCTCTGGCTCAAATCTTGTATCTCAACCAAATTCTGCATGTGGATCTATGTAATATAAATGAATGGAGTTCTGTAATTATATAGATGAGTGCATGGCACCTCCCTATCAGTGGTGCGTTAAAAAAAAATTATTACCAGTTCGGTGGGCATGGCTTGGTGGGCACACTTTGCACATGTGTATACATTTGCATGTGTGTGCACACCAAATATGTACTTTGCACAGGCGCAGAGGCTTTCCAACTCGCCTCCTGCAATCCTGCACTCTCCCTATCTCTTTGGCAGCTGATGCAAAGCAGCAAAGCAGCTGTGCTTCAAAAACAGGGAATAAAGATGAGGTGGGCGGGCCCAACAGCAGAGCATTGGAGAAAACGGGTTCGGTCTCCACTGCTCATCAGTGCTACCAGCTCGGCAGAACCAGGGTGAACTGGTAGAATACCACCATTGCTCCCTAAAACATTACTAAAACATTAGTAGTAGTAGTAGTAGTAATGATAATAGTAGTAGTAGTTCTTCCTCTTCCTCCTCCTCCTCCTCTTCTTCTTCTTCCCTTTCCTCCTCCTCCTCCTCCTCCTCTTCTTTTTCCCTTTCTTCCTCCTCCTCCTCCTCCTCCTCCTTATCTTCCTCCTCCTCCTCTATCTTTGTCTTTGTCTATCTGCTGCAGGATGAAGGCCTCCTCCACATTTTCCAACCAATACGGTCCTGCACTTTCTTTTGCCAACTGGTACCCCTCTTTACTTATTCATACTCTTTCTTGCTTTCTATATTCTGCTGAAATACAATCCCCCAGGAAGTAGTTGTTTGCAAATCCTTATACATTTGCAGCAGCTTCATTCTTTTCCCCAGCTTTGCTGGAGCATCCTGATCACACATGCTTCAAATGCTGTTTTTAGGTTGAATTGGCACTGATTTGACTTGATACCTTTTATGCAGAGGTAGAAGTAAACACAGTTCCTAACTTCAATGAATTTATAAGCCAAGAATTGTAGGCTTACATGATGTTAGCTATGCAATTACAGACCCTCTGAAGTCTATTTCCTGCAGCTAATTCCACTCTGCTCTTTCCTAATTCACAAGAAAATGCCATATGCTGAGAACCTATTCGCTCAGCCAGGTAGTGCAAATTGGACTTGAAGGTCAGACTAACACCAACAGAACAAGTGTGTATGATTTTTTTTATTAGAAGGCAAAGCCAAAGCTGTTCCGAGTATTAAGCTTTACTGCTGGAATCTATATCTATACATACAGAGAGAGAGACACACATATACATTTGCTGACATATATTTATTAATTAAAATATTTGCAACACAACACAAAAACACACTGTAGATCTATCCAACAAACTGATAAAATAAAGAATAGGCAGTTCAAGTCAGAACAATAATTTAATCTCATTTATATGAGCAGATAATTACCCTCCATTCCATGTCTTGCAAATATAACTTACCATTTTTTAAATAAATACTTCACGATCATTTTTAATATATTAACCAGAAAGTTTTCTAAATGAAAAGCTTACAGTAAAAGCCCTGTTGCAAATGATTTTCAGGATGTTCCATTCTTAAATACAGAAATGGCTGTCCCAGCTTACAAATACGTATTCCAGCATTTTACTGTTCCTTTGCTTGCAGCCAAACTACATTGTTTTGTTTTTCATTTGCTCTCTGTATAGTACAATGGCCTGCCGCTCGGTGAAAATTATCCTTGAATAACAGAAGAGTGTCCATGAATATTCATGGAGAAGTTAATTATCTGTCTTTTCCTTCAATTGTTTGGCGAACTGTGGGAAAGCTTGCACTTGCCAAATAAAATGTGAAAACGTAGGTGGTAGGCAGCATCAGTCCTATGGTTTTTGTGCATAAGGGGTGTCATGTCCTATAAGCATCAGGGAGAGCAAATATCAAGAAAACGAAAGATTTAGACAAAATAATGATCAGCACAGTGGGTGTCAGAAGCAAACACTAATAGTTTTATATAGAACCTTGAGATCTTTCACACGCCCTGTCATATGGCTAGCACTGTACACAGACTATTTAAAGGGTCAAGAAGTTGGGCCTTTGTTTGGCAATATGATGAAGGTGACTTACCAAGTGATTGTTATGGCTGTCTTGAGAATCCGCCTCTCCTCATCCTGTTTAAAGTAACTAAGCAGGAGAGCCAACTTACGTCATGGGTTATTTGCCTGGATTTGTAGCCAAGAGACATAGAATCAAATGGATAGGAAAGAGCCTTACAAAGAGATGTTTATGCTTACAAAACAGAAGCTGCTATTAGGACATGGGAAAAAAAAATGGCTAAGAATAAGGAGAAGACTTAGGATTGGGAAGTCCCGCTGAGGCCCTAAAGAGGGAGCTGGCAGTGACAGAAACATTTGAAATATTTGGCAAGTGAGATTTGAGGCTAGATGATAAAAAGTATTTTTTTCCACAACTTTGTTTTTTCAGAACTGTCTGTTGATTCTAATTTTATTATATATCGCTAAAATATATGGACTTGGATATGGCCTCTGGTAATCTATTGGACGGGAAGTTTGGAGTTTTAAATTAGGGTAGCAGTGAAAATTTCTGAGCAGAGGAGGTATGAATTAGATGCATCTCTGTAAACATTCAGACTAAATTGATTTATTTTTCTTTCTCATCTCCAATTCCTACACATTAAGCAATCACACTACAGTTAGCAGGGCTGATGACAAAGAAAAACTTATTTTTAGAAATAACTCAAGGCAGCAAACATATCCAGCACTCCTTCCTCCTCCTATTTTCCCCACAATAACCCTATGAGATTAATGTCCTGCATGGCATGGATTGGGTTATTGGTAAGGACTCCCTCTTCCCAATTTCTTATACCTGTCTGACTAGATCCACTAGAATGGGTAAGTTATGGTGTCTGTCATCCAGGGAACAAGATTTGGTGTGTACTTATGGAGTGAACTTTTTGTGCTGTGTTCCCCACAGCAGAAAAATCTTCTCCCCACAGAGATAAGGTTGGCCTTATCACTCCTGAGCTTTTGAAGGTCCCCCGAAACCTGCTTATGCTAGCAAGCCTGGGGACACCAGGGGACAGGTGAACTTGTGAAGTGGCTCCATTATTATTAATATCCCTTTGTCTATTATTCTCTTTTTCCTGTTTTAGTTTTGCTTTTATAGTTTTTCATGCTTTTTAAATAATTATTATATAACGGTTAGGATTGTTTTATTTATTTTAGTGTTTTCGCTGGATTGTTGTACAATGCTCAGAGTTACTTTCCATGAGATGGATAACCATATAAATTTGATTCAAAATAAATCAATAAAGTGATGGAGTAAGAAACAATACAGTATAGGTAGTCCTTGACTTACAACGTTGACTTGAGCCCAAATTACCTGTTGCTGAATGAGACAGATAAGTGAGTTTTACAACCTTCATTGCTGCAATCATTAAGTGAATCACTGCAGTTGTTAAGTTCATAACACAATTGTTTAGTGAATCTAAACTCCCCATTGATTTTGCTGGTGAGAAGTTTGCAAAAGGGGGAATTACATGACTCTGGGGCACTGCAACCATAAAAAATATAGTTACAGAAAATGCCACAGAAAAAGGACATTATGTTAAAAAATGGATATAACTAAACATAAAATGGGATTAATGGAAAAAGAAGAATTAGCACCGAAAATCAGAGGTGCGAAGCAGAACTATTTTGAAGATGCAAGTAAACCAGGTAGATGGTTAGCATATAAACTGAGAAAGGAGAGAGAATCAAGGAAAATATTGCAATTAATAGATGATCATGGCCAAGCTTGCTATGGAACTAAAGAGAAGAAGAAAATCATTATGGGAAACTATACACACAAGAGAATATTGATGATGAAAGAGTTAAACAGTACTTACAGAATGCTAACCTACCCCAGATATCTAAAGAGATTGAAATAATGTCAGAAAGTAATATAACGATGATGGAGTTAACAGCACTTAAGAAGCAAAATAATGGCACCAGGCCCAGATGGACTTCCAGCGGAATTTTACAAGACATGACAAGAATTGTTGAATCTCCATTGTCAGAAGTTATGAATGAAGTTATGTCAAAGAAGAGGATACCCAAATCATGGTCAGAAGCTTACAATATACTTGTCCCAAAAGAGGACGCCGACCCATTACAAATTAAAAACGATAGACCTATTTCCCTACTAAACTCAAGATTATAAAATCTTTGCTTCAATATTGGCAGAAAGACTCAAAAAATACTTAAATAACTTTATCCACCCCAATCAAAATGGATTTCTGCCAAAGAGACAAATTAAAGACAATATGAGAGTAATTCTGGACACTTTGGAATATTATGAGGCACACCCTGAAAAACAAATGGCTTTGATATTTTTAGATGCACAGAAGGCCTTTGACAATGTGAATTGGCAATTTATGTTATTACAGCTGGAACAGATGGGCTTTGGTAAAAAATTTATCCATGCAATAGAAGCTATATATCATAAACAAACAGCAAAGGTAATGATAGAGGGAGAATTGATGGATTCTATTAATATAAGAAAAGGGACAAGACAAGGGTGCCCACTGTCACCTCTGTTTTTTGTGTTAACCTTGGAAGTGCTAGATAGAAATATTAGAGAAGAAAAGGATATAAAAGGGATAAAAATTAATAAGGAAGAATTTAAACTGCAAGCATTTGCAGATGATCTGGTTTTCATTTTAAAAGTTCCACTAGAAACAGCATTAAAACTGATAGAAAAGATAGAGGTATATGGAAAAGTGGCTGGTTTGAAAATAAATAAAGATAAAAAACAAAGATTTTGACAAAGAATATGTTATTAAGACAAAAGGAAGAGTTGGCAGATGTATTGAAAATTCAGGTCACAAATAAGATGAAGTACGTGGGGATACATTTGACAGCAAGATGTGGCACACTTAAAGAGAATAATTATATTAAACTCAAGCAACAGATATCGTTAGATTGGGCGAAATGGGAAAACTTAACAATTGTCATTAATAGGGAGAATATCAACAATCAAGATGAATATATTACCCAGAATTTTATATTTGTTCCAAACAATTCCAATTAGGCTTGGAAAAGATTATTTTGAAGACTTAAATAAAATTGTGTTTAAATATATATGGCAAGGTAAGAAAGCGAGAATAACACTAAAACTCTTGCAAGATGCTGGAATAAGAGGAGGATTTGGTTTGCCTAATTGGAAGTTGTATTACTAAGCTACAAATCTGATGAGGGTTAAGGAATGGATAACATTAAGAAATGCTAGATTGTTGACACTAGAAGGACATGATCTGTTGTTGGGGTGGCATGCCTTCCTATGGTGTAAAGCAGGGGTGGGCAAACTACGGCCCGCGGGCCACATCCAGCCCGTTGGTCTGTCCAATCCGGCCCGCCCCTGCCCTGAAAAAAAATTGCTGGGCATGGCGTATTGCCCTGCGCCGCATGGCCCCCAAAGCTGCAAAACAGTGCGGAGCACTCTTGGAGTAGGAAGAAAAGAAGAACTTTGCAAAGGCCTCGGCTGAGAGTTTGAAATCACCTTTGAGAGCGACCTCTCTGAAGGTGAGTCCCCGCCGATCCTGCTTTTTTTCCGGGGCTTCCAGGCTGAAACTTTGCACAGGCAAAGTTTGCAGGTGGGAGCGTCTTCCCGCTGAGGAAAGGGAAGGGTTCCGCCCAGTGGGTGGGTGGGTGGGAGGAGGCGACCCGGTGGCACTCCTGGTTTCCCCTCCACTGCACTGTGCAAAGTTTCAGCCTGGAAGCCCTTTTGGCTTCCTTTTAACTCGTGGGCACTCGCGCCTGGCCCCGAGCCGCGTGGCGGAGGGAAGCCTAGTGGGTGGGCAGGCTGCTTGAAGGAGGCAACCCGGCCGCGCTCCAGGCTTCCCTCTGCCATGTGGCTTGGGGCCAGGCGCGAGCGCCCGCGAGTTAAAAGGAAGCCGAAAGGGCTTCCAGGCTTAAACTTTGCACAGGCAAAGTTTGCAGGCGGGAGAGTTTTCCCGCCGAGGAAAGGGAAGGGTTCTGCCCGGCGGGCGGGTGGGCGGGCTGCTTGGAGGAGGCGACCCGGCAGCGCTCCGTGTTTCCCCTCCACCGCGCTGTGCAAAGTTTAAGCCTGGAAGCCCTTTCGGCTTCCTTTTAACTCACGGGCGCTCACGCCTGGCCCCAAGCCGTGCGGCAGAGGGAAGCCTAGTGGGTGGGCGGGCTGCTTGAAGGAGGCAACCCAGCCGCACTCCAGGCTTCCCTCCACCACGCTGCTTGGGGCCAGGCGTGAGCGCCCGTGAGTTAAAAGGAAGCCGAAAGGGCTTCCAGGCTTAAACTTTGCACAGGCAAAGTTTGCAGGCGGGAGAGTCTTCCCACTGAGGAAAGGGAAGGGTTCTGCCCGGCGGGCGGGCGGGCTGCTTGGAGAAGGTGACCCGGCCGCACTCCAGGCTTCCCTCCGCCACGCAGCTTGGGGCCAGGCGTGAGCGCCCGTGAGTTAAAAGGAAGCCGAAAGGGCTTCCAGGCTTAAACTTTGCCCAGGCAAAGTTTGCAGGCGGGAGCGTCTTCCCGCTGAGGAAAGGGAAGGGTTCTGCCCAGCGGGCGGGCGGGCTGCTTGGAGGAGGCGACCCGGCCACGCTCCAGGCTTCCCTCTGCCATGCGGCTCATGCAGTGGAGGACTAACTGTATAATGTCTGCTAGATAGATGGTCTGAAAGGACAATCAAATATACCAACATGATGGGTATAAATGAGTGATTAAACTTACCCTTTTTAAATGTGTGTAATGCATGAAGCACATGTTTAAATGGATGAGACCATACTGATGGTGTGATTCAAAATATTTTACTACCGGCTTGCTGGGCGTGGTGTGGCTTCGTGGGTGTGGCAGGGGAAGGATACTGTAAAATCTCAATTCCCTCCCCACCCCACTAACCTGCTTTCCAGCTCCATTCTGCTATGCAGGGCAACAAAAGAAGACAATCAGCTGGAACTTGGGAGGCAGAGAATAGATGGGGGGCGGGGCCAGTCAGAGGTGGTATTTGCCAATTCTCCGAACTACTCAAAATTTCTGCTACTGGCTCTCCAGAACTGGTCAGAACCTGCTGAATACCACCTCTGGACCATACTTGTCATTTTCACTTTACAAACAGCACCTGGCTGCAATTCTATAGTCACGTCTCCCTTTAGAAAGATTTATTTTTAATTTGACACAAACAGGATTGTGCTTGTAGGATTTATGTTCTATCTCATTATCTATTCAAATTTTCCTCTCCAGCTTTGCTCCTAGATAAACATTTGCAAAGTTTAGATCACCAATATATAATGGTTTGCAAGTCCACTGATACAACAATCTAGCCCTAGCTATTTAATTTGGTGACTGACTCCTTGTATTATAGTTTCACAAATGTCATGCAGGAAGATGAGCAGGGTAAAATTTCATCTCCTTTGTTAGTATCCTTGTCACCTTTTCAAATTTGCCTACAGCTCAGTTTAATTAAAATTATATTCATAAACATTTTCCTTCTTCCTTGGACTCTTCTCCTTAGAAAAGATATGGAAAGTTATGAAACTTTCCTTAGGTGATCTACCTGCATTTGGTTTATATAAAATTGCTTGCTTCCAATATTCATTATTTCTATGTGATATCTTGCTTTTTTAAAATCACAATAAAGAATAGAGTAAGTATATACCTAGAGTAGTCAGTGTTTCTCACTCGGGCTGAAGAATTCTGGAAGTTAAAATCCACACATCTGAAAGATATTGAGATTGACAAACACTGCCCTAAACTTGCATTGTTCCTTTCTCCAAGAATTGAAACTCTTACAACCAACAGAAAATGCTGAATAGAACTATGTAGCCTTCAAAAAGTATCTGTATAAGACTGTCCCATTCAAAAAATCCAGCCATAGGTGTGTTTTCCTTCTATCCCAAATGCAATAATTTTAAGGAGTTGTTGAACTCTTGAAGTTGACACGTTGTTGTTGTTTTGCTCATATGAAAGTCTGGAAAATGAATTCATGAAGACCAGAAAGGTGATGTGCTCCTACAAGGGTTAATAAGTTCTGAATCATTTTTAAAAAGACTGTGGTTGAATATAATGATAATAATTACAAGAATGGTAATGATAATTAAATTGCTTTCCAATTGAAGCAGCCTGATTCACATATAATACAAACGTATAATATGGCTTGTCAGTTTTTGGTTTATTAGATTATGTAAACCCAATTATTATGCCTTGGCATGATGTTTGAACTTGACTACTTTGCCTGATAAACAAAGTAGGATGAGAAGGAAGGAAGGAAGGAAGGAAGGAAGGAAGGAAGGAAGGAAGGAAGGAAGGAAGGAAGGAAGGAAGGAAGGAAGGAAGGAAGGAAGGAAGGAAAAAGGGAGGGAGGAAGTCTGTATGAGCAAATAGCTATTGCATGAAACTGACAAGGTCTGTGGATGTTCAATAAACACACACACACACACACACAAATATTTTTTTTAGTCCCCCAAAGCCTCTTTTGTACATTTTAATATCTCATATATGAATCTGATTTCTACTGCCTTATAGACAATGTAGAATATACTTTTCAAAGTTTTTAACATTTTAAATCTTCTGTGGATCATTCCTTTGTTGCCACTTGTATTTTTGCTATTTTGTTTCTCAATTATAATGGAATTTATGTGTATAAGTAGATATCATCATCATTATCATCGTCATTGTTGTTGTCCCAGTCATTGTCTGCAGGAGGAAGACCTCTTCTTTATATTTCCAACCAATACCATCTTGAACTTTCTTTTGCCAATTGGTCCTGCAATACTTGGTGATGTTGTCACTCCATCTTCTTTTAGGTCTCTTTTGTGGATACTTTTTATCAAGTGGAATCCATTTTATCACTGCTTTGGTCCACCTGCCATCAGTTCTTCTTGCTATATAAGCAGATCTATAACAGTGTTGCTTATTTACTGTGACAAGCCTTCTCACCACCCCTGACTTTCAGGACTTATTTCTGGAAGGGGCCCCTTCAAGAGCACACAATAGATACAAACTCAAGGTTAATCGCACCAAACTTGATTGCAAGAAATACATTTCAGCAACAGAGTAGTCAATGTCTGGAATACTCTACCTGACTCTGTGGTTTTTTTCCCCAGACCCCCAAAATTTTAACCTTAGACTGTCTACTATTGACTTCACCCCATTCCTAAGAGGCCTGCATAAGCACACCAATGTGCCTACTGTCCCTGTCCTATTGTTTCTTTTATTTTTCTTATATGTATATATTTTTCTTATTCATAACTATGTTTTTACTTATACCTATTATCTTGTAAGCCATTGAGAAACCAAATAAAATAAATAAAAATTAAACAAAAGATTGTAGTGTGTAAAAGCTGAATGTTTGGACAGTTTTGTGCTGCCAAAATAATGTAACCACCTTTGGTGACATGGAACCTGTTGTGAATGTATAAAGTTTAATAAAGCGTGAGCTTGGATTAAAGTGCAGGGTTCTGGCCCTGCACTTTTGATTGGCTGTTAAACGGCCGGATCAGATTGGCCCGCTCCAGGGAATCCGATTGGCCCGTAAACAGAGAGTTCCTATTGGTTATGAGAGCTAGCGCTCCTCGTTGGTTATTGGTTATTAGTTACGGGGTTGCCTATATAAGGCGGGTTTAACTGTTATGGATGCCAGAAGTCACTATGTAAATAAAGAGCTGAAGTTCACTGTTCAGAGGCTTGTCTCCATTCTTTCTTACCCATGCTCCAAACATAACACCGGCGACGAGGATGGGATGTGGAGACATCTGAACCAACAAAACTTCGAAGAACACTGAGCACATGACAAACGACACTACACAACGGAACCATGTCCAGCGGCGTCATACCACCCGCTCCGTTCGATCCAGTACAGGAGGACTGGGAGTCCAACATGGATCGCTTCCAAATGTTCTTAGAAACCAACAACTTAAAGGACGTCACACCAGGAAAGAAACGGGCGGTGTTCCTGACGCATTGCGGTCCAACCGTATTTAAGATGGCTAAGGCACTAGCAAAACCCTGAGAAGTAAAGGCGATGGATTGGGACGACCTTGAACTTCTCCTGCGAGATCACTACGCACCAACCGTGCCTACGCTCGTGAGATGGCACGAGTTTTATCAGAGGAGTCAGCGAAAGGGAGAAAGCGTGGCCGACTTCATAGCAGACCTCCGAAATTTGGGAGGCTTCTGCAGATTCACCGATTTAAAAGAAGCACTAAGAGATCGCATAGTTCTGGGACTAGATGCACCAGGCGTTCAAAGCAAACTGATGGCGAAAGGCGACATCAGCCTTGCCGACGCCATCGCCGATGTTACTGCAGCGGAAGCAACCAGGAAGTCGGCTGCACCACTATGCCGAAACCACACTCCGGTACCACCACCGACAAGCAACATTTTATCCAGGTCAGAAGGACAGCTCGCAACGATGCACCATGAGGACCTCTCTTCGTCATCAGACAGCGATGAAGAAGGGGTCCATCAACTGCGGTCTGACCGGGACCACCACCCAAAGACTTTACGCCCTTGTGCTGGCTGTGGGGCCAACCATGTCAGGTCCGAATGCAAATTCCATGACGCGCTCTGCCAGGAGTGCGGGAAGCGAGGCCACATCGGACGGGTCTGCCGAAGCTTACCAGAACCCGACCAGGCCTCAAAAGGGACTAACTATCGCCAATTGACAGGAAACCATCCTGTACGGTGAGAGCCAGTAAACCACTCCTACAGAAATCGAGTTTTGCAGAGAGAAGAGGCTCACCATACTATCACTATGCCTCAGCTTTAGACACCAAGAAAATACGAGTCACAGTAGCCATTGAGAACCAGCCTTGCCACATGGAAGTCGACTCGGGATCATCCCTCTCGATGGTGTCCTGGAAGACCCTTCAACAACTCATCCCCACGATTCAATGCCAAGATCTCCGCTTCCAAAGACTCATCCTCAAGGACTACCAGGGAATCGAATCCCCGTCGTTGGTTCCTGCCAAGTCCGAGTCTCCTTCAAGAAGCACACAGCATACTTACCACTAACTGTCATCGATAGAGACAGGCCTAGCCTACTAGGCCTCCAATGGTTCACGCCACTCAGCATTGAAGTGGCTGGCATAAACCAAGTCAGCAGAAGTGACTGGGAGGGAGACCTCATCCATGAGTTCAGGGACGTCTTCGCGGACAGCTTAGGCGAGTACAAGGGGACCCCGATCTCGTTCAGTCTAGACCCAAAGATAGCTCCCATTAGACTTAAGCCCTGTCGAATTCCGTTTGCCTTAAAGTCGAAAATCGACGAACAACTCAACAAACTGATAGCTCAGGGGGTGTTAGAGCCCATCGTTCACTCCCCCTGGGAAACCCCAATCGTAACACCCATTAAGCCAGACGGGTCGATCCGGATTTGTGGGGACTACCGGGCCACTTTGAACCACGCCCTACAGCAGAACGCATATCCAGTGCCGGTGGTGCAGCATCTCCTCCACTCCCTGGGGGGTGGGAAAGTCTTCGCTAAATTAGATTTAGATCAGGCATATCAGCAACTACCTGTTGATGAAAAGACGGCACTGGCACAAACGATTGTGACGCACTGAGGTGCCTTTAAATGTACCCGGCTTCAATTCGGAGTTAGTGTAGCCCTGGGAATTTTTCAGAGCCTTATGGAGAGGTTATTACAAGGGATTAAGGGCTTGGTCCCTTATTTTGACGATGTATTAATTGCAGCCCCTACAAAAAAAATCTTACAGGACCGGTTAAAATTAGTCCTAAAAAAATTCCAAGAGGCCGGTCTTAAAGTAAAGAAAAACAAATGTAAATTGTGTACAAACAGTGTTGAGTTTTTAGGGTACCTAATTGATAGCCAGGGTATTCACCCTACTGAAAGTAAACTAAGGGCAATAAAAAATGCTCCCAGGCCACGAAATAGGGCCGATCTCCAGGCGTTCCTAGGCCTCATCAATTTTTATAATGTATTTTTACCGCATAAAGCAACGGTCGCTGAACCGTTACACCAGTTGTTAGATAAGAAAGCAAATTGGTAATGGGGTCACCGAGAAGAACAGGCGTTCCGCAACGTGAAAAAACTGCTCACTTCTGACTCTGTACTCATACAGTATAACGAGACTTTGCCGTTAAATATAACATGTGATGCTTCACCTTTCGGAGTGGGCACCATTTTGAGCCATGTACTTCCTAATGGGAACGAAGCCCCTGTTGCATATTTTTCAAAGACACTTTCAAAGACTGAGCAAAATTATGGACAAATCGATAAAGAAGCCCTCACAATTGTGTCAGCCGTTAAAAGATTCCACGAGTATGTGTATGGCCGGGCTTTTACTATCGTGACTGACCACAAACCATTATTGGGGATAATAGCCAGAGATAAGCCGACTCCCTACATATTATCCCCTAGGATGACTCGTTGGTCAGAATTCTTAGCTGCTTATAACTATCAGCTGCAATACCATCCGGGGAAAGCCATTCCCCACGCCGACGCATTGAGCCGAGCACCGCTTCCAGAGACTCTCAACGATCCTGCACCAACGGTAACCACGTTGCAAATTGAGGCACTCAACTCGCCGCCATTAACCACCCAAGATATCGTGAGAGAAACCAAATGTGACCCCACCTTAGCGTGAGTCCTAAGCTGGGTAGAACATGGATGGCCATTGGACCAATTATCAGATGATTTCACACCATTCAAGACTCGACAAACTGAGTTGTTCTCCCAAAAAGGCTGTGTCATCTGGGGCGATAGAGTCGTTATCCCAGAACGACTCCAGAAAGCGCTTCTGAGAACCTTGCACGATGGCCACCTTGGCATCGTGCGAATGAAAGCTCTTGCGCAAAGCTACGCATGGTGGCTGGGCATTGACAAGCAAATCGAACATTGGGTTAAAGCTTGTCCAAAATGCCAGGAAGTGAGCAACGCCCCACCTAAAACCATTCCTACTGAATGGGAGACACCACGCGGACCTTGGTCCTGAATTCACTTGGACTTCGCGGGGCCGACCAAAGGCCACACCTTTCTACTAACCGTCGACGCCTATTCAAATTGGCTCGAGATTCATCGCATGACGACTACAACCTCCGAGGCGGTCATCAAAACCTTGGAAAGACTATTTGCAACCCACGGACTACCAGACGTCCTGGTATCCAATAACGGGCCCCAAGTTACAGCACTGTCGTTCGAGCAGTACCTCGCTGACCACGGCATTCGACATGCGCTTACCTCGTCTGGACACCCTGCGACCAATGGCAAAGCAGAACGCATGGTACAATTTGTGAAGAAAACCTTACAGAAGGTAGACTACGACAACATTGACGACAAGATCAATTGAATTCTTTTTTTTACAACACATCACACCGCATAGTGTCATCAACAAAACTCCCGCCGAACTGCTAATGGGATGAAAACTCCGCTCCCACCTCGACCGGTTACACCCAGCTTACGAACCGGAAAAACCAATAGGATCCAGCGGCCGCTGTCATGCCTTCCAGGTAGGAGATTTGGTATACACTAAAAACCTATTGTGGGTGGAGGCGACAGTAGTTCGTGTAACCGGCCCAAGATCCTACCTTGTACAATGCCTTGACAATAGACTATGGAAACGCCATATCAATCAATTACGATCGCGGCTTCTGGCGGGCAGTCCTGAACTCCCCTATGACCAGACTGAGGGGGGGGGTGGAGGTACAGAAGAAGATGAATTCCAAGGAGAAGAAAACCCGTTCGAAGGGAACGACGGTAAAATAGAGACTCAGGAAGTGGAACCAGAGAGGGAAACAGTTGCACCTCAGGGAATTACAGAGAACATGGGCAACGACGGGAAAATGAACTCTGAACCAGAAACAGCCCCACTGCCAAACAACGATCTACCTCAGCATGATTACAGCCAAATGACACAGCGAAAATCAAAGAGACTAATAAAACAACCGTCCTACCTAAAGGACCATGTAATTGCGCCATGCAAACAGAAGCCAGGGGGAAGGGTTGTTGTGAATGTATAAAGTTTAATAAAGCATGAGCTTGGAGTAAAGTGCAGGGTTCTGGCCCTGCACTTCTGATTGGCTGTTAAACGGCCGGATTGGATTGGCCCGCTCCGGGGAATCCGATTGGCCCATAAACAGAGAGTTCCTATTGGTTATGAGAGCTAGCGCTCCTCGTTGGTTATTGGTTAATAGTTACGGGGTGCCTATATAAGGCGGGTTTAACTGTTATGGATGCCAGAAGTCACTATGTAAATAAAGAGCTGAAGTTCACCGTTCAGAGGCTTGTCTCCATTCTTTCTCTCCCATGTTCCAAACATAACAGAACCAGTTGTGTGTGATATTGGGTTATTGTCTGAGCTTTCATCAAAATGCTAGAATGTCATATCAGGGGTTTTCAATTCAACGTGAAGGATGTGAAGGATGTGTTTATTTTCATAGTCATAATGTACACTGAAGATGGTATTTAATTTCATTGCACGAGGTGCAGTGACAATAAACTAAACTAAAATAAACTGTAGGACATAAAGGGTGGCTTATGTTTGGGTCTGCAAAGCAGGATCAATGGCATCAAAAAGGTGTGGTCACCAAGGAATTAGAGGCCCATCCTTTCTTACATCTGAAGTAAATGGCACATATTAAAAGGGGAGGGGTTTTAATAACCTGATCATACCTGCTCTTTTGACATTATTGATCGGCATCCTACTGTACTGCTGTCCTGTTGCAAAGACTATACATTTACAGCAATCAATGTGTATTATCTAAATGTCTTTGCACTATTCAGTTACTTCCAAAAAATGCAACTGTTTCCAAATGGTTGACCAAAAAGAAACTTGGCGAGCAGTGATGGAATTCAATTTTTTTTACTACTGGTTATGTGGGCATGGCTTATTTGGTGGGCATGATTTGGTGGTCATGTGACTGGTAGGTGTGGCTTAGTGGCCATTTGACTGGGTGGGCATGCTTGGTGATCATGTGACTGGGTGGGCATTTCTTGGTGATCATGTGACTGGGTGGGCATGGCCAACTCAATGTCACTCACATCAAGGGGTGCCTCACCTGGCCCCTCCCCTCCCAGCCATTCTTTGTCACCCAGCCTCAACTTATCTATAGTTCTGTAAAAATGTTGTTCACCTTTTCTGACTTTATTATCTGCATACTATAGATGTACTTTCATGGACCTCTGAAAGGAGGAAATGGCTCACATGCTTTACTCAAGAGTGTCAAAGGCAACCGGCTTTTAAGGGACTGCCACAAAGAAAGGGGGGGGATGTATTTTTCCAAAGCAACAGAATGCAAACAAGAAGCAATGGATGGAAAATGAATAAAGAGTAGCAACCTAAAATTAAGGAGAAACTCCCTGTGAGTGAGAACAATTAACCAGTGGAACTGCCTGTCTCCAGAAGTTCTGGGTGCTCAATCACTGGAAGTTTTTAAGAAAAGACTGGACAGCTATTTTCTCTGAAATGTATAGGGTTCACCCCAAGGTCCTTGTAAATATTATTCTGCTGCCTTTCCCAGGATTTCTACTCAGTTTGGCATGCTCAGTTTTCTCGCCTGAGCTGGGAGTTGGAGTAGAAGACCTCCAAGGTCCCTTTCAACTCTTGTTAAGCACATGTGTATTTTATGCTCTGGACTATTGACATTGAATGCACAAAATCCCTGAAAAATATGTGGTAGCCCAGGACAAAAGAAAAGTAGAAAAATCACTCTAGATGTAGGGACAGTGTAAAATATTAACACATGATAAATAATGGAACAACTAAAAATAATAGCACAGAGTTTTCTCTCTCTCTCTCTCTCCCTATTATTTTTCTTTCTCTTCCTTCCTCTTTCTTTCTTTCCTTCTTTCTTTCTTTCCTTCTTTCTTTCTTTCCTTCTTTCTTTCTCTCTCTCTCTCTCACACACACACAGAGAGAGAGAGAGAGAGAAAGAGAGAGAGAGAGAGAGAGAGAGAGCACTTAACAGACAAGCATTTTGGAAGCAATTCCTTTAAATTTCTCTAAGGCTTGAGTGGATTTCCCCACCTCCTCTGTCAGACCACAGTCCTTCTCACTCCAGCACTTTAATTCACATGGGGAAAGTGATACTTGCAGTGTCCATGCCTTTCTTCCTTTTCCCCAGGGAGAAAAAGGACGTGGGGAGCGGAAAGCTAGGAAAGCAATCGCAAGTGAGCGATCGGGTTGGGGGCGTGGCCAGGGGTTGCCATCGGTTTGGTGACCCATGCCAAGTAACTGCTACTGGTTTGCCCGAATAGGTGCGAACCAGTCGAATAGCACCTCTGTTGGCGAAGCTGTAAATTCCTGAAAATTAAGAAGGTGAGGATAGGCTAAAGCTTGTTTAATAAGGCACTCAGTTTCTCATATTTGAATGAGCACAGCCTGACAATAAAGAGTGATGGGGTGTTATAAACTGAATTTACCTATAAATTATACGTGGCACAAAGATCAGCATTACCAGTAGTTAAATATATCCCTCCATCCTAGCTTTATTATTTAGCAGTTCTTATTGAGTCATAACCCTTATTTCAGGAGCTTTCCTGCTCGTGATAAATATTCTGGGAGCTGGGAAACTGACAAGATCTGCTTGAATCATACAACCAGGAAAGGGTGGAACTCGTTACAAGGGATAAATATTGCCATTCACTTTACCATCAAAACTCCTCTTTATAGATTCTTCTTACGGTGACTTAAAAGTGGGGTGAACATTAAAACACAAATTATTTGTTAGATTCTATTTTTATGTGTGCTGAAAAAAAATTACTTCTTATACTCAAGCCAGCCTCAGAACAATTTCCTAAATAATCCATCATAGAAGTGGCATTGAAATCCCATTTTTTTGGTCTCCCTTCTCAGTTCCATTTATTGATGGCCTCTTTTGGATAAAATATGGAAGCATACAGACTCTTTGGAGAGAAGGCTAGTAGCCAATACCAATTTTGGGAACTGCACAGAAATGATCCAACATTTCTTTTCCATACATTATGTATGCTAGAGTCATATTTTCTCAGAAGCATAAAGTCAGGCTCTTAGAAGTGACAAGAAACTTTTTTTTCAAAAAAGCACAGATGACTTCATTCTCTTAGGAGAGAGCCAGTAGAGGTACATTCAAGATAGTGTGATATCATTGGGGTTACAATTTATTTATTTATTTGATTTGTCAATCGCTTACAAGATAATAGGTATAAGTATAAACATAGTTATGAATACATGAAATGGATACATATAAGAAAAATAAAAAGAAACAATAGGACAGGGACAGTAGGCACTTTGGTGTGTTTATGCACATCCCCTACAGACCTCTTAGGAAAGGGGTGAGGTCAATAGTAGAAGTCTAAGGTTAAAGTTTTTGGGGTTTGGGGAAGAAACCACAGAGTCAGGTACAGTATTGCAGACATTGACTGCTCTGTTGCTGAAGTCGTATTTCCTGCAATCAAGTTTGGTGCAGTTTACTTTGAGTTTGTATCTATTGTGTGCTATTGTGTATTGTTATGGTTGAAGCTGAAGTATTCATTGACAGGTAGGACATTGCAATGTATGATTTTATGTACTATACTTAGATCGGACTGAAGGCGGTGTAGTTCTAGGTTTTCTAGGTCTAGAATTTCAAGTCTGGTGGCATAAGGTATTCTGCAATGAGTAGAGGAGTAGAGAACTCTTCTTGTGAAATATTTCTGGACTTTCTCAACTGTGTTAATATCAGATATGTAATGTGGGTTCCAGACTGATGAGCTGTATTCAAATATTGGTCGAGCAAATGTTTTGTATGCTCTAGTTAGTAGTGTGATATTACCAGAGAAAAAGCTACATAGGATTAGGTTAACAACTCTTAAAGTCGTTTTGGCTATGTAGTTAAAGTGGGTTCTAGCACTTAGATCATTAGAAATGAGCACCCCAAGGTCCTTGACAGAGTTTGGAACATCAACAAGGTTTTGACTATTCAGCTTGTATTTTATTTTCTGATTCTTTTTGCCAATATGTAAGACAGAGCATTTATTTGTTGAGATTTGAAGTTGCCATTTGTTTGACCATTCTGATACATAGTTGAGGTCTTTTTGAAGGGTAGCAGTATTGTCTGTGGTGTTGAATAGCTTTACATCATCAGTGAAGAGAACACAATTGCTCTTGATATGATCACAGAGGTCATTTATGTAGAGTATGAAGAGAGTAGGTCCTAGAACAGTGCCTTGGGGGACATTACTGTTGACAGGTACAGAATTTGATAGGACTCTCCCAATTTTGACCATTTGTTGTCTGTTTGACAGGAATGCTTCTATCCAGTTATGTAGGTGTCCAGAGATACCATAAGATTTTAGTTTTAGGAGTAATTTGTCGTGTACCACTGAACCAAAGGCTTTACAAAAGTCTATGTAGATTGTGTCTATTGCTTTCCCCTGATCAAGTTGTGTAGTCCGTATGTTTTTGCAGTGTAAGAGTTGCAGATTACAGGATAGTTTTTTTTCTGAAACCAAATTGTTTGTAAGAGAGTAGGTTGTTTGTCTCTAAGTGGAGGATAATGGATTGGTTAATAATTGGTTCCATGACTTTACAGGTGATGCAGCATAAAGAGATTGTTATTATAAATACAAACAAACAAATAAACAAATAAATAAATAGATTTCCCTATCTGGCCAACTAAACTCACCAAGTCATCAAAGAATTGGATCCTTCTGTATCTCTTTTCTGCCATCTAGGGATCACCCAGAGTTTTGCAATCCAGACAGAGCAATTCCAATGGGATTAGCAATATCTGGGAAAGGCTAGAATGGAAGTTGTGGCTGGAGTATAGTTTGTTTGTTTGTTTGTATTCTGCTTTCAATTTTTTCAATAACTCAAAATCGAAAACATATCCAAGACACATCTTCCTCCTTCTATTGTCCCCATAACACCAACACTACAGGGTGAGTTGGGCTGAGAAAGAGTGATTGATCCAAAGTCACCCAACTAACTTTCATTCCTAAGGCAGCACTAGAACCCACAGTCTCCCAGTTTCTAACCTCATGCCTTAACCATTAGATAAACTGGCTCTAAATACTACCAAAGGTGTTTTTTCAAAAGGCAATTGAACTTCATTTTTCCTTGAAGATGTTTCATTTCTCATCCAAGAAGCTTCTTCAGTTCAGATTGATTAGTAGAAGGTGGAAGGATTTATGTTCCTTGCAGTCATCTTATCATTAGCACTCTTTCTGAGAGTCGTTGAGGTCACTTGGAAGTTTTTTGTGCCCTCAGCAAGGGTGGGATGCTACCAGTTCGGCCTGCTTCCATAGAACCAGTAGCTCTGAACAGCAGCAGACACCGGACTGGCTCGATATCTGCTGCTCTGTTTGGCCCAGCCGTGCACCCAGGCTCTTGGCTGTCCTTTATTTCCTGCTTTTTCAACCTTAACTGTTTTACGTGGCACCACTGAGGTTGAAAAATTAGGAAAAAAGAGGATTTTGAAATGCTGCGCACCCACGTGCAGGACTTGTCAGCTGTCCGGGTGGCACAGCTGAGATTTTTTGGAAATGGTCTACACACACATGCAAAATGCACTCTCACCAGGGGTGGGATTCTACCTGCCAGAGAACTGGCAAATCGCACCACTGGCTGGCCCCTCCCCTCCCACTCACTCCTTACCTGGCAAACTTGCCTGCTAAGTTGCTGTTTTTCTTTTTTTTCCCCTTGACCATCAGCTGTTCTGCTGTGCCAGGAGATTTAGATCAGCTAGAAATCAGGAAATCATCGGATTTCTTGCTTTTTAGCTAATCTAAAATCAGAGCTGAACCTTCTGGGACTGAAGCTTCTATTATTCAGTGCAGATTCAGGGAGCAGATGGCAGAAACACAGATCTCTAAGTGAATCTGTGATTCTGTGAGCAACTCAATCTGCCTGCCTGCTCTGCCTGATTTTGGCTAAAAGTTGCTCTTTTAAAAAAATAAAAAAATCAATATTTACATACATAGTGTGTTATGAGTTAATTTTGTGAGTTTGCTTGCAAGCAAATTTTATGTGACAGACTTAGGTAGCCCATGTAAGAAAGATAGATCTCTGAATGAATCTGTGATTCTGATTGGGTGAGCAACTCAATCTGCCTGCCTGCTTTGCCTGATTTTGGCTAAAAGTTGCTCTTTTTTAATAAAAAATTCAATATTTACATAAATATTTATAATATTTACATACAAGCCATGCCCAGCGAGTCACATGACCACCAAACCATGCCCAGTCTGCAAGCCATGCCCAGCCAGTCACATGATCACCAAGCCACACCCACAAATTAGGCCACACCCACAGAATCAGTTGTTAAGAAATTTGAATCCCACCCCTGGACCTCAGGGTCACCTGTATTGTGCAAATGGGTGTGGAACCTTCTTAGAACTGCTGAAAGGATGATAGAACAGGAGATAGGTGGTGTCATATCCCTCTCCCTCTGTTGAGAGAGGGCTGTTCAGTCTTAATGTAGATGGCCTCTTTGACCAGTTTTGGTCAAAGCACCTTTGGACCACAATGAGCTGGATGACTGACAATCTTCATAGACATTTGGCTCTAAATATGTGTGTGAAAACATGCCATTTCTCATTCTTTGCTCCCTATTTTTTTTTGAAAAAATTACTCTTTGTTACATGCCCGACTGCTTATGAGTTGAGTTCCATGCCTTTCACCCTCTGTGAGCATTTTGCATTATTTTTGATTTTTTAGAGACTTCAGCTTCCCAGCACCAGTGGCTGATATCTACTGTGGCTAACAGAGCAGGGAACCTGTCTGCAATCAAGCCAAAGGATCAAAAGAAGTCAAGATTCTCTGCTGGGTATAAATCCAAGCCGGAATTCATTGGCTTATATGCACTAAGGTAATTAACTTCTCACCCACACAAAATAGATCCATGCAAACACATACCTATTGCCATCACCATTTGCTATCCCCTCCTTTTTTCAACACCCCCCCCCCTCCCATGGCTTACTTCAAAGTGTACCTCCACGGAAGTCTCTTCTCCCAGGAAGGAAAAGAGATGGAGGGAAGACAAAATAGTCATAAGGAAATAAAAACATAAAATAAGAACAAACAAGAATAATGATATGTCAGCATCAGAACTCATCAGAAGGTGAATGAGAAAGTCACCACCCATGCTGGAGGAATGAATGGTAAAGATGATGGCACTCGGTGAGATGGGTCAATTGACGTCTTCCCTACAACTGCCCTCATCACATCTGATAAATGGAGGGGCTCTCCGATGTAGTAATTATTTGAACTTCATTAATAAAACTTTATTAATTCTAATCATTAATTATTAATGGTTGTAACTATGATTTATGATCTATAGCCTATCCCTTTGTTATTTGTATTACACTGAGGGTTTATGTACCAGAGACAAATTTCTTCTGTGTCTAATCACACTTGACCAAGAAAGAATTCTCTTCTCTTCTCTTCTCTTCTCTTCTCTTCTCTTCTCTTCTCTTCTCTTCTCTTCTCTTCTCTTCTCTTCTCTTCTCTTCTCTTCTACTCTACTCTACTCTACTCTACTCTACTCTACTCTACTCTACTCTACTCTACTCTACTCTACTCTACTCTACTGGAATTCCTCCTTTCGTATTTGACCTGCAAATGCTGGAGCTAGCAATAATATTCCCTGACTATGTTTTTGTCAAACACAAGGTTCAATCCTATCTTTTTATCATATGCTTCACAACTACTTTATAAATTCACAATATTCAGAATAGCGGTTTCAGTATTTTCTTTCTAACTTGTCACCATTTTCAATAAGTAACTGCTAAATTATTCAGTTCTTATTCTTTTAATCTAAAGGATTCCCGAAGAAATTGTTCTTGTTTTCCCTTTGTTTCTCATTCCGAGCTTCAACTTTGACACAATTTCAACAGTAACCAGCTATTTTTATGTACTTTTTCTTGGCAACTTGTCTCTTTTCCTATATATGTTTAGATCTTCACTAAGGTTTTTGTGTAGCACTTCTCATTCTGTCTTCCATTACTGGGATTGTTTGCAGTTTGTGCTTTTAATATCTTCCTTTTCAGGAACTCCTCTGCATTTTGAAATACTTTTTCCATTAGCTTCTCTGACCATAAAATTTTGTTACCATGTTCTGACTTTATTAAAACATACTTCACTTTTTTAAGTGCAAGATACACATTGGAATACATTAGTCTTTATTTTTTCTTGTCCAAGTAAGGATCACAACCCTGGACCTTGGCAATGGCTCAAGATCAGGGGTGTCCCAATGAGGCAACTGTAAGACTCATGGATTTCAAATTCCAGAATTTCCCAGCCAGCATTTTCATAAAAGTGGTCAAGAATGTGGTGGGCAAATCAGTTACAAAGGATTTTATTTTCTGAATTCTTTCCTGTTAGTACTGAGGTCTGGTCATTCTGAACAGACATTGTCATTTTGCTTTGGTTTATCCCCTCCTATGTGATTTTGATGTGGAGAATGTGCCCCTACTCCCAACCCCCGGTCATATTAAATCCAACAATAACATTTGATACCATCAAGTATAGTGTCCTTATGGATTACCAGCAGAAGCTGAGGTATATTTTAATGGTGATTCCATTTCTCCCTTGGTGGGTTTTCCAGTTTGTGGTCATGGGGAAGCAGCACTCAACCCCTTGGGAATTCCAATGTGTGGATCCTTAGGGCTCAGTGTTCTCCCCGATATCAGTTGACATCTATCTGAGAGTTTAGTCATGATACCTAGTTATACCTTGTTACTATGAGTTAAGCGAGGATGCTGTTAAAGCCCTGAAAAGTTCCTAGAAGTTGTAAATATATCACAATCTTGCAACATATGCACTGTTAGTCTGGATGAGATAGTTGGTTCATGACTTCTGCTTAAATGCTTCAGTTTATAATTGTAATTGTACCAAGATGCACTGGCAATGGAACTTCAGTTCTAATTGCACTGGTCTTTGTGACCTTTTTTACTGGAAAGCATCAGAATACATTGCCAAAGTCAATTTTGCATATCTGGTTCGACCATTTAAAAAGAATGTTGTAGATCTCCCCTCCTTACACATTCATCTGATATGGATCAGATGACAGAACTTCTCAGTGGGGCCCTGATTCTTCATTCTGAAATGGAGGCTGAATTTCTGCAAATACATATACATTTTTACTTAAATTAAAATTTAAATGAATGTTTCCTTTGATGTATTGGTTTCTTTTGGTTAATTTCTTTAGATAGATAGATAGATAGATAGATAGATAGATAGATAGATAGATAGATAGATAGATAGATTGATAGAGGATAGGGTAGGGTAGGGTAGGGTAGGGTAAGGTAATGTAGAGTAGGATAAGATAGGATAGGACAGGACAGGACAGGACAGATCAAGTCAAGGCAAGTCAAGGCAAGTCAAGGCAAGTCAAGGCAAGTCAAGGCAAGGCAAGGCAAGGCAAGGCAAGGCAAGGCAAGACAAGGCAAGACAAGGCAAGACAAGACAAGACAAGACAAAATAAGATAGTGTATGTGTGTGTTTCAGTGGTGGGATTCAAATTTTTTTACTACTGGTTCTGTGGGTGAGGTTTGGTGGGCGTGCTAGGGGAAGGATACTATAAAATCTCCAGTCAGAAGTGATATTTGCCGGCTCTTCAAACTACTCAAAATTTCTGCTACCGGTTCTCCAGAACTGATAAGAACCTGCTGAATACCACCTCTGGTGTGTTTAATATATAAGAATGTATGTATCCTGTCCAGAGTCCACTAGGATTGATGGAAGCTACAAATATTGTGAAAACGTACAGACAAACAAATGCAGTACATTTAGCATTACATGGTCACTTTCCCTCCATATTCTATTACTTCTTGCTGAACAGTCTTCCCTCTTGGTTAGCATCAAGAAAAGTATAGCTGACCCTCTTATAGCCACAAGCTGTTAGCAGTAAATGCTAAAAAAATTGTTTGAAGGATCATGCTTGCCAGCCTTCTTCCAAATGGTGGAATAATTAAAGTCTCCTATCTAGTGATTTCATGCTACTTGGAAATATCTGTGACTTGATTCTGAAAGCATCATGACCTCTTTGGTTGGATGAGCAATAGTGGACACGGATGACTTTGTGATATTACTTTAAATTGCTCTTCTATTTGTTTTGACCCTGTGGGTCTCTCCTAATATAGAGATTCAAGTTCATTGTCTTGAATTGTTCAGAGGAGGTGTGGGTTCATTTAATATTCAGCGCAATGCAGCCTTCCTTTCTATTCCTTCTGTTCTTTTTCAGGAAGTTCTTCCAGACAAGGTTGGCATTATACAGTAGCAATAGGAAATACAACAGCAACAGGCACATGCTGCAACAGATCCTAGCCACAGATGGCAATTTCAAATGAATCACAGTATTGCATACGTCACTTCACAGACAGGAGGGTTTATTGGGGAAAGGAAAAGCACATGTGGGTTATGGATAGGTGTGTTTGCTCTCTCTGCCCCCCAAAAAGCTCTGCACCCAACTGACAATGGAAGAAAATAGCTTCCTTTTTCAATGTTCATTTGGAAAAGGGCCACAAATCTGGAGAAGAGAAAAGGCTGCAGGTTATTTAGGTTGGCATTTGGCCTATAGGATACAGGTTTCCCATCCTGGCTCAAGAGTTATAATCATAAGGCTTTGTATGAGTTAGAAATACATATCAATCCATTAACTTATCTCAGAATAAAGACTAGCAAACAAAGCATCTGCAACTAGCATTCAGGTCATTATTACAGCACTCAGCAATTGCAAATAATGCCGACTGATACTAAATTGGTGGCAAAGAGGCCTAATGTATATAATTTTTTAAGTGAAATTTGGTAATATTTACGAATGATAAATGGATTGCAATGCGGCCTTCTTTTGCTTTTATGTTTGTTCCTGGACTGGAAAGTTAAACAAGAAACATTAGCAATTAAAAAGAAAATGCTGCGATGCATTTTTGCGAAGCAGAAGTCAATGCGATTGAGTTATAATAGATAGGATAAATAAACTACATGCACTCAAAAATGCTGAGGAAGATAACAGCCTATTGATCTACAATGCTTAATAAAGAAAAGTTGCAGACAAAGGCTGGTTATGCACTTGATATAAGTAGAACATCATAATGGAATGTAAGTATCTGGGGTAATGATATGCCATCTTGGTAAGGTCAGTTCCATAGTCAAAGATCAGGCAAGATAATATGGCATTACAGATTAAATATTTCCCTTGTTTACATCCTCCTTTCTTTTTTAAATTTCTGCTTCTGTGAGTGTTCCTCAGTATTAATTCATATCTATCTATCTATCTATCTATCTATCTATCTATCTATCTATCTATCTATCTATCTATCTATCTATCTATCTATCATCTCTCTTGGTTCACCCACACCCAAATCCCAGCTAAATATATAGTCTCCAGTGTTGCAACCCCAACATAGTGATGTGTGAAGAGCAATCATCACAGATTTGTTAGATGATGTAATAATTGATCTTCAAGAAAGGTGAGAGGATTGACTGTAAAAGCTGAAGGGAGAAGTGGTGCTCCAAGGTGCACTTAGAAGAGCAGATCTGATACAGTTTTTGTGAAGCCCAAACTTTATTTCCCCATTTTATTGTTCACCCTCATTGAATGTTCATTACTGATCCCAAATGATAACATGTTAAATGGATTCCGCACTAAAATTCTATGAAGCTTTACAAAGTTAATGCAGTGGTCCCATATTGTTAAAATTTCAGGAACTGTTAGCACCATTGTGTAATTAAAATAGACTGCAGGCATCTAAACTATTTTTCCTCTTCACTTATAGGAAAAATGCACTAATGTTTTATGCTAGGATTAGAGAAATAAAACTGAGATGTAGATAACATTGGTAAATCTAATCTTCTAGAGCAGGAAGATAAGTCTAAGAGCAAGTGTTGTGAAATGGTTCAGAGCATGGGTCCCCCTTGGCATCAAACTTCATTAGATGTTGCTAAAAACTGGTTGCCATACAGTTGTTGTGTTCCAATAGAGATTCCACCCTTAGAGCTCCTTTTTAACTCCTGTATCACTGGAGTAATAAGAGAAAGGGTTAGTAATGGAGTCAAACTACAACTTCTACATATAATAATAAATTTTATTACAAAACAGAGAATGATAACCTGGAGAAAAAATACAGCAAGTCTTAAGGCAATAGGGCCTGATCTTCAAGTTTTTGTAAAAATCTTTTAAAAAAGGGTCAGGCTATGTGCTAGTTTTTTGCTTAGGATCATCCAATGCAGATTACAAGCCTATGTGGAAATAATGGTGCAAGATGTTTGAGCTGCTGTTAGAAAAGCGAAACAAAACTGGGGAATCCAAGACATTATTGAGAATCTTTACAGACTTTTAGTTATAAAATTTGGGATAAACACCCTTTGAATAGTGTAGAAGTAGGAATGGATTTCCAGAGGGGGAAAAAAATGCAGACTACAGGAACCAGGTGCACTACTCGGGTGACCCTGAGGACACAGATAAGCCTCCAAGTGTTTCAATGACCCTTTAAAATGACCCTCTAAAACAGGGGTGCCAAACTCATGTCGTCATGTGACATATCAGGATTTTTTTTCTCCCTTCGCTAAACTGGGCAAGGGCGTAGCCAGCACATGACACATCTGGCCCATGGAGATTGACAACCATGCTCTAAAAGGATGCAAATGACCAGCTCTCTGCAATTAATATAAATTATTCCATTCCCCACCATCCAGTCAGAGCTGATGAAGCTTCTTGGATGAGAAATGGAATGTCTTCCAAGAAAAAACAAGAAAGTCCAGTTGGTTCCAGAAAAAGGACCTTTGGGACAACCTGGATGATTGAGAATCTCTACAGACTCCAAGACATTATTGTTCATGCATGCTGAATAACTGAGAAAGCCAACAAAGAAGCCCAACAAAAAAAATCACTACGTGTTTTATTGGTTATAAAAAGGCCTTTGATTGGGACAATTACATCAAACAGTGGAAAATGCTCAAAAAAACGGGAATTCTAGGATTTCTCATAGTGCTCTGGGACATTGCAACCATCATAAGTAAAAGTCAGTTGCCAAGCATCCAAATTTTGAACATGTGACCAAGGGGATGCTGCAATGGTCCTAAGTGTGAAAAGTCATCACAATGGCATGTTTTTCAGTCACGTAACTTCAAACAGTCATTAAATGAACTATTGTAAGACGAGGACTACCTATATGCAGATTTTCAAATTCTCACTTTAAAGAAAATTAAATATTACATTATTCCCATATGATACTAATGTATACATAAAGATGCAAGCATAAATTCATGAATACAGCACATTTTTAAATAACAATGGATTTTTGCAATTTTTGTTTCCTTTCCTATATATTCACAAAGTTTTTGGAAGGCCCATCTACATTTTATCACTAGTTTAATGCTTGTTTTGAGCATCAAATATGCTGTAAAATTATGACAGTAAACAGGATTATTACTCAGGCCATAAAACTGCCATCAGACTAGCATTTCATTTATTGAAAGTAATGATTGTATGTTTACTGCTGTCCACAAAACCATGGCTTTGCCAATTTATGCTTTGAGTTGTCCCTGGATGTATCCTGAAGGAAATTCTCAGCACTAAATTTGAAAATTCTTGCCTCTCTGTAGAAATATTGTCATGACCAAGATACTAAAAATATTACATATTCATATATATGTTCAACATTTAATCAATTGAATGATTTGCCTCCAGAAATTCTGGTGATCTTATGCTGGAAATTTTTAAGAAGAAATTGGACAATCATTTGTCTGAAATGGTACAGGGCTATGATGATAAACCTATGGCACAGGTGGCACATAGAACCATTTGTGCCGGCACACGAGCTGCAGGCAAACTCACTTCACTGTGCATGTTTGTGCCTCACAACTGATTTTCGGCCTCCCAAAGGCTTGAGAAAGGCTTCTGCAGGCTTTGCAGGCCAAAAAATAGCCCCGTTTTGTCACTTCCTGTTTTTCCAAAAATACTGGAAGTGACAAAACGGGGCTAGTTTCTGGCCTGCAAAGCCTGCAGAAGCCTTCCTCAAGCCTTTAAGAAGCCAAAAAAGGCCTCAAACTGGCTGAAAATCAGCTGTGAGGTGCAGTGCAGGTAAGGGGGTGGCAGAGGTGGGTGGGGATTGCATGCACATGCGTAGGGATCATGAGGGCATGCACATTGCCTTCTGGGTGCTGGCACATGAGCGCGAACGTGCAAGCGTGTGTGCAATTTTTGGCAGAGGAGCCCAAAAAGGTTAGCCACCACTGGTCTAGGACATCTTGTTTGAGTAAGAGGTTGGACTATAAGACCTCCAAGGTCCCTTCCAACTCTGGTTTTCTTTTTCTGTTATTCGTTTCTCCAAATTTTGAAAATATGATTTTATGTTTTATACAGTGTAAAATTAGGCAGGATAAGGAAAAGACAGCCAGAGTAGAGAGTTTACCTTGTCTTCATGGGCTTGTTGACTTTATGCCATGAAGATACAAAGACTTTGATGACTTTGTAACATTCCTCATAGCAACCCACTCATTTATTGATTTGTTTTAGGTGAATCACCAGACTAGGGATGTGATGGCACCCAGGCATCTTTCCAGTACATTGTAGAAGTATATTAGTCCAAAAGATTGTGCAAGACAACACATTAATTGCTATATTTCCCCCCTTTTAAATCATATGGTGGAGTGGGGGTGTTTGCTCAAACCTCTTCTTGAAAACACACTTAGGCCAAGATAGACTTTTGTCTGCCTCTGAATTGGAGAACAGAAGAATGACTGGTTTAAAAAGAGACAAGGAAGTTATTAAGTCCTGGGAATGGGCGCAAAGAACGGAGACGAGACATTGGACGGTGACTTCAACTCTTTATTTAACAAGAAAGAACGGAGCCAAAAGACCTGGGCAGCAGTAGCTCTTTTATAGAGCTTGCTGCTGTTAAAAAACCAATGAACTGAGTCTATCGCTTTCACAAGCGTCCAATCAGGGGTTCCCGTTAACAGCCAATCAGACTGGCCAAACTTGACCAATCATGACTCGCTATTCATGGGCCAATGAGAATTGCAGGATTTCAAGCCTGCTGTAAAATGAAGCTGTTTAGGGTTGTACCGCTGCAATGGTTTAATCCATAACAGAAGTGAAATATGGGGAATATTTTTATGAATTTCTGTTTGTTTGATGTTAACATTATGTGAATGTAAATGGGGGCTTTGTTTAACAGCACATGGTAGTAAGTGTGGTAAGATCTCTAGATACTCTGGCTCAGTGGTGGGATTCAATTTTTTTTTACTACCGGTTCTGTGGGCGTGGCTTGGTAGGTGTGGCAGGGGAAGGATACTATAAAATCTCCAGTCAGAAGTGGTATTTGCCGGTTCTCCGAACTACTCAAAATTTCCACAATTGGTTCTCCAGAACTGGTCAGAACCTGCTGAATACCACCTCTGCTCCAGCTGTATATCTAAACATGGTCAAGCATTTTGACTACTTAGGTAAGATGACTACTTTGTTGTGCATATTCCTTTGAGCATCTTACTTATTTTAATAAAAGTTGTCTTGCTGTATATACATTATTTTGCTTCTGTGCACACTCTTATTATTTTTATTAATGATATAATGCATTTTTTTCTTTCTCTGAGCATATTACTATTATTTTATGCAGAAAACTATGAAATCACAGTTGCCAAATGTTTGGCTAGTATAGGCATTTATATGTAATGAGTCCTTCCCAAGAGCCTAGGATGTTGCACTGCGACAGCACAGTATATCTTCAGATTCAAATGTAATTGATAGATGGAAATTTTTATCAATGTGCAGATTTTATCCTTTTCAAGCACAGTTAAATCTGGTGTGTTATGAGCCAAGATTTTATCAGTTTGTATTCTGAAATTCCACAATATTTTAACTTGCTCATTTTCAGCTCTATGTTCCCATCAAGTTTTCATCACTGGCATGTGATAATTTTTACAAATGTACCAGTGAACCACTTTTTCTTGCATCATTATTTATAATCAGTTTGTACAATCTCCATGCATAAGCTGGATATATGATCTACTTTTTCTTCTCCTTCTCTGCACTTTGAATCACGTGATGATTTTTTTTCAAGTCTGATTACCTTTATTTGAAAAGCTTGCTCTTGAGTAGCCAAAATCAAGCCTTCGCTTTCTTTTTTAATGCTTTAGTTGTAAGCCATTGACATGCTTTATCTTTATTCACTTTTCCTTTGGTCTTTTATAAAAATTAACCATGTAATGCTTTTCCTTGCCAGCATTCTGCTCTTATTACTATTCTTATTCTTATTGCAAACCAATCCATTGCAAGATGAAGGCCTTGTCATTGATCCAAGCATTAGTTGGCAGGTAGAGATTTTCTGACTTCCCAGTCTAAGGCTGTAAAAAGTTAGTGACTGGCCCAAACATATTTTCTTGGCTTTTCATGCCAAAGAAAACACTAGAACTTCTCCACTCCTAGTCCAGCACTTTAACCATTGCACCACATGTAGAACTAGAAGAATCAAGTACCTGTACTTTGTAAAACTGCTTTAACAATGCCAGTAAAGACTGAAGTATAGCAAACTGGAGTTCATTAGCTTCTATTATTTTGCACACTAAAATAATTGCAGACAGCACTTATTTAAGGTAAAATAAATGCTTCTTAAAAGCAATGTGTGAAAATTAATTTTCACTAGGGTTGCACTTTCGAATACCTAGCTTTCTAGCAAGGTTTTAGCCAATCTGTGAGATCCATTTCTCAGCTCTGCTCAGTCTCCCACCTTACTTACAGTTTTTTTCTGATAACTTCCTGGGGGAAAAAAGAAATATAGAGAGAGAACAATGAAAAAGAGAATAGTACATAGGGCTGCATGTATATCCTTCCTGAGAAAAATGTTTTGTAAAATGTTGATGCCAGAAATTTTGGGGAAGCTTCTTATCCAGAATAATCCATATAGAATTGTTCAATCACAATACTGGGTGGTGTAAGTAGGCATCAGGTCAGATAGTAAATGCTGTGATGCAAAGGTACCTGTGTAATTGACACCAAATGGAAGCATTTTATTATTTAGCAAATGAATCTGCCTGTGTAAACAGTCTTTCAATGTCCTGTTAAAGTGACATCAAGGAGCCATTTTCTGCAGATTCAGTTTATTGTAGCCATGCCTTCCAAGCTGTCCCTATCATTTGGTTACATTGATTTTCCAGTAATTTGCAGAACTTTTGGGCAATGGAGGAATAAAGTTAGGAGCCCTACAAGAATTTGGTAAGTGGTTCCTCACTTCTTTTTAGCCATCTCTAAGAATTAGATAATAATTCAGTACTAATAGTTTAAGATGAAGACCAATAACTCAAAGTCAGAGTTATATCAGTGGGGTACTGCAAGGATATCACCCTCCCAAGACATATTAATAAATGCTAAGACTGAAGGGATATTCTTATTTCTTCCTTTCCCAGATTGGCTACACATACTTTAACAACTGGTTCACTGAAAATGTGAGTGCTTGCATGCATGCCCCCTTCTAGGAAATCCTGTGCGCTGCAGCCAGGGTGAGTAAATCAGGTGAGGTGCAGAAAGCAGCTGGGCTGCAAGGGTGGGGCATGCAAGCAAAAAGGTGAGATATATAGGACAGGATAGTGCGTAGGTAGGTGCTCATAACTATTAGTACAGGTGAGACGGTCCAAACTGACAGCAGCCTACCACTGATGTAAGATATACTCAAACCCAGGTCAGGGATGGCATGAGGAGGCAAATACACACACACACACACACTAGTTGTCACAACTACAAATCAAAGCCTATTACATTTGTATTTGTATTGACATAAAAAGTACATGCAAAGGATTTTCACACACAATCATGACCCTCCATCTTAAATTTTTTGAGCCACCTCTCAGAAACCACTGTTCAAAAACTATGGTCTAGCACATGGGTGTCCAACTTGTGTCATCATGGCGGCATCATATGATGTATCGGGACTTTTTTCCCCTTTGCTAAACCAGACATAGGCACGGCCAGCACACGATGCATTCGGTCTGGAACCTGGGAGTTTGACAGTGCTGCTCTAACAAGAAGTTTGAAGTTCACAATGAAATCCTCAGCAACTAAGCACATTATCAAGATAACAGAACAGAATTCTATGCCTGCATTATATGATCAGTCTTTCATAAAGCTGATGAGCTTTAACACTTAAATTAATTCTGATCCTTTGCCTTCTGAAACAGGATAGGAGCTATATACCAGAGTTAGTGGTTATTGGCGTATGATTAAAATTTCTCTTTATGATTAATTTTTCACTTTAAGCCTCTAATACAGGATAGTGCTTCCTCCCTTTTATTTCAGAAAGCCTTTGGCAACTTTGTGCCTGGTATTTAAATTTCTATATTCTCCTTTGATCCTCATGTAACATTTGCTGTCTCATGATTGTTGCCTTCATTATTTTTATTTTGTAGTATTAGCATTTGAAATAGCTGGATAAAATATATTTAACAGGAGAAGAGAAGAACAGATAAGCAGAAGCCTTCTCTATTTTGTATTTTTTCTTCTTTGACTATATACTACAATACTTTTTCCATAACTTTTAACTGGATGAAATGATCCATAATAAGGTAAAACCTTTTCAAGCAAGGTACCTCAAATGGGCTGTCTTATAGAATGCTGTGACCATAACACCCAAGGGGATAGAATTTGGAGAAATTATGGTTCTTTAAACATGGCTGCTGCAAGACCATAGTCAGTTGTGCTTGTGTGGACTTCTTTTTCAACATTCCTCACAAGTCCATGGGAGTGCCAATCTATTGGCATTCATACCACACTCCCTTGGTTCTTCCCCACTTATCTGCCTACTGGGAAGGGAAGGAGAAATGGAAAAGGAAAGAGGAAGGGGAAGGGAAGGGGAAAGGGAAGGGAAGAGGGGAAGGGAAGAGGGGAGGGGAGGGAAAAGGGAAAGAGGAAGGGAGAAAGAAAGGGAAGGGGAAGACGAAGGGAAAGGGAAAGGAAAGGGGAAAGGGAAGGGAAGAGAAAGAAAAAGGGAAGGGAAGAAAAGGAAGGGAAAGGAAAGGGGAGTGAAGTGGAAGAGAAGGAAAAGGAAAGGGAAAGGGGAAAGGGGAAAGGAAAGGGAAGAGAAAGAAAAAGGAAAGGGAAAGGGAAAGGAGAAGGGAAGAAAAGAGAAGGGAGGAAAGAAGGAAAGAAGAAAAGAAGGAAAGGAAGGAGGGAAGAAAGGAAGGGTTAATATCTCAGTCTGAGTAACTCTGGAAGGTTTACAGATGCAAATCATAAAATCATATAAAAAAGACATAATTGAAATATGTATCTACACAGGTGGCCCCATCATGAAATTGGACCACCAGCCATTTCTGGAAAGTGAGAATGGACATCATCCTCTGTGAATGCAAGCTTAGTATTTTCCTGCTCCATATTCATAGCAGTGATTTGATCCAGCTCAAGTGTTCTTGTCTGCTTTGATGCAGCATTTCACCTCCTTTTTGAACAGGCCTATATATACATCTACTATAAAAGTATAGGCATCCAATAAGACCTACCTGCAGAAAAGGAAAACCATTGATGTTGCCTATCTAGGAATGAACTTTGGGTGGTACACAGCAGAGGAATTATCCAATGTGACCATTGTAGCCAGCAGCCTGGATTAAACCACTGGCAACTTGCTGCTAAAGAATGTCAGTCTGGGCATTTTTTCATTATATACCTCAGAGTTAAGTCAACTTCAGCGAAGGACAGGGACATTTTAGGAAAGCCATGTTTTCTGATTAAATGATGCAACATTTTAAACCATCTTTTGATCATCAAAAAACTTGAAGATAAACCTTAGTCATAGGCATGACTTCTTTGTTGCATTGGGCTTTCTGTGTTACAAATAATTCAAATCCACAGAAACTGAGGAATCAACTGTGCAAATCACAAGATTTTTTTGGTGGTGGCTCTACAAACACCTTTTGCAGTTTTTCCCACACACAGAATATAAAGGAGCAGATGGCTTTTCTATTTTATGCATTCTATATTTTTCCATTTCTTTTGTGGAATCCTTGCTGCTCTCTGATCTTGGTGATTTTTTTTTGCAGATGTTTAATTACCACAGTAGGTAACATCATCAGGGCTAGTAGGGTATTTCTTTTCTTCCTTCCTTTATTTTATTTGTATTTTCTGAGGCCCTTTCCCTTGTATACCCCCAATGTCACTGAGGGAAAGCCAGAATGCTCAATTAATATATTTTGACTGCTAATCCTAAGAACTCCTATTTGGAAATGGCATTATATTCATTTTTTTTTCTCCCAATTTCAGTTTAAACAAGGACAGTTTGGCATTATAAGGCTTGCCTAGTGAAATAATAATAATAAAAAAAACAGGCAAGACATCACAGAATACCTGATGACTTGAAAACAAACAGGTATTACTCCTGCTAGGTAAACTGATACTCTAAATATGTTTTAAAATAGATTTTAGGGCTTATTTGCATTGTACAGATAAGAACTCTTCAAAAGAAAGGGCTCATTATATTAATTCAGAACAGATTTCCAGGAATAGGACATCTAATCAATTGATTGCCAGTCTCCTTTCAACTGTATACTAATTGCTAGTTAGGCTGTCTGCATCTTCATAGTAAAATGTTAGCCAATTTGATAGCAGCAGATCAAGATTCATAGAAGGCTTCCCTTTACGTAAAATGCTTTCTTATTCAAACTGGGATAACAGAAATAAGAGATAAGGAACCAATAAATGAGAATATTTGTAGCTCAGGGTTGAAATGAGGGGGTCCGTGGTGCTATCTGAGCTTGTTCTTTTGCAGACATTTCATTACCCATACTAGGTAACAATATCAGTGCTACTAAGGAGTAAACAGCAAAAAGCACTCCTTACTAATACTGATGAGGTTACCTAGTTAGGGTAATGAAACATCTGCAAGAAAACAAGCAAACTCAGAGAGCACTAAGGACCCCTCAGAGATAAGGAAATCAATTTTGTATTAGATTGCATATTCTTGGAATAATTTGGGGGGACTGCACAGAAGTTGTAGATAAATAGATCTAAAGTAGGGAATGTAAAACTTGTCCAGATGTGTCACATTCAGATGATACCCACCCCAGCTCCACAAAGGGAAAAAACACCATGAAACATCATGATGCCACGAGTTTGACACCTCTGATCTAAGAAGTCTTTGAAAGTACCAGAATAGACTTTCTGTTAAGTCCTGGGCATGGGCGCAAGGAACGGAGACGAGGCATCGAACGGTGATTTCAACTCTTTATTGAACAGAAAGAACAGAGCAACTACTTGGGCAGCAGCAGCTCTTTTATAGAGCTGGCTGCTGTCAAAACAACCAATGATTTGAGTTTACCGCTTTCACAAGTATCCAATCAGGGGGGCCCCATTAACAGCCAATCAGACTGGCCAAAAATGACCAATCACGACTCGCTATTCATGGGCCAATGAGAAGTGCATGATTACAAGCCTGCTGTAAAGTAAAGCTGTTTAGGGTTGTATCGCTGTGTTGGCTTAGTCCATAACACCCCTCCCCCCTAGGTTCCATCTGAGGGGTGGGGTGACATACTCTCGTAAATAGGCAGGTCGCTTCACCTGTCTGCTTGACCTGCACTGTTCCACCGGTTTCTGTCCTGGGTCTGTTTCTGGTGGGCTGCTAGCTGGGTTGGATGGTGAAAATTGTGGCCCTGGGCTGCTTTCTCTGCTTACGCCAGTGCTGTCTTCCGGGTTCCCTGGATCTGTTTCCATCGCAGTGGTGTCACACGGCGAGGCCACTCCCTGGCTCGGTTCTCCTCCTGATGGTGAGTATCGTCTGGTTGGTTTTGTAGGCTGTTGGGTTTCGATTATCATTTCTTCTTCGGCCTCCTCAATATTCCCCCCCCCAGAGGTTCCGGGGCTGAGATGGGACTAGGTGCTAGTCTGGAACGGAGTTGGTCTATATGGCGTTTCCACATCTTACCATCTGCAGTTTGTAGGCGATAGGATCGGGGTCCCGTAGCGGGGACCCACAGTGGGTCGCCCGAGAATGACCCACACGAGGTCACCTTCCTGGAATGCCCGACACTTGCTACTGGATCCCGGGGGTTGTTCCGGCGTGTAGTTTGGGTGGAGGCGATCGAGATGCGAGTGAAGTTTCCGGCCAATCAGGAGTTCAGCTGGGGTCTTGTTCGTGGTACTGTTTGGGGTTATGTGCTGGAAGAGAAGCATCCGGTTTATTTTGTCATCAATGTTGCCGTGGTCCATTTTGTGCAAGGTCTGTTTTACAAATTGAACCATTCGCTCAGCCCTACCATTGGCTGCAGGGTGAGCTGGCGATGTTAAGGCATGGTGGATGCCCCGATCTGCCAGGTACTGTTCGAATGGCAGGGCCATGAATTGGGGGCCATTATTGGAGACCAGGACATCCGGAAATCCATGGGTAGCGAATAATTTATTCAGCTTTTTAATGACTGCCTCTGTAGTGGTGCTTTTCATCTTGTGGACTTCAAGCCAGTTTGAATAGGCATCCACTGTTAGGAGGAAAGTGTGTCCTCTTGTGGGTCCCGCAAAATCGATGTGGATACGGGACCAAGAACCTCGAGTCGTTTCCCACTGAGTTGGGGGAGTTTTTGGAGGAGTGGAGTGAATCTCCTGGCATTTGCTGCATTTTGCTACCCAGGTCTCTATCTGTTTGTCTAAGCCAGGCCACCATGTGTAACTCCTGGCCAATGCCTTCATCCGCACGATGCCTGTATGTCCATCATGCAACATTTTCAACATCCTATATTGCAATTTCTCTGGGACTATGACTCTGTCTCCCCTCACTATGCAGCCTTTCTGGGAGAATAGCTCTGTTTGACGATTTCTAAATGGCTTGAACGTGTCATTGGTTGTGCTGATCGGCCAACCCCGTTCTACCCAGCTGAGGACTCATGCCAGAACAGGGTCCTTTTTTGTTTCTAAGGCGATGTCTTGAGCGGTTAACGGTGGCAATTTGAAGGTTTCGATTTGCAATATGGCTAAGGTTGGAGCAGGTTCCTCTATGATGTCTGGTAGTGGAGAGCGGCTCAAAGCGTCAGCATAGGGAATGGTTTGCCCTGGATGGTGTTGCAATTGGTAATCGTAGGCAGCTAAAAATTCTGACCAACGTGTCATTCTCGGTGATAAAATATGGGGAGTTGGTTTGTTTCCCACCAAAATACTAAGTAGCAGCTTGTGGTCTGTAATTATGGTTAAGGGTCTCCCATGCACATATTCATGGAAACGTTTAATTGAGGATACAATAGCGAGAGCATCTTTATCGAGTTGACTATAGTTCCTTTCGGTTTTCGACAAAGTTCTCGAAAAGAACTCAATAGGTGCCTCATTCCCATTTGGTAGGACATTGTTAGGGATAACATTGTTTACCCTAACTGGTTTAGGTAAAATAATAAATATGTTATCATGGTTTGTTAGTTAAAGTGTCTGCAACTTTAACTGTAGGAATGTAATTAAGGGAGTGGTTGTAATAGCACCATAAAAGAAGCAAGACAATGGCAGCTTGCTCTCTCTGGCTTGATGATCCCTAATTACTGCATGGATTGAAAGACTGCGTTTTTCCCTGCTGGAACAGGAGAGAGAAAAGACTGTTGATCTTATCAACGGTGAGAGGACTGATTTATTGTAAGTGAACTGACATTGGATATTCTACACGGACTTTGCTAATTGAATATTCCTGAATGGACTGACTAAAAGATACATGACTAATGGACTGTTGTTTTGACTATGCTATAAACTCTAAATGGAATAAACTATATTTTGATAACACAAGCGTATCTGTTATTTTTACTGTATGTTAACAAACACACAAACTTATCTCACTCATTTATCTGTGTGCCTATCTGACTAACGCTGCACATTCTGTTTAGCTTGTCTCCTTAACCCTGGTTGGGAAACACAGGCTTAACACTGGTTATGGGCCCAGGCTTAACACTGGTTATGGGCCCAGAGGCTGCAAAGTCAGTTTAACTAGGATAAAACAGATTTATGTAAAAAGTGAGAGTTTGTGTTGTTATACATTACATTAAACAGACAGCTGTGTTTTATTAATTATAATTTTATATCCATATATAGAAAACATGGCACAAGTCAATCTACAAAGTTTGTCCCTTGTATCCAAGTTGGATGGAACAAACTATGTATCATGGTCTATGAAATGTAGTCTACTTCTACGAAGAGAAGGTTTTTGGAACATAATTGAAAACCCACCAAACGTAGAGGAATGGGATCCAGAGGTTGAGGAAGATAGACAAAAAATAAAAGAATTTAAACAGAAGAATGAACAAGCTCTTTGCATAATAGGATTAACATTTACTGACCAGCAACTTGTTCATATCCGTGGAGAGCAAACGGCTGTTGGGTGTTGGCAGAAGCTGAAGAGGATTTATGTTCGAGATAATGTTGGTGCTCACATAAATCTAACACGGAAGCTTTTCAGGACGCATCTCCAGACAAATGGTGATATGCTGAGTCATTTGAAAACTATGCAAAGCATTTTTCAAGAACTGCACGAGAAAGAGCTTATTTTCTCTGCACTACACCAAGTCTACATAATTCTATCATCACTAAATGAAAGTTATGACAACTACGTCACTTCCCTTGAAATTTTGCCTAAGGAAAGTTTAACTTTAACTGATATAACTGGCAGATTGACTGAAGAGGCAAGAAGAAGACTTGAAAGAGATCAGTTAAGGAGGGAGCAACCTCAAAAAGAAAATAATGAATCTCCTACTGCATACGCAATTAAAAAGTGTTGTAATTGTGGAGGAAGAGGACATTTGGCAAGATTTTGTAAAAAAGCAAAGCGCCAGAATGCTGGCCAGAATACTAAAAGTAACCAAAAGATAAATAAAAATTTAGAGTTAGCCATGTATATTAACGGAGCTGTAAAAAATAATTTTGGGTAATTGACAGTGGAGCAACCCATTGTATAACAAATGATAACAAAAATTTTATTAAAATGTCCAAGAGTACACAGCAGATATCGTTAGCCAATGGCTGGAAACTGAAAGCTAAAGGTCAAGGTATAGCATATTGTTCTTTCATAAAAGAGAATGTAAAAATGTTATATGTACCACAACTAAGTTTAATTTAATTTCAATTAGAATTTTGGTTAAACTGGGATATGTAGTTACCTTTAAGGGAGATAACTGCATAATTGAAAAAGAAGATAAGAAAATTACTGCATCTTTAAGAGGTGAATTATATGTGTTAAATGATAATGGTTTAGAGGTGGCTAACACGGTTTATGATAATAAGAAACCTCATGATGAATGTATTCACTTGTTACACCGACGGCTAGGACATTTAAATTTTAAAATGCTTAAGGAAACTGTTCAACTATCTAAAGGAATAAGTTTGAAACCTTGTAATAAGTATTTGCAATGTTATGCTTGTAATCAAAGCAAAACCAAGGTCATATCGGCAAATAGAGTTGATGGATTTACTACCAAAGAGCCTTCAGAGGTAGTATTTGCAGATTTAATAGGTCCGAAAAAACCAAGTGTTGGAGGTGCTCGATACATACTAAGTATAATGGACCACTATTCTAGAAATGGGTTTTGCTATTTAATGAAGAGCAAAACTGAAACGTATCTAAATCTCTTTAATTGGATTAAATTTGCAGAAAGGAAAACTAAAAAGAAATTAGTAACTCTTATAACAGATAATGGTGCGGAATTTACAAATAATAAATTCCAGAATAGACTTAAGATGTTAGATATTCAACATAAAAAGTCTGCACCATATAGGCCACAACATAATGTCTTTATAGAGAGACGAGGCCAAACACTACAGTCAATGACATGTACTGTGTTGTCTGATTCAAGATTACCTGACAATTTGTGGGAAGAAGCAATAATGTGTGGTAATCATATATTAAATAATGTTGTTAATTCAACAACAGGTGAAATACCATTCACACTGTGGCATGGTACAAACCTGATTTAAGTTACATGCACACATTTGGATCACCAGCATGGATACATATCCCTACACAACTCAGACACAAAGGACAGCATAGAGCTAAAAGATTATTTTTTGTAGGATATGAATCTAATCACAGATCTTATAGATTCTGGCAACCAGGTACATCTAGAGTTTACACCAGTGCTAGTGCTAAATTCCTTGAACATGTAGGATGGAATAGATTAGAGCAAGATTTAAATAACGAAGTAATTATTGAACCCTACAAAAGGCAAAAAGATCAGACTAGTTATAAGAAGAGTCCAATAAAAGAAGAAGTCCACGAAGAGCAAATAGGACCAGAACAAGAGGAAACAATTGATCAGGAAGAGTTAGATAATCAAGAACAGTTAATAAATAAAAGTCCACCTGTAAGTTCTGTAATACCTAGACGTACTACACGTGTAACTAGGCCACCTGATAGGTATCAAGCAAGTATAGTTTGCCAAGTAACTAAAGTTCCAACTAGTGTAGATGAACTTAATATATATCCTGCTAAGGATCAGGAGAATTGGCAAAATACAATGGAAAAAGAACTAAATTCATTAAAGGTAATGAAAGTATATGAAGATGCTAAATTACCTCCAGGAGAAAATTCCATTGGGTGCAAATGGATATTTAAAGTAAAAACTGGAAATGATGGGACTGTTTCCCATAAGGCTAGGTTAGTAGCTCAAGGATTTAATCAAACTGCATCTGAGTACGATGAAGTTTTCGCACCAAGTCTTAAAGCAACATCTTTGAGAGCAGCCTTAGTGTCGGCAGCTAAGAAAAACTATGTCATTAACCATTTAGATGTAGAAACTGCTAATTTGCATGCACTATTGCAGCACACTATATATTTGAAAAAAAAAACAGTTGTTATAAAAGACAATAAAGTAAATAGTAATGATTGTTGGAAACTCAAAAAGAGTCTTTACGGGTTGAAACAATCTGGCTTTGAGTGGAACCAATATATTGTGGAAGAATTAAACAATATAGGTTTTAAATCTGGTTTAGCAGATCCATGTGTGTTTAAAAGAGAAAATAATGGAACGGTGTCATTATTGTTATTATTCACAGATGATATTGCTTTGATAACTAAGACTAATAATGAAGCTAATGAGATTATATCATTATTAGCTAAAAAGATAAAATTAAAGCATTTAGGTGAAATTAAAAAGTATCTAGGATTGACAACAAAACAAAAAATGGATTTAAGATATCTCAAGAAGATAAAATTTGCCAATTAATTAAAATGTATAAAATGGAACTTTGTAAACCGGAAAAGACTCCAATGAGTCAGGAGGTTTGTCAAACTGATGATCAAAGTCCCAAATTTGATAAGTCCATATATCAATCTTTGATTGGTAGCTTATCATATATAAGCAATTGGTCAAGGCCAGATATAGCTTATAGTGTTAATCAGCTGGCACGTTTTAATTCAGATCCACATCAATGTCATTGGCAATCATTAAAGAGAATTTTAAGATATCTTAAAGGAACAATGAACCATGCATTGTATATAGAACCAAAGGGTGATTTGAGTCTTAGTGCCTATGCAGATGCAAGTTTTGCAACTGACATAAACACTAGAAAATCAACCTCTGGAATGGCTATATTATTTGGTAAGACACTAATAGGGTGGAGGTCAATCAGACAACAGCATATTAGCTTGTCCACGATGGAAGCGGAATTTTCATGTCTGTCATTACTATGCACTGACTTAATTTTGTACAAACAGTTACTATTACCCATGGGTATAACTGTTAAAGATTCCATTATTGTGTACGAGGACAACCCGGCAGCCATAAAGTTAGCTACTAATATTGCTGTAAAAACTAGATCAAAGCATACTGATTTAAGATACTTAAATGTTAGATAATCTGTAAAAAATGGGCTAATTAAATTGGAATACTGCATGACAGAAGAAAACATTGCAGACCAATTTACAAAAGCTCAAGGAGTAATTAAGTTTAAAGAGAGTTGTAACAAACATGATTTAAAGGTGTAAATAGTTATAGTATTATTATTAACCTAAAAGGGGAGAATGTTGGGGATAACATTGTTTACCCTTACTGGTTTAGGTAAAATAATAAATATATTATCATGGTTTGTTAGTTAAAGTGTCTGCAACTTTAACTGTAGAAATGTAATTAAGGGAGTGGTTGTAATAGCACCATAAAAGAAGCAAGACAATGGCAGCTTGCTCTCTCTGGCTTGATGATCCCTAATTACTGCATGGATTGAAAGACTGCGTTTTTCTCTACTGGAACGGGAGAGAGAAAAGACTGTTGATCTTATCAACGGTGAGAGGACTGATTTATTGTAAGTGAACTGACATTGGATATTCTACACGGACTTTGCTAATTGAATATCCCTGAATGAACTGACTAAAAGATACATGACTAATGGACTGTTATTTTGACTATGCTATAAACTCTAAATGGAATAAACTATATTTTGATAACACAAGCGTATCTGTTATTTTTACTGTATGTTAACAAACACACAAACTTATCTCACTCATTTATCTGTGTGCCTAACTGACTAACGCTGCACATTCTGTTTAGGTTGTCTCCTTAACCCTGATTGGGGAACCCAGGCTTAACAGACATGGCTTAAAATGGCTCCCACTCCAAATGGTGAGGCGTCACAGGTAACTGTTAAAGGAAGAGTCTCGTTGTATTGCATTAATACAGCATTGGAGGTTAAGAGGTCTTTTACCTCTTGGAATGCTCTCTCTTCACGCTGTCCCCAGACCCAGGAAACTTTTTTGTCGAGAAGTCTATGTAGGGGTTTGGCTATGGTTGCCTTCTGGGGCAAGAAGATGTTATAAAAGTTAATGAGTCCCAGGAAGGCTTGGAGGTCTGTCTTATTCCTAGGTCTCGGGGCATTTTTGATTGTGGTTAGTTTTTTTTTTTGGTGGGGTGGATTCCCTGTCTGTCGAGAATGTATCCCAGGAACTCCACTCTCTCCGTACAAAGTTGACACTTATCCCTTTTTACCTTCAGACCAGCATCTTTAAATTTCTGAAGAACTTTTCTGAGTCGTTGTACTAATAACTCTGGGGCAGCTATTAGAACGTCGTCAAAATAAGGCACAACGCCTTTTATGCCTTGTAATAGTCTCTCCATTAAACTTTGGAAAATGCCAGGCGCCACACTTACTCCAAATTGGAGTCTATTGCACTTGAAAGCACCTCTATGGGTAACTATTGTCTGGGCTTCTGCAGTTGTCGTGTCTACAGGTAGTTGCTGGTACGCCTGAGCTAAGTCCAATTTTGCAAATATTTTTCCGCCACCCAGGGAATGAAAAAGGTGTTGAACCACCGGTACTGGGTAAGCGCTTTGTTGAAGAGCATGATTTAGGGTGGCCCAGTAATCCCCACAAATTCTTCATGAACCATCTGGCTTCATGGGCGTTACTATTGGAGTTTCCCAGCGGTCATGGTCAATTGGTTCCAATACGCTCTGGGCTATCAGTTTATTTAGCTGCTCGTCGATTTTCAGTTTTAAGGCAAAAGGTACTGGATGAGGTTTAAGTCGAATGGGAGCTACATCAGGGCTAAGCTTAAATGATATAGGGTCCCCTTGTACTTGCCTAATGTCCCTGTGAACACGTCCTGGAATTCCTGGATGAGAGCCTCTTCCCAGTCGTCGCTTCTGGTTTGGTGTATGCCGGCTAGTTCAATCCCGAGTGGGGCGAACCACTGTAACCCTAACAAACTGTGTCGGTCATGATCGATGACAGTCAGGGGAAGCGTCGCTGTGCGGTCCTTGAAGGATACTTGGACGTGGCTGGAACTGACAACAGGAATTCTGTTTCCCTGGTAATCTTTCAGGATGATTCGTTCCGTGCTGAGGTCCTGGCAGCAGATGTCAGGGATCAGCTGTTTGAGGGTTTTCCAGGATACCATCAATAGGGATGATCCCGAATCAACTTCCATCATGCACAGTTGATTCTCAATAGTAACCTTTACATGGATCTTTCTTGCCTCGAACGATGAAGCATGGCCGATAGCAATGGTTTGGTGGGCCTCTTCTCGTCTCGTTGAAGAGGCAGGTGCTCAATTTCTGTAGTAGTAGTGGTTGTTCCATTGGTGGTTCAGACAGTCTTGGTTCTCGGGAGGTTTGCCTGTCTCCCGGCAGAGGTTGTTCTCCCTTCAGTTGGGACTGGACTCTCGCTTGCTTCTGCAGACTTTTGCGATGTGGCCTCTTTTTCTGCAAGTACAGCAAAGTGCATCGAGGAATTTGCAGTCCAATCGTGGGTGGTTTGCCCCGCAACCAGCACATTGGCGTGGACGTCTCTGGTTTCTTTCCTCTCATTCCGAGTGGAGCAGGTTGACCTCCTCTTCCTCACTGTCTGAGGATGACTCAAGGTCTTCGTGGTGGGTAGTGGTAGCGTACTTCTCAGTGACAAGTGGGCTTTCGTTAGCAAGTTGGCGAAGCGGTGCATTCGCTCAGCGCATTCGAATGGCTGACTTCCTGGTTGCTTCTGCAGCAGTAGTGTCGGCAATGACATCTGTAAGGCTGATGTTGCCTTTCACCATCAGCTTACTCTGCACGTGTGGTGCATTTAATCCCAGAACTATGCGGTCTCTTAGGGCTTCCTCGAGGTTTGCAAAACCACAAAGGCCTCCTAGGTTCCGGAGGTCGGCTACGAAATTTCCAATGCTCTCATTCTTCCGTTGGTCCCTCTGGTAAAATTCGTGTCTTCGTATCAGTGTAGGTACTGCGGGTGCATAATGGGCCCAGAGGATTGGGGCAAGGGTATCCCAATCCATGGTCTTCACTTCTGCCGGTTTTGCCAGTGCTTTAGCCATTTTGAAAACAGCGGGGCCGCAATGAGTCAGGAACACCACTTGTTTCTTGCCAGGCATAGCATCTTTTAAATTGTTGGTCTCCAGGAACATCTGGAAGCGATCAATATATGAGTCCCAGTCTTCGGTTGCTGGGTCAAATGGAGCGGGTGGAATGGCGCCGCTGGTCATCTTGCCATTTGTTGCGTGCACTCTTTCACCACGTGCTCTGTCTTGATCGATGCATACTTAGTCAGCTCTATTGTCTTCGCATCCCATCCTCATCGCCAGTGTTAAGTCCTGGGCATGGGCGCAAGGAACGGAGACGAGGCATCGAACGGTGACTTCAACTCTTTATTGAACAGAAAGAACAGAGCAACTACTTGGGCAGCAGCAGCTCTTTTATAGAGCTGGCTGCTGTCAAAACAATCAATGATTCGAGCTTACCATTTTCACAAGCGTCCAATCAGGGGGGCCCTGTTAACAGCCAATCAGACTGGCCAAAAACGACCAATCACGACTCGCTATTCATGGGCCAATGAGAAGTGCAGGATTACAAGCCTGCTGTGAAGTAAAGCTGTTTAGGGTTGTATCGCTGCGTTGGATTAGTCCATAACACTTTCTCTGCCACATTCTGTACCAGCTGCAGTTTCTAGACTCTGCTCTTTGAGGGCAGCAAACACTTAAGTCCTGCTACAATATTTTATTGTGAAATCTTCCCATTAATTTCACTAATATGATTCTTCCAACCCCACCAGCCTCTTAATTTTTGTAGGCTATGCTGAAGAGCTCACATTGCATTAAATATTCAAGCGTTGGGCAATATTTAGCTGAAGTCCCTAATCCCATCCATCAGTGCATGATGGTATTCATAATCCCCCTCAACATTTTTCTTCAAAACCCAAACCTGCTAGTTTACATTCTTTGTGGAGATTTTAGAGTTTGAATTAATGAATTTGTTTTAGACCTTTCCCTTTTGAACAATAATGTGTTTGACGATTGTGTTGTGAAAGTAAAAGAACGTGTTAACATTCAACAGCTACATTTTATTCTAGCTGTTAATTGATGTGTATGGCTTAAATTGCTTAAATGAGAATGCATGTGTGGGCATTGTATGAATGTAAAATGTGATGCTACAGCAAACTGTGGACACATCATTATAATACGCTTGCATAATTGGAAAGTAGGGATATTAAAACTGATATTGGGATAGAGAGTGTACAGACCTCCACAGACAAATTTTATGTTTCTAGATATGGACAAACAGAAAAGACACTTGAGAAATTCACTTATCCCTTCCTGATTCATATGGATGATATTCCATATATTTTAAATCTTGATAGCTATACATATTTTCTATAGAAAATATCCTTCAAGTATAAGCCCTTTCTTTCCCCAATCTTCTGAGGTCATACCAAACAGTACATTTAAATCCCCAAAAATCTACTGATTCTCATTATTTTCTCTATCTTGCTGCCAATTAAGATGGTGCAGAGAAAATCAATTTCCTGAATCAACATTGAGTTTGCAGATCCTCCAAGCAGCAACTTTGTGCGTGAAGGATTAGTTGACATTAGGACTGTGCTCCAGCTTAGCATTAACTGTAGACTGAATGCAGGTTGGAACAATTCAGTATGTTTTTTAAACTCTGTCAAGGCTGTTCCCATGATTGATTCAAAATCCTTTCCATATTACAGATGCTATATGGTTTGGGGACTTAGTTTATTTATTGAATTTATATTGCCACCTAGTCACCCATGGTGACTCAAGGCATCTTGCAGAATCTAAAACCACATTTAAAACAATAAAACTATCAAAAAGAATCAAATAAATTAATATAGTACAATATAACAAAATCATCCCCATCCCCCACCAATCACATGAGCCATTTAATGGGCTACATCCCTCTCTGTGTTCCTCAAGTCCACTGACAGAACCAGGTCTTCAGCACCTTCCAGAAGAGTATTAGAGTGGGGGCCATTCTAATCTCTGGGGGAATGATTTCCAGAGAAAAGGAGCCACCATGGAGAAGGCCCTTCTTCTCGGTCCCACCTCAAGGATGGAACCTGCAGCATTGTAAGTTACGAAGAGTGGAGTGATTACAAAGAGTAGAGAATGTATGACCACAATTCAGCTACCTGTTGTGAACCTTCAAACTATTTAGGAAAATACTTATCTCTGTGCATCCCAAATTGTGCACCTTTTAGAATGCTGTGATGTGATTTGCAGCAGGAGAAAAAAGAAATACATGTCAAATGGGAAATGACTTCATGAAGATCTTAATAGTCATAAAGATCTTTACCTTCCTAAAAAAAGAGCCTTATGTTGAAATCCCCACAGAATGTTTAATCGGTTAAAACAAAGCTATTATAGTTGATAAGGTTAATTAAAGCAATCAGGCTGATCATATATAGGCGGTCAGTAGAGATGATATTTAAAGTAAATCAGCAATTAAGGATCACTTAGAGATAACTTTCTTCAGTTATTCAGGCTGTTAAAATAGTTGAGATGACAAGTCACATTGAAAAACTCAGCTGTTCAAATTTGTATATGCAGGTTAGAAAAGGGTGAAGTTTCATACATGGCCCTGACTGTCTCTTTTTCTTTCTTTTTACCACCCTGCTGGAGATACCCCATTCAGAACCTTGTCTGGCATCTAAATTAGTCAGTTGAGACTGCTTTACTATATAGCAGATAAGTGCTGTGGTTTCCTATGGTCTAAAGCACTTCTTCCTCATCTTTTCTGAAGCATGCACAGATCTAGTAATCATTTGGATGAGGTTTGGCTTCATACATTTATGAATGCTAGATAGCCCTCTCTTCTACTGATAAATAAGGCTCTGGGTCTGTTTTGCCAAGTGTCTTTATATCGCTGGGGAATTTCTGAATATAAAAGCAGCTAATGCATTTAAAGGTCTGGATCTGAAGCCATTCAGCCATGTTTGAAGAAACAGTCATGCAAATTAGGATTTTCCTTTTCCAGTACTGTTTTCTTACTTACCTGGATGAAGAAAAAAAATTGACAATTGAAAATTTAAATCAACTGGCTGGAATATTTCAAATATTTGGGTCCCTCCCATGTCTTCCCTTTGTAGAATTTGGTTCAGCCTGCATCCTTAATTTAAGAACCCAAAAAGTAGGATTAAATAATGTTGCAAATGAGAAAAATATTCTCTGCCCCTATATTTCTCTCTCTCTCTGCAGGTGTAGGTACATATGTGTGCGCATGCATGTATTTTTCTTGCTTCATTTTTCTTTCTTTCTTTCTTATATTTATTTGCTGCCCGTCTTGTGTATTTCTCTTTCATTGAAAAGAAAAAAAGTACAGCTTGAGATGGCTAAAGTGCAAAATAATTCCATGTTAGACATGCCAAATTCACTTTGTTGAAGACCATGCACAAAAGCACAAATTTTGCTCTGTATTTATAGCATTAGCAAATTACACATTAATATGTCTTACTCCCAACATTAACATACAAACATTTTCCTACAAGTAGTTGGCAACCATGCTGGCTCAGTCTTCTAGGCATCATGTCACTGAAAACTGAAGCAAGTGTAGCACCAGTTTCTTAAAGTTTAAGATACTTTTAGTACATTTCTGTTTTGGCCCATGCAGATGTCCATTTTCTATTAGGATTAAATGGTTCAAAAGTCTCTTGCTGAATGTTGCCAATCATTTATTAGTTTTTTTTTTTTTTCTCAAAAGCCTGGTACACCAACATAGGAAATCACTTACACCACTGGAGCACAACAGCACATAAAGTGATTTTAGGCATCATGGCAGTTTACAGCAGACTAGCACATGACAGAAAGCAAGGCATTTGGTCTTTGTACAGTTACTTGACTGACAAATGACTGTGGAAAACATTACACGGGCTTCTTCTTGCAGGAATAGAAGCATGTCTGCTCTGAAACTCTTTATAGATAGCTTTGGAGAAATGGTTCAGAAGTAACCACAGAGTTGATATCATTTTCTGCTCTGCCTGTTTCTTACTTTACAGGTAGTATTTCCTTGTGTGGCAATTTACATTTCGCTGTGGCTTTGAACGTTGCTCCTTTCTTTCATGCTTACCATTTATACCATACCAAAGGCAAAAATAATTCTAAAAACACATTCCAGAATTGTAGTTCTTTTTCAATATTTTTTTTTCATTGAAATTATTGTTCATAAAATACAAATAAAAATAAAAAGGAAACTGGGAAAAGGAAAAAGATGGAAAGAGAAAGTGAAGGATAAGAGGGAAATTTTTTTGACTTCCACCTTTTTCAGGGCAGTAAAGTAAAAAAAATAAAATAAAACATATTACAACCTTAAACTTTTAATTTGCCTACTTGATAAGTACTAGAAATTTCTATAACAACAAACTAACTGAATCTGCAGAACCTGAAGTCAAGACTTCATTTTTTTTTTCTGTCTCAAGCACAAATAGAACAAGAGATTGCTATTGTTATAGTAGACTATAGTTAGTATGATGCTCCATTTGATGATTTGCATATACTTTTGCCTGGATTTTTAACTATCTTAGCAGGAACTTTTCTTCCTTACCTTGCCAGATCAGGAAAGCCAAGGTAATAAAGAAAACTCATAAGATACGTCTGTGGAGATTCTCAGTCATCCAGGTCATGGTTGTCCCAAAAGTGCCTTTCCAACTGAGTCAGAACTGAAGAAGCTTCTTGGAGGACAAGTGAAATGTCTTTAAGGAAAAACAAAGAAGGTCTATTTGCCTCTTGAAAAATCACCTTTAAGTCATGATAGATATTGTCAGGATACCTTAATAATTCCTAGCCTAATGAAAAGACTGAATAATTTATAGACTAGAAGACAATTAATTATGTCTGGCCAAAACAGCTGGATTCCTCAATGACAGAGCCTTACATCTAAGCCAGGAGAGTAATCATATTTATCAAACGTATCTTAGAATCTTCATCCACATCTAAAGAACTGGATTTAGGAACAGGCTGAAGAAAATTCAGCAAGCAATAGGCAGGAAATGTGAACATTCAGTCAAAAATCAAGTTCATGATAATGGCTATAAGTTAAGAATGTGATTTTTGGTTAACAAAACCAAGATTTTTGTGTAATCAGGAGAGGAAATTATATCTCGTATACATATTCCTTCTAAATGCCTCCAGGGCATTAGCACTGAGAGCTATCAAGGATCATCATTACACTTCTGACTTTCTGAATTCATGATGGCCAAAAGGCTATTTAAATAGAATTCTGGTTCATACCAATCTTGGTTTAAGAGTCCTTCAGGCCTTTCAGCAATGTGATGTTGTTTGGTTGCATATTAAGGCAGTATTAATAACTCTAGCTCAAAGGGAGCTAGAGGCAGACCAAAGATATGACTGCTCTGCAAGATTTTATAGTGATTAAAGTTTATAAGCTTCCTCATTTCATTGTCTAGTATTTATTAGAGGAGGATTAGAAGAGGGGCCTTTGTCAGTGGCTCTTCTCAAGCTCCAGAATGGTGGGTCAAGATAAAACCAGCAGATATTTCTATTTAGAAAGGCTGTTTGTATCTAAGATGATTCGTACCAGTCAAGTAGCTGCTATTGTTTATTTCAATTAAAAAAAATGTATCTTTCTTACTGCATGTACATTTATAATTAGTTATCTTGGAAATGATTTGGAAAATAAGTCAATAAATTGCATATCAATAAATTAAAAAAAAAAGGACAAACCTCAGAAACACCTTTATTAATGGATTGCAGTTAGATTTCGTACTCTGCAACATTGGATTTTGCTCTTTTTTTTTTGTTAGAGGTATCATAAGTGACCATTGGACAGTATTCAAAGTTCAGGAGAACAAAGGTGGAAATATTTGATCTACTCTATCTTGCTAATGCTGCAGAATCAAAGTCACATCAAGTGAGAGTTGAGAAAAAGTGAAAGGGAATATCCATCTGCCGAATCCTACCATTGTTTAAAAATGATCTGTGAAAATTTCTAATTTTCTAAATTCTTGTTTATCATAGATTTGTTAATAAAAAAAAACACAAATGGATTTGCTGAACTAACTTGATGAGTTGAGATACATTTTAGCAATTAAACTTTTAGGATAAATCCTACTTTCTGTCCTGCAGTTCACAGATAGCATTTTGGTGATAGTTTGAAGGGATCTTTCCTGCTGGGGCCATTTTCTCAGGAAATGACCTCTTGTCTGTGACAGGTCAGTTCCCAGCTTTAGTGCCTTTAGAATATTGTAAAAACATACATTTTTATGTCAGTCCTTCCCCATGTTAGTTCTCTCCAAGAATTGACCTTTTAATGGATTTGGGTGTGTCTCACTGTGTGTATTTTTAAATCATAAGGGATTTTATAATGTGAAAGATTTATGTATACATAAAAAAAAAATATTGAGATTGCTTTAATCAAATTTGCAGCAAATATAGTTGAAAAAAAACAACAATGTTTCTCTGTAATTGATAACAACTGTGAAAGACAGTAATTATGAAGTAGAAAACTGTATGGAATAATCAAGCATGATAAAAATATATTTATTTCCCTTAGCACAAATCTGATTTCTAAGCCCTTCAGGGAGACACAGAGAGAGATTGAAAAAAAAGCAGTCTAAATTGTGAAACCTGAACAAATTAAATAGCAACCTGAAAAATAAATATCTTGCCAGTTTTCTTAAGATTACTTTTTTTCAAGGTAGGCTGCCATTAGTTCCACTCTGCAGGTGTGAAGTGCAGGTGTGCAGCAAAAATGTACAATAGTGGAATACCTGAGGCTACCCCGTGAATGTCAAGCTTTATCAGCAGCAGAAATGTGTGATGCAGCTTTTGATAGATGGATGGTTTAAGCCACATAACAGTGTATGTTTGAAATGGCACATTCTATAAAAATAAACTGCATGTCCACTGAAACCTCAGCACTGTAGTAGAAAGGCTAAGTGTGGTTACTTTGAATGGATGACTGTAACTATCAATCTGATACTGAGCATATCATCAGAATGTATTTTTCTTTATCCTGGACTATGTTGAAATAAGGAGATTTTCTAAGATGAGAGGCCTCAATTATGCTCTACCTCCATACTTGTACAATCAACCCCTCCTTCTCCTTCTCCTTTCTCCTTTCTCCTTTCTCCTTTCTCCTTCCTTCTTCCTCCTTCCTTCTTCCTTCTCCTCCTCCTCCTCTTTCACCATCAACTGCAGCCATAAATCTCCCATCATCTATCTATTCTCCACCTCAAACACCCAATTTCAGTTATTACCCTGTCCAATCCATAATACTTTCTGCATTGATTTGCCTACAAATAAATTAAGGAAATTGGGGTAACAGATTGCTCAGAGAATTCCAAGAAATTCTCTCATAGTGTTTAGTTATATATAATTGGTCTGTGTATATATTATCTTCTAAATCTCTCCAATCACTGTTTCCTGACAGATTACAGTGATTGGAATACAAAGATCTGTAAAGGTAAGTTGATTATGGCCCCATTTGGATGTGAATTTAGATTGGAAGCTAAACTTTACACTTCCTGTCGTGTCCTCGAAAATGATGCCAGGAGTCGGTGACTTCAAATCATGCTCTTTTATTAAAGTAGGAACCGAACTGGCGCTTTGCAAAAGGTTCGCGGCTTTTATTCTTTTAGCCGCGGCGGCCGCGGCCAATAGCACCGCTTTGAATCTCCCGCAATTCGAACTGACCAATCGCGGGAGATTCTTAGCGAGCCAATCGGCGCGGCTCGCCTGACCAATCAGAGTGCCCCGTGCTTTGGCCAATCAAAGCGCGGGGATCTCAAGAATGCTAATTAAGGACAGAACACCCCTCCCCTCTTGGTTTAGTCCTTACGTCACGTAGTCACGTAGGTAGGCGGGGCTCCGTCTGAGCCTACTGGACCTGCGCAGCTCAGTCGTAGGTTGGATCCAGGCCGGTTCAGTCGGGATCTCTGTTGCTCCTGATGCCGTCGTGGGAACCGGCTGGTCGGTCGGGCCGGGTCGCTCTCCGTAGCTCCCTCCTGGGCCTCCCGGGTTGGTTGAGCTGCGGGTTTCGCCGCTCCCGCTCGGTCTCCCCGGGTTGGTCGAGCTGGCCTGGCTGTCTCTTCCTGGCGAGGGATCGTGCTGGCTGCTTTCCGGTAAGTATGGCTGGTTTATTCTTCTTTGGTTTTGGTCACCTGGGTATTCCCTCCCCCGTTGGTTTGTGTTGTGGGGGTCGGTTTCGTCTGTTTGTGCGTCGGTGGTCTCTTGGTTGGTACTCCTCGACCTTAATTGGTCGATGTGGCGTTTCCAGGCTCGTCCATCTGCTGTTTGTAGCCGGTACGAGTGTGGGCCTGTTATTTGTGTGATGACGGCCGGTACCCATAGTGGGTCTCCCGTCAGGTTTCTTGCGTATACGGGGTCGCCTGGTGTGAAAGTTCGGTGTTTGCTGTTTGAGTCTGGGGGCTTCTCCGGGTTGTATGTGGGGTGTAACCTGTCGAGTGGGGACCTTAATTTCCTCCCCATTAATAGTTCGGCTGGGCTCTTATTGGTTGTGGTATTTGGGGTTATGTGTTGGGTGAAGAATAGTTTGTTTATTTTCTCCTGGATCTCTCCGTGGTGTATTTTCCGGATGGTTTTCTTAGTGAATTGCCCCATCCGTTCCGCCCTACCGTTCGCCACTGGGTGCGCCGGTGCTGTCAGCGCGTGGTGGATGCCCCTTTCCGCTAGGAATTTTTCGAATTCCAGCGAGGTGAATTGGGGCCCGTTGTCAGAAGTGACGACGTCTGGGAGGCCGTGCGTTGCAAAGAGTTTGCCGAGTTCCTTGATCACGGCCTCCGTGATTGTTGTTTTCATGTTGCTTACCTCCAGCCAGTTGGAGTAAGCATCTACTCTTATAAGGAAGGTGTGTCCTTTTGTGGGCCCGGCGAAGTCTATATGGATCCTAGACCAAGGTCCCCTTGGGGTTTCCCACTCTAGGACGGGTGCTGTGGGTGGGCTTGGCCTAATTTCCTGGCATCGTTGGCACCTTGCTACCCAGGTCTCAATTTGTTTGTCTATCCCTGGCCACCAAGCGTAACTTCTGGCCAGGGCTTTAGTCCTAACGATGCCAGGGTGCCCCTCGTGTAGTAGTTCCAGAACCTTCCCTTGTAGTTTTTCTGGAATGACCACCCTATCCCCCCATAGTATGCACCCTTTTAATAATGAGAGTTCCATTTGCCGGTTTCGGAATGTTTTGACGGACTCGTCGTTGTCTCTTTCCAGCCACCCTTTCTCTACCCAATGCAACATCCGCACCAGACATTTGTCTTTATTAGTCTCTCGGGCAATGTCTGATGCGGTTATGGGCAGGTTGGGTAGAGTCTCTATGCTGAGGGTGGTCGTCGTGGGTGCTGGGTCGGTGTCAGGTTCCGGTAGCGGCGAGCGGCTTAAGGCGTCTGCATGGGAGATCGTCTTACCCGGTCTGTGTATGAGTCCGTAGTTGTAGGCTGCCAGGAACTCGGACCACCTTGTCATTCGGGGAGACAGAATGTTCGGGGTGGCCCGGTTTCCTGCAAGGATTCCCAGCAGCAGCTTGTGGTCGGTTATGATGGTGAATGTCCGGCCGTAGAGGTACTCGTGGAATCTTTTTACGGCGGATCTTTGTCCAGCTGGCTATAGTTCCGCTCCGGTTTGGTGAGGGTCCTTGAAAAGAACTCGATGGGTGCTTCTTTTCCGTCGGGGAGGGTATGGCTGAGGACAGCACCGACATCGAAGGGTGATGCGTCGCATGTGACGGCCAGAGGTAGGGTCTCATTATACTGTATAAGGACGGCGTCCGAAGTGAGGAGGTCCTTTGTTCTTTGGAAGGCGGCTTGCTCGCGTTTCCCCCAAGTCCAAGTCGCCGCCTTGTCCTGGAGCCTATGCAAGGGCTCCGCCACCGTCGCCTTTTGGGGCAGGAAAACATTGTAAAAGTTAAGTAGCCCCAGGAATGCCTGTAGTTCCGTCTTCGACTTGGGTGTGGGGGCTTCTTTGATGGCCTTGATTTTTTGGTTTGTGGGGTGAATGCCGTGACTGTCTAGGAGGTATCCTAGGAATTCAACCCGTTCCGTGTATAATTGGCATTTCTCCCTCTTTACTTTGAGCCCGGTCTCTTTGAATTTGGTTAGGACCTCCCTTAGGCGACCCTCTAGTTCGGCTTGGTTGGTTGCCGACACTAGGACATCGTCAAAGTAAGGTACCACCCCCTTGATGCCTTGCAATAGTCTTTCCATTAGGCTTTGGAATATTCCCGGTGCCACGCTGACTCCGAATTGGAGCCGGTTGCATTTAAATGCTCCCCGGTGGGTGACTATGGTTTGCGCTTCTGCCGTTTGCTCGTCGACTGGCAACTGTTGGTATGCCTGGGCGAGGTCGAGCTTGGCGAGAACCTTGCCCCCTCCCAGTGAGTGCAGTAGGTGTTGCACTACTGGGACGGGGTAGGCGCTTTGTTGCAGCGTGCCATTTAGGGTGGCCTTATAGTCCCCACAGATCCTCACCGACCCATCGGGCTTGATCGGGGTGACTATGGGGGTCTCCCACCGGGCGTGGTCTATTGGCTGTAGGACCGCTTGCTTGACGAGCTTGTCAATTTGCTCGTCTATCTTGGGTTTAAGTGCGAATGGCACCCGCCTTGGTTTCAGGCGTTTTGGGGGGACGTTTGGGTCTAGGCTGAATGATGTAAGGTACCTCGGTACTTGCCTAGGTTTCCGTCGAAGACCTCTTGGAATTCCCGGGCCAGTTGTTGCTCCCAGCTGTCGTCGGTGACGTGGTCGACTCCCGTGACTGCGATGCCGAGCTGGGCGAACCATTGCAGTCCCTGTAGGCTTGGGCGGTCGCGGTCGACGATTGTCAGGGGAAGCCTTTCGGTGTGCCCTTTATATGTGATGTTGAAGTGTTTGGTTCCGACTACCGGGATGCGGTTTCCCTGGTAGTCCTTTACGATGAGTCTCTGGCTGTCTAGGTTCCTCCTTTGGATGGTAGGCACCAAGCGCTTTATTTCATGCCATGCTATCATGGAGAGGTAGGACCCGGAGTCCACCTCCATTTTGCATGGCTGGCCCTCGATGCCTACCTCCACGTGGACCTTCCGGGCATCATTGGTTATGGCATGGCCGATGGTGACCGTCTGATGGGTCTCCTCTCTTCGCCGGTTATCGCCGCCTCACAGGGATCGTCCGTTCTGGTCCCATCTGTTGTCCGAGGGGCGATTTCTGGTCCGGGGTGGTGTGCTCTCTCTCCTCCGGTCGCTCTGGTCCCATCGGGCTGGGCTGCGGTTCTTTTTAAGGCAGCAGACACGGGCGATGTGTCCCTTCTTGTCACAATGCCAGCAGATCGACTCGAAAAACTGGCATTCGGACCTCGGGTGGTTGCCTCCGCAACCGGCACAGTTGGTCCTCGACTTACGACCCCGCCGGTTCCGTGGGTCGCGGCCTGTCTGGAGGTGATGAATGTCCTCCTCCTCATCGGAAGTGCCCGATGCCAAGTGGAAATCGCCCTGGTGGGTGGTCGTCTCGGGTTGGGCCTCGGTCAACCTTGCAGGGTTGTTGTTCCCGCTGCGGTCCCCAGCGTTCGGTCTGCGCATGCGGTCAGCGGATGTTCGGGTTGCTTCGGCAGCTGCGGCTGCGGTGAGGGTGTCTGCTAGGCTGATGTTGCCCTTGGCCATCAGCCGGCTCTGGAGGACGGGGTCCCACAAACCGAGCACGATTCTGTCTTGCAGGGCATCGTTCAGGTTGTCGAATTCGCAGAGCCTCCCTAGGCGTCGTAGTTCGGCGACGAAGTCGCTGAAACTCTCACCTGACCGTTGGTCCCAATGGTAGAACTCGTTGCGTCGGATCAGGATGGGTACCTCTGGAGCATAGTGCCGCCGAAGTATTGGCTCGAGGACGTCCCAGTCCATCGTGGTCGCATCGGCGGGTTTGGCGAGCGCCTTGGCCATCTTGAATACCTCAGTCCCGCAGTGGGTCAGGAAGATGGCGCGCTTCATGGGACTGGTGGCGTCCTTCAGATCGCTGCACTCGAGGACCATGTGGAATCGGTCGGAGTACGATTCCCAGTCCTCGGTGGCGGGGTTCAAGGGTGCGGGGGGTGCGATTTTCACCATCGTGGTGTTTCGTCTGGCTTCCGTCGGACATGTGGTTCGGTTCAGGGTCTGGATCCCACCCTCGTCGCCAGTGTCGTGTCCTCGAAAATGATGCCAGGAGTCAGTGACTTCAAATCATGCTCTTTTATTAAAGTAGGAACCGAACTGGCGCTTTGCAAAAGGTTCGCGGCTTTTATTCTTTTAGCCGTGGTGGCTGCGGCCAATGGCACCGCTTTGAATCTCCCGCGATTCGAATTGACCAATCGTGGGAGATTCTTAGCGAGCCAATCGGCGCAGCTCGCCTGACCAATCAGAGTGCCCCGCGCTTTGGCCAATCAAAGCGCGTGGATCTCAAGAATGCTAATTAAGGACAGAACACTTCCAGCTGTGAAGCATAAGATACAATGAATGCTAAAACTTGACCAACGATCCAATAATAGTTCACAATGAAGTGCCATTGGAATTCTATTTTTCTTCTTATTAATTTCCTAAATGCTTTATTACCACAAAATGAATTACAATACTCTTTAATAAGCAATGCTATACCCAAAGCGAGTTGATACATTAGTACCATTTATTGGTACAAAAATGATTGACAGAGGTAAAGGAAAAGTGACTTGCTCATATCTGCTGAGGCAGAAGACATTCAAGACAGTTTCAGTCCTAACTTGACTTACTAGAACCAAGGCTTTCTTGAACTTAGCAGTGAACAGATCACACAGGTAGTCCTCATTTAGTGCTGCCCTAGGTAGCAATCATCCACAATTATGACAGTGATGAAAAAGTAACTTTGTGATTAATGGCTGTACTTAGGGCAACAAAGGTCTTCAGAGTGAAGCTGGTTAAAGTCCCATCAGTGTCAGGCAGCAGCTGCAGCAGAAGGAAAAGTCCTAATCAATGAATTAAGATCACAGAGCTCAGCTTGTCAACTTGTGGTTAGCTCTTTTTAGGGACACATTGTGTGGTAGAGAAAAGCAGTTCAGGAAGAAATAGCTTACTGATTTCCAGAGAAGCAATAGAGGACTGAAGAAGACTTCAGTGGAAAAAGGAGCCAGTGAATAGATCATCTCCTCAGAATACTCCAGAGCAAGGAGGAGGGCACAATTGCCCACACATACTCCATATAGAGCAGATGTATCAATCATACAGCCCGTGGGCCAAATCAAGCCCATGGTAGGGCCAGAGATGGTGATGTGCCCGTGCCACCCTGGCCTTGTCCCACCCTGGCTTCCCAAACAAAATTCTGATACAGCCCACAACGGAATTGAGTTTGACACCCCTGATATAGAGGGTCCCATAAGAAGATACAAGGTTGCATTTTCTGGTGGGCTTTGGATCTCTAGGAGCCAGAGGAAAATAATCTTGCCTAAGCTGCAGTTTTGCACCTGCATCTGGATATTTCCTCTTGTAACCCTCTTAGGAATTGTTTGTTAATGGCTTTTTGGATGTTAAGAATCTTCAGAAAGACAGGTTTCATTACACTGGGTCAGTTTCTTTCTATTCTCATTGAAAGAAATGTACAACTTTAAGAACTTTAAAGGGGAAAATATTTCTGAATAAACAGCAAAAGGGTAACTACAATATTGATTTTGGAAAATTATAAACAGATTAAAGGGGTCAGATGGACTTGAAATTATATTTCCTGTGAGTTGTTTAAAATTTTGCAATAAAGAGAATTTTGAAACAAATGGTAAGAAATCATTTGATGGAAAAGTGCTGATTAGGGAAAAAACAAACAAACAAATGATAAGAGAAGATCTGGGTGGATTAGAGGGAAACAGATAGAACTAAAAATTACATTTAAAAGAGAAGAGATCCATTAATACAATGGAGTAATATTACTTTGTCTGTGGAAGAATTTAAGGATATTTGGGAACAATAAATTCAAAAAAGTATTGTCTACTCTATAAAAATGTGAGTTTTAAAAAGTCTATAGAAAAAGAACATATTTTACTGGACAAAACAGAGACTGAGGCTGGTTTGAAGGTGGATTTGAAAGTGCATTTTAAAATGCCAGATCACAAGAATGATATTAAAAATGATGCCACACTGGATTTACCAATGAAACTGCCTGTTGTCTTAATAATTAAAAGGAGGCATATAAATAATAAATCAGAAACTTGAATAGTGATTTTGTGACTTGGATAGCTTCACTGCATTTTTAGAGAAAGTGATAATGTTATTTCAAGCAACAAAAAAAGTCATGAAAAAAAGAAAAGGAAAGAAATATCAAACTGATTTACTTGATGAAGGTTAAAATAGCAATGTTATTATTTCTGGGGGTTCTTAAAGGACTTTTGTTGATTAGCACTGATTGACAAGATGTTATAATTTGTCTATTGATGAGATATGGAAAGAGCTTTATATTTCATATTTGAGTACAGGAAATTTTGAAAATGGGGATAAAGATGAAACCAGATTTTTTCCTTTTGGGCCTAATGGAAAAAGACCTGAAAAAACAATTTGGAACTTTGTTACTATATATGTTGACAGCAGCAAGATTATTACACACACAAAAATGGAAGGACATTTCAATTCCCACCATGGATGAATTGGTGCAGAAGCTGATACAATTGGCTGAAATGGCAAAATGGACTATTTTGATTAAAGAAAAGAATATAACTACTTTTGTTTCCACATGGAGACCACTTCTGAACTTTGTGCTTGAAGCAGAAAAAAAATGAAATTTTAATTTGGGGTTTTACTGATTAAATTGATAGATCTTTATAGAAATGGCTTGCTTATATTATTATGAAAAACAAAATGTTGTGATTTGATGGTAATGTTTTATTTTACTGCAAGAGAGAGAATCGGAGGTCAATGTTTCTTTTTCTTTTCTTAGCATTAGAATAGAATAACAGAGTTGGAAGGGACCTTGGAGGTCTTCTAGTCCAACCCCCTGCCTAGGCAGGAAACCCTACACCACTTCAGACAAATGGTTATCCAACATCTTTTTTAAAACTTCCAGTGTTGGAACATTCCCAGCTTCTGGAGGCAAGTTGTTCCACTGATTAATTGTTCTGTCAGGAAATTTCTGCTTAGTTCTAAGTTGCTTCTCTCCTTGATTAGTTTCCACCCATTGCTTCTTATCCTGCCCTCAGGTGCTTTGGAGAATAGCTTGACTCCCTCTTTTTTGTGGCAGCCCCTGAGATATTGGAACAGTGCTATCATGTCTCCCCTAGTCCTTCTTTTCATTAGACTAGACATACCCAATTCCAGCAACCATTCTTTATGTGTTTTAGCCTCCATTCCCCTAATCATCTTTGTTGCTCTTCTGTGCACTCTTTCTAGAGTCTCAACATATTTTTTACATTGTAGCGACCAAAACTGGATGCAGTTTGTGGCCTTACCAAGGCCTTATAAAGTAGTATTAACACTTCACGTGATCTTGATTCTATCCCTCTGTTTATACAGCCTAGAACTGTGTTGGCTTTTTTGGCAGTAGCTTAACACGGCTGGCTCATATTTCAATGGTTGTCCACTAGGACTCCGAGATCCCTCTCTCAGTTACTACTATTGAGCCTTCCTCACTTCTCTTCCCCTCTTCCTCCCCACCATTTTCCTTTTTACTTTTGTATTATGTATCTTATTTCATCTTATAACTGAATAAAAATATTAAACTATAGAAAAGAAAGAACAGATATTTTACTGAAATATCAAGGAAAGTGATTGTTTGTACTTGGCTTTGAGGGAGAGGAAGCACGCGTGCACGCACACACACACACACACAACAAAGGACCCCCCCCCCAAAAAAAAAAGTCTGATACAGGACACTGTATGAGAGACTTTTACTTCAGATGAAAACCATAAGTGATGTTTGCATTTCTCTCAGCCATATGGCTCACAAAGCAACCATTTCCCTGGACCCAATTGTGGTCATCATATGAGGACTACCTGCAATTTAGTTCACATTTAGTAAGGAGTTACCCCAAAAGAGCAATCTGAACAAAATTAATTAAGAAAAGATTCTTTGTGCATGGGCAAATTCCTTCGTCCTATAAGTTGTTGTCCCCAATTCGGGTCTGAGCCTAGTGCCAAAGCCAATGATAGATACCAGACATGAGATGCAGGTTTTCTGATTGCTTTTTATTGGAGTACTCCAAGGAAAAGGGCTCCTGGTCAAAATGCCAAGAACCAAGAACAAGGGAATGAGTAAGTTTTATACATTTTCACTAAAGGAGAAGGTGGGTAAAGTGAGATAATAAGAAATATCATCGAATAAACATTTTAGTAATAATTCTACAATTTGTTCTATTGATCTCTAGCTGTCCCTATTCCCAAATCTTGGCTAATGGATGCCCTAGGAATTATCTAGTACACATTTGATTTGCCTAACTTTTAGCTAAGGTCTGCAAGTTGGCTAACTTGCATTACTTTTATCAGCTTTCCAATTAGCCAGGATTGTTACAAGATCTACACATGCATATCTCCTCTGGATAAGCATTCTTTCTTTTTGCCAGACAGACTCCACAATTACAAGTTTCCTGATTTACTTTGAAGTGTATGCCATGACCTGACTTTATTTTAGCAGATGGATCATCAAAGTGTATAATGCAAAGAATGTTTTTTTTTCTTGTGTTCAGTTGTGCCTGATAGTTAGAGACTACTTGAACAAGAGCCTGCAATTTTACTGGCAAGGTTTTTAAAAAGTGGCTTGCCATTGCCTCCTTCCCCTTGAAAGGGACCGGCCCAAGATCATCTTGCTGGCTTTATGTCCAAGTTAGGAATAGAACTCAGAGTCTCCCAGTTTCTAGCCTGATGCTTTAACCATACACCAAACTGGGTCTCACAAATCTCATGGAACAACCCTATATTAATGGTATAATTATTTCATAGATAGTATAATATTGTACAAAAGAAAAGCATCATATTGTCTTACTATTTACAAATAAACTGACCAAAACTGCAACTTTATGCACATTTTCCAGTCCTAGTGAATTCAATTCAATATTGATTTATTTATTAAAAAAAAAAAAAAAAAAGCTCAGAAATGAAAACGTAAGTGACATTGGCGGCACCCTGATTTTTTTGTATAATGCTATTAGATCACAAAAGCCTGCGGAATGTTATTAATAATAACATGCTTTGCTAACTTTTGAAATTTAGGCTGCATTACAACAGAAAACGAAACAGTCTCCTGATAAAAACAGAGTTGCACTTCTTTCTGCTTGCCATAACTATGTGCCAAAATGGAATTTAAATGATAAAACTACAGCCGTGCTGTTTTGTAATCGAAAGATAAAAAGATTTTCCAGTGAATGCAGAACAACAGCCACTCTTTGATTTGTTGCAAAATTATTCCTTCCTATGAAAGAGAGGAACATGAGGGGAGAGGGATTATTAACAAAATCCACATTTCTGTTTTTTAATCAGCTATATTGAGTATATTTGCTGACTCCAAATGGATAGACTCATTCATTTTCTTTCTCTGTTTCATACACTATCTTTTAAAACACGAATGTCTCACTGCACTTGAAAACAATACTCTCCTTAAAATCCTTTTGAAGGCAAAAAGCAAAAATGCACCTATTGTGAATGAATAATACTAAGAAAGTTATATTGAGCTTAAAGTCAAGTGCAGGGTTCTGGCCCTGCACTTCTGATTGGCTGTTAATGGCAGGATCGAATTGGTCCGTTCAGGAGCATCTGATTGGCCATTAACAGGCCATTCCCATTGGTTAACGGAGCTAGCGCTCTAGGTTTGTTATTGGTTGAATAGTTAATAAGTTGCCTATATAAGGAAGGCTATAGCAACCCTCGAGTTGAGCTGTCACACCATGTAAATAAAGAGTTTGAAGTTCACTCTTTCTACCGGCTTGTCTCCATTATTCGCACCCATGCTCCAGACTTAACACTGGCGACGAGGATGGGATTGGATGACATACGAGCCAACTAAAGACAACTAAGCACGTGGCTGAAGCGCACAACGGCGGAACCATGTCTGGCGGCGTAGTACCACCCGCTCCGTTCGATCCAGCTCAAGAGGACTGGGAGTCCTACATGGATCGTTTTCAAATGTTTTTGGAAACAAATAATCTGAAGGCTGCCACAACCGAGAAGAAACGGGCGGTATTCCTAACGCACTGCGGCCCGACGGTATTCAAAATGGCCGAGGCATTAGCGAAACTGGCTGAAGTGAAGGCCATGGACTGGAACGTCCTCGAACCATTGCTAAGGGCCCACTATGCACCAACTGTTCCAACGCTCGTGAGACGACATGAGTTCTATCAAAGAAACCAGCGGAAAGGAGGAAGCGTTGCCGATTTCGTTGCAGACCTCCGGAATTTGGGAGACCTTTGCGATTTCGCTGACCTAGAGGAGACCTTAAGAGACCGAGTAGTTCTCGGGTTAGATGCTCTAAACGTACAGAGCAAAATAATGGCAAAAGGTGACATCACCCTTAAAGACGCCATAGCTGAACCTACAGCAGCGGAGGCGACCAAGAAGTCGGCTGCCCAACTACGCCGAAATCGCGCTCCAACACACCAACTGGCTGGCAAAGTTTCACCTAATGCAGAAGGGCGGCTACCGACAGACCACCATGAGGACCTCTCTTCGTTGTCAGACAGCGACGAAGAAGAGGTCCATCGCCTGCAGTCCGATTGGGACCGATACCCGAAGTCCCAGCAACCGTGCGCTGGCTGCGGGGCCAACCATTACCATTCCGATTGCAAATTCCGCGATGCACTCTGCCACGAGTGCGGGAAACGAGGCCACATCAGACGGGTCTGCCGAAGCCTCCTCAGACACAGCCAGAACCCGAAAGGAACCAATCTCCACCAATCGACAGGGACTCGCCCTGTAAGGCGAGAACCAGTAAACCACTCCTACAGAAACCGACCCATGAGTCATCTAGCGAGACAGGAAGAGGCCCACCAAACACTCACTATTGGCCATGCCTCTTTGCTAGACGCTAAGAAAATTTCGAGTCAACGTGAACATTGAAAATCGGCCTTGCCAAATGGAAGTTGACTCGGGATCATCTCTTTCAATGGTCTCATGGAAGACCCTCAAGCAACTCATCTCCACTATCCAGCGCCAAGACCTTCAATTCCAATGGCTCGTGTTGAAGGACTACCAGGGGAACCGAATTCCAGTTGCCAAATCCAGTCAAGTCCGGGTCGCATTCAAGAACCACATGGCGTACTTACCCCTGACGGTGATCGATAAGGACCGGCCTAGTCTGTTAGGCCTGCAATGGTTCACACCACTCGGCATTGAAGTGGCAGGCATTAACCGAATCGGCGGCAGTGACTGGGAGGAAGACCTTGCCCACGAGTTCAGGGACATCTTCAAGGAAAAGCTCGGTGAGTACAAGTGGACCCCGATATCCTTTAGCCTTAATCCAAAGATAGCTCCCATCCGCCTTAAGCCTCGTCGAGTTCTGTTCGCTCTGAAACAGAAAATCGACGAGCAGCTTGATAAGTTGATTGCCCAGGGAGTCTTAAAGCCAACTGACCACTCCCCATGGGAAACGCCTATTGTGACACCAATTAAGCCGGACAGCTCAATTAGAATTTGTGGGGACTACTGAGCCACCCTAAACCATGCCCTGCAACAGAACCCATATCCGGTGCCGGTGGTACAACACCTCCTCCATTCCCTGAGGGGCGGAAAAGTCTTCACTAAACTAGACTTGGCTCAGGCTTATCAGCTACTGCCAGTTGATGAAAAAACGGCACAGGCACAGACTATCGTAACACACCGAGGTGCCTTTAAGTGTACGCGGCTCCAATTCGGAGTCAGTGTAGCCCCAGGGATCTTTCAGAGCCTAATGGAGAGACTATTGCAGGGGATCAAAGGGATTATCCCCTATTTTGATGATGTACTCATTGCTGCCCCCACTCCAAAAATCTTACGGGAGCATTTAAGACTGGTATTACAAAAATTCCAGGAAGCAGGCCTGAAAGTCAAAAAAAAAAAGTGCAAACTGTGTACCGATCGTGTTGAATTATTAGGGTACTTAATTGACAGTCAGGGTATTCACCCTACCGATAGCAAATTGAGAGCAATAAAAAACGCTCCCAGACCACAGAACAAGACCGACCTCCAGGCGTTTTTAGGCCTCATCAATTTCTTTAATGTATTCTTGCCGCACAAGGCGACTGTCGCTGAACCTTTACATCGTCTATTAGATAAAAAAGCAATTTGGGTATGGGGTCACAAAGAAGAGCAGGCGTTCCGTAATGTGAAAAAACTACTGACTTCGGACGCCGTACTAATGCAGTTCAATGAGACTTTGCCAATAAACATTACATGCGATGCATCGCCCTTTGGAGTGGGCACCATTTTGAGCCATGTGTTGCTTAACGGTAACGAAGTCCCTGTTGCTTACTTCTCAAAGACGCTCTCGAAAACTGAGTGAAATTACAGCCAGATCGACAAAGAAGCCCTGGCGATTGTATCAGCTGTTAAAAGATTTCATGAGTATGTGTACGGCTGGGTTTTCACCATCGTAACTGACCACAAACCATTGCTGGGAATCATTGCTGGGGACAAGCCAACTCCCTACATACTTTCTCCCAGAATGACCCGCTGGTTAGAATTCTTGGCTGCCTACAATTATCGGCTACAATATCATCCCGGTAAAGCCATTCCCCACGCCGACGCACTGAGCCGTACACCGTTCCCTGAAACTATCAATGATCCTGCACCAACGATGACAGCATTGCAGATTGAGACACTCCACACGCCGCCATTAACTGCCCGTGACATCGCGAGAGAAACAAAACGCGACTCCATCTTGGCGCGAGTCCTCACATGGGTGGAACGTGGATGGCCATTGGACCAAGTACCAGACGACTTTGCACCATTCAAAAGTCGTCAAACAGAGTTGTTCTTGCAGAAGGGCTGTGTCATCTGGGGCGATAGAGTCGTTATCCCAGAACGACTCCAACAGACACTGCTAAGAACCTTGCACGATGGCCACCCTGACATCGTGCACATGAAGGGCCTCGCACGAAGCTACGCGTGGTGGCCAGGCATCGACAGACAAATCGAATCATGGGTTAAAACTTGCAAGAGATGCCAAGAAGTAAGCAACGCTCCACCAAAGGCAACCCCAACCAAATGGGAGACGCTGCGGGGACCCTGGTCCCGTATCAATCTGGACTTTGCTGGGCCAACCAAAGGCCACACATTTTTGATAACCGTCGACGCCTACTCGAATTGGCTCGAGATTCACCAAATGAGCAACACAACCACTGACGCGGTCATCAAAAGACTGGAAAGACTTTTTGCAACCCACGGATTACCAAACATTCTGGTATCCGACAACGGACCCCAATTTACCGCGCTGTCTTTTGAGCAGTACCTTGCTGACCGAGGTATTCGACATGCACTCACTTCGCCTGCGCACCATGCTGCCAACGGTAGGGCTTAGCGCATCGTACAATTCATCAAAAAGACTCTCCAAAAGTTAGACTATGACAACATTGACGAGAAAATCAACCGAATCCTTTTCCTACAGCACATCACACCTCACAGCATCACCAACAAAACTCCCGCCGAGCTGCTAATGGGACGAAAGCTCCTCTCCCACCTCAATCGGTTACACCCAGCCTATGAACCAGAAAAGCCACTCGGATCCAGCGGCCTATGCTGTACCTTCCAGGTAGGCGATTTAGTATTCGCTAAAAACTTATCGGGCGATCCGCTGTGGGTAGAGGCGACCGTAATCCGCGTAACCGGCCCAAGATCGTACCTCGTTCAGTGCCCTGACGACAGACTTTGGAAGTGCCACATAGATCAACTACGATCGCGGCTACTGTCTCACAATTCCAAACTCCCTTGTGACCAAACTGAGGGGGGGGGGGAGATACAGAGGAAAGTGAATTACAATTAGAGGGAACCCTTTTCAATGAGACTGATAATGGAACTGAAACGCAGGAACAGGCACCAGGGACCGGAGTGAGTTCACCTCAGGGAGTGGCCAGTGATATTGGTGACAATGGGAACGCGAACTCGGAACCAGAGGCACCCCTACCGTTAAACAACGATCTACCTCAGCAGAAGTGCAGCCAACCGCCAGGCACTTTGCGAAAATCGAAAAGACTAACAGAACAGCCGTCCTACCTGAAGGACTATGTAACCGCGCCCCGTGGGCAGAAGCCAGGGGAAAGCGGTGTTGTGAATGAATAATACTAAGAAAGTTATATTGAGCTTAAAGTCAAGTGCAGGGTTCTGGCCCTGCACTTCTGATTGGCTGTTAATGGCAGGATCGGATTGGTCCGTTCAGGAGCATCTGATTGGCCATTAACAGGCCATTCCCATTGGTTAACAGAGCTAGCGCTCCAGGTTTCTTATTGGTTGAATAGTTAATAAGTTGCCTATATAAGGAAGGCTATAGCAGCCCTCGAGTTGAGCTGTCACACCATGTAAATAAAGAGTTTGAAGTTCACACTTTCTACCGGCTCGTCTCCATTATTCGCACCCATGCTCCAGACTTAACAGCACCCTCAATCCAAACCATTTTTCCTTCATTGCATTCTAACCAACTTCCAATCACAAGAGCTTTCTGGAGCTTCTGACCACCAGCTGAGCGTGAAAAATGATTTGGGGCCTAGAATGTGTGGTAACGGCAAGAAATCTCCCCAATGGGGAAAAATCAAAATACAGAATAAACACTTTAAAACTTAGAACTTGTGTTCCATTCAAGGCAAAGGACCAGAGAGGGTAAAAGGTCTCTGAGGTTGGCAGATCAGCTAGAGCTGTTTCCTGCTTGCAACAAACTTCTGCTGGATTGAAGCCAGAGCTGTGTGATTTTGTTTTCCAATTGCAGATGTAGAGAAAAAACTTGGTGTGTAAGACACTATATCACCACATATTTCCCAAGAAGGAGATCATGAAAAAGATTCATAGATGTGTCACAGTTCTACATTGTCTTACGCTGTGTTGTTGGAGTTCCTAATAAATCCAAAAGACAGATTTGCTCTAAAATTAACTTACTGGTCAGCATGACTCAATGCACTAATTTTTAATGAATTCCAATTTACTCTTGACTAATGTACAATAAGCATTTTATTGGGGAGGGGCATGAACACTGCTTCGATGAACCAAATTTAAAAGAGATTCTTGACTGTTTATAAAGGTGGGCTTGATTTATTCATTTTTGGAAATGAAAAGGAGGGGGGGAAATCAATACAAACCCATGAAAAATTTCCCTATTACCTTGTGATCTGCAGCTATTTTTGGTAGTTGATAGATATTTATGACACATTGCCATAGCAACAAAGAACTATCTGAATATCTGTATTATTTGGCAGGAAGAATAATGTTCCAGATAGCCTTTTGATACAATAATCATTGCTTAAAGTTATAGATAATGTATTAGGAAGATAGCCTGCGCCTACCTGCATATTTCTGTGCATAAACAAAGCATTTGTTTTGGGGATGGGGATAATCACACAATCTTACCTGTGATGGTTTTCAATACACAGCAGTGAGGCCACTAGATGGTGCATTTATCGTTGCTAAAATTAATAACAAACAAGCCTATTTTTCACAAACACTGTTTTAAGTACAGTTCTCTTCCCCCCCACCCCCCCAAAGGAAAGGAGGAGGAAGAGGAAAATCATACATATTCCTTCAAGGATTTCTGTACTTCTCGAAAGAGGCTGTTTCCCTTCTTATCTGGTAGAATATCCTATTTCTTTCCAAGTACAGAGTAAGAGAAAAAGAGGACAGCTTCATTTTTTTGTTCATGTTTTGCAGGGCTGCTTTTAAAATTGTATGGATTTCTATACCTGTCATTCTTTACACATATTAAAAAGCCCCTGATAGGAACCAGATCTCATTTCTATGGCAAAAGATTAATACCATGTAAGTATGACAAAGAGAAAATAAAAGATAATGAAGTCAGATCAGAACATGGAAGCATTAGAAGGTATATTTATAGATGTAGAGACTATATTATTGTATGATCATGAAAATCAGCAAATACGCCATTGCCTTAGGGAAAAAAAAAGAATACCAAACATAAGGCTGGGCTAGACCACTTTAAATGTGCTCAGATTATGGCCTTGAATCAGAGGTGGTATTCAGCAGGTTCTGACTAGTTCTGGAGAACCGGTAGCAGAAATTTTGAGTAGTTCGGAGAACCGGCAAATACCACCTCTGACTGGCCCTGCCCCCATCTATTCTCTACCTCTCGAGTCCCAGCTGATCGGCTAGGTCTTCTTTTGTTGCCCTACACAGGAGCATGGAGCTGGAAAACAGGTTAGTGGAGTGGGGAGGGAATGGAGATTTTACAGTATCCTTCCCCTACCGTTTTCATCAAGCCACACCCACCAAGCCACACCACGCCCACCAAGCCATGCCCAAGAACCGGTAGTAATTTTTAAAAAATCCTACCACTGCCTTGAATGCATATAAACTGTGCAACCACAGGAGCTGTTTGCAGGAGCATCTTTGCAGTAGGAATAAACAGATCTGGTTTTCAGTGGACAACCAAACCAGAACGGCTTTCAAGAAACTTGCTTGTGACAAGGTAATGCAGGCATGCTCGGATCAGTGCTTCCAAGAAGTCCATCATTTCAAGCCTGCTCAAATGTGCAGCTGTTTTAAAAGAAGCTGGAAATAATTCTGGCAAACGATGCCGATGTCAGTTAAAAGCAGAATCGGAGGCAAGTATCAAAGGAGCATGTCTTTAACTTGGTCCTCTTTGGTGCCTAATGGATCAGGGAGACAGGTATGCCGAGTTCACTGCCATGTAGATTTAAAATCAGATCTCTTATCAATTATGCACATATGTGTCTAAGAGCAGAAGCATTTAAAGCGGAAGAATGAGTCCAATTCTGGCAAAAATCCAGTCGAAGGACTGAATAGACATTTTCAGAAAGGGCAGATTATGTAAGTGCCAAGAGCATGAAAGCTTACAAATAGTAGTTCAGTAGTTCAATAATAGCTAAGGAAGAGAGAAGAGAAGTCCTAACATTCCTTGTCTAATAATAAATTTCTGTTACGAACAGAAAGCAAAGAAGGAGTAGTAGTACTGTAATAGTACTAGTAATAGTAGCAGTAGTTTACAAGTAGTCCTCAACTTACAATCACAATTGAGCCCAAAATTTTCATTGCTAAGTGAGACAGTTGTTAAGTGAATCACTGCAGTTCTTAAATCAGTAACACAGTTATTAAGTGAATCTGGTTTCCCTATTGACTTTGCTTGTCAGAAGGACACAAAAGGGGATCGCATGACTCCAGGACACTGCAACCATCATAAAAAGGAGCCAGTTGACAAGCATCCACATTTGGATAACATGACCATGGGAATACTGCAACAGTCGTAAGTGTGAAAAATGGTCATAAGTCACTTTTTCAGTGGGTCCTAATGACCTGGGTCATGGGCTGTGTGATGACCTTCTGAGTTCTATTGCTGTGATATCCTGGGTCTTGTGCTGTAATCTCCTGGGTTGTTGGCTGTGTTGCAACATCCTGAGTTCTGTGAAGTGATATCCTGAGTGGGTGGTTGTGATGTGACGTTCCGGGTTTTGGTTTGGCTCTGAGTTTGAGGCCTGGATATGTGTTCATGGCATGTGCCCATTTGCTTGGTTTGGGGGTCGGGGTGTGTGGCATCTGGTGATGCAGCCGTGGTCTGGTTTCTGGATGGTGGTTGTCTATCGTCTATGAGATGGGTTTGGGTATGAGTCTGGTGAGGGAGAATAGTGGTGGTGTCATGTGTTGTTTTAGATCCAGTGTTGGTTTTTGTGGCTGGGACTTGTTTGTTGATAAGGGCTAGTTTCCAGATGTCTGGTAGGCAGGAGGCATCATCTCATTTATTCATGTTATGGGGGCGTTTTTCTATTTCGATGGCTTCCCTGATTATTCCCTTGTTGAAGTGTTCAGTATTGGAGATTAATTTGGTTCCCTCAAAATTAATTTCATGTCTTGTGGCTTTAAGGTGCTGGAAAAGGGAGGAAGTATTTTCTTCTTTTCTGACTGCGTTCTTGTGTTCTGCGATGTGTGCATGTTTAATTTTTTATGGCCATCCCCTCCCCCAAAGTTCAGGTTTCCATATCTATTTTTTTTAAATATGCTCACACAAGACACAACATCCCCAGCAGCAATTATTATGACTTGCATAATTAAAACTACCCTGTTCACTCTTAAGCCCCATGTGTGCCAGGTGTTTGTTATTTTGATTGGTGGTTAACCCAAATAGAAACTCTGACTATTAGTAACCATGCTTTGCTCTTCCAAAATTAAATCAAGCAGCACTATCTATTCCCACTAAATTTTTTTGGGAAAAAACAGCTGTTTCATATTTAATTTAATTTAAGAAAATGAGACCCTTTTCTGAGGCAAAATTGTTGGAAACAATGGTTGAATAATCTCTATTTCTAATGTTTTGGCTCAGGGGGCTAATTGGAAATAATCAAGAAAGAAGTTTCTATCTTCAGTAATTAGCTGGCATTCTATAACAACCAACCAGAATTTAGTCTATCAGGTTATTTGAAAAAAAGAGAGAGAGAGAGAGATTAAATTGGAAAAGTTTATGTTCATTTCAATATGGGAACAGAGTCTCAGGTATTCTAATTGGAACTATTGGTCCAGCAGCATCTGTAACAACCATAATAATGGCAAATGATGACAAGTGCACAATATTATCATACAAATGGTGCAATTATGCACTTGCATCATGTCTTCCCAGGTATATAATGATGATGTCATGATGCACATTATTTGTCCCTTCCCTTTACCACTTATCTCACAGATATCCATGTAAATTGGCATGTAAGTTTTAAATTTCAGCAGGTTTTGTCTGATTGTGATCCTAACATTGGGTCATCCATGATTGATATTTGTGGTAATTGTTGGAATAGAATGTTAAGTACTCAGTCAACATTCTAATTTATGTTTTATTCTTTTCCCCGGCAGCATTGGTTAATAAGTACAAAGTCATGGCACAGCTGAGAGGCACCAAGGCATTAAAACAAACAAACAAGCAAAATAAAAAAAACATCTTTGGCTACTCAACTTTGGCTAATCACTGTCAATCATGTGGGAGGCAATTTCAATACTTTTGAAAAAGAAATATGCAGAAAAGTAGGTATTTCCTGCATCATTATAATTTCTTCCTTCTTGTTGTAGATAAAACATGGACATGGTCTTCTCATCCAAAACTGCTTTGTTCTGCCTATTGGCTTTCAGTTTCTCACACTGTTTCATCATGCTCCAAAAGCTGTTAGAAGAGATGACTTGCAATACCTTCCAGTTATGTGAATGAATTATTATTTATTGATTCTTCATCAAATAGTATCACACACAGTCCGACATTAGATTTAATCCTTTTGCATTTGAGTGCAAATTAATTAAATCAGTCCAAAGTATGAATCATTCAATCTTCTCACATCACAATAAGCTTTTAGTTGAATTGATAAATGATTAATTCATGTTTCCCTGATCCTCTTTTTTTTGTTTGTTTTTTTCAAAAAGATGAGAAAAATCTTCCTGAGGTATGAACTTCAAACTTCTTTCACCAGCTCTGGAAATAACAGCTTTTGTTTTAAGGTTGCCAGAATGTATTGACTATAGGATATCCTTTCTCTTGACAAATATTTCTCATAATATTTCATACATGATGGACATTAAATGTATGAGAAAGTATATTACTATTGTTATCCAGCAGAGGAAAAATATATATTTCCCCTGAAGTACTATTTTCAAATGTCCTTACATTTATATATTCCATAAACTACAGCAGTTCAAACACTGGAAAAAGAGTTTGGAAGGTAATTAGATCTACATTGGTTGTTATATTAGCATGTTGTAATTAGTATATAACTTGTGCAGCTTACCTCAGAAAGGAATACGGTCTTTGAGACTTCAACAAATGCCTCAACATGGCTCTCAAGTTGTTACATACATTATCTCTGTCCACTCAATTGTTTCTTCCTGATGCAGAATAGTATGCTATCTTCTATTCTGTTTTGTTATGTACATATAAGGCATAAGGTTGGAATGATTAAGCTTGAGACCATCCCTGTTATATTGTTTCCAATTGTGTTGAAACTTCTCTTTTGTGATATAGAAATAGATAATAGAGATGGTTGATATTAAGCTCTTTTTATCTCTTGCCTGGGTATTTATGTCTCTGCTTTTGCTTGCTGTTTTGTCCATTGTTTGCAAGTGTTCCAATATTTGCAGTGTTCCAATATTTGAGAGGCTGCCATGAAGAAGAGAAGTAAGACAACAAACAATGGATGGAAAATAATCAAGGAGAGAAGCAACCTAGAACTGAGGAAAGTGAGGGCAAATTAACCAGTGGAAAAAGCTTGCCTTCAGAACTTATGGGTGCTCCATCACTGGAGATTTTAAGAAGAGACTGGATGGCTACTTCTCTGGAATACTATAGGGTTTCCTGCTTGTGCAGGGAATTGGACTAGAAGACCACCAAAGTCCTTTCCAATTCTGTTATTCCATTAAGTTAACTATTATTTTAATGTTTGCCATTGTTTAATAAACAAATATCAAGTTATATACTTGCTAGTTGAGTAGAGAATTGTGTGTTCTTGCTCTGATCTGGATGTAGGGATTGACCTGGAATGTGCCAGGTGGGAACCAAACTGGAAGTTATCCATAGTAATTTCCCAACACAAACAAACATATCTTGGATTAATACAGTTCTGAGGTTAGGGGTTTGAAAAGTAAATATTTAATGTATAATTCTCAGGTATAAATATTTGGTTTCTCCAAGACAAAGTCATAGTTATATAGAGAAGAAACATTTTGTTGTCATTTTTCTCAATAATTCATCTCTTATCTTTTCTTTCCAAATTTGCATTTCATGCTATAATACCTAGCTTTTACTTACCAGTAAGAAATCGGGATTTGAAAAAATGGCTTGAAAAGTTGACGCAGAAAGCAAGGGAATAGACTGGGAATTAAACCACACATTTGGATGTAGTTGTTTGTGGCCTAATCCTAGTTAAAACCAGCACATAAACATAAACATAAATAAATAAATAAACAAACAAACAAACAAACAAACAATAAATAATAAATAAATAAATAAATAAATAAATAAATAAATAAATAAATAAATAAATAAATAAATACTGGCTGTAGACAAAACAACTTATTGACTGTTGAGAGCAAATGAAGCAGGCAACTCCTGCTTCTGAAACTTTGCTCACTGCTGTTATTTGCAAGCTTCAGTGCCTTTCTCTGCTCTCAAGCTTGGTCTGTGCATTAGCATTATGGCAAGATGAACACAAGACAAACAAGCAGGTGTCTGGCTGACCTTTAGCTAAAATCTTATTCAGGTTGTTTCCCTTTCTTTTGGTAATGCCATAGTGATGGCCATGTGGAAGGGAAAAAAAGATGCCAAATTTGTAATAAAGAAGATTCAATGCTTTTTATTAAAAGAAAAGAATGACACTACAGTTCATATTTTATATCGGATGCTGGAACTTTAAAGTCTTGATTATAGTGGCTAGAAAAATGTTTGTTGGTTAATGAGGAGTCCTGTACAAAAGCTCTCCCTACTGGTTTCTTTCCTTTCCACCAATTAGGAACTGGTTTCTTTCCTTTCCACCAGTTAGGAGCTTCCTAAGCATCCATACAAAAATACTTGAAAAAGTTTCCTGAGGATTTGGAGTGCATTGTTTTGAACAGGCATTGTTTTGAATATGATGTAGGAGCCTGCTATGGCAGTGGAATGATTAATGAACTGAAGTTTATTTCAGATAAGTTCTTTAGCAAGAACTTCTCTTAAAAGATCAAGTTTTTAGCTTGGGTATCTTCAACAGGTAGTCCAACAGGACTACTTCTCCAAATAAACAAATAAACAATTAAATAAGTGTGGGAAATAAATGTATTTCTAGTATCCTTTGTGCTTATACAGCACTCCCAGCTGTTGTTATGCCTACTGGCTTTTTATATCTACTGGCTATATTTTCAGAGTTAGCTGCAGCTCCACTGTTTCATCTAATGTTTCCCTCCATTGGTATCAACATTTTGCAGAGAATATTAATTCTATTATTCCTAATAATGTGCATGTGCGTTTTTACCAATGTTTAGTTAAAGCTCATAATAAAAACTGCATGCGGGCTACAATGCTTGATGTGCAAATTCCCCCTGAAGATGCATTTGTACTCGACAGGAATACACAAGTGTTGTTTCACTCTGCTGGAAAATTGCAGGAAATCAATTTTTATTATTTATAAAAGCTCTCTGTTAATTTCCTCTTCGTATCGGTATGTGCTTTTATTTGCTACTGCTGTGATTCTTGGTTCTTCTCTCTCCAGCATTGGTCAAATGCACCCCATGGCATTCTACTACAGATGTCCACATCTGCCCAATAGTGGTTTTCCCTGTATGGCCAGTATGGTGAATGTCTTTGCATTCATTTTTGGGAGGAGAAAATTTGAAAAGACCTGTTAAACTTTTTAACATTTTTGGCTTGAAGCCACTTACTAGCCAATGAAAAGTTAGGGGACAAGTAGAAAAGATGCAAACTGTTTTTTTTATTGTAGACTTTTAAAAACAAAAAAATATTTGGAATCCACTGCAAGTTTTCTATGTCTGTTTGAAATGCTTCCCTCTCCTATGACACACATACACACATATACATATATTTCAACCCATCCTTATTTTCTGAGACTTCTCCCATACAGGTTTAAAGAACTGAATTTCAAAGCACCCATATTCATGATTTTAAACATTTTATTAGTACATGCATAAGACATGCAGTATAATAACTGAAACCCTAAAAATCAATGTGTCATATAATTAACTCCTTCCTCCAAGTAGCATTAACATTGTCATTCAAATTTCATAGCAATCGCAATAGCAATGATTAGGAGACCATTAAAGAATCAGTTAACTATAATTATCTTGGAATAAAAACATATTAGTGTGGCACCTGGTTCTTTCCTTAATGATATTCAATCTGATCTCCTAAATTAGAAGATTTTATAACCTCAGCACCACAACTGGGAAATCTGTTTCTTAGGTATTATTCTCATGGAGAAATAAAGCCAATCTTGGTTTTAAAACTAATGCAGAGTTGTTGAGAGAAGAACTCAAATGATTCAGAAGATATCAACACTATTTCTTAAAGTATTATTTCATGTGAACTAAGTGGCATGAGAGTAGGGCGATTCCTTTTGTTCTTTTGCTAGGCTAGTTTGGCATCAATAAGAAATAAAATGAGATGTGATGCATTCACTTTTTTCAGGATTTTTAAATTGTAGACTGCAATCCCAAGGAAATTATGAAGCAGGTTATGATCTGAGGAAGGGATGGAGGGTGAGGAATAGGTAGACACAAGCAGATATGAACACTTGTATTAGGGCTGTCCCAAAGATCCTTTTTTCATGAGGCAACTGGGCTTTCTGGTTTTTCTTTGAGGACATTTCGCTTCTCATCCAAGAAGCTTCTTCAGCTCTGACTGGATGGTGGGGGAAGTGGTAGGGGAACCATCCAGTGAGAGCTGAAGAAGCTTCTTGGACGAGAAGAAAAATGTCCTCAAAGAAAAACCAGAAAGTCCAATTGCCTCTTGAAAAAAAGCACCTTTGAGATAACCATGACCTGGATGACAGAGAATCTCCATAGACATGTGTTAGGGTTGTAACTTGCTTCTGTCCCAATGCTAACCTCTTTAAAACTAAGTATTTGTTGGTTAGTGGTGATAGTTGGGGACTATCACAGAAAATTATCAAATATCATTGCAATTTTAGAGAATCCCTGATTCAGTGCCAGGATGGCCTCAGAGATTAGATCCCATTGTACAAGGCAGGGTGGGGATATCTATTGAGATAGTGAGTTATATATATATAAAATAATAATTTTGGAGATACTATCTGAATTAATTAGATTTCTATTACTCAGATTTTCTCATTCTTACTTGTTTTCTCATATGCGGTTTTTTTAATGCTTTTTTTTAAAAAAACCCTTTATTAAGAGGTATATCAGTAAGCTGCTTGCCTTTTTACAGGTGTTTCTGAATTCTGCCACCAATAATATAATTAAGTAATTTATTACTAAATTATGATAGACAGTTCAATCATAAACCAACCATTTCACACATTCTGCACCTGGGTCCTAAGTTTCAGGAGGCCAGGACAATATATATATATATATTTTCCCACGTGGTGCTTTTAAAGTTGCAGCAACGTTTCAGCAGAATCTCATCTGCCATCATCAGGCTTCTGTATGGTGTTTCTCTGTGAGTCAGACTTTTACAGTGGTTTCAGATTTAAATTTGGGGAAGCCTATTGCTGTGTCAGAATGGTTTTTTCTTCCTCCTGATTGGTTGAGAGTCTTGGTCTGTGTTTATTGGTCTTGGAGTTTGCTGTGTTCTGCTACTAGTATCTTCTGTCTGTTTTTTTTTTTGGGGGGGGGGCTCTTTTTGTATCTTGATTGGCTGGCAACATTGTGTTACTTTATTGGAGGCCTTTAGTGCAGCTGGGCTTTGGGTAAATGGACAGCTATCATTCGTTAGGAAGCTGGGTTTCATCTGGGTGCCTGGTTGGGGTGTGTTTGAGCTGGAGGTATCAGGGGGGATCTGTTTGTGCCCAGGTGTTTGTCTGGCTTGTGGTGTGGAGATTTTTTTGTTTGTGAGTGCAGGCTTCCAAATGATTGACAGTCTGGTGGAATCATCTCTTCTGTTCATGCTTTCTGGTCTTTTTTCAATCTCTATGGCTTCTCTGATGATTCTGTGGCTGGGATTTTCTATGGTGGCTAGGGTTTTGGTGCTATTGAAGTTGATGTTATGACCTGTGGCTTCCATGTGTTGGACGAGTGAGGAAGTGTGTTCCAGCTTTTTGACTGCATTTTTGTGTTCATCCAGGCGGATGAATTTAGTTAGTCCAGCCTAACTAAATTAAATACAGATGAAGCTGATAAAATAAGACACCAAGTTACCAACATTCTATGCACAAGCAAACCACCCAAAAGCAACTTACAGCAAAATGAAATTAAAGTGCTACAAACCCTGAAAAGAGACAGCAGCATAATCATCCTCCCAGCAGATAAAGGGAATGCCACTGTGGTAATGGACAGAAAAGACTATGAAACTAAATTGACAGACCTACTCCAAGACTCCACATACAAACCCATAAACACAAACCCAACCACATATCTGGAAAAATTAACCAAGAAGAAAATTATAACCAGCCACATAAGCAAAGAGATCCAACACACGATCATACCCAGAGAGAAATCTTCCAGATGCCCCAAACTATACGGCCTCCCAAAAATACACAAAGAAGGCACACCTCTCAGACCCATAGTCAGCTCCAGAGGAGCACCACTACAAAACCTGGCTAAACACCTAGCAAAAGAGCTACAGCCCCATGCTGAAACAGCAGCTTCTCATGTGCAAAACTCATACCACTTCTTGGAAATGATCAAAGATCTACACGTGGAGCAAGAAGATCTGCTTGTAAGTTTTGACGTGGTTTCACTATTCACTCAAGTCCCGATAAAAGAGACCCTCGAAATCATCAAAAATAAATACCAACCAGCTAAACACCTCATAGAACTAACAGAACACTGCTTAACCAACACATATTTCATATACAAAGGACAAAGATACAAACAAATTGAAGGAGCCCCCATGGGATCACCACTGTCACCTGTCATTGCAAACCTGTTCATGGAAGAATTCGAATCCAGAACCCTGGCTAATGCCATACTCAAACCCAAACTATGGTTAAGATATATCGATGACACATTCGTGATTTGGCCCCATGGACAAGAAAACCTAAACAACTTCCTAACACACCTAAACAGCGCACACCCCAAAATCAAGTTCACCATGGAAACAGAAACAAACAAACAACTACCATTCCTAGAAGTACTAATCTACAAGAAAACAGATGGCACACTAGGACACACCATATACCAGAAGAAAACACACACCAACCGCTACCTCAACGCCCAATCCCACCACCACCCAGCACAGATAAACTCCGTGGCCAAAACACTAATTACTAGAACCAAACGCCTGGCAGACAAGACACACATTAAGACTGAACTATGCACCCTGACTAAAATATTGACAGCCAACGGCTTCCACAAAAGCAAAATCACCAACTTGATCCACAAAAGCACACTGAGACATAATAGAGACCCAGAAGATGAACAGACCCGTGGAACAGCTGTCCTGCCCTACATAAGAGGCACTACAGACAAAATTAGTAAGATTCTATACAGACACCACATCAAGACTGCCTTCAAAACAGACAGAAAAATAGCAGCCATCCTCAGGAACCCCAAAGACAAAATTGACCTGGAAAACCAAGGCATATATGAAGTCCCCTGTGCCTCATGCCCAGCCACATACATTGGACAGACCAATAGAAGAATAAGCACCCGCCTGGATGAACACAAAAATGCAGTCAAAAAGCTGGAACACACTTCCTCACTCGTCCAACACATGGAAGCCACAGGTCATAACATCAACTTCAATGGCACCAAAACCCTAGCCACCATAGAAAATCCCAGCCACAGAATCATCAGAGAAGCCATAGAGATTGAAAAAAGACCAGAAAGCATGAACAGAAGAGATGATTCCACCAGACTGTCAATCATTTGTAAGCCTGCACTCACAAACAAAAAAAATTTCCACACCACAAGCCAGGCAAACACCTGGGCACAAACAGATCCCCCCTGATACCTCCAGCTCAAACACACCCCAACCAGGCACCCAGATGAAACCCAGCTTCCTAACGAATGATAGCCGTCCATTTACCCGAACCCAAGCTGCACTAAAGGCCTCCAATAAAGTAACACAATGTTGCCAGCCAATCAAGATACAAAAAGAGCCCCCCCCCCCAAAAAAAAAACAGACAGAAGATACTAGTAGCAGGACACAGCAAACTCCAAGACCAATAAACACAGACCAAGACTCTCAACCAATCAGGAGGAAGAAAAAACCATTCTGACACAGCAATAGGCTGCCCCAAATTTAAATCTGAAACCACTGTAAAAGTCTGACTCACAGAGAAACACCATACAGAAGCCTGATGATGGCAGATGAGATTCTGCTGAAACGTTGCTACAACTTTAAAAGCACCACGTGGGAAAATACCCGAACAAAGCTGAATGCCAGACATGTAAGTACCCGCGAAAACTTAAGAAAACAAATATCAAACCTCTACGGGGAGGGAATAAACAACCAGATCAAAACCTACGAGAAACTGGAAATTAAAAGAGCAGTAATACTATGTGACCTCCAATTCCTACGCAGCTGCAGAGACAACAATACTACACCAACCTGCTTCAAATTAACATTTCATCAAAGCACAGCAGCCACTAAACGTATCCTGAAAAGAACTGAAATGGCTCTACTAAGGAACGAGCTCCACAGTAAGAGATTCCAATTAGATCAGTTAAACAAAGATTTGCTAGCACTACACCTGGAATTGAGCAGCAAAATCCACCCTCTACTTTGGGACAAGATAAAACAACTTACAACTTGGAGAGCTGAATCTGCAAACATTTACAAACAGGAAAAGCTCTTGAACAAATTAAAGAAATTAGAACATGACAAGAAAACCCCCAACAACTCACAACAACACCTAAAACAATTAGTGTACAATGTTTCCAACAGAGAGCTCACCAAAACAGAAACAGAAGTCCTAACCAAAGGCTTCAATTATGCTATAGCACCCCAAAAAATCCCCACAAAATCCATCATATGTGCAGTAGAGTCCAGCCTAACTAAATTAAATACAGATGAAGCTGATAAAATAAGACACCAAGTTACCAACATTCTATGCACAAGCAAACCACCCAAAAGCAACTTACAGCAAAATGAAATTAAAGCGCTACAAACCCTGAAAAGAGACAGCAGCATAATCATCCTCCCAGCAGATAAAGGGAATGCCACTGTGGTAATGGACAGAAAAGACTATGAAACTAAATTGACAGACCTACTCCAAGACTCCACATACAAACCCATAAACACAGACCCAACCACATATCTGGAAAAATTAACCAAGAAGAAAATTATAACCAGCCACATAAGCAAAGAGATCCAACACACGATCATACCCAGAGAGAAATCTTCCAGATGCCCCAAACTATACGGCCTCCCAAAAATACACAAAGAAGGCATACCTCTCAGACCCATAGTCAGCTCCAGAGGAGCACCACTACAAAACCTAGCTGAACACCTAGCAAAAGAGCTACAGCCCCATGCTGAAACAGCAGCTTCTCATGTGCAAAACTCATACCACTTCTTGGAAATGATCAAAGATCTACACGTGGAGCAAGAAGATCTGCTTGTAAATTTGACGTGGTTTCACTATTCACTCAAGTCCCGATAAAAGAGACCCTCGAAATCATCAAAAATAAATACCAACCAGCTAAACACCTCATAGAACTAACAGAACACTGCTTAACCAACACATATTTCATATATAAAGGACAAAGATACAAACAAATTGAAGGAGCCCCCATGGGATCACCACTGTCACCTGTCATTGCAAACCTGTTCATGGAAGAATTCGAATCCAGAACCCTGGCTAATGCCATACTCAAACCCAAACTATGGTTAAGATATATCGATGACACATTCGTGATTTGGCCCCATGGACAAGAAAACCTAAACAACTTTCTAACACACCTAAACAGCGCACACCCCAAAATCAAGTTCACCATGGAAACAGAAACAAACAAACAACTACCATTCCTAGATGTACTAATCTACAAGAAAACAGATGGCACACTAGGACACACCATATACCAGAAGAAAACACACACCAACCGCTACCTCAACGCCCAATCCCACCACCACCCAGCACAGATAAACTCCGTGGCCAAAACACTAATTACTAGAACCAAACGCCTGGCAGACAAGACACACATTAAGACTGAACTATGCACCCTGACTAAAATATTGACAGCCAACGGCTTCCACAAAAGCAAAATCACCAACTTGATCCACAAAAACACACTGAGACATAATAGAGACCCAGAAGATGAACAGACCCGTGGAACAGCTGTCCTGCCCTACATAAGAGGCACTACAGACAAAATTAGTAAGATTCTATACAGACACCACATCAAGACTGCCTTCAAAACAGACAGAAAAATAGCAGCCATCCTCAGGAACCCCAAAGACAAAATTGACCTGGAAAACCAAGGCATATATGAAGTCCCCTGTGCCTCATGCCCAGCCACATACATTGGACAGACCAATAGAAGAATAAGCACCCGCCTGGATGAACACAAAAATGCAGTCAAAAAGCTGGAACACACTTCCTCACTCGTCCAACACATGGAAGCCACAGGTCATAACATCAACTTCAATGGCACCAAAACCCTAGCCACCATAGAAAATCCCAGCCACAGAATCATCAGAGAAGCCATAGAGATTGAAAAAAGACCAGAAAGCATGAACAGAAGAGATGATTCCACCAGACTGTCAATCATTTGGAAGCCTGCACTCACAAACAAAAAAAATTTCCACACCACAAGCCAGGCAAACACCTGGGCACAAACAGATCCCCCCTGATACCTCCAGCTCAAACACACCCCAACCAGGCACCCAGATGAAACCCAGCTTCCTAACGAATGATAGCCGTCCATTTACCCGAAGCCAAGCTGCACTAAAGGCCTCCAATAAAGTAACACAATGTTGCCAGCCAATCAAGATACAAAAAGAGCCCCCCCCCCAAAAAAACAGACAGAAGATACTAGTAGCAGAACACAGCAAACTCCAAGACCAATAAACACAGACCAAGACTCTCAACCAATCAGGAGGAAGAAAAAACCATTCTGACACAGCAATAGGCTGCCCCAAATTTAAATCTGAAACCACTGTAAAAGTCTGACTCACAGAGAAACACCATACAGAAGCCCGATGATGGCAGATGAGATTCTGCTGAAACGTTGCTACAACTTTAAAAGCACCACGTGGGAAAATACCCGAACAAAGCTGAATGCCAGACATGTAAGTACCCGCGAAAACTTAAGAAAATATATATATATATATATATATATATATATATATATATATATATATATATATATGTGTGTGTGTGTGTGTGTGTGTGTGTGTGTGTGTGTGTGTGTGTGTGTGGATCTTTGGTTATTCGGGTTTTCTCCCGCGTAAGATTGGAAGTATCTAGGCAACGTTTCGATGAAGTCTCATTCATCATCTTCAGGCTTGGTCTTCAGCTCTGTGCTTCTCATTCACTCTGAGAAGCACAGAACTGAAGACCAAGCCTGAAGATGATGTATGAGACTTCATCGAAACGTTGCCTAGATACTTCCAATCTTACGCGGGAGAAAACCCGAATAACCAAAGATCCACATACAAATACCCGCGAGAACCTCAGAAAACATATATATATATATATATATATCAAAACTTGACAACTTTAAGACTTGTGGGATGGCAGATGAGATTCTGCTGAAACGTTGCTACAACTTTAAAAGCACCACGTGGGAAAATACCCGAACAAAGCTGAATGCCAGACATGTAAGTACCCGCAAAAACTTAAGAAAACATATATATATATATATATATATATATATATATATATATATATATATATATATCTCAAAACTTGACAACTTTAAGACTTGTGGACTTCAACTCCCAGAATCCCTCAGCCAGCATAGCTTGGAGACCCCTAATATAGAGGTAAAGCAAAAGGGGACCCGAGAAATAAGTCCAGAATCTGGACTCTCTCACTGATGAGTACATTAGTCATTAAAGCGAATGCATCTTCATTCTAAAATAGAAGAATATTCAGCAGGAATATTATTTTCATTTTTAAAAAAAACATTCACTCATTCAATCATTCATTTATTTTGTATTAGTCTTGTTAATGGGAAGCCAGTTACAGTTTGAATTATTTAAGCAGTTTCGGGAATGGCAGTGAAAGACAGAGCAAAACATATTTTATGGTTTGTTCAAGGCTAGGCATTTACCCTGCATTTAATCTATCTTTCACTTATGACTTCACCTTTCTTTCTTTTCCTTGCTAATTACACAGAGGACCTCATTGAACTTATGCCTCCTAGGAGGAGTGTAAGCACATCCTCTCTGACATACTGCATATTAATCTCTTTCCCATCATTTATCCATCTCATTTTGTTATTTCTCCTTACTATTTAAAACGTTCTACATAATATTTCATGTTACTCACCCTATATTGGCTTGCCTGCATTTTTTTTCACTTTCACAACTTAATTGTCCTAAGCCACTGAAATCCACCCAAACCAAAGCAACTAAGATATAGAAGAGATGATGACTGCAGTAGCCATAATCAGGTTTAGAAACTGTACTATTCTTGGACAAAATCAGTCATGTTGCTTAAAAGTTATGTTACCATAGCATGCTCATCCCAAACGGCCACTAACAGCCTTATTGAAACTCTTTATAAATAGTTTTGGCAAGAAGCCATTCCTCTAACTGGGTCAAACTTCATCTTCTGGGAATACAAAGTCCAGGAAATTCCTGATTTCCCATGAACTCTTGAACAAGTAGATGTTAGTTTTACCCAGCAGGTAATTAGGGAAGCTCTTAAAAAAAAAATCCTAAAACTAGTGATAAGTAATCTTTATTGAAGGCAGCTTTAATAAAGCCATATGAAAGGATTCTAGCAATTACTGTGCTTACAAGTGTGGGAAGCGCTGCCCCCTTCTAGAGAATGAAATATTTTGGGGAATATTAAAAGAGGTGGAATATTATATTTCCCCAAAGGAGAAATTGAGAAAATGTTTTTTTTTTCATCAAGCTAATTTGTCAGCTGTCCCAGAACCACATGCTGATTCTGCTCATCAATAAATGGAATCCTTCTTTCCAATCAGCCTCCATTTTATTTCCTATGCCTTTTTCCCAGCTTGGAACTGAACCAGATAGATTTTTTTTTTTTCCTACACAAGCAACCCCTGTGTAATGCGTGAATCTTTCTGGTCTCTTCTCTCCCATATAATGGATCACCTGGCCCTCTCTTTTATATGAGTGGGTGGTTTTCATTAGAAATGCTTCCTTTTACAACTGTGAGATTTGCCATTGTGCTGGTTTTAATTGACAGGAAAGGTAGACAGGATGCAGTGAGCATTGCAAGTGATGGAAGGAAAAACAAACAAACAAGAAAAACCACAACAAAACCAGAATACCTGTGCTCCTAATACTAATGCACAAGATTATTTGACAGCTTTTCAATAGTCTCCTTTTTGGCAAACATTCTTCCCTTGAGAATGAGCTTTATCAATCCCAGTTAAGTATCACTTTCCCCACCAATATGGCCTGTGCTAGGATAGTGATGCTAGATTCGTTCAATTAAACAATGCCATCTATTGGGATCCCAGAATTGTCCTCATCTGTTGCAGTGCTTCCCTTCTGGAATGAGATTCTTGTTGACATATGAGTTGCTCCCACCCTACTGGAAATCTGGAAAGCCATAAAGATCTGATTGTTCACCCTGGCCTTGGGTTAGCAGAGAGGCCCTACCTGGATTGCATGTAGATATGGTTGACTAGATTTAACACTGGTTCTTTTATTATTTTGCAATTATTGTATTATGTTCTTATGCTGTCACTTTTACAGCATGCTATCCAGAGTTGGTTGTAATCAGATAATGCCTAAATTGAATAAATTAATAGCTGTGGACCCTAACAGATGCAATTATCTGGAATCCACCCAGAAGTGAAAATGACTCAATTCAGTAGGACTGTGTTGCAGATTTCCCAAGAGAAATCAGGATCTTTGCAGGATCACATTGAGGATTTGCAGAATATCAGTGTGTTTCTTTTCATCACAAGGATAAGGAAAGAAAATGGAAAGGATAGAGGCATGGTGTAATGAGAAGGAGGCAGGATGATGGTGTACTAAGAGAGTCTTTGCAGAAACATAGAGGGACCTAGCCTTAGAAAATTGAGGAGGAATGACAGCAAGGAGCAGGTACTATTGCAAAGAGTGTGTGGAGAATAAGCCAGAAGCATCAATAGTATGAGGGAGAAATGTTGAGGTGTGGGCCTTGCTGAAGTATGAATATCATGCCATCCTGAAAACACCACGTCTCTTATATCATCAGTAACATTATTGTCTTCCACTCATCACCATCTAGAGAGATATTCCACCCGGTATACATAATTTGCTATCATTCTTGTGGGTACAAATGAAATGATGTATTCTTATTTTTCTTATGCTAGCTAATAATAGTCAGGCAAGATATCCAAACAGAAAATATATCTATCCACCAGATCCCCATTTCTTCTGGCATACTACTTTTTTTGTGAGGGAACTTGTTTACTTCTATCCAGTGAGTGAGGAACAGATATTATGCAGTAGAATTATGAGCAAAGTAATATTATTTTCTGCTATGAACCAAAGTGAAACCAACAAGATTATTATATGGCATTCACCTGCACCACACCCTCTTCTCAATGAAAACAACAATAACAACTTTTTGTCATTGTCCAGCTATGAACAAATGAATCAAGAGTTCCATAGGATCAGGTTGCACTGGAAGGGTTGAAAAGCAAGTGGATGCTAACATCCAACCATTTTGGAGTCAGAAAGATAGGAGTTATAAATTCCAAGAAACAGTGTGAAATAAATAGAAGGATAGAATTGGTGGTATCCATCAGCATGATTACCTTGTTTTGGCAGGTGAGAAGAATTTGGTGGTATGGATCTATGAGAATGGATGACCAATGAATTGATCTTCCCTTTGTCTTGAATGCCATTGTCATCATCATCGTTATCATCATCATCATCATCATCATCATCATCATCATCATCATCCTAGCCATTGTTTCTCCACTGCAGGATGAAGGCCTCTCTCACATGTTTCCAATCAATATAGTCTTGAGCTTTCATTTGCCAATTGGGCCTGCAATGCTTGCTGATGTCTTTGCTCTGTCTTCTTTTAGGTCTCTCTCTCTTTTAAATTAACAAAAGTTATTGTACTCCAAAGATACATATTTTTTCTCCATAGACATCCATCATACACTGTAACAAAAAAAAAATGAAATAAAAAGAAGAAAGAAAGAAAGAAAGAAAGAAAGAAAGAAAGAAGGAAGGAAGGAAGGAAGGAAGAAGGAAGGAAGGAAGGAAGGAAGGAAGGAAGGAAGGAAGGAAGGGGAGCCAGGTTGGGGAAGAAGAGAAGAGGAAGAGGAAGGGGAAGCTGTGTACATGAAAATAAGAAAATAAATTAAATCTAACGCAGAAGGAAAGAGGTCATTTGTGTGTGTGTGTGTATGTGTGTGTTTTTTGGAACTTCAGCAGAAGAACTGGGAAGCTTCTGATCTGAAGAGAGGAGAAATTTCAAGGAGTTTTCATTTTAGATGAATGTGGGTTTGTGTATATGTGTGTGTATTTTCATTCTCCCCCCCCCCACATTTAATTAGAGTGAGGGGGAAGCCTATCGCCAGCCAGTGAGGGTCTGAGGGAAGCTGCTCATGATGAGAAATTTATAAGAAGCCCACCCAAGGGTGATTGGAGCAGCGCTTCCAAAGGATGCTTTTTATAAAGTGGAATCATTCTATGGAATCCATTATATATATTCTATAAATGTATCGGTGTGCTTCCTGTTTATGTATGTTTGTTGCAAAGCATGACTGGGAGAGAAGGTAAAAGCCATTTTCCACCAAGCAAAGATGTAATCCACCATTGACAGGCATGTTGCTGCCTTGACTTTCCTGGTTCATGATATAAACATGGTCTCTAACTGACCCGCAAGACTAGCCAAATGCTCAAGAAAATCTATGTCCTAAATAGAATATTACTCTTGAAGACACAACCAGAATTTTTGGTTACTTCATTGCTACAGACTAATATGATTCTTTCAACCTTGCAAGCCTAATGATACATTTGAGTAATGTTACCCAGAGCATAAATCTGTATCATAAAATATGCTTTGTGAAGCTGATAGGAGATACGCAAATGGTCAGTTACGACCAGTCCCATTGATTTTTTTTCTTGCACAAGAATTTGCTAAATGTGTCATATTCCATTATGTGCATGTGAAAACTGTAAAGCAATTGATTTAAACATATTCTGTTTTATGGTACTTTGTCTTCTATAAAAAGGCAGATGCGGGGAATAAGAATGTACATATCTTCAAAAATCCACTTTGTTCTACTATTCACTTTTTGGTAGTTGAACTAAATCTAACATTCTTTTGAAAAGATTTTTTTTAAGATTCAAAACAATATACTGTAGTGTATAAAGTGACTACAGGATTTCCTTCAGCTTTACTTAGCTTTTTGAAAGCAAAGGCATCACAATCTTTGCATTGACTTTACTCTTTCACTGGAACTTTCTTTTGTGTAATTGTGAAATGCCATCTCATTGGTGCTTACCACAAACATATACCAATGTTGTTTGTGCTCTGGCTTTGGATGTTCTTGAAAACAAAATTGTGATAAAATTATTTTACAGTTCTAATTAGGAGTAAAAAGCACATACACAGAGATGCCAACTTTTGGAAATGAGAATTAGGGAGGATTTTCAAATAACACCAAATTTTGCTTTTGCTGGTCAGAAGGTCGCAAAAGGGGAATCACATGACCTGAAACGGTCCATAAATATGAGTCAGTTGCCAAGTGTCCGAATTTTGATCACATGACCAGGAGGGACCCTACAATGGTTGTTACCAAAGTGTGAAAACTCAGCCATGAGTCACTTTTTTTCAGTGGGGGGGTGGTGGTCCTTGGTGCCCTTGTAACTTCAAACGCACACCAAACGAACCGTTGTAAGTCGAGGGCTAACCCCTACCTTCCAAAACTATCCGGGCAGCAACATGAGAAACCATACCCCCCCCCATCCCACGTGTCTAGATTCTTTGCGTGACAACACCCTCTGTTGCACAACCCCTTTGGTAAGCACAACTTTTGTCGTGCATTTCGGGGGTAAGGGGCGCGCCAATATCCTTTTCCATCTCTTCCACCGTGTGTCCCCCTGGCAGTCGTGGAGAAGGAAACGGGTTGACAGGGCGAAGTGGAGGGGGGCGGGGAAGGACGCGCTTCTCCGTGGCTGGAGCGGAGCCCTCCGCGCGAGGCCTCTCTCCGCTCGCCGCCCTTCGAAGGCCGGGGGAGGTGGAAGCACCTTTCCCCGCAGAGACGGGGTAGCGGTTCTCCCTCTGGGGAAAGAAAATGGTCGGCCGAAGGGGGAGGAAGAGTCGCAGAGGAGGAGGAGGAGGAGGAGCAACCCGGGCTGGGGGAGGGAACCGAAATCCAGGAACTGCTTCATGGAAAGCGGGGACGGGGAGAAGCGGCAGTAGAAATCCACCTGCTGAGGGATTGTGTTCAGCGGGGAGACGCTCCTTAGCAGGTCCCGTAGCAATCTCATGTGACTGCAAACACTAGGTCAGCTAGCTCACACACCGCATGCGCATACAGCTGGACCCGCCGGGCTAATTTTGCTGCTCATAATTTCGGGAGGATAAAGAAAATTATCGTAAGGCGGGAGTTTGGGTTAATTTTCGGGAGCCTCCCGATGAAATCGGGAGTGTTGGCATCTCTGCATACATCATGACTCTCCTTTAGCATATCTAATTTAGCAAGTGAATTTTTCTCCTTGCATAACTGCAATATGCCCTATTTAGTCTATATGTGCTCTTTTTGTGAATGCAATGTGTCAGTTCATCTCTACTTTCTCATTATTGCAAAAAGAAACAAACAAAAACAATAAAAGCAGCAACAAGCAAAAGCAACAACAACAAATGCACAACTTACAATCACAATGGACCCTACAATTTATATTACTAAGTGAATTTTGCCCCATTTTACTTTTTTTTTTGCCACATTTATTAAATGAACCAATGCATTTGTTTAATTAGTAACACAGTTGTTAAGTGAATCTGAGTTAGTTAGAGTTAGAATTCTTTATCGGCCAAGTATGATTGAATACACAAGGAATTTGTCATGGTGCAAATGCTCTCAGTATACATAAAAGAAAAGATACATTCATCGAGAGTCAAGAATCATAAGGTATAATACTTAGACTCTCTGGCTTCCTTATTGACTTTGTTTGTCAGAAGGTCCCAAAAGATTATCCTGTGGCCACAAGACACTGCAACTGTCATAAATGTGAGTCAGTTATCAAGCATCCGAATGTAAACGAAGTGATTATGGGAATGCTGCAATGGTCATAAGCAGTGGTGTGATTCAACCAGTGTAACAACTGGTTCAGTGAGTGCGAGATTCATGTGCTTTGCTGCTCTACATTTTAAAAAAGCCCTTTTCAACTCAATTACTTACCTTCTACCAAAGCCCCTGGGACTAAAACAGCTGAGGCATGGCAAACCGCTCTGCCACGTGAATCAGCTGTGCTAAAAAACCAGGAAATAAAGCACAGGAAAGGGCAGGGGCAAATGGTCGGGTCCAAATGCTCACCTGAACTACCAGTTCACCTGAACCGGTCTGAACCGGTAGAATCCCACCCCTGGTCATAAGTGTGAAAAATGGTCATAAGTCACTTTTTTTCAGTGCAATTGTAACTTTAAATGGTCACTAAACAAACTGTTGTAAGTTGAGGACTGCCTATAACACATTCTCCTGAACTCTTGGCTCCTGCTCAAAGACCAGATGGTATTTGTGGTTTGGAGAGCTTTCGCTCAACATTATGATGTGTTCCTGTTATGTCCCTTCTTCAATAGGGAGGCTCCCCACTTACTCATGCTCTGATAATCTCCCATCTGGACTATGGCAATGTGGTCTACGTAGAGATATTGTTGAAAAGCACCCAGAAGTTTCCATTGGTGCAGAATGCAGCTTCACAAGCAATCTGAAAGGGAGATGGGCAGTTTCTAAATATGATGTATAAATATTGAACAAATAAACAAAAAACAGGGAATTCCAAATCACATTATGTCTCTTCCAAAACAGAGGTGGCTCCATATTGGTCTTTTTTTTAAATGACAGATACAACCAGAATAGGGACATATATGGCAAAAACCTGCCTGAGAATTGTCAACAACTACATTTTCTAGACTGTATCTTCAAATATAGAATTATTTTGAATCTTCCAAAGATCTTGTTAAATTACCTCAGCTACTGTTATTATGATTCTTCTTGAATTCTCCTTGAGACTGGATAGAATTATCCCAAGGTTAGACAATTTGTGATAGTCCACATGTTGGTGAAGTACAACTGCCAGAAGCCTTTGCTGTTGGCATTTCTAACCATGCTGGGAGCTATAATACAGGAACATCTGGAGTGCCATAAATTGCCTGCCTCTGGGCCAGTACATATTTGTCTCCCTTTGTTGCTTTTCAAGCAAAGAATAGAGATAACAATGCAGAAAGCAGCAGAAAAGAACAAGAGAAATGTATTTATTTAAAAGATGTATATGGATCACTCTTAACTCCTCCTCCTCCTCCTCCTTCTTCTTTTTTCACTTCTGTCAGCCTCAACTACTATTAATTGATGCTATAATAAACATAAAACACTGATGATGTTACCCCCGTTTGTAATGAAACATCTGCAAGAAAACCACAAAGTTCATAGAGCACCAAGGACTCCACAATCTTAAAATAGGAAATCCGAAAAACAATAAAACAAAAACTCTGTACCTTAATCATGCTTTTGGGATGGCCCACAGCAGATCAGCTGCCCTCCTTCCATACTATCTATGGATGTAATCCAATCCCAGATGTTTAGTAGAAAAACAGGTTTGAACAGACCTTTCCAAAAGGCTAGAAGAGTGGAGGGCCTGTCAAATCACCAGTGGAGGGATGATCCAGAAAGTAGGGGTGGCCACAGAAAATGGCACAATTTCTCACTAGATGCAACAAGATGGAACATATCCAAGCCTATATGATCTAGTGGGATGTGCAGATATTCTTAGGGAGGAAAAGTCCCACAAATAACCAGCTCCTGTGCCACGTAGGGCTTCTACCATCTTTATGCTTTTTAAAAATAAAGCACAATTGAGATGTATGTTAGAAGATAAGGTATGTATATATTTATGCATGCATATATGTATCTATATCCAGTGGTGGGATTCAATTTTTTTTACTACTGGTTCTGTGGGCATGGCTTGGTGGGTGTGACAGAGGAAGGATACTGAAAATCTCCATTCTCTCCCCACCCCACCAACCTACTTTCCAGCTCTGTTTTCCTGTGCAGGGCAGGCCAATCAACTGGGACTCGGAAGACAGAGAATAGATGGGGGCAGAGCTAATCAGAGGTGATATTTGCTGTGTTAAGTTCTGCGCATGGGTGCAAGGATTGGAGACGAGACGATGAACAGTGAACTTCAACTCTTTATTTAACATTGTGGAACAGAGCACAAACTACGGCAGCAACAGCCCTTTTTATAGGCAAGCTGCTGATCAAATAACCAATAAAAAACGGGAAGCGTTAGTTCCCTTAACCAATGAGAGAGGCCCGCTAATAGCCAATCAGATTCTCCTGAATGGACCAATCAGATGTCGCTATTATCAGCCAATCAGAAGTGCAGGATCAGAACCCTGCACTTTTCTAAAGGTTTTAATAATCTTTATTAAGCACTTTTATTAATTCACTTTTATTAATTCACAACACCCCTTCCCCCCGGGTTCCGTTTAAGGGGTGCAGTAACGTAATCTTTGAGGTAGGCCGGTTGTTTAGATGGTCTGTTAGATTTTCGCTGTCTCCCCGGTACTTGTTTATAATCTTGTTTGGGCGGGACGTTTTCTGGCAAGTAGGTTACCTCCGGTCCTTCATTTAAAAACTCGGTACCGCTAATGTCTTCATTGTCCTCTTGCCTTTGTGAGCTTGCATCTGACGAGGTATCTCTTTGAGGTAAGTCCACCACCCTCTCTGATTCTTCCGAATGCTCACTTCTTCCACTCGTGCTTTCTGTTGTTTCGAACTCGGTCTCCTTGGCATCTCCTCCCCCCTCAGTTTGGAAGTTACCGGAGTTGCAGAAATGAGGTTGCAGCCTCGAATGCAGCTGATCAATATGGCACTTCCATATTCTTCCGTCGCGACTTTTTACTCGGTACAACCTGGGTCCTGTGACTTGGATTACAGTTGCCTCGACCCACAGCGGATCGCCAGAAAAGTTTTTAGCGAAGACTAAGTCGCCTATCTGGAATTCGTGGCATTTCCCACTGGATCCGTGTGGTTTTTCTGGTTCGTACGATGGGTGTAATCGGTCAAGGGGGGAGCGGAGTTTTCGTCCCATTAACAATTCGGCCGGAGTTTTGTTGGTGATGCTGTGCGGAGTGATGTGTTGAAGGAGGAGTATCTGGTTAATCTTATCTTCGATATCACCATAGTCCATTTTATGTAGGGTTTTTTTGACGAATTGTACCATGCGCTTGGCTCTTCCATTGGTCGCAGGATACACCGGCGAAGTTAGCACATGGCGAATACCACGGTCTGCCAAATCCTGTTCAAAACAAAGCGTGGTAAACTGGGGCTCGTTGTCGGATACCAGAACGTCTGGCAGTCCATGGGTTGCGAATAATCTGTCCAATTTCCTGATGACCAATTCGGTTGTGGTACTTTTCATTTCATGGATTTAAAGCCAGTTTGAGTAGACATCCACCGTTACTAGGAATGTGTGTCCTTTAGTAGGTCCCGCAAAGTCAATATGAATACGGGACCATGGTCCCCTGGGTGTTTCCCACTCTGTTGGGGTTGCTTTCGGTGGGGCATTGCTAACTTCCTGGCATTTGCAACAAGTCTTTACCCAGGCCTCAATTTGTTTGTTGATACCCGGCCACCATGCATAGCTTCGTGCGAGCGCCTTCATGTGCACTATGCCGGGGTGGCCTTCATGCAAGGTTTTCAATACCGCTCGTTGCAGCTGCTCTGGGACAACGACTCTATCCCCCAAAATTATGCAGCCTTTCTGTGAAAACAGTTCTGTCTGTCAATTCTTGAAAGGACTGAAGTTGTCAGGGATTTCATCCAGTGGTCATCCTCGCTTGACCCAGCTAAGAACTCACACCAAAACAGGATCGCGTTTGATTTCGATCGCGATATCTCGAGCTGTCAGTGATGGTGATTGAAGTGTTTCAATTTGGAGCGTTGCGACGGTTGGAGCTGGGTCATCAACGGTTTCAGGAAGTGGCGCACGGCTTAGTGCGTCAGCGTGGGGGATGGCTTTCCCTGGGCGTTGTTTCAGTTTATAATTATATGCAGCCAAGAATTCCGACCAGCAAGTCATTCTGGGAGATAATATATAAGGGGTTGGCTTATCCCCCACTATAATCCCCAGCAAAGGTTTGTGGTCAGTGACTATAGTAAAAATTTGCCCATAAATATATTCATGAAATCGTTTAACAGCAGAAACGACAGCAAGACCCTCTTTATCGATTTGACTATAGTTACGTTCAGCTTTTGATAGAGTTCTTGAAAAGTAGGCAACAGGGGCTTCACTACCATTTGGTAACACATGGCTCAAAATGGCACCCACTCTGAATGGTGATGCATCACATGCAATCGTTAAAGGCAAAGTCTCCTTATACTGCATCAAAACAGCGTCTGAAGTCAATAAGTTTTTTACTTGTCGGAACGTGTGTTCCTCTCGGTGTCCCCAGACCCAGGTTGCCTTTTTGTCCAACAGACGATGTATGGGCTCGGCTACGGTCACTTTATGGGGCAGGAACACGTTGTAGAAATTGATAAGGCCCAGGAAAGCTTGGAGATCAGTCTTATTTCAGGGCCTTGGAGCGTTTTTGATTGCCCTAAGCTTGCTATCGGTGGGGTGAATGCCTTGTTTATCGATAAAGTACCCCAAAAATTCTACCTTATCCGCATAGTTGATACTTTTTTTTTTTTTACTTTAAGGCCAGAGTCTTTAAATTTCTGGAGAACTATCCTCAGGCGCTCCCTTAGTATTTCTCTAGTTGGAGCAGCAATTAGAACGTCATCAAAATAAGGTACAACCCCTTTTATACCCTGTAGTAGTCTCTCCATCAAGCTCTGAAAAATTCCTGTGGCCACGCTAACTCCGAATTGGAGTCGGTTGCACTTAAATGCACCTTGGTGCGTAACGATCATTTGTGCCTCTGCCATTTTTTTGTCTACAGGCAGTTGTTGGTATGCCTGTGCTAAATCCAATTTAGCGAAGACTTTTCCACCCCCCAGGGAATGGAGAAGGTGTTGTACCACCAGTACCGGGTAAGCGTTCTGCTGAATGGCGTGATTTAGAGTGGCTCGGTAGTCCTCACAAATTCTTAACGATCCATCCGGCTTGATGGGTGTTACGATTGGGGTTTCCCAGGGAGCGTAGTCGGTTGGTTCTAACACCCCTGGGCTTTCAATTTATCAAGCTGCTTGTCAATTTTTGGTTTAAGGGGAAATGGAACTCAACGAGGCTTAAGGCCGATGGGAGCTACCTTGGGGTTAAGGTTAAATGATATCGGGGTCCCCTTGTACTCACCTAATTTCTCTGTAAAGATGTCCTGGGACTCCCGGATGATGGCCTCTTCCCAGTCGTCACTGTTGGTTTGGTGAATGCCGGCTACTTCAATTCCAAGTGGGGCAAACCATTGGAGGCCTAACAAACTAGGCCGATCCCGGTCGACTACGGTCAGTGATAGGGATGCAGTACAATTTTTAAATGAGACACGGACTTTGCTGGATCCGATGACTGGAATTCGATTTTCCTGATAGTCCTTAAGTATGATTCTTTGGAATCTGAGATCTTGCCACTGAATGGTGGGGATTAATTGTTTAAGGGTCTTCCAGGAAACCATCGAGAGGGACGATCCTGAATCGACTTCCATCAGGCAGGGCTGGTTTTCGATGGCGACCTTCACCCGGATCTTCTTGGCGTCTAATGATGAGGCGTGACCAATTGTAATGGTTTGGTGTGCCTCTTCCCGCTTCGTTGACTGGGCTAGTGGTTTGTTTCTGTAGGAGTGGTTGTTCCATTGGTGGGTTAAGTTTTCTCGATTCACAGGATGACTTCCTGTGGGCTGGCAATAGTTGGTCCCCCTCTGAGGTGGGTTGGATCCTTGCTTGCTTCTACAAACTCTTCGGATGTGACCTCTTTTCCCGCAAACATGGCAGAGCGCGTCGAGGAATTTGCAGTCTGATCGTGGGTGGTTTGCCCCACAACCAGCGCATTGGTACTGTACTCTCTGGTTTCATTGATGGTGTTGGTCTCGTTCAGACCGGAGCCGGTTGACCTCTTCTTCATTGCTTTCTGATGACGATTCGAAGTCCTCATGGTGGGCTGTCATTGCCTGTCCCTCCAGGTGAGGTGAGATTTCGCCAGCGAGTGGGCGGAGCGGGGCGTGGGTGCGGTGCATTCGTGCAGCCGACTTCCTGGTTGCTTCTGCTGCAGTAGTGTCAGCGATGGCATCTGCAAGGCTAATGTTGCCTTTCGCCATCAGCTTACTCTGCACGTGGGGTGCATCTAATCCCAGAATTATTTGGTCTCTCAGGGCCTCTTCAAGGTTGGCGAACCCGCAGAGGCCTCCTAAATTCTGGATATCCGCTATGAAATCCACAACGCTTTCTCCCTTCCACTGGTCTCTTTGATAAAATTCATGCCTTCGAACAAGCGTTGGTACGGTCGGTGCGTAGTGGGCCCATAGAAGGGGCTCGAGGACATCCCAGTCCATGGACTTCACCTCAGCCAGTTTGGCTAGTGCCTTGGCCATCTTAAACATGGTCAGCCCACAGTGAGTTAGGAATACCGCTTGCTTGTTTCCGGTAGTGGCATCCTTCAAGTTGTTAGTCTCCAGAAACATCTGGAATCGTTCCATATATGAGTCCTAGTCTTCTTGTGCCGAGTCGAATGGAGTGGGTGGTATGACGCTGCTAGACATGGTTCAGCCGTTGGTGCGTCTTCAGCCACGTACTCTGTTTGGCGCTCTGTAGTTCTCAGTCAACTCTGACGTCTCCAAATCCCACCCTCGTCGCCAGTGTTAAGTTCTGCGCATGGGCGCAAGGATTGGAGATGAGACGATGAACAGTGAACTTCAACTCTTTATTTAACATTGTGGAACAGAGCATAAACTATGGCAGCAACAGCCCTTTTTATAGGCAAGCTGCTGATCAAATAACCAATAAAAAATGGGAAGCGTTAGTTCCCTTAACCAATGAGAGAGGCCCGCTAATAGCCAATCAGATTCTCCTGAACAGACCAATCAGATGTCGCTATTATCGGCCAATCAGAAGTGCAGGGTCAGAACCCTGCACTTTTCTAAAGGTTTTAATAATCTTTATTAAGCACTTTTATTAATTCATTTTTATTAATTCACAACATGCTGGTTCTCCGAACTACTTAAAATTTCCTCTACCAGTTCTCCAGAACTGGTCAGAACCTGCTGAATACCACCTCTGTCTATATCGCATATTTCTGAATCATCCATCTCCCTCACCTATGTTGACAGGAAAAGGATAAAGACTTTGCATCTAGATTCCAGTGTAACTTTTTTATAAACTATTATTGCAAGCTTTTGTAAAAATCAGGGAAAATGTACACCTTTGAGACACAGGAAACTCTTTCCAGTCTTGCAGCCCATGCCATTCCTTCTTATAATGCAAGGTTTTTATGTATTTTTGACTACATGTTTAAAGTGGAACAACAAAAGACAGGAAGAATAAAGAAAAAAAAAGACCCTAATTAAATATCTACCATTCTATACTATTTTTAGCACTTGCAATCTCTTATGCATCTATTCAGAACTAAGTCTACTTATACACACCTATTAGCCCAATAATAATTTTGATTCTTTATTAAGCACTGCGGAGTATAACCGAACCCTGGCATATAATACCAATAAGCATTTCAAGCTCTTAAAGCAGATCAACCAAGTATTTTTAGTCAAAAACATACCCTCCCCACTGCTCCCTCTCCCCCCCAAAAAAGCTTTTAGCCCTCCTTCCATACTATCTCTTTTCTTCTTTTTAAATGTAACCATCGGAATTTGATTCTCACACCAGGTCATTGCTTTTTTCCCCTTCTTGTCCATGTGTTGAAAATCCTCTTTTATGGAAGCACTATGACATGTATTACAGTCGATTGGACTTCTCATTGTTATGAGCAGAAAGCTTGAAAGGGAAAATCTGAACTTGCTGAACTCTGCTGGGATACCACTTACAATGCCCCTTAGAGGAAAATAACAGCTCTTCCGTCTGTGACATAATATCTTAATTTGAAAAGGCACATTGGGTGACATTTTTTTTTTGACAGTCTGGCACATGTATCATATCTATAGTTGAGTGCTTTCAGGGACTCTTTCTCTCTCTGAGGATTTGTTCACCCCATGAGAGTCTCTATTTATAGCCCTTTGTCCGAATAATATCCATCAGGTTTGCAAGATGACATCATTAGCGTGCCTTAGACTCGGCTGAATGCTTGCAATATCACCTTTTTTTAAAAAAAAAAATTATATTAGGGCATTTTTTCCCCTCTCCAGCACCGAGTTAGATTATTCATCCCCCACAAGGATGTGTCAAAAGACAGCATTAAAGAGTGAAACACTTGAAAGTAATACATAATGAGTGAAAAACCCGAGTCAATAGTACTCTAGCAAAAGAACAGGATTGAGTTGTGTGGGGTTGAGGAAAGGTTGCATAAACTGAACAGAAAGCTGTTTAGGATGGTAGTTTAGGAGAGGGCGCATGCTGTTATCAAATAGCTCAGGAGCACGACAAAAGGAGGAAGTTGTTTTTCGGATGTCCATCCAGTGGTGGGATTCTTTTTTTTTTACTACCAATTCTGTGGGCGTGGTTTGATGGGCGTGGCAGGGGAAAGGTACTGTAAAATCTCCAGTTAGAGGTGCTATTTGCCCTGTTCTCTGAACTACTCAAAATTTCCATTACCGGTTCTCCAGAACTGGTTAGAACTTGCTGAATACCACCTCTGTATCCATCCCATCCAGAGAGCTAGAGAGCAATTATTAAGGGTCCTTATCCGGTGATGAAACAGAAAAAGAGCTGGGCATTCTGGGTAATCTATTTGGCCACTCCCCTCCTGTGAAAGGTGAGAAATGATTGCCACTTTGGTGCTCTCTGAGCTTGTTTGTTTTCTGTCAGACATTTCATTATCCAATAGGTAACATTATCAGGGCTGATGATGAGCACTGATGATGTTGCCTACTTTTGGTAATGAAATGCCTGCAAGAAAAAACCAAAACCAGACAGCAATAAGATCTCTCATTTTATCCCTGAACTGTAAATATTCTTGTTTACTGATTACCATTTTTACAGCTTTCCATCTTTCTGAACTACTCAAAATTTCTGCTACCAGTTCTCTAGAACTGGTTAGAACCTGCTGAATACCACTTCTGTATCCATCCCATCCAGATGGATGAACATCTGGCTTTTCCAGAAGGCCTTTGGGGACTGGAACCACTAGCATCCATATATTGTACTTAACTGATTTAACCACATAGGAAGCCTTACAAAAAGAGTATTTAGGAGTATTTAAATTTGAATATTTAGGAGCCTCCCACCTTCCAAAATTATCAAGCACAGTGATGCTGGAGTAGGTCTATGCTCTGGCAGTTTGACTCCCACCATCGTGTAATGGAGTAAGCTCCCATCACTTGTCTCAGCTCCTGCCAACCTAGCAATTTGAAATCTTGCAAATGCAAGTAGATAAATAGTTACCCCTTCAGTGGGAAGGTAATAGCGTTCTGTATTTTGTCCTACACTCTGCACTGTGGCATGAGGTCATGCTGGACACATGACTGCATAAACATCTTCAGTCAGTGCTGGCTCATTGGCTTACAGAAATGGAGGTGAGCACTGCCCCTAAATTTGACTATGACTAGAGGAATAAAATCTGCAGAGACTCCTTTACCATTTTTGCCTTAACAAAGCACCACTAGTAAAAAAAAAAAAGTTGCTGGAGCTGACTAGGGTTTGTTTGTTTGTTTTTAGCTCCATATTGTCCAAGGGCAGCAGCAATCCATTTGCGTTATTTTTCTGAATTTTTTAAAAACCTTGTTATCTTCCAGAGGAGATCTACACAGCATTTGAGATCACACTGCCTGCAGCCATGCACATGGCATACGTTATATAGTCTGAAATGCTTCAACACCATCACCACCCCAAACAAAAATAACAATATAAAGAGAAACAGGTTGTATTTAGTGTGGACATGGCACCAAGACATTGCCTGGACAGGCCTTTGCTATTGTGAAACAGTTGCTAGATTGGAACTGTTAAAAGCAAGTGCAGAAAATGCAGGGCAGTTGTAGCCTGGGGATGTAGTTTTAGCTAGGTAGAGTCATAAATGTATTGTAGCTTTTGTGTCTTGTTTAGGACAAGACAATAAAACCTTGTCTCACTTCTTGGCAAGTATGTCTTCTAACCTTGTCATGACATCTCTTCTTTTTTTTTTATTAAGGAGTGGATACCTTAATTACTTCTTAAATAAACTCAATCGGCAGTCCATACAAACTGCTCTGGAAAAGCATTCCACATCATTGTCTGCTTTTAGTGAGAGCTTGGAGAAAAATTGGAAGAGTTCTTTAAAGTAACAACTGGGGTTTCTTGGACCAGAGATTGCTATTATTATTTTACCTCTTTTGGAAGGAATAGTACACTTCCTAGCTGCTTTGTAGTGATCCATTTGTAAGGGCAGCAGCTTAGGCTGCTTTATGAGTCATCTAGCTATCTAGCTATTTATCATGTGTCAACAGACAATAGATATGCTGTTATTCTTTTTCTCCAAATGTATATTCTACTTTCATAATAAGTGCCTTCATAAATTGGATTACAGTTTACTTTTTCTTCTTTTTCACAAAATATATCATAACCCTTATAGCTGTTGTATTAACTTTAACACAAATTTACTTAATAGTTGTATTGCAGTTGTTTATTTCCCCCTTTTTAGGATCACAACCCTTCCAAAGTGGGTTACAAAAAATATGAACAATTGTATATAAGCATATGCCATACCTTTTAACAAAACCCCAAGCTTTTAATATCTTTTCTCCAAGCTGTTTGACAATAATGAAACAGGGAGGAGAAAGAAGAGTTCAACCAACAAGTGGCATTCCTCTTTTCTCTTTGGAGATCTTAATTTTGAGCAGCCTGATTGGGTTTTCCAACCTATATTTCTCCTCAGGAGAACTTTATAAGTTTCCATGAAAAATAAGGCCAAAAAGTTACAAGATTTCTAAGGTATAGCAGAATGTCAGTTATCATTCAGAAACTCAAATGGCAGATAGAATAGAGTAGAATAGAATACTTTATTGGCCAAGTGTGATTGGACACACAAGGAATTTGACTTGGTGCAAATACTCTCAGTATACATAAAAGAAAAGATACATTAATCAACAGTCAAGAATCATTGTTGTAACTATGAATCATTCATGTGATTGCAACTATGTATCAGTGCAACTAAGTATCATTCAAGCATTGTAACGATGTATCTTTCTCATGTAAACATTAGACTCCTGTCTCTTCAGTGATCTTTGCCAGGCATGCAAAAGAGAAGGGGAGTTAAACATCTGTCAATACAGAATGATGTTCTAACTGACCTGGATTGTTATAAATCACACACTTCCTGCTAACCTGATATCTTAACTAACCTGAGCTATTATAAATCATGTGTATCCAGTTGACCTAAGCTATTATAATTCATGAATGTCCTGTTTACCCTGGGCTTTGAAGAATTTCACCCCCCTGTGAAAAAGCATAATAAAAGAGCCTGTGCTGAGGCATTCGGGGCGCGCTCATCCCAAGAAACCTCATCTCGTGTCGTTTCTTCCTCCTTCGCTCCCTCTCATGAGGCACCCATCTAATGCGGGATGGCAGATACCGCATTTTGGTGACCCCGACGTGATTCCCTAAGGGGGATACTCAGCGGCACGCCCATATCTTATCAGCTCGGTCGGAGCTGTGCATCGCCAGGCGCCTGAGCGAATTGCACCTCATCGGATCTGAAAGACGGTCTCGACTTTAGTAAGTATGGGTGGAGGCTTTTCTCAACAGCAGAAGGAATTGAGAGAGCTAGTCGCTTCTTCTAAATACTCTGCTAATTTAAAGGGCTTTCCCATAAAAAGGAAATCTATTGCTACGTTATTGGCTTATGTGTGGCAACATTGTCCCAATTATCCAGAGAGAGGGTCCTTAAAAATTTTCCAATTGGCAAAAAATTGGTGAACATCTCCATTGTCCTGCTCGTGCACCTATTGGCTTTTTGGTCACTTGGAGGAAAATTATGGAGGCTTTAAAGGTCCATCAAAAAATAGAAGCAGGGAGTGTGTTTGAATCTCCCCTGCCAAGTTATGATAACTTTTTAATTTTCTCTAACTCAGGCAGAAGCTGCTACATTCCATTCCCATAGGAGTAAAATCCTAGAGGATTAAAAGCTTGTGAAATTTGGCAAATGGATGTAACTTAGTATCCACCTTTTGCCCCATGGAAATATTTGCACGTTTCAATAGATACATATTCAGGATTTATTCTGGCTACTCCTCAAAGGGGAGAAGCTGTAAAACATGTCATCAATTATTCAATTCGTACCTTTGCTTTGCTGGGACGTCCAAAAGAAATAAAAAAAAAAGACAATGGATCTGCCTACACAAGTTCTGCTTTTCAGGACTTCTGTAACAGATGGGATGTAATCCACAAGTTTGGGATTCCCTGCAACAGCTCGGGGGCAGGCTATTAGGCTATTGTGTAATGAGCTCACTTATTTCTGAAACGTGCTATTAATTGGTATTCATTGCGGGAAAAACCCCCGAACCTCCCAGCATTGCAAAATTCTCTTAAACTTTCTCAATCTAACTGGAATTCCTCCTACTTCTGCTGCTTTTCATCACTTTTCCTCCCCCTCACCCCCTCCTAACAGATTGCCAGATCCTGCCTGGCACTTCTCACGAGGGGGAGAGGATACGCTGCGATCTTACTGCCAGACAAAACCACTCTCTGGATCCCTGGTCGGGCAGTAAGACCTTATCATGGGAATTCCTCTGCTACATCTGTATCTTAAAAATCTTTCCTGATATTCTTGCCTATATCTTCTTTGCAATTTCTACCTTATTTCAACAAAACCTATGCTTCCTGTCAAAAGACTATTCGTGTTAAAATCATTTCATTAACAGAAGGCTATTATACTTGTTCCATGAGGGTACATCATGAAAATGCTACCCATAGTTTTCACTCTGTCACTTCTGTTTTATTTTAAAGAACACTCTACCCCTCACTCTTTTGTTTCTTCTTTACTCTTCCTATGGAAAGGAACCTTAAAATCTTTTCCTCTTTTCAATCTAAACATAGGAGGACCTAAATGTCCTTATATTGTATCAAGGGTTTCCCCACTCCACTTAACGTCCTTAATGAATGATCAAGTTAATCTTCATTGTCATTATTGTAATTATTATCCTTTTTCTACTAATTGTATTCCCTCCTCATTTCGCAAATGTTCTACAACTAACTTGTCCATAGCCTCTCTCCTGCTTGTCATGCTTTTATATACCCAAACTCTGATCCTGTCAACAAACGATGCTTCAAAAGAACTGCCCATGACGATCCGCAGAAGCCTCATAGAAGAGATAATATTGCCTGGACTATAACTAACTTTCAAAAAGTTCGTTTAAGTTATACAACCAATTTCTCTTGAATAAAAGACTTCTACCCACCACTTCAATTCAATTTGGCAGACGCACCCACACAACCGGGGGATATCCTGCAATCCACATCACTGCAGGAGGAACTTTAACATCATGACTGAAAGGAATGTATTTTATCCCTGGCAATAATTTTGTTTGAGTTTGTTACACTGGTTTCATGGCATGTATCCACGGGGATGAAATTGTTAAATCCAAATCATTTTTGCATTCAAGTATGGCTTGTGAGTATAACTCTGATGATTTTATATCCCTACAGGTATCCATGGAACACCCCCTCTCTTGCAAAATCGTAGAGGCTTAGATCTGTTATTTTTAAAACAAGGGGGATTGTGTGCTGCGCTTAAAGAAGAATGTTGTTTTTATGCTGATAGCAGGGGGGGGGTTTAAAGGAGAATGTTGTCTTTATGCTGATAGCAGGGGGGGTTTAAAGGAGAATGTTGTTTTTATGCTGATAGCAGGGGGGTCGTGTTGGATTCTATGAATGAATTAGAAAAACATTTAAAAGATAGAGAAAAAGAAAGGTCAAACATGTATAATTGGCATCAAGGTTCGTTTTCTATTTCACCATGGCTTACAACCTTTTTAACTGCATTGGCAGGACCATTAATAATCATTATATTGATATGTATTATAGGACCTTGTTGTTTTAATAGAATATTGCAATTTTTTAAAGATCAATTATCTTCCATGACTGCTGATGTTGATGTGTTATTGCAAGCTCATGTTATGTCTTTAACACCGGATGAAGAACTGTCATTGCTGAGTTACCACTCCTTGGACAACCCTGACGCTGACGGGTCGCACGCCTGCCTAGATGATGGGGACGGAGAACATTTCAGAAAAATAGTTCCTGTCTTCTTGGACAAGGAAGAAAACTCGTCATAAAATAATAAAAACAGAGGAGATGTTGTAACTATGAATCACTCATGTGATTGCAACTATGTATCAGTGCAACTAAGTATCATTCAAGCATTGTAACGATGTATCTTTCTCATGTAAACATTAGACTCCTGTCTCTTCAGTGATCTTTGCCAGGCATGCAAAAGAGAAGGGGAGTTAAACATCTGTCAATACAGAATGATGTTCTAACTGACCTGGATTGTTATAAATCACACACTTCCTGCTAACCTGATATCTTAACTAACCTGAGCTATTATAAATCATGTGTATCCAGTTGACCTAAGCTATTATAATTCATGAATGTCCTGTTTACCCTGGGCTTTGAAGAATTTCACCCCCCTGTGAAAAAGCATAATAAAAGAGCCTGTGCCGAGGCATTCGGGGCGCGCTCATCCCAAGAAACCTCATCTCGTGTCGTTTCTTCCTCCTTCGCTCCCTCTCATGAGGCACCCATCTAATGCGGGATGGCAGATACCGCAAATCATAAGGTACAACACTTAATAATAGTCATAGGGTACAATAAGCAATCAAATCATACTAGGAAATAGTGACAAAGTTATAGTCATACAAGTGACAAAGTTATAGTCATACAGTCACAAGTGGGAGGGGATGGGTGATAAGGAGTGATGAGAAGATTTACAGCAATATTAGTGCAAACTTTCTAACAGTTGAACAGTGTTGAGGGAATTATTTGTTTAGCAGAGTGATGGCTTTTGGGAAAAAAACTGTTCTTGTGTCTAGTTGTTCTGGTGTGCAGTGCTCTATAACGTCCTTTTGAGGGAAGGAGTTGAAACAGTTCATGCCCAGGATGTGAGGAATCTGTAAATATTTTCACAGCTCTCTTTTTGACTCGTGCAGTATAAAGGTCCTCGACTGAAGGCAGGTTGGTGGTAATTGTTTTTTCTGCAGTCCTAATTATCCTCTGAAGTCTGTGTCTGTCCTGTTGGGTTGCAGAACCAAACCAGACAGTTATAGAGGTGCAGATGATAGACTCAACAATTCCTCTGTAGAACTGTATCAGAAGCTCCTTGGGCAGTTTGAGCTTTCTGAGCTGGTGCAGAAAGAACATTATTTGTTGTGCTTTTTTGATGGCATTTTTGATGTTAGGTGTCCATTTTAAGTCATGGATATAGTAGAACCTGGAAATTTGTCTACTGTTAATACTGTGTTTTCTGGTATTGTAAGAGGTAGTAGTATGGGAGGGTTTCTTCTAAAGTCTACCACCATTTCTATGTTTTTGAGTGTGTTCAGTTCCAGATTGTTCCGGTTACACCCCAAGGCAAGTTGTACAATCTCCTGTCTGTATGCAGATTCATCGTTGTCTCAAATGAAACCTATCACTGTTGTGTCATCAGCAAACTTCAGTATTTTAACTGATGGATCATTTGAGATGCAGTCATTGATATATAGGGAGAAGAGAAGTGGAGAAAGCACACAGCCTTGGGGGCAGAGGTGGTATTAAGCAGGTTCTGATCAGTTCTGGAGAACCAGTAGCAGAAATTTTGAGTGGTTCAGAGAACTGGCAAATACCACATCTGACTGGAGATTTTACACTATCCTTTCCCTGCCACGCCCACCAAGCCATGTCCACAGAACCGGTAGTTAAAAAAATTGAATCCCACCACTGCTTGGGAGACCCTGTGCTAATTGTACAGGTATCAGATGTGATTCTGCCGAGCTTCACCTGCTGCTTCCTGTCTGTTAGGAAGCTTATGAACCACTTACAAGTGTTTTCAGGTACCGTTAATTGGTTTAATTTACTTAGAAAAGTGTCTGGAATGATGGTATTGAATGCTGAACTGAAGTCTACAAAGAGGACCCTTGCCTAGGTATTTGGAGATTCAAGGTGTTGTAGGATGTAATGCAGAGCCATGTTAACAGCATCATCTGTCGATCTATTTGCTCAGTATGCAAACTGCAAGGGCTCTAACAGCGGAACCGTGATGGTTTTCAGGTGGGACAGCACAAGCCTTTCAAAGATTTTCATAACTACAACTGTTAGAGCAACTGGTCTGTAGTCATTCAGTTCCTTGATGGAGGGCTTCTTTGGCACTGAGATGATAGTAGAGCGTTTGAAGCAGGAAGGAACATAGCACATTTCTAGTGATCTATTGAAGATTTGGGTGAAGATGGGGGCAAATTGGTCAGCACAGACTTTTAAGCAAGAAGGAGTTATCTTGTCTTTCCTGGCTTTTATCTGTGAAATAGATCTTGTACTTCTTTTTCTGTGATCACCAGAGGTTCTGAACCCAATGGGTTAGGCCAGTTGTAGGAGGCTTGGCTGTTGATGTGTTTGAGATGGGGGTTGTGGAGATAGGTGACTGCAGTTTCCTTTCAAATCTGCAGTAAAAAAACATTCAGGTCATCTGCTAGTTGTTGATTTCCTTCTGCCTGGGAAGGAGGTTTGCTGTAGCCAGTGATGTTTTTAAGTTTTCCACATGTTTGCTGGTTCATTTGTTGAGAACTGATTCCTTAACTTTTCAGAGTAGCTTCTTTTTGCTGCTCTGATCTGTCTTGTTAATATGTTTCTGGCCTAATTGTATTGCATCCTGTCACCTTTTCTGTAGGCTTCCTCTTTGGAATGACGTAGCTGCTTAAGTTTAGCTGTGAACCAAGGTTTATTGTTACTATATATTTGCAGGTTCCTTGTTGGTACACATAAGTCTTTGCAGAAGCTAACATATGATGTTACAGTATCTGTGAGCTCATCTAGGTCTGCAGAGGCATCTTCAAAAACATTTCAATCAGTGCAATCAGGGAAAGCTTCAGCTTTGCCTCATCAGACCAAATCCTCACAGATTTAATTGTTGGGTTTTTTTGTGATTTTAAGTCTTTGTCTGGAGGCAGGTACAAGGTGAATCATACAGTGGTCAGAATGTCCCACAGCTGCTCGTGGTAATGACCTATAAGCATCTTTTACTGTTGTGTAGCAGTGGTCTAAAGTATTTTTGCCTCTGATGGGACAATTTACATGCTGGAAATATTTTGGGAGCTCTTTCCTTAAATTTGCTTGATTGAAATCCCCTAAAATGATGGGAAGGGAATCTGGGTGTTTGGCTTCAGCCTCCATAATTTGATCAGCAAGAGTTTGTAATGCCTTGTTTACATAGGCTTGTGGAGGAACATACACAGCTATTAGGAGAAATGAGAACTCATGTGGAGAATAAAATGGCTTGCAGTTGATATGTAAAGAGACTAAGTTTTCATCACAGAATTTATATATAATAGTTGCTATGAGACCAGCTGTTGCTGATATATAAACATAATCCTCCACCCTTTGTTTTACCTGATGTCTCTTCAATTCTGTCTGATCTAAATATCTGAAATCCTGGGGATATATATGTTGTTGTCCCCATGAATTTGTGAATTAAGCCAGGTTTCAATAAAACAAAGAACTGCAGAATTGTAGAAATCAGAATTCCATCTATTTAAGAGATGCATTTCATCCATCTTGTTAGCAAGTGAGCCTAAATTACTCAGTTTGAAGGGAGAGGAGGTTTCTTTCCCCCTATTCCTTAGTCTGTTTAAAATTCCTGCTCATTTACCTCATCTCCTTTTTTGGCCTGCTGCTTCTTTACTTTCTTTGTTGTAATCCATAGAACCGGGAAATTAGTTAGAATCTCCTTTGCGTTTGCAAAGACAAGGGGGATGAGGAATCTGAAAGCTGCTCCTTAAGGAAGCATTGCCTAATTCTTAGCAGATGGTCTCGTGAGTATGAAATCCATCATGAATTACAGATAATAATAAAGAATAAAGAAACCATGAGAGAGCATTTCACTGAGGCAGCCATTGTCGACACCATCTTGGATCAAGATGGGCATTAGTTCTCATGATTTCTTATTGCTTTGTCTCTTCATTAGAAAGTTTGTGTTTTTCTTTTTAAGCTAACATGTTTTGCTGCTCAAAATAAAGTTTGAAAACTCCCAATCTGTGCTCATGAAACATAAAACAATTCTTTTTACAAAAAAAAAAAAAAAAATCAAATGCATTTTAAAACCAAGGCAATTCTCTATTTTTAAAAATGGAAGGCAGATAGGCTGCCAAAGATAACTGAAAGTAATAAGAATTGCTAATTGTTAGAATTGGAAGTCATCATGTGTAAGTCTTATGTGGGCATATAGTCTTCTCCTATGTGATGGTGTGGTAAGATGTTGGTAATGACAGTTATGCAAAACCTACAGCTATATTTCTGCCAATTGATTTATTATAGTCATGGTGATGCAGTGGTTAGAATGCAATATTGCAGGCCAACTCTGCCCGCAGCCAGGAGTTTAATCCTGGTGGGGCTCAAGGTTGACTCAGCCTTCCATCCTTCCGAGGTCAGTAAAATGAAGACCCAGATTGTTGGGGGCAACATTTTGACTTTGTGAACTGCTTAGAGAAGGCTGTAAAGTACTAAGGTGTGGCATATAAGTCTAAGTGCTATTGCTATTGTTATATTTAGATGCCACCTGTCACATTCTGCAAAGTGACTCAAAACCATTTATATCCAACTTTTGTACACCAAACTGGAAAATGTATAAAAATAAGCCTTTCTGCCTTTTTTTTTTTTTTTTTTTGGTGCATTGTAATTTCTCAGTGACTTAAGAAAAATGTTTCAGTGACCTTGACCATTTATATATCGTGAGCTCCTCAATTTTTTTTTTTTTGAAACAAATTTTTATTAATTTTAAAGATAAAACAACACATCATTAACCATTAAATACATAAACACATAAAACTTCTTAACTTTGTAAATCCTTACAAGTCAAACAAAACATTATTTTTATACAGCATAATTCCAATTTATCCCATCTCCATATGGACACACAAATATCTTTCAGCAAATTTCTCATTATTTCTCTTTACTCCTATTCAGTTTCATTTCTCTTCCATATTTATCCATTTTATAGTCATCATATTCTTTTCTTTCTGGCTTGTTTAAATTATTCTCGTCTAACATTCCTCCAAGGTTTTATTGATTCTTTTTTCCCTTTTTTTTTTATAAAAAACAAATTTTGTTAGTTTTACCATAAGCACAATACACAAACATACAAACACAAAACATAAACAAAACTAAAAGATCTTTTCTGAAGGTTGTCTGTTCCCGGGTTAAAACTCTTTACACAGACACAAATTCAAACATCATATTCAACCCATATCTCCTTCCATATCTTATTATCATTTTCTTTTATATATATATATATAAAAACCATTTTTATCAGTTTTATAAAAACAATGCACAAAGAATCAAGGCATAGCAGCTTATAAATTCTTTTCTAAGAGAAAATAATAATAAAAGACCAATAAAGCATAACATTTCCAGATTATAATATCAATATTTCATATAATATTAACTTCATATCTTGTCCCTACTTCTCTTTTCCATCCAAATTATTTATTAATTAAAATTTTATTGCCTTTTATCAATATACAAAATCCAAAAAAAAACAAACATATATATCCTTCCATATCTTATTACCATTTTCAACAACATTCTTTGTCTGTTCTATTTCCAATTATCCATTCATCTTTTTTTTTCTTTTACTATACTTCTCCTGTACACCAATTGGAGTAATATCTATAACTCATTACCCTAACTTAGAAATACTACATATAGCAATCTTTCTTGGGATTCTGTTTAAAAGATTCTAAAATTACATAATAAATTTTATATTCTAAATATACATATAAAAACACACTCTTATATACCCTCCAGAATCCCTCTTTTAATCCAAATTAAATTCACCCATTGTCTCTAAATAAACTTTTTTTCTTTAGGTCTTGCTTCCCCCCATTAAGGCTTCTCCTCCCCCCCCTTTCTCTCTTGCTTATTCTTCTCCTTGCCCTTTCTACCGCTTTGCTTTTTCCCTTCGCTTTTCTTACTCCTTTTCCTTTGCTTTCTAACCTTGCCTCCATCTTTTCGCTCATTTTTCTCTCTTTTGGTTGTTTTTATAATTCTTAAAAACCCCTTTTTCTTATCCCTTTTCTCCTCCTCTCCGGGATGGACCCATTGTTCATCAAAAATGGCTTCTTCTTCCTCTTCTTCCTTGTCCCAGTCCTTCTGCTGCGTAATCAACTTTTCAACAGAACAGAACACCATTTCTAAGAATTGAAACAAAGCGCCCAAAGTATCTTTTTTTTTATATTTTTGATATTCAATCTCTAGTTCATCCACAAACAATGCCATTATAAAAAGGGAAACTTTTTCCAAAACAACCACAAGTATTTTTAATCAAAGACAATCAAAAGCAATTAAAAAAAAAAACAAAAAAAGTCCAAAAGTTAATACTTTTCTTCCTTCTTCTCTTTCTTTTTCTGGATTAATTTTTAATCAAAGAGGTCCAATTACCATATATCTTCTTTTGGGATCCACAAAGACGTTCTAGACAATCTCCTCCTTTTTCAGCTTCTGCTCCAATTTTTTTTCTCCCTTCCCACTTGCAATGACAATTTTAAATAATCAAAAATCCATACCTCCAGCAGAGATTTTCCAATTTCTTAAATTTTTCAATGTCCAAAAATCCCTTTGTCTCTTAGCTTCAGCTTTCAAAGCAATCCACTTTCAATGTCTAATATATCGAAATATTTCTGCTTTTTCCGTGGGGTGGGAGAGTAAAAAAAAAAAAAGTTCCCTTTAACAGCTTCTCCGCCGCTTTTCGCTCTTCTTAGGGATACAATGTATCCTCCAGCAATTCAAGCAGCTCAATTCCAGGCAATTTAAAAGGTGTTACTTGACCCGGCTCAGACAGAACTTTCACTCTTCACACTTCCTCCAGCACAGTTCTTACCCGGTTGCTGGCTTCTTCGTGGCGGCCATTGCTGACCGCCGCTCCACCGCCTTGGGAAAAAGGGGTTTTCCCGGAGAAGGGGGGGTCTGCGACACCCCCACCTCCCTATCCGACTCCCCTCTCTCTTCAGCTGTCCCTACAGGGCAGCCATATCCCCCTGACCCATCTGGATCGGGGGTACCTCGACGGCTAGCACAGCAGGAATCACGAGCTGTCGCGAATTCCTGCTGCCCCGAAGCCACGCAAACCGGAAGTCGTGAGCTCCTCAATTTTAAAGTCTACATGTAAACTCTGAAAATGGTTTCAATTTGGACTTACATTTGCAGTTACTTTGATTCTCAGGGTTTATATTTTTATTGTATTCAAATTGTCTTATTTACTGTAAGTCATACAGTCAATTTTAAATCAAGGGGTGGCATAAAAATGGATGAAAGATAGAAAAATTCTTTCCTGGTCTACATTAATACATCAACTTATAATGATGAAGCTAACTACTGCTCTCTTCCTTTGATACTGACACTGCTGGGTCAAGTATTTTACAAGTTTTTTTTTAAGTGGTTGGTGGTTAATTTAGTATGTTCCACCAAGGACTTTTCACTTCCATGACTATCTTATTCTTTATCTATTAATCATGATGATAGAGCAGTAGAAAACACATCTCTGTTGAGTATTTACCAGATCCATTTTATTAGGCCAGTGCCTTCCTACCTAATAATTCTCCATAAAATCTAATATTCCCTCTTGGAGATTAGTGCTTGTTTATTTTTCTTTCTTTTTCCTTTTCTATCACAAACAAGAATTGAGAAAATAATAATGGATTGAGGGTTTTTTTTAATAGTTTGAAGCACCAATAACATATTTCCTTCTTAAAATACTGTGGGAAGTGAGCATTTTCTAGTGTTCCTAATAGCCAGTGACTTTTATTGACTTATTATGCCTGGAAGAAAATTTAGCAGAACGTTTCTCTCAAAGTGTAACATTGCCAATGTTGTTTTCTTTTATTAGTGTTTTTCTTCTATATTTGGCGATGATGGATATCATTGCCTTTCACTTCGTATCAGTGAAGAATTAAGTCCTATTTTCCCTCTAGATATCTGGGGCTATAATCTCTTTCAATGAGTATCTATGAAGTCCCCTTACCACAGGCTAGGTCAAAAAATAAGCAATTCTCTTTTTCTAACCATTTTATGTTGCTTTGGTCATAAACAGAACTTTGCTAGTGTCGCTCCTTTAGTGGAGACAGTTTGAAAGAAAATAAGGTTCTTGTTTTTGACAGAGTTGCATATTTTAGGACATTTCTTTTTTGGATGTCCCTATTCATTTAACACCAAAGAGAGTGCCATGGCTGTTCAGTAATGCTGCTGTTAAATTTCTGGCCTTGAAATGACTCTCTATGGCTTGATTGTACAGTAAAAACAGTGTGGTGGCTCAGTAGCTTAATGATGCTGGAGATTGTCTCTGTTCAAGCCCCAGCACTATGTTGTGAACTCCTGTCACTCGCCTCAGATTCTGTCCACCTAGCAATTTGAAAGTGTTAAGTTCTGCACATGGGTGCAAGAAGCGGAGACGAGGCAGTGAACAGTGAACTTCAACTCTTTATTAATCATTGTGAACAGAACAAACACCTAGGACAGCAGCAGCCCTTTTATAGGGTTGGCTGCTTTCCTATGAGCCAATGAAAACATGGAAGTATTAAACCCTTGAACCAATGAGAGTTGGCCTGTTAACAGCCAATCAGATTTCCCAGAAAGGACCAATCCAATGTCGCTATTATCAGCCAATCAGAAGTGCAGGATTAGAACCCTGCTTTTTACTTAAGGTTGTTAAAACTTTATTAAACACCTTTATTAGTTCATAACACCCCTTCCCCCTAGGTTCCGTTTGAGGGGCGCAGTGACGTAATCCCATAGATATGCAGGTTGTTTCAACTGTCTATTAGATTTGAGCTGTCTCACCGGTTCCTGTCTGTAGTCCGGTTTTGGTGGAACGTTTTTTGATTTCTCTGGTACAGGCGGTTCCACATCCTCACAGGACGATTCAGCGTCGCTGATTCTGTCGTTGTTGTCCTCCGGTCTCTGCGGGCTTGCCTCCGTTGAGGTATTTCTCTGTGGCGAGGCAACCCGATATTCCTGATTCTTCTTCAGGTGACGCGCCGGGCTGCTGACTTCCTTCGATTTTGTCATCCAGCATCTCGAATTTGGTTCCCTCGACATCCCCTCCCCCCTCAGTTTGAGGGTCACAGGAGTCGTGGGAACTGGGTTGCAACCTAGAGCGAAGCTGATCTATATGGCATTTCCATATTTTCCCGTCCCTTGTTTTTACGCAGTACGATCTGGGCCCGGTGGCTTGGGTTACGGTTGCTTTGACCCACAACGGTTTGCTGGAAAGATTTTTAGCGAAGACTAAGTTGCCTTCCTTGAATTCGCGACACTTTCCACTAGATCCACAGGGTTTCTCTGGCGCATAGACCGGGTGGAGATGGTCAAGGTGGGAGCGAAGCCTGCATCCCATCAACACTTCAGCTGGCGTTTTGTTGGTTACGCTGTGCGGGGTGATGTCTTGGAGTAGGAGTATTCTGTTCAGTTTGTTGTCAATGTCCCCATGGTCCATCTTGTGGAGAGTTTTTTTTTAAGAAATTGGACCATGCGGTCAGCCTTTCCATTGGCCGCAGGGTGCACTGGTGAGGTTAGCACATGGCAGATGCCCCGGTCCGCTAAGTATTGTTCGAACATTAGGGCTGTGAACTGGGGTCCGTTATCGGAGACTAAAACGTCTGGCAGTCCATGTGTTGCGAATAGTTTATTTAATTTGTGGATGACTGAATTGGTTGTAGTAGTCTTCATCTTGTGAATTTTGAGCCAGTTGGAATAGGCATCCACTGTTAGGAGGAACGTATGTCCCTTAGTAGGTCCCACAAAATCAATGTAGATGCGGGACCATAGCCCCTGGGGGGTTTCCCACTCTGTTGGAGTTGTTCTAGGTGGGGCACTGCTGACTTCTTGGCACTTTAGACAAGTCTTCACCCAGGCTTCGATCTACTTATCTATGCCTGGCCACCATGTGTAGCTTCGTGCGAGCGCTTTCATATGCACGATGCCGGGGTGACCGTCATGTAATGCTTTCAAAACTGCTCGTTGTAACCGCTCTGGGACGACGACTCTGTCTCCCCATAAGATGCAGCCTTTCTGCAAGAAAAGTTCTGTTTGCCGGTTTCTGAAAGGGGTGAAATCATCAGGGGTTTGTTCTACTGGCCATCCTCGTTCGACCCAGCTGAGAACTTGCACCAGGACAGGATCTTGTTTCGTTTCGATAGTGATGTCTCTGGCTGTTAGCGGCGGTGAATGTAGGGTTTCAATCTGGAGTGTCATGAGGGTTGGAGCTGGGTCATCGACGGTTTCCGGAAGGGGGGCACGGCTCAATGCATCAGCGTGGGGAATGGCTTTCCCTGGGCAGTGTTGCAATTTATAATTGTACGCAGCTAAGAACTCCGACCAACGAGTCATTCTAGGTGACAATATATAGGGGGTTGGCTTGTCTCCCGCTATAATCCCCAGCAAAGGCTTGTGATCGGTAATAATAGTAAAAACTCGTCCATACACATATTCATGAAACCGTTTCACAACAGATACAACAGCAAGAGCCTCTTTGTCAATTTGGCTATAGTTGCGTTCAGCTCTCGATAAGGTCCTTGAAAAATAGGCAATAGGGGCCTGTCTACCGTTTGGTAACACATGACTTAAAATGGCTCCTACTCCAAACGGTGACGCATCACACATAATGGTTAAAGGCAAAGTCTCATTATACTGCATTAAAACAGCATCGGAGGTTAGTAAGTTTTTCACTTGTCGAAATGCGTGCTCCTCTCGGTGTCCCCAGACCCAGGTGGCTTTTTTGTCGAGAACTCTATGAAGGGGCTCAGCTACGGTCGCCTTCTGGGGCAAGAAGGTGTTGTAAAAGTTAATGAGCCCCAGGAAAGCTTGGAGGTCTGTCCTTTTCTTGGGTCTTGGGGCATTTTTGATCGCTCTTAGTTTGCTATTAGTGGGGTGAATGCCTTGCTTATCGATTAGGTACCCCAGGAACTCTTCTTTCTCTGTACACAGTTGACATTCTTTTTTTTTAACCTTTAAATTTCTGGAGAACCATTCTAAGATGCCTCTCTAGTACTTCTCTATTCGGGGCCGCAATTAAAACATCGTCAAAATATGGCACGACCCCCTTGATCCCTTGCAAAAGTCTCTCCATCAGACTTTGAAAAATCCCTGGGGCCACGCTCACTCCAAATTGGAGTCGGTTGCATTTAAAAGCGCCTCGGTACGTAACGATCGTCTGTGCTTCTGTGGTTTTTTTGTCTACAGGCAGTTGTTGGTACGCCTGTGCTAAATCCAATTTAGCAAAGACGTTTCCGCCCCCCAGGGAATGGAGAAGGTGTTGAACCACTGGCACCAGGTAAGCGTTCTGTTGAAGGGCATGATTCAGGGTGGCCTGGTAGTCCCCACAAATCCTTAACGATCCATCCGGTTTGATTGGTGTTATGATTAGGGTTTCCCAATGGGCGTGGTCAGTTGGTTCTAAAACACCCTGGGCTATTAATTTATTGAGCTGCTCATCGATCTTTGGTTTTAGGGCAAAAGGTACCCGATGAGATTAAGGCAGATGGGGGCTACTTCAGGGTTAAGGTTAAATGATATCAGGGTCCCCTTGTACTCGCCAATTTGTCTGCAAAGATGTCCTGGAATTCCTGGACGAGGGCCTCCTCCCAGTCGTCGCTTCTGGTTTGGTGAATGCCGGCTACCTCGATCCCGAGTGGGGCGAACCATTGAAGGCCTAACAAACTAGGCCGGTCACGATCGACGATGGTCAGCGGTAACTACGCAGTACAATTTTTGAATGATACTTGGACTTGGCTGGAGCCGACGACCGGAATTCGGTTCCCCTGGTAATCTTTGAGTATAATTCTTTGGGCTCTGAGGTCTTGATGCCGGACGGCAGGGATTAACTGTTTAAGAGTCTTCCAAGAAACCATTGAGAGTGACGACCCTGAGTCGACTTCCATCATGCAAGGTTGGTTCTCGATGGCGACCCTCACTTGGACCTTCTTTGAATCTAACGATGAAGCGTGACCGATGGTAATGGTTTGGTGTGCCTCTTCCCATCTCGTTGAAGTGGCAAGTGTTTTATTTCTGTTGGAGTGGTTGTTCCATTGGTGGTTCAAGTGTTCCCGACTCACAGGACGATTCCTTGTGGTCTGGAGGTAGTTGTTTTCTCTCTGAATTGGGCTGGATCCTCGCTTGCTTCTACAGACCTTCCCAATGTGGCCTCTTTTCCCACAGGAATGGCAGAGCTCGTCGAGGAATTTGCAATCTGATCGCGGGTGGTTTGCCCCACAACCCGCGCATTGGTGTGGTAGTCTTCAATTCCGTGGGTTGCGTTGGTCGCGTTCGGACCGGAAGCAGTTGACCTCCTCCTCATCACTTTCTGATGGAGATTTGAGGTCCTTGTGGTGGGCCGCTGTTGTGTGCCTCTCTCGGCGAGGTGAGGTATCATTGGCGAGTGGACGGAGCGGTGCGTTGGTGTGGTGTATTCGGGCGGCCGACTTCCTGGTTGCTTCTGCTGCATTAGCGTCTTTGATGACATCGGCAAGATCGATGTCCCATTTGACCTTGATCTTGCTCTGCGCCGTTTGGTCATCTAATCCCAGAACTATTCGGTCTCTCAGAGCTTCTTGGAGGTCTGCAAACCCACAGAGGCGTCCCAGGTTCCGGAGGTCCGCGATGAAATCTGCGACGCTCTCTCCTTTCTGTTGGTCCCTCTGATAAAACTCATGTCTTCGGACAAGTGTTGGTACGGCGGGTGCATAGTGGGCCCATAGAAGGGGCGCGAGGACGTCCCAGTCCATGGATTTCACCTCAGCCGGTTTCGCTAGTGCCTTGGCCATCTTAAAGATGGCAGGCCCACAATGAGTCAGGAACACTGCTCGCTTTTTCCCCGTAGTTGCGTCTTTCAAGTTGTTGGTCTCCAGAAATATCTGGAACCGGTCCATATACGAGTCCCAGTCTTCTTGTGCTGGGTCAAATGGAACAGGTGGTATGGCGCCACCGGACATGTTTTCCGTTGTTGATGTGCCTTCAGCCATGTGCTCTGTTTGGTGCTCTGTGAGTGTTCAATCAGCTCAGATGTCTCCGCATCCCACCCTCGTCGCCAGTGTTAAGTTCTGTGCATGGGTGCAAGGAGCGGAGACGATGCAGTGAACAGTGAACTTCAACTCTTTATTAATCATTCTGAACAGAGCAAACACCTAGGGCAGCAGCAGCCCTTTTATAGGGTTGGGTACTTTCCTATTAGCCAATGAAAACATGGAAGTATTAAACCCTTGAACCAATGAGAGTTGGCCTGTTAACAGCCAATCAGATTTCCCAGAAAGGACCAATCCAATGTCGCTATTATCGGCCAATCAGAAGTGCAGGATTAGAACCCTGCTTTTTACTTAAGGTTGTTAAAACTTTATTAAACGCCTTTATTAGTTCATAACAGAAAGCCTGTTCTAAGTGAGTAGAGAGATAGGTACCACTCTGGTGGAAGATGAGCTGGTGCTTGCTGCAGGCAGTCAGGTTCCTGGAGGCTTTGAACTTTCCCAGTTGTGACACCCGTTTGTGAAGCAGCTCCAGAAAGGGAGGGGGGCCTTTGATGACACTTGTCTTTCTCTCTCGTGCAAAGCCAGCTCGCCCTTCTGTGACACACCTTAGGAAGTATGCAAGTATGTCTTATAACGGGGCTGGTAGCTTGCAAGCCAAACTGTAATAGCTGCTGTAACAATTTCATGCACTAATAACAATACTGGACAGTAATCCTCATCTTTTCTACTTTTAAAAAGCTAGCAGAAATGTGGTTTCTGCCTGCCCTGTGCTCTTTGACATGTCATCACTGCTATCTGGGAACTCAGCTTCATTTCTAAGATCATGTATTAATGAGGAGGTAATGATGCAAGAAGTGAACTACCTGTATCTATTAAGATAGCACAGACTCAGCACTGAGCAGCAACCAAAAAGAGCTAACATCTTGCAAAGAATATATCATTATTTTCCATAATAGGAGGTAGATTCAATTTTTGGTTTAAAAAAAAAATCTTTCTCATAGATATTGCAGATTATCCAAATCTATATCTATCAGGCTTTGGGCATGATAATTGAGATTTTATTTTGCTCAATTTTTAGTCCACTTAGTGGACTGGGACCTACTGCTATGTTGAAGGTTTGTTCCCAAGCTCAGTATCACTGAAAACATTAATTGCTATTTCCATTTTCCACTGAAACTGAAGGAAGCTATTCACACCTTAAATCAGTGTCTGGAACTAGCAATGGTTTGGAATGAGAGGGGGAATTTGAAGCTTAGTTCAGAAGCCTTTCTGATCATGTACTAGGCGGGTCTAGAAAAAAGTGTCCATCTTTTTATTTTTACTTTATTTATTTTTCACATTTTTGAACCACCCTTCTCCCTCACGGGGCAGTGTACTATTAAATGTTAAAAAAATGAAAACAGTATGTACAAATTAAAAATTTAGGAGACAAGGATGATTAAACAGTGTTAAAATTAGTTACAGGGTAAAGGATGGGTTTCAGAGCACTAGCCAGTCCCAAGGCTATGTGGTCCTCTGGGCTCCCTAGGTGAAGCCACAAAGCTATGCTTTGATTCCTTTTCTTCATATAGTAGTCCTACACTTGCAATCATTCATTTAGTCACCATTCAAGGTTACAATAGCACTGGAAAAAAAGGAACTTATGACTTTTTCATACTTACGACTTTTGCAGCATCCCCATGGTCACATAATCAAAATCTGAACACTTGGCAAATGTATTTATGATGGTTGCAGTGTACCTGGATCATGTGATCCCCTTTTGTGATTTTCTGATGAGCAAAGTCAATAGAGATGACAGAATCACTTAACAACCATTATTACTAACTTAAAGAAAACTAGAAAGTTTGTAAAATGGTGCAAAACTCATTTAACAACTGTCTTTCTTAGCTACAGAGCTAAATTGTGGTCGGTAGTTGAGGACAACCTGTATGTTGGCTTCTCCTAAAGATTCAAAATTACAATTCCCAGGCTTTCCACACAGGGAATCAACATTTTATCTTAGACATGCTTCCATTCCTCTGGGGAAGAATAGCAAGAGCAAGAGCACATACTTATACACTGCTTCATAATGCTTAATTCTCTAAGTGGTTTACAGAGTCAGCACATAATCCCCAACAATCTGGGTCCTCACTTTATTTGTCTTGGATGGATGGAAAGAAGAATCAACCTCGAGTGGTCAGGATTGAACTCTGGCTGTGGGCAGAATTAGCCTGCATTCTAACCACTCTGAGAAAAAGATCATGTCTTATTTTCTTCTTGAACATCTTTAAAAGCTTATGTCCTATGGAAACCAGGAAATATCTATAGAAGTGGAACAAGCAACAAGGCAGAGTCAAGAGAAGGGAAGAAATGTCTGGGGAGCACTTTATTGAAAATATTATTTTAGTTTCTGTATACTTATGACCGCTTTATTGACACTGACGCCCATTGTCACTATGCAAGCACATCTTATAAAAAAATGGGGATCACTGTTAGCAGTTCCCCAGATTCTGTATATATTCAGACCACATTGTGATTTGTCCAGGATACCATTATGGGTACCTCTCTATTTAGTGCATCTGTGGAGTAGTTCCCTTTAGCAGTTCCTTTGCCATTAACTGTTTTAGTCAGGTGATCACCTGAACTTAAAAAGTAAAGTGTTGCATTTTCCTCCTCCTTATTCTTTTTGATAACTACTATACTATAAATTGTTCAAATTATCCAGCTTCCAAGAGGTGCTCTGCAAGTGAATGGGCGGTCTCTAAATTTGATAAATAAACAAAATATATAAATAAAATACATGTTCATTTTACCAGTCACATGCTCTAAAAGCTACAGGTCTAGGTTCTGCCTCTACAGAAATGGTCATTTCCCATTATTCTTATACTTATAAAGCTGCTAAGTAAAGGAACTTCCGTAGCTCTCCTATCAAATTCACATACTGAAATAAAGAGGTGGATGACTTGTTAAAGACATCTCTGAAGAAGGTAAATATTGGCAATGCATCTACCAAGAAGTTACACATAGTTGGGGAAATGTCAAGGAGTTTTAGTCCTCCACATACATTTTTCATTATATGGGTTCATGCTTGCCATTACACACATATCTACACTTTCTACACTAACACTGCCCATTTCTCACAATGTCAGATCTGGCAATGCAAATTCCTGAGGGAAACAAAGTTTCTTGGGAAAGAGAGTAAAGATGCTGAGTTGGGGGTAATTACTACCTGCTTTTATTATTCTTAATTAGGTTTTGATTAATTTTAACTGATCCCTTTAAATTGTTTACTGTCCTGAACACTGTTTGTAAAAACTGGACTAAACATCCTGTATCAGAGATGTTTAATTTCAGTTAATAAATAAAAATATTCTGTTCAGACAGAATCACATCCTTTTCTAATCACAGATCTGTCATTGCCTCTTTAGCTTTACAAACTGAAAAGTTATTTTGATTTGTAGAAGAGTAGAAGTGATCGTTGTACTCCATGAAAACAGTTGTGTGCTATGACTTAACTCATGTTGCTCATTCAATATACCTCATATGCAAATTATCACTATGAACATGGTTTGCATTTCCTTTTTCATCATTGTGAAAAATATGTTCTGGCAATTGTTGTGAATCAACAAATGCTTAATAAAGATCATTAAGAGCTTGAAGTAAAGTGCAGGGGTCTGGCCCTGCACTTCTGATTGGCTGATAATAGCGACATCAGATTGGTCCATTCAGGAGAATTTGATTGGCTATTAACGAGCCTCTCCCATTGGTTAATGGAGCTAGCGCTCCCTGTGTTTTCATTGGTTAAATAAGTTAAGAGTTGCCTATATAAAGGGGCTCATTGTGGCCATTGAGCTGAGCTGTTTTCACATGTAAATAAAGAGTTTGAAGTTCACTGTTTCACTGGCTCGTCTCCATCCTTGTACCCATGCTCAGTACATAACACTGGCGACGAAGGTGGGATGTGGAGACATCAGAGCTTACTGAACGATGAAGAACCATAACCGAGCACATGGCTGAACGCACCAACGGCAGAACCATGTCCAGCAGCGTCATACCACCCGCTCCATTTGACCCAGCACAAGAAGACTGGGACTCATATATGGATCACTTCCAGATGTTTCTGGAAACCAACAATTTAAAGGATGCCACTACCAGAAAGAAATGAGCGGTATTCCTAACTCATTGCGGGCCAACCGTATTCAAGATGGCCAAGGCACTAGCAAAACTGGCAGAAGTAAAGTCTATGGACTGGGACGTCCTTGAACCACTGCTAAGGGCTCACTACGCACCGACCATGCCAACGCTCATGAGAAGGCATGAATTCTATCAGAGAAGTCAGCAGAAGGGCAAAAGCGTTGCTGATTTCATAGCGGATCTCCGGAATCTGGAAGGCCTATGCGAGTTTACCAACTTAGAAGAAGCCCTAAGAGACCGAATCGTTCTGGGATTAGATGCACCAGGCACTCAGAGTAAATTAATGGCAAAGGGTGACATTACCCTTAAAGACACCATAGCTGAAGCTATTGCAGCAGAAGCAACCAGGAAGTCGGCTGCCCAAATGCGCCGCACACACGCACCTGTTCGCCAATGAGCCTGCGACATTTCACCTCAGTCAGAGGGACAACTAGAGACGGCCCACCACGAGGACCTTGACTCATTATCAGAAAGCAACGAGGAAGAGGTCCATCAACTTCGGTCCAAACAGGACCAACACCAGAAATCACAGTATCAATGCGTCGGGTGTGGAGCACGCCACGCCCGGTCTGAATGCAAATTCCTCGACGTGCTCTGCCATGTGTGTGGGAAAAGAGGCCATATAGGTCGGGTCTGTAGAAGCAAGCCAGGACCCAGCCAGCCCTCAAGGGGGGCTAGCTACCACCAACCGACGGGAAGTCGTCCTGTGAAGTGAGAACCCGTGAACCACCAATGGAACAACCACTCCTACAGAAACAAAACCCAAAACCACCCAACGAAGCGAGAAGAGGCTCACCAAACTATCACGATCGGTCATGCCTCATCTCTTGATGCCAAGAAGATCAGAGTGAAAGTGGCCATGGAAAACCAGCCCTGCCTGATGGAAGTCGATTCAGGATCGTCCCTCTCAATGGTTTCCTGGAAGACCCTCAAGCAGCTCATCCCCACTATCCATAGGAAACACCTCTGGTTCCAAAGGCTCATACTTAAGGACTATCAAGGAAATCGAATCCCGGTTGTTGGATCCAGCTGAGTACGGGTATTGTTTAAGAACCGTACAGCATTTCTATCCCTGACTGTAATCGACAAGGATTGGCCTAGTTTGTTAGGCCTCCAATGGTTCGCTCCACTTGGAATCGAAGTAGCTGGCATTCACCGAACCTACAGCAGTGATTGGGAAGAAGACCTCGTCCACGAATTCCAGGACGTCTTCGCAGAAAAATTAGGCGAGTACAAGGGGACCCCGATATCGTTTAACCTCAATCCCGAAATAGCTCCCATCCGCCTTAAGCCTCGTTGAGTTCCCTTTGCCCTTAAACCAAAGATTGACGAGCAGCTTGATAAATTAATAGCTCAGGGAGTTCTAGAACCAACCAATTACTCTCCCTGGGAAACCCCAATCGTAACACCCATCAAGCTGGATGGATCAATAAGAATTTGTGGGGACTACCGAGCCACCCTGAACCACGCCCTTCAACAAAATGCTTACCCGGTACCGGTGGTGCAACACCTCCTCCATTCCCTGGGAGGTGGAAAAGTCTTTGCTAAACTAGACTTAGCCCAGGCATACCAACAACTGCCGGTTGACAAAAAAAATGGCAGAGGCCCAAACAATGATTATGCACAGAGGTGCGTTTAAATGTAACCGACTCCAGTTTGGAGTGAGCATAGCCCTGAGAATCTTTCAAAGCTTAATGGAGAGGCTATTACAAGGGATAAAAGGTGTTGTGCCATATTTTGATGATGTGTTAATCACAGCCCCAACCCAGAAAATACTAAAGGAACAACTGAGGTTGGTTCTCCAGAGATTTAAAGACTCCGGTCTCAAAGTTAAAAAGAACAAGTGTTATTTATGTACGGATTGCATAGAATTTTTGGGATATTTAATTGATAGTCAAGGCATTCACCCCACCGATAACAAACTCAGGGCAATCAAGAGCTCCCCAAAACCCCGGAACAAGGCCGATCTCCAGGCTTTTATGGGCCTTATCAATTTTTATAACGTTTTCCTGCCTCACAAAGCAACCGTAGCTGAGCCCCTACATCGTTTATTGGACAAAAAGCAACCTGGGTCTGGGGACATAGAGAAGAACAGGCGCTTCAACATGTAAAAGATTTATTGACTTCTGATGCTGTCCTGATGCAGTATAACGAGACTTTGCCTTTTACGATCACGTGTGATGCATCCCCATTTGGGGTGGGCACCATTTTAAGCCACGTTTTGCCAAATGGTAATGAAGCCCCTGTTGCTTATTTCTAAAAAACGTTATCAAAAACAGAACGCAACTACAGTCAAATTGACAAAGAGGCCCTTGCAATAGTATCCACGGTTAAGAGACTTCATGAATATGTGTATGGCCGAGCATTTACTATAGTGACTGACCACAAACCTTTGCTGGGAATAATCGCAGGAGATCGGCCAACACCGTATATATTATCTCCCAGAATGACCCGCTGGTCAGAATTTTTGGCGGCATACAATTACAAATTACGACATCACCCAGGGAAGGCCATTCCCCACGCTGACGCATTCAGCTGTGCACCTCTTCCAGAGACTATTGATGACCCTGCTCCGATGGTCACAACGCTGCAGATCGAGACACTTCAAACGCTGCCATTAACGGCCCAAGATATTGCGATGGAAACGAAACGCAACCCCTTTTTAGCACGAGTCCTCAGTTGGGTCGAGCGGGGATGGCCGTTAGACCAAATACCTGACGACTACGCCCCATTCAAAAATCGGCAAACGGAACTATTTTCTCAAAAGGGCTGCATTATCTGGGGTGATAGATTTATCGTCCCAGAGCGGTTGCAACCAGCGATACTAAGGACCTTGCACCCCGGCATTGTGCGAAAGAAAGCCCTCGCACGAAGCTATGCATGGTGGCCGGGTATTGACAAGCAGATAGAGACATGGGTAAAAGCCTGTCGCAAATGCCAGGAAGTAAGCAACGCCCCGCCGAGAGCTACCCCAACCGAATGAGAAACGCCGAGGGGACCATGGTCCCGCATTCATCTGGGCTTTGAGGGTCCTACCAAGGGACACACATTCTTACTGATGGTGGATGCCTACTCGAACTGGTTTGAAATCCATGAAATGAGGAATACAATGACCGAAGCAGTCATCAGAAAACTGGACAGACTCTTTGCAACACACAGATTACCAGACGTTCTGGTTTCCAACAACGGGCCTCAATTTACTACGCTGTCCTTCGAACAGTACCTGGCAGACCACGGTATCTGACATGATCCTGTGGCCAACGGAAGGGCCGAGCGCATGGTACAATTCATCAAGAAAACCTTGCATAAGATGGACTATGGTGATATGGAAGACAAGATTAACCGGATACTCCTTTTACAGCATATCACTCTGCACGATGATGATGATGATGATGATGATGTGAACCAAAGTACAGAAAAATTGCTGCATGCTGTGAAAACAGATAACTTTATAAAAATAACAGAGGCAAAGGCAGAATACAAGAAAAAACAGCTGGATGACAGATTAAATGGATGGAAAACCAAAGCTTTGTATGGACAGCACTTGAAAAACATTGAAGGAAAATGTGATAACAACTTGACATGGGCAAGATGGGAACTATCAAGAAAGAAACAGAAGGTTTAATACTGGCTGCTCAAAAACAAGCACTACAAACTAATGCCATGAAAGCGAAGATACAAAAATCCACTGGCAGTCCAAACTGCCGACCTTACAATGACAAACTTGAAACTGTTTCACACTTAATATGTGAGTGCAGTAAAATCACGCAAACTGATTACAAAGACATGACCAAGTTGCTAGATTAATCTCCACTGGTCATTATGTAAAAAATACAATTTATCTGTATCTGAAAAGACATGGGAATATAAAGTGAAAAAAGTTGTCAAAAATGAATAGGTGAAGATTTTCAATACAGATGGATCATCGTTTGGAACACAACATGCCAGATATCACAGTTGTCAAAAACTGAAGTGTACAATTTATTGATATCACTGTATCAGGAGATGCCAGAGTAGAAGAAAAAGAACTGGAAAAAATCATGAAATATTGCAACTTGGCCATCAAAGCTACGTGATTATGGATGAAACATGAAACAGTGATACCCATTGTCATCAGGGCACTTGGTACCATGTCCAATAATTTTATAAAATACATCAAGAAATTGCAACTTCTTGCAATAAGACCAGCAGAACTGCAAAAACTACACTACTTGGAATATCATACATCTTAAGAAAATACTTGGTTGATACCTAGGTTGCTGGCAGCAACCCATATCAACCATTAGCACCAGTCAATTATATTTTTGATACATTTTAAAATGTTCAGTTGACTGAGTTTCATGTTTATTGAATAAAAGAGATAATAATAGATAATGATAACTGGAGCACCACTTGAACATCATAGGGTATTGACAAATTTGCCATCAGTCAACTGCAGAAGGCAGCTTTACTTGGAACTGCTTCCATCCTGCAACAATACTTGTAACACCGTCAAACATCCAGATTTGCTTCTCTCAGGTCCTTGGTAAGGGCTCAATAGGTAGACAAAAATTCCAAATCCCAGTCTGAATATCTGGTTGACTATGCAATGATTAATAATGATGATAATGATAATAGCATTAATACTATAATATGCTTTTGGTACAAATAGGCACTAGCTTCTCATCTGCATACTGTAGCATGATGTTGTCAATAAGTTATAAATTAATGTTCTTATGTTCAGAGCATTTTTAATCACAGCAGCAAAAGCTGACTTGACTAGGAGCTTGAAGAGGAAATGTGAAAAAATTGGCAGCCATTGGGTCATTAACTATTTAATTTAACATGTTTAACTACCTCAGTTACAGAAGGATTTATTCTTTTATGCAACTATACAAGGTAAAATATAAAAAGGAAATGTTTCTGCAAGAAGTCAATGGGGGTAAGCATCATTTAATGGTTAATGTTGATGCATTTATTATTTACTTATTTGATTTTTTATCTCATCTTTATTACTTTTATGTAACTCAAGCTGGCGAACATACCTAATTCTTCTTCCTCCTCCCCTTTTTTCTTGAGTGGCCAGTGGCTTGAGAAACAGTGGCTAGCCCAAAAATTACCCAGCTGGCTTTCACGCCTAAGCCAATACTAGAATTCCTGAACTTTGACAATGTGAATTGGCAATTTATGTTATTACAGCTGGAACAGATGGGTTTTGGTAAAAAATTCATCCAAGCAATAGAAGCTATATATCATAAACAAACAGCAAAGGTAATGAGAGAGGGAGAATTAATGGACTCTATTGATATAAGAAACGGAACAAGACAAGGGTGCCCACTGTCACCTCTGTTGTTTGTGTTAACCTTGGAAGTACTAAACAGAAATATTAGAGAAGAAAAGGATATAAAAGGGATGAAAATTAAAAAAGAAGAATTTAAATTGCAAGCATTTGTAGATGATCTGGTTTTCATCTTAAAAGACCCACTAGAAACAGCATTAAAATTGATAGAAAAGATAGAGGTATATGGGAAAGTGGCTGGTTTGAAAATAAACAAAGACAAAACAAAGATTTTGACAAAGAATATGTTATCAAGACAAAAGGAAGAACTGCTGGATGTATTAAAAATCCAGGTCATGAATAAGATCAAGTCCTTGGGGATACATTTGACAGGAAGATGTAGTACACTAAAAGAGAATAACTATATTAAACTTAAACAGCAGATAGCGCTAGATTTCGCGAAATGGGAAAATTTACAACTGTCATTAATAGGGAGAATATCAACAATCAAGATGAATATATTACCCAGAATTTTATATTTGTTTCAAACAATCCCAATTAGGCTTGGAAAAGATTATTTTGAAGATTTAAATAAAACTGTGTTGAAATACATATGTCAAGGTTAGAAAATGAGAATAACATTAAAACTTTTGCAAGATGCTAGAATAGGAGGATTTGGTTTGTTTAACTGGGAGTTGTACTATCAAGCTACAAATCTGATGTAGGTTAAAGAATGGATAACATTAAGAAATGCTAGATTGTTGACACTAGAAGGACATGATCTGTTGTTGGGGTGGCATGCTTTTTTATGGTATATAGGAACTAAAACACAGGGGTACTTTAGAAGACATTATATACAGGAGTCTCTGTGGTTAAACTGGGAGAAGACTAAAAGGCAATATTACTTGAAAATTCCAGTCTATCGACTATTGAAGCTTTTTCTTATCCTATAATATACAAAAAGGAACAAACAGTTAGATATGGTAAAATATTGAATGAAAAGGGTGAACTTAAATCTATGCAAAAATTAGAAGAACAAGGTATAAGGATGAATTGGTTTTCATATGCACAAATACATTCAAGGTATGATAAAGATGCTAAAACAGAAGGTTTCTATGATAAATTGACTGATTTAGATAAGGTTTTGACAGGTACTGATGAAAAGGTGATTAAAAAATTGTATGGATATCTATTAGAAATTAAACTAGAAGGAGAACAAGTCAAAGGAACAATGATTGCTTGGGGGAAGAATTTTGGATATGGGATTGTTCTAAAGAAATAGCAAAAATTGTGGTCTCAAAATTATAAAATGACATTGTCAACAGCATATAAAGAAAATTTGTATAAGATGTTTTACAAGTGGCATTTTCCCCCAACAAGAATAGCAAGAATGTTCAAGAATAAATCTGAAAAATGTTGGAAATGTCATCAAGTACCTGGCTCATATTACCATATGTGGTGGACTTGTGCAGATGCCAAAAAATATTGGACTAAAACCCACACATGGTTAGAAAAAAATGACAAAAAAGCGTATAGACTTGAAACCAGAGATATTTTTTACTGGGAATTTTACCTGAAACATATAGTAAAGAATTGAAATACCTGATTGTAAATGTATTAATAGCGTCTAGGATTGTATTTGCCAAAAACTGGAAAAATGAGGAAGTACCATTAAGAAAATATTGGAATGTGCTGAAATGAGTAGATTTACATTTGAAATCAGAGAACAAGATGATAAACAACTTTATAAAATTTGGGATATATTCTATCAATGGTTAGACAATAAAACATGGTAATGAAATAAGTAGATTTTTAGAACATAATGAATATATAAAAATGTATTTTTTTAATTATATCGACAAAATGATTGTAGGATAGATCTGAGATGATAATATGGACTGTCACAAAACAAATAAAATAAAATATGGATGAATAATAGTATAGTCAAATGATTGATTAATAATGATATTAATGTATTTAGGAATACTTGATTGACAATATTAGAATATATACAATGTAATTGTAATTGAAGACTACGAAGTAGAAGCACAAAACAATTTGTAAACCAACTGACATACTGTATGTATATATATGGAAGATGGCTTGATGTTTTTATGTTTTGTTTGTCTATGTTTGTCTTAAAAAACAATAAAACTAAAAAAATAGAATTCCCTAACTTCTGGTTTCTAGCCCGAGCCTCAACCATTAGACTAAACTGGCTAATGTATAAAATGAATAAGGAATATGTGCTGGTTCTATATTAATAAGTTTTGATTTTATTTGATTTGGAGATTCAAGATAGGGTGTGGCCATGATTCAGTATATGTTTGTGATTCAAGAGGGGTGTGCTTCGAGCTGCTTTGAGAATCCATTTCAGATTTCTCCATAGACCAAAATGAGTAAGCATCAACATCCATGTGGTTTTTTTCATCTTTTTTTTAGCAGAGCTTGAAAACTGCAGACCCCCTAGAAAATATTAAATTTTTCCAGTTTCAGCTGGATACCTTCACCGCAATAAATGTTTCAAATTATTCCCCCTGTATTTGTAAGACAGGTAGCAATAACAGAGATGAGGAAAGGATAACTCAGCAACTCCCAAAGTATCCATTAAAGACCTTGAGTTGTGTTGAACCAATGCAGGAAGTATCCTACTCGAACTTAGCAAATAAATAGCAGCTTTTTTCCCCCTCAAAAATATATATATGCTATTTTCCACTTGCTTCTCTGAAATGCCATCCTTGATTTGACACTAAAGAATGCCCAATGGCTTGTCCTTGGGGTGCTCTGATTGCAGCTGTGTTTTGTGGGTTGACAGCATTGGCATATCTGATTGGCAAGCTTGACCCCTCCTGGGAAGAACCCCTCATCAGTACCAGAAGTTGATTGTGTCAGGGTGGTGATTTGCTTGCAGCACTTAATGTTACAGTAGTTTTTTTTAGTTTGCAGCAGAAGCAGAATGACAAAGTGAGATAAAATAAAATACCAAAATATAGATAGGCTAAAAAAGAAAAAAAAAAAAAAAAGAATCTGACACAAAACAAGTGGCATTAATGGTTTTTGTGGATATTTGCAAAATTGATGCAAAATTGGTGCCAGATAAGGGTCAACAGAATTCAGGAGGGGTTGACTTGGAGTACTTGTGTGAGCGCAATGCCTCTAAACTGATGACATGTTTAATTCCACCTCCCAGCTCTGCCTGCTCTTTTCTTACAATATTTTTAAGATTCCAGCAGTGCATTGTTTTGTTCTGGCTTTAATTCTCATTTCTAAATCTTATCATCTTTAGAGTATTGTATTATAGTGTTTTTCACGATGACTCTACAGTCATGGATAAAAGTAGCTGGAGTCAGATGACAAACTCTGGACATGTTATTTCTTGGGATATAAGTGATAAGAAGGTCAGGATGAAATGCAAATTTTTATGTTATGTTTATGTTAGGATGAAACAAAGAAAAATACAGATGTTTATGTCCAGCTGAAACTATAGCACTGAATATTCTAAAGGTGCTTTTCATAAGGCAATTGGACTTCCTCTGTTTTTTTCCTTGAAGACATTTTACTTCTCATCCAAGAAGCTTCTTCATTGTATGTCATCTCTAACAATTCTCAAAAGCAATAGAAAACCTATAGAATTTATGATGCTTTTTGAAAGCTGTAATGCATTTTAAAGCCACCAACTTTGATTTGCTGCTTTAAATTTGCTTTAGTGGAATCATTAATTTATATAATAAAAACATTTAATAAATGAATAAATAATAGTTTTACAAAAATCTAGTCTTTCCCTTGAGTACAATTTCTTGGAAAATGAAGGGCCCATGGGTTCCAATATGATATATTCTAGTTTGTAATGTTTGTGTGTGTATACTTTTATGGAAAAATTAAAATATAATCCTGCAATGGGATTGTAAGATATATGCAGGTATCAAAATAAGATATGTTTCTATTTTTTTTTTTCATTCTTAGAAGTTTTGTGCATTCCAACCTAATTAAAATTAATAACTGAGTTTGCCTTTAAATTTTGAAAAAAAACACATTCAGGATTTCTGATTGTAATAATTTGCTACACATCGTTCTTGATTAAACCTTTCTTCTAACGCTCCTAACATATTTGAAAGCGCTCTCTCTCCCCTCCTCTCTCTCCTTAAGAACTAGACATATCTCATAGGTGTATATACAGTACTATTAAAGATACATTTTTTGAATTAATCTTATATCTAAGTCTAAAAGAGGACGGAAGCATTTTACCTACAATAAAATAATTTGTTAATATAGACAAATTATCCCGTTAAATGTAAGGATTTGGGATAGTAATCATAGAAAACCAAAAGGAATGATTAAAAGACAGATATAAAAGCAATGCAAATCTGGGGCCAATTGTTCGCTCACACTGACAATTATTATGCATAACTATTGTATGTTATATATAATATAACTTACAAGAAATCAGCCCAAAATTTTACAAGTCAACCTGGAGAATACAACAGAGAAAAGATGAAACTGCTTTATAATGTTATAAAACAAACAATATAACTGTATGTGAAGGATGGATTTGACTGAACTGTCAGATGAAGACAAGTTCAGTTAGCTAAAGTAATTTTTCTACATTTCTCATACAGAAGTACAAGGTAAGGCTGTTGAATCTGGACCTTAAAAAATCCTTAGTTTTGATGGGGAGATTAATAAATTTATATAATTAACTAGTTTCCACCTTGCCTAGTTAAATCATGCTGAGATAGTTTTCAGAATAAAATTACTCTCCCTTTGATAATCAATGTCCAGGAGTCATACCATAATTACTCTCTTAGCTTGAGTAAGCTCAAAAAATTAGAAGAAGAACTCTTGTTGTTTTAATTACTTATGACCATGAAGACTGCAATTTATTAGATGGGATGGATAGAAAAATTCCAACTGGACTATAGGAGGTTGTTAAGATAACCCTTCAGTTCATTTCCTGGGATCTCTTTGTAGCAGAATGTATGCATATAAGAAGAAAAAAAGCCTACTGAAGTATCTAAAGATAGATGCCTCTACAGAGGGCAGCAAGGGTCTCATGTGACATCCTAATGGAAACAGAAAACAATTGAACTTGCATCATGATGTCACTATGCATGCTTCATCATTTTGTCATCAATGTGTTTAGACACCAATGCCTATGGCTTAACACCAGAAAGGATAAATAAAGGGCAAGGAAGTCACAATGCTGTGATTTAAAAAAAAGTGCATCCTGAAATTTCTATTCTCATGGTGAGAGAATGAAGACAGAAAGGAGATGAAAACCTTTATTCTTCTTTCAGGAACTAGGTTGAAAGAGAAATTTAAAAATACCAGTCTTTCAACCTGAGGAAACAGAATGAGGACGAAGAGAAGGAAAAGTCCTTCGCTTGATAACTCTGTTCCTATGTTCCATCTATAATGTTTGTGCAGCTCCAACTTCATTGCTGATCACAGCAGGAAACCTCATCCCTTTCCTAACCTCTAATTTCAGCAAACATTGCAAACTTTCCTCCATTGTGTGGAGATCACAGAACGTAGAATATAGAATAGCAGAGTTGGAAGGGACCTCAGAGGTCATCTAGTACACCCCCTATTCAAGCAGGAGGAGACCCTATATCATTTCAGACAAATGGCTGTCCAGTCTCTTTTTGAAAGCCTTCAGTGATGGAGCACCCACAACTTCTGAAAGTAAGCTGTTTCACTAGTTAATTGTTCTCACTGTAAGGAAATCTCTCCTTAGTTCTAGGTTGCTTCTTTCTTTGGTTAGTTTTCATCCATTGTTTCTTGTCTTGCCTTTTGGTGATTTGGAAAATAGTTTGACTCCCTCAAATATTGGAATACTGTTATCATGTTCCCCCTGGTCCTTCTTTTCATTAGCCTACACATACCCAATGATGTAGGTTTTTCTCTCAACACTTTTTTTTTAAACAAAACCAAGATGGAAAAAGAAGTCCCTGAAATGTGGAGGAGGTTGAATTTTGTCTTCATTTTTGTAGGAATTATAACTTCACAGTAGAAATTCATCCAAATGCTTATCATTTATAACAAAGTTAGTATTTTGTGATCACATTCAATGCACAACTGTCATTATTCTTTATTTTCTGATCTCAAATTCTTTAACAGAATTCTTTAACAGAAGGTCAATAATTCCCACTTAATAATTGAAAAATCCATAATGGTTATCATAGCTGTTCCAGTTAATAAACAAACAATAAATGGATAAGCATCAAGGGATAAACATCAAGGGAACTGTGTTGCAGAATGCACTAATGCTCTAATTCATTTTTGACAGTCTGTTTTTGTTCCAGTTGTTTATTTATTATTACTATTTATTATGATAAATCACAGCCACCATAAGAAGAGCAATAGTGAAATGGTATCTTTTCAATGTGTTGATAGGCACCAGAGTTGCCTTTCTTTCTTTCTTTCTTTCTTTCTTTCTTTCTTTCTTTCTTTCTTTCTTTCTTTCTTTCTTTCTTTCTTTCTTTCTTTCTTTCTTTCTTTCTTTCTTTCTTTCTTTCTTTCTTTCTTTTTATTTCATTGTTATTTATTTAATCATTGCTTTATAAGTAACTCAAGATGGCGAGCATACCTAATGTTCCTTCCTCCTCCTATTTTCCCCAGAATAACAACTCTGTGAGGTTAGGTTGAGAGAGAGAGAGTGACTAGCCCAAAGTAATAAATAAGTGACCATATACATTGATTTAGAAAGACAAATTTGATAGATAGATAGATGGATAGATAGATAGATAGATAGATAGATAGATAGATAGATAGATAGATAGATAGATAGATAGATAGATAGATAGATAATGGACAGATGGATGATAGACAAACAGCCAAAATATATATAAGGATGAATGGATCTAACTTATTGTTGCCATGTAGTGTTGGACAGATTTTGCAGTCCAGATCTGGTATTCCTAAGTATGCATTTGAACAAACCTATTGCTAAATATTGTTAACAATTCTTTCTTTGTAATTAATAAATGATATAAAATATTTTGTTGATACAGTTATTGAAATGTAAGTTTGAGAAATAAAAGAGAGGCCCCTGCCAACATTTGAATGTACCATGAAACCAATGAAAAGCAATTGTTTTTTCAAATGGCCAGACTTCAGTGGATGGTGTCATTAACAATTTTGTTTATGCTCAGAGCCAATTGGAATGGAAAGGCCTGAAAATGCAAAAAAGGAAGGAAATGCCAGACCAAACAAACAAAGCCCCAACTCATCAGAAGTGTTTTAATGATTTGGCTTTCCTATTTGGAATGTGGCTTAAAATTGCTCTTGAAATTTCATTTACAGAGCTGTTTTAATTTATGGGATGCCTCTTCAGGCAAAGTAGGCAGAGAATTAGAGAGGGAAAGATTTAGTTAGAACACCAGAAAAATGGCTATGCTCCCAACTGTTTCCATTTCCCCCCGTAACTTGCTGAAATTAGAAGAAAATCAACTAATGCTAGCAAAATACCGTATCCTTGGTGGGATATGCACACCATATTAAGTAGTAAACATAGGGAGTTGACCTGGAAAACCAAGGCATATATGAAGTCCCCTGTGCATCATGCCCTGCCACATAGACTGGATAGACCAATAGAAAAAATAAGTACTCACCTGGATGAACACAAAAATGCAGTAAAAATGTTGGAACCCACTTCCTCACTAGTCCAACACATGAAAGCCACAGGTCATATCATCAACTTCAATGGAATCAAAACCCTAGCCACTATAGAAAACCCCAGCCACAGAATTATCAGAGAAGCCATAGAGATTGAAAAAAGACCAGAAAGCATGAACAGAAGAGATGATTCCACCAGGCTGTCAATCATTTGGAAGCCTGCACTCAAAAACAAAAAATTCTCCACATCACAAGCCAGGCAAACACCTGGGCACAAACAGTATTCCCCCCCTGGTATTTCCAGTTCAAACACACCCCAACCAGGCACCAAGATGAAACCTAGCTTTCTAATAAATGATAGCCATCCATTTAGTCGGAGAGAAGCTGCACTAAAAGCCTCCAATATAGGAATACAATGTTGCCAGCCAATCAAGACAAAAAAAGCCACAAAACAGACAGAAGATATTAGAAACACCAATCAAGCAGAACACAGCAAACTCCAAGGCCAATAAACACAGACCAAGACTCCCAACCATTCAGGATGAAGAAAAAACCATTCTGGCACAGTGTAGGCTAGCCTCAAATTTAAAACTGAAACGGCTGTGAAAGTCTGACTCACAGACGAACACAATACAGAAGCCTGATGATGGCAGATGAGATTCTGCCGAAAAGTTGCTACAACTTTAAAAGCACAACTATAATGATGTGGGAAAATAATTAGGGAAATTAATACGCTCAATAAGTGGATAAAAGGACATGGCTGGGCTGGTGGAATTCACCAGAAGCAAAGTGTCTAAATGGAGTGAAACTCTCTGAGTTGAATGCAACAAACTCTCTGAGGCTTGTGAATTACTGCTACACCAGGATTGCTGGACAGAGTGTGGATTTATTGCTGTGTTTTGGAATTACTCCAGCCATTCTCTTGTGGGGGTTTGTTTTTGATTTGAGTTAATTCTGAAATGGCTGAATTTTGTTTTGCTCACCTGAAATTAAAGGGGAGACATAACATTTTTACTTCTGTCCACACAAACCATCTTTAACCCAAGATGCACCAAACCCAACTGCAGCGTTTGGTGGAGCAGCAACAGCAACAGATAAATCAACTGATTCAAAGTAATCAGATTCTTCAAAATCAGGTGACACAATTGGTGAATCATATTTCCAGCTTGCAAAGTCCTGCTGCTGCTCCCTCAGCCCCTCCCTTGAGGAAAAGCCTGGTATCCATGCCGGAGAAATTTTCAGGGCAAACGGACATGTTCCCGGCTTTTATGGGGCAGTGCCAATTATTTCTATCTTTGAGGCCTGAAGACTTCCCAAATGACTGGGATAAGGTAGGATTTATGATTAGGCTATTTTCCAGGTAGGCTGCCAAATGGGCTACTACCTTGTTAATCCAAGATAGCCCGTTGTTGGATAATTTTTCTACAACAAATGAGGGTTATGTTTGAAAACCCAATTAAAATGCAAACTGTGGCTAGACGGTTACGGGACATTTATCAGGGGAAACATCCCCTGCAGGAATACATTGCAGAATTTTGTTTACTGTGTATGGACTCTAACTGGAACGAACTGGCTCATATGGATGCATTCCAGGAAGGCTTGTTTGATACCATCAAGGATGAGTTAGTCCATGCAGAGCAGGCTTCAACTCTGGATGCATTAGTAATACAGTGCTTACGTATTGAAGCCTGTTTACAACAGCGCGGAAGCAGACAGCCCGTTGTGGAACCACCTTCTTTTCCTTGTTCATAAACCACACCACTGAAAGTTTTTCAAAGCACGGTTAAGACTGAGGAGCTGATGGAGTTAGGCGCACTCCGCCCTCGCTTAATGGCACAAGAACGTTCGAGAAGGTGGTTTCCGGTTTCGCGTGGCTTCGGGGCAGCAGGAATTCGCGACTGCTCCCGATTCCTGCTGTGCTAGCCGCCGAGGTACCCCCGATCCAGATGGGTCAGGGGGATATGGCTGCCCTGTAGGGACAGCTGAAGAGAGAGGGGAGTCGGACAGGGGGTTGGGGGTGTCGCAGACCCCCTCCTCCTCCGGAAAAACCCCTTTTTCCCAAGGCGGTGGAGCGGCGGTCAGCAATGGCCGCCATGAAGAAGCCCGCAACCGGGTAAGATTGCGCTGGAGGAAGTAAGAAGAGTGAAAGTGCTGTCTGAGCCGGGTCAAGTAACATCTTTCAAATTGGTTGGAACTGAGCTGTTTGAGTTGCTGGAGGATACATTGTATCCCTAAGAAGATCGAAAGCGGCAGAGAAGCTGTTAAAGGGAACTTTTTTTTTTTTCTTCACTCTCCCACCCCATGGAAAAAGCAGATATGTTTGGACATATTGGACATTGAAAGTAAATTATTCTGAAAGTTGAAGCTAAGGGACAAAAGGGTTTCTGGACATTGAAAAACTTAAATTGGAAAACCCTTATTAGAGGTATGGATTTCTGATTATTTAAAGTTGATATTGCAAGTGGGAAGGGAGAGAAAAAAAAAAATTGGAGCAGAAGCTGAAAAAGGAGGAGATTGCCTAGAATCCCAAACAAAGGTATATGGTAATTGGACCTCTTTGATTAAACATTAACCCCAGAAAGAGAAAGAGAAGAAGGAAGAAAAGTATTAATTTTTGGAATTTTTTTTTGAATTATTTTTGATTAAAAATATTTGTGGTTGTTTTGGGAAAAGTTTCTTTTTTCATGATGGCATCGCTTGTGGATGAACTAAAGACTGAATATCAAAAATATAAAAAGGAAGATACTTTGGGCACTTTGTTTCAATTCCTAGAAATGGCGTTATGTACTTATGAAAAGTTGACTATGCAGCAGAAGGACTGGGACAAAGAAGAAGAGGAAGAAGAAGCCATCTTTGATGAACAATGGGTTCTTTCCGGGGAGGAGGAGAAAAAGGATAAGAAAAAGGGGATTTTAAGAATTATAAAAACAACCAAAGAAGAGAAAAATGAGCGGAAAGGTGGAGGCAAGGTTAGAAAGCAAAGGAAAGGGAGTAAGAAAAGGGAGGAGGAAAGACAAAGGGGTAAAAAGGGCAAGGAGAATAATAAACAAGAGAGAAAGGGGGGGAGGAGAAGCCTCAATGGTGGGAAGCAAGATCTAAAGAAAAAAAGTTTATTCAGAGACAATGGGTGAATTTAATTTAGGATAAAAGAGGGATTCTGGAGGGTACATAAGATTGTGTTTTTTATATGTGTATTTAGAGTATAAAATTCATTGTGTAATTTTAGAATCTTTTAAACAGAATCCCAAGAAAAATTGTTATATGAAGTCCTTTTAAGTTAGGGTAATGAGTTATAGACATTACTCCAATTGGTGTATAGGAGAAGTATAATAAAAGAAAAAAGATGAATGGATAGTTGGAAATAGAACAGACAAAGAATATTATTGAAAATGGCAATAAGATATGAAAGGATATATAAAGGTTTTGTTATGTTTTTTTTTTTTTGGATTTTGTATATTGAAAAAAGGCAAAAAAAATTTAATTAATAAGAAATAATTTGGATGAAAAGGAGAAGTTGGGATAAGATATGAAGTTAAATAGATAAAGTATTGATACTATAATTTGGAATTGTTATGTTCTATTGGTTTTCTTCTTTTATTATTTTTTCTTAGAAAAGAACTTATAAGCTGTTATGCCTTGTGCATTGTTTATATAAAACTGATAAAAATGGTTTACATATATATATATATAAAAAAGAAAATGATAATAAGATATGGAAAGATATATAAAGTGAATATGATGTTTGAATTTGTGTCTGTGTGAAGAGTTTCAACCCAGGATCAGACAACCTTCAGAAAAGATCTTTTAGTTTTGTTTGTTTTACTGTGTTTTCTGTAAAATTAATAAAATTTGTTTAAAAAAAAGAAAAGAAAATGGTAGTAAGATATGGAAGGATATATAAAGGTTTTGTTATGGTTTTTTTTTTTGTATATTGATAAAAGGTAATAAAATTTTAATTAACAAGAAATAATTTGGATGAAAAGGAGAAGCTGGGATAAGATAGGAAGTTAAATAGATAAAGTAAATATTGATATTATAATTTGGAATCATTATGTTCTATTGGTTTTCTTCTTTAATTATTATTATTATTATTTTTAAAAAAGAATTTATAAGCTGTTTTGCCTTAATTGTTTGTGCACTGTTTTTGTAAAATTGATAAAATTGGTTTATAAAAAAAAAGAAAGAAAATGATAATAAGATATGGAAGGATATATAAAGTGAATATGATGTTTGAATTTGTGTCTGTGTGAAGAGTTTCAACCCAGGATCAGGCAGCCTTCAGAAAAGATGTTTTAGTTTTGTTTATGTTTTGTGTTTTGTATGTTTATGAAAGGCAATAAAATTTAATAAGCAAGAAATATAATTTGGATAAAAGGAGAAGTCTGGATAAGATATGAAGTTAAATAGATAATGTAAATATTGATATTACAATTTGGAGTTATTTTATATGTTCTATTGGCTTTCTTCTTTAATTATTATTTTTTTTTTTAGAAAAGATTTTTTAAGTTGTTATGCCTGGATTGTGTATTGTCTTTTGTAAAATTAATAAAATTTGTTTTTGTTTTTTTTTTTTTTAAAAAAGAACGTTCGAGAAGGTTCCAGGAAGGCTTGTGCCTTTATTGCGGGGGTCCAGGACATTTTGCTAATTCCTGCACTTGGAGAGGGACTCGCAGACCCGTGCCTGAAACCACTTCTGGCCTGTCGGGAAAGGGGGTAGGCCCGACCTCAGGGAAACCCTAGGTCGGGCACGTTCCACACCTCCACCCCAAATGGCTGAAGTAAATCCTGACCCTCCTCGGCATTTACTTTTGGACACTTGAATGTTTTTGCAGTCCCAGAAGGAGAGAATTCCCGCCATTGCGCTGGTGGACTCAGGGGCTACAATCAGCTTTATGGACTGGGCTTTTGTCAAGCATTTTGAAATTCCATTGATTGCTGTAGATCCACCCATTAAGGTGGAAACCGTGGATGGGCATGAGCTCAAGTCTGGGCCCATTCGTTTTGCCACCCAGCCAGTGCGTATGATTATTGGGGATCATGAGGAGGCGATAAGTTTCTATGTCACCTCGAACCTTTATCTCTCTTTGGTTCTCGGCGTGTCCTGGCTGCGTTTGCATGATCCGTTGGTGGCTTGGGCGCAGAATGCCATTTCTTTTCCAAGTCTCCAATGTGTGGACCACCTGAGACATATCTGCATGGGCCAAGATATCGCCGCTCCTGCTGTTTCAATTCCTTCGGAACTATCGGACTTCTCCGATGTTTTCAGCGAACAGGAGGCAGATCAATTACCACCACATCGTGCTTTTGATTGTCCCGTGGACCTGATACCAGATGCTCCATTGCCAAAGAGTCAGTTATACTCCATGTCGGAGCCCGAGTTGGTTGTGCTCCGAGAGTTTTTAGATAAAAACTTGGCTCGGGGATTTATTTGAACATTGTTGTCCCCTCTTTCGGCTCCCGTTCTTTTTGTTAAAAAGAAGTCGGGAGAGCTTCATTTATGTTGTGATTACTACCGGTTGAACGCCATCACAGTGAGGTATAGTTATCCTTTGCCACTCATTCCAGAATTGATGGAATGGTTGCGGGAGGCTACTATCTTCACTAAACTCGATCTGCGTGGGGCTTACAACCTGGTTCAGATGCGCAAGGGGGACGAGTGGAAGATGGTGTTTGGTACTCGTTATGGCCATTTTGAGTACACCGTCATGCCATTTGGTCTGACCAACGCTCCCATGGTATTCCAGCATTTGATGAACGACATTTTCCGGGACATGCTGGATAGGTTTGTTGTGGTGTATCTGGACGACATTTTGATCTACTCTCGGTCCAGGGATCACCACCTTCAGCAGGTTCGTCAAGTGCTTCAGCGTCTTCAGGAGCATAAACTCTATGCGAAACTGGAGAAGTGCTTCTTTTTTCAGTCATCAATAGAATTTTTAGGGCATATCATCTCTCCTGAGGGCATTGCTATGGACCCTAAAAAAGTCGAGGCCCTGTTTAGTTGGGAAGCCCCTCGTTGAATAAAGGACGTGCAACATCTTCTGGGGTTCGCCAATTATTATAGGACCTTCATTCCGGACTTTGCTAAGTTAATGGATCCCATCACTCAGCTCCTTCATAAGAAGGTCCCGTTCCGGTGGGGGCCTCCGCAACAACAGGCTTTTGAAACTTTAAAGAAAGTGTTTGTGGCCGAGCCAATATTGAAGCATCCTGATCCGAATCGTCCATTTGTGGTCGAGACAGATGCCTCTAATGTAGCTATCGGGGCGGTATTGTTGCAAGCTCCAAAGGAATGCACACCTCTTTTCCCCTGCGCATACTATTCTAGAAAGCTCACAGCTTCTGAATGCAATTATACCATCTGGGAAAAGGAGTTGTTGGCTATTAAGGCTGCATTTGAGACCTGGCGACATCATTTAGAGGGGGCTTGGCACAAAGTGGAGGTTCGGACAGATCACCGAAACTTGGAACATTTGTTTACCACCAAGAAGTTGAACCAACGCCAGATCAGGTGGTCGTTGTTTTTTGCAAGGTTCAATTTTTTTGTCACTTATGTTCCAAGTGGACAGAATCAGAGAGCAGACGCATTGTCTCAGAAACCCGAATATATCAGTCTGGAGGATCCTCTTCCTCCACGAATGGTGTTGTCACCAGAATCCCTGGCCATACTTCAAGATCCAGTAGATTTGTGGGCTCGCATACGGGAGGCACAATGTTTTGATGCGTGGATGCAGCAGAGACGGGGGGATGTTGGACCTGATTCCCTATGGTCCGTTAAAGAGGGCTTGCTAAGACATTGGGGTTTATTGTATGTACCCACCAGGTCGCTGAGAGCTCTCATCATGATGCAATGTCATGACAACCCTGCTGCTGGTCATTTTGGATTTTACAAAACTCTTCATTTGGTCACCCGGACTTTTTCGTGGCCTCGGGTCCGACACGATGTGTTTTCCTATGTCGCTTCTTGCGTACAATGTAGACAAGCAAAAGCAGTGTCGGGTGTGCCCCTGGACTCCTCCAACCATTGCTGACTCTGGGCAGACCATCAGGAGCGATCTCCATGGACTCTCTCATGCATTTACCATCCTCATCGGGCTTCACGGTAGTGTTCATGGTAGTCGATATGCTGACTAAAATGGCTCATTTTATTCCTTGTCGGAAATTACCATCGGCCCGCACTACGGCCCAGTTATTTTTACAGCATGTCTTTCATCTACATGGACTGCTGGATAAAGTGGTTTCGGATCATGGGGTCCAGTTTATTGTGCAGTTTTGGAAACAGTTAATGACGGTGTTACAAGTTCAGGTGTGCCTAGCGTCAGTGCACGATCCAGAAACTGATGGCGGGACTGAGAAGGTTATTGGCATTCTCACTCAGTATTTGAGATGTTTTGTCAATCATCGACAAAATGATTGGGCGAAATACCTCCCATTGGCAGAATTTGCCTTTAATAACTCTCAGCATACCTCCACTCGTGTAACGCCGTTCTTCACGAATGTGGGTCATCATCCACGGTTCTTCCCATTAACTTTGATGGATTCCCCGGTTCCTGAGACACAAGATTTTCTGGAGGAATTACAAGTGGTTCACCATTTAGTAGTGCAACAACTCGAAAGGGCGAAAGAAGATTACAAATAGTTTGTGGACCAGTCATGTCGAGCAACGACTCCATTAGCTGTGGGTGACAAGATGTGGTCATTCACAAGGCACCTTTGGGTCGATCACCCAATTAGTAAGCTGGATCATCGTTTCATCGGTCCATTCCCGATTGAGGCGGTCATCAACCCTGTGGCATATCGACTCACTTTACCGCGCTCCATGCGCATTCATCCTGTCTTCCATCATTCCTTCTTGGTTTCTGACTCCCCGGAGTGTCCTCTGTATGCTCCCACTGGTACGGCTTCTCCATCAATGCCCCGTGAGGAGTCTGATGTTGATGACACGGTGGTCAGCGTTACTGATTTGCATTGGCTAAAGGGTCATTTCCAGTACTTAGTTGGGAGGAGAGTGGATGACTTGGAGGTTTTTTCATGGACAGATGCATCCACAATGCATGCTCTAGACATTATTTGGGACTTCCATTAATGTTTCCCTTCGAAACCGCATCTGGATCGTCAGACCCGGGGGAAGGGCCCTGCGGTGAGTGATAGTGTTTTGACTCTGGGTTTGGAATCTGCTCCTGTGGCAGATATGAGTTCAAGCGACGAGGATATGGCAGAAAAATATGAGCCGACATTGCTTAGTGACTTGGATAGTAACCAGGATGAGGAGATGGATTTAACAAGGGGAGATAAACCTGATTTAATGGAGTTGTCAGGACCTTCGACCTCCTCTGATTCTTTATCTGAGCAGCAGCTGGGAATGGCTGTCAAGGAAGGCATGAGAAAATTTTCCAGTGGAGAAGAAAACTTGGAGAACTTATGGCTTGACATCAGAAACAGAAGGAGGCTCAGACGCAAATCTCAATTAGGTAGGAGGGGTCGAGCCAGTAACTAATTAGGGAAATTAACATGCTCCATAAGTGGATAAAAGGACACAGCTGGGCTGGTGGAACTCGCCAGAAGCAAAGTGTCTAAATGGAGTGAAGACATGCAACAAACTCTCTGAGGCTTATGAATTACTGCTACGACAGGATTGCCGGACAGAGTGTGGATTTATTGCTGTGTTTTGGAATTACTCCAGCCGTTCTCTTGTGGGGGTTTGTTTTTGATTTGAGTTAATTCTGAAATGGCTGAATTTTGTTTTGCTCACCTGAACTTAAAGGTGAGACATAACATATATGTATATGTATATGTATATGTATATGTATATGTATATGTATATGTATATGTATATGTATATGTATATGTATATGTATATGTATATGTATATGTATATATGTATGGTATTCAGCTTTGTTTGGGTATTTTCCCACGTCATTGTAGTTGTGCTTTTAAAGTTGTAGCAACGTTTCGGCAGAATCTCATCTGCCATCATCAGGCTTCTGTATTGATGATGGCAGATGAGATTCTGCTGAAACATTGCTGCAACTTTAAAAGCACAACTACAATGACGTGGGAAAATACCCGCACAAAGCTGAATACCATACATGTAAGTACCCTCAAAAACTTAAGAAAACATATCTATCTATATCTATCTATCTCTATCTATCTATCTATCTATCTATCTATCTATCTCTATCTATCTAAAATAAAAGGCTAAATGAGACCAATTCCTTTCTAGTACACTATTAGGTAGCTCTTTTTCAAATTAGTATTTTTCCATGTTTGGTTATTATAGGCCTGCTTTAATTAATTATGTGCCATCAGTGTCATCTCTTAGCAACCATATAGATGGTCCTTTTTCAGGATGATCTGTCTCAAATTGGGTTCTTCAATTTCCCCCTAATGTTAAACTCATTGCCATTGAAACAAGCAGTATTAATGCAGATAATCCTCAAGTGATAACCGTATTGGAAGTAGAATTTCAATTGAAAGTCAGTGCAATGGTAAATCAAGTCAATGCCTGACTGGACCTGATTTCATGACTATTTTAATGTTGGTTTTTACAAAAATCACATGCTCAATGATTGTTAGCAAAGTCATCTGCCCAAATGGATGCTTTTTGCTGGAAATTGGCGAAAAAGTTGCAGTTTCAATCACATGAAAGTGAGTTGCAGATGTGAAGTGGTTGCCAAGCACCCAAACTGTGATCACATGACAACCAGGTGGTTGTGATAGTTGTAAAGGTGTGTACAAGTCATAAAGTGTTTTTTCCAAAACCATCATACCTTAAGATATAAATGGATTAAACACTGCAAAAATATATTCTTTGTTCACATATTCCTTTTCAATCCTTTTATTAATCTAAATCATCCAGAGCATAATTGTATGCTCTATAAAATAAAATGACTTGGGAGGAGCCTGGAATTTCAGATAATTTTGTTTTGTTTCATATGTGTGATATAATATAAAATATTGAGTAGGATCTGTGGTGGTGTAGTGGTTAGAATGCAGCATTGCAGGCTTAGTCTGCCAAGTGCCAGCAGTACAAACCTGACTGGTTGAAGGTTAACTCACCCTTCAGTAAAATAAAACCCAGATTGTTGGGGGCAATATGTTGATTTTATAAACCACCTAGAGAAGACTATAAACCATTGTGAAGCAATATACAAGTCTAACTGGTATTATTATTGTTATAATAAGTCTACCAAGGCAAACATTACTAAAAAAAATTCTCCAAATCACAAACTTAATTCAGAAATGAAATATTTGAACAGAAAACTCAAGTTTGAAACTGGTATTCTTGGCACTTATATTGGATTTTCTTGAGAGACTATATAAATGCATTCAATTTTGAAATATTCCGAAAGTTAGTCTTAGTAAAGTATTTCTCTCTACTTTTTAAGAGAGTGTCATTAGATGGCAAATAGATATTTGCCAGCAATTTATGGACTGAAATGCCCGATTGCTTTCAATCTGACGGTTTGCCTTTTACCCTACTTTTCATTTTCATTTTCCTAATGCTGTGATGCACGCAGAGCTTTAGCTGAGGAGGCGGAAAAAAGAAAAAAAAAATTACTGAAATGCTACAGCTGAAAACGGTTCATTTCTAAGCTGTACATGGATTTATAGCTTTCATTCTAGAATTATACATAATATCTACAGTTGCGATAGGGGAGTAAATAAAAATTATTTAACACATGACTATATAGATTGAGGACTAAGATAACATCCTTCAAATAAAGTCATTCCTAGCAACTCTGTGGAGGGTTTCCTTGGTAACAATAACAAAATGGTTTGTCATTGCCTTCTGGGATTTTGTTTCTTTCTTTCTTTCTTTCTTTCTTTCTTTCTTTCTTTCTTTCTTTCTTTCTTTCTTTCTTTCTTTCGTTTTTTGCTTTGCTTTCCAGTTTTATATGTAGATCTAAGATATTCCTGGTGGTTTCTAACGCAGTCAAATCTGACCCTGCTTAGTTTTTCAGGGTCAATTAAGTGCTGCCCCTTTTTGGACCTATGAAATCATGTAGAAGACAAAACTATTCTTCCCTGTTTTACACATTTATTCACCCACCAATATCTGATTCCTATTTGCTCTATTTTTATTTATTTAATAGAGGAAATGTCCTCTCTTTGGGGAGTCCTCTAGAACAGGGGCCCTCAATCCCCAGGCTATAGCCCAGTACCGAGGACACAGCCCGTTTAGAACCAAGCTGCAGAAGTGGTGGGCGAGCATGTGTGCATGCAAAACTGCATTTGTGAAAGCAGCATGCACATGTGAAAACAACCCCTCTCCTCCCAGCTGCCACCACCACTGCTTCTGCCGATTCAGTGACCCAAAAACGTTGGAAACCACTGCTCTATAATTCTTGTACCATTTCAGACATATATGAGATATTTTTTATTGTGGAGGCACGTTTTCTATATACATAACAGAATCAGCATTCTATACTCTGCAAGGTCCCATTACTGTCTCTGTTCAAGAGCTTTCAGGTATTTTCTTTCTTGGAGATTTTACTGCAAATGAAAATAAATAGACATCAAGCTATTGATTCTAGAGAACGGGTAGAACCTAAGAACAAAAAGGACACCAACCTTTCCTGTTTCTTTTCCTTGTTTTTCTTTCCAAACCAGTGGAAAATGCTGGAAAGAAGCTATGTGAAGAAAATTGGAAAAGTTGTCATTCTGTCAGCATGACAGTTCCAAAAACTGGATAGAACAGAACCAAATCTGTCTTAGAGGAACAAACAGTCTTTGATTAAACAATTATGAATTTATAATCCAGTTAAAACTGAATTTCCTCAGTGGAGTTTCTTCAGTAGAAGCAAACTATGTGGTTAAGAAATTCTTCTACAGGTAGTCATCCACAACCAGTTGTGGGATTCAATTTTTTTTTTTACTCCTGGTTCTGTGGGCATGGCTTGGTGGGTGTGACAGGGGAAGTACACTGTAAAATCCAGTCAGAGTAGTATTTGCTGGGTCTCTGAAGTATTCAACATTTCTTTTAATGACCATTCAAAGCCACAAGAACACTGAAAAAAAAGTGATTCATGACATATTTCACACTTTTCACATAGACATCCATTGCCAGGTCATGTGATTGAAAATCAGATGCTTGGCAACTGACATGCATTTATGACAGTTGCACTGTCCTGGGATCATGTGCATACCATTTGTAACCTACCTAGCCAGCTTCCAGCAAACAAAGCCAATGAGGGAAGCCAGATTTGTTAATGACTGCATGGTTTACTTAACAATTGTACTGATTCACTTAAAAATAGTGGCCAGAAAAGTGTTAAATGGGGCAAAGTTTACTTAAAACTGCCTTTCTTAGCAATCAAAATTTTGGGCTCAGTTGTCATCATAAGTCAAGGACCATTGTATTAAAACTTACACGATTCAAAAACAATGAACATAAAAATTGAAATATCTTTGAAATGCTGTATGACTAAGTTATATTAGAAAGCTCTATTTGCAGAAATATTCAAGATGTTATGTTTTGTATGGGGACAAACACAGCAACTCAAGATTATCAGCAAAACTCTCCTCTGCTCTCTTTTTTCTTCTTTTCTTATTTTGAAAAATAAGAATGTCTTATATCACAGAATTTGACTATTTCTATAGCTTAATCTTTTTACAGTTCCTGTTGTCAATAACACTTTTAAGTATTTACTTGAATGCATTTTAAGTTTAAATTACAGGGCTATTAATATTCAAGGCAGACTTAATAGAAAAAGATGCTTATAAACTCCAGATATCTTTGTCACTGATATAAGAGACAATTTTCTTTATAAGTGCAGGGAGATAGTTGTGACTGTTTCATGTTGTCTCATTTATCTCTGTTACACTGATGAATTCATTTCATTGACAATGCTTTGTCTGAATAATGAAGAGTAGGATGAGATGGCCTGATGGTTAAGATGGAATATTTAAATTTTATTTCAATTGCAGTGCAGTTTAGGTTTAAGATTTACTTTCAGAAGATCCATCACAGACAGATTTTCTGTTGTAATTTGTATTTTTTGCATTTTTTAGCTGTGTTCAGAACCTGATTATCATAATACTTTCTTTTTTCCACAGCACTTAGTTTATAACACGATGAAGCAATCCCTCAGTGACATATCCATTTTATACCTCACACCATTAATTCTTATAATGTAACTAAATATATATAATTAATGTTTTTAAAGCCAAACCAAAGGAATAGTTAAAGTGTGAATTTTTCAAGTAGCACATAAACTACTAGTCATTGAGTTATGAATGTAATGGAGCCTGCCAATTACATTTGTAACCCAAGGATTCATAGGAATGAATCATATAACTTGAACATGATCACTCCCTGCTTCCCCCATGCATTTGCTAATTGAATGTGTGGGTCATTAAATGGACAAGGTATCTCAGGGTGGGATACCCACTGAGATATCTCATGCTTCCCCCCCATCCTTCCCAATCGAGTCACTTATCTTACGTAATCTCAATGATCAAGACAACTTTCTCCTTTTCAGCCTCTCTGCTGAGGTTTTGCCTTGATCAAGGCTTGCTGAGGCCTGCATGGATAAAGATTGTGGTCGTCTTTGCAAAAAGCCTTTGCCACCAAGAACAGAGGCCAGGAGGGGCACATGCTTCCCTCTGAGCTTCCGTTTATGGTGGCAAAGGTCTTTCCTCAGAAAATATATTCAAGAAGTAACATGTCAGTTTAAAGTGAAGCTTGTGAAAAAAGCAACTGAAGAAAACAAAGGGATTAATAAAGCAAAATGCAGGCTTATAAATACAAGAAAGGTTTTATATTAAAACATGAAGATGGTTTTGTGTTTTTTAAAAAAAACAAGACAGGAAAGGTTAGAAATAATTGGAAAATTCTATTCAGAGCTATACAAAGATCAAGATCACTCAAAAGTAACAACACCCACAAAAGAGGAAATCAGATATCCTAGTGGAGGAAGTATCATGCCATCAAATCAATGAAAATGGCCAAGCTACAATTGACTGTTGAAATGCTGAAAGCTGGTGGTAACAGTTTACACAATATTCTAGGATTCTTTTTTAGTTTTGGGAGTGTGGCTTGAGGCTCATGATTTAATTGGACTAACTGCCCGAATCCTGACACTATACTCGAGATGCCTCAGAGAAGAAAAAAAAATACATGGTAAAATGCTGAAGTGATTCTTATACATAAGAAAGGGGGCAAAGATAATTTAAAAGACTATCAGCCAGAAAGCCTTCTTTCAGTCATTTACAAAGTTTTCAATATAATAGCAAAAAAAAAAAAATATTGAGAATATTAAATGATGTACAACCAGAGGAGAAAGCAGGGTTCAGAAAGCAGGGTTCAGCACAATGGATCACAACAGTGACTTGTTCAGCAAGTCACTGAAGGGCACAACAAGTACACCATGCCTCTGTGCATTGCTTTTATCAACTACAAAAAGGTGTTTGATCCAGTATTCCAGCAAGCAATAATTAATCCATTGTTCAACCAAGATATAGACACTGTTTACATAAACTTATACAATCAATATGTGAAAAAACAATGGCCTTAATAATCTTAAAGTGAAAATCACCCTAGAATGAGGCATACAACAAGGTGATACAATATCACTTATCCTTTTCTCAGCTTGCTTTGAAGAAGTATTTCACAAACTTCACTGGGCAAAAGATGGAATAAAAATCAGTGGGGCCTATTTAAATCACTTAAGATTTTCAGATGATGTTGTTCTCTTCTCACAAGACCCAGAAGAGTTATAAGGACACATACAAGATCTGCATAAAGTTACTTCTTAATGCCTACACTGTTAGGAAACTGCAACAAGATTGAGACAGAGCCAGTTTGATGTAATAGTTAAGGTGCTGATATAGAAACCAAGAAATTGTGAGTTATAGTTCCATCTTAGTTATCAAAGCTGGCTGGGAGACCTTGGTATGGTCATTTTTTCTCAGCCCAAATCACCTCACAGGGTTGTTACTGTGGGAAAAATAGGAGGAGGAAGGAGTGAGTGAGTGGGCTTTAATGCATAAGGCAAGACTGGAACTCACATTCTCCCAGTTTTCTACCCTGGTGTTTTACTCACCATGAAGCCTAGAATGTTTGCATAAAAGGTTTTATTAAATGTTCTAATCGAAAATGCAAATTTCTTTCCAGATTACTTGAGATGTAATGCAATGACGGTATGCAGGGGTGGGATTCAAATTTTTTAACAATCGGTTCTGTGGGCATGGCTTAGTTGGTGGTCATGGCTTGGTGGTCATGTGACTGGATGGACATGGCTTGGTGGTCAAGTTACTGGCTGGGCATGGCCAACTCAACATCACTCACATTGAGGCACGCATCTCCTCGCCTGGCCAGGAGTCGTGACTGTGGGGATGCTGCAACAGTTGTAAGTGTGAAAAATGGTCATGTCACTTTTTTCAATGGTCACTCCACACAAGCAAAGTACCAGCAAAGAAGGGGAAAAGAAAACTCCAGAAAAGTTCCAGAGACAGGAAGTCTAGTCCTGCCAAGAATGGAATAAGGGTTAATGGAGAGGCAGTTTCTGTAAGCAACATCAGTATGTTTCCTTCCTGCCTTCCTTACAGGATTAGGCCAATAATTTTTTCTAACAACCGGTTGTCCAAACTGCTTAGAATGTTAACAACTGGTTCTAGCAAATAGGTACGAACTGGTAGAATCCCACCCCTGAGGATATGTATATGAATCCTGTTTTTAAAAGTTTCCTAGTATTTAGACAAAATCTATTTGCTCCATGTTTCCTTTCTTTTAAAAAAAATGACATTTTTTTCCACCATCCACATAACAGATAGTGTTATTTCTATCACTTCTAGTTGTTTTCTTCATGATAAATACACCCATGTCTTTTAACTCTTCCATCACACATTTGCAGCTTTTCTGTATATATAAAAAGTCTTCGTGAAAAATGTGCTCATATTTTCATGTGCAGAAAACTGTATTTGAATTTCTGTAAGAAGTCTCACCACCAATATGTATCACTAAATGCTATTTTCTGCGGTGTATATATTTTATCTTCTGTTTCCCCAAATGTATATTTCTGAGTGCATTTTTATCAGGTTACTCTAGTGTGGAATTACCAGATTTGGGGTGTAAAAATCAGGGCAACAGAGATAGCAGCAAAGAAATCTGTTTATTTAAAGCAAAATTCTAAGAGAGGTTCAAAAACCAAAGCATAATTATGAAAATGTGAAGCAGGTTGAATCACATTAAAATTCACTCTAAGCTAATGCAAAATATAAATGGTTTCTCTTTGTTTCCTGTTATTGTTGCTTGTATTTTTCTCCAAGCAGCAGTTGTCTCTCCCTGAATTTTAATTATTTAGGGCTTATTAAAAAAAACACTATTTTGAACTGAGAATTTGTTTAAAGAGCAGAGTAAATAAATAGGATAATAATTAAAGCAACACCTAATGACTAATTAATTCTGGCTACCCGAATACAACATAATTTCTAATCAGAATTCTAAACAGAATGGTGAATTCTGACTATGCTGATTCTGAGCAGGTCAGCATCTGACTTTTCTTTTCTTTTTTTGCAGTGCTCTCTAATTAGTAACTAACTTTATAACTGTCAGCCTTCCCCAGATAGACTAGAAAGGAAACATAATCAGATGAACTAATTCTACTTTATTGTAAAGGGACATTAATATAATCTTGCAGGTCTGAAAGTACAACTCTCCCACCATCTCTTTTACAGTCTGAGAAGCTAGGGAAGGTCCCTTTAAGTTTCTTTCTTTACCCATTGTGCAGCTTTGGGCTATGCCAGTGGTTGTTAAACTTTTTGGGTTCCTGTGCCAAAAATTGTGCGTGTGCTTGCCCTCACATGCTGGCATGCCAGAACCCAGACAGCCCTGTGCATGTGCACACAATCCCCCAACACACTGCCCCTTTACTTGCACTGCACCTCACAGCTGATTTTTGGCCAGTTTGAGGCCTTTTTCAGCCTCCCAGGCTATATAATAGTCCCGTTTCATCATTTCCGGTATTAAAGGGAGGCTGAAAAAGGCCTCAAACAAGCTGAAAATCAGCTGTGAGGTATGCATATGTGCAGTGAGTTAAGTTTGCCTGTGGCTCACATGCTCGCACAAATGGCTCTGTATGCCACCTGTGGCACATGTGCCATAGGTTCACCATCATGGAACTATGCTCTCTCTTATCTGACCATTCCCTGGGCATCATTTCTTTGTCCTATAACTCAAGGTCTTTCTCAGATACCATTACATCTTTATTGTTATACTTTGTGTCTAGCAAAATAGAAATTTACAGCATCAGTAGAGAACAGACATAAATAAAATAATAATAATTTTGAGAACCAATTGGGTGTGGTTAAGGCATCAGGTTACAAACTGGGAGAGTGTGAATTTTAGTTCTGCTTTAGACACAAAACCTGCTGGGTAATCTTGGACCAGTCAGTCTCTCTCAACCTTAGGGGGCAGGCAAAGGCAAAGCATTTCTAAAATCTCATCAAGAAAACTGCAGAGACTAGGTCAGACAGTTGCCAGGAGTCAAGACTGGCTCAAAGGCAAAATTAATCATGTTTAGAACAAGCACATAAAAAGATAGGGAGCATGCACTGAATAAATCTTGACAAATGGACAGCAGTTCTGGAGAATCTGACAATAGAATCAAAATTAAGATCTAATTAGCCCAACAGTAGATTATTTTAGTTTCCTTTGCCATTCTTAAGACACAATACCTCCTTCTCTAAAATCTCCCAAAGGGCTATTCCTGGTGGCATCTAACCATAACACAAAGATGTCTCACTGTTCTTATGAGTCAGAGAAGTAGGAAGAGGAACCAAGGAAGAGATATGAGAAAGGGGGCAGTTCCCCCTGTCAAGCTACAAGCCTCCCTCCATGAAATAACCATGTAGGGTATCCTTGGATGTGGACTAGCGAGTACAAGCTTCCCCTATCTCCATCTTCCCAGGGTAGATTTGAATAAACTGAACATGTTTGAGAGATCAGGTCAAGTAGAGATATAAAATTTTCAAAATAAAGATGTTTAAAGACAAATCAGCCAAATCAGTTGGAAGTGCCGTCAGACACCTGGATCATACTACCATATGTGGTGGACACGTGCAGAAGCTAAAAGATACTAAACAAAAGTTCACACATGGTTATGTGATAAAGAATGATAAAGCAACATATAGATTTGAAACCTGAAATATTCTTTTTAGGGATGATACCTGAAAGCTATAGCAAAGAAAAAGTATATTTAATTATTCATATATTAACTGCAGATAGAATTGTATGTGTTCAGAATTGGAAAAGTGAAAAAATTCTGCTAGAGGAAAATATGATCAAGAAAATATTAGAATGTGCAGAGATGAATAGATTAGCACTGGCAATTAAGAAAAAGAAGAAACTGAATACTATATGGTATGGGAGCTATTTTATCAATGGTTGGAAAATAAAGAAATTAGTTAAAATTGAGTAGGTGGATATATAGAGAAATAAGTTAAGATTGTTATAAAGGTAAAATATGTAAGTGACAATGGTTTATAAAGAAAATGTAATTACTTATATTTTGGCAAGGAAAATATGTTAATTATAATTGCTAGCATAAGGCATATGTACCCAGTCAACACACTGTTTAAATGAAAGATGGATTTGTTGTAAATATAAAATAAAAAACTTAACAATTTTTTTTTTCAAAACAAATGACAGCTATCTTACATTTTGGTCCACTTTCAAATTAAAATACATTAGAATGTTAATTATTAATATTTTACTACAGCAAAATCCAATCAGCCATTATGTTGTCCTGCTTTGATTGGTATTAAGGTAGCCCTTAACTTACAACTGTTTGTTTAGTGATTGTTCAAAGTTATAGCAACACTGAAAAAAGTGACTTACAACTGGGTTTTTTTTACACTTATGACTGCATCCTCATGGTCACGTGATCAAAATTTGGACCCTTGACAACTCGTTTGCATTTGTGATGGTTGCAGTGTCCCAGAGGCATGTGATCACCTTTTGCAAGCAAAGGCCAATATCCAGATATACACATCAAAGCTCAAGGTAGGATCTCCATATCTGAACATCAAAGCCTCTTGTCATTTATAAATATCTACTTGTATATCCCTAATGGGGCAGGCTACCATTTTTGAAAGCTGATCTGTATGCTGTGTCATCAGGAATAAATCTATTCTTTTCCTCTTCAACCGGCAGTCCAATTGATTTCTAGGGTATTTTCTGGCTCAGGAACTGGAGTCCTTTGATTTTTCCAACAAAATGAATGAAGCAAGCCCAGATGGTGAAATGGATTGCCTTGATTAGAGACAATCATCTGATTATATTTCTTGCCACTTAGAGACCATGATCAGATTTCTTATAAGACAAGGAGAACATTCAGTTTTTGATTTTGGGTTTTGAGGATTAGATTTGATTTGAGTAGAGAAATATTTTGGATTTTCAATTAAATGGTTATTCATATTTGACAATATATTATGGCTTAGATTTAAATTAAAAGAAGAATATATTATGAATATTGCCAGAAGGTTGATGATTGGCATCTTAAGTTTTTAGTTCTGCATTGGAAAATATTGGAGATCATGTTAGTTATATATTTGTCTGATGTATTTGATTTTTACTCAACTTTTAATAGGCCCTGTTTTTCCCTTTCCCCCTTTTATTTTAGTTTGTATTTGGGATGATGGTGTTGAAATTTAATAAAGACATTAAAAAAAAAAAACCAAGGACATTGAAATGAGTATATGAAGAATCTCTTCCCGGGAGGATTGAAACTGGACAAAGTAACTCAATTTTTTATGAAAAGGTTTGAAATGAAGCTATTTCTCCCCATCCCCTCTCATGGATGATGTAGGAAGGGATATAGCTGAAAACATATAGAATCCAGGCAGTCATAGGATTCGGGCAAGTACTCAACTCAAATGCTACCAATTCCAATCCCTTAGAATGTCACAGAAAACCAGATAGGAAGCTGGATGATCTTGGGCCAGCCCCTTCTCTCTCAGCCCTAGGAATGACGCAATGTCAAACCACATTCGAAAACACTGCCAAGAAAACTGCAGGGAACTATCCAAGCAATCGCCAGGACTCAAAGGCACACACATGCACACAAAAAAGAGTCTTATATATAGTCTACCACTACTGCCGACTATGCAAGTCTGCATAGCTAGTCATACTTTCTAATTCAAGTGCCAGTAGGGTTTCTCTCAATCCATCACCACTTGGATTGCATAAGCTGCATCAATACCTGCATCCAAGAACCCAGATTTTGTATGGCTAAAGGCTACCAAACTGAAAATGGCTCAAAGTCTCCCACCAATCCTTCTTCATTTTACTGCTGCTGCTCCATACCTGGTCTCTCATCCGACAACATTTCACCATCATCACCACTCCTTTTGGATATTCTGTAGGCCAGCATGGGAAACAACCATTCAACATCTACCCATTCACTGGTTTATGCCATTTAACCCCGCAAAAGCATGGATAGGGGAATGACCAAGTCACCTTCTTGTGGCCTGAGCATTAGTGATCCTTCCACCAAATCACCTGATTTTAATCTTCCCCATTCTATCTGGTTGAAATTGAACAGAATTAGAAGTTCCTCTGTCCTGTATCAATGAGGCTGGAAATATTCTCCTTATTGTGACTATGGTACTAATATGTAAACTATTAAACATATTTTGCAAGTCTGTTGATGTCATGCATTATCTGGTTCCTTAAAAGATCTACATGAAGTAACACCAGAGATGATTGCCTGGATAACTGACTTGGACATCTGATTATGAGGCCATTGCCCTACACCCATATAACTTTTCTATATAATTATGGGAATTGTGTGTATATGTTTACTTCTCTTTGTCATGTTCTCATCATATGCGAAATAAATAAGCACATCTTTTTGGACCACCAAAAATATGTTGAAAGAATAATCCAGCTTCCAGGAGCTCATTACATCTACCTATATTTATCACCTATAGCTTTTATGTACACTGATAACTTATGCACTGAAGACAAGTTCCTTGTGTGTCCAATCACACTTGGCCAATAAAGAATTCTAGTCTAGGCTAACTTCCACAAATCTATTCTCCCCACTGTCCCTACCAAAAATTGTTTCCTTTTTGCTGGCATCCTATTTTTTTAAATTACTTTTGTTTTTTGTTTTTACAGATGAGAATTCCATTACAGCTAATAAATACATTGACAATCGAAGGAATACTAATGGGCTAGATAACTTGCCAAAGGAGTAATTTATTTGAGTAAGCCATCCTTCAGAACTGGAGGCATATATAGATAGGATCATGCTTCTTTCAAATAATTTTCTTCTTAACTGTATTTGAACTAAACAATATCTTATTCCTATGTCTCAGAAGATAGAGTGCATTATTATCCACTTGCCAATTAACCAAAAAAAGAAAATACACTAATACAAAATAAACTTTATCGAAATTATTTGCATTTCTCTGTAGAGATTGTCTTAGCAAACAAAACTATCAGCTTCCTGGCATCTTCTCCTTGATAAGCATATTTTAAATCATTTTATGATATGCCTCATCAAGCTTCCGCTTCATTTCTTAGAGCTGTGTTTGGATTTACTACTGAATCCAATTACATTGTATTATCATAAAAAGCATCAAAGTGAAAATTATTGACGGTGCTTGTTTAGCGAGCATGCAACTGTTAATTCTAAACATAAATATTTTAATGGTACAATTTTTCACCATTACTGATGAGGAAAGAGTCATAAGGCTTGGAACACGGCATGAAAAACCACTCCTTTCAGCTAACCTTTGTTGTCTACAAAAGTACAATGTGTTTCATGAAATGAATGAATTATAAATGTACACATTGTTTATTATCAGTGATTACCTCTGACTTCAGACTTCATAAATAATAATGTGTAAATATAAAGAGCTCAAATAAATCCATACACAAAAAATTCAGCATCTGAAAATAAGCTAAGATCCAATTGTCTTCAGGATTGGGAAAGGAAAGGAGAGGAGAGGAGAGGAGAGGAGAGGAGAGGAAAGGAAAGGAAAGGAAAGGAAAGGAAAGGAAAGGAAAGGAAAGGAAAGGAAAGGAAAGGAAAGGAAAGGAAAGGGGAAGACAATTATAAACATGGATGCTATACACATTTGATTTCCCTGGCAGGAGAAAGAAAGTTTTCAAAGAAATTTTAAGCACAATTTTGTCATTTCAGTTGCAGTGTTTAAAGCAAGGCAGAAACTGACTCAGTACCTATCCCAATTTTCAGTTAGAGATTCATCTTTCTATCTCTCTTTCTCTGTCTCTGTCTCTTTTTCTGTCTGTCTGTCTGTCTGTCTGTCTGTCTGTCTGTCTGTCTGTCTGTGTGTGTGTCTCTCTCTCTCTGTCATACACACATTTACACACAAGTTTATTTTTTATTCAGTCTAAAGTAAAAGGGCCTTTGAAAATGTTATCTAAAATATCTTTGAGGAGAAACCCTCTCTCTTTAAAAAAAAATTGCAGTCTCATTCAGGAGGAGCAGTGTTAACCATAAAAGTAGGTAACAGTTAAAAAACAGATTCTGGAGTGATTGTTAACTACTTCTTTGGCTTTTGCTTACAGAGCAGTGTTTACTGAACACACAAAATTATAATTGAGGAATTCACTGACAGTGGTATATTCAGGGGAACAAACTATCAGTTCAGGTTGAGGTTATTAACATTTTTGTAAAAAACATCTTCCTCACAGAAATAATCAATGCTACTGTACATCAGTTAGGTTTACAATGACATGACATGTTTGCTTTGTTTATCATTAAGTATGAATCTACTTATGTGGTCCATCTCACAGTCATCCAGATGTTTAAACTTGGCATTTATGTCTGATTCTTTATATGGCTATTGAGAAGAATGTTAAAAATTGAGTTCAATGGGACTCTGTATGAGATTTTAATGCACAGTCTATTTTGAATAAAAGGGAGAGTAATGTGCTATTAATCCTTTTTCGTCTAATCATTGTTTTATCTACAGTTTTATCTGTAGATCAGCAATTTGTCTGATGATCTGAACTACTCAAATAAAACATGGTGGCCAAGATAATCAACAACAATAACAATAAATCTCAGGTTCCTCTAAATTCTCAGTACCCATTCCTGAGAAAACAAACAAGTCTAAAGGACTTCCCCCTCACCCCCCACTCCCACAAAAAACCAAGCAGATCAGAGCCAACCTAATCTCAGGAAAAATGGTGCTCCAAAGGGCATCTGTCAATAAACCAAACCTGGAGCATGCCCCTTCTGTCACACCTGTTGAGGCAGATAAAGAAAATTTTGAAAAATATCCTGACCCTGTACCATGAGAATCAGCAACATCAATTATTCCTGGAAGCTTATTATGAACCAGTACAGATTGTGAAGCAAAAGCATAACACGCAGATGGCAAGACATAATATGGTAGCTGGAACCACCACATTCTGGGCCTGGTTTTGGATCTGCCTAAGCATTACAGTAACTTAGTTGTAGAGAAGAATCTGGTTAGAATCTGAGTCTGTGAAGAAAGAGTAGAAGAGACAATGAGACAGTTTCAAAACATTTTGTTAGGAATAACATTGGTTACCTAACTTAGTTTGGGTAAAAAATAATATATATATATAAACTATGTTAGTGAGTTTAAGTGTGTGTATCACTTTAACTATTAAAACATGTATTTTGGGTGCGGTTGTAAAATAACCATAAGAGGGAGCAAAAGAGCTCACTGTTTGCTGGGTTTTACTGGATAGCTGACAATGATGGATTGATGGTGATAACTGCGTGTTTTTCCTGAGAGAAGAAAAGGGGTTTGATTTTCTTCATATCTCTTACTGCAAAAGAGATATATTATTGGACTGATTATTTGTAAGTTTACTGTCCTCTTTTTTTGACACTGGACTTTGCAACTGATTAATCCCCGGATAGACTGAACTAGTCTATGACATATGGACTGTTTGACTATGCTATAACTCTTGCTGAAATAAAAAACTATTTAACTGGCACAGTGTATCTGTTTGACTGAGTGTAAGCTACAACAACATTTATCTCACATATTTGCCTGCCTGTTAGACTGCCGTTGCACATTCTGCTAGGGTGTGTATCTCTAACACATTTTATTTTGTTTTTCTTTTTCTTTTTTAAAAAAGCAGGTAGCATATCTTTGTTATATTGGATTATGATTCATCCAGTTGACCTTAATAAACCACTGTTTTCAGACTCATGAAATCTACAGTAACATTACCCATTTATGTAAAACTTAAATGTTTGTGTTGTCGCAGGCAAGGAAATCTTTATCTTAAGAATCCTCCTGATTTAATTATTGCCAGAGTAGAAGTTTCTAATATGAAATATTTGCATGAATACACAAAGGAGAGAGTTTGTGTTAGTCCAGAATACTGAATGCCAGTATGATTAATGTTTTTGTAGGGAAAGCAGAGGGACGGGGTATTAGATATGTTCACCACCTTTAACTGTTTTTAGCAAAGTAATAAATGCAGCACCACTTGAACACTATCAGCATTGACAAATTCACCACCATTCAGTTGCAAAAGGCTACATCACTAGGAACCAATTACATCCTGTTGACAATATTATCAAATATCAAGATCTTCCTATCCCAGGTCCTTGGGAAGGTCTTGATAGATGGATAAATCCAAATCCAGTCTAAATATCTGGTTGACTGTGCAATGACTCATAATAAGTGGCTGAGAAGGAAATCTTATGAGGAATAGTTTGAACCATTGGTTATATTTAACCTGAAGACCTGAAGACTACAGGAGACACAATAGCTGTTTTTAAGCATCTGGAGGAGTATCTAGTGAAAAATAAATGCAGAAGAAAGAACATGTAACAAAGCAATTAAATTAAATTAAATTAAAAACAATTAAATTAAAATGAAGAAGATTCTGATTGGACATCAAGAAAAGAATTCTAAGAAAAGTTTAATAGTGGAACAGACTATCTTGAAAGAAAGTAGATTTTCCTTCTCAAAAGAAAGCAGAATGGCCAGGATGTCAGAATTATAGTAGATTCTTGTCCTTGGCAAGAGGTTGACTTCCAAGGTTTCCTCCAACCTTTATATTCTACGATTCTCATTTTATCTTCATGTTCAGAGCCTTGACTACAGGTACGATCACAATTGAGCCCAAAATTTCTGTTGCTAAGTGAGGCAGTTGTTAAGGGAGTTTTGACCCATTTTATGAACTTTTTTTTTTGCTACAGTGAATCATTGCAGTTGTTAAGTTAGTAACACAATTGTAAAGTGACTTTGATCTTGCTCATGAGAAGGTCACAAAAGGTAATCACATGACCCCAGGACACTAAAACTGTCATAAATATGAACCAGTTACCAAGCATCCAAATTTTGATCATGTGACCATGGGGATACTGTAATGGTCCTAAGTGTAAAAAAGCAGTCATAATTTAATCTTCTCAGTGCTGTTTTAACTTTGAATGGTCACTAAACAATGGTTGTAATTTGAGGACTACTTGCAATCATTTAATGGCAACCTATCCAAGTCCACTAAAATAGCATGAAAAGCGCCACTAGAGTTCAGAGTCTCTCAAACTGAGTTAGTCTTAATTGAGCTGAGGGAATAATCTGATCCATATAAATTAATTACCACTTTTGGCATTGTAAATGTCACTTAGATCAATTTAGATACAATCACTTCATCAGAATATTTATATTACTTGATAACCTTGTCTTTTCCTTTTCTATTTTAATGTGGCAACTAACACATTTGTACGTCAAAATAATAATAAAAAAGATGAGAAAATTTAAGATACTCAAATAAATCAGACAGCAAAGCACAACTCTTAACATTAATGAATCTGATATATGAGTCAAATTGCAATGCTAAGCAAGTCAATTACTTAAAAGTAAATGACCCTGAAATCTATATAGGTTAAGCTTGTTTTATTTATGTATCACGTTCAAGAAGCAGCGCTTTTTTACGAGCAAGATTTCATGGGGAATATTAAAATATAAAATCTACCTGCAGTGGGGGGTAAAGAAAAAGTATAGATACTTGACTCATATAGTAGTATGTATACATAATTATGGGATAACTTTTCCTTCCAGATAATATTTGTGCAGTGGAAATGACACACTCTAGAAAAAGAATGGGAGAGAACTTCCAAAAGACTGGCCACCATTGCCCCAAATTTTAATTACGTTACACAGAGACATAGGCTCCCATCCCTTTCCTGGCCAAAAAAATCACCACACAGTGATTTCACATAAAAGAAAAATTATGTTTCCTATACAACATTAGAACTATTCTTCCATAAAAGTAGTCTTGCCTGTGGTTTTCCAAATGGGAAACAAAATGAGTATATTCATGAACTGGAATAGAGTATGGTAACAAGGTCAGCCAATGAATAGGCATAGCAAGCAAATCAGCCAATAAGGACTATTTGGAAACTGAAACTAGAAGTAGCCTAGGCATGGCTCTATTTTAAGCTCTGCAGCTCTGAAGCTGTTAAGCTTCATGTTAAGCTCTGAGGCTGTCTATTGAAGATGAAACTGCTTCTCTCCTCTGTTGTGTGCTGAACTAAAAAGAAATTAACTTGCTTGCTTGTCTGTTGAAGTTGAGTTGCTTGTAACATGTCTGCTTCTGTTTGAATTTGCTCCATGTTGGAGAAATCTACAACTGGTTTGTAAAATTTATTTTATGTTTATAAAGAAGTTAAATGAAGCCTCAGTCATCTGTGCTTATTTTTCTGGCACTGAATTTATGCTGCAAAACTCTGAACAGATAGACCAAATCACAAAATAGAAAATGAAATTATTACCAAAATATGCCTCCTCAAAACTTTATTCCCAGTAAGGTAGAATTTGAAAATAATAAAATCTGAAAATAATTGCCAACTTCATTGCACAGCTTATTTCCCTCAAGGAGGGCTAGATTTCATTTCTTGTTTTTAAGCCCCCTTCCCGTCTATATTCAATCTTCCATGTTTTAAGCAATGGGATCATGAAAAAGTGGGCATTTTGTTCCTGTGTTCCTCTCTCTTAAGAATGATGACTGTTAAGCCTGGTTTCCCCAACCAGGGTTAGGGAGACAAGCTAAACAGAATGTGCAGCTTAGTCAGATAGGCACACAGATAAATGAGTGAGCTAAGCTTGTATGTTTATTAACATACAGTAAAAATGACAGATACGCTTGTGCTATCAAATATATAGTTTATTCCATTATGAGTTCATAGCATAGTCAAAATAACAGTCCAATAGTCATGTATCATTTAGTCAGTCCATTCAGGGATATTCAGTTAGCAAAGTCCGTTTAGAATATCCTATGTCAATTCACTTACAAAGCCAGTCCTTTGTTTTCTCTCCCGTTCGAGCAATGCAGACTTGTTTTCCTTGCAGTAATCAGGGATCATCAAAGCCAGAGAGAGAGCAAGTTGCAGCCTTGCTTCTTTTAAAGTGCTTTCACAACCACTCCCTTAATTGCTATCCCACAGTTAAAGTTGCAGACACTTTAACTTACAAACTATGATTACATATTATTATTTACCTAAACAAGTTACGGTAAAACAATGTTATCCCTAACATTCTCCCCTTTTAGGAAATAATAATAAATATAACTATTTACATCTTTAAATCATATTTGTTACAACTTTCTTTAAACTTAGTTACTCCTTGAGCTTTTGTAAATTGGTCTGCAATGTTTTCTTCTGTCATGCAGTATTCCAATTTAATTAGCCCATTCTTTACAGATTCTCTAACATTTAAGTATCTTAAATCAGTATGCTTTGATCTAGTTTTTACAGCAATACTAGTAGCTAATTTTATAGTTGCCTGGTTATCCTCGTACACAATAATGGAATCTTTTACAGTTATACCCATGTCTAATAATAACTGTTTGTACAAAATCAAGTCAGTGCATAATAATGACAGACATGAAAATTCCGCTTCCATCGTGGACAAGCTGATATGCTGTTGTCTGATTGACCTCCACCCTATTAATGTTTTACCAAATAATATAGCCATCCCAGATGTTGATTTTCTAGTGTTTATATCAGTTGGAAAACTTGCATCTGCATAGGCACTAAGAATCAAATCACCCTTTGGTTCTATATACAATGCATGGTTCATTGTTCCTTTAAGATATCTTAAAATTCTCTTCAATGATTGCCAATGACATTGATGTGGATCTGAATTAAAACGTGCCAGCTGATTTACACTATAAGCTATATCAGGCCTTGACCAATTGCTTATATATGATAAGCTACCAATCAAAAATTGATATATGGACTTATCAAATTTGGGACTTTGATCATCAGTTTGGCAAACTTCCTGACTCATTGGAGTCTTTGCCGGTTTACAAAGTTCCATTTTAAACGTTTTAATTAATTGGCAAATTTTATCTTCTTGAGATATCTTAAATCCATTTTTTGTTTTGTTAATTGTCAATCCTAGATACCTTTTAATTTCACCTAAATGCTTTAATTTTATCTTTTTGGCTAATAATGATATAATTTCATTAGCTTCATTATTAGTCTTAGTTATCAAAGCAATATCATCTGTAAATAATAATAATAATAATGACACCGTTCCATTATTTTCTCTTTTAAACACACATGGATCTGCTAAACCAGATTTAAAACCTATATTGTTTAACTCTTTCACAATATATTGGTTCCACTCAAATCCAGATTGTTTCAACCCGTAAAGACTCTTTTTGAGTTTCCAACAATCATTACAATTTACTTTATTTAAACTTCCGGTTTGCGTGGCTTCGGGGCAGCAGGAATTCGCGACAGCTCGCGATTCCTGCTGTGCTAGCCGTCGAGGTACCCCCGATCCAGATGGGTCAGGGGGATATGGCTGCCCTGTAGGGACAGCTGAAGAGAGAGGGGAGTCGGATAGGGAGGTGGGGGTATCGCAGACCCCCCCTTCTCCGGGAAAACCCCTTTTTCCCAAGGCGGTGGAGCGGCAGTCAGCAATGGCCGCCACGAAGAAGCCAGCAACCGGGTAAGAACTGTGCTGGAGGAAGTGTGAAGAGTGAAAGTTCTGTCTGAGCCGGGTCAAGTAACACCTTTTAAATTGCCTGGAATTGAGCTGCTTGAATTGCTGGAGGATACATTGTATCCCTAAGAAGAGCGAAAAGTGGTGGAGAAGCTGTTAAAGGGATTTTTTTTTTTTTTTACTCTCCCACCCCACGGAAAAAGCAGAAATATTTGGATATATTAGACATTGAAAGTGGATTGCTTTGAAAGCTGAAGCTAAGAGACAAAGGGATTTTTGGACATTGAAAAATTTAAGAAATTGGAAAATCTCTGCTGGAGGTATGGTTTTTTGATTATTTAAAATTGTCATTGCAAGTGGGAAGGGAGAAAAAAAATTGGAGCAGAAGCTGAAAAAGGAGGAGATTGTCTAGAACGTCTTTGTGGATCCCAAAAGGAGATATATCGTAATAGGACCTCTTTGATTAAAAATTAATTCAGAAAGAGAAAGAGAAGAAGGAAGAAAAGTATTAACTTTTGGAACTTTTTTTTAATTGCTTTTGATGGTCTTTGATTAAAAATACTTGTGGTTGTTTTGGAAAAAGTTTCCCTTTTTATAATGGCATCGTCTGTGGATGAACTAGAGATTGAATATCAAAAATATAAAAAAGAAGATACTTTGGGCGCTTTGTTTCAATTCTTAGAAATGGCGTTATGTTCTTTTGAAAAGTTGATTACGCAGCAGAAGGACTGGGACAAGGAAGAAGAGGAAGAAGAAGCCATCTTTGATGAACAATGGGTCCCTTCCGGAGAGGAGGAGAAAAAGGATAAGAAAAAGGGGATTTTAAGAATTATAAAAACAACCAAAAGAGAGAAAAATGAGCGAAAAGATGGAGGCAAGGTTAGAAAGCAAAGGAAAAGGAGCAAGAAAAGCGAAGAGAAAAAGCAAAGGGGTAGAAAGGGCAAGGAGAAGAATAAGCAAGAGAGAAAGGGGGGGAGGAGAAGCCTTAATGGGGGGAAGCAAGACTTAAAGAAAAAAAGTTTATTTAGAGACAATGGGTGAATTTAATTTAGATTAAAAGAGGGATTCTGGAGGGTATATAAGAGTGTGTTTTTATATGTATATTTAGAATATAAAATTTATTATGTAATTTTAGAATCTTTTAAACAGAATCCCAAGAAAGATTGCTATATGTAGTATTTCTAAGTTAGGGTAATGAATTATAGATGTTACTCCAATTGGTGTACAGGAGAAGTATAGTAAAAGAAAAAAAAGATGAATGGATAATTGGAAATAGAACAGACAAAGAATGTTGTTGAAAATGGTAATAAGATATGGAAGGATATATATGCTTTTTTTTTTTTTTGGATTTTGTATATTGATAAAAGGCAATAAAATTTTAATTAATAAATAATTTGGATGGAAAAGAGAAGTAGGGACAAGATATGAAGTTAATATTATATGAAATATTGATATTATAATCTGGAAATGTTATGCCTTATTGGTCTTTTTTTATTATTTTTTCTTAGAAAAGAATTTATAAGCTGCTATGCCTTGATTCTTTGTGCATTGTTTTTATAAAACTGATAAAAATGGCTTTTATATATATATATAAAAAAGAAAATGGTAATAAGATATGGAAGGAGATATGGGTTGAATATGATGTTTGAATTTCTGTCTGTGTAAAGAGTTTTAACCCGGGAACAGACAACCTTCAGAAAAGATCTTTTAGTTTTGTTTATGTTTTGTGTTTGTATGTTTGTGTATTGTGGTTATGGTAAAACTAACAAAATTTGTTTTTTATAAAAAAAAAAAGGAAAAAAGAATCAATAAAACCTTGGAGGAATGTTAGACGAGAATAATTTAAACAAGCCAGAAAGAAAAGAATATGATGACTATAAAATGGATAAATATGGAAGAGAAATGAAATTGAATAGGAGTAAAGAGAAATAATGAGAAATTTGCTGAAAGATATTTGTGTGTCCATATGGAGATGGGATAAATTGGAATTATGCTGTATAAAAATAATGTTTTGTTTGACTTGTAAGGATTTACAATGTTAAGAGGTTTTATGTGTTTATGTATTTAATGGTTAATGATGTGTTATTTTATCTTTAAAATTAATAAAAATTTGTTTCAAAAAAAAAAATACAATTTACTTTATTGTCTTTTATACCTACTGGTTTTCTTAAATATATAGTGTGCTGCAATGGTGCATGTAGATAAGCAGTTTCTACATCTAAATGGTTAATGACATAGTTTTTCTTAGCTGCCCACACTAATGCTACTCTTAAAGATGTTGCTTTAAGACTTGGTGCAAAAACTTCATCGTAATCAGATGCAGTTTGATTAAATCATTGAGCTACTAACCTAGCTTTATGGGTAACAGTCCCATCATTTCCAGTTTTTACTTTAAATATCCATTTGCACCCAATGGATTTTTCTCCTGGAGGTAATTTAGCATCTTCATAAACTTTCATTACCTTTAATGAATTTAGTTCCTTTTCCATTGCCTTTTGCCAATTCTCCTGATCCTTAGCAGGATACATCCTAAGTTCATCTACACTAGTTGGAACTTTAGTTACTTGGCAAACTATACTTGCTTGATACCTATCAGGTGGTCTAGTTACACGTGCAGTACGTCTAGGTATTACAGGACTTACAGGTGGACTTTCATTAACTAACTCTTCTTGATTATCTAACTCTTCCTGATCAACTGTTTCCTCTTGTTCTGGTCCTATTTGCTCTTCTTGGACTTCTTCTTTAATTGGACTCTTCTTATAACTAATCTGATCTTTCTGCCTTTTGTAGGGTTCAATAATTACTTCATTATTTAAATCTTGCTCTAATCTATTCCATCCTACATGTTCTAGGAATTTTGCACTAGCACTGGTGTAAACTCTAGATGTACCTGGTTCCCAGAATCTATAAGATCTATGATTAGATGTATATCCTACAAAATATAATCTTTTAGCTCTATGTTGTCCTTTGTATCTAAGTTGTGTAGGGATATGCACCCATGCTGGTGCTCCAAATGTGTGCATGTAACTTAAATCAGGTTTTGTACCATGCCACAATGTGAATGGTAATTCACCTGTTGTTGAATTAACAACATTATTTAATATATGATTACCACACATTATTGCTTCTCCCCATAAATTGTCAGGTAATCCTGAATCAGACATCATAGATCATGTCATTGATTGTAATGTTTGGCCTCTTCTCTCTATAAAGAGGCCACATCTCTATGATGTGGCCTATATGGTGCAGACTTTTTATGTTGAATACCTAACATTCTTAGTCTGTTCTGGAATTTATTATTTGTAAATTCCATACCATTATCTGTTATAAGAGTTACTAATTTCTTTTTAGTTTTCTTTTCTGCAAATTTAATCCAATTAAATAGATTTTGATACGTTTCAGTTTTGCTCTTCATTAAATAGCAAAACCCATATCTAGAATAATGGTCCATTATACTTAGTATGTAACGGGCTCCTCCTACACTTGGTTTTTTAGGACCTATTAAATCTGCAAATACTACCTCTAAAGGTTCTTTGGTAGTAAATCCATCAACTCTATTAGCCGGTGTAACCCTGGCTTTGCTATGATTGCAGGCATTACATTGCAAATACTTATTACAAGTTTTCAAACTTATTCCCTTAGATAATTCAACAGTTTTCTTAAGCATTTTAAAATTTAAATGCCCTAGCCTTCGATGTAACAAGTGAATACATTCATCATGAGGTTTCTTATTTTCATAAACTGTGTTAGCCACCTCTAAACCATTATCATTTAACACATATAATTCACCTCTTAAAGATGCAGTAATTTTCTTATCTTCTTTCTCAATTATGCAGTTATCTCCTTTAAATGTAACTACATATCCTAGTTTAACCAAAATTCTTACTGAAATTAAATTAAACTTAAGTTGTGGTACATATAACATTTTTACATTCTCTTTTATAAAAGAACAATATGCTATACCTTGACCTTTAGCTTTCAGTTTCCAGCCATTGGCTAACGTTATCTGCTGTGTACTCTTGCACATTTTAATAAAATTTTTCTTATCATTTGTTATACAATGTGATGCTCCACTATCAACCACCCATAAATTATTTTTTACAGCTCCGTTAGTATACATGGCTAACTCTAAATTTTTATTTTTATTTTGATTACTTTTGGTATTCTGGCAAGCGTTCTGGCGCTTTGCCTTTTTACAAAATCTTGCCAAATGTCCTCTTCCTCCACAATTAAAGCACTTTTTAATTGCGTATGCAGTAGGAGTTTCACTATCTTCTTTTTGAGGTTGCTGCCTCCTTAACTCATCTCTTTCAAACCTTCTTCTGGCTTCTTCAATCAATCTGCCAGTTATATCAGTTAAAGTTAGGCTTTCCTTAGGCAATATTTCAAGTGAAGTTACATAGTTATCATAGCTTTCGTCAAGTGAAGATAGAATTATATAGACTTGGTGTAGTTCAGAGAAAATAAGCTCTTTCTCATGCAGTTCTTGAAAAATGCTTTGCATAGTTTTCAAATGACTCAGCATATCATCATTCTTATGGAGATGTGTACTGAAAAGTTTCCGTGTTAGATTTATGTGAGCACCAACATTATCTCGAACATAAATCCTCTTCAGTTTCTGCCAACACCCAACAGCTAATTTCTCTCCGTGGATATAAACAAGTTGCATATCAGTTATGGTTAAAGCAATAATGCAAATAGCTTGTTGATTTTTATGCATAAATTCTTCTATCTTTAATTTATCTTCCTCATCCTCTGGATCCCATTCTTCTACGTTTGGTGGATTTTCAATTATGTTCCACAAACCTTCTCTTCGTAGAAGCAGACTACATTTCATAGACCATGATACATAGTTTGTTCCATCCAACTTGGATATAAGGGACAAACTTTGTTGATTGACTTGTGCCATGTTTTCTTATATGGATATAAAACTATAATTAATAAAACACAGCTGTCTGTTTACTGTAATGTATAACAACACAAACTCTCACTTTTACATAAATCTGTTTTATCCTAGTTAAACTGACTTTGCAGCCTCTGGGCCCATAACCAGTGTTAAGCCTGGTTTCCCCAACCAGGGTTAGGGAGACAAGCTAAACAGAATGTGCAGCTTAGTCAGATAAGCACACAGATAAATGAGTGAGCTAAGCTTGTATGTTTATTAACATACAGTAAAAATGACAGATACGCTTGTGCTATCAAATATATAGTTTATTCCATTATGAGTTCATAGCATAGTCAAAATAACAGTCCAATAGTCATGTATCATTTAGTCAGTCCATTCAGGGATATTCAGTTAGCAAAGTCCGTTTAGAATATCCTATGTCAATTCACTTACAAAGCCAGTCCTTTGTTTTCTCTCCCGTTCGAGCAATGCAGACTTGTTTTCCTTGCAGTAATCAGGGATCATCAAAGCCAGAGAGAGAGCAAGTTGCAGCCTTGCTTCTTTTAAAGTGCTTTCACAACCACTCCCTTAATTGCTATCCCACAGTTAAAGTTGCAGACACTTTAACTTACAAATTATGATTACATATTATTATTTACCTAAACAAGTTAGGGTAAAACAATGTTATCCCTAACAATGACTTACTTTTTTCTTAGTTGCTTTTTTGCCTAAGGAGATGCAGCTGCTAATATTTACCATTTTCTTCTCTCTCTTTTGCATCAATGAAAACAGCCAAGCTTGAGATCCTTGTTTTCAGCCATCTGGTCTCTCGTATATCAAGGAAGAATTGATGTCCTTTTATTTATTTATTTATTTTTGAGGACTTAATTGTTAAAAATGTTGCATTTGTTTGCTTTGCCTTTAAAATAAGGGCAGATATATCAATTAAGCATCTCTGAAAGTCATAATATTCCAAATTAAGGAACATCATAGAACTGAGATCAATGCTGGGTAGTACAATGATGAAGGCAGAAAGGCATTACATTTTGTCCTAAAACTTGTGATTTATTGAAAATATTCTCAACATTGGTAGATGAGGCCATTGTAATAGAAATCCCATTCCCCTGATCCATCTGTAAAGCAAAGTTGCAAAGTCTCCTCAAGTCATTTTGAGTTGGATAGGTTTATGCATCTATAGATAAAGAAAGAAATGTACAGTTCAAGAAATCTTTATACATATACTGGGAAATTTCTAAGCAAGGGAATTTCTAGTAGTGCAGTAGGACATCATGTTGTACTCCCCCCCACCAGTAATTCCTACTAGAGCTGCCAAATCTTCTCAGAAATATCCCCAATCCTCAATTCAGTTTTGGAGGATGCATGGGGAAGGAGAGGAGGAATATTTTCTGTAAATGGACACCATTCCATTAGTGACTGGGCAGTACTGGACTCCATCTCCTTGTTTGTAGCTCTCAACTGAAGGAAGAAAGCCTTCCTAGAAAATAATCTTCCGCTCATGTAAGAAAAGATATGTGACAACAGAACAACTGTGCATCAAGATAGTCAGCTCCTGTAATCTTTTACACACATCATGTTTTGTCTTGATGAAGTGGTGCAGTGGCCTAGAGGTGGAGCTCTCATCCTACAATCAGGAGGCTGTGAGTTTGATCCTAGGTAGTGGCAGATATTTCTTTCTCTGGGCACACTGAGTACTTATCTGTGGTGAACTTTGTATTGCTGACTGGAAGGGTATCTGGCCAGTAACCGTTCAGCTCCATTCAGTTGCTCTGACTCTAGCCTGATGTAAAGGATTATGGGGTTATTAAAAGACAAAAAAAATGTTTTCTCTTGATGGCTTGATTTTGGAAATTTGCTCTAATATTTTTTTAAGGAAGATCTGATTAAATGGCTACTCTGGTTTATGCAAAGCAAGATGTATACACTGGCAGAACCACAAATATCAAGAATGGATCACACATCCTGTAATTGACTTGCATGTTCAATTAACACCAGGAGGAGTGGTGGCTTCAAAAAGCTAGCTCTTCCTATTTGCTTTCTGGAAGCGTCATATCTGCTTGCTTACCAAGTGTGAGCCACAAACTAACCAGTTGCCTCTGACTTTAATACGTTAATTGCTGACTGCTTTTACCACCAGCATGGCTTACATCATGCTGCTATAGGCATAATAAGGTACTGTGTAACATTCTGAAGTGGAGGCCCCCCATTATTTGTCTATGTATAGCTAATTGGGAGGGAATCTCTCCATTTCAGTAAGTGCCCCATGCAGTTCATGTTGGACACACCTAAGAGGCTTCTGGGTTGAAAGGATTAACTAGTGACGTCACCGTTGCCTAAGGAACACCAGGTTCATGTCTCTGTTAATGGGCTCAATGAAGTGGTACCTATTTACTTATGATTGCTTACTTTCAAATTGTTCCACCTGCAGGACTGGGAGTGAATGACAAGAGCTTACCACACCATGCAGCAGCATTCAGTTCTCAAACATGGGCTTGATAACCATCAACTCAGCATCCTAACCACATGAGCCACTGAGCTCCCTATTTTAGTATCTAGACTTTATTAATAAATGTCTATTAATTTTATCTTTCTGCTGTATATTCCTTTTTCGGTTTTCAACTCACAAATAACTAAAACTGGTAATAACAATGTAGGATAGCTAAGAGTTTCTTTCTTTCTTAAATTATTTTCCATCCCCCCCCCCCCCCAATTTTATCTAAGAGCCCACATTGGCAAGTTAAAATACTGTAAATGTAAATTAATGAATGTAATCCCAAAGTGCACAGCTAAATATCTATGGAGATTCTCAATCATCCAGGTCATGGTTGTCCCAAAGGTGTTTTTTCAAGAGGCAACTGGACTGTCTTGTAAAAGAAAAAAACAAGAAAGTCCAGTTTGCTCTTTTAAAAAAAAGACCTTTGGGATAACGAAATTAAACGAATGTAATATGAAAAGGCAATAAACATTGTCAAAACAACAGCAACAACCAGTAATACTTATATCAAGGAAAGAGTAAAGAAAGTAATTCAATCAGAAGTTACAGAGGGTAGAAACCTGAATCCCGTATGAAGATTGCAGAAAATACGACTTCAGCAACAGAGTGGTCAATGCCTGGAATTCATTACCTGACTTTGTTGTTACATCCTCAAACCCCCAAAACTTTAATCATAAACTGTGTACCGTAGACCTCACTCCATTCCCATGAGGTCTGCAAGGGGATGTGCATAAGTGCACCAGCGTGCTACCATCTCTGTCCTACTGTTCCCATTTATTCACACTTATTTATTATGCAAATACTTATACCTGTTTATACTTATATGTTTATGTGTTACTGTTATGGATTAAACCATCGCAGCGATACGACTCTAACAGCTTCGTCTTACAACAGGCTTGTAATCCTACAATTCTCATTGGACCGTGAATAGCGAGTTGTGATTGGTCAGGTTTGGCCAGTCTGATTGGCTGTTAACGGAATCCCCTGATTGGACACTTGTGAAAGCGATGGTTGTTGACGGCAGCAAAGCTCTACAAAAGAGCTACTGCTGCCCAGGTCTGTGTTCCATTCCGTTCCATTCTTACTTGTTAAAATAAAGAGTTGAAGTCACAGTCCGATGTCTCATCTCCGTTCTTGCACCCATGCCCAAGATATAATACTGGCGATGAAGGTGGAATGCAGAGACAAGAGATCTGACTAGAACATATCAGACAAAGACAGAGCACGTGGTGAAAGAGCGCACGCAACAGACAGCAAGATGACCAGTGGCACCATACCACCCGCTCCATTTGACCCAGCAACCGAAGACTGGGACTCGTATATAGACTGTTTCCAAATGTTCCTAGAGACCAACAATTTGAAAGATGCAATGTCTGGCAAGAAACGAGCGGTATTCCTGACTCATTGCGGCCCTGCCATTTTCAAAATGGCTAAAGCAATAGCAAAACCAGAGGAAGTGAAGACCATGGATTGGGACACCCTCGCTCCAATCCTCAGGGCCCATTACGCACCTGCAGTACCTACACTGATACAAAGACATGAATTTTACCAGAGGGACCAATGGAAGGACAAGAGCATTGGTAATTTCGTAGCTGACTTCCGGAATTTAGGAGGCCTTTGTGGTTTTGCAAACTTAGAGGAAGCCCTAAGAGACCGAATAGTTCTGAGACTAAATGTGCCACACGTGCAGAGTAAACTGATGGCAAAAGGCGACATCAGCCTTACAGATGTCATCAATGACGCTACTGCAGCAGAAGCAACCAGGAAGTTAGCCACTCGAATGCGCCGAGCGAATGCACCGTTTCGCCAACTCGCCAACGAGGTCCCGCTTGCCACTGAGAAACACGCTACCTCTACCCACCATGAAGACCTCTAGTCATCCTCAGAAAGTGATGAAGAGGAGGTCAACCAGCTCTGCTCAGAATGAGAGCAAAGGAACCAGCGACGTCCGTGCCAATGTGCGGGTTGCGGGGCAAACCACCCACAATCGGACTGCAAATTCCTTGACGCATTCTGCCATAACTGCGGAAGAAAAAGTCACATCTCGAAGGTCTGCAGAAGCAGATGAGAGCCCAGTCCCAACTGAAAGGAGAACAGCCTCCGTTGAGAGATAGGCAAACATCCTGAGAACTGGGACCATCTGAACCAACAATGGAACAACTACTATTACTACAGAAACAAAGCACCTACCTTTTCAACAAGATGAGAAGAGGCCCGTCAAACCATTATCATTGGCCACGCTTCATCACTCGATGCAAGGAAGATACGCGTGAAGGTTACTATTGAGAATCGACCATGTGTGATGGAAGTCGATTCGGGATCATCCCTGTCGATGGTATCCTGGAAAACCCTCAAACAACTGATCCATGCCATTTCCCGCCAGGACCTCAGCACACAGCGAATCATCCTGAAAGACTACCAGGGAAACAAAATCCCAGTTGTCGGTTCCAGCAACATCCAAGTATCATTCAAGGACTGCACAGCAATGCTTCCCCTGACTGTCGTCGATCGTGACCGACCCAGCTTGTTAGGGTTACAGTGGTTCGCCCCACTCAGAATCGAGCTACCCGGAATACACCATACCAGAAATGACGACTGGGAAGAGGCTCTTATCCAGGAATTCCAGGACGTGTTTACAGGAACATTAGGCAAGTACAAGGGGACCCCTATATCGTTCAATCTCAGCCCCGATGTAGCTCCCATTCGGCTTAAGCCCCGTCGAGTACCTTTTGCCTTAAAACCTAAAATCGATGAGCAGCTAGATAAACTGATAGCCCAGGGCATATTGGAACCGATTGACCACGCCCATTGGGAAACCCCGATAGTAACGCCCATGAAGCCAGATGGTTCGTTAAGAATTTGCGGGGCCCACCCTAAATCATGCTCTTCAACAGAGCACTTATTCAGTACCGGTGGTTCAACACCTTCTTCATTTCCTGGGTGGCGGAAAAATATTTGCGAAATTGGACTTAGCTCAGGCGTACCAGCAACTTCCTGTAGACGCAGCAGCTGCTGAAGCCCAGACAATAGTTGCACATAGAGGTGCTTTTAAGTGCAATAGACTCCAATTTGGAGTGAGCATGGCGCCGGGCATTTTCCAAAGTTTAATGGAGAGACTATTACAAGGGATAAAAGGCGTTGTGCCTTATTTTGATGACATCCTAATTGCTGCCCCCACTAAAAAATTACTAGTACAATGACTCAGAAAAGTTCTCCAGAAATCCAAAGACTCGGGTCTTAAGGTAAAACAAGACAAGTGTCAACTTTGTACAGAGAGAGTGGAGTTCCTGGGATACCTTCTCGACAGACAGGGAATCCACCCCACCGAAAAGAAACTAACCGCAATCAAAAAAGCCCCGAGACCTAGGAATAAGACAGACCTTCAAGCCTTCCTGGGACTCATTAACTTTTATAACATTTTCTTGGCCCAGAAGGCAACCGTAGCCAAACCCCTACAAAGACTTCTCGATAAAAAGGCTCCTTGGGTTTGGGGATGGCGTGAAGAGAAAACGTTCATAGAGATAAAAGATCTTTTAACCTCCGATGCCGTATTAATGCAGTACAATGAGACTCTCTCTTTAACGGTCACCTGTGATGCCTCACTCTTTGGAGTAGGAGCCATATTAACCCATGGCCTCCCAAATGGAACTGAGGCACCCATTGCGTTCTTTTTGAGAACTTTGTCTAAAACAGAAAGGAACTATAGTCAACTTGATAAGGAGGCACTCGCTATTGTATCTGCAATTAAACGCTTCCATGAATATGTATATGGGAGACCCTTTACCATAGTTACAGACCACAAGCCGCTACTTGGGATTTTGGCGGGGAACAAACAAACTCCTCATATATTCTCACTAAGAATGACACGTTGATCAGAATTTTTGGCTGCCTACGATTACCGTTTGCAACATCGCCCAGGGAAAACCATTCCCCACGCTGACGCTTTGAGCCGTTCGCCACTACCAGACATTATAGAGGACCCTGCTCCAACCGTAACCGTACTACAAATTGAAACCCTCGAATCACCTCCGTTAACCACTTGAGACATAGCCTTAGAGACAAAAAAGGACCCTGTGTTGGCACGAGTCCTCAGCTGGGTAGAACGCGGTTGTCCGGTCAGTGAAACCAATGACACGTTCAAACCATTTAATAATCATCAAACAGAACTTTTCTCCCAGAAAGGCTGCATCATATGGGGGGACAGAGTCATAGTTCCAGAGAAGTTACAATATAGGATATTGAAAATGCTGCACGAGGGACATCCAGGCATCATGCAGATGAGGGCATTGGCCAGGAGTTACACATGGTGGCCTGGCTTAGATAGACAGATAGAAATGTGGGTAGCAAATTGCACTAAATGCCAGGAGACTTGCCCCGCTCCTCCAAGGACTCCCCCAACTCAGTGGGAAACATCTCGAGGTCCGTGGTCCTGTATCCACATTGATTTTGCGGGACCCATAAGAGGACACACTTTCCTCCTAACGGTGGATGCCTATTCAAACTGGCTTGAAGTCCAAACAATGGAAAGCACCACCACAGATGCAGTCACTAAAAAACTGAGTAAATTATTCGCTACCCACGGACTTCCTAATGTACTCGTCTCAGAGAATGGCCCCCAATTTACTGCTCTGCCATTCGAACAATACCTGGCAGATCGGGGCATCCGCCATGCTTTAACATCACCAGCTCACCCTGCAGCCAATGGCAGGGCTGAGCAAATGGTCCAATTTGTAAAACAGACCCTGCACAAAATGGACCACGGTGACATTGAAGATAAAATAAACCGAATGTTTTTTATCCAACACATAACCCCAAACAGCACCACAAACAAAACCCCAGCAGAACTCCTGATGGGCCGGAAACTTCACTCGCATCTTGATTGCCTCCACCCAAACTACACACCAGAACAACCCCCGGGATCCAGCAGCAAGTGTTGGGCGTTCCAAGTGGGTGACTTCGTGTTTGCGAAAAACTTCTCGAGTGACCCATTGTGGGTCCCCGCTACCATAACGCAACTTACAGGACCCCAATCCTATCGCCTACAAATGGCAGACGGTAAGATGTGGAAACGCCACATAGAACAACTCCGTTCCAGATTAGCGCCGGAACCTCAAGCTGGGGGGGGGAAGGAACGTGAAGGAGGATGAAGAAGAAATAGAAACCCAACAGCCCAGGGGATACTTACCATCCAAGGGAGAACTGAGCCAGGGAGCGGCCTCGCCACGTGACAACACGGAGGCGGATCCAGGAAATCCGGAAGACAGCGCTGATGAGGGCAACCCGTAACTACAGTCTTCACTATCCAGTCCAGCGGACAGCCCACCGGAGCCAGAGCCAGAATCAGCACAGAAACCGGTGGAACAGCGCAGGTTAAGTAGACAGGTGAAGCGGCCTGCCTATTTGCGAGAATACGTCACCCCACCCCTCAGACGGAACCAAGGGGGAAGGGGTGTTATGGATTAAACCATCGCAGCGATACGACTCTAACAGCTTTGTCTTACAACAGGCTTGTTATCCTACAATTCTCATTGGACCGTGAATAGCGAGTCGTGATTGGTCAGGTTTGGCCAGTCTGATTGGCTGTTAACGGAATCCCCTGATTGGACACTTGTGAAAGCGATGGTTGTTGACGGCAGCAAAGCTCTATAAAAGAGCTGCTGCTGCCCAGGTCTGTGTTCCGTTCTGTTCCATTCTTACTTGTTAAAATATAGAGTTGAAGTCACAGTCCGATGTCTCGTCTCCGTTCTTGCACCCACGCCCAAGATATAATAGTTACATTCATACATATATTTTTTTCTTATACATGCTTGACAAATTAAAATAAAAAAATAAAATAAAGATTCACATTTTAAAATATAAGCGAAGTTGCATTTCTTCACACGTTAAGAGAACCCTACAAACTGCTTGAAAGACTATTGTCTTTAACTCAAGGCAAATTGATAACAGGACCAGAAGTGTGTGAACTATATAGCAAGGAGTATAAATGACCTCTGGCATCTTTGAGAAAACTCTGCTTTTGGAAATCTTTTCTAAGATGATATTTAATCCTGGAACCTGGAGAGAGCTTCAGAGGGGTATTGTTAGAGAGGAGAATCCTTTAGGGAGACTATATGGAGAGATGATAATTCTTCTAACTCACTGAAAAACATCTTTTGTTAACTGTAGAAAACTGACATTAAGAAGCTTCCTTATGTATGAATAATACCTTAATCAGGCAGTCATATAAAGGAAACACATTATAACTGAATATTTCTATCTTGAGGCTTTATCTCTTTATGTCTCTCTTGGGCTGGATCTTGAGAAAAGCGGGCTTGAGTGACAAAGAGCAATATAACTTTTCAGGAGACTGTCCATTTTGCATACCACTGTCAAAATTTGAAAATGTGATGACAATGAAATGGACTGCACTGTCATGATGAAGATCACTAGTTACAGGTACTTCTTGCTTAATGGCAAGTTGCAACAAACAAAAATTAAGTAACTAAATGGACAATAGTAGTAATATTTGTTTTTTTAAGTTTTCGCAGGTACTTACATGTATGGTATTCAGCTTTGCTCGGGTAATTTCCCTTGTCATTGTAGTTGTGCTTTTAAAGTTGTAGCAACGTTTCAGCAGAATCTCATCTACCGTCATCAGGCTTCTGTATTGTGTACCATGTATGTATGTATGTATGTATGTATGTATGTATGTATGGTATTCAGCTTTGTTCAGATATTTTCCCACATCATTATAGTTGTGCTTTTAAAGTTGTAGCAACGTTTCGGCAAAATCTCATCTGCAATCATCAGGCTTCTGGCAGATGAGATTCTGCTGAAACGTTGCTACAACTTTAAAAGCACAACTATAATGACGTGGGAAAATATCCGAACAAAGCTGAATACCATACATGTAAGTACCCACGAAAACGTCAAAATTTTCCCTGCCAGTCCACCAGGACAGGTCAGAACCAGCTGAATACCACCTCTGAAGCATTCACATTTTCATGGCATGACCTGGAGAGGACACTCTGCCCCATTTAAACAGAGAGTCTTGGCAGATGTCATGCAAGGCACAGATCCTATTCAGAGTTTTCCAACACTCCTGGGTGGCATCAAATTATGGGAGACAGGTGGAAGACCCACATCTTAGGCAATGATGATAAGAGGCAGTTCAGTCCACAGTCCATGCAAATGCATGGGAAGCATTTCAGAAGGGACCCTCCCAGTTTCTTGGAAACTAAAAGAGAGAGGAGACTAGAATTACTTTCAGTCTTACAAGTTTCTGTGTAATGTCACCCTTACCATAAAAATAGCACTCATGTTGATGTTCCTGGTTGTGCTGATGTTTGTCAGGATTACCTCAAAGAGCTTACAGAAATACAGCACTATGTCAGGCCAGGGATAGCCTTTGAAATGGTCTATATTGGCACTGGAATTAATTTTCCAAAGGAATAGAGCCATAATAAAAAACTGGAATAAATAATATTCGAATGTACAATAATAATTATTCTAAAAATGTTTGTCACATGATACAGCCCTGCTTTTACAAGAGGATAAAATGGTTTTCCAAATGAGGTGCTCCTTGTTAATAATTGATCACAGAAATGCAGTAGAAATGCAGTAGGATGTGGCATTCAATTTTATTAAAGTTAACTGCCTTTGAGATTATTAACTCTCTGTCAGCATTAGAAACAGATTTGAGCTGCTTCCTGAGCTCAGGAGAAGAGAGATTGTGCATCTCTGTTTGTGTTTACCCTTCTTTTTTCTTCTTTTGCAGATCTCATAAAACATTTGCTTTTTCAGCCAGAGTGAGACATGTAGCCACAGGGTTCCTCTTCTTTTAGTGAACCCACTGACTCAAATTTAGTAGAGAAAAGATAGTAGGGAAAAGACTTTCCTCTCTGTCCAATGTCTTAAAGTATAAAGATAGCATAGTTTAATTACAACTCTTTTGTCTTTCAAAACTTAGCATTAGCCAAAGATTAAGCCTCACGAGACATCTGGCATCAAATCGGCACCAGACAAATGCTGAAAAGGAAAAGTAGAAAAGAAAACCAGATTGCATCATTAGAGCAGATGGTTCCTACTTCCTGTTATCACTGCTGATTCTGAAGGCCTCCGGCAAAACTGAGAGGCCACCTAGCCCACCTGATTAACAGTAGCATTAAGTAATAAAGCTTCTTGAATTTCTTCTTCCCACTGCAATTGGCTCCAATGACCTTGGGAAGGAAGGAGGAAAAACACACAGTTGTTGGTAACAGTAGCAGCAAATGCTTTCCTCCTTTTGCATCTTATATCAGTTTTTGCCATGTTCCAGTTGAACTCCCTTTTTATGACCCTGTAATCCCATAATCTGAGACAGAGTTGGAGCAACTGAATAGATCTGAGCATTTACTTGCCAGATGCCTTTCCTGATGACCATGTGGAGTTCACAGCAGACTTTTTTTCTTTGACCCTTAGGAAAGAAACATCTGTTGCTACCTAGGATTGAACTTTCAACCTTCTGAGTGGGGAGGGAACCATCTTTACCCCCTAAGCCACCACACCATTCATCATGTTCCAGTTAAACACTATGGTATAACCAAATACAGTAGAATCTCTGGTCATGAATGCTTCTGACCATGACCAAACTGAGTTACGACCAAAAAATTTACATTTTTTTTCTTGCTGCCCATTTCTTCTTCTTCACCATTTTTTTTTATAAGTGCCAAATTTCCAAAATTAGGTTTGGATCATGACCAAATTGGGTTGCAACCAAAGTTATGGAATGAATGAAAGTCATGACCAGAGGTTCTACTGTATAGGGATCTGTTCCTTCTATGTTGGTAATTTCACATGCTCTATGTAGTTCATTCATTATTTATTGTTTATTGAATATTTAGTTGTCCAGTCATGATTGTTTGCCTTTAAGTTTCCCATATAAATGATGATGACTTCTTCCTCCACCATTGGTAGAGATCTATGTGCAATGGTTCTGTTCAGGTTCATTCATAGTCAATATTCATAGTCAATAAGATATCATGGCTATACAATGAGTTTAATTCAGCATTGATATCCTAAAGCAAGCTAGCATACCATCACCAGATTCCTAGATATCCATATTCACCCTTAGTCTTTGTCCTAGACTTTGGGCCAGTCACTATTTTGCAGCCCAAACTTCCCAGAGAATGTTATTGAATACATGTGAATGAATAAACCAGTGATCTGGGATCATTTTGAAGCTTTCAATTAGCTCAGGATAACAGTCAATCCAGAAGAGTTCTAAAAATCAGCTTTATGCTTTTTATGTTTATTAAGAATTCAGCTAGCCAGATAGCTGTCTTGAAGATGATTCTGAAAAAAGTGAAAATCAGATCACAACTATTAACCTGTTCCTTATTTTTTAAGTAAGGAAACAATATTCAGGTACATCTGAAGAAGACCAGCAAATGACCTTATCTTGTCTAACTGTTCTAACTGTCCTTGTGCGTGGTGAGTCTCATGTTCTAATAATCTTAGCTAGCAGAGTAGTTCCTGGTGACCCAATGAACTTCCAACAGAGCTGACATGTTCATTAGAAGAGCTGACAACTTTGAAGTTTGAATGACACATAACTGAATTAAAAATGATTCCTTTCATAAAAATGTAATTTTACTTCAGTCTAGAGTGAATCTGAAACTTGGCATGCTGGGAGTAAAATTTTCATATCACACAGATGGGAATGTTTTATTTTACAGTTTCACCATAGGGAACACTAGGTAAGTGGAGTGACAGGCTGGATCAATAGGGAAATATTTGGGAAGTAGGGTAATTCATTAACCATTCATATGACCTAATGTAATAAAATTCATAGGTTTTAAACATTATAACTTGCTAAATTTGGATAGAAAGATGTCATGTATAAATAGTTTTTGGAAGCATGCAGGGAATCTTGGGACATTTTAAAGACCAATTGATTTATTTTTCCTTAAGATTTTATGAAATATTTTTGATATATTTTTTTTAAAAATGTCAGTGTTTAGTATATCACAAGATTCTTTGTTGCATTGTTTAAAACAATTCTTTGCTTCATATATTATTATACCAAATGTTTGGCAAAAATAAATGGTTTTTTAAAATAGTATTTTGATTTCAAGACAGAAAAAAGGAAGTAGAAATTCATCAGTTTTTCAGAGTCTGGTAGGCATTTATTTATTTTTTATAGTGTAATATCAACTTTCAGCTTTTTGCATATTCAGTACATCATTTCAGAATTCAGCAACAATCTAATAGATGGTCTTTCACTAATAGGAGTACATCCATGAGAAAATGGTATACCGTTCCATATAAACATTATGATTGTGATTTAAGAGGATTAAACACAATCCAATATGTATAGTTACTCATCAGAAGTTGATAAATACAAGTGGTCTTAGATGTTTATACATGGATAGTGATATGGACTATAGAAGTGGTCTTTCAATATTTTTGATTTACTTACAATACCAAAAAGGTGTTTTTTCACAAGGCAACTGTTCTGGCCTGCAAGTGGCCAGTGGAGCTGGTGGCAGTCTCAGACAGTGAGGAGGTTGGGGAGGAAGATGGGCCACTCCTGGAGTCTGAGGAAGGCTCTGATGAGTGTTCTGCATCAGAGACAGAGATGGGGCCAGGGCCAATTGATAGTTATCAGCTTCCTTTGGCATTGGAGATCAGTGGGGCAGAAGAACAGCTGGAGCCTGTTCCCGATGTGTGCATGTGCAGAGCTGCCAGGAGAAGGGAATAGTTAAAAAACAAGGGTTGACTTGGGAGTAAAGGCACAGGTGGACAGTGACTGGCCCCTCCCATAGGGAATAAAGAGGAGTAAAAGGGGAATGGTGTTTGCAGGAGACAATTAGTTCATTAAATTAGTTCATTAAATTATCCCTAGTGTCATTGTCCCCTCGTGCTCAATTTGGGTTGACAGGTTGAGTTCCTGATGGTATATTTGTTTAAATTTCAACTTTATCAGGATTCTTATTTGTGCAGGGATTGCTCATCTTAGTAAACTAAGTATGAGCTAAGACTTAGGGTTAGGGTTAGGTCAATTTAAATGACTCTCAGAGACTCCTTGCCAAGTATTTTCTTGTGCAGCACTGCACTTGGAAGCTATTGGCCTGGCAACTCTCCAAAGCCCGATAAGGTCTGTGATTGTAATTCACCCTTGAAAGACTGTTTGCCAGGACTTTGCTGGATGTGAATGATAGGAATTCACATTAGCCAAATAAAGAGGGGTTTTGTCGGGACAAGGAGTCTGCTTCATGAGCCTAGGACAGAATAGCAACTGGACTTTCTCTGTTTTTCCTTGGAAACATTCTGCTTCTCATCCAAGAAGCTTCTTCAGCTTCTTGGATGAGAAGCAAAACATATCCAAAGAAAAACAAAGAAAGCCCATTTGCCTTTTGAAAAAAAAGCACCTTTGGGACAACCATGATTGGGATGACTGAGAATCTCCATAAACATGATACCCTCTGATGTAATTTCCATAATATAAATGAATGGCATTGTGAGTTTCAGAGTCCCAGCTGAAATGCCTAAAAAAAACCCCCAGGTTGTTTAAGCTAATAGAAGGGCATATTTAAATATGATTCATATGTACCAGATATGCTCCATTGATTTAACTAAAGTGACTGAATATCTAAAAGAGTGGTACAAATGCACTATGCCTATGTATCCTTCCTTTGCATTTTGTCTTTTACAATAGGCTAAAAGGAGTTCATGTAGAAATATAGGTAGTCTTCAATTTACAACCAGAATTGAGCCCAAAATCTATGTTGTTAAATGAGAAATTTCTTAAGTAAGTTTTGCCCTATTTTATGACTTTTCTTGGCACATTTGTTAAGTGAATCCCTATGGTGGTTGAATTAATACGACTAATTAAGTTAAAGTGAATCTGTTTTTCCCATTGACTTTGTGTGTCAAAAGGTCGCAGAAGGAGAATTACGTGACTCCAGGACACTGCAACCGTCATAAATGTGAGTCAGTTGTCAAGCATCTGAATGTAAATGCATGTGACTGTGGGTATGCTACAGGGTTCATAAGTATGAAAAATTGTCATAGTCACTAGTTATAATACTGTTGTAATTTTGAACAGTCATTAAATGAACTGTTGTAAATCGAGGACTACCTGCAAACATATACAGTGGAACCTTGGGTCACGAACACTTCTGTTCACGACCAAATCAGGTGACGACCAAAAATTTTGGAAAATTGTTGCTTCTGGTCGTGAACAGATCCTCAGGTGATGATCAAATACAGCCATGACGATTTTCCTTTCAGTGCCATTTTTTTTTGTCCATGCATGCGCAGTCAGTCTTGTTTCAGGTCACGACCAAATCAGGTGGTGACCGAAGTCCTGGAATGGATTACAGTCATGACCTGAGCTTCCACTGTAAATCATTTTCAAGATGAAAAGCTCTACATTGATATGAGGTTATTATTTTTTTACCCTCTTGCAAGTTTTTTTTTTTTAAATGTAGCTTTGAACTTCAAAGTATTATCTGATTTTATATTTCAATTTGCATCCTGCAGAAATAAAGAACAAAGCCTTTTTAATCTGGCTGGCTTCTAAATATAGCTCAGTTCTATTCCTTAGTACCCCATGTCCCTATGAATGGTGTGCATGTTTTTGTGTGCTTATTATTGCGTGCTTTGAATTTATTTCTCTTCTGTATATTCATTTAAATGGTTTTTCTAAATGAAATGTCATATTAAAGTTCCTATGTCAAATTATTGTCCTCTCGATGACACTTGGTAGATGATGTTCTAATAGGACTTTCACCACCATGAACTAAACTCTTTCATTTATATTGCATTTGATAGTTGTCTGAGACAGGTATTCCATATTGGAACTGTTTTGATGTTCTGTTTCTAATTATGACACAATGCCTGTCAGCAGCTGTTTTCTAACTGCTTAGATAATAAGAGTTATTGCCTAATACATCTCTGTTTGAATTATGCTCCTAATTATTAAATGGTTATAGATTTCTTCCAAGAAGTCAGTAGGACAGGATAGACAGGCAGCAATTCCATATGGGAAAAGAGGACAATTTCTTACTTAGGTAGAAGATTGCCAAATGGTTGATATTCTCTGGTGAGGTTGTTCTCATTACTAAAGAATGTTTCATCCAAGTTTGTTGACAACTTTCAAAGGCAAAATCTCTTTTATTTAGGAAAGACTTTGGTTTATGGAATGACTGGATTTTCTCTTCTGCTTAATGGTTTCATCCATATTTTATTCTAATTGCCATAATTATTTGATAATCTTATCTGATTTGATAATATGATAATGACACTGGGCTTTTTTTAAAAGCTTGTTCTAAGAATGTTAGAAGAATACATGGAAAACTTATCCCTAGTGGTCATTGTCCCCTCGTGCTCAATTTGGGTTGACAGGTTGAATTCCTGATGGTATATTTGTTTAAATTTCAACTTTATCAGGATTCTTATTTGTGCAGGGATTGCTCATCTTAGTAAACTAAGTATGGGCTAAGACTTTGGGTTAGGGTTAGGTCACTTTAAATCAGGGGTGTCAAACCAGAGGTGGGATTCAACCGGTGTTACTACCGGTTCGGTGAGAGTGTGTTTTGCTGTGCATGTGGGACATTTGGATAAAAACATCAGCTGTGCCACCTCTTCTTACCAGGTTTTTCAAACTCAGCTGTGCCATGCAAAACAGCTGAGGTTGAAAAACCAGGAAATAAAGGACAGCCAAGAGCCCAGGCAGGTGGGTGGTCCAAATAGACAACCAAAAGGTCATCACAGCAGACTGGTTCAGTGTCTGCTGCTCTTCAGAGCTACCAGTTCTATAGAACCAGGCCGAACTCACCCCTGTGTCAAACTCAATTTCATTGAGGGCCGCATCAGGGTTGTGTTTGACCTTGGGGGGGGGGCATGGCCATGGAGGATGTGGCCAGCATGATGTCACTATATCAGGGGGTGACTGTGGTGGCCCAAGTGCTCTGCCAGTGAAAATGGGCTTTTGAGTTCCATTTTCAGCTGGGACAGCCTCCTGCAGCCCTCTGCCAGTAAAAATGGAGTTCAGGAGGGCCATGCATAGCCCTTGCAAGCTCTGTTTTCACTGGCAGAGGCACTGCGAGCCATTCCTTTGCTGTTTCCAGGGCAGCCCCGTGGGCCGGATTCAGCCTCCGGGCCTTGAGTTTGATGCCTCTGCTTTAAATATACACTAATCGACATACATGAAAATAAAATTTCATTGCATACAGCTCTCAAAAGATCACGACCTCCGATGTACACTACATAAACATGACAAAATAAATAAATACAATTATGCATATACCCACGTACATACATATATTACATGACACAGAGAAACAACATAGTCTACTTCAGATGTCTTTTATCCCCAGAGCTAGGATGGGGACTCATTAGTAATGATGGCTCTTCCTTCTCCAGGATCGGCCCACGGCTTTCCACTGCTCTCCCATTCTCTGCCTTCTGTGAAGGCACGTGTCAGGCACTGGACCCAGGTATTCTTCTTCCTCAACTACCTCCAGACTTGGGGACTATTGACTCTCCATGTGAGGGCTGATGGATGGCTCAGGCTCCACCTTTCTCTCTCTCTCTCTCTGCCAGTTCCATTCCCTCTTCCCCCTCACAGCTCCCAGATTGCCCTGATGCTGAGCCTAACTCCCATGCCTCCTCCTCCCCTGATTCAGCTGCTGGAGGGACTGGCAGCTAACAGGCCATAACAGAGCTCTAAGCATGTAGCACTTATAAGCATTATCCTGAATATCAGGAAGTGAGCTTTCTATAATCTTCTCGGCTGTCCTTACCACTCTCTGTATGGATCTTCTATCTGAGGCACTGCTGCTACCAAACCATAACACAGTTTGTTAAAACTCAATGTTCTCAATTATGCCTCTGTAAAAAACTAGGACAGAAGGAGAAAGGCTAAGGCAGAAGGAGAAAGATGTGCTCTCCTTATTCAATGCAATGAAGACCTTCTGCAAATATTTCTTGTTAACATGGGGAAGATCATAGACTGAGAATATGAAAATGAGAATATGAAAATTCAGATGTCTGCCTTTGTCCACTAGTTATTTAACTAACATAAAAGCAGGGGAATATTTGCATAGGCACGGTGAGTATTGATTATTTGATCATTGCACATTATTGCATATTAATTCATTGCAATCTATCTATCTATCTATCTATCTATCTATCTATCTATCTATCTATCTATCTCAGTTGTATTTTGTACTGCGATTTGTTTTGCTCTCCCATTTGTACTCCTGTTGTAGGTATGAAGAGCCATGATGGTGCAGTGGTTAGAATGCAGTATTGCAGGATAACTCTGCTGACTGCCAGGAGTTTGATTCTGATTGGCTCAAAGTTGACTCGGCCTTCCATCCTTATGATGTTGGTAAAATGAGGACCGCAATTGTTAGGGACAATATGCTGGCTCTGTAAACCACTCAGAGAGTGCTGTAAAGCACCATGGAGTACTACATATGTCTAAGTGTTATTGCTATTCCTATGTGATGATATTTGGATTTATTCACTTCTTAATATAGGGTATTTTGGGAAAGACAACAGCAGATGGACCCAGCAATTATAATTTTTTTTTACAATTTGTATTCATTTAATTATTGACTTGTAATTGTCTGCCCCTTAAGAATATGGTACATATGTAAATAAACAAAAGTGACTTTTAAAATATTTCTTAAGATGAAATTTCTTATATTTATCAGAATCCTATAATTAACATTTTCTATGGTATCATAGTTTGTTTTAGTAAATTTTGTTGTGACACTAAATTAGAATGAGTGCTAGTTTGCAATAATTATCTTGTTTTTTTTCCCATTCCACCTCTCTCTTTATTGAAGAAAAAGTGGAGTTATTTTCTGCGTGATATAGCAATGTTAATTTCAGGATACTAAAATTCTGGGCCAGAATCTATGCTTGACTTGGGGGGAAAATAAATACAATTTATTCAGAAAGCCAGCTTTTTGGACTGTGGTAGAGTCTGGTGCTGACTTGCAGGAGAAAGGAACAAAAAGGCAAATCACTATTGAGTCATTGATATGCAGAAAGTAGTCCATAAGAGATAATCTCTAAACCTTCACAGTATTTATTTGATAGTTATACAGAATGTGCTTTAATCTGGCAAGATTCTGTCTATAAATGAACAGCAATAAAGAAACAACTATTCACTGTGTCATTCTTGGTTACCTGTGCCTGACACAACTTAGGGCTAGCTTCTACAACCCCTTTACCACCACTTCTGCCTGCTCAGCATGTAGTTCCTTTAGTCATCATTTGGATTATCATCTTTTGTGTGATCAGACTATCCTGCAACACTTATTACAGCATATCATTGAAGCAGGATTATTTTTAATTAGAACTGCAATTGTAGAGATATTAAATCCCAACCATCTAAAAATCTTATAGCTGAGGTTCAGATTGCTATGCATGACTATAAAATTACAACTATGGTTGCCTCTGCTAGACAAAAGGTTCATTTTTCAAAATGTGTTATAGTATTTTTAGGCTAATTTTTGGAAGATGTGTTTTTGGGTAAGGAAATGAAGAAATAATTCCTGGAAAAATGCCATTAAAAGTAAGCCCATAATACAGACTTTGATGGCAATTGTGCTTGAGGTTATCCAGAAACCAACTAACCCAACTTTTTCTGACCAAACTGAGTGGAAATCAGATGTATACTGGCTCTATCACTGATGTTTTGTCCATTAGCCAAAATGCTGAAGAAACAGAGACCAGAGGGAAGGCTCCATTTGAAGAAGAAATTATTGCTTTTGCTACAGTATATATAAATTTTGAAACTAATTCATGCAAGAAGTGGTAGTGGTGATAACAATAACCTTTTTTTTTTCTAGGAGACATCCAAAATCCCATGTTAATCCAGATCGATCAAATTAGTTTTAAGAGCAATGAAGAGTATCATTGCTATTGAAAGGTCCAAGGTAGCTTTGAAATCAGCCCAATATGTTTTGATAAGCATTTAAAAGATGCTTAGAACCAGAGTGGATCATTGACTTGGGACTTAAGATCACACCATAGATGCTCGCTATGATCCCATTACTGCTTGTTATCTCCCATTCAGAACCTAACAAGTGGAAACCACTAATAATAGAGAATCTTCCAAGTGCATATGATGGCTTTTTACTGCTGAGCTATAGCATCAATTTCAGAAATGTCAGGAGTTTCTGGCTACTGTGTTGATTATCCGGTCCTGTACATGAAAAGCTGCTTAACGGCTGACTTAATAGCAGAATTAGAGCTGTATGCAATTCTTCATTTAACTTCAGTATAGCTACATTTGGAGAGGCTATGGGTAAATATTCTATAACCCTAGAAACATGTAGTCATTATTTTAAAATAGAGTTTGTTCCACTTTCAGGAAGTTGACTTTTGGGACACTTCTAAGGACCAGGATGGATCTTTTTAGCTTCTTTGCAATTTATTTTAAGCAAGCCTGGGGTTAGGTCCTTGGGAGGAACCAGAATTCAAGGGCTGATTTCCTCCTCCCTTTTGAGGCAGCCAATAAAACCTCCAACACTCTAAAATATGAACTACCAAGAATAGCATTACTACCTGCAATACAGAAACAGCATAAATGTGCAAACAACATCAAACAAGTACAAGAATTCCTTGAGAAACAATACTGTTCTATTAGCTGTTGAACTAATGGGTTGAATGGCCTTTGCTCTTGCAAAGTTGCTTTCTGCCAGCTCACAGCTAAGCATTCCCCTTTCTCTCCCTCTCATGTACACTGATTTAGCTGTCTTCTTAAAAATGCAGTACTTTTTAAAAATGTCATTCATATTGAAACAAACCAACTGGTTTCTCCCCTCCCTTTCTTTCCAAATGCCACGGGGTGTGCATAGCAGGTTTCCCCCCTCCCCTCCCCCCCCACTCTCCTCCATCTGCCTTTGGGTTAGATCTCTTTGTCCTTTTCATCTAGTCTCCTTTTCTCTTTTCTGCAGTGCCTCATATCTGTTAGAAGTCTCTTCAAATTAATCCCATCTCTCTGTTGCTCATGTTTTGCCAACACAGACTCGGTATTGCTTTGCGCACACACATACCACTCCTGGTTCACAGTGCAGGGAGTTGAAATCTGGTTGGTATAGAAAAATGTTATGCTTTCACCCTTCTACCATATGTTAAGAGTTGTCCAGGGATCTCTCATTGTGTCACAAGTACAAAGTACATACTGCTTTTGTCTAGAGCAACTCCTCTTAAACCCTTTCCTTCGTTTGTTCTCTCCAGAAATCCCTGTCCCAATTATTCTGACAACTTAGTAACTGATTCAGTTCTTTGCAAACAAGCTATATCTTCCTCACTTTGGGCAAACTTCTACTATTTTACATAAACCTCGAATGGTGTCTTAACTCTAACCTAACCATTATGGTGGTGGAAATGCTGGGCAAGTTAGCAAAGCAAAGTAAAGACTGAATGGCTAAATTTTCTCTAACCAGAAAGGATGACTTTTTTTTTTTTAGGTTAACTGAGAGCTATTAACAGATTATAAATTTATTTTGGAAATATCCAGCTTTCTGTGGACAAGTGAAAGGCTCACTAGCAGGTAGCCAAACTTCTACCCATTAATTCTGAGAAAACTTTTGAGTATGAATAAAGTGCCACATGAATAAAGGACATCAAGTTGTCCATATGTTTTGAAAGTGAAAATTAGAAATGAGGGAATTAACATCAGTCAGTCTGGCATTAATACATTGGAAGATTTCTTGAGCAGATCATTAGTCTGTAAGCACTTTGAACGTAAGTGCTTACATTTGTCAAGAAGATGTCTTGTCAGAGTCATGGTATCTCTCTTATTAATGCCTAACTTCCTTAAGATATTCTGGGTATAATGTAGACATAATATATCTTGATCTCAACAAAGTACCACATTATATTATGATTAAGAAGCTAATTATGCAGGAATAATTTGAATTATAACACAGAATTCTCATTAGATTAGCAGATGACACAAAGTGCTGCAGAATAGCTCAAAGACTAAAAAAATATCAAAATGACCTTGACAATTTAGAGAAATAGATTAAAACAGACTATACATTGAAAGAAAGGGGGGGCTTGTTTTCAAGGCAAATGATGTGGGTTATAGCATGTGTATGAAGGTATGCAGACCTTAACTTTCAGTAACAGTTGTCAGATGAAACATAAACATGATTAGAAATATGAACTATTCTCTTACATCATCAAATGTTGCTTAGCCAAGTTTTAGATTCTCAAAATGTTCTGTACCAATTTGCCTTTTTCCTTAATGGCAGGAACAAAAGAGGTTTTCCATTTCATTATTATTTTTTCAAATAAAAGACAAGTCTTTTCTATATAATTGATTCATCCATTCCAAGAACATCAGACGCGACAACTTTTTAATGACTGATTCATTTGCTTTCTAAATAAATCAAGTCATAGAATAGCTCCCAGAAATGAATATGCATATTAAACATTTTTGAAGTGTTCACATCTAACACAAAACAAGAGTGAATTCTGAATTCCCTTTCAATAACAGAAATATACTATTGGCAGAATCTGGCTTAAAAAAGATGTGCTACTGGCAAAATGGAATGATTGAGCCTTTTCCATTTTCCTTTGAAAGCATAGGATCATCTGGAAAAAATAAAGAGTCCTGCAACATTTTGAGGGCCATCAATGAACATTGCTCCCTGTACCTGGTACTTACAGATTCTTTTATAGGACTGAAAAGTTTAAAAGAAACTTTGCTGTACAAAGCAGAGTTATTTCCATTCCCAACAAAGAGTATTGAAGAAAAAGTAAGGAAGAATCTGTATAAGTAGAACATTTTAATTCTTTGATGCATTTTGAAATGATTAAAGAGGAGGGGAGGAGAGGAGAGGAAAAGAAAAGGAAAGGAAAGGAAAGGAGAAAAAATACTCATATGTACAACATGACCTTCAGGGCACAAGTTTTAAAAACTTCTCCTGCACTTGTCTAATTATTAAGCAGTGGACCACACAATGTAAATCATAAACGATCTTCTAACTTGCAATAGCTTAACATGTAAGTAGTAATTAGAAGCATATTCATTCACACATTATAAACTTATATATTTGGTAGAAGTCCACTAAAATATTCTACCCTCAAGAAATAATACAACTGTTTTGGTATAAAATCTGGATTTAAAGTAATCCTTAAAGAAGTTCGGTCCTGCTAATTTCAAAATTATGTCCATTTTCTTGGTATCTGTTACGAACTAAGCAAATGCGTTAGTTTAAAATCCTAATAGTTTTGCTTCCATGGCAGGCTCGTAATCCTGCACTTCTGATTGGCCCGCGAACAGCGGATCGTGATTGGTCGTTTCTGGCTGATCTGATTGGCTGACAGCGGGTCGCCGCTGAATGGACTCTCCCAGTGCGGCAAACTCAAATCCTTGGTTATTGTGACAGCAGCCAGCTCTATAAAAGGAGCTGCTGCCGCCCTAGTATTTCACTTTGTTCTGAAGTCACTAATAAAGAGTTGGAGTCACTATTCGATGCCTCATCTCTGTTCTTTACGCCCATGCTCCAGATCTAACACTGGCGACGAGGATGGGATGCGGAGACGATAGAGCTGACTGAACACTCACCAAACGCTAACAGAGCACGTGGCTGAGAGCACACCAATAAGCGGCAGAATGACCAGCAGCGCTACACCACCCGCTCCATTTGACCCGGCTAACGAAGACTGGGACTCATATATGGACAGGCTCCAGATGTTCCTGGAGACCAACAATTTGAAAGATGCTACGCCTGGCAAGAAATGAGCTGTATTTCTGACCCATTGCGGGCCCGCCGTTTTTAAAATGGCGAAGGCACTTGCGAAACCAGCAGAAGTCAAGACAATGGACTGGGACAACCTCGCCTCAATCCTATGGGCTCATTATGCACCATCGGTGCCAGCACTCATCTGGAGACACGAGGTTTACCAGAGGGACCAACAGGAAAGCAAAACTGTTGGAGACTTCATCACTGACCTCAGAAACCTGGGGGGACTCTGTGGCTTCACAAATTTCGAAGAAGCCATGAGAGATTGAATTGTTCTGAGCCTAAAAGACCCCATGACCCAGAGCAAGATTATGGCGAAGGGAGACATCGGTCTTTCAGATGTCATCGCCGATGCTACTGCAGCAGAAGCAACCAGGAAGTCAGCCTCTCGAATGCACCGAGAGAACACACCACACCGCCAACTTGCCAGTGACACTACGCCTTTCTCCGAGAGGCACACAATGACCACCCACCATGAAGACCTTGAATCCTCATCAGAAAGCGAGGAAGAAGAGGTCAACAGACTCAGGTCAGAACGTGACCAACGAGACCAGCGGAATTGTAAGCCTTCGTGTAAATGTGCTGGATGCAGGGGAAATCACCCGCGATCAAACTGCAAATTCCTAGACACACTCTGCCGTTCCTGTGGAAAGAGGGGCCACATTGCAAAGGTCTGCAGAAGCAAGCGAGGGTCCAGCCCAAACTGAAGAGAAAATAATTTCCGGCATACAACAGGCACCCCACCAGTAAATCGGGACCGCCTAAACAACCAATGGAACCACTACTACAGAAATCGAGCACCCGCTACTTCAACCAGACGAGAAGAGGCCCATCAAACCATCACCATCGGCCATGCTTCATCCCTTGATGCAAGGAAAATCTGAGTGAAGGTCACCATTGAGAATCGACCATGTGTTATGGAGGTCGACTCCGGGTCATCCCTGTCGATGGTCTCCTGGAAAACCTTAAAACAGCTGATCCCTGACATCCATCGCCAGGATCTCAGCACTCAAAAAATCATATTAAAAGACTACCAAGGAAACAGAATTCCAGTTGCTGGTTCCAGCCACGTCCAAGTATCCTTCAAAGATCACACCATGACCCTACCTCTTACCGTCATCAATCAAGATCGGCCCAGCTTGCTAGGTTTGCAGTGGTTCGCACCACTAGGAATTGAACTAGCGGGCATCAACCAAACTAGAAGCAATGACTGGGAAGCGGCCCTTGTCCAGGAATTCCAGGACATTTTCACTGAGAAGCTAGGCAAGTACAAGGGATCCCCTATATTGTTTAATCTCAGCCCTGATGTTGCGCCCATTCGCCTTAAGCCTCGTCAAGTGCCCTTTGCACTCAAGCCAAAGATTGATGAACAATTGGACAAATTAATAGCCCAGGGCATGTTGGAACCAATTGACGACACCCGATGGGAGACCCCAATTGTAACCCCTATAAAACCTGATGGATCTTTGAGAATTTGTGGGGATTACCGGGCCACCCTAAGTCATGCACTTCAGCACAGCGCTTACCCTGTACTTGTGGTCCAACACCTTCTTCATTCCCTGGGAGGTGGGAAAATATTCGCAAAATTGGACCTAGCTCAGGTATACCAGCAGTTGCCCTTAGATGCAGAGACTGCAAAAGACCAAACTATAGTCACACACAGAGGTGCATTCAAGTGTAATAGACTCCAATTCGGAGTGAGTGTAGCACCTGGCATCTTCCAAAGTCTGATGGAAAGATTGCTTCAAGGCATAAAAGGGGTCATGCCCTACTTCGATGATGTCTTAATAGCTGCCCCCACTAGAAGCCTACTAGAAAAATGACTCAGAATGGTCCTCCAGAAATTTAAAGACGCTGGCCTGAAAGTCAAGAAAGACAAGTGCCAACTATGTACTGAGAGGGTTGAATTCCTTGGGTACCTTCTTGACAAACAGGGAATTCACCCAACGGAGAAAAAACTCACTGCAATAAAAAACGCCCCAAGACCTAGAAATAAAACAGATCTCCAAGCCTTCCTGGGACTCATTAACTTTTATAACATCTTCTTGCCCCAGAAGGCGACTGTTGCTGAACCCCTGCATAGGCTCCTCGATAAGAAGGCTTCCTGGGTCTGGGGACATTGCGAAGAGCGAGCTTTTCAGCAAGTAAAAGACCTGTTAACTTCAGATGCTGTATTGATACAATATATCGAGACTTTGCCCTTAACTGTCACCTGCGACGCCTCACTGTTTGGAGTAGGAACCATCCTGAGCCACGTCCTGCCAAACGGTACTGAGGCACCTATTGCATTTTTTTCAAGAACTTTATCTAAAACTGAAAGAAACTATAGCCAACTTGATAAAGAGGCTCTCGCTATTGTGTCTGCGATCAAACGATTCCATGAGTATGTATATGGAATATCCTTCTTCATAATTACCAACCACAAACCATTACTTGGCATTTTAGCGGGAGACAAACCAACTCCACACATCTTATCACCAAGAATGACATGTTGGTCAGAATTTCTAGCCGCATACGATTACCAACTGCTACACCGCCCGGGGAAAGCCATTCCCTATGCTGACGCTTTGAGCTGCTCTCCATTACCAGAAGTCATAGATGACCCAGCTCCAACCCTAGCTACGCTGCAAATCGAAACTCTTCCTTCACCACCACTGACTGCACAAGACATCGCCTCAGAAACAAGGAAGGATCCTTGTTTGGCACGAGTCCTCAGCTGGGTGAAAAGAGGTTGGCCTGACAACGAACCAGATGACACCTTTAAGCCGTTCAAAAACCAGCAGACAGAACTTTTCTCCCAAAGGGGATGCATCTTGTGGGGAGACAGAGTCGTCATCCCAGAGAGACTACAGCATAAAATTCTAAAACTATTGCACGATGGACATCCAGGCATTGTGCGAATGAAGGCACTAGTGAGGAGTTACGCTTGGTGGCCAGGTATAAATAAGCAAATAGAAACCTGGGTGGCTACTTGCAACAAGTGTTAGAAAACTCGCTCAGCTCCACCAAAATCACCACCAAATGAATGGGAAGCACCCCGAGATCCCTGGTCCCATATCCACATCGATTTTGTGGGACCTACCAAGGGGCATACATTTCTTATAACAGTGGATGCCTACTCCAACAGGCTGGAGGTCCATAAAATGAAGAGCACCACTACAGAAGCAGTCGTTAAAAAACTAAATAGACTATTCACTACGCACGGGTTGCCAGATGTCCTGGTTTCAGATAATGGCCCACAATTCACCGCTCTGGCATTTGAACAGTACCTAGCAGATCAGGGGATACACCACACTTTGACATCGCCAGCTCACCCTGCGGCCAATGGCAGGGCTGAGCGAATGGTCCAATTCATAAAGAAAACTTTACACAAGATGGAGCAAGGGGACATCGATGACAAGGTGACCAGGATGCTTCTCCTCCAACATATTACCCCAAACAGCACCACAAACAGAACCCCAACCGAGCTCCTGATGGGCCGGAAACTTCGCTCACATCTTGACCGCCTGCACCCTGCCTACAAACCAGAAAAGCCCTTGGGGTCCAGCAGCAGGTATCGCACCTTCAAGGTAGGCGACCCAGTTTTTGCAAAAAACTTTTCCGGTGACCCATTGTGGGTCCCCGCTACCATAACTCAACTACCATTTACAAACTGCTGATGGGAAAATGTGGAAGCGCCACATTGACCAACTGCACTCCAGGCTGGCACCTACCCCCATCACAAGCCCCGAACCTCAAACCTGGGGGGGAAGGGAAATTGAGGGGGCCGGAAAAGAACTAGCATACGACCCAGTACTTGAAAACCAGTAATCAGCACAACCAACCCTGGGATATTCACCTCCCGAAGGAGAGCCGGGCCAGATGATCGCCTCACCACAAAGCAGCACTGCGACAATAGAAAATCCAAGGGATCCAGATGACAGCCTTGACAGAAGCAGAGATGACAACCCCAAGTCACCCAGCGGAGAGGTTGGACCATTTTTGCTGCTGAGCTCAGCGAACAGCCCACCGGGACCAGAGTCAGGGCAAAGACTGGTGGAGCAACACAGATCAGGTAGACAGGTAAAACGACCTGCTTACCTGCAAGAATACATCATCCCACCCCCTCAGACAGAACCTAGGGGGAAGGGGTGTTACGAACTAAGCAAATGCGTTAGTTTAAAATCCTAATAGTTTTGCTTCCATGGCAGGCTCGTAATCCTGCACTTCTGATTTGCCCATGAACAGCGGATCGTGATTGGTCGTTTCTGGCTGATCTGATTGGCTGACAGCGGGTCGCCGCTGATTGGACACTCCCAGCGCAGCAAACTGAAATCATTGGTTATTGTGACAGCAGCCAGCTCTGTAAAAGGAGCTGCTGCCGCCCTAGTATTTCGCTTTATTCTGAAGTCACTAATAAAGAGTTGGAGTCACTAGTCGATGCCTTGTCTCCGTTCTTTGCGCCCACGCTCCAGATCTACCAACATCCATATGAAAGCAATTTGCCATTTATCTTCTCACTGTAGCCAAGCGTTTCTCAACTTCATCAACTTTAAAATGTTTGAAATTCAATTCCCAGAATTCCCACCCACCATGGCTGGCTGGGGAATTCTGGGAGTTGAAATCCACCCATTTTAAACTTGGGAAATACGGATGTAGGGAAATATTGATGTAGCCTATAACCCCTGGTCCCAGAGGTGTTTTTCAAAAGGCTTGCTTTGTTTTTCCTTGAAGATGTTTCACTTCTCATCCAAGAAGATTCTTCAGTTCTGACTAAATCTGGGAAATGGAAGGATTTTGGCTGCAAAGAATATAAATCCTTCTATTCTCTACCACTTAGCCAGGTTTGCATTGTTTTAGCAGGCTGTTAAGGTCACCTGGAGGTTTCTCTGTGTCACCAGCATCACCTGGGTCACCTGAGTGGTACAAATTGGTGTGGAGCTATTAAGTACTTGGACATGGGTTGGAGTAAATGGAGACAGCCTCTGAATGTGAACTTTCAGCTCTTTATTGCGTAGTGACTTCTCAAAACAACAACAGTGAACTCTGCAACCCTTGTGAGAATTGTCCAATAGCGAGCTGTGAACGCCAGCTCTTTTAACCAATAATAATCCTCTGTTAAGGGCCAATCGGATTCCTAAGAACTAACCAATCCGATCTGGCCGCCTAACAGCCAATCAGAAGTGCAGGGCCAGAACCCTGCACTTTACCTCAAGCTCATACTTTTATTAACTGTGGTACATACACAACAGGAGCCTTTTTGGAACTGTTGAAAGGACTGTGTTGTAGTCTACAACACAGTCCTTTCAACAGTTTCAAGAAGGCTCCACACCAATTTGCATCACTCAGGTGACCCTGATGATGCAGGTAAACCTTCAGGTGACCTTAACAATTCTCTAAAAGAATGCAAATGACCAGCTGTCTGCAAGAAGTATCAATCCTTCCATTTCTCATCATCCAGTCAGAGCTGAAGAAGTTTCTTGGATAAGAAGCAAAATGTCTTCAAATTAAAACCAGAAAGTCCAGCTGCCTCTTGAAAAAAGCACCTTTGTAAATAAAACTAGCAGTGGCAACTCTTCCTTTTTGATGTGGCACTGACCAGTTGAAAAAATGGAGACTCTCATATCAATTGGGTTGATTCCCCTTCAGCATCTGAGACCTGAGGCCCATTCTTTTTGCCAAAATATGAGTATACATTTAATGCAGTTAGTTGAAATAATGAAATGAAAATGTGCAGCGGCTTGAATAAGCTATCACATGGACAGTGCTAAAGACTGATTCATCTGAATGATGAGCTGCTTGTGCCTAAGGAATGTGACATTCTTCCAGTGACTGCCTAGAAGAATGCAGATGTGCAGATTAAAAACTGGGCTGATGTGATGAAAGGGAAAAAGGAAATTAGTTAAGGAGATGTTAATGCCTGACTGTACGAACAACAAAGTAGGCCATAATAGCCTGCAAATTCTCCATGGCTGTTAGTGCTAATTAATTATTAATACATTCATTATTATTAATGGTTCAGCATATTACCTGAAGGAACAATAGTAACAGGATGCCTTTTAAAAACAAGAACATTTACAGGTCACAGCCTACAGAAGGATGAGATGTTTGGGAAAGCATTGTACATCCATCTTATGAGCTTTCTGCTCTTCCTTTCCTTTCAAATAGGCTGGATTGCAAAAATAAATGAAGCAACTGCATGATTGGAAGCACTCACAGTTTTAGGTAGGTTGGTAGCTCTCTTCTGCAAAGCTGCACAAACCCAAATGCAGCTTTATATGCATTCAGTAACCACATTTTAACATAAGTGGCTAACCTAGATGTCCCAAAGGTGTGTTTTCAAAAGGTTCCACATCCATTTGTAGTATTTGTAGTAGAAGACACAGATAAACCTCCAAGTGGCCTCAATGACTCTCAGAATTAATACTAATGACCAGAGGACTGCAGGGAATATAAATCCTTCCATCCTCCACCATTCAGTCAGAACTGAAGAAGCTTCTTGGATGAGAAGTAAAATGTCTTCAAGGAAAAAAACAAAAAAGACCTTTGGGGCAACCATGACTTAGTTGATTGAGAATCTCCACATTTAGCTAACTCAGATGCGTAGGGGAAACACAGATAGCCAATATTCAATCCCCAAATAAATGTTGAAAAATTCAGGTGTCAGCTTTTGTGGATTGTCATAAATTTGAAACTTTCTCTTTGCCAGACCAAACTTCTCCTTACATTTGTCCTGGAATTGAAACTAAAAGCAGTTTCCCCATATTTCATGGCTTCCTTTTCCAGCTGTCTTTTTTATTATAGTTGGATGATACTGTTAATCATTTGTACTATATTTACCTTCTTTCCTCTCTATGCTCTGTATTTAGCATGTCCAAGCAGATTTTTTAGAAAACAACTTTTTATATAAATGCTTGCAATTAGTGATAGGACATGTAGAAATTGAGAGTACAACCAGTAGGTTTTTCTCTCCAAAAGGATGAAGAATGACCAATGCTGTTTACCAATCATGTCTGGTGAATCAGTTTCCATGTATGCAATTCAGTATATGTCTAATTCTTGCCCACAGATTGAAAAGTCTCTAATCTTTAGTCACTTACTAAAAAACTGCTACCTAGAAGATATCAAGCATGTTTAGCTTGTGGAGTTGATAGAATATTGTTTTTCCTGTGTCCTTTATGTGCCACATTCTCTATTAAATGCTTCTTTGATATCAAAATGTTGATTTTACCATGAGTGTCCCATATGTACAATTCTTTAGCACAAGCTATGCAAGAGCATCTAGTGAAAATATAAATTATGGAAACATAATTTACATTGAGAAAGAAGCAACTATTAAAAAAAGATAAGCCTAAAGTTGCATTGTGTCAGCATACTATGGTAATTCAATTTTATATAGTTTTGGTACCTGTTTGTTTTGAGTTACATTTTTTGACACCTTCATGTCTACATGGCCCAGCAGAGTGGATGAAAGCAAGAACTGAGTCCTTCAGAGAGGAAGTCTTAAATCTCTTAAATATAGTTTACAGAATACAGCTGGAAGGGATCTTGGAGGTCTTCTAGTCCAACCCCCTGTTCAAGCACAAGACCCTATACCAGGGGTATCAAACTTACAGAGTCACGGTGATATAATGTGGTGTTATCAGAACTTTTTTTCTCTTTGATAAATCAGGCATGGATGTGGCCAGCGAGTGATATATATGGCCCATGGGCTGGGAGTTTGATACCCCTGCCCTATACCATTTCAGACAAATACTGTACAATCTCTTCTTAAAAATCTCCAGTGATGAAGCACCTACAATTTTTGAAGGCAAGCTGTTCCACTGTTTAGTTGTTCCCATTAGAAAGTTCTCCTTAGTTCTTGGTTGATTCTCTGCTTGATTAGTTTCCATCCATTGTTTCTTGTCTTGCCTTTTGGTGCTTTGAAAAATAAATTGACCCCCTCCCCCCACTTTTCTTTGTGACAGCCCTTCAAATACCGGAACACTGCTATCATGTCACTCCTAGTCCTTCTTTTCTCTAGACTAGACAGCAGCAGCATTGGTTTGTCCACTCAGAAAGAGGTGGAAAAGAACCTTTCTTCTTCTGCATGGATAAAGGTAGTGTATTCAGGAAAAGGCATTGTAGAGAATGCTTTTCTTCACAGAGGCTGAAATATAGCAATAGCACTTAGCATTTAGACTTATATACCACTTCACAGTGCTTTTCAGCCCCGTCTAAGCAGTTTACAGAGTCAGTATGTTGCCCCCAACAATCTGGGTCCTCATTTTATCACCTTGGAAGATGGAAGGCTTGAACCTGCTAAGCTTCAAACTGCCAAATTGCAGGCAGCAGTCAGTCAGCAGAAGTAGCTTGCAAGTACTGCACTCTAACCACTGCACCACCAAGGCTTTTAAATATGGAGTGATAATTCTACCCTTCACCTGCATGGAAAATGCAGGCAGCTAAATCCTTACTATTTCAGGAAGCATTCCAGCCAGAACATCTGCAAAGGTGGAAGCTGTCATATTAACTATTGCAAAATTTCTCCAGAAGAGGAGGCATAGGATAGTCACAGCATAATCATGTTTGCAGGTGCTCCAAGTACAGCACCCAAAAAAGATTTCACTATTAGACAAAGCATCAGCTGGCCAAAGTATTCTCCCTACTAGAATCAGAAATTATCCAATGAAACTGAATTCTGGAAGAATCAGAACAAACAAACAAAACATTGTTTTACCCAACACATCATTAAACTTTGAAATGTCCTACTACAAGGCTACCCTTGGTTAGCAACTGCTTCATTCAGTGACTTCTTGCAGTTAAGATAGTGATGAAAATATAACTTTGCAACCAATCCCCACATTTAAATCTGTAAAGCAAAGCAAATCTGAAAGAGGATTGTAAACCTAATCACAGTTTCATTTAATAACCAAGTTGCTGTCCCAATTGTGGTCGCTAAATGAGGATTACCTTGCAGCTGGCTTCACAAAAGGACAAATTCATGAAAGTCACGGTTATTAACCTTGATGGCAGTGTGACTGCCTCCGGAGGCCATCTGACAAGAGACTCGTGGACTTTTTTGTGCATCTACTTGTTTACTGTGAAAACAGGCTGCTGGACTAGTTTGGTCAGGGGTTCAACCCAAATGTGGCAGTTTTGAAGTTTTAATGACTGGATATATTATTATATGGGATTATGGTAGCTATAGTAACTATAATTTTACTGTCCCGACTGTATTATCTTACATAATACATGTGAAGAGGGAGAATGGCAAATGACAGATTCTTTTTTATATGAAATAATTTGATCCACTGACACATCTGTGGTGAGGTCAGTGGCGATGAAGCAGATGGTATTTGTTGGCATCCATTTCAGAATGTTTTTCACCTCAAAATTAGGGACAATTTGCAGTTTCAGAAAAGTTTTATAACATGGCATTTTTGGTCAATTTTCAGAGGAAGAAATTATTAGGGAAAGTTGAATATAAAATGTCCCTGCTAGAGAGGGATGCCAACAAACACCTTCAATGCATATTCAATTTATTTCTTTGTTCATATGTCGATATGACTTCTCCTCTTACAAAACTTTATCTGGGCAGTGTATAGAAATTAAAACAAAAACTGCAAGGTGAACCTTATGGTGCCTGAGATTCAAACTGTTGTGTCCACAGAACTGACTAAAGTCCCCACTCAGGTCCGCAGTTCCAGCGGGAGCACCGATCGCTCCCATTGGCTGATGCCATTTGACAGCCAGCTATAAAAGGAACTGTCAAATGGCATCAGCTGTTGCCACCAGCTGATCTGCCTTGTTAGCATAGGCAGCCGCAGCAACCCTTTATTAACTGAATAAAGCCTTTAAAAAGCGAATGCTCTGAGTCTGCCTCGTATCTCCACTGCTCCACAACACTGGCGACGAGGACAGGATACTATAAGAGGCTACCAGACATTCTAATCACTGAGCTGGTCACTAAAAAGAATGGAGCCACAGAGAGCTGACAGCCGCAGCCGCTGATGCTCTCCACGAGCGCAAAGTTTAAAAGCCTCCACAGCTGAGGAGACAGATGCCGTCTGACAGGTGCAGGCGCAAATCACTTTTCTAAGAGCGTGATTTTCGAAGCCTCACCAGCTGAGGTGACAGATGCTGCTGCCTCAAGATGAGCACCAGCGTGGCATTCCCACTTTTCAAACCGACCGCTGAGATGTGGGAGTTGTACAAGAATCGTTTCATCTGTTTCCTAGATGCCATTGACCTTACAGACGCTACAGACTACTGAAAAAAAATCTTACTTTCTCTGTTTCTGTGGGCTGCGGTTTTTGACACCGCTACAGCACTAGTAGCCCCTCACTCTGTTAGAACTATCCCATGGGAAGAGCTCCAGGAGATTCTCTCCAACCACTACTCCCCTAAGCCTTCCCAGATAGCTAGAAGACATGCCTTTAGAATTAGGAAGCAGTCTGAAGGGGAGTCAGTTAGTGAATATATGTCAGCCTTGCGATCAGCTGCCCTACAGTGTGGCTTCAGAGACTACCTAGAAGACATGCTCTTGGATCAGATTGTCTGTGGGGTCAGGGACCTGAGGCTTCAAAGACATTTACTAGCTAAGAACGACTTAACCTTAGCCATAGCAATAGCAATAGAGGAAGCCCAAGCTGCTGAGCTATCTGCTCAATCAGCAGCTGAAATTCAAGGTACTCCTATTAGGCAAGGAAGCTCCACTATCCACTATGAGGAAGTTTCCCTAGAGGAAGACCCTGAAGGCACAATGGACATAAACTGCCTTAGACAGCAGAAGCCCCCCATAGAAGGAGCTAGGCAAAAGACCAACCTCACCCCCAGGCAGCCACCCATCTGCCTGAGCTGTGGAGGCTCCCACCTTAGGGCATCCTGCAGGTTCAGGAATGCAATCTGCCTGAACTGTCAAACGAAAGGCCACCTAGCTAGAGTCTGCCAAGCAGGGAGAACTTTTCCTCAGAGGCCTCAACCTACTGCTAATTTTCAAAGGCAAGTTGAGGATTGCTATACCTGCTACCACTCAGACCACACTTCTAAAGACTCTAACAAAATAAGTATTTTTGTTTTTTTAGAAGGTAAGCCTTGCAGAATGGAGGTGGACATGGGATCTGCACTCTCAATCATCTCCTGGGAGACCTTGAAGAAGATTCACCCCAGAATATCCAAAAAGAAGCTCCCTGTCCTCGGGAAAGGCAAGTTTTTAATTCAATTCCAAAACTTCAAAGGCCATTTGCCTTTGGTGGCAGTCGATGGTGCCTTCCCGTTTGTTGGGACTAGATTGGTTCCCTTCTCTTGGCCTTAGCATAACTGGTATCCATGCTGTTTCAACCTCTGAAGTAGACACCCTATTCAGAGACTATTCTGATGTGTTTAGCAACGAATTAGGTTGCTATTCTGGTACCCCTATTTCATTTGATGTAGACCCACAGGCAACTCCCGTTCGCCTCAAGCCATGCAGAGTACCCTTTGCTATCCACCCCAAGTTAGGCATAGAATTAGACAAATTGTTAAAGCAGGAGGTGTTAGAACCAGTAGATTTTGCAAAGTGGGAGACCGCCATAGTCACCCCACTTAAAAAAAATGGCAGCGTGAGAATCTGCACTGATTACAAGACTTCCCTCAATCGTTTCCTGCAAGTCAGCGCATGCCCTGTCCCTGTGATCCAACACCTGCTACACACCTTCGAACCTGGCGCTATCTTTGCCAAATTAGATATGTCCCAGGCCTACCAACAGTTTCCTGTTGACAATCAGACTGCAGAATTACAAACCATAGTCACCCATAGGGGTGCATTCAAGTGCAAACACCTCCAATTTAGTGTTAGTGTGGCCCCTGGGATTTTTCAGTCCCTCGTGGAAAGGCTTCTCTAAGGACTCCCAGGCGTAGTCCCTTCTTTTGACGACATTTTAGTTTCAGCTAGGAATCAGACTCAACTTATGCAAAGGGTTAGAGCAGTCCTTGACAGGTTCAGGCAGCATGGCCTCAAACTAAAAAGGGAGAAGTGCACCATCGCCACTAAGCAAGTGGACTTTTTAGGTTACAGGACTGATGCCTCTGGTATTCAACCAATTGAGTCCAAAGTCAGGGCTATCCATGAGGCACCCACGCCATCCAACAAGACTGAACTCCAAGCATTCTTAGGGCTCCTGAACTTTTATGCTGCATTCCTTCCTCATAAAGCATCTTCCTCATAGAGCCTCTGCACAGACTTTTAGATAAACAATCCCCCTGGCATTGGGGACCTAGGGAAGCCCATGCTTTCAAATCAGTCAAATCCTTACTCACATCTGATGCAGTTTTAATCCAATTTAATCAGCAACTCCCCCTAGTCCTGGCAGCAGACACTTCCCCCTTTGGTATAGCGGCAGTCCTGAGCCACAGGCTCCCAAATGGCTCTGAGGCACCAATTGCCTTCTTCTCAAGAACCTTCTCTGCTGCAGAAAGAAACTACAGCCAAATTGATAAAGAGGCTTTGGCTGCAGTGACCGCTGTTAAAACATTTCACGAATTCCTTTTTGGTCACTACTTTGAACTTATAACAGACCGAAAACCACTTCTGGGCCTTTTGTCAGGGGACAAGCATACCCCACAGGTCCTATCACCTAGGATGACCAGGTGGACCATGTTCCTGGCTGCCTATTCATACAAATTAGTGCATCGCCCAGGGAAGAATTTATGCCATGCAGATGCCCTTAGTTGCTGCCCCTTACCAGTACCAGTTGAAGACCCCGCACCCATACATGCCATTTTTGAAGTCAACGAACTCAATTTACCTATTACAACTGAAGACATTGCAACGCACTCCAAAAAAGACAGGGTAATTGCCCAAGTCCTGGACTGGGTGGGAAAGGGGTGACTTGAAACACAATACACTTCTGAATTTATGCCATTCAAGATTCACAGACAAGAGTTATCATCCCTACAAGGTTGTTTGTTGTGGGGAACAAGGGTGTCATCCCTGCCACTTACAGAAACCAATTTTAAAGGTTCTTCACAAAGGCCACCCGGGCATTGTAAGGATAAAGGCTCTGGCCCGCAGCTATGTGTGGTGGCCAGGCATGGATGCCCAAATCTCCAGCTGAGTAAGCTCGTGCCAACCATGCCAAACTACCAGACCAGCCCCACCAGCGGCCATCCCTGCCAGGTGGGAGAGTGCTGGGAGCCCTTGGTCTTGCCTGCATATTGACCTGGCTGGACCAGTGCATAGACAGACCTTCCTAGTTTTAGTAGACTCTTTTTCTAAATGGATTGACCTGGCTCTACTTCCTTCCACAACCACTCAGGCCATACATTGGTGTCCGACAATGGTCCCCAGTTCACCTCTTGTGAGTTCGGAGCATTCGCTGCCAACTTGGGTATCAGGCACATTCTCACAGCCCCTTTTCACCCAGTGAGTAACAGGATGGCTGAGAGGGCAGTCAGGTCAGTAAAGGAGGCATTAGCTAGGTTTGGCCAGATAGACTGGCACTCCAAACTATCCAGATATCTTCTGAGCCAGCATACAACCCCCTGCACTACAACAAACAAGTCACGAGCTGAATTATTAATGGGCAGGCATCTTAGGACCACCTTGGACAGATTGCACCCCCATTACACCCCAGACACCCACTTGGGGTCTGACAGTTTTGTCAGGGACTTTGCCCTACATGACCTGGTCTATGCCAGGAATTATGCAGGGCACCCATTATGGGTACCTGGACAGGTAATATCAGTTGCAGGGCCAAGATCCTACAGGGTCCTCTTAGACGACAATCGTATGTGGCGCAGACACATGGACCAGCTAAGGAGGTGATGGAGAAGGACAACTGATGACTCTCGCATCCAGCCAAGCGGCCCGGTCTACCCAGCTGGCAATAGCGATCCCCAGCCAGACGACCCGGTTTACCTGTCAAACGCCGAGGACCCGGTCTACCCAGCAAACGCCGAGGACCCGGTTTACCCAGCAAACGTGAAGGATCCGGTCTACCCAGCCAGCGCCGAGAGTTCCCTACCTGATCTGGTCTACCAACGAAACGCTATGGACTCCCGACCAAAAGACCCGGTCTACCGTTCCAGCCGAATGACGTGCCCAAAGCGAACCGAACGAGGGAACCTACCTGGTCCGCCGCAGGTTCCTGCTGACCGGATGCACACCCCTGCAGTCCCCAGGGCACCCCCATGGGCGAAGGACTTCACTCCAGCCATAGATTCCCCCGGATTAAGGCGGTCCGGCTGCCAGCGCAAGCGGTTGGCCTATTTACAAAACTACGCGTGCTCCTGGCCGGGGGAAAGGAGTGTTGTATCCATAGAACTGACTGAAGTCCCCACTCAGGTCCGCAGTTCCAGCGGGAGCACCGATCGCTCCCATTGGCTGATGCCGTTTGACAGCCAACTATAAAATGAGCTGTCAAACGGCACCAGCAGTTGCCACCAGCTGATCTGCCTTGTTAGCATAGGCAGCCGCGGCAACCCTTTATTCACTGAATAAAGCCTTTAAAAAGTGAATGCTCTGAGTCTGCCTCGTATCTCTGCCGCTCCACAACACAAACAGTAAATCCTAAACACAAAAAGAAAATACAACAACAACAGCGGATCTCATCTAAGCTTCTGACCCAGATATCTGGAGACCTGCCTGGTCCTCACAGCCTTGTGAAAGACTAATTGGATATGCACATGTAGGGAAAGTTATAATATGTGGATTTTTTCGCAGGTAAAAAATAGTTCCGAGAATAATGAAACAAATGAAAAACTGAATAAATTTAATATTGATATTAGCTTAATATGGATACAGGAATACTGCCATTAAATTTTATACCAGGAATATCATCATTAAATTTTATAGCAGGAAGATATGTCCAAATTATGTAGTTCTCCTCATCTTTGAATGTTTCGCTTAAAAAGAACTGAGAATAAGGGTGGATTTTCTTCTTTTTTCTGTCATGCATTACTAGAAAATAGAAACATTGCAAATTTTAATATTACAGCAATAAATAAAGCATTACTATCATTACTATTTGTGGCTCAGGAACATTCCACATATCCCTTGCATTGTTTCATGTGTATTTCATACTCCACAACTAATAATTCAAACCACTCCAAAAAAACAGAGGGAGCATGCTGGGAAGGAGAGTGTCAGTCAAAAAAGTCAAGATGGCAGTCACTATCATATGTTTATATGATATGGTGGCACAATTGTTACAATGCAGTATTGTGGGTTAATTCTGCTGACTGCCATGATTCAGTTCTGACTGGCTCAAGGTTCACTCAGCCTTCCATCTTTCCAAGGTCAGTAAAATGAGGATCCAGATTATTGGGGGTAATATGCTTACTCTATAAACCTCTTAGAGAGGTAAATAAAGCACTGTGAAGCAGTATATAAGTCTAAGTTGCTATTAAGTCCCATCTCTGAAAGTTACAATAGAAACATATAAGATCGGTCAAAGAAAGGATGCTTTTTGCTGCCTAACAGTATACATAATGAAGATGTATTGAAGTTGTTAAGTTAAATTATGTACTTTATTGAAATACTGTATATTAAATATACTAAATTGCAGACTTTACTATAAAATATGCAGTAAGGTACAGCAAGAAACACTTCATGTTTTGTAATTTGCCCACAGTTGTGGGCAAAGTGTGATTGTAATTTGCTGTCTCTGCTAATTTATGCAATATAGTATTAAAGGTATTTTAAAATCATATATATACACACACACACACACACACACAAATATTTCCATAATTACAATGAGCCAAATGCTAGTTCTTTTTCTTCTCACAAACTCACTCTGAAGTCATTTGCCATGTAGGAGTATTGATGGCCTCATACTCTAATTAAAAAGTTTAATTCTATCTTACTTTCTGAGGTGATTTACAAATCATGTTTTACTAAAAACAAGTAATCATTAAGCTATTAAGGTACAATAAAAATACAGCAAGAATCAAATAAAAATAAAAACCAGAAATAAAAATACTGTTATGTTCTTTCTTGTTATTTTTCTCTCTGTGGATCTACGTTTACCTGGGAACACAACTTCCATAATATATATGCAAATGAAAACTATAAAAGAACGAGAACAATAAAAAAATGCAACCACAATTTTTTTTTTGTTTTCAGAAAAGAGTGAACAACATGAAAAAACTACTGGTGCTTAAAAGACATCCGGCAATTTAAAAGCTTGGGGAAATGAAAATGTTTCTACTTGGTACCTAAAATAATATGCCATGAAAATATTTCTTCCATATCAACTTCTGTTGGAGAGGAAAGAAATTGTTTTCAAAAAATAATTTAAAGGCAAAGGACTTTAAATGAAAATTTTAAGGCGCAAGGGGGGCGCATTCTGCTTTTGTAGTTATGAGGATAACATGATCTCTTCAGTATCATGTGCTAAACCTTTCCTCAGGAAATTATTGTAGCAAGAAAGACAAGTGGTCAGAGAGGCTTCAGACCAACAGAATGATCTGTAATGGAGAGGAAGAAGGAGATAATACTATCCTCGCGCCTCCCCTTTAGGTTCATTCCAATTCAGCTTCAAAGGAAATTCAATAGAAATTCTAAAGCACTCTGAGTTTGAGGCAGGAAGATAACAAAGCAAAACAAAACAGAAGTCTCTGTTAAAGCCCCCCTCCCCCCCACAAAACTGAATCAGATATCTGCACAACACAAGAAGTAGCAAAACATCTCTGCTTAATTGCAGCCTTAACTCTGATGGTAGGACATCAAGATGAAAAGCTTGATGAAAAGCAAATGAACGGAGCCAGGAGAGTTTGTTAATGGCTGGATGCCTTTCCTGTCACCAATGCGGAGTTTTGTTCAGCAGATATATTCTCAATGTGCCCAGAAAAAGAAATATCTGCCTCTATCTAGGATCAAACTCACAGCCTCCTGACTGTGAGGCGAGAGCTGTACTTCTAGGCCACTGCACCACACCTTTGGAAAGATTGATGTGGCAAGAGAAACTGGCTTATGAATCCCTCTTATTTATTTCATTAGTTATGTATTTTTTGTGTTTGTTAACCATCCAATCATCTAACATTGGGAGGATATAGAAATTAAGACTCAGAAAAAAAGTTGCTAAATAAATAATGTGGTCAAACAAATATATTGATAGGTCTCCATGACCGATCCACTGGAACTAAACACCAGTGGAATAGTATAATTATTTTCATGAACCTAAAAAGGAGGACAAGGTTCAAGTCTCTAGATGAAGCACCTTCACACCAATGATGGGATTCAATTTTTTTACTACTGGTTCTGTGGGCGTGGCTTGGTGGGCATGGCAGGGGAAGGATAGTGTAAAATCTCCAGTCAGAGGTGGTATTTGCTGGTTCTCCGAACTACTCAAAATTTCCATTACTGGTTCTCCAGAACTGGTCAGAACCTGCTGAATACCACCTCAGGTTCACACTACTGAGGCCACCATTGAGAAGATTTTCTAGTTCCTCCAGGTTCTATGGACTTCTGAAAGGGGAGGGACTTGTAGCAATTTGTCTGACCAGACTTGTCCTAATAGGGGGAATCAATTCAACATAGAAAGTAGAACATAGTACAATAGGATTGGAAGGGATTTTGAAGCTCTTATAGTCCAAACCACTGCCCATGGCAGGATGTCTTATGCCATTCCACATTTTCTTTGTGTTTATTGGGATCATAGAAAGAATAATGGAAAAACAAAATGGAATAACAGAGTTGAAAGGAGCCCTGGAGGTATCTGGGTTGTTGACTATTCCTGCCAGCTTGATGTCATCTGCAAATTTGATGAGTTCCCCTTCTAAAACTCTTCTAAATCATTTATGAACTTATTGCAGAATACTGGGTCTAAAACAAAACCTTGGGGTACCCCACTGCTTACTTCCCTCCATATAGATGTAGTTCCATTTAGGACTATACCTTCAGTTTGTCAGCCAGTTATGAATTCCTCTCGTGCTGATGCTGTTTATCCCATAACTTATATGGGATAAAGCAGTTAGTTTGAGTCTCTTTTTTCATGTTTTCTTCTCCCCTTGGACTAAAATGCTTTCAACAGCACCTGCTTTGTCCTCATGTTCCTAAGTCTCATAGACATTCCATTACAACAAGGCTAAAAGTGCTGCTGGAGGAATGTCTGGATGCTGCTTTAGATAGAGGCCAACAAGACTGATGGGAAAGAGGAATTCTTTGACAGATAAGGCAATGAATATCTGCCTGCAGAAGATGACAACCCATTACAGGGACAATTTGGCAGAGTGACATAATGTTTAGTTAGAGCAGTCCCATAGAGGCTTGAGAATAACTTCCACATCCTAAGCATTGCCACTAAAATATTTTCCTTTCAGAGAGAAAATTGATTGAAAGCTGATTTCCTTTTGTATTTTTATTTTAAAAAGAGAGAGAAAACCTGCTAGGGAGAATAGTTGCTGATCCATCCTGATGTTGTTTAATCCTCCAATAAACACCATCAAAGCTCTGATGTCAAAGATGCTGAAAGTATGACTGATAGGTGTGATTGCCAATATCTCTTTGGTGACCTCTCCAGAGCAGAAGGGACCAATACTTTTGACATGTTTTACATAGTGTTAAGAATCTACTTCTTCCCTTAAAACCTCCAAATGTCCTACCCAAAAGAGCATGCCAAGCACATTTTAGAACTGATGTGTCATGCAAAGCTTTGTGTCATAGCCTCAAGTCAACTGAAATTACTGACTTTCATTTTAAGGACAAACAGTCATTTCTATGCAGCTTGTGACAGCACTGTGTCATCTCGCATCAGCTTTTTGCCAAACTGAAATTAATATCTATGGAAATAAGCCAAGCAATTTTCCTTCCCAGTACTGAGCATACAGAACAATCATATTCTACTGCATTTGTTTCCTAGTTAGGTACACCCCTTCAGGTCTGGATCCTAAAGGCCTATTACATATTGGAGATTTCTGTAACAGAGAGTCAGCCTATTGTGCCCAACAATCTGGGCACTCATTTGACTCACCTCGGAAAGATGAGATTCAAACTGCCAAATTGCAGGCAGCTGGCAATCAGCAGAAATAGCCTGCAGTACTGCATTCTAACCACTATGCACAAAGGATCAGGACCACACATGAAGTTGCAATTAAGATGTATTACTCAAGCCTATACACAAGAATCTAGTCAACTAAAGTTCAGTGCTAAATTGGCACCAAATAAGAGTCAATGGAATTCAATAGAGGTTGGACTTAAACCGTTTATAGGAATGTAAATTCTAAGCTGATATATGCTTAACTTCACCCACTTGTTCTTCTTCTATGTCATTTAAAAAACATCTTTTCACATCCTTCAAGAAAAGCACTATCCCAAATCTCATTTATATCTTATTTGATCTTGATCTTTTAAGTGCTGTTGTAACTTTGAATGTTCACTAAATGAACTGTTATAAGTTGAGGACTACCTGTATATCCTTTAACGGAGACTTTTTGTCAGATGAGGCTGTTTTTTTTTTTTTTTTTTGCAAAGACATGGTTCCTTTCCTCATGAAAATTATCACAGGATGCAACCCAAACTTTCAAGTCCGAGAAATATATTTGGGAAAAGATTAACATAACTGTTCTTAGCTACAAGTGGTTTCTCCTTTATCAGTCCACATCAGGCACAAACGATCAGGACTATATATTAAATTGCAGTTCAGAAGATAGGCTCAAGCTTATACATAAGAATCTGATCAAGTAGTGATCAGCACTAAATTGGTATTAGATATTAGATTCAAAGGAATTCATGGGAGGTTGAGCTTGGATCACTTTCACAATGTATTGACTCTAAGCTGATTACAGGTTTAACACTGCCTGCTATCTCTGCCAAATTGCTTGCTACTGGTTCTGTGGGCTACCAGTTCTGCAGGCTTCATGCACCCGCACAGCAATCAAAGATCGCCCTTGCGCAGCACTCAAAGATCGCCTGAGCTGTTTTTTTAGCTCAGCTGAGGTGCAGTAATCCATTCTGCCACACAAATCAGCTGAGCTAAAAATCAGTGGAATAAAGGATGGGAAAAAGCAGGGGCAGGTGGGTGGGGCCAACGGGGGTGGTTTTTGCCGGTTCTCCAAACTGCCTAAAATTTCCGCTACCAGTACGCCAGAACCAGTCTGCACCGACTGAATACCACCTCTGCTGCCAGGTTTTCTCATACAGTCCAGTAGCAGAATGCTTGTTTTTCTTCAGATTATTCACTATCAAAATATTTGACTAGGGATTCAATGACTTACTACTAGATTTGTCCTGTGTCAGTAGATTCTCGCTGAGTACTTACCCGTTCAATCCATTCTATCATCTCCTGTTCCCTTCCTTTGTATAGACATTTTCTTTTATGCTTTTGTAAGGGAAGAAAAAATGAGATGACATATGATCTTTCATTACAGCAATGCAATAGTGGATACTATTATAGTAAAAAACTTCAAAGTAGGACTTCTTTCTGTGCTCTGTAAAAAGCCAGTTTCTTTCTTTTGCAATGAATATGCCTCCTTTGAAGTTTCAGAGATAATGCTAAGATTGAAATAAAAACTAACTTAATGGAATGCTTTAACAAATATATACACAACTGGTTCAGCCATTGAATGGTGCCAAGGCCAGATCACCCACTGAAACATATGGCATAATTATCTCAGCCAAAACTCTGCTGAAAGTTTTCAACAACCATCCTACCTTGTGTAGAATAATATAAGGGCAGAAGCAAGGTGATATTTATGCTTAGTATTCTACTATCAAATGGCTCATCAGGTATTTCACTGGGATAACCTATATTTCTTTAATGGTCTTTTGGGCTTTTTTAAATGAGAAAATTAATAATGATGTGCTTTCCCCAAACACTTGCTTTCACATTCAAGAAATGCATGCACAGTTTTATTTTATGCTGAATATGAATGAGATTGAGAATTCCACCAAAGTTTTAACTAGGACGGGTTAGGCAGATGTTACCCCATGCAACACACCAAAGAAATTCAGCAGTAGATAAAATTAGATTAAGATAAGATTATGAAATGTACTGGGCTGAGGCATCAGAGAATCCCGACTGTAGTGTTTGGAGCAATAAAGCCTAACTAAAGAGCATTTTTTTCTATAAATGTAATAAGAGCCCAGTGAGTGGTGGGTTCTTTATTTGGAGGGATCATAAAGCTATTTGTATTCAAACATCTTTCAAACTTGGAGGAAATACTGCGTACATGATGATTCTCTGCAGAGACATACATTGACAAAAGGTTAACTCATGTTAACATGTATTCCTAATGAAGGGAATGAAGTATAGTATGTAATTCAAGAGTTTAGCTGTTAAAGTACCCTTAAAGTACCAATGCTAAAAGTTTGAAAACAAAACATTTTCTCTTTTGTTATGGAATTGTGAATGGAGTGATGGAGCCCCTTTCTGCTGTTTCAGAGGGCTTAGGCATATAGCTTGGTATGCCAAAAGTTAAACAAGCCCATAATCAATTTATTTAGCTAGTATGTGGGTAGGTGATGCAAACATTTGGTGGGATGGTAATATAAAGTGAATGTAGGTAAGAAAACAATGATAAAAAAACAAAACAAATTGTTAAATCAAATGGCTATGGGAGATTCTTAGTCACCCAGGTCATGGTTGTACTTGAAGGTACTTTTTCAAGGTAGACTTTCTTTGTTTTTCCTTAAAGACATTTTGCTTCATAGCTTCTTGGATGAGAAGCAAAATGTCTTCAAAGAAAAACAAAGAATGTTCAGTTGCCTTTTGAAAAAGCACCTTTAAATAAAATGTTACCAAGGACTCATAAGCATGGGTTTGGCATAAAACAGAATAACATGATTTCCATATTTCTTTTTTATTAAACTAAACCAGGCAAAATAAGGAACCTGAGCAGAAGCCAGGTTTATTAGAGCAGACAGGCAGTTTCACTTTTCACTGGCTTCATTACATGCTTGCATTCCTTAGTAGACATTTTCTCATCTTCCACTGAGAGCTTGACAGAATCTGAAGTAAAAGTACCAAGCCAGCATTTTCCCCTCTACATCTCCATTTGTTCTCAGAAACACTCTAAGGAAGCAAAGCTTAACACAATATGATAGATGCCTAACATGGCATGCCTGATCTATATGCACCCCCTGCCCTCCCAGGATTCTAATTCCTAGTTCTGTTCTTATTTGCACACATTCTGGTGTAATGAAAGGCCTGAGACTGTTATAATTACAGTAAATAAATTTTTATTCTATATACAGTCTATAAAACCTTATCTAATAAAATATTATGTGAGTATGTATATTTATTTGTAAAATACACACACACACACACATACACACATAAAACCACTGTACTTTTAAAATCTGCTTATATAAATAAATGCCATATTTCATTATACTTGTTTTCCATGCAAAGTCTACATCTGGCATCTGATTGCCCTGGCAAGTCCAATCAAGTCCTCAATCCATTGAGTGAATGGAGCCATATTTTTATTTTTCCAATGGTGCGATATCAGTCTTCTGGCCACAGTAAGAGCACAGAGAATCCATTTATGTAGTCCGATTGTCATATCCCATGTATTAGGTATACAATTCAAGAGAATATTTTCCTTTGAAACTTTTAGTAACAGCAATAGCACTTTGATTTATATACTGCTTCATAATGCTCTCTGAAGCTGTTTTTATATCCCTCTCTTTTACCTTTTGTCACACAATCACATTTATATGGTCCACTACTTTCTCCCAAAACTTTGTAAGTATAGACATTGCAAAAACATGTGTTTTTTAAAAAAGCATATATATATATTAAGAAAACATATATATATATATATATATATATATATATATATATATATATATATATATATATATATATATATATATATATATATATATATACACATACATACACACACACATTCTCACACACACATACTATATCCTACATATCCTAGATCCTAGATTTATTCTACTTTATTTATTTATTCCCCACCCCACCCCATTTTTAAATAGTTGTTTTGGGGCTTTTTTTCTCCTTTGATAATGTAGGTATTTCAAAAGGGAATGAAAATAAAAAAGAGGGAGTATAAACTACAAGCATTTGCAGAAGATCTGGTTTTTATATTGGAAGAACCATTGGAAACAGGCCCTAAGTTAATAGAAGAGATAGAAGAATATGGAGAGGTTGCAGAACTGAAAATAAATAAGGAAAAAAACCTAAGATTGCAGTGAAGAATATGATAAAAAAACAAAAAGAAAATATTAATGAACAGATTAAATATCCAGATCACAAAAAAGTAAAATATTTAGGGATACAAATGACAGCAAGATGTGGAACCCTCAAAGAGGACAATTATGATAAACTGAAACAACAGATTGTGACAGACTTCGAAAAATGAATGAATGACAATGAAAATGAAAAAATGAAAAAAAAAATACAATTATCCTTAACAGGGAGAATAGCAACAATCAAAATGAGCATATTGCAAAAAATATTATATTTATTCCAGATGATTCCAATAAGACTGAAGAAAAAATATTTTGAGGATATAAATAAAATGATGCTGAAATTTATATGGCAGGGAAAAAAGACAAGAATTCAGTTAAAACTGTTGCAGGATACCAGAACAAGAGGAGGGTTTGGATTACCCAATTGGGCATTATACTATCAGGCAGTAACATTGATGTGGATGAAAGAATGGATTGTATTGAAAAATTAGACAGTTAACATTGGAAGGTTATGATTTGCAGTTGAGGTGGCATGCATTTTTATGGTACAAAGAAAGTACGCCACATGGATATTTCCGGAGACATTATATTAGGGATGCTTTATTAACAATATGGGAGAAAATAAGGGAGTACCATTATATGAAAATACCAGTCTGGTTATTGATAATAGAGGCATTTACATATCCAAATGTTTTTAAAATGGAACATATTATTAGATACAAGGAAATTTTAAATGAAAAGGGTGAACTTAAAACAAAGCAAGAATTAGAGGAACAAGGAATGAATATGAATTGGTATTCATATTTGCAAATACATTCAAGATATGAAAAAGATAGTAAGATGGATGGGTTTTATAAAGAATTAACTGAGCTAGATAAAATCTTAACAGGTACTGAAGAGAGGATAATTAAAAAAAATTATATGGTTATTTATTAAGAGTGAAATTAGAAGAAGAGCAAGTTAAAGAAACACTGATTGCATGGTGGGGGGGAAATTTTGGATATGGGATAGATTTGGATATGTGGCAGAATTTCTATGGAATAGAAATTATAAACTAACAATGTCAGTGGCCTATAAAGAGAATTTATAAAAGAAGTTTTACAGGTGGCATCTATCCCCAGCAAGAATAGCAAAGATGTTTAAAGACAAATCGGCGAAATGTTGGAAATGTTATCAGATACCTGGATCATATTACTATATGTGGTGGACATGCATAGAAGTAGAAGATACTGGACTAAAATACACATGTGGGTGGAAAAAATGATAAAAAACATATAGATTTAAAACCAGAGGTATTGGGGATTTTGCCTGAAAGTTATAATAAAGAGACTACATATTTGATTATCAATGTATTAAAATTGTATTTGCATAAAATTGGAAGAATGAAAAAATTCTGACAGAGGAATGATTAAGAAAATAATGGAATGTGTGGAAATGAGTAGATTAACAATGGCAATTAGGGAACAGGAAGAAAAAGAGTACTATAAGATTTGGGATTTATTCTATGAATGGTTAGATAGAAGAGTTAAAAATTGAATATAGCTTAATAGTAAAAAAATACTATAACTGATCACCTCATTATGAATAAGAATATGAATATTATTTAGTAAAGATGAGATTTGTCCTTGGAAAGATGATATAGAATTGAAATCATATGGTTAATGATAATACATAGTGGAATAATATGAATTAGATTGCTGACTAGAATGGTTTATGAATATAATTAAATAAGAAATGTATAATAACATTACTATGCACACAAGATATATGTACCCAACTGACACACTGTAAAATTGAAATATATATTTTTATTTGTTTTTGTTGTAAAAATTTTTTAAAAAACTTTTTTTTAAAAAAAAAGATAATGTAGGTATTTCTATCATGATTATCTTTCTTGTTATTTTTTTGTCTTATCCAACCATGATCAAAGTTTTAACTATGTCACCACAACACCTTTGTCATGGCCAGCACAGACTCTGGCAAGGAAACTAACAATAAAAGGCCATTTTCTAGAGTTGCTGACCAACTGCTGCTTGAGAAGTCACAGGCTGCGCTGCCCAGTGAGTAGCTAACACTAGTCTCATAAGATGCGGAGTTTGAGGTGCCTCCCTTGTCAGTAAAAAGGCTTGCTGTGCATATTGCAAAGCAAAGGCATTCGCAAGACAGGAGCCTCATCCTTCCAAATGATCATACCAGAGTTGCTTCTGTTTAAGAAGAGCAGCAAGTTCCAGCACATTGGCAACTATTGTCTGTTATCTTAGACTCCTTGTGCCTTGACTCCTGCCTCAAAACCTGTTGGACCTGGGCTGGCTGCAACCCCACTACAACATTTGAACCCTTGGACTTTGCTTGTTTACTCTTGTGCCTGCTGTTTTGGATATAGACTTGCTGGATTATTGGGGACTTGTATTTTGTATGTTGTTTATTTGCTTATAAACTTTCTAGTGATGTTTGAAATCTTTCTGCATCTTTTGAGTCCCTGGCCTGAGACAAGACACCTTTTCCCCTTTGGTACTCTTCTCCAGATTGTGCCTTCAAACTTTTTGATAAGTCTTGTCCCAGTCTTACCCAGCATCCCTTAAATCCTGATTAGTATCAACTATTCAGTCCATTTTAAGTTTACTAAACCACTGTACTCTGGATAGATCCAGTTTTAATAGCAAGCAGAACTATCTAGTCCAGTTTATACATGGTAGCATTTCTAGCTACCATGCTTTTCTATTATTGAGCTTCCCCTCAGAATCCCTCTGACATGAACATGTCATCCTGGAAGTTTTAAGACTTTCTCCTTGAGGCCAGCTATGTATCTGCTCCTCCTTGTCCCATAGAAATTATTGCCAGAAGCAAAACTCTTCTGTATTCCCACATTGGGTTTGTGGCTTTGCAACTGTTATCACCAGAGGCTTTTAAGAAGAGACTGGACATCCATTTGTCTGAAATGGTATAGGGTCTCCTACTTGAGCAGGGTGTTGGACTAGAAGACCTCCAAGGTCCCTCCCAATGATGATGATAGTGAAGAGAAGATCTCCAAAGCCTTTCTGACTACTACAATTCAGAATTGCCACAGAACTCTAAGCATCTATCTTCTTTTTTCCCTTCCTTCTTCAACATCTCTGATGTTCTAGTACTATATATTCTACTGGCCTGTGGGTCCTCTTTCCTCCCCACATCCTCTCATCCTTCCCTTGCCTCTCCTCAGTTGCAACATCCAATACACCAAGACTCCATTCAGCAAACATTGCCTATTAATTCTGAAATCATGTAACTGAGGACAATTTAATTGAGGGTTTACTGTGAGAATGTTTCAATCTCCTTTGTATTATATGCTTCCTGCTGTAAAAGTCTGTTGCTGTAGAGAAAACCTGGGGTGTCAAAGTGTCAAAATGCAATAACAGGAAATTTCTGGTGCTTGCGTACTTAGCACTGAATAATGTAAGTGGATCATGATAAGAGTTCCAGGTCCTGCTTGCTTGCTTGTTTTTAATATGATTGCCTGCATATTGCAGAACATCCTATGGTTATTCTCAACCATATTTTTTATTTTAGAAGAAAAAATTAGATCTCTAGATTTCAGATTTGCAATATCATCCTGGAGACAGAAGTTTTCTTTTTTCTTTTTTTCTTTTCACTTTCTCAATCTCTTGTTCATTTAATAGAAGAAGACCATAGAAACATTTTAGAGTTTTATTTATCTACAAGTATTTTATTGCCTGCCCTTGGATCAACTACTAGTCTTGTGGATGATTGTTTGCCCCATAACAACAAAGGAGTATATATGAATGTGTATATGTATTTATGCATGCATTGCATGCGTGTGTGCATGTATGAAATGCTACACACTCTCTTTCAATACATTTGGCATTATTCAAGTGGCTTATAATAGCAGTGGTGGGGAATGCTATAAAATGCTATTAAATGGCAATAAAAGAATGGCATGCCATAAAACTGTTCAAATAATGGTTTGAATGGCCTAAATGGAATAAAAGCTATAGAGATTTAAAAGCCTGAGAGGTAAGATAAAACAATATAATAAAATAGAACATTTTCCCACAACTTAAACAAAAGCTATCAATATTCAGATGGCACCTATGTTTAGTATAATGAACAAATAAATATGCTGGCTTCATGGAACATATTGTTTCCCCAATGGCTATAGCAATATAGATAGTCCTTGACTTATGACTCAATTGAGACCAGAATTGCCATTGCTAAGCAAAATGTTAAGTGAGTTTTGCCCCATTTTACAACTGTTCTGGCCACTGTTGTTAAGTGAATCATTGCAGTTGTTAAGTTAGTAGCACAGCTGTAAAGAAAAATCTGGCTTCCCCAATGATTTTGCTTGTCAGAAAGTCGCAAAAGATGATCACATGATCTAAAAACACTGCAACCATCATAAATATGAATCAGTTGCCAAGCTTCTGAATTTTGATTGCATGACCAATGGTCATGTGAAAAATGTTCATGAGTCACTTTTTTTAGCACCGTTGTAGCTTCAAATGGTCACTATTTTATCTGTTTTAAATCGAGGACTACCTGTATGGAATAAAATATCTGACATGAAATCACGAGGTCAAGCCTCAAGTTCTTATATGGCTTTTTGGCCAAGGTTCCAAAACATCTCTCAGGATGGCTTTATTTTAATCATTCAATAAACCTAAAGGCCTGGTCACACTGCCAGAACTTTGCTATAGCGTTCCTTGAACAGTAGGAAGAGGGGGACAAATTTCGACACCGCTCGTCACCGCGCACAAAATTAGAAAAAAATTTGAAAACACGGGCGTTGCCTTAACAGTGCACCGCTGAAGCCGGCGTTGCTTTAGCGTTGGTTTAACGGTAGGGAGCGTTGGTTTAGCGGTGACGCGAGCGTTGATAAAGCGGTGTTCTGCGCATGCGTGCGTTGGCTCGGTGGGGGTTTGAAATAATTGATTTAGCGACATGCCGCTTTGGACTACCGTAATGGAGCTGTACGGATCGCTTGATAAAGTTCTCAAATTCGGAAGCAAATTCGATACAAGAGATGTCTGCACTCAACCGCTATTCCAAAAGGGCTACTGGTCCATTTCTCCCTGTATTTATAGCCAAATTCTGGTTCCGCTCCAACACCTCCATACCAACGCCAAACCAAAGTTCATCACCGCAATGGATCGCTGCTTCAACGCCTGACACCGTTCCAGGAATCCCGTGTCCACTCGTAAAACGCTTACAACCGCTCCACCAAAGTTAGTGCAACGTTTAATCACCGCCCAGGAAAAGCTTACAAAACAGCGGTGGTCCAGCGTTGAAGATTTCTGCGTTGGCCTAGCAGACCCAAGCGTCCACGAACTTGCGTCTAGCGGTACCAAACTTTGACCGGGCGTTGTTGGAGCGGTGGTGAACTTTGCCGGAGCGGAAAATTGTGCGCTCCTCACCGCTCGCAATATTTTGTGCAGCTCAAAACTTTCGGAGCGATAGGAGGGACTATCAGCGGAGGCCGAGCGTATATGGCGTTGCCTTAATGGAGGCCAACTTCTGTTAAACGGTGGTGAACGGTTACGAGTGGTGATGATTTTTTTTCACCGCTCCAGGACCGCTATAGCAAAGTTCTTGCAGTGTGACCAGGCTTTAACAAGCAGCTATCCCCAATAGACTTTTTGAAGCAAATAAAATATTTTCCTGTGGAGAAATGCTGGCTGGACATATATAACTGGAAATCTTTATCCAGACAGATGTCCTGCTAAGCCTAACATAGGCAAGATGGTGGGAAGGAGAAAGCTGGATCTTCAGTCACTAAGATCTGAGGCTTATTATTATTATTATTATTATTATTATTATTATTATTATTATTATTATTATTGTTATTGTTATTGTTATTGTTATTGTTATTGTTATTGTTGTTATTTGAGAGGATTTAGGACAGAGGTGGGGAATATGGTTCCCTTATGACTTGTGGACTTCAATTCTCAGAATTCCTGAGCCAGCCATAATAAATAATAGGTGGATTAGCATGGCTTATGCTAATTTCCCCATGCTGGCTCAGGAATTCTGGGAGAAGAAGAAGAAGAAGAAGAAGAAGAAGAAGAAGAAGAAGAAGAAGAAGAAGAAGAAGAAGAAGAAGAAGAAGAAGAAGAAGAAGAAGAAGAAGAAGAAGAAGAAGAAGAAGAAGAAAGAACTTTATTGTCATTGTACAAGTACAATGAAACTGTAGATGCACCCCAGCAACTGTTCGCAATACAATAAAATCAGAGCACTTAAAAATGAAGATAAGAAAAATATAGTGAAAATGAAGTCCACAAGTCATAAAAGCCATTGAGTAACTCTGTGGGGAATTTTAGGATAGGCATCCTGTCATTTTAGCAAAAGTAGTAATCTTTTTTTTTTTAAAAAAAAAGTTTTTATTAATTTTCTACAAACAAACAAGACAGACAAAACATAAAAACATCAACTCTTATATGTACATCCAGTGTGTCAGTTGGTTCATCATTTTTGTGCATTCATTCTGTAGTCTCAATGGTAGAAATAATGGATAATAATATAAAAATACTCTTGATTGCAATTTATGCTCCGAATGATAAACAAGAAGAATTTTATAAAAAGCTGCACATGAAAATAATTGGACTGGACTATGTTAATATAATTATGATGGGAGATTTTAATGGAATTGTGGACAATAAACTGGACTATATAGCAACAACAACAAAGCAAAATAGAAAGGCTCTCCCAAGGTCCTTTTTTAAAATGACAGATGAATTAACTTTAAAAGATATTTGGAGAGAAAGAAACGTTAAAGCTAAACAATATACTTTTTATTCAAATAGACATTTATCATGGTCCAGATTAGATATGATTTGGATCTCAACAGAACTAATATCTAATATTAAAGAAACAAGCATTGAAACAAGTACCTGGGCAGATCATAGCCCAATGACAATTAAATGGAAGGGACAAAAAAAAAGATCGAGATGGACATTAAATAATATTATTTTAAAGGAGAAAGATTTTACACAATGGATGGAGAAGGAATTGGCTTTTTTCTTCAGAGAAAATAAAAAAGAAGATACTTCAACGCAAAATGTGTGGGACACTATGAAGGCATACGCTAGAGGTTTGACAATAGATTATACAAGAAAAAAGAATATTAGGAAAAGGCAAGCTTCTAAGGCCTTGGAAAATGAGTATAAAACTCTTGAAAAAGAATTACAGAAAATGCCACAGAAAAAGGATATTAAATTGAAGCTGGATGTAATCAAACATAAAATGGAATTAATAGAGAAAGAAGAACTGGCACAGAAAGTTAGAAACTCTAAACAGAATTATTTTGAAGATGCAAATAAACCAGGTAGATGGCTAGCATATAAATTGAGAAAAGAGAAGGAATCAAGAAAAATATTGAAGTTAATAGATGAACAAGGCCAAGTTTGTTATGGGAATAAGGAGAAAAAAGAAATTATTCGAGATTTTTATGGGCAACTATATAAACAAGAGAATATTGATGAAGAAAAAGTCAAACAGTATTTACAGGAAGCTAATTTACCAAAGATACCTAAAGAGACTGAAGAAATGCTAGAAAGCAATATAACAATGATGGAACTAAATGAAGCATTTAAGAGACAAAATAATGGGAAAGCTCCGGGCCCAGATGGGCTTCCAGTAGAATTTTATAAAACATTTCAAGAATTATTGAGCATCCCATTGTTAGAAGTTATGAATGAAGTTATGTTAAAAAAGATGATACCTAAAACATGGTCAGAGGCTTATATTACACTTATACCAAAGGAAGAGACTGACCCATTGCAAATTAAGAATTATAGACCTATTTCTTTATTGAATGCAGACTATAAAATCTTTGCTTCAATCTTAGCAGAAAGACTTAAAAAATATTTAAATAATTTTATTCACTCAGATCAAAATGGATTTCTGCCAAAGAGACAAATTAGAGACAATATGAGAGTAATTTTGGACACTTTGGAATATTATGAGGCTCATCCTGAAAAGCAAATGGCTTTGATATTCCTAGATGCTCAAAAAGCATTTGACAATGTGAACTGGAGATTTATGTTATTATTATTGGAGCAGATGGGTTTTGCTAAAAAATTTATTCAAGCAATAGAAGCTATATATAATAAACAGACAGCAAAGGTAATGATGGAGGGGGAACTTACAGATTTTATTAATATAAGGAAAGGCACAAGACAAGGATGCCCCCTATCTCCTTTGCTATTTGTGTTGACCTTGGAAGTGTTGAATAGAAATATTAGGGATGATAAAAACATAAAAGGAATGAAAATTAAGAAGGAAGAATTTAAGCTACAAGCTTTTGCTGATGATTTAGCTTTTATTTTGGAAGATCCGATTGAAACAGCTCCAAAGTTACTGGAAAGGATAGAGTCATATGGAGAGGTGGCTGGTTTGAAAATAAATAAAGATAAAACAAAGATTTTGACAAAGAATATGTTATTGAGACAGAGAGAAGAATTGGCAGATCTTTTGAAAATTCAAGTTACAAATAAGGTTAAGTATTTGGGGATATATTTGACAACAAGATGTAGCACATTAAAGGAGAACAATTATATTAAACTTAAACAACAGATAACTATAGATTTGAAGAAATGGGAAAACTTGCAATTGTCATTAATAGGGAGAATTTCAACAATTAAGATGAATATCTTACCTAGAATTTTATTTTTGTTTCAAACAATACCAATTAGGCTTGGAAAAGACTATTTTGAAGATTTAAATAAAATTATGTTAAAGTTTATATGGCAAGGTAAAAAAGCGAGAATAAAGCTAAAGCTTTTGCAAGATGCTAGAATTAGAGGAGGTTTTGGTCTGCCTAATTGGGAATTGTATTATCAAGCTGCAAGTTTGATGTGGGTCAAAGAATGGATAACATTAAGGAAACATAGGTTGTTGACATTAGAAGGACATGACTTGCTGTTGGGTTGGCATGCTTTTTTATGGTATAAGGGAACTAAAACACAGGGTTATTTTAGAAGACATTATGTACGGGAGTCTTTGTGGTTAAATTGGGAGAAGATAAAAAGACAATGTTATTTGAAAATTCCAGTCTGGTTATCGACCATTGAAGCATTTTCCTATCCTATAATTTACAAGAAGGAACAAACAGTTAGATATGGGGAACTTTTGGATGAAAAGGGTGAACTTAAATCGATCCAAAACTTAGAAGAACAAGGTATAAGGATGAATTGGTTTTCATATGCACAAATACACTCAAGGTATGATGAAGATTCTAAAACGGAGGGATTTTATGATAAACAGACTGATTTAGATAAGATCTTGATGGGTACTGATGAGAAGGTGATTAAAAAATTATATGGTTATTTACTGGGAATGAAATTAGAGGAAGAACAAGTCAAAGAAACTATGATTGTTTGGGGGAAGAATTTTGGATATGGGATTGATTTAGAGAAATGGCAGAAATTGTGGTCTCAAAATTATAAAATGACAATGTCAACAGCATATAAAGAAAACTTGTATAAGATGTTTTACAGGTGGCACTTTCCTCCGACAAGAATAGCAAGAATGTTTAAGAACAAATCTGAAAAATGCTGGAAATGTCATCAGATACCCGGCTCGTATTACCATATGTGGTGGACTTGTGAGGATGCTAGAAAATATTGGACTATAATTCGCATGTGGTTGGAAAAAATGACAAAGAAACATATAGATTTGAAACCAGAGATCTTCTTATTGGGAATCTTACCTGATATATATAGTAAAGATTTGAAATACCTGATTGTAAATGTATTAACAGCGGCCAGGATTGTATTTGCTAAAAATTGGAAGAATGAGAAAATACCATTACAGGAAGAAATTATTAAGAAAATATTGGAATGTGCTGAGATGAGCAGATTGACATTTGAAATTAGAGATCAAGAGGATAAACAATTTTACGAAATTTGGGATCTTTTTTATAAATGGTTAGATGATAAAATACGATAATAGAATATTCAGAATGCTAGATAGTAAGGAATATCTTTATTTTGCTATTATTTTGCTATTTGATATTATATTTATAAAGGATTTCTTAGGATTGATTTGATATGATTAGATGATTTGTTATAGAGTAAACTGGTTTAAAGTATTGTTAGCTCATTAAGCATGAATGATTAAAAATATAGTCAAAATCTTCTTTTTTTTAGTGATATTAGGATATATAAGTTTGGACTGACAATATGAGTTGTTATGTAACATAATTGTAATTGAGACTACAGAATGAATGCACAAAAATGATGAACCAACTGACACACTGGATGTACGCAAAAGTAGTAATCTTGTTAATAGGTAGTTAAGCTTCAAATTGTAGAGTAGTTAGGTCATAAAGTAATTTACTACGTTCTAATTTACTTTGACAACAAATACAGGATAGGCATGAAAACTATAAATTGGCTCATATGCCAATTTAACTGAATTCTATTTCCTTAAGTGGATTTCTTCTTACATTTGTCATATTAATAACATTAAAGAAAAATAAAAGTTGAAATGGTTCTATTTTGTCTGATCAATAGATAAAAACTCAGAATACACTGCCACTAGAAAAATTGAGCAACCAAGTTTCAATTCTACAACAGAAAACCAATGCTAATCAGAGCAAATCAATTCATGGGTATTTGAAGCATGATCAATATTTGAAAGGCCAGGCAAAATTTTAACACACCCCTCCTAAACAACAACATATTGTGGCCAAGAATGATGAAAGAAACATCAAAAGAATTGTACCAGATTACTAAAATAACGCACAATCATCTGAAGACTGGGAAGTTGCTGTATGGCCCCCACAAGTCCAAACTAAGAACTGGATTTAGACTTCTACTTCATTTTAAATTAATTTCATTTGGGAAGGTTAATTTACATGGGAAATTTAGTATTTTCTGATTACTTTGAATTTAAGTAAACATTAGTAAACATTATCTCTAAATATGCATGGATAGTTCCCATTTAAATTACGTGCATTAATTTAAAGATGATTTATAGCAGATTTGTCCTATATGCTTTAGTCTAAAATCTTTCAAATGTTAGTGATGTTTAAGTATCTAGTAATAACATTTTAGATTGATCTTGTGGAAATAGCAAAAACAATACTCATACTGGACAGTAGTTTAAAAGAAGTGATTAGAAGTGTTGCCCAAACACAGAGTTTCCAAGTCATGACATATGGATAAATAAGAAACTGATATTATTCTCCAGCTTCAGGAATGTATGAAATATTTATAACAGATAATTTTATATTTTTAATTTTAAAACATAATTAACATAACAGATATACTGGATTTGACCAAATTTCCCTCTCCTTTCCCTTATGTATATTAAATTATTCCTTATAGCAGTAGCTTTGCTACAGTTCATTTTTCAGACATTTGTGCCTAGAGGATTCTTGATAGAGCAAGGGAAGAAGCATGGAGATTGGCAGAAGAAAAATAAGAAAATTCATGAAATAAAGAGCATGATGTCAAAAAAGGAGCTATTTGTTTATCATGAAAGTTCTATATGAGCCTGGCGGCTCAGTGGTTACAATGCAGTATTGCAGGCTAATCCTGCTGACTGCCATGAGTTCAATCCTTCAGAGGACCTGGATTATTGGGGATTATGTGATGACTCTGTAAACCATTTAGACACTGCTGTAAAGCACGACGGAGCGATATACAAGTCTAAGCACTATTGCTGTAATAGAAGAATAAGGAAAGCATTTGGCTGATTTCAGAGAAGTATGATAACTTTCTGACTACAGCATTGTTAACATCAACAGGGGAAAAGATAATGATACTATTTCAGAAGTGGCAAAGCTGAGGAATCATTCCTGAAAATCCCTTAGGAAAATAAACATTTTTTTCTAATGTAACTAATGGCGCATCCAAAAGTTATGGAACATTATGGCTCTGTATAAATGGGGAATCAAATGCTTTGGTGATCTGCAGTCATTTATCAGTTAAATTCACATGTACAATGATCAGTCTGATCCATTGATCTTTTCTCCTGTGCTTTCTTTATCTCCCACAATGGTGTATCTCTTTTCTATACTGAATGAGGCATTTGTAGAAATGCTCTGCTCAGACTGCAGCTCACATGCAGCTCCTTAGAAGCATATTGGACAATTGGGGCATTGTATTTATCTGCATTAACCCAGCATGAATCCACTTTATTGGTCATAATGACTACATGAGTTACCAAAATCTGTGAGATGGGCAAGTGTGTGAAATTTGTATTGTTTAAAGATGTAAGTGGCATTCTGCTTTGCTATTCAATATTCAAAGAATCAGTTACTTTCTACTCAGTTGGATTTCTCATTTAAATAATCACTTATAAATGATACTGGGTGTTCTGTGTCATAATCAACAACACAACCTGTCCTCATAATGAAAATGTAAACACAGGGCATAAACCAAAATAAAAAAAGCTGTCATCCTGAACAGGATCATTTTTTAAAAAAAGCCAAACATAATGTTTGACAATCACCAATTAAGGTACTGCAATATTTTGGAAGAATTTAGACTGCCGATACATTGGACTGCAATCTCTACAATAAAAAATTGATTAGGCTTTCCAATTAGTTAAATTAGAATTTGACTAGATTTGTCAGCAATTCTTTGACTGACCTGACCTTTATTACTAACATTTAGCTGACAATGTATCTTTTCAAGAGGCTTTTTGAGGGTTATATTCTTTCAAAGTCTTAAAAATCTAGATTTTATCAAAAAGTTTGGAACTCTTGCATATAATATGAGTACACCTGCACTGTATATTTATCTTTTTAGTTGTTTCCTGTCTCACTTCTTAATCCTTTTCAACAAAGATTGTATACTCTCAGATACAATTCAGAGATGTCTTGGATCTCATATGAACACTTCAGCTATTTGTCCAATGGAACTTGGGAAAAATGCAATTATGTCAAAGGGAAACTATCAAAACAACAGTAGGTATACAGTATGCAGGGGTGGAGAACTGTGGCCTTTTGTAACCTGTGGACTTCAACTCCCAGAATTTCATGGTTGGCTCAGGAATTCTGGGAGTTGAAGTCCACGAGTCATAAAGGGGCCATAGTTCCCCATGTCTGATTTGTATGGTGTGGAATTTGAAAAGCTTAAACAGTATAGTGAGACATAAGCATCTTACTAAAAATAATTATGATTAATTATATTCTTGTGGCTTTCTATAGACTTTAGCTCAGCAACATGCCTGAGTGATTCACTGAAGCCCTCAGATTTTTCTCTCCAAAATAATTTCATTGAATAAGCAATTCTGAAGACATGACTAAAAGATCCATTCCTGTCAGTAAAATGAGGAAAGTTTTTTTTTTCTCTTCTCCACACCATCAGCAAACATCAGCAATATCTTGGTCTAAAAGGCATCTGAAAAGTGGTGTGTTTTCATATTGACAATCAAAAACTAAAAGGTAAATGATTGATCAATTTATTTTTTAAGCAATAGGCCTGACACATGATTGACCCAATCTTTATCTGGTAAACTAACTTTATCCTTTTGTTATAGCATTGACATTCTGTGGAAGGGTTTTATTATTCCCTCAAGCACAATTGTACTCTAAGCTCTTATTCTAAGTTAACTGAAAATATTTGTGGGCACGTCTTTTTATTTGTGTGCAAGTAAGAGAAGGAAGGAGGACAGCTCAGGAGAAAGGAGAAATTCAAAGAGGTTTTAAACATTATAGAAATAATTTGTGCACAGTGTAGTTCAGAGCTAGGTAACTTCTGTCTTGAAATAGGACCAAGAAAAAAGTCCAAAAGACATAAAATTAATCAAGATCAAATTATCAGCTAATTCTGTTTAATAGTAGCTAGATCTACTGTGACCCATTTGGTCTCTGAAAAGAAGCCCCTGAACAAAACACAAAGATGAAATTTAAAGAGTAATTTAAATTGAATAATAATAAATAATAATTTTTAAATCTTTCTGATATTTTAATGGATCACAAGAAACAAAATATTTCCTTTTATATTGGGCTGTAAAGAATTAACTCATTCAAGGAATGCTGTTGTCTACTTCTATAATTTGTCCTGATCTTAAGGAAATAGAATGATTTGTTCATTATGAAAAATGTCTTCACACAAAATTGAATAGAGCCCTGAATACAATACCTGAAAGCATGATATATAACTAATAAATTTTAAATAAGTCAAGGTTATCCTGATTCTTGCTACTTTAAATTCACTTGTTCTGATATCTAACAATACAATTCTAAAAGTAAAATTTAGTTTCTTCCTACTAAATTAGGGTACTTCATTCTTTATGATTGCTTTGGGAGGCTGACATAAAATTTAAATTATTTTCTCAGTGCTAACTGGATGCATTTAACTCCTAATTGAGGCTGAAACACATTTCTTGTCTCCAATACATTGAATTATCTTTAACATGCACAGTTCTCTGTATTAAGGGAAACTCTAGCTGGTTAAACATGTGAATTCGCCAACTTCATATTATATACCAAATTCTTAGATGAGACATTGAACCATTATCCTTTGAGAATCTTTTCTTCAGTAGTTCCCAAACACCACTGCCTTTCACAAACATTCTTTGATTGATGAGAATTTGACAATACTATAATAGCTTGTAAGATAAATTGTATCAAAGTTAATCATAATTGTGTGCTTATCATTAGCAGAGTAGTATGTAACAGGTTAAGGCTGGTGACCAACTTCACTCTTATTGTCTTAGGTGAATATAATATGGAAATCTTCAAAGGACCACAGACATGACAGGCAGTGCAAAACAATACTCCTGGACACATTCATTGATGCTTATGGTATATGGAAGACTGGCTTGGACTGGAACTGGAGTAAATGATAAAGAACATTAATAAATAAATGGAATACACATAAACACGAAAACAAAGAATGATAAAATAATAAATTGCAATTTATATTGTAAAAAAATAATGAATAAAAGCAAGTATAGCTTTTTCCCCTTCCATTCAATCATGTCTGATTTTGGGAGATTGCCTAGGTAAGTTCCTGCAGTTTTCCTGGCAAGAAAAGGTTTTTCAGAAGTAGATTGTGATTGTCTCCTTCCCAGGGCTATGAGAAAGAGACTAACCCAAGATCACTAGATGGCTTTGTGCTTAAGATGGGACTAGAACTCACAGTCTCCTAGTTTCTGATTCCTCAGCCATACTACACCAAATTATACCAAACTGGCTCTCTAAGTACAACAAAGTGTTGCTTTTAAAATTCCCAAAGTTCTATCAGTTTAATTACTTTTTAAAAAAAAACCATTGACAAGATATGAACATGGAAAAATACCCACCAACCTATCTTCCTTTAAATAATTATGCATGAAAAATGCATCTTTAATTTTAACTTCATCAGATCATCATGGATAAATATGACTGTACTTATAGAATAATAAATACAGCTTTTCAAAACATATAAATTATTCACAAGAATGCATATGAAAATTCAACAGTTTCTGTAAAATGGTCTCTGTGGAGATATTCCCATGATCACAGCCTCTTTCACTGGACTCATTCCTTATTCTAGGGTAACTCTTTTGCTTTAGTTCCTCATAGTTTTAAGGCTAGTTAATTAGAGCATGGATAAGCAAAAGTTGGATGAACAAACTTTAGCTTTTCTATAAATTCCCATACTTGGAGAAAAAGGAGAAGTATGTGAGAAGTAGCCTCTTCAGAATTGGCCTAATTTTACTTTTAATCAAAGACTCGCAACATTTTCAGAATCTCTTTATTATTTTTAATAATCCATTACTTGTTGTGCTTGAATCTCATATACAGAGAAATGCATATATGCATCACCATATATATTTGAATTTTTGAAATGAGGTCCATATGCACCTGTTTTCTCAGCACCATGAGGAAACATAAACCTTATGCCTTGAACAATAAACATATCAATAGACATATCAAACTGCTACTAGCCTACCAAGCATTGAGGCACCAAGAAAGATCCTGCAAAAAGAGCAGAGACTGCTTCCCTTAACCAGCAAAGCAACAAATGAATCTAGTGGACAAAACAAGGGGCCTTTAAGATGAAAATCCATTGGGGTGAGGGAGGGAACTAGAGAGAATGCTGTCAAAGTCATGCGCACAACGGCCATTGGTTAATGTTATATAAAGGCACATATCTCCTTAACAGTAGTTTTACACTCTGATGATGTTAGCAGAGGCTAACAAAAGCTTAGTGAACAATTTAGGGTCAAAATTATCATCAGTGCAAAGCAACCTTGATTCAAGGGAGTAATAGGCAATAGAGAGAAAACATTATGGGGCATCATATAAAGGCAAAGATCTTTTTGAGACTTCATTTAGGCTACTAATTATTCTTCTTTCAACTTACATATTGATCTGCATTTTAACTAAATTGAAATACATCCACCCATATAAGGGCTAGAGTGACTTAAACTGGCCCCAATATCTGATAAAAAAATTGTGAGTGGCCATTCTTTGTGTTGTAGAGCAGCGGTACAGAGAGAGACGAAGCCAGGGAAATGGCTAACAAACTTTATTCAATGAATAAAGGGTTGCCGCGGCTGCCGATGGTGATCTGACAGCCAGCTGGCGGCGACAGCTGATGCCATTTGACAGCTCCCTTTTATAGCCGGCTGTCAAATGGCATCAGCCAATGGGAGCGGTCGACGCTCCCGCTCAGGTGGCGGACCAGAAGGAGAACTGAAGCTTAGTCCTTAAACATAGCACTCCTTCCCCCTGGCCACGAGCATGCGTAGTCTCGTAGCCAAGATGGCGGTTTCCGTTCGTGGCCTGATCTTCGCGGCTCCAGGGGCTTGTCTGCTGCTGCCTCGTCCCAGGCTGCATCAGGAGTCTGCGGAGGGTCGTCAGCTACCCTGGATCTGCCATCTGACTGCTGCTCTGGTGAGTCCTCTTGTGGTGGTCGGTTGGTTGGGTCATTGAGCAGTTGGTAGACCGGGTCCTTTAGCGGGTCGGCTGTGGCAGGTGGTGAGTAGATTGAGTCGTTGACTGTGGGTTCAGCGGCAGGCTTGGTCCAGCACCTCCTCAGCTGATCCACATGTCTTCTCCAGATGCAGCCATCGTCTAGGAGGACTTTGTAAGACCTGGGCCCTGTAATAGAAACTATCTGCCCTGGCAGCCATAGTGGGTGCTCTGCATAGTTCCTGGCATAGACCAGGTCTTGCAGGGTGAATTCCCTGGCATGGCTGTCAGAAGCCAGGGGTGAGCTGGGAGCGTAGTGGGGGTGCAACCTGTCCAGAGTAGTCCTGAGGTGTCTACCCTTCAAAAGTTCTGCAGGTGACTTGTTGATAGATGGGCATGGAGTGGCGTGCTGTGTTAATAGGTATGTGGACAGCTTTGAATGCCAGTCTGCTTGGCCCAGCTTGGCCAGAACTTCTTTGACTGATCTAACAGCCCTCTCTGCCATCCCGTTGTTCGCAGGATGAAAGGGGGCTGTGAGGGCGTGTCTGATACCCAGGTTGGCTGTGAAGATAGCAAACTCGTTGGAACTGAATTGGGGGCCATTGTCTGAGACCAAGGTGTCAGGCAGTCCTTGAGTAGCAAATAGTCTGGTCAAAACCCTTGTGACTGCTCATGTGGTGGTGGAAGGTAACAAGGCCACCTCTGTCCATTTTGAAAATGAGTCTACCACAACCAAGAATGTCTTCCCCAGTATGGGACCAGCTAGGTCAATATACAGCCTGGCCCAGGGCGCCCCCGTACCTTCCCATCTGGTTGATATGGCTGTGGGTGGGGCTGCCCTTGTTGCCTGGCAGGCTTGGCATGCGTTAACCCAGTTGGCAATTTGGGCATCCAGTCCTGGCCACCAAACGTTGCTGCGTGCTAAGGCCTTCATTCTTACGATGCCCGGATGACCCTCGTGCAGTGCCCTTTTTCCAGACTCGCTGACCCCACTCGGCTGCTATTGCCTGGAGACACGACCAACTTCCATGGCTCCTCTTCAACAGGTAAGTATGCTGGGCTTGCTTGTTCGGTCTGTGGGATTGCGTGGTTTGGACCAGGTGTTAGTTCATTTTCAAAATCCTCGGCTTCCCTTCCCCCTCTGGTTCCGAGTTCAGAATTCACGGAGGGGGTAGTTGTCAGCCTGGAATGCAGCTGGTCGATGTGGCATTTCCACAATCTTCCATCTGTGGTTTCTAATTGGTAGGAACGGGGACCTGTAACTTGTGTTATTTTGGCAGGGACCCACAAAGGGTCACCTGTAAAGTTCTTTGCGAATACGAGGTCTCCTACCTTAAACGTGCGATGTTTGCTGCTGGACCCCAGAAGCTTTTCTGGGGTGTATGCAGGGTGTATTCGGTCGAGGTGTGACCTAAGTTTCCTGCCCATCAGGAGTTCAGCTGGGCTTTTGTTTGTGGTGCTGCTCAGTGTAATATGTTGGAGGAGGAGCATCCTGGTGACTCTGTCGTGGATGTTTCTTGGTCCATTTTGTGCAGGGTTGTTTTAGTGAACTGAACCATTCGTTCAGCCCTGCCATTGGCCGCCGGGTGAGCAGGTGATGTCAAGGCGTGGCGTATCCCCCGGTCTGCTAGGTATTGTTCAAACGCAGGGGCGGCAAACTGCGGGCCATTGTCGGAAACTAAGACATCTGAAAATCCGTGTGTTGCAAACAGTCTGTTTAGTTTTTTGATGACTGCTTCAGTGGTGGTGGTCTTCATTTTGTTCACCTCAAGCCAATTCGAGTATGCGTCCACTGTTATTAGGAAGGTATGCCCTTTTGTAGGTCCCACAAAATCGATGTGGATGCGGGACCATGGGCCCCTGGGTGTTTCCCATTCCGTTGGTGATGCTTTTGGTGGAGCCGAACGTGATTCTTGGCATTTGCTACAGGTGGCAACCCAGGTTTTGATTTGTTTGTCCATACCTGGCCACCAGGTGTAGCTCCTTGCCAGCGCTTTCATCCGTATGATGCCCCGGTGTCCATCGTGTAGCACTTTCAGGACTCTGTGTTGTAGCTTTTCAGGAATGGCTACTCGGTCTCCCCACAATACGCACCCTTTTGGGGAAAACAGTTCTGTTTGTCTGTTTTTGAAGGGTTTGAACTTGTCGTTGGGTTCAATTTCTGGCCATCCCCTCTCCACCCAGCTAAGGACCCGCAACAAACAAGGGTCTTTTTTTGTTTCCAATGCGATGTCTTGTGCAGTTAGTGGAGGTGAGGGAAGCATTTCAATTTGTAGCGTGGATATCGTAGGAGCTGGATTGTCTAGGAAATCAGGCAATGGCGAACTGCTTAAGGCATCAGCATGGGGAATGGCTTTTCCTGGGTGATGTGTTAATAGGTAGTCATAGGCGGCTAAGAACTCTGACCATCGTGTCATTCTTGGCGATAGAATGTGAGGAGTTGGTTTATACCCTGCCAAAATGCCAAGCAATGGCTTGTGGTCTATTATTATAGAAAATGATCTTCCATACACGTATTCGTGGAACCTTTTTATTGTGGATACAATAGCAAGGGCTTCTTTATCTAATTGACTATAGTTTCTTTCAGTTTTAGACAAGGTTCTTGAAAAGAATGCAATAGGTGCCTCTGTACCATTTGGTAGAACATGGCTCAGTATAGCTCCTACTCCAAAAGGTGAGGCAACACAAGTCACAGTCAAGGGTAGTGTCTCATTATATTGGATTAACACTGCATTTGATGTTAAAAGATCTTTGACTTGCTGGAAAGCTTGCTCCTCTCGACATCCCCAAATGCAGGAAGCCTTCTTGTCGAGGAGCCTTGGCAGGGGTTCAGCAACAGTCGCCTTCTGGGGTAGGAAGATGTTATAAAAGTTAATAAGGCCCAGGAAGGCTTGGAGGTCTGTCTTGTTTCTAGGTCTTGGAGTGTTTTTAATAGCTGCCATTTTCGTATTGGTCGGGTGAATACCTTGTTTGTCAAGAAGGTAACCAAGAAATTCAACCCTCTCAGTGCATAACTGGCACTTTTCCTTTTTTACTTTGAGTCCTGCGTCTTGGAATTTTTGCAGGACAGTTCTTAGGCGTTTTTCTAATTGACTTCATGTTGGGGCAGCTATCAATACATCATCGAAATAAGGTACAACTCCTTTTATGCCTTGCAGCAACCTTTCCATCAAGCTATGGAAAATGCCAGGTGCTAAGCTTACTCCGAATTGGAGTCTATTACATTTGAACGCACCCCTGTGCGTGACTATGGTTTGGGCTTCTGCTGTCTTTGTGTCTACTGGCAGCTGCTGATATGCTTGGGCCAGGTCAAGCTTCGTGAATACTTTTCCACCCCAAGTGAGTGAAGAAGGTGCTAGACCAAGGGTACAGGATATGCACTCTGTTGAAGTGCGTGATTCAGGGTGGCCTTGTAATCCCCACAGATTCTCAAAGATACGTCAGGTTTTATGGGGGTTACAATTGGGGTCTCCCATTGGGTGTGGTCGATGGGTTCTAACACGCCCTGTGCTATTAATTTGTCCAATTGCTTGTCAATTTTCAGTTTGAGAACAAATGGTACTCGGCGTGGCTTTAGACGGATGGGTGCGATGTCAGGGCAGAGATTAAATGAAATGGGGTACCCCTTGTACTTGCTTAATTGCTCAGAGAAGACTTCTTGAAAGTCCCAGATGAGGGCCACCTCCCAGTCTTCGCTTATGGTCTGGTTGATGCCTGCCAATTCGATTCCTAATGGCGTGAACCACTGTAATCCCAATAAACTGGGTCCACTGATAAGGCGTGGCCGATGATGACGGTCTGGTGTGCCTCCTCTCATCTGGTAGAGGTAGCAGGTGTTCGGTTTCTGTTGTACTGGTTCCACTGGTGGTTAGGGTGGTCCTGGTTTGATGGGTGGTTGCCTGTTGCCTGCCAGAAATTTACTTTGTTCCTCTTCAGGCTAGATCCTCGTTTGCTTCTGCAGACCTTGGTGATGTGGCCCCTTTTATGACAGGAACGACAGATAGCATCTAAGAATCTGCATTCTGCTCGAGGGTGGTTTCCTCCGCATCCAGCACATTGAAAACTGGTTCTACGACCTCGCTGGTCTCGCTCTGATCTGAGTTTGTTGACTTCTTCCTCTTCACTTTCTGATGAGGATTCGATGTCTTCGTGGTGGGCTGTTGACGTGTGTCTCTCTGAGGGCATTGCGATGTCGCTGGGGGGTTGGCGGTTTGTTCCATTTGCTCGGCGCATTCGGGCTGCTGACTTCCTGGTTGCTTCTGCTGCAGTAGCATCCGCTATGGCATCTGTGAGGGCAGTGTCTCCCTTTGCCATAATCTTGCTTTGAATAGTGAGGTCTCTTAGACCTAGGACAATCCGATCTCTCATGGCTTCTTCCAGATTTGCGAAGCCACATGGACCTCCCAGATTCCTTAGATCCGCTACAAAGTCCCCAATGCTTTCGCTTTCCCATTGGTCCCTCTGGTAAAACTCGTGTCTTCTGATGAGGATTGGGACTGCTAGGGCGTAATGAGCCCAGAGAATGGGAGAGAGGGTATCCCAGTCCATAGTTTTGACTTCAGCTGGTTTCGCTGATGCCTTTGCCATTTTAAAAATGACGGGTCCGCAGTGCGTTAGGAACATCGCACATTTCTTGCTGGGCGTGGCATCCTTCAGGTTGTTGGTCTCCAAGAACATTTGGAACCTGTCCATGTAGGAGTCCCAGTCTTCGTTTGCTGGGTCAAACGGAGCAAGTGGTATCACGCTGCTGGTCATTCTGCCGTCTCTGAACGTTGTCAGCCACGTGCTCTGTCACTACTTTGTGAGTGTTCAGTCATCTCTTATTGTCTCTGCATCCCATCCTCGTCACCAGTGTTCTATCTCAGAGGGTAGGTGCAAGAACAGAGACAAGACATTGGATAGTGACTCCAAACTCTTTATTAGTGACTTCAGGAACAGAGCTAAAAGGTATGGCAGCAACAGCCCTTTTTATAGAGCTCGCTGCTGTCAAAGCGTCCAATGGTTTAAGTTTGCCGCACTTGGAGTGTCCAATCACGGCAGCCCGTTAACTCGCCAATCGGATCAGCCTTGAATGACCAATTGCAACCTGCTGTTAATGGACCAATCAAACTTGCAGGATTACGAGCCTGCTGTGGGAAAGGCCAGTCAGTTTTGCAGGCTTACAAGTCTGCTAGTTCGGAACACTTACGTTGTCTATTTTCCACATCTGAAACACCAGACTAAGGTAGCCCTTGATTTACAACCACAACTGAATCCAAAATTCCCATTTTCAGACAGTTGTTGAGTTTTGCCCCATTTTCAGGGGTGGGATCCGACAAGGTTAACTACTAGTTCGGTGATTTACGAGGTTCAGTGATTTACGATGTGCTTCCCTGCACTCTGCCAGCATGTGCCTGTTGCATGCTGCATGCAGAGAAGCAGCCTTTCAAAAAGCCCTTTTTTCCTGCTTTTTTAACTGCAGCTATGCCTCGCATGGTAGCTGAAGTTGAAATAAAGGTCAGGTAAGAACCCAGGTGGGCGGGTGGGCAAAAACATCAGCAGACATAGAACCAGTTCTATGTCTGCTGCTCTTCAGAGCTACCAGTTCTACAGAGGTGGACAGAACTGGTAGAAACACACCCCTGCCCATTTTACTAACTTTCTTGCCACAATTGTTAAGTAAATCGCTATGGTTGTTATGTTACTATAGCAGCACAGTTAGGAGTGAATCTGGCTTCCCTCATGTCAGAAGTTTTCAAAAGGACCCTGGGACACTGCAACCATCATAAAATACATGCCATTTGCCAACCTGTTGAATTTTGATCACATCTAAGTTTTCATCTAAGTTTTGGTGTTCCATAAATGTCTTGAGGAAGAAAGCATGAATAAGTAGTACTTCTTCTTGAAGTTGGTTTGATTTGCTTCTAATGGATTTTTATTTGTTGGGTTCACTGTTTTCAGTCTAGGTATCTTGGAAGAAGATACTCTTCACATCCAAGAAAACAATTGTCTTTTCTTCTTTATTTTAGTAATTTCATGAGAAACTTTCAAGAAATTTTAGGGCTGCAGGCTAGTCTGAGAAATCTTAAAGATAGCTTGGAAAAAAAAATGGCAAAACAATTCCATATGACTGCCAAGAAAATAATAAAAAACATATCCAGAAAAAACATGAGGACTTGAGGGAGAGTTCATGTTATATATGTTTGGTAATCTCCAGAGCAATCATACAATTATATTCACCATCATCTGATTAACTATATCATGTTTGGGTCTTTTCCTGTGTAAGATTGAGAATATCTTGGTGACGTTTCGGCGAGGTCGAAGGAGGACTTCACCGAAACATCTCCAAGATACTCTCAATCTTACACAGGAAAAGACCCAAACATGCCAAGACCTGCATATATGTGTGTGTGTGTGTGTTTGTGTGTGTACCATATTAATTTCTTACAATTAGAAGCATGCCCACACATGGTGCTTTCTTAAAAAGCAGAGCTGAAATAAAAAAGAAATATTTTAATCCATAATATTGTTCTTTTGTTTTAATGTTCAGTGTTACATGCTTATTGTTAATGAAGTACATTATTTGATTTCAATAGATGGAAAAATGTAATACAGATACAGAAAAAAAATGTAATTCAGATGTCAAATACAGTATATTGCTGGACATAATTTCCAATGTGAAATAATAAGCAAGAAAACTATTAACACTGCCTGATAACAGAATTTTTGAATGTCCTCCTTCAATGGAGGAGTTACTATAAATTCGAATGACAGGGTGATATTCCCTAATACAAAAAATGTCAACAGATCATAATCTGCAATGGTGGTGTATGCTATATCAAGTAGAACAGCCTTTTAAGCCTCCTTGAACTTTCTCCATTTATGAATTCACTTTGGACAGTGATTGATCAACATCACTGACCTAGAAAGAAACTTCCTATTTGGACATTTCCTTTAAAAGAAAAGTTTGTTAACCATTGGTACTGATTTCAAGTATAAATTTCGTACAGACTGGAGTTCTAAGGGATCCACTCCTTATGAACATGGGTTGTAGTGTTCATTGTACAAAGCAACAACATATGATGCATGTTTTGCTATCGTAAAGTATGCCCAGCAAATATGTGTATTTGAGGGCAATCATCATCATCATCATTCCAGCCATTGTTTATCCATTGCAAAAGGAAGACCTCTTCGGTTTATTTCCAACCAACACCATCTTGAGCTTTCTTTTGCCAATTGGTCCCACAATACTTGCTGATGTTGTCACTCCATCTTATTTTAGGTCTCTTTGGTGGATGCTTTTTATCAAATGGGATCCATTCTATGACTGCCCTGGTCCATCTGCCATCAGTTCTTCTTGTTATGTGACCAGCCCATTTCCATTTCTATTCTTTTACTCTTTTGATGGTATCCCATACTTTAGTGTGTTCTCTAATCCATGTGCAGATCCTTCTATCTTGTCTTGTGACACCAAGCATGTAATTTTCCATGCCTCTTTGCACCACTTGTAGCTTTTGTATCAATTATGAGGTTAATGTACATGTTTCACCGGCATATGTTAAAGCACAGAGCAAATACTGATTGAAAACTTTTCTCTTTGGGCATAGGCAATAAACAGACACATAAATTAGAATTCATACATGAAACAGCCAAATCATTGAATAAAAAAATAAAAAAATAAAAAATAAACTTTTAAAAGCCAGAGGAGAATATAGATGAAAAATCCAGACAAGGCAGTAAAATAAGAAACAGCCTCGTTTGATAAAGGAATGTGAACGCAGAACCAAATATCACATTCCTTCTGCTCCTGGGACCCCTATTCTTGTTAGACACAACAGCAAACCTTTCCCAGGTGATAACATTTAATGTGCAGCATCTTTCCAGGGCAAATGTATGCTGCAGCTTATCCCTAGGAAGGCCTTTCTAAGCGCATAGAATATATTAGTACAAGTATTTTGTATTTTGAATTAAGCTTATTTATTGCTTAAATTTCTTGCCTGTCATCTAGCAAAGGATTGTGTTATATCAAATCCTCCTTTCTACAAATGGCTAACCCTCCCATAGAAAGTCGGTGCTGTAAGAAAAGGAGGCAAAGCACTCCCAAAAGAAAGAGATGACACTATGGGGCCAAAACAGTTGAATAAATAGTTGGGGAGATGAAGTAAAGTGGAAGCTCAGAGGAATTCCAGCCATTAAAAATGCAACAGTCAGGATGTATGTATGTGTGTGCAGCTGCTAGATAGCATAATGGTTAGAGGGCCATCATTTGACATGGGAGATCAGGGTTTGAGTCCCAGTTGGTACTCATCTTAATGATACTACAAGTCCTTTGGCAAAAAACCCCTAACCCTTCACCTGCCTACATCAAATATGAGAGTGACACAAACCAAGAGAGTCATGCCAATTCAAACATTGCCCAGATTAACCAGGACCAGACTATCAACACTTATGCCCTGCCAATCATCAGGTATAAGTATAGTCATCTGGCCAAAGAAGGACATGAAAGCTGCCCATGTGAAGATCTGGAAATTTGTCACAGTGTATGGAGGTTTGCATCCCAAGTCCAACACCCCAGAGATGTAAACCAGTCAGAAAGAGGACAAAACAGATAGTGTTCAAAAGGATGGTATCTAGAGATAAGCTGTTGAATGAATGCCACAGCAAATGTGGAAGCAGAGGAAGTACCATGGCAAGACAAGACCCTATGCAGGATGTACAGATAGTTGAGATGACAGATGTTTGGAAAGTGACTGGAAAGGGCTAGACCAGAAATGTCAAACTCAAGGCCCATGGGCCAGATCCTGCCCATGTGGTGCTTACGTCTGGCCCACAGGGCCACCCTGAAAACAGTGAAGGACTGGCCCATGATGGCTCTGCCAGTGAAAACAGAACCCATTTTTGACCATGATGGCCTCCTGCCCAGTGGGCCCCATTTTTGCTGGCAGAAGGTTAGCAAAAGAAACTAAAAACGAAACAAAACAAAAGGAGAAATGTTTCTCCTTTTGCATTTGTGCATCCAAAAAGGGACAGGAAAGGAGAAAGGGAAAGAGGAAAGAGAAAGAAAAAGAAAAAGAAAAAGAAAAAGAAAAAGAAAAAGAAAAAGAAGGAAAGATGGGAAGATGGGAAGAGAGCAAGGAAGGAACAAGAAGGAAAGAGAGGAAGGAAGAAGAAAGGAGAAAGATAGGGAAGAAAAAAGAAGGAAGGAAGGAAGGAAGGAAGGAAGGAAGGAAGGAAGGAAGGAAGGAAGGAAGGAAGGAAGGAAGGATCTCCCAATGTGAGTGATGTCGCCAACATGAGTGATGTCGAGCTGGCTATGTCCACCACAGCCACATCTACCTCAGCTCCCCAAAGTCAAACACAACCCTGATGCGGACCTCAATGAAATCAAGTTTGACATCCGTGGGGTAGACTAAAAGACATCACTATTGTTGTGTTCTGTTCTCAATCTGGTCTGTCCTAGCGGAAATGAAGAAGTGTTCTGATTGGCTAATGTCTCTGACAGCCAAGTATAAAAGAGCTGTCAGATGGGCTGAAGAGGTGCTGTTGTTGTGAGCCGAGAAGCCATGGTTAACAAACTCTGTTAGAGAAATAAACTGCTAGTGTTTACTTTCCCAGCCGAGCCTCAGTCTGTTTGCTGCTCTTCTTGGTACTGAACAGTTACTATAACCACACAAGAACTGGCTCATGATTACTGTAGGTTGTTGCAGAAAGCCATCGTTGTATGATCAACATTTCTGAACTTCTCTGCTGGCTTCCCACAAGAAACATTAATGGAGAAGCTGGCAGGGAAGTGTAAATACTCTGATAAGTCGTTCCCACTTTTTCTCTTCTTCAATAGCATACCCCAACCCATTTGCCTACACTGGCCTTTCCCCTGCATCCCCCAAATTACACAAGCCCTGTCTTACTTAACAACATAAATTTTGGGCTCAGTTGTGGTCATAAGTTGAAGACTACCTGTATTCAGGTGTGGGATGCTTCTAGTTCTGCCCGGCTCTATAGAACCGGTAGTTCTGAAGAGCAGCAGACATAGAACTGGTTCTGTGTTTGCTGCTGTTTGGCCCACCCGCCTGCCCGGGCTCTTACCTGACCTTTATTTCCTGCTTTTTAAACCTCAGCTGCTTTGCACAGGTGAGGTTGAAAAAGCAGGAAAAAAGAGGCTTTTCAAACACTGTGCACCCACGCAGAGCGCTTTTCAGCTGTCTGGGAGGCACAGCCTAAGGTTAATTTATATAGGTGTGCAAAACGTAATAATTGAATCAGTAGTAACGCCATTTGAATTCCACCCCTGCCTGTATTGCATGAAATTGCAACCGTGTTTATCAAAACTATTGTCAAAACTATTATCTGAGTATGTGTCTGAGGATTCCCATCTAATACAGGTAGTCCTCGCCTTATGACCACAATTGAACCCCAAATTTTGGTTGATAAATGAGACATTTGTTGTGAATTTTGTCCCATTTTACACCCCTTCTTGCTACCATTGTTAAGCGAATTTCTGCATTTGTTAAATCAGTAACACCGTTGTTAAGTGAATCGGGTTTTCCCATTGACTTTGCTGGTCAGAAGGTCGCAAAAGGAGATCACATGACTCCAGGACATTGCAACCATCATAAATATGAGTCGCCATCCAAATTTTGATCACATGACCATGGGGATGCTGCAACAGTCATCAGTGTGAAAAACATTGACAGGTCCCTTTTTTCCATGCCATTGTAACTTCCAATGATCACTAAACTGTTGTAAGTCAAGGACTACCTCTAACAATGTATTCTTCAGAGGTTTTATTCAGCCAGTACTGACAGGTTCTGGAAAACTGGTAGCGGAAATTTTGAGCAGTTCAGAGAACCAGTGAATATCACCTCTGGTTGGCCCTGCCCCCATCTATTTGCTGCCTTCCGTGTCCCAGCTGATAGCTGGATCTTCTTTTGTTGACCTGCACAGGAGAATGGAGCTGAAAAGCAGGTTAGTGGGGTGGGGAGGGAATGGGGATTTTGCAGTATCCTTCCTCCAGGAGTGAGGTGAAAATGGAGATTTTGCAGTATCCTTCCACTGCCATGCCTACCAAGCCACGCCCACCAAGCCACAGAACCAGTAATAAAAAAAATTGAATACCATGACTGGTATTCTTCCTCTTACTACTCAGACAACAGTACATTGCTTTAACTCTGCCTTTTTATTTGATGCAACATGAAGGTTAATCAGCGTTTACTATAATATAATCAATCAGAGAGTGTGACTTTAATGAAACATAACCATATCAATGTATCTTGTATATTGCAAATCCTGAGAAGGAAAAGAAAATATTCATGCATAAAATGGAGCTACTTAATTCACAAGCTAAAATAGTACTATATGCTAGAAATGTTTAATAACCAGAACAGCATGGATAGTAAACATAAAACTAATAATACGATCAGCATCTACCAATCCAATGCCAATTTAAGCTTTGATGTTCATCCTTAGAACCGAATAAAGAGGATGGTATTTGCTGCCATTCCTTAAGCTGGAATATTGGGAACAATGTAAAAGACAAATCCACTTGGAGCCCCAGTAATGTGGTATAGCGAGAGATCTTGCTAAATATCTTCAGACTCCATTTGACATACAGGTCACTTATGACTGTAATTGGTGCCCAAAATTTCTGTTGCTAAGCGAGACAATTTTTAAGGGAATTTTGCCTCATTTTACAACCTTTCTTGCCACACTTGTTAAGCAAATCACCGCAGTTGTTAAATTAGTAATGGGGTTGTTAAGAGAATCTGTCTTCTCCATTTACTTTGTTTGTTGGAAAGTCACAAAAAGTGATCACATGACCCAGAGACATTGCAACCACCATAAATATAAGTCAGTATAATACTAAGTGAATTAATAAGTTGTGGAGCAGGAGTAATGACAAAGGGAAAACAATATTAGTTCTTATGAAATGATAGGATTAATTATGTTTGTTTTATCTATAATTTTCTTAATCTAGATATATTCTTTTTTTTTAAAATAAGTTTTATTGGTTTTTAAAGACAAACAAAAACAAACAAAACATAAAAACATCCAACTTTCCTTCATAAATGTGCAAACAGTGTGTCGGTTGGTTTACAAATTTTCTGTGCATCCATTTCATAGTCTCAATTACAGTTACATTGCATAATAACTCATATTATCAATCAAAAATTGAATACCCTAGTATCACTTTTAATCAGTCATTTATAATCTAGATATATTCTTAAGATAATGAGAAAGGGAACTTGCAGACCCAGATTTAAAAGAGATATACATAATGTAGTAATTTCTAGAAAATTATTATTGTATCTTTTTCTTCTTTTTTAAAGTGTTAACTCAAAGTTAAATTATGGGAATCTTAGTGGGGATTAATTATGTGATATGTCTAACCACAGGGATGGCACCTTGGAATTGGCAAATAGGGGTGTTGTATTGTTGTAGTTATTGATAATGATGATGATGATGATGATGTTGAAAATGTGTGAATTGCTGGAATCATGAATTAATAATGGGTAAATTGCAGACCTGACACAATAAGAAGATAAAATTTAATGAATATGAAGATATATAATGATGCGTTAAGAACTTAAAGAAATAGAGCAAGCAATGTATTCGAAAAATTATAAAATAAGATAGGAAAAGCTTGATGATTAAAATTAAAGAAAACATATAAAGTAAGTTTAAGATAAGAAAAGTTATCAAATGTGAAAGATTAATATGAAATGTAAGTCAAATTTGTAATGGAAATGTGTTAACCTTGAATCATGCTGTTCACTGAAAAAAATATTTTTTTTCCTTTCTCTAATATGTGAAAATTGAATAAAACTTTAGCAAAATAAATAAATGAATGAATGAATGAATATAAGTCAGTTGCCAAGTCCCCAAATTTTGATCATGTGATATGCAAAGGTCATTAGTGGAAAAACAGTCATAAGTCACTTTTTCCTGTTCCATTGTAACTTTGAACAGTCACTACATGTCAACTTAACAACCGTTCATAAGTCAAGGACTACAATCATTGAGGCTTAAAAATAGTATTGAACTAGGCAATGCAGTAGAGAGAAGAAGAAGAAAAAACACCCACCAAATATTGTGTCTTCTGTGGGGCAAGCTAGAATAACACAGATCCTAAAAGCAATCAAAGAAATGTCTAAAAATAATTTTCACAACCCCCTTTCCCCATTTATTTCGAGTTGTTAAAAGAGGTAAGGATACAAGAGGCATCTGTCATTTCTGGAAAAACTTGACAAACTACAAATCTCTCAATGGCCTGAAAGCAGGTTTGACATATTGTGTTTTGTAATAATGAGAATTAACTGTAACAACTCTTCTTTTGGGTTCCTGTTTCTAAAAATTGATGTCTCTTCCTCCAAATTAGGTATATTACAACATGCATGGATGTTTCCTTTTGGCAATAGTTAATGAGATAATGATTAATCTCCTCGAGGCATACAAGGAAATATATTTTTGACATTTTTGACAATAAAGTGTGCTTTGGGTGACATCTATTAATAGCATGAGTGAAAAATATAGTGATTTAGTCATAAAATATTTGTGGAACTTCCACCGATTGGTTAAGTCCTGACAGCTTGCTATTTTACATAAGGATCTATAGCCAGAATAATAAATTTATGAAGTGCTACAAGCATTCTCTCCAGAAGCTTATTCACGGCTTCCCCCCAAACTCCCAAAAATCAACATTTCAAATTACATCACAAGATATACTTACACAATACAATTGAAGAAATATTTTACAACCAATATGAGCAATACATTGGAGGACGAGAGGATTGCATTAGGAAATATCCATAACTACCTTTAAGGCTTTATGGTAATGATTCCTGACAGTTATTAGGGACAGTGTAATCTGTTTCACTTCTATTCAATTTTGCTGCTGTGCTTTATGATGTTTAGGTTTTTAAACACCTATTTGCAAATTGTTCAACAGGATATTCCAAATGCAAACCTGGAGGACTCTCAGCTATAAAAATCAGAGATACACATTGCTTGCAAATGTCCAACTTCAATCAATCAACCAATCAGAATAGAGCTGGAAGGGACCTTGGGGGTCTTCTAGTCCAACTCCTTGCTTAAGCAGGAGACCTTATCCCATTTCAGAAAGGTGGCTATCCAGTCTTTTCTTAAAAATCTCCAGTGAAGAAGTATCCACAACTTCTGAAGGCAACAAGTTCCACTGGTTAATTGTTCTTACTGTTACGAAGTTTCTCCTTAATTCCAGATTTCTTCTCTCTTTGATTAGCTTTCATCCATTGTTTCTTGTCTTGCCTTCAGGTCCTTTGGAAAATAAGTTGACCCCTTATTCTTTGTGGTGGCTCCTCAAACACTGGAATACTGCTATCATGTTGAGCTCGCCCATTGCCAAAAGAAAAACTTAATGCTTCCAAATTCTTCTTCAGAGATCCAGTCCTGTAGCTCCCAATTATGGTGTCACTTAAGCATCACCAGTTTTTGTCTGTTCACACTATAGGGGTCCTCAACTTACAACCACAATTGAGCATAAAGTCTATGTTGCTAGGCAAGGCAGTTGTTGAATGAATTTTCTTGCCACACTTGTTAAGTGAATCACTGAGGTCATTAAGTTAGTAATACAATTCTTCTGTGAATCTGGCTTCCCCATTGACTTTGCTTGTCAGAAGGTTGCAAAAGGGTATCACATGACCCCAGGATGTTGCAACCCCCATAAATAAGAGATGGTTGTCAAGCTTCTAAATTTTGATCATGTGAGCGTGGGAATGCTGCAACAGTTGTCGGTGTGAAAAATGGTCATAAGTCACTGTTTCCAGTGAAGGTATAACTGAATGGTCACTTGTACTGTGGTGTGTCAAACAGTACAATAGCTCTCTCTATTTTTTTTTTTCAGACAGTTACCAGAATGAAGAAGCTTTGAAACATCAAAGCAGTGTTGCTGGGGTAAAGAACCTTTATCTGATTAAGATATGAAATTAAGGGAAAGCTGGTATCTTTCAGCGGTGGGATTCAAATGTCTCAACAACCAGTTCTGTAGGTGTGGCCTAATTTGTGGGTGTGGCTTGATGGTCATGTGACTGGGTGGGCATGACTTGTATGTACATATTGTAAATATTTATGTCAATATTGAATTTTTTTTATTAAAAAAAGCAACTTTTACCCAAAATCAGGCAAAGCAGGTAGGCAGATTGAGTTGCTCACAGAATCACAGATTCACTTAGAGATCTGTGTTTCTTCAATCTGCTACCTGAGTCTGTCACATAAAATTTGCTTGCAAGCAAACTCACAAAATTAACTCACGACATACCACATATGTAAATATTGAATTTTTATTTTTATTTTTTTAAAAAGCAAGTTTTACCAAAATTCAGGCAAAGCAGGCCGATAGATTAAGTTACTCACAGAATCACAGATTCACTTAGAGATCTATCTATCTGCAATCTGCTACCTGAGTCTGCACTGAAAAATAGAAGCTTCAGTCCTAAGGAAAATTCAGCTCTGCTTTTAGATCAGCTAGAAAGCAAGAAATCCAATGATGCTTGTGTGTAGGGGGAGGAAAAATAGCAACATAGCAGGCAAGTTTGCCAGGTAAGGAGTGAGTGGGCAGGAAGGGGAGGGGTGGGGCCAGCCAAAGGTTTGATTTGCCAGTTCTCTGAACTGGGCAGAGTCATAACAACCAGGTAGAATCCCACCCAAGGTATCCTTTCCCCTGTGTGACTGTGGAATCCTACATCAAACTGAGGTTCACATTCTGACCGGCTGTAACGGGTGGGATGCAAATATTTTTACTACTGGTTCTGTGGGTGTGGCTAGGTGGGTGTTGCCATGTGACTAGGTGGGTGTGGCTCTTCCTTCCCCTCCTTCTTCTTTTTGCAACACCCCCCCACACACACACACACTCCAATTTTTGCCTCTTAGGCCTTAGGGAAGCCTCCTGGGAGGCTGTTTTTGCTCCCAGGAGGCTTCCTTGAGGCCCAAGAGGCAAAAAATGGAGCGTGGGGAGCATGCAGTACCCCCTCCCCATGCTCTGTTTGTTTCCCTCCTGGACCTCAGGGAAGCCTCCTGGGTGAAGCAGTAAGACAGCGAAGAGAATCTCAGCATAGCTGATCATTGGAACAGCTGATCATCAGGAGGAAAAAAATAGAAATACCAGTTCAGTCAAACTGGTAGCTGTTTTATTACTACCGGTTCACCCAAACTGGCCTGAACCGGCAGAATACCACCACTGAGCTATGAGCTGAACACATATACTGGTCCAGTATCTTATTTTTTTATATATGCAAATGATGCTGCTCTTCAATGGCAAGATGGCCTAAACATTGGTATTTGAACATAGATCTTTTTAACATTTATATGTTGTTGTGTTTTACTAACCAAGTGAAATGTTAATACATATTGGTAGTCCATACATACACTATGCCATACACTAAATAATAATAGGAGCAGTTGGTCCATTTGACAAAAAATTCTGTCTTTGGGAAAGTCATCAGGGTCGACATAATGTTTGAATGTTTGAATACATAAAGTTTATCATTTTCAAAGCTCCCTATGAAATAGGCAGGGGTCATTATAGATTGCTCATTATGACTGAAAAAGGACTTTTGGTAGTGGACTGTGAGATTCACCTTGGGAAAGAAGAGAAAAGTTGCAACCTAAACAACAATCTGAGAGACAAAATCTTAGTCCAGAGAAGAAAAGGAGTGGTGGAAGAGACACCTGAGGAACCCTTTGTACTTCTTTGGGGAATGGGAGGGGGAGATAAAGGCAGGGGAGGGGTAGAGCACTTTCAGACTTGCAAGTTCTTGTTACTGTAAGCCTACAATAAAGGTAGTATTAATACTCAAGGTTTTGGTTTTCTGCTTGAGCTGCCTTGACAATTCTGACACTTTTTAGACACCTGTCTCAAGGAAATAAAAAGTCCTCGACAATCAGAAATCCCATCTGTGCAGAACATTGTCCCCCCCCCCCCCCCCGGGTCCAAGTGGCTATATTTCCCTGACTTGCGTGGCTGCCGGATTTTGGAACTCCATTTCTAATGATGCACTGTGCAATTTTTTTGCACCAAAATCAGTGTAATTGACATAAAAATAACACTGTTGTCTTATGCTTGACTCTGGAGAGAAAGGTAAATAGGAAGATTGTATGAAGAATACATTCATACTAAACACAGAGTGATTAATTTACTCACAGGAAAGGCAAAATGCATTTCAGCTTTTCTCTCTTAAGAGAAGAGAAGAGAAGAGAAGAGAAGAGAAGAGAAGAGAAGAGAAGAGAAGAGAAGAGAAGAGAAGAGAAGAGAAGAGAAGAGAATGCTTTATTGTCACTTTGAATGTACACTAATTGGTTTACATTAAAATGAAATTACAGTTGCATACAGTTCTCAGAGGGTCTCCGCCTCTAATATAAACATTAACATTTTCCCCATTTTATCTTAGAGGTAATCCTCAATTTATGACCACGGCAGAGGTCAAGATTTTGGTTGTAAGTCATTATGCTCATAAGTTAAGGCACCATGTGACCAGACTTGATTTTGAAATTGTTTTTACAACAGTTATAAAGCAAGTCATCAGGGTCATTAAGCAAACCATGTGGTCACTAAGCAAATCTAGCATACCCAATAGGTGTTTTTTTTGCTGTTTATATGGGAAAAATGGCAATAAATAAATTACTAAATCACAAATTATCATCATGTGACTGCAGATTTAAGGATGGGCCATAAGTAGCTTTGTAACTTTCATTAGTCATTAAATAATCAGTTGTAAGTCGAGGGCTACCTATATATGCTTTGATATTATGACTTAACCTTGCACTTTAATGATCTTGGCACTGTAAAAGATAAACATAGCAATGTTGTTTGTTATACAAAGGCACAACACTAATTAATAATAAACACAATATGCTTGCCTATAATGATTGACTGAATTACTTCCATGAAACCCAGAAAAAAACGGCAATAATCCAGCTTTATTTATTTATTTATTTTTTGCCAAGGAGTTGCATTAGAAGAGGGGTTTTTTTAATATTATTTTTTTAAAGTTGTCAGGACTGATTCAGGAAAAAAGTACAAATTACTCAACCATCTCCTGAAAATCTTATCTTACTTCTCAAACAGTATAGTGCGCACTGATATCTCTTCTTCCATTTTCCTAGGCAGATATAGGAAAATGAAGAAATGGAATAAACGAATTAAACATTTCTGGTTGTCAGTTTAAAAAAGAGAGATCAGAACAAATGGTGTTTTTGGATACTATGATACTTTCCAGATCAATCATTTAAGAACATCCATCTATTCCTCCATAACTAGGTCAACCATTATGTGATTAAAAATGACATCAGAGTTGGAGTGGCACATAATTGGTCTTCTTTGTTTCTTATTAGGTGAAAATAAATGGTCTATTTGTTGAACAAAAACCACAGATGACCAGTAGACCAATAATTTGGCATCAATGGTGCCAAACCATGCCACGGTTGACTCTCTACCAATTAAACCAATGCGAATGATTGAAGTGAACGCTTACCATCACAAGATGTTGAAGCACCCTCTTCACACACTTCTTGGCCCAATTTCATGAAATTAAATTAGATTAGGACAATTAAAAAATAGCATCAATAGTTGAAGCACTACACCTTTGGAAAGCATTTACCTTATCCAAGAGAAGGACATAGGATGAAATTTATCCAGGGATGGGGAGGGATTGGAGCCAATAGTCCCATCCCAAGATGAATAAAGCTGATTTAACATTGTGCCCATTCTGGGTGGTTAGAGAAGCAAGGTTTATATAATTGAGTGTTGTTTATCTCCTCCCTTATGAAACTTATCTCCTTTCTAGTGTTCCCTATAAACCTGGAGGACCAGCTGTCACAGTAACAGCCTCCAGATGCTTGCCCAGAAGGTCTGCAGGGGAAATATAATGACATTTAGCTGAACATAATTCTAGAGCTCGTGCAGAAAATGCTAAAGTTTTGTTTTGTTTTGTTTTTATATTCCCATGATAGACCTTCTGGGTAAACATATGGAAGTCACAGGTGGACCTGTCATTCTCTACCCATCATAAATGCTACGGAAAGTTAGATTCCACAGAGGACACCCCTACAAATGGTACAAGGTCACAAGTTCCTTCTCAAGCTGGAGGGTCATGAAATGCTCTTCTTACGAAAATTTGTCTGACACTAACATTATATATTTTTTTCCATTACTAGGACAAAATATTTTTGTAGGCCTTGCATTTTGTCCTTTTACAACTGTTTTATGTTAAAGCCTGTCATCTTGCTTGGTTTAACTTTTCTTTTAGCTATTATCTGTTTTTGCTTTCTTTAAAAAAAAACAGATTGCCTTTATACAGGTAGTCTCAAGTTACAACCAAAACTGAGCCCCAAAATTTACCTGCTAAATGAGAAATTTGTTAAGTGAGTTTTGCCCCATGTGACGATTTTTTTGCAACATTTTTTAAGTGAATCACCACAGTTGTTAAATTAGTAACGTGGTTGTTAAGTGAATCTGACTTCCCCACTGACTTTGCTTATCAGAAGGTCACAAAAGGGGATCCCATGTTTCTGGGAACTGCAATCATCATAAATGTGAGTCAATTGTCAAGAATCCGAACATAAATTACATGACCATGGGTGTTCTGTCCTGGAGAGCGGGCGCAATAACGGAGACGAGACATCAACTAGTGACTTCAACTCTTTATTGTGACTTCAGGAAAACAAGAGCAAAGAGCCTGACAGCAGCAGCTCCTTTTATAGAGCTGGCTGCTGTCATAGCATCCAATGGTTTAAGTTTGCCGCGCTTGGAGCTTCCAATCGCGGCAGCCCGCTAACTAGCCAATCAGATTAGTCCGGAATGACCAATCACGACTCGCTGTTCATGGACCAATCAAATATGCAGGATTACGAGCCTGCTGTGTAAAAGGTCAGTCAGGTTTGCAGGCTTACGAGCCTGCTAGTTCAGAACACCCCTCCCCTCTAGGTTCTGTCTCAGGGATGGGGTGATGTATTCATGCAGGTAGGCAGGTTTTCATACCTGTCTACCTGATTTGCATTGTTCCACCTGTTCTTGCTCGGCCGCTGGCTCTGGTGGACTGACCGCCGTGTCCCACTGTAAAGATGACTTGGCTTCTGTGCTGGGTAACCTCGAAGGTGACTCAGGGATACCTTCAATGTTTCCTTCACTCCTGTCATCTGGATCCTCTGGACTCACTGACCCTGCCCGGCTGCTTCTGCCTGGAGAGACGATCATCTGCCACGGCTCCTCTTCAACTGGTGAATATGCTGGGCTTGATTGTGTGGACTGTGGTTTTGCGTGTCTAGGACCAGGTGTTAGTTCATTTTCAAAATCCTCGGTTTCCCTTCCCCCTCTGTTTCTGAGTTCAGTGTTTGTAGAGGGAGTAGTAGTCAGCCTGGAACGCAGCTGGTCTATGTGGCGTTTCCACAATTTTCCATCTGTGGTTTCTAATCGGTAGGAACGGGGGCCCATAATTTGTGTTATTTTGGCAGGGACCCACAATGGGTCACCAGTAAAGTTCTTTGTGAATACGAGGTCTCCTACCTGAAATGTGCGATGTCTGCTGCTGGAACCCAGGGGCTTTTCTGGGATGTAGGCAGGGTGTAGATGGTCCAAATGTGATCTAAGTTTCCTGCTCATCAGGAGTTTGGCTGGGCTTTTGTTTGTGGTGCTGTTTGGTGTAATATGTTGGAGGAGGAGCATCCTGGTGACTCTGTCGTGGATGTTCCCTTGGTCCATTTTGTGTAAGGTTGTTTTAGTGAACTGAACCATTCGTTCAGCCCTGCCATTGGCCGCCGGGTGAGCAGGTGATGTCAAGGCATGGTGTATCCCTCGGTTTTCTAGGTATTGTTCAAACGCCAAGGCAGTAAACTACGGGCCATTGTCAGAAACCAAGACATCTGGGAATCCTTGTGTTGCAAATAGTCTGTTCAATTTTTGATGACCGCATCTGTGGTGGTGGTCTTCATCTTGTTCACCTCGAGCCAGTTCGAGTAGGTGTCTACTGTTATTAGAAAAGTGTGTCCTTTTGTAGGTCCCGCAAAATCGATGTGGATACGGGACCATGGACCCCTGGGCGTTTCCCATTCCGTTGGAGGTGCTTTTGCTGGAGCCAAACGTGTTTCTTGGCATTTGCTACAGGTGGCAACCCAGGCTTCAATTTGTCTGTCCATACCTGGCCACCAGGCGTAGCTCCTTGCCAGTGCTTTCATTTGCACGATGCCCGGGTGTCCATCATGCAGCACTTTCAGGACTTTCTTTTGTAGTTTTTCTGGGATGGCTACTCGGTCTCCCCCCAACATGCACCCTTTTTGTGAGAAGAGTTCTGTTTGTCTGTTCTTAAAGGGTTTGAATGTGTCATTGGGTTCGATTTCCGGCCATCCCCTCTCCACCCAGCTGAGGACTTGCGCCAAACAAGGGTCTTTTTTTGTTTCTAATGCGATATCCTGCACAGTTAGTGGAGGTGAGGGAAGCGTCTCAATTTGTAGCGTGGATAGGGTAGGAGCTGGGTCATCTAGGAACTCCGGTAATGGCAAATGGCTTAAGGCGTCAGCATGGGGAATGGCTTTCCCCGGTCGATATCTTAAGTGGTAGTTGTAGGTGGCTAGGAACTCCGACCATCGTGTCATTCTTGGTGATAGGATATGGGGAGTTGGTTTATCCCCTGCCAAAATGCCAAGCAATGGCTTGTGGTCTGTGATTATGGAAAAGGATCTTCCATACACGTATTCATGGAACCTTTTAATTGCGGATACAATAGCAAGGACTTGTTTATATAACTGACTATAATTCCTTTCAGTTTTAGATAAAGTTCTTGAAAAGAATGTGATAGGCGCCTCCGTACCATTTGGTAAAACGTGGCTCAGGATGGCTCCTACCCTGAAAGGTGAGGCATCACAAGTTACAGTCAAGGGTAGTGTTTCGTTATCTTGGATTAACACTGCATCTGATGTTAAAAGGTCTTTGACTTGCTGGAAAGCCTGCTCCTCTCGACATCCCCAAAAACCAGGAAGCCTTCTTGTCGAGGAGCCTAGGCAGGGGTTCAGCAACAGTCGCCTTCTGAGGTAGGAAGATGTTATAAAAGTTAATGAGTCCCAGGAAGGCTTGGAGGTCTGTCTTGTTTCTAGGTCTTGGAGTGTTTTTAATAGCAGCTAATTTCTTTTCAGTGGGGTGAATTCCTTGTTTGTCCAGAAGGTAGCCAAGAAACTCAACCCTCTCAGTGCATAATTGGCACTTTTCCTTCTTGACTTTGAGTCCTGTGTCCTAGAATTTTTGTAGGAGAGTTCTTAGGCACTTTTCTAACTGACTTCTTGGGGGGGGGGGCGGCTATCAACACATCATCGAAGTAGGGTACAACTCCCTTTATACCCTGCAACAACCTTTCCATCAAACTTTGAAAAATGCCAGGTGCTACGCTTACTCCGAACTGGGGTCTATTACATTTGAACGCACCCCTGTGCATGACTATGGTTTGGGCTTCTGCGGTCTTTTTGTCTACTGGCAGCTGCTGATACGCTTGGGCCAGGTCAAGCTTTGTGAATACTTTTCCGTCTCCAAATGAGTAAAGAAGGTGTTGGAGTATGGTAACTGGATAGGTGCTCTGTTGAAGCGCATGATTCAGGGTGGCCTTGTAATCCCCACAGATTCTCAAAGATCCGTCAGGTTTTATGGGGGTTACTATTGGGGTCTTCCATCGGGCATGGTCGATGGGTTCTAACACACCTTGTGCTATTAATTTGTCCAATTGCTCGTCAATTTTTGGTTTGAGGGAAAAGGGAACTCGGTGTGGCTTTAAACGAATGGATGCGATATCAGGACAGAGATTAAACGAAATGGAAGTACCCCTTGTACTTGCCTAGTTGCTCGGTGAAAACTTCTTGAAAGTCCCGGATGAGGGCTGCCTCCCAGTCTTCGCTTATGGTCAGGTTGATGCCTGCCAATTCGATTCCTAACGGAGCAAACCACTGTAATCCCAATAAACTGGGTCGGTCTCTGTTGACAACGGTGAGAAGTAGAGTTGCAGTGTGGTCTTTAAACAAGACCTGAACGTGGCTGGAACCAGCAACCGGAATTTGATTGCCTTGGTAGTCCTTTAATATGAGTCTCTGAGTGCTGAGATCCTGGCGGTGGATGTCAGGGATCAGCTGCTTGAGGGTTTCCCAGAAGACCATCGATAGGGAAGACCCAGAGTCGACTTCCATGATGCATGGTTTATTTTCAATGGTGACATTACCCAGATTTTTTTTTGCATCCACTGATGAAGCGTGGCCGATGGTGATGGTCTGGTGTGCCTCCTCTCATCTGGTAGTGGTAGGAAACATTCGGTTTCTGTTGTACTGGCTCCAGTGGTGGTTTGGGCGGTCCCTGTTTGATGGGTGGTTGCCTGATGTCTGCTGGAAGCTATTTTCATTTCTCTTGGGGCTGGATCCTTGTTTGCTCCTGCACACTTTGGCGATGTGGCCCCTTTTATCACAGGAATGACAGATGGCGTCTAGGAACCTGCCGTCTGCTCGTGGGTGGTTTCCCCTGCATCCGGCGCATTTAAAATTGGTTTTACGACCTCGCTGGTCTTGCTGATCATGCTCTGATCTGAGTCTGTTAACTTCTTCCTCTTCACTTTCTGATGAGGACTCGATGTCTTCGTGGTGGGCTGTTGTTGTGTGTCTCTCTGTGGGTATTGTAGTGTCACTGACGAGTTGGCAGTTGGCCCCATTCGCTCAGCGCATTCAGGCTGCAACTTCCTGGTTGCTTCTGCTGCAGTAGCATCCACTATGGCATCTGCGAGGGCAATGTCTCCTTCCGCCATAATCTTACTTTGGATGGTGAGGTTTCTTAGACCAAGGACAATCCGATCCCTCATGGCTTCTTCCAGATTTGTGAAACCACATAGTCCACCCAAATCCCTTTGGTCAGCTACAAAGTCCGTGACGGTCTCACTTTCCCGTTGGTCCCTCTGGTAAAACTCATATCTTCTGATGAGGGTTGGGACTGCTGGGGCATAATGAGCCCTGAGGATGGGAGCAAGGGTGTCCCAATCCATGGTTTTGACTTCAGCCGGTTTTGCTAGCACTTTAGCCATTTTGAAAACGGCGGGTCCGCAATGCATTAGGAAAACTGTGCATTTCTTGCCGGGCATAGCATCCTTCAGATTGTTGGTTTCCAGGAACATTTGAAACCTGTCCATATACGAATCCCAATCTTCATTTGCTGGATCAAATGAAGCAGGTGGTATAGCGCTGCTGGTCATTCTGCTGCTATCTACGCGATGTCTGCCACATGCTCTGTCGATGCTTTGTGAGTGTTCAGTCAGCTCTATTGTCTCAGCATCCCATCCTCGTTGCCAGTATTCTATCCTGGAGAGCGGGCGCAATAACAGAGACGAGACATCGACTAGTGACTTCAACTCTTTATTGTGACTTCAGGAAAACAGAGCAAAGAGCCTGACAGCAGCAGCTCCTTTTATAGAGCTGGCTGCTGTCAAAGCATCCAATGGTTTAAGTTTGCTGCACTTGGAGTGTGCAAGCGCGGCAGCCCGCTAACTAGCCAATCAGATTAGTCCGGAATGACCAATCACGACTCGCTGTTCACGGACCAATCAAGTATGCAGGATTATGAGCCTGCTGTGTGAAAGGTCAGCCAGGTTTGCAGGCTTACGAGCCTGCTAGTTCAGAACAATGGGGATACTGAAATGGTTGTAAGTGTGAAAACAGTCATAAAGTCACTTTTTTGAGTGCCATTGTAACTATTCTGACCCAGGCTTCATCCAAAATAAGGAAACACAAATTGAGTATGAAATCAAACCTATTTTAATGCAACACTTGGAATTTCTTGCATTCCCAGCCAAAACTCATTAAACACAATTCTCTGAGATAAGCTCATGCCTTTCAGAGTTGTAGAAGGCTACCAAAAAAAAGAGAGAATTCTAATTACTAGAATATAAACTGACAGAAATTCCAGCAAAGACAAACCAGATTTTGCAGGGCTTCAATGAGGAATCAGAATCTAATGGACTTCTTTGCTTCTTGCAAAGAGCACATCCCCAAGGGCTGGCTTTTATCCCAATTCTCTGAGATAAGCTCATGCCTTTCAGAGTTGTAGAAGGCTACCAAAAAAAAGAGAGAATTCTAATTACTAGAATATAAACTGACAGAAATTCCAGCAAAGACAAACCAGATTTTGCAGGGCTTCAATGAGGAATCAGAATCTAATGGACTTCTTTGCTTCTTGCAAAGAGCACATCCCCAAGGGCTGGCTTTTATCCCTTATGGGAAGGGCAATCACCTCTGCTGTTTCAGCTGCTTTCTCCTTCTAGCAGCCCTGTACACACACACACACTTGGAAGAGGCTCCCCGGGGTCCTCTGCTTCACTGCTGCCAGACTCTGAAGGCTCCAAAGGCAGTACCCCACTCTCAGATGGTCCTGGCCCCATCCCTGCATCAGATGCAGGACTCTCATCCAAGTCCCTGACTGGTTCCTGTTAAGTGTGGAGCATGGGTGCGAAGAATGGAGACGAGCCGGTGAAACAATGAACTTCAACTCTTTATTTACATGGGGTGACAGCTCAAAATGGATGGCTGCTATAGCCTTCCTTATATAGGCAACTTATTGACTATTCAACCAATGGCAACCTTGGAGTGCTAGGTCCATTAACCAATGAGAACGGCTTGCTAATGGCCAATCAGATTCTCCTAAACGGACCAATCTGACCTCGCGATTTAACAGCCAATCGGAAGTGCAGGGCCAGAACCCTGCACTTGACTTCAAGCTCTAGATAACTTTATTAAACATTTATTCATTCACAACACCCCTTCCCCCCGGGTTCCGTTTACGGGGTGCGGTCACATAGTCTTTGAGGTAGGACGGTTGTTTTGTTAGTCTTTTTGATTTTCGCTGTGCATCCGGTATTTGGCTGCACTCTTGCTGAGGTAGGGCGTTGTTTGGCGAAAGAGGTGCCTCTGATTCAGAGTTCGCATTTTCGTTGTCATCAACATTTTCGGTATCATCCTGAGGTGAACTCACTCCCATCCCTGATTCCTGTTCTCGCGTTTCTGTTCCACTATCATTTCCTTCAAAAAGGTTTTCTGCTAATTGAAATTCATCTTCCTCTGTATCTCCCCCCCCCTCAGTTTGGTTCTTGGGGAGTTTGGAAATGCCTGACTGCAACCTTGATCATAGTTGATCGATATGGTGCTTCCAAAGTCTATCATCAGGTCATTGTACAAGGTATGATCTCGGGCCGGTTACACGGACCACAGTCGCTTCTACCCACAGTGGATCACCCGATAAGTTTTTAGCGAACACCAAATCGCCTACCTGGAAGGTACGGCATCGGCCGCTGGATCCGAGTGGTTTCTCCGGTTCGTATGCTGGGTGTAACCGGTCAAGGTGGGAGCGGAGCTTTCGTCCCATTAGCAGCTCGGTGGGAGTTTTGTTGGTGACGCTGTGAGGAGTCATATGCTATAAAAAGAGGATTCGGTTTATCTTCTCTTCGATGTTGTCATAGTCCACTTTCTGTAGCGTTTTCTTGATGAATTGTACTATGCACTCGGCCCTACCGTTGGCCGCAGGATGCGCAGGCGAAGTGAGCACATGTCGAATACCCCGGTCAGCCAGGTACTGCTCAAAGGACAGCGCGGTAAATTGGGGCCCATTGTCAGATACCAGAACGTCTGGTAATCCGTGGGTTGCAAACAGTCTTTCTAGTTTTTTAATGACCACTTCGGTTGTTGTGTTCCTCATTTGGTGGATTTTGAGCCAGTTCGAATAGGCGTCTATGGTTAACAAGAAGGTGTGGCCTTTGGTCGGCCCAGCAAAATCCAGATGGATATGGGACCAGGGTCCCCGCGGTGTCTCCCATTTGGTTGGGATTGCCTTTGGTGGAGCGTTGCTTACTTCCTGGCATCTATGACAAGTTTTGACCCACGACTCAATTTGCTTGTCGATGCCTGGCCACCATGCATAGCTTCGTGCGAGGGCCTTCATGCACACGATGCCGGGGTGGCCATCGTGCAAGGTTCTTAGTAGTGCCTGTTGGAGTCATTCTGGAATAACGACTCTATCGCCCCAGATGATGCAGCCCTTTTGAGAAAACAACTCTGTTTGTCAACTTTTGAATGGTGCGAAATCGTCTGATACTTGGTCCAGTGGCCATCCGCTTTCCACCCACGTGAGGACTCGTGCTAAGGCGGGGTCGCGTTTTGTTTCTCTCGTGATATCACGGGCAGTTAATGGCGGTACACGGAGTGTCTCGATCTGCAACATTGTCATTGTTGGCGCGGGGTCGTCAATAGTCTCTGGAAGCGGTGCACGGCTCAATGCGTCGGTGTGGGGAATAGCTTTCCCTGGGCGGTATTGCAGCTGATAATTATAAGCAGCCAAGAATTCTGACCAGCGAGTCATTCTGGGAGATAATATATAGGGGGTTGGCTTATCCCCAGCTATTATTCCCAGCAAAGGTTTGTGCTCAGTCACTAAAGTAAAAGCCCGGCCGTACACATACTCATGAAATCTTTTGACAGCTGACACAATTGCAAGGGCTTCTTTATCAATCTGGCTATAATTTCGCTCAGTTTTCGAGAGAGTCTTTGAAAAATAGGCAACAGGGGCTTCGCTACCGTTAGGCAATATGTGGCTCAAAATGGCGCCCACTCCAAAAGGCGATGCATCACACATGTTATTTAACGGTAAGGTTTCATTGTACTGCATTAGTACAGCGTCAGAAGTCAGTAGTTTTTTTACATTACGGAACGCCTGTTCTTCTCTATGACCCCATACCCAAATTGCTTTTTTGTCCAGTAGACGATGTAAAGGTTCAGCGACAGTCGCCTTGTGCGGCAAGAATACGTTATAAAAATTGATGAGGCCTAGAAACGCCTGGAGGTCGGCCTTGTTCTGGGGTCTGGGAGCGTTTTTTATTGCTCTCAATTTGCTATCTGTAGGGTGAATACCTTGACTGTCAATTAAGTACCCTAAAAATTCGACACTATCTGTACACAGCTGACACTTATTTTTCTTCACCTTAAGGCCTGCGTCTTTGACTTTTTGGAGAACCAGTCTTAAACAATCCCGTAAAATTTTTGAAGTAGGGGCAGCAATTAACACATCGTCAAAGTAGGGGACAATGCCTTTAATCCCTTGTAAGAGTCTTTCCATTAGGCTCTGAAAGATCCCCGCGGCTACACTCTCTCCAAATTGGAGCCGCATACATTTAAAGGCACCTCGGTGTGTCACGATTATCTGTGCCTGTGCCATTTTTTCATCGACCGGCAGTTGCTGATAAGCCTGAGCTAAGTCTAGTTTAGTGAAGACTTTTCTGCCCCCCAGGGAATGGAGGAGGTGTTGCACCACCAGCACCGGATATGGGTTTTGCTGCAGGGCATGGTTCAGGGTGGCTCGGTAGTCCCCACAAATTCTAATTGAACCATCCAGCTTAATGGGTGTCACGATTGGGGTCTCCCAGGGAGAGTGATCGGTTGGCTCTAACACTCCCTGGGCTATTAACTTATCAAGCTGTTCATCGATTTTCGGCTTTAATGTGAACGGAACTCGACGAGGCTTAAGGCGGATGGGAGCTATTTTTGGATTAAGGCTAAGTGATATCGGGGTCCCCTTGTACTCGCCTAGCTTTTCCGCGAAGACGTCCCTGAATTCATGGACGAGGTCCTCCTCCCTGTCACTGCCGCTGATTCGGTTAATGCCTCCACTTCAATGCCGAGTGGTGCGAACCATTGGAGGCCTAACAGGCTAGGCAGGTCCTTGTCGATCACAGTCAGGGGTAAGTACGCTGTGCGGTTTTTGAATGAAACCCGGACTCAACTGGATCCCACGACTGGAATCCGGTTCCCCTGATAGTCTTTAAGTATGAGTCTTTGGGAATGAAGGTCTTGGTGCCGCATAGTAGGGATGAGTTGCTTAAGGGTCTTCCAGGAAACCATCGAGAGAGACGATCCCGAGTTGACTTCCATTTGGCAGGGCTGGTTTTCGATGGCCACTTTAATTTGGATTTTCTTGGCATCCAAGGAAGAGGCATGACCAATAGTGATAGTTTGGTGAGCCTCTTCTCGCTTCGTTAGGCGATTCATGGGTTGGTTTCTGTAGGAGTGGTTTACTGGTTCTCGCCTTACAGGATGGTTTCCTGTCGATTGGCAATAGTTGGCCCCCTTCGAAGTCTGGCTGGGTCCTAGGAGACTTCTACAGACCCGTCCGATATGGCCTCGTTTCCCGCACTCATGGCAGAGCGCGTTGCGGAATTTGCATTCGGACCAGTAATGGTTGGCCCCGCAGCCAGCGCATGGTTTCCGGGACTTTGGGCAATGTTCCTGATCAGACTGCAGTTGATGGACCTCTTCTTCATCGCTGTCTGATGATGAAGAGAGGTCCTCGTGGTGGGCCATCGATAACTGTCCTTCTGACTTAGGTGAAATGTCGCAGGCTGGTTGGTGTGTTGGAGTGTGGTTGTGGCGCAGTTGGGCAGCCGACTTCCTGGTTGCTTCTGCTGCAGTAGCATCAGCGATGGCATCGGCAAGGCTAATGTAGCCCTTTGCCATTATTTTGCTCTGCACGTTTAGCGCATCTAATCCCAGAACTATTCGGTCTCTCAAAGCCTCTTCCAGGTCGGCGAAATCGCAGAGGCCTCCCAAGTTTTGGAGGTCCACAACGAAATCGGCAACGCTCTCTCCTTTCCGCTGGTTTCTTTGGTAGAACTCATGCCATCTTACGAGCATTGGTATGGTCGGTGCATAGTGGGCCCTTAGTAGAGGTTCGAGGATGTCCCAGTCCATGGCCTTCACTTCAGCCAGTTTTGCTAGTGCCTTGGCCATCTTGAATACGGTCGGCCCGCAATGCGTTAGGAATACCGCCCGTTTCTTCCCGGTTGTGGCATCCTTCAAATTATTGGTTTTCAAGAACATTTGGAAACGATCCATGTAGGACTCCCAGTCTTCTTGCGCTGGGTCGAACGGAGAGAGTGGTACGACGACGCCGGACATGGTTCCACCGTTGTGCTTTTCAGCCACATGCTCGGTTGTCTTCTTCGTTGTTTAGTCAGCTCTGATGTCTCCACATCCCACCTTCGTCGCCAGTGTTAAGTGTGGAGCATGGGTGCGAAGAATGGAGACGAGCCGGTGAAACAGTGAACTTCAATTCATTATTTACATGGGGTGACAGCTCAAACTGGATGGCTGCTATAGCCTTCCTTATATAGGCAACTTATTAACTATTCAACCAATGGCAACCTTGGAGTGCTAGCTCCGTTAACCAATGAGAACGGCTTGCTAATGGCCAATCAGATTCTCCTGAACGGACCAATCTGATCTCGCCATTTAACAGCCAATCGGAAGTGCAGGGCCAGAACTCTGCACTTGACTTCAAGCTCTAGATAACTTTATTAAACATTTATTCATTCACAACAGTTCCCTTTCATCCTCACTGTTGGATACCTCTGCCATCTGCACTGGCTGCTGGTGAACCACAACAGTAACTTTGAACAGTCACTAAATGAACTGTTGTACGTCGAAAACTATCTGAACTTTAAGTTTATCATGCTTGCTTTCTATCTGCTTCTGTATGTTTTGCACTTTATTTTTTGGTCATTTTGAGACTCTGGATATCTCAAAAAGATAAATAATTCATAAATATATATAGGACATGCATTCGATTTATCTAAAGGAGCACAACAGTGAAAGCAGCCCAGTCTTATTTCATTCAGATTTCTCAAATATAAATTAAATGCTGTGTTTCTCCCACCACCCTCCAATAAGCGTTTAGAATTATGATCTAATCCCAGTATGAAAATGAAATTCACTTTGAACTAAATAAAAGGTTTATTTTTTTAATCTGGTTATCAGACCTGCAAGTTATAAAGCCAGGCCCTGGCATAAATTAAACTCTGAATCTGCTCTTTTCCAGATATGCATTGCTTATTCCAAAGAGGAGAAATGTAATTTACTTAGAAAGGAAGAGCAACCTATTTACAAAAGAAAGTGCCTATGCCTATTTTGTTATGACACCACAGTCTGATTTGCAATATCAAACATTAGGAGGGAGGGGGAGGGGAAATCTAATTCTTTTTGACAATTTGGCAATTATATCAGGCAAGTGTACCCCCCATAAAAAAGGTCATTAATGACATCCAATGCCTACCACAGTGTAATAGAAATTTCATTCCGTGGTGGCATCTTACTTTTTCATTTGTTCTAATTGAGGGCAATTTGATCTAAATTTAATTTAGTCTTCTGGGTAATGCTGTAGTACAGCAGCAAATGCAAAGGTTAACAAAGTGCTCATACTTTGTGTACTCAAAATAATACAGTCTGTCCCTGTGTAAAATGAGAGATGACGGTAATACAGGGACTGGCCATGTTTAGCAGCTCTGTCACAGCATTTCTAATACAGCAGAGGCCAATTGGAAGTATTATGAGCAATTAAAAAAAATAGACCCTTGTAGGAAGAGAGTCATGTTAATCCACAGTAGCTAAACATTAGAACGAATCTGGTATCACCTATACTGCTTTTATTAAAATTTGTAAGTGAATAAATGGAGTAAGCTATAATTCATGGAAACTGTTAAGCCAGAAAAAGTGCTACTGGACTCCTAAGTTAATTTTGTTTGCAGATTATACATAATTTAATTGGTAGGGTTTCTTCTTTTTTTATGAAGGATTGATGTAGAGAATTGTATCCATCCAATGAAATCAAAGGAAAATGTGCCAGGGAAAGTGTTCATAAAAACATATAGTTTGTCCTTGCTTACCAACTGCCTTGTTTAGCAACTGTTCAAAGTTATGACAATGTAAAAAATAAATAGCTTTGTGGTCAAATCTCGCATTTATGACCGTCACAGCATCTTTTTGTTATGTGATCACCATTTGGAAGCTTTCGAACTGACTTCTGATAAGCAATAGAGAAGAAGGAAATAAAATTGTAAGACATCCATCTTGTGATATCTCATGAATGACCGCAGTGATTTGCTTAACAACCAAATGGGAAGTTATGGCATAAGTGCTTCACAGTCATGGGATCTCCTCTGCAACTGCAGAACAGGATAGGATAGAACAAACAGAACAGAACGGAACAGAACAGAACACAATTGAAAGGGACTTTGGAAGTCTTCTAGTCCAGCCCCCTGCTCAATCAGGAAAACCTATACTATTTCAGATGAATGGCTGTGTAGTTTCTTCTTAAAATCCTCCATTGATGGAGCACCCATGATTTCTGAAGGCAAGCTGTTCCACTAGTTAATTGTCCTGATTGTTAGGAAGTTTCTTCTTAATTCCAGGTGGTTCTCTCTTTGGTTAGTTTCCAACCATTGTTTCTTGTCCTGCCCTTTGGTGCTTTGTAGAATAATTTGACCCCCACTTCTTTGTTGCAGCCCCTCAAGTACTGGAAGTTGCAAAATCCCAATTGTGGTCATTAAATGAGGACTATCTATACAAGATTGAACAAACGAGTTATGACACATTTATGATTATATCTGGCAATGAGATTACTTCATTTACAGCCTGAGAGGTTGGAAGATTTGATTTTCATATATCACATTAACAGTTATAACCTTATAAAAACTTTAATACTATTTTTCTTTTTTATTCAGACTTTGAAGACATGGAATCACAGACATGTGTATTACCTAATTTCTCAATGAAAAACGTTGTTCACTTATACAATACAAACTCTCCAAATCACACTATCTTTGAGTTTCAGAAGAATTTGGGTGCATCAGTGGTGGGATTCAATTCTTTTTACTACCGGTTCTGTGGGTGTGGCTTGGTGGGCATGGCAGGGGAAGGATACTGTAAAATCTCCAGTCAGAGGTGGTATTTTCCGGTTCTCTGAACTACTCAAAATTTCTGCTATCAATTCTCCAGAACTGGTTAGAACCTGCTGAATACAACCTCTGGGGTGCATGATACCTCATTCTAAATGACAGGTACAGTTCTTGTCAAATTTTATAATGTTCAATAAAAACTGACCAGGCCAAAGTAGTTATTCCTCTCATGCTTCATATTTTTTCATCTATGTTCACATGGAAACCATCTTTTTTTGTGAGATCATTCTAGAACCATTTATTCTGGTATTTGTCCAGTGCTGCATAAAATAGAACTTGTCAATATAAATCCTGCTTTTTGGCATGCTTTAGTTGACCACATAGTATAAGCTTCATATTTCTTACTTATCTAAACCTATACTTACCTTTACACTGCACAAAAGGTAGCATTGATGATGAAGATAATAAGAGCTGTGATGACACAGTGGTTAGAATGTAGTATTGCAGGCTCACTCAGCCTACTTGACTCACTCTGAACTTGACTGGTTCAAAGTTGATTCAGCCTTCCATCTTTCTGAGATCATAAAATGATGACCTAGATTATTTTGGGGGAAATATGCTGGCTCCACAAATCACCTAGAGAATGCTGTAAAGCAGGGGTCTCCAACCCTCCAAGTCACAGGTCACTACCATGCCATGTTCCATTTGGAACCAGGCAAGCATGTGAATAGTTCCACTTGCATGACTGGCAAGCTGTTGTGCTTGCATGCAAAGCTCCATTTGTGTGAGAGATGGGCGGCTTGCATGGAATCATCCCCTCTTCCCACCTGCCAGTCTGCCATGATGGAATAGTTGGGGATCACTGTTGTAAAGCACTGTGGAATATTATAAGTCTGTCTGCTAGTGCCAATGCTATTGCTATGTGAGAAAAAGCAATATTATATACTAAGAACAATGTACCAGTGAATCATAACACATGCAGCTTTTTCAAACTCCTCCCTAAATGTTTACTTTCAATTCATAAAATCAAGAATCTTTTTCTTTTGTTTCTGGAGAAATAAGGAAGAGCACATACATCTCATTCCTATAAGCATTGCATTAAACAATTGTAAGCATAAAAGGTAACAGCGTTCCTTGCACCTTCGCTGTTTAGTCATGCTGGCCACATGAACATGGAGATGTCTTTGAACATACAAAACTGGCTCCTCAGCTTTGTAATGTAGATGAGCACTGTCCCCTAGAGCTGATAACAACTAGCACGTATGTGCGAGGAGAACCTTTTCCTTTTAAGCATAAATTGTACCCAGGCTTTATTCTGAAATATGTAGTTATGATCCTGCTGAGAAGATCTCTTACAGCTATTCAATCAGTAGCCAACCTAGACACTTCCATCCGAGATGAACGGAGGAAAATATGGTAGATAGATTATACCCTTTGTCCCAATATAATTTTCTTCCATGGAAAATAGGCTCATCGGTTTCTTGCAGGAAATTCTGCATCTAAGGATTTTTAAGTTTGCAATTTTTTAAGGTGATTTCTGTTCTTGGGGATAGAAACCTCTTTGATTTTTCTGTAGTCAATGTTTATCTTCAAAAAACCAAAACAAAAAGTATTATCATGTGGATTCTCTCTGGGAAATCCCTGTTAGCTTGTGGGACATAGATACTGCCTGTGATCATTAAGGACCTAATTGTAATCACTGCATTGATGTTTACACAGGGACAGTTTCCTTTGTAAACAGAACATCAGGGAGTAATGTATTTTAGACACAACCTGGGAAATTCAGCAGTATTCATGGGGTGAAGAAATCAACACTTAGCAGGTAGCTTGGTAATTCAAGACTGAAAGTCACACTGGAAACCTGATATTTTCAAATCTTACAGAAATCTTAGCGAAATGTATAGCTTGGAATCCAAGTAAAATTATCTATCCATCCATTCTATCCATCCATGGCAAGTAGATTCTGCCAGATAACTACAGGTTGAAATGTGATTTATCCATTCTGAGGAAATGTTAAATTTTTAAATGGTTATTCCAGAAGTCAATGCTTGGAGGGAAATGTAGCAAGAGGCAGCTGAAAGACATATAAAAGAATTTAAGCATATGCCTCTTGTCATATAGCAGTACTATCTATCTCTCCAATGACAATTGTAGATTCATCAGCATCTCCAATATGCCAGCTGAAGCCATCTTCGAGTAATCACATCTTATTTTGAAAATATTAAATGGAACTTCCAGGTAAAGTATAATCTTCTTAATAAGATACATATATGATTGTTCATTAATCATATCCCTCGTGATTAACCAGTTATATCTACCATCACAGGAAGAAATTGAAACTTTTCAGTCTCATCCTTGAGATCCCATCAATTTTCATGTGTAATTTTGGTTAATTTATTTTACAAGATTTGTTGACAATGCAACATTTAAATAGGCATGGTCCAAGACTGTACCTATAACAAAACCTGCTCAAATAGTTCATGACTATGTATTTATGTTGCCATGTAGATTAATGTAGGAGCATTAGGAATGTTAATTTATTCTCTACCAGCAATTATTTAGAAATAAGTAAAAGAAAACCTCAGGGCATAATTTATTGTACAGATCACCTTAATGATTTTTCTGTAGATAAAATGTAACTTCCTGATAAACTGAAGCCCAGGAACAGCAGAAGATTATTTTCCTTTAATTTTTCTGATGAGAGATATTAAGACACCCAGGATTTTTGTAGTATTATATTTTATATTTTATTCACAAATTGATAAGCAGAATATAAATGACAGCATTATGCAGTGCCTCCAATTCAGTTGGAAAGACATGGTTTAAAATACCCATCATCAACATCTAACTGCAACTCCCTTCTGCAGCATGTTAAAACAGCCATGTCTTTCTTCCAGGACCATAATGTATTTTTTTTCTCTTTTCCTAGGTTAGGGGCTTCAGCAGGTGCTGGCTGATCAACTCTAGGCCCCTTTGGATGAAATTGATTCTGTAGATCATGGGTATCATCATGTTGCCATCATATGACATTTTGCGATGTTTTTCCTACTTGTGAAGCTGGGGTGGGTGTGGCCTGAGTGTGATGTATCCGGTCCAAGGGCCTCCATTGACCCCCTGCTCTAGATCTAATTCAATCCACTTCAGAACTAGCTATGGAGCACAAACTGCTTCAACCACCCTGTGCTAAAGATTGTTGTGAGAAAAGGGGGGAAATATAAAGCTGAATTATATGATCAAAGTTAAAGTAGAATGGGTTGTTATTTCTGGCAATTTTTAATGCATTTACATTGACTAGATGCCAATGTTTTAAAAGTTTTGTTTATCTAAAATGACAGATATATCTTTAATTAGAAATTGAGATACAGTATATATGTAAAAGCAAGAATTTAAAGTGGGTTTATCAAATATAGTTTGTAATTGTTACATAATTGTTTTTGATAAAACTTAATGGACTTTTACTAATGAAAATGGAATGATGAGACTTTACAGATTGTTTCTAGAGAACGAGATAGGATATGGGTTGAAGAAATGATTGATTGTATTTTAAAAGATGATGATAAATTGTTAAAATTCACCATATTTTTCTGGGGATAAGAGGCAAGGTTTCTTTTTCTTTTCTTTTTTCTCCATCTGCACTTTTTATTTTTTTATTTTTCTATTTCTTATGTTTTGTAGTTGCATTATTTTTAACTGTATAATGTAATTCTTAATACAAATTATTATATATATGAACTTACAAAGAGTTGTAAAGTAAAATCCCTGATATAATAAAATCATTTTCTGGTAACTTCTAATTAATTAACTAATTAACTTCTAATTAATTAATTAGAGTTAGGGTTAGGATTAGAGCTAGACATTATCTTCACTGAAACACATTTTTAATCTTGTAAAGATTTTTCCCTTCACCTCATTCATATTTAAAATATTACAGAATGACATCTACAACTTCTTGAAATTTCTGAATATTTTTAGAGATTGCTAAATATTGACTGCTTACATACTGTTTTGAAAATTCACAACAGGGGTTGCTCATTTCATCTTTGTTTTGAAATAGTTTGACTTAGTCTAAGTTTCCTCGAAGAACATGTGGAATATGTAGTTGCTGTTATTAGTCAGATTTTAAATGTTTTTATTCAAGAAAAATGAGCTGAAGATAACTGGCAGTACATAAATCTTTGATATGAAAAGATAGCACCGGTGAGTTCTTCATTTAAAAAGTAGGTACTTGATGGACTTACACATTTTTTAAAATTCATGAAAAAGCAGGGCAAATGAATCTGAGAATCTGACTAGATGGCAGATGACTAGTAATAGTTCCTGGGAGAGGAATCTTGTGCCATTTTTATGGTCTTCATCTCAGTCCCCCCCAAATAAAATTATTTATTGAAGAACTCAAGGAAATTGAGCAATTGGAAAGAGACTTAGAATGAAAGTGATGGACATGAATAAGGATACTTGAACCTATACAATGGTGCTAAGATATCCAAGCATCAACCCTTTGCATTTATTGTATCTGCAGATTCCTCTCAATAGTATTGTTTTTAGATCCTTTTAGGGAAAGGTGGGTGAGATAAAAGCCCTGCAGGGTTGCCAGATGATAATGCAAGTTTCTTATATATAAGGCTGCTCTCATTTACTCTTGACTGTAAGCCAGATGGAATCCAGTGTCTGGTGAACAAGATTCAATTCTATGATGTGAATTGAGATTCTTTTCACTCATTGCACTCCAAAAAATGTAGCTATAGTTGTGCTATCTATAGCTCTGCCAGGTAGAGGATGAATTATTGGATCAGGGAAACAATCAGTGCTTCTTTGACAGAAGTTGGCTATTTTACTTGGAAATATCAAATATGTCCAATACTTGACATGAGGGGTTCAAACTATTTTCCAGAGCACCAAAAAGCAATACAAGAAAAAAATGGATGGAAACTAACCAAGGAGAGAAACAACCTAGACCTAAGGAGAAATTTCCTAGTGGTGAGTGTCGTGTCCGTTAGGAAAGAGGCCAGGAGTCGGTGACTGTGTTCAAGCTCTTTATTGAAGTCAGGAACCGAACTGGGTCTTAGGAAAACTTTGCGGCTTTTTATTCTCAAGCCGCAGCGGCCGCGGCCAATGGCACCGCTTTAAATCTCCCGCGATTCGAATCCACCAATCGCGGGAGATTCTCAGCGAGCCAATCGGCACGGCTCGCCTAACCAATCCAGTCGCCCCGCACTTTGGCCAATCAAAGTGCAGGGATTTCAAGAATTCAAATTGAGGTACAGAACACCCCTCCCCTCTTGGTTTGGTCCTACATAGCGTAGTCCCGTAGGTAGGCAGGGCTCCGTCTTTGCCTACCGGACCTGCACAGGTCAGTTGTAAGTTGGATCTTGGCCGGTTCGGTCGGGGTCTCTGTGTCTCTTGACTCCGTCGTGGGAACCGCCTGGTATGTCTTGCCAGGCCGCTCTTCGCAGCTCCCTCCTGGGCTACCCGGGTTGAGCTGGCCTGGCTGTCTCTTCCCGGCAAGGTTCTGTGCTGGCTGCTTGTAGGTGAGTATGGCTGGTTTCTTTCTTCTGGGTTTTGGTTCCCGGGGTATCCCCTCCCCTCTTGGTTTGTGTTGAGGGGGTTGGTTGTGTTTGGTTGTGTGTCAGTGATGTCTTTCATGGTAGTCCTTAATCTTAACTGATCGATATGGCGTTTCCATGCTCGTCCGTCGGTTGTTTGTAGTCAGTACGAGCGTGGGCCTGTTAGCTGTGTTATGATTGCTGGTACCCATAGTGGGTCTCCGGTTAGGTTCTTCGCGTAGACGGCATCGCCTGGTACGAAGGTTCGGTGTTTGCTGGTGGAGTCTGGGGGTTTCTCTGGGTTGTAAGTGGGGTGTAGTCTATCGAGTGGGGACCTTATTTTCCTCCCCATTAGCAGTTCTGCCGGGCTTTTATTTGTTGTGGTGTTCGGGGTTATGTGCTGTATAAAGAATAATTTATTGATTTTTCTTGGATCTCCCCATGGTCTATTTTCTGGATGGTTTTTTTTTTGTGAATTGAACCATCTGTTCCGGCCTTCCGTTCACTGCCGGATACGCCGGGGCTGTCAGTGCGTGTCATGTGCCCCTTTCCGCTAGGAATTTTTCGAATTCCAGCGAGGTGAATTGGGGCCCATTGTCGGACATGAGGACGTTTGGGAGGCCGTGTGTTGCGAAGAGTTTGCAGAGTTCTTTGGTCATGGCCTCCATGGTGGTTGTTCTCATGTTGCTTACCTCCAGCCAGTTGGAGTAAGCATCTACGGTTATTAAGAAAGTGTGCCCTTTTGTGGGTCCAGCGAAATCTATGTGGATCCTAGACCAAGGTCCCCTGGGGGTTTCCCACTCTAGGATGGGTGCTGTGGGTGGGCTTGGTCTAGTTTCCTGGCATCGTTGACACCTTGCTACCCAGGCCTCGATCTGTTTGTCCATCCCTGGCCACCAAGCATAACTTCTGGCCAGGGTTTTCATTCTAACGATGCCTGGGTGCCCCTCTTGTAACAGTTCCAGTACCTTCCCTTGTAGTTTTTCTGGGATGACCACCCTATCCCCCCATAGTATACACCCTTTTAGTAACAAGAGTTCCGTTTGCCAGTTTCGGAATGTTCTGAAAGTCTCGTCGTTGTCCTTTTCCGGCCACCCTTTCTCTACCCAATGCAAAACCCGCGCCAGATGTTTGTCTTTATTAGTTTCTCGGGCAATGTCTGATGTGGTCATGGGTAGGTCGGGTAGAGTCTCTATGCTGAGGGTGGTCGTCGTGGGTGCTGTGTCAATGTCTGGTTCGGGTAACGGTGAGCGGCTTAAGGCATCCGCATGGGAGATAGTCTTACCGGGTTGGTGTGTGAGTCGGTAGTTGTAGGCGGCCAGGAATTCAGACCACCTTGTCATTCTGGGAGACAGAATGTTCGGGGTGGCCCTGTTCCCTGCGAGTATTCCCATCAGCGGCTTGTGATCGGTGATGATGGTGAACGTCCGGCCGTAGAGGTACTTGTGAAACCTTTTCACTGCGGCAATGATAGCCAAGGCCTCTTTGTCCAGCTGGCTGTAGTTCTGCTCTGGTTTGGTGAGGGTCCTTGAAAAGAATGCGATGGATGCTTCTTTTCCGTTGGGGAGAGTGTGGCTGAGGACAGCGCCGACGCTGAAGGGTGATGCATCGCATGTGATGGCTAGGGGTAGGGTTTCGTTGTATTGGATGAGGATGGCGTCCGAAGTGAGCAGGTCCTTGGTTTTCCTGAAGGCGGCTTCTTCGCATTTCCCCCAAGTCCAGGTGGCCGCCTTGTCCAAAAGTTTATGCAAAGGCTCTGCCTCGGTAGCCTTTTGGGGCAGGAAAACATTATAAAAGTTAAGTAGCCCCAGAAATGCCTGCAGTTCTGTTTTCGACTTGGGTGTGGGGGCTTCTTTTATGGCTTTAATTTTTTTGTCGGTGGGGTGAATGCCCTGTCGGTCTAGGAGGTATCCTAGGAATTCGACCCGCTCTGTGTAAAGCTGGCATTTTTCCCTCTTCACCTTAAGCCCGGTTTCTTTGAATTTCGTTTGCACCTCCCTTAAGCGACTCTCTAGTTCGGCCTGGTTGGTTGCCAATACTAGTACATCGTCGAAGTAGGGTACCACCCCTTTGATGCCTTGTAAGAGTCTCTCCATGAGGCTCTGGAAAATTCCAGGCACCACACTGACTCCGAACTGGAGTCGGTTACATCTAAAGGCTCCCCGGTGGGTGACTATGGTTTGCGCCTCTGCAGTTTCCTCGTCGACCGGCAGTTGCTTGTATGCTTGGGCCAGGTCGAGTTTCACGAAAACTTTGCCCCCTCCCAGTGAGTGTAGGAGATGTTGCACTACTGGGACGGGGTATGCGCTTTGTTGCAAGGCGCTATTTAGGGTGGCCTTATAGTCCCCGCAGATTCTCACTGACCCATCAGGCTTGATTGGGGTGACTATTGGAATCTCCCACCGGGCATGGTCTATGGGTTGTAGGACCCCTTGCTTGACGAGCTTGTCAATTTGCTCATCAATTTTTGGTTTCAGTGCGAAAAGTACCCGCCTTGGTTTTAGGCATTTCAGGGGAACATTTGGGTCTAGGCTGAAGGATATAGGGGGCCCTCAGTACTTGCCTAGGGTGCTGTCAAACACTTCTTGGAAGTCCTGGGCCAGTTGCTGCTCCCAGTCGGCTTCGGCGATGTGGTCGATGCCCGTGACTGCGATGCCGAGCAGTGTGAACCATTGAAGTCCCAGCAGGCTGGGTCGGTCTCGATCGATGATGGTTAGGGGAAGTTTTTCAGTGTGCCTTTTATATGTTACTGTGAACTGTCCTGTTCCGACTACAGGGATGCGGTTTCTCTGGTAGTCTTTGAGGATTAGTCTCTGGTTTTCTAGTCCCCTTCTCTAGATGGTAGGCACCAAGCATTTAATTTCTTGCCAGGCTACCATTGAGAGGTAGGACCCGGAGTCCACCTCCATTTTACAGGGTTCACCTTCGATGCCTACCTCCACGTAGACCTTTCGGGCATCGGTGGTTGTTGCGTGGCCAATGATGACCGTCTGATGTGTCTCTTCTCTCTACCGGGTCTTGCCACCTCGTTGGGTTTGTCCATTCTGGTCCCAACGGTTGTCGGCTGGGCGGTCTCTGGTCCTGGGTGGTGTGCTCTCTTGTCTCCGCTCATTCGGGTCCCATCGTCTGGGACTGTAGGTTTTCTTGAGGCGGCAGACGCGGGCAATGTGGCCCTTTTTGTCACAGTGCCGGCAGACTGAGTCGAAGAACTGGCATTCGGATCTGGGGTGGTCGCCTCCACAACCGGCACACGCGGTCCTTGACTTATGACTCTGCCGGCTGCGCTGGTCACGGCCTGCCTGGAGACAGTGAATTTCTTCCTCCTCGTCTAAAGTGCCTGAGGTGGAGTGGAGTTCGCCATGTTGGGTGGCAGTTTCAGGTTGGGCCTTGGCTGACCTTGCAGGGTGGTTGTTTGCTGTGCGGTCCCCGGCGTTCGTTCTCCGCATGCGGTCTGCTGATTGTCGGGTGGCTTCGGCTGCGGTGGCTTCGGTGATGGCATCAGCGAGGGTATGTTGCCCTTGGACTTTGGAGAACGGAGTCCCAAAGGCCGAGCATGACTCGGTCCCACAGGGCCTCGTTCATATTGGAGAACTCGCATAGTCCTCCAAGGCGCCGCAGCTCTGCGACGAAGTCACTGAAGCTTTCGCCCGACCGCTGGTCCCGCCGATAAAATTCATGTCGTCAGATGAGGATGGGCACGGCTGGAGCGTAGTGTCGCCAGAGTAATGGCTCGAGGTCATCCCAGTCCATCGCGGTAACGTCGGCGGGTTTTGCTAGTGCTTTTGCCATCTTAAACACTGTGGGCCCGCAGTGCGTTAGGAAGACGGCTCGTTTCTTCGGTCCGGTGGCGCCCTTCAAGTCACTGCATTCGAGGAACATGCAGAATCTGTCCGTGTAAGATTCCCAGTCCTCGCTAGCGGGGTTGAAGGGTGCTGGCAGCGCGATGCTGACCATCTCATCGGTCTGCTGGCTTCTGTCGGACACGTGCTTCGGGGTTCAGGATCAGGATCCCACCTTTGTCGCCAGTGTCGTGTCCGTTAGGAAAGAGGCCAAGAGTCAGTGACTGTGTTCAAGCTCTTTATTGAAGTCAGGAACCGAACTGGGTCTTAGGAAAACTTTGTGGCTTTTTATTCTCAAGCTGTGGCAGCCGCAACCAATGGCACTGCTTTGAATCTCCCGCGATTCGAATCCACCAATCGTGGGAGATTCTCAGCGAGCCAATCAGCGTGGCTCGCCTAACCAATCCGGTCGCCCCGCGCTTTGGCCAATCAAAGCGCAGGGATTTCAAGAATTCAAATTGAGGTACAGAACAGTGAGCACAATCAACCAATGGAAAAGCTTACCTTCAGAATCCCTGGGTGCTCACTCACTGGAGGCTTTCAAGAAGATACTGGACAACCATTTATCTGAAATGGCATTGGGTCCCTTACTTGAGCAGATGGTTAGACTAGAAAACCTCCAAGATCCCTTCCAACTCTGTTACTCTGTGTTTTATATTCTATTCGTTACTTAAGATGGCTATTTTAAAGTGTATATCCCTTTCTCAAAGCTGCTCTCCTTGTGTCCAGCAGGTGTAGAGAATCAGAGAGATGGGAAAAATAGATAAGAATGGTTACATAATTAAGGAAGGCTGAAATGTTCCTCAAGAAATGTAGAAAGCAAGATAATACACAGAAGCAACTCAGGCAGAATGCTCCTTGATTTACTAGGGTCTAAGAGGGAAAGCAAATAATGCTGAATCAGGCTATCTTGTTACAGCCTATCTTGATTTTAAATGTGGCCCTAATCTTTCTGTAGAGTCTGTTTCCTCATCTGATCTACATATTCAGCCCTACCTGTAACATTCATTTCTTAGGGAACATTGTTAAGAAAAATTCAGAGCATCAAATTCAGAGCATCCTAGAGAAATTGAATTATATGAATTTCTGCCAGCCAGAATTCATGGCCTTGGTTGGGTCCTGATTGAGATAGGATATTTTTTTTAAGTGCATCAAAGAAAAATGTTTATTAAAAAAGCAGAATGATTTTCATTTATGGGCAGTTTATGTTAGTGGTTACATAAGGAATTATCAATGCAAAAACTTTCCTGTGTGGTAAATATAAAGAGATATTAAACTTTCTAATCATTTAAAATATTTGCACAGGAATAAAAATAAATTCTTTACTATTAAAGATAGAGAAGGTGGTTGCTGTTTTGCAGAACACTGGTTTGTGATTCATAGAGATGGATGATGGATGATATAGATTCTTCATTTTATGTGTTAGAACTATGGAAATGTTGTATGTTATTTTATGCATTCAATGGTCTTACTTTATTATACTTTACTATACCACTAAAATGGTATTTTACTGAGATTGACTTCAGATTTGCAACTCCCTCTTAAACTATCATTGCAATTCTTACTCTGTAAGAGCTTTTATCTGCCATTGCTTATCAATTTAAGTAGCCTGCTGGTTGTTTTTCTTTAATTTCCCACTTGAGAACCTTCTCCACGATCACATTGCTCATTACTTCAGAAAATGTATTGTACTTCAATCCCAGAATAATAATTATAAAAAAGACTTATCACCTAGAGTTTGTAATAGAAACCATTTCATTTTATGAAATACTCTTCAAGGGTGTTGTTTTTTTGCATGATCTTAATGGATGCACAAGTTTCCTCTTTTCTTTAAAGAGATAAGAAAATAAAGATGTTAAGATATTGTTATGAGTAAAAATTGGGTTAATACACCTGAGAATATAAAGAGCCAAACTGAAGCCATTTTGTGTTCGCAATCTGAACTTTTAAAGCTCAGAACAGTTATGAAATGTGTTTTTGCTGGACAATTATACCAGCTTGCAAAGCTATGTACTTGGCATAAGTTAGAGGTATGTGCTGGGGCACTCTGACATTATAAATCACATTAAGAGATATTAATGGTTTTCTTATAATCTTCTGATATTTGAATAACATGAAATCTGACTATAATGAGAATGTTGGAAGTTGTCCATGAAAGGTTGGAACCTTTTATGAAAATGTATAACATCCATATATGGGAAACTGGAAGTGTTATGTAACCATGTGATTTGATAAACTTACATAAGCTGTATTCACTAAATGGGAGTATCTCCTTCCTCCTAGAAAATGTTTTTTTTTTCTGGAGTAGAGGGGTCCATACTGCAGTATTTTCTCCAATAAAGCATCCTATGAATCAGATTATCAAAAGTCTGTTGATTCATTTTTATGTACTTCTCACAGATATTTAGGACAATTAAGACCTGGGAAATTTTTTTTAGTTACAGAGTTCTCACTAACATCCTACAAAACATGTTAATCTGTAGTTTAGAAATTACTAAAAAGCAGAGCACTTCACATGAAGACTGATGTGACAAAGTGGATTACTTAAAACATCAAAAATGATGGAAGTTAACGGAAATAACAAATGGGTCCTGTTATACATTTAAGAATACTTGATATATGAATATGACTCAGCTCTTATACTGTGCTTATATTGCACAGGGAAATTGGAACATCAGCTTAGACAAGAAGCCAAAAGTGACATACATGCAAGCAGATCATCATTCTGAACACTCTGAGTACAATTTGTTTCTTTCTGTTCTTCAGATGAAAGCCTCTTCAGCTGGGGAATAGCATAGATTAGAAATAAACTTTTTATCATTGTGACGTAGATGACAGATTCTAATGGATTCATTGTCTAAAAATATAATTGTAATCAAAGTTTATATAGCTGGTATGCCGGTATGAAAAGTGATTGGCAACAATTCTCTTCAAAAAGAATGTTTTCATTAATTAGCAAGAGGGGCTACTTTTTATAATAAAACTGTGTGTGTGTGTTTGTAATGATGGAAGGAGGATTTTCACTAATTAGCCAGACCACATTCACTTGCCTTAAGATGAATTTTCTGAGCTGTCTTAATTTTTTGACTTTCTTAAACAAATAAAGACACACATTTTTTTGCTAACTGTAACCAAGTTCATGTGTTGATTATTAAACAAATAATTGTCATAAATGTATCACTGGAATCAGGGGTGGGATTCAATTTTTTAAACAACTGGTTCTGTGGGCATGGCTTATTTGGTGGGTGTGGCTTGGTGGTCATGTGACTGACTGGGTGTGGCTAACTCAACATCACTCACATTGAGGCATGCATCTCCTCGCCTGGCCTCTCATGACAGTGGAGATGTTGCAACAGTCATAAGTGTGAAAAACGGTCATAACTCACTTTTTTCAGTGCCATTGTAACTTTGAATGGGTACTCCACACAAGCAAAGTACCAGCAAAGGAGGAAAAAAAAAAACTCCAGAGAAGTTCCTGAGACAGGAAATCTAGTCCTGCCAAGAATGGAATAAGAGTTAACGGAGAAGCATTTTCTGTAAGCAACACCAAAATGTTTCCTTCCTGCCTTCCTTACAGGATTAGACCAGTAATTTCTTCTAACAACCGGTTCTTTGAACCGCTTAGATTGTTAACAACTGGTTCTAGCAAATAGGTGCGAATTGGTGGAATCCCACCCCTTACTGGAACTATGTTTTAGAATCTAGACAATAAGTGTGAAGAACTGGATCCCATGCTTGTTCAGGATGTGTTACCCCAATTATATTTACATACTTACCTGGGAAGAGATAATGTCAGATGCAAGCAACCAGATTCATATGTGAAAGGTTCAAGTTGACTACTTTATTATTTTTTACCTATAACACAAGATTCTCTGCAGACTATTTGTCTTCTCTTGGGAATAAGCAGATAAGAGCCTATGGAATTTGAGAGGAGGGGGTGTCAATCATAAGCCTCTTGCAGTGTCCTGTTTCTGTCCACAAGCACAACACACACAGGGTTGTTAAGGATTTTATTAGCAGTCCAAATCTTTAATGTTATTCCTAGGGATGGGATTCACATTTTTTAACAACCGGTTCTGTGGGCATGGCTTAGTTGGTGGCATGGCTTGGTGGTCATGTGACTGGCTGGGTGTGGCCAACTCAATATCACTCACATCAAGGCACGCATCTCCTCACCTGGCCTCTCATGACTGTGGGGATGCTGCAACAGTCGTAAGTGTGAAAAATGGTCATGTCACTTTTTTCAGTGCCATTGTAACTTTGAATGGTCACTCCACACAAGCAAATTATCAGCAAAGGAGGGGGGAAAAGCTCCAGAGATGTTCCTGAGACAGGAAGTCTAGTCTTTCCAAGAATGGAATAAGGGTTAACGGAGAGGCAGTTTCTGTAAGCAACCCCAGAATGTTTCCTTCCTGCCTTCCTTACAGGATTAGCCCAGTAATTTCTTCTAACAACTGGTTCTCCGAACTGCTTAGAATGTTAACAACCGGTTCTAGCGAATGTATATACCTGTAGAATCCCACCTCTGGTTATTCCCCAGATTTCCTGCTTATATCCAGTGCAAAACCCTTTTGAGTACAGCACTGCTTAGTCTAGGCACATGATTACTGAGTTCAGTAGGAATCCAAGCCCAATCTAAAATCTACATTTGCTAACTATTCAAGGTAGGTGTCCAAGAAACATGTTGGAGGTCCAGGTATACAGTTGAACACAGCACCAGTCCAGGAAACCAAAGTTACAAAGGTGAAGTCTAAGTATATATCAAGAACTGTGGTGGCACAGTGCTTAGAATGCAGTAGTGCAGGTTAATTCTGTTGACTACCAACTGCCAACAGTTTGGCAGTTCGATCCTGACTGGCTCAAAATTGACTAAGACTTTCATCCCTCTGAGGTTGATAAAATGAGGACTGTTGGGAGCAATATGTTGACTCTGTAAACTGTTTAGAGAGGGCTGTAAGCACTGTGAAGCAGTATATAAGTCTTAGTGTTATTGCTATAAGCATTTCTGGAGAATGAGTGGTTGTTTCCATCAAGCCCCTGCTTCACTCACAAGAGTTGAGTAGATAGGTCAATAAGAAGTAAATAGGTGCTCACTGGTGTATATTATTAGGAGGGGTGAAGCTACCTTCTCATGAGTAGTTGTAGGAGTTGATCAGGCTAAACTTGAGGGAGGGGTCAAATGCATCATAAGTCATGAGTCCCTGTGCATCCGCAAGAGATCTGAGTCTAGCCCACCTTGAACGTCTTTCTTAACACCCACTCATTTCCCGACCATTAGTAGCTCAGATTCTTGTACAGAGCTTAAGCTTGCAATAAATCTTTGTGGACATTGTGAACTGCCTGAATCTCCTGATTTCCCTGAAGGCTTAACTCCCCTTTATTGCTCCAACTTTCCCCAAAAAGTCCCACCATTGACTGCAAGTCCAGGAACTAAAGCTTTCAACATGCACCTCCAATAGTTCCTGGCTGCAACTAGTCCAGAGGAACAGCATAATTCTGAGAGCAGCCATAGTTCAGGGAATTTGGTTCCAAGGAGTCCTCATTACAGGAAGAATTCACTGGGACTGCAACATAACCCAGAGCACAATAGAATACTTTATCGGCCAAGCATGATTGGACACACAAGGAATTTGTCTTGGTGTAAATACTCTCAGTATACATAAAAGAAAAGATACATTCATCAGGAGTTGAGAATCATAAGGTACGACACTTAATGATAGTCATAGGGTGCAATGAGCAACCAATCATACTAGGAAATAGACAATATAAATTGTAAGTATACAAGCGACAAAGTTGCAGTCATACAGTCACAAATGGGAAGGGATGGGTGATAAAGAGTGATGACAAGATTAACAGTGATAGTAGTGCAGACTTTGTAATAATTGAACAGGGTTGAGGGAATTATTTGTTTAGCAGAGTGATGGCTTTCAGGGAAAAACTGTTCTTGTGTCTAGTTGTTCTGATGTGCAGTGCTCTATAGCGTCGTTTTGAGGGAAGGAGTTGAAACAGTTTGTGTCTGGGATGTGAGGGGTCTGTAAATATTTTCACAGCCTTCTTTTTGACTCGTGCAGTATACAGGTCCTCGATTGAAGGCAGGTTGAAAGCAACTGTGTGGCTGCGAACTTGCACATAACCAGGCCAGGCAAATAAGGCAAGCAGAGCAAGGCAAACAGAACAAGGCAAGCAAAGTAAGCAGATGTGGGTAACAGCACATGAGACTGGAAAAGGCAATGGTTGTTCCTGGCAAGTGCCCCTCTTGACAGCATCAATCACATTTCCCAGGTGAACCTGGTGAAGAGGGGCGGGGTGCCTTCCTCCCAAGTTGGGTTGCTCTGCACTGATGCCGCCTCCTCCCCCTTCTCCATGCTCGGGCATCAGGGGGGAGATAATTGGTCATCACTGAAGCTCCATCACTCCTCTGCTTCGCTGCCTGCCCTTTGCTTGGTCATCCTGTGTCCTCTCTCCTTCACTGGCAACTCTTCCCAAGCCAGAGGGACTTGGGATTGTTTTTTTTCCTAATCTTCCAGTCATTCCTCCATCAGTCCTAGCTCTGTCTCCTCCTCCTCCTCAGACCTGAGCTCTGACAGGGCCATGATAGCCTCTATTCTGCTCTGCACATCCATGGATCTAGTGGAGAAGGCAATTCCACCACATCTCCACTGACCGGCTACAGCTGCAGTTCCAACTGGGTCTCTGAACTCTCCCACTGCAGCTGTCTCTCTCCTTTTTTCCTTAACAGCTAGGTATTTATCCAGTTGCTCCTCCAGCAACCCTTGCAATGTATATAGTACCTGGCCTCTCCACTCCTGAGCTCTGACTGGAAGCGGAAGTTTCTCAGAAACTTCCTGGCATTCCCTCTCCAAAGCCTTATTAGCACATTAAAAAAAAAAACACAGAGAAAATGCAGATAATTTAGAATTTTTCCAACAAATAAATAATTGTTTTGCACATACACCAGAATTGCATATTTCACTTGCTAAACGCCTTTCTTCCAGAAAGATAAGAGAGAGGTGAGAAGAAGGATGTCTGCACAATAAGAACTGAAAGAAAGTGGAAAGTTGAAATTAAAAATAACAATAACAATAGTGTAGGGTAGGAACATGCTTTCTTCTATGCAAGAAAAGGAAATGATAGGTCCATTGGCTCGAGTCCTTGACAAATGGAATATTTTCCGAAATGGAAATCAGTTATCATAAAGTAAGAAAATCTTGGCCTAAACATAGCTTGACTTGGTTTTATTCCTCTTATATTAATAAGTTAGTTTCAATTTAATAAGTTTGCTTCAAGAGAAATTTTTGCACTTTAAGTTATGTAATAATATAATTTGCCCAAAGCCCCTTTTAATGCTAATCATTTTGTGTTTGTCCTTTGACATGTTAATTTCCCTAATACAACTTTTTAAATGAAAATTTATTGGATACAAGCAATCTTTACATTTATAGGAATTTCACTACCATTGTTTGTTTCAGGTTTTTCTCCCTCTTTTTTCTTTGGGAAAAGTGATCATCAGGCCTCATGAGATGTTCATATCTGTGTTCCAGTAAGTTCAATAGGAGAAAATATTCCAACTCATTCCCAGTAAAACTTGCTCTTAAATAAGAAAAGAGATTTGTGGGAATTAAAGCCTAGAGTAAAAAAAAAAAAAGAATTATACTCTTCATGTTTTGTCACCTTTCAAGATGAGTTCTGGGCTATAGTCATATTTTCAGATAAATTAAGAGAAAATTAGGCTATCAGTTGCTATTGTTCTTGATGGCTATTGCAGTATCTGCCATCCCGCATCAGATGGGCGCCTCATGAGAGGGAGCGAAGGAGGAAGAAACGACAAGAGATGAGGTTTCTCGGGATGAGCGCGCCCCAAATGCCTCGGCACACGCTCTTTTATTATGCCTTTTCACAGGGGGGTGAAATTTTTCAAAGCCCAAGGTAAACAGGATATACATGAGTTATAATAGTTTAGGTCAGCAGGATACACATGATTTATAATAGCTCAGGTCAGTTAAGATACCAGGTTAACAGGATGTGTATGATTTATAACAGTCCAGGTCAGTTAGAATACCAGGTTAACAGGATGTGTGTGATTTACAATTGTCCAAGTCAGCTAGGATATCATTCTGTATTGACAGATGCTTAACTCCCCGTTTCTTATGCATGCCTGGCAAAGATCACTGAAGAGACAGGAGTCTAATGTTTACACGAGAATGATACATTGTTACAATGCTTGAATGATACATAGTTGCACTGATACATAGTTGAAATCACATGAATGATACATAGTTACAACATCTCCTCTGTTTTTATTATTTTATGACGAGTCTTCTTCCTTGTCCAAGAAGACAGGAACTATTTTTCTGAAATGTTCTCCGTCCCCGTCATCTAGGCAGGCGTGCGACCCGTCAGCGTCAGGGTTGTCCAAGGAGCGGTAACTCAGCAATGACATTTCTTCATCCGGTGTTAAAGACATAACATGAGCTTGCAATAACACATTAACATCAGCAGTTATGGAAGATAATTGATTTTTCAAAAATTGCAATATTCTATTAAAACAACAAGGTCCTATAATACATATCAATATAATGATTATTAATGGTCCTGCCAATGCAGTTAAAAAGGTTGTAAGCCATGGTGAAATAGAAAACGAACCTTGATACCAATTATACATGTTTAACCTTTCTTTTTCTCTATCTTTTAAGCGTTTTTCTAATTCATTCATAGAATCCAACACGACCCCCCTGCTATCAGCATAAAAACAACATTCTTCTTTAAGCGCAGCACACAATCCCCCTTGTTTTAAAAATAACAGATCTAAACCTCTACGATTTTGCAAGACTACTTCCGAGAGGGACGTCAAGGAGTTTTGCAAAGCTACAATTGATTTTTCAATTCGTAATAAATCATCATCAATGGCTGAACCCAGAGCCATTGATAATTCTTTTGTCAGAAACAGCTAGTCCTGCAATGCCCGTGGCTGCGCCCGTGGCGCCCAGAGCAAGCAGTAGACCTAAAGTGAGAGTACTAATAATTTCCTGTTTTGCTCTGAGGGGGTATTCCATGGGTGCCTGTAGGGATATAAAATCATCAGAGTTATACACATTAATTTTTGGTACAAGCCATACTTGAATACAAAATGATTTGGATTTAACAAGTTCATCCCCATGGACACATGCTGTGAGACCGGTGTTACAAGCCCAGACAGAATTTTTGCCAGGGATAAAATACATTCCTTTTAGGCGTGATGTTAAATTTCCTCCTGAAGAGGTGTAGACTGGAGCATATCCCCCAACGGTGTGGTAGCGGCCAAGGCGATGCTTAGAAAGATATAATCGACAATGATAGCCGTTAGAAACATTATGACAATATTGTGAGTAATTAGATGGAATATTTCCCAAACAACAACCAACCCCAGTGATGGAAGAAACAGTAATAGTGGAGTTCCTCCAACGGCAACGTTCATCTGATGTGGAATTAACACTGGGTTCTTGGGAAGCGATGGCTTCATAAAAAGGTGGAGAGGCAGAAACACAAAGCCAACATGTGGAGGCAATTGATGAGTTTGAGGATTTCAACAAGGCATAGGAAGCTTTGATCAATGGAATCAATGGGTTAACTTCCTGTGTTATGGGTTGCAAGAAAGGGGATTTAATAACCTTTTCATGTGGTCCCACCGGGTCAGAGCGAGGGAGTTCAATGTGACGTTGAATGTAAAAAATATTTCCATAATGTTCTCCTGGCCAAGCTATTTTTAAGCGAGCACCCCATTTCAAGCCAGTGTCCCATAGAGTACTTTTCTTGCCTTTGTCTGTGAACCTTATGGTTACCGGGTTGCATTTGGGCAATTTTTTCCCACCACATGGAATATTCCATGTGGTGCGAGTGGCAGTAATGAGATCAACCTTAGTGCCCGGATCCCAATAAATGTGTCCAGTTGAAACACACGACCAGTCTTTGCAAAAGTAATCTGACAACCCCCCGCAGTCAAGAAGTCGTTGGGCAGGGGACTGAGTGTCGGAAACGGGCTGTCCGGGGCATACATAAAACCTATGTTCATTCACAAATCTATGATTAGGCTCCGTTGGATGAGAAGGTGAATTGTAAGCGGTGGAGCCAACAAGCATCTCTGCCAAATCGAATTGAAGCGGTGGGTAAAAGTCTTCTATGCGAGAAAAATTGGTTGTGAAGTTTAAACGAACGCCTTGAAAGTCAGTTATAGTCCAAGTAATATTGTATCTTCTATGAGGCTTCTGCGGATCGTCATGGGCAGTTCTTTTGAAGCGTCGTTTGTTGACAGGATCAGAGTTCGGGTATATAAAAGCATGACAAGTAAGAGAAAGGTCTATGGATAAGTTAGTTGTGGAACATTTACGATATGAGGAGGGAATACAATTAGTAGAAAAAGGATAATAATTACAATAATGACAATGAAAATTAATTTGATCATTCATCAAGGACGTTAATTGGGGTGGGGAAACCCATGATGCAATATAAGGACATTTAGGTCCCCCTATGTTTAGATTGAAAAGAGGAAAAGATTTTAAGGTTCCTTTCCATAGGAAGAGTAAAGGAGAAACAAAAGAGCGAGTGGTAGAGTGTTCTGTAAACAAAACAGAAGTGACAGAGTGAAAGCTACGGGTAGCATTTTCATGACATACCCACATGGAACAAGTATAATAGCCTTCTGTTAATGAAATGATTTGAACACGAATAGTCTTTTGACAGGAAGCATAGGTTTTGTTGAAGTAAGGTAGAAATTGCAAAGAAGATATAGGTAAGAATATCAGGAAAGATTTTTAAGATACAGATGTAGCAGAGGAATTCCCATGATAAGGTCTTACTGCCCGACCAGGGATCCAGAGAGTGGTTTTGTCTGGCAGTAAGATCGCAGCGTATCCTCATCCCCAAGTGAGAAGCTCAGCGGGACCCTGCCAGGCAGGATCTGGCAATCTGCGATAATATACCAGAGGTCTGTTAGGAGGGGGTGAGGGGGAGGAAAAGTGACGAGAAGCAGCAGAAGTGGGAGGAATGCCAGTCAGATTGAGAAAGTTTAAAGACAAAGGTTAAGAGAATTTTGCAATGCTGGGAGGTTCAGGGGTTTTTCCCGCAATGAATACCAATTAAGAGCACGTTTCAGAGATAAGTGAGCTCATTACACAATAGCCTAATAACCTGCCCCTGGCTGTTGCAGCGAATCCCAAACTTGTGGATTACATCCCATCTGTTACAGAAGTCCTGAAAAGCAGAACTTGTGTAGGCAGATCCATTGTCTTTTTTGATTTCTTTTGGACGTCCCAGCGAGGCAAAGGTACGAATTGAATAATTGATGACATGTTTTACAGTTTCTCCCCTTTGAGGAGTAGCCAGGATAAACCCTGAATATGTATCTATTGAAACGTGCAAATATTTCCAAGGGGCAAAAGGTGGATACTAAGTTACATCCATTTGCCAAATTTCACAAGCTTTTAATCCTCTAGGATTTTACTCCTATGGGAATGGAATGTAGCAGCTTCTGCCTGAGTTAGAGAAAATTAAAAAGTTATCATAACTTGGCAGGGGAGATTCAAACACACTCCCTGCTTCTATTTTTTGATGGACTTTTAAAGCCTCCATAATTTTCCTCCAAGTGACCAAAAAGCCAATAGGTGCACGAGGAGGACAATGGAGATGTTCACCAATTTTTTGCCAATTGGAAATTTTTAAGGACCCTCTCTCTGGATAATTGGGGCAATGTTGCCACACATAAGCCAATAATGTAGAATAGGTTTCTTTTTTATAGGAGAGCCCTTTAAATTAGCAGATTATTTAGAAGAAGCGACTAGCTCTCTCAATTCCTTCTGCTGTTGAGAAAAGCCTCTACCCATACTTACTAAAGTCGAGACCGTCTTTCAGATCCGATGATGTGCAATTCGCTCAGGCGCCTGGCGATGCACAGCTCCCACCGAGCTGATAAGATATGGGCACGCCGCTGAGTATCCCCCTTAGGGAATCACGTCAGGGTCACCATAATGCAGTATCTGCCATCCCGCATCAGATGGGCGCCTCATGAGAGAGAGCGAAGGAGGAAGAAACGACAAGAGATGAGGTTTCTCGGGATGAGCGCGCCCCGAATGCCTCGGCACACGCTCTTTTATTATGCCTTTTCACAGGGGGGTGAAATTTTTCAAAGCCCAAGGTAAACAGGATATACATGAGTTATAATAGTTTAGGTCAGCAGGATACACATGATTTATAATAGCTCAGGTCAGTTAAGATACCAGGTTAACAGGATGTGTGTGATTTACAATTGTCCAAGTCAGCTAGGATATCATTCTGTATTGACAGATGCTTAACTCCCCGTTTCTTATGCATGCCTGGCAAAGATCACTGAAGAGACAGGAGTCTAATGTTTACACGAGAATGATACATTGTTACAATGCTTGAATGATACATAGTTGCACTGATACATAGTTGCAATCACATGAATGATACATAGTTACAACAGGCTATATAGAGTATCTCCTCAAATACAGGAATTATGCCTTAAATACCATCTGTTGAGGAATGACAATCCCTCCCATTCAGTTTTCCGCTGTTTCCAAAATGTACCTGGTTGCTATTGAATGTTGGATGACAGAGGCTCTTGGTCTGATCCAGCATTAAGCCTCTTATTTGGCAGCTCACATGCTTGGCCAGCCTGATAAAACACCCTTGGGTCAAGAAGAAGAAACTAGAAAAACTCCATAATAAATCACTTGTTTTGGGTGAAAACAAGGATTCTGGTAATGGAGCACATTATAGAAACAGAAAGATTAATAATAACTTGAAAGAAGATATGAATATCAAAGATAAACAATTCTGGCATAAACTGGCCATGGTGGTCCCAATGGTTATCAGCATATTGTGTGCCAAAAAATCTTGGGCTACTCTTAGAAAATCAGCACAGTGACAAAAGCTTCCATTTGTTAAATACAAAAGGCCACACTGCACATGCCCTATGCCAATACATTATGGCATCCTAGGTTCTTGGGAAATGCTATGAAGACCAACACCAGCTAAAGAACTGGCAGCTGTGATTTCACATTATTGTGATAATAATACAAGAAGCTTTTCCAAGAGACTCTGTAAGGTTTCAGATGGTTCTTTAATTATACAAATGGATGTTGTGGTGCAAACTGAACTGCTGGTGGCTTGTGGAAAAGTGACCCTATATTTTGGCACAAACAATAGCTGCTGCTACTGTGAGTTTTCAGTTGCAGATAGATTATTTGGCACTCTTGAGACTCATCATTAGGGTGACAATCATTCACGGCATCTCCACTAAAATTAATCCTTCTCTCAACACTAATTTTCTTTCTTCGTGAGAGCCTTTGACACAGATGCTATTTCAAGCTGTTTGAAAAATTGGGCTTATATCCATGGATTGCTGTGACTCAACACTAAAACTGCTTCAGTTCTTTAAAGGAAAGGTGACCTCCGACCAGTGGAATCCATCCTGCCTCATCACAGTGATTATGTTAAAAATGCTTTTTGACAGTGACATCACTAGCTAGTTCCAAATCTCCTTCATAAACTATGGGGGAAATTGTCCTTAAATATATAAAAATGGCAGTCTTTATGTTACCCACTCATGTAAAATGTAATGCTTCTGTGAGTGTGAAGGAGGAAAGGGGAAATTTCCTTTCCCCTTTCCTCCTTCACACTCACAGAAGCATTACATTTTACATGAATGGGTAACACAAAGACTGCCATTTTTATTTATTTAAGGACATATTTTTCCTTTCCCCTTTCCTTTCTCCTCTCCTCTCCTCTCATCATAGCAGAAATGCTTATGGATAGTGTACAGCAGTGGTCACCAACCAGTGGGCCAGGGACCACTGGTGGACCACAAGAAAATTTGGGTGGTCTGCAGAGAAATGCCCCCCCCCCCGAGCAATTAATCCAGGCTGCGAAGGAACACAAGGCTGTGCCACCCACATGGCCCACAGGAACACAAGGCTTGCATCACTTGCATTGCAAACAGCATGAGGTAGTGAGGGTAGGGGGAAAGGGCAGAGGGGGGGGGACTCGCCTCACTTGCCCCACATGCCTGGCTTGGCCACCAGGCTGCTTACTTCCATTTATTCTTCTGCTGCTGCTTTTGCCTGCACACAAGGAAAGCAGCAAAAGTCTTTCTTTCTCTGCCCCAAATTCGGCCAGGAATGAGTCTTTGGGACTCTGCAAGGCCTCCTGCTCCAAGAGGCTGTGCTGGCAAAGGCTCACTATTGGCAAAGACTCATTTCTGGCAAAGTTTGGGGGAGAGAAAGCTTCTTGCTGCTGCTTCTGCTGCTTTCCTTGCATGAAGCCAAAAGTCTCTCCTCTCTTTCTCTCTCCCTCTCCCTGAGAATGGAGCTGGAGACGGTATCCTGCAATTTCAAATAAAGAACGATTGATCAGTAGAAAAACAGGGTGGGGGATTTTCCTGCAGACTTTTTGGGGATTTTCTCAGGGTCTCTGCTGCTTTCTGCAGAGACTCTGGGAAAACGTCAGCAAGCCACTCTCAGTCAAAATTCATATTAGTGGTACACGGGATTTAAAATTATGAGTTTGGTGATCCCTGAGGTCCAAAATGTTGGCAACCCCTGGTATACAGGATTCTTTTAATTAACTTAGTTGTGAAGCAACTGAAAAACAGGTAGAGGTGTCTTGATCCTTATTATAAGCAGTCTGAAATCTCCTAAGTTTCTTATCTTGGTTTACTTCATTGGATGACACTGTGAGATGGCTGATCTCACATCTTGATGGATGAGATGGCCTACAATGCAGGAAAACATCTCTGGCCTATACTAGACCAACACAGTGGAAGAAAAGATTAAAGCTGTCTTCAGTAAGATGTAATACAATTTCATCTTAAAGAAGATGTTGGTGTTCTCTATAACCTGATTTGTGTTTTTTTTCAGACAGGAAAATTGCAGGACCACGGAGAGATAATATATGACATAAAACAAAGGAATGCAATCCAGAAAGCCAACCAAAGAAATTTTTTAAAAAGGTCAAAGTTTGATGAGAATGAAGTAGAAAAGAGAAATGTCTCTAGAAATGACTGTTTTCAACATTGTATTATGAAGAAAAGCCATTAAGTCTGATAGGAAAAATATGATAAAAGCATCAAGGAAGAGTCATGAGGTCTGCATATCTCTAATGAAATATTTTTTCTAGAATGTGACTAATTCCACAATTCTCATCCCCCCCCAAAAGACCCCTAAGTGTGCTCAGAAATTTAAGAAATTCATGTCAGATAAATATTTTTTCCTAACAATTATTTTTTGCTGTGCTGCTCTTTTTATCTAATTGAAACACATTTGTTGATCATCTTGGTTTGATAATAATTAAGTAATGATCCCTTATAAATTCCTTATAAAAAGAAGGACTATATGGCTTTCCTTTAATTTGTAGTAACTGAAAAAAAAATATGGTAAATGCATTTTAGGAAAGGAAAGGAGTGTACATTTGCTATCAGCTAAACCGTTTCCTTCAAGTTTCTCACTCTCACTCACCTCTTCACCCACTAAACCCAAATATTAAAGTCTTGTGTATCATTTTCTGTACTACACACAGTTTGCCACAAAATGCTTCCTGCTTTTCAGTCAAGCCCTTTAGTTTTACATCTGTCTTTGACTGTTAAATACAGATAGATTCAGTTTTGCAGGAAGACAGGCTGATTTAAGATAGGTGATTACAAAAGAAGCTTGAAGCTAGTGGTTCTTAGGAAGTGAATTTGACTGACTGCGACTCACTTTCTTCTTATGTTACTTTATGCCAGTCATGGGCTTTGGTAGTTAATGGAAGCTGCCATGGACAGTATCTAGAAGAGCTATATTTCCATAACTATGTCTTATTGATTGGCATGGTCTCCCCAATTGGGATGGATAAATAAAAGATCATTTTAAGGCAAGGGAGACAGGAATGCTGTGCATATTACTCTGTCAACATATGAGAGATTGACACAAAAGCTTGAAGGCTTGAATTTAAATGTATTTATATAGATTGCTTTTTTATCTTGCCTGGCATTTCTAATTCAGCCTGCATTTTCCCTAGTTCAGAATAAAACAGAACAAAGGAAACAAATTATTTACCATGCTACAGAAGTGGCCAGACTATGATTTTTATTTTAATGTTAAATTGGATCTGCTGAATTAGGGAGCAGTGGAATGAGTGAGGCAATGCCAGCAATTTAATTGACTAAAAAGTGGAGACATAGCTAGTGGAGATGGGGAAAAGTGTCACATCTTTGAATAAAAGAACAGAACCAAATAAGAGAGGTAGAAAGGTAGTAAAAAGGTAGGTGGGGAGGGAGGAAGTTTATATCTCACTCAAAACCAAATACCAACACATAAAATTGGAAGTATCCATTTATTTTATTTTAAAAACAAACCTTTTTTTGCATGTCTTTTGCTCTGTCTTCATTTCCTTTTAAATTTCATAATTTTAGGATACCCATTTTTTAATTATATTTAAACTTTTAAAAATACATTCTGCTTTTCAGTTCAAATGCTAATTGATGTGTCTATAAAAAACATTATTGTATCTGCACTTATTTGGAGGAAAAAGGATGGAATGGCCTTTATTTAAAGTGTACTTTAGGGTAGGATAGTTTAATAAGAGCCATTGTCCTACTAAAGCCTGAAATTCTATGTATGCTTAAATGAAAATGGGATTTATAAATCTATCAATAATTTTTAAATAATTCAAGAGCTGATTACATTAAGCTGAGTGGGCAATGTGTGAGAGTGGAGGTTCGTTCTCTGAGTTTGTGGGTTGGTTTCCCTACATTTCATTACCAGGCTGGGTAACATCTCCAGTGGAATTTAGGGAATGTCAGTATTGATGTTCTTCTGCTTATAAGAGTTTTGGTTGGTTAGTAGGTCTTGTGATGGGAGGGTCACATGAGGTGATGGTTCTGTGATGGGTCTAGTAATGGTTCTTATGCCATCTTATGCCAGGTGTGGTCAGTAGAGGTGAGGATTTGGTGATAGGTCTTCTGAGTGGTCAGATGTGGGTTACATCAAAAATGGAACTTGTTCAAAAGCAAAGCAGTTGATGTTTTTAGAAAAAAAGAAAGAGATGTGGCCAGTTCTCCCAGTGTTCAGACAGTTTTGTGTGTGTGTGTGTGTGTGTGTGTGCTGTTTTTTTGTCAGATCACTTTAAAAGCCTGTTTTGACCAAGCCTTCATTAAAGAAAAGGACTCCTTGGAAGTTGACATAATTCTAATAATCTATCCCACTGTTGAACTGCTCTTTCACTTACAAACTTTTTTTTCCTAATTGTTGTGAATTAATAAAAGTGTTTGAATAAAGTTGTTGAAACCTTAAAGCAAAGTAGCGATATCGGATTGGTCTGTTCAGGAGAATCTGATTGGCTATTAACGAGCCTTTCTCATTGGTTAAAAAAAGCTAGCGTTCCTGTGTTTTCATTGGCTAAATACCCAAGAGCTTGCCTATATAAAGGGGGCTATTGAGGCCGTTTACAGAGCTGTTGCACCATGTTAAATAAAGAGTTGAAGTTCACTGTTCGTCGACTCGTCTCCACTTCTTGCGCCACGCACCGAACATAACACTAATGCTTAGCTGAAATTGGATTTCTTGTGTTCAGAACATGTTTCATGTACACCAAGACAGTAACAAACACATCTTTTTGCTACGTGGCAGTCCTTTAGGTAGCTGGAAATATCTCCCCTCAATTGTCTTTCCTCAAGGCTAAACATGCACTGTTCCCTCAATCTCTGTTTGTATTCTAGGAACAGGTCTTGATTTTCTTTTGTGCCACATTCTTTTATAGATTTGAAGAGTGCAATGGTATTTTTAATCTTTTTTTTAAAAAAAGCTAAGGAATCTCAGTTCCTTCTGAATTGAGCTGAGAAAGAGTCACTGGCCCAATGCCTAATGGAAGATTAAAACTCACAATTTCCTGATTTCTAGATCAGCAGATTTGCTAGCATACCAAAATGATTCCAATTGTGATTAAAATCCTTCTGTAGATTGAAAATGGAGGAGGCAGGAAAGAGAATTTAGTGTGGAATTTCTATAAGCACCATTATTTCTTAATACTTCATTCATTCCAGTTTGGTAGTTTTGAAGAGGTTGCTTTTGGTAATTATCATCAATTAAAAATGGGAATATCTCCTTGAGCAATTTTCAGTTGACATATTGGCAGATGCTATACAGGTTTTGGAAGCATTTGTGCAGCAGGACATGTTAATCATTGGCAAATGTGCTTTGCAGGCAGACAATTGTGGGCATCCAAAATCATCAGCTCAAAGCAGGTAAGATCCATGAATACCTCAGAAGGCAGAACACACATCATATCTAGAGCCAGGGAGCAGGAAAGCATTTTGAAATGGGGTCTTAATTAAATGCTCTAGATACAATTAAACTGAGATAGTTTAACAAAGTACTCCTAACTTCATCTGAAGCATGATATTCTTCATAGATAAAATTGCAGGTAAGGCACTGCTGATTGTCTCATAAAGAAAACACAAATCAATAGGTAAATGTGTATTGTCTCTTAACTCCTCTTGACACATGTTCATAGCATTTGGCAGATGTAAAAAAAGTAGTGGACTTGAGATCTGCTTTTTGACTTCAAAAAAGAAATAGAAAACAAAATCTCAAATTTTAATGTACATTTCAACTTAAAGAGCCATGGTGGTACAGTGATTAGAATGGAGTACTGCAGGCTAATTTTGCTGACTGCCGGCTTCCAGCAGTTCAGCAGTTTGATTCTCACCAGCTCAGGGTTAACCCATCCTTCCATCCTTCTGAGGTTGGTAAAATGAGAACCCAGATTGTGGGAGGTAATAGGATGACTCTGTAAACTGGTTAGAGGGGCTGAAGTGGTAGATAAGTCTAAGTGTTATTGCTATTGCTAATTGGAGTTATGTCAGGTGCAAGAAACCAGGAAACAAGAGAAACCAGGATTAAAAAAACCTCTATGAATTTATTTTACACTATTTATACACAAGAATCTAAACTATTAATGGCAAAGGCATATACGATTTGTGAGAAGGAGTGTCCGGGATATTATATATAGGATGTCAAGACATGAAACAATCACGTATAAAGGCAAAGAAGTCTTGATTCTCAAATAAATACCAAGAAGAGTAAGAGAACAAAGACGAGACTACAAGTTCTTAGCAGCTTACCTCAATCAGAAAATAATCGTATTTAAATGGCTAATCCCAGAGGGATGTTAGTTTTTTGGAATGAAAGAAAAATTAAAATAGACTCCATGGAAAAGGCCCAGGAATTTTATGAGCGATTGGTAGATCCAGAAGACCAGAGCAGTAAGGATGAACTGGAAGCAAACTCCCAGGAAGATCAAGGCTATCATAAGAAAGAGATGGAACTTTAGGAAGTCAAGGAAATACTCATCTACATCAGGAGAGAGAAGAAAGTAGGACACATCTTCAGGCACAAGGAGAGACCGGAGCCATTACAAGACAAAGAGCGAAGCAGAATTAATTAAATGGAAGAAGAAAAGAAACTACTATCAATTAATATAAATGGTCTAAACTCGATGATAAAAAGGAAAAGAATAATAGCTAAACTAATCAAACAAAATGCTGACATAATATGCCTACAAGAAACTCATATAAAAAAAAACAGATGAGAAATACCTAGAATGTCCGAAATTAGGGAAGCTATTTGCTGCAGCAGCAGACATGGGGAAAAAGAAAGGGATTGCAGTATATGTTAAAGAGGATTTGAAAGCAGATTTAATATGGTCAGATTCTGAGGGAAGAACTCTGGTTTTGCAGATCTGGATTAATGCCACCTCAATTCTCTTAGTGGTAATCTACGCCCCGAACGGAGATCAAAAAGAGTTTTTTAAGCATCTTTATGGAAAAATAGTAGGATTGGAAAAAAGAAATATTTGTATCATAGGAGAGTTTAATTCTATTGCTGATTATGAAAAAGACCACAGTAATGGGGGTAAGAACAAAGGGGGGGGAAAGAGAGCTTCTCAAGATATGTATGGAAATGATGAAGGAGTTAAATTTGATTGACATATGGAGAAGATTACATCCCGAGAAAAAACAATTTACATTCTATTCAAATCCTCATCAAATATGGACATGAATTGATATGGCATGGATGAATGGGGAAATAGCAAATGAGATAAAAGGGATTGAAATTTTACCTAATGAATGGGCAGATCACAATCCAATTCAGATAATATGAAAGGGTAGGGAAAAACCCAAGAAAAGATGGATATTAAATACTCAGTTAATAAGAGAAAAAGAATACACCAACAAACTCAAGGAGGAATTAAATTATTCCTTAAAGGAAAATGATCATGGAGCAACTACAAAACAAAATATTTGGGATACAATGAAGGCAGTAATAAGAGGTATAACAATCTTTTATAACGTCAAGAGGAATAAGGAAAAATACGCCCAGCAAAACAAATTACAACAAAAAATTAAGGAATTAGAAACTCAATTACAGAGTACCCCAAAGGATTCAAAATTGCAAAATCAGATAATAATAACTAAACATAAATTGAATTTAATTGAACAAGAGAGAATGATTATAGATTTGAATACAACTAGACAAACTTATTTTGAGCATGCTAATAAGCCAGGGAGATGGCTATCATATAGACTAAAAAAAAGGAAAGAAAAGAGATTGATATACCAGCTAATAGATGGAAATACAACAAGAGATAGAACGGAAAAAAGAAATTGCCCATAAGTATTTTGAAGAGTTATATAAAAAGGAAGAAGTTAATGAAAATAGAATAAGAATATTTAGATGAAGTGAAGGATAAAGCAATTGGGGAAGAAATGGAAGAATTATTAAACAAAGATATTACTTGGTTTGAATTGAAATCAGCAATAGAGAACCAGAAAAGCAATAAATCCCCGGGACCAGATGGGATTCCAGGGGAGCTGTATAAGGCAATAGCAGAACAAATAGGACCTCTTATGGTGGAAGTTTTTAATGACGTCTTATTGGCAGCCAGGATGCCGGACTCATGGAGGGGGGCATTAATTTCGCTGATCCCGAAGGGGGATTCAGATCCCTGATATATGCATAATTATAGGCCAATTTCAATGTTAAATACTGATTACAAAATATTCACTTTTATTATAGCAAGTAGACTAAAAAGAATGTTAAATGAGCATATATATGAAGATCAAAATGGATTTCTCCTGACCAGAAAAATCAGGAACAACTTAAGAATAGTACTAGATGTCTTAGAATTTTACAAAGCCCACCCTGAAAAACAAATTGCACTTATGTTTTTAGATGCAGAGAAGGCCTTCGATAATTTAAATTGACAATTTTTAATCCAAAAAATATATAATATGAATTTAGGCATCAAATTTGAAAATATTATAACAAACATTTATGATACACAACAGGCTAATATTATAATAAACGGGGAATATACCCACCCAATAAAAATAGAAAAAGGAGTCAGACAGGGTTGTCCACTCTCACCCCTTCTCTTCATATTATCATTAGAAGCATTACTAATGTGAATTAGACAGAACCCAGACATAAAAGGATTAAAGGTTAAGAAAGAAGAATATAAGTTAAGAATATATAAGCGGATGATATGATTTTTTTCATTGAGGAACCAATAGAAAGAGGACAAAAATTGATGAATGAATTAGAACAATTTGGAGCAGTAGCAGGATTTAGAATTAATAGGAAGAAAACAAAATTAATGACTAAAATTGTAACAGAAAATAGAACTAGAAGAAGGCAAGAGAGGATAGGATAAATCCATAGTAGTGATACACAGATATATGTAAGGATTAGGTATGCGTATATGGCATAAAATAAGGATAAAAAAGAGGTCTTACAAACTGTTGAAGATGAGAATGCTTTTAATTGTTTTCTATTTTTTTCCTTCTATTTTCTTCTCCCTTTCTTCTTTTTCTCTCTTTTCTTTATGTATGTGTTGTTGGTTTGTTTTAATTGTAAAATCATAAAAATTATTTAAAAAAACACATACACACACAATCCAAAACAGCAACGTACAAATACATAAGTGCTGTGCGGAGAGGAATCATCCAAAAAATCATCCAAAATCATACCATTACCAAACTCAATTCCAATGGGGAAAATAACCAGTAATGCCTTCCAAAAGGTGGGAAAGCTTAGAGTTAAGAAAAATCTCAGCAGGAAATATCATTTCAAGAATGGGAACAGCAATAGAGAAGATACTCTTCCTGGTCCCTGACAGACAACAACGTCTGAACAACAAGACCCAACGCATGTCAGGCATGTTAGATTTTATCATGTGGGCAGATGTAATTGGAGATAAATGGTCCTAAACTAACCTGGCACTGTACAACAAAGGGATCTTTGATGGCATCCAGCAGCACACTGGTAAACAATGCAACTCACAAAGTAGAAGTATTATTTGCATTTAGCAAAATACAGCCATAACTATCAGTCTGCTTCATTTTGGACCAGTGAAACTTCTGAATGGTCACCAAGAGCCATCCCATGTAGAACACATTGTAGTAAACCAAACTGGAGGCAACTAAGGTACAAGTGATCATGAGAAACCCTCCCCCCCAACTGATCCAGGAGCAGGTTCAACGTGATGCCATATAAAGACCTCTGAGCTAGGACTGCCACTTGTTATTTGATTGGGAGACTGTGAAACTCAGATCTCCATCTGTTTGATACAATGCAACTCCACCCAGAACCATAGATGGAAAGTCCCTGAACCCAGGAGGTCTCACAATCTACAGCTATTTAGACTTACAAAGCTTGAGCCCAAGATTGCTGTCCTCCATTAAGACTGTAATATTTTATGAAGAAGGAAAAAGTATTCCAGAAAAGGCTAGAGAATCTCTTCCTATTTCATCTCAGTGCTTTGAGAGATTACAGTCCACTGAAAAATTATTTTTATAATGAGAAGTTAAAAGTTGTTACTTCAAATGTCTCAGAGAGAATTGTAAGTCAAAAGTATACAATAAAAGTGAATTCAAGGGTAAAAAAAAATGGTGAAGGCAAATTGGCACTAAATAGGAGTTACACAGAATTCATGGGGCACTGGAATTTGGTCTCTTGTGGGAACATAGTGACTCCAAACAGATGGCATATTCGCCCCTGTTGTGTATGCAATATAATTAATAAAGTGTGAGCTTGGAGTAAGTGCAGGGTTCTGGCCCTGCACTTCTGATTGGCTGTTAAGCGGCCGGACCGGATTGGCCCGTTCCGGGGAATCCGATTGGCCCTTAACAGAGAGTTCTTATTGGTTATAAAAGCTAGCATTCCTAGCTTGTTATTGGTTAAACATTACAAGGTTCTTACTTGTAATGTTTAACCAACTGCTCACTTTTGACTCTGTGCTCATGCAGTATAACGAGACTTTGCCATTAGTTATAACCTGTGATGCATCGCCTTTTGGGGTGGGCGCCATTTTGAGCCATGTACTGCCTAATGGGAACGAAGCCCCTGTTGCATATTTTTCAAAGACTCTGTCAAAAACGGAGCGGAACTATGGACAAATTGATAAAGAAGCCCTCGCAATTGTCTCAGCTGTGAAAAGATTTCACGAATACGTGTATGGTAGGGTTTTTACTGTTGTGACTAACCACAAGCCTTTAATGGGGATAATAGCCGGAGATAAGCCAACTCCCTACATATTATCCCCTAGGATGACCCAATGGTCAGAATTCTTAGCTGCTTAAAGCTATCGGCTGCAATACCGCCCGGGGAAGGCCATTCCCCACACTGACGCATTAAGCCAAGCACCGCTTCCAGAGACTCTCGACGATCTGGCACCAACGGTAACCACATTGCAAATCGAAGTGCTCAACTCGCCGCCACTGACCGCCTGAGATATCGCAAGAGAAACCAAATGCGACCACACCCTAGCATGAGTCCTAGGCTGGGTAGAACGCAGATGGCCATTGGACCAGTTATCAGATGACTTCACACCATTCAAAACTCGACAGACCGAACTCTTCTCCCAGAAAGGCTGTGTCATCTGGGGCGATAGAGTCGTTATTCCAGAATGGTTCTGAAAAGCGCTGCTGAGAACTTTGCACGATGACCACCCCGGCATCGTGCAAATGAAAGCCCTTGCATGAAGCTACGCATGGTGGCCGGGCATTGACATGCAAATCGAACAGTGGGTTAAAGCTTGTCCCAAATGCCAAGAAGTCAGCAACACCCCACCAAAAGCCATGCCTACTGAATGGGAGACACCACGTGGACCCTGGTCCCGAATTCACCTGGACTTCGCGGGGCCAACCAAGGGCCACACCTTTCTGCTTACCGTCGATGTCTACTCCAATTGGCTCGAAATTTATCGCATGACGACTACGACCTCCGAGGCGGTCATCAAGATTCTGAACAGACTCTTTGTAACCCACGGATTACCAGATGTCCTGGTATCCGATAACAGCCCACAATTTACTGCACTAGCATTCGAGCAGTACCTCGCTGACCACGGCATCCGCCATGCCCTCACCTCGCCTGTGCACCCTGCGAGCAATGGCCGAGTAGAACGCATGGTTCAATTTGTGAAGAAAACCTTGCAAAAGGTAGACTACGACAACATTGACGACAAGATCAACCAAATCCTCTTCTTGCAACACATCACCCCACATAGCGTCACCAACAAAACTCCCGCTGAACTGCTAATGGGACAAAAGTTCTGCTCCCACCTTGACCGGTTGCACCCTGCGTATGAACCAGAGAAACCACTAGGATCCAGCGGCCGCTGTCGCACCTTCCAGGTAGGAGACCTGGTTTATGCAAAAAACCTATGGGCGATCCATTGTGGGTAGAAGCGACAGTAGAATGTGTAACCGGCCCTAGATCCTACCTCGTGCAATGCCTTGATGATAAACTTTGGAAACAGCATATCGACCAATTACAGTCGCGGCTTGCAGCGGCCAGTTCGCAACTCCCCTATGACCAAACTGAGGGGGGGGGAGGTACGGAAGAAGATGAAGCCCTAGGAAACCCGTTTGAAGGAAATGACGATTTAATAGAAACTCAGGAAGTGGAGCCGGAGGGAGAAACGTTTGCACCTCAGGGAATCGCAGAAAATGTGGGCAACAACATAGAAGTGAACTTTGAACCAGAGACAGCCCCACTGCTAGACAATGATCTACCTCAGCGGGATTGCAACCAACCGATACAACAAAAATCAAAGAGACTAAAAAGACAACCGTCCTATTTAAGGGACTATGTAACTGCGCCCTGAACTAAGGAACCTGGGGGAAGGGGTGTTGTGTATGCAATATAATTAATAAAGTGTGAGCTTGGAGTAAGTGCAGGGTTCTGGCCCTGCACTTCTGATTGGCTGTTAAATGGCCGGATCGGATTGGCCCATTCTGGGGAATCCGATTGGCCCTTAACAGAGAGTTCTTATTGGTTATAAAAGCTAGCGTTCCTAGCTTGTTGTTGGTTAAACGTTACAAGGTTTGCCTATATAAGGCGGGTTTTACTGATGTTAAATGAGCAAGTCACGATGTAAGTAAAGAGCTGAAGTTCACCGTTCAAAAACTTGTCTCCATTCTTTCTCACCCATGCTCAAACTTAACAGACCCCACTTGGTCTCAGACTGATCATCTACTTGGAGAATAAAAGGGTTGTATTTATGGAAGCAGATATTTGATAAGCATTTTTTTATATAAAGTCACATATGGAATGTATTTACTTTGGCACTGGGTATTTTAACATTAATGAATGAGGTAGGAGGAATCCTCAGAGACAATGATATTAAAATGGGGTGCACAGTTCAGTGACTAAAGCTTTTTTCTTCTTTTTTATGTGCATGTAAAGCATATGATCCATGTTTATTCTCTCTTGTTGGCACTCCTAAAAGCTTTATTAATCTATTTATTTTATATAGCACCCATTTTACATATTTGACTTTGACAGTTTACAATAAAATAGATAAAATGAATGCAATCCACAATATAAAATCAAAACACATGGCAGCTAAGCTTCATAAAATGACCAACAACAAAACCAAACAGTAGACTCTAAAGTACATTCCTGGCATCCCAGATCATGGCATAAAACCAAGTTTTAGGGCGTTGCCAAAGGCTATCAATAGGGTCAGGGCTATCTTAACCTCAAAGGCAGGGCAGGCACCATAACAGAAAAGGGGCTCCTGCTGAATTGGGTAGGATGGATAGAAACAATTGGAGAGAGTTGGTCCCATAAATAACCTAATCCCTAACAATGAAGAGTTTTAAAGTTTTTTACCAGCAGCTTGAATTGTACCCAGAAGCACAATGGAAGCCAATGCAATTTGTAGCACAATGGTATCACATGGACCAGAATATCAACAACATTAATTGCCCACACTATTGCATTCTGCACCAGTTGAAACTTCTGAGTTCATTTCAAGGGCAACCTCAGGTACAGTACATTACAACAGTTTAATCTGGAGGTCACAAGAACATGAGTGACCATGGGCAGGAATATTTGGACTGGAATGGAAGCAATTGATGCATGAGCCAAAGTTGCAAAGGTCCTCTTGGCCATGTCTGCCATCTAGTCCTCAAGCAGAATCCAGGAAGAACCCCATATTGCAAACTTGGTCTCTCTGGGGCAGTGTCACTTCATCTAGAACCAAGAATGGAGTGTTATTAGAACAAGGAAGTTCACAACCTCAAGTGGTATTGTTTGAAGTGAGCTAAAGCCTGTTGCATCTTATCTGATCCCCCAAAGCATCCAGCCAGTGAGACAGAACCTCTAAGATATCACTCAAACAGACTGGGATAGAGACATCATGCTGTGTATCATCAGCAGAATTAATGATATCTCACCCCAAATTGTGAGATCCAGCACCCTCCTGTGGATTTTAAAATGAGGGAAGAAAGTAGCAAGCCCTGCCACAGTCTGGGCCTGAACTGGACCTCTCCCCTTCCCATCAACACCAACCAGAACTGGAAGGAAAGAGGAGAATCAGAACAATATTATGCTGCCCAGCCCCAAAAGAATACAATGACTGATGATATTGAAAACTGCTGAGAAGTCAAGAAGGGCAAAGGTAAATCCACTATACCCATCCTGCTCCCACCAGAGGCCATCCAAGAGTGTGAACAGTGTCATTTAAATCACATTTCCGAGAATGAACTCTGACCCGAAAGACATCCTAATAATCAGCTTCTTCCAGGGCCCTCTAAAGTGGAGCACAACCACCTAAAAAGGAAGGATGGAACATGGAAGGGAATTGTCCAAGACCATGGAGTCGAGCAATGGCCTGTTGAGGAGGTGGTGAACTACTCCCTTCTTAAATGATGATGGGACCACTCAAAGAGGAATTAGTTGTCACCAGAACCCAAACAAGCAAAATTGACCAGCCTGGAGAGCATGGATTAATACACAAGTGGCTGAGCTAAAAGCTCTGAGGACTCTGTCTATTGAGAAGATCTGATTCTTTCCAAATAACCAAGCCAGACCTGTCCCCAGTAGCCTTCATAGGCTCCGTGGTAAGGCTGGAGTCCAACTTAGACTGAATGTTATATAATTTCTTTTAATCCATTTTAAACTGTGTTTTTATTAATTTCTGCTACAGTATTTTGCCTTGGGATGACAGGTAGGCCTCACCTAACAATTCTAATTGGGACCAGAATTGCCATCACAAAGCAAAATGGTTGTTAGGTAAAACATCACAAGACCACACTTCTTAGCAATGGCAGTTCTGATAGTCCCAGTTGCGGTCATTAGTCAAGGATTATGTCTTTGTTAGGCAAGGACTTCATGTTTCTCCAGGATTGCTACACTTGCTTCATCCCCAGTCTCTGCCCTTTTGGCTGTTCTACACTCCACCACCATTGCCTAATCCTGCCAATCTTCTTCCTTCTGCTGGCCTCAGGAAAGGATAGCAAGTGCCTCATCTTCAGTGTGAAGAAGAAAGCAGAGGTCATCTGGAAGCATTGGGGAGTAACAGGGGGTAGGCAGCAGTGGAGGAGTGCAGGATGGCCAAAAAGGCAGATATGGGAACAGGGGGAGTCGAAGCACATGCATAAATGCCCAAGTTGCTGGATTTTGATCACATGACCAAAGGCTGCTGCAACAGCCATAACTTCAAGGCCCTGTCACAGCTATCATTTATTCAGCAACTTCAAATGGTCACTGAATGAATGTTCATTAAGTGAGGACTGTCTGCCTCCTAATCAAAGCAAATTATTTCAATCCATTCAGAGGTTTAAAATTCCCCACTATTTATTTCCAAATCAGACCAATCGCAACTAAATTAAACCTGCTGTTCTGAAGTGCTGTTTTATGTCAAGCAGACAAATAAAATTAAATATTAAAAGTCTCCCAGAGGAAATCTTCACAATCTTCTTTCATGCAGTACCTTGGCAGATGAAATATATCTGTAATGTGTGTTTTAAGATTGAAATTTCTCCTTAGGAAGCCAGTGATTCATCAAATGCTTTTGATGTTCCAATAGCTTTTTAAGTCCTTATTGCACATATACTGCATATATTCATAACGCTGTGTTACATTTATATACTGCTTTGCTCTGGGGGTGAAAGGCAATGCATATGAGGGGATGTCTTCACCAGTGGTGGGATTCAAATTGTTTTATCATCGATTCAGTAGGCCCCTACACTTTTCTCTTCTTTCTCCTTTCGGCTGATTGTCTGAGGCTTTTTTTCCTCCTCTCAGCTGATTGTTGGAGGCTTTTTTTTAATTACAGTTTGGCTGAACCTGTCCGAACTGGCCACCACTGGTCTTCACCTATTTTATCACTGCAGCAAACTTATAGAGCTGTTGGGTTGTGATAGTGCCTGACACTAGGCATCTACTGAGTGACCTGATGCAGAAAGGATTGGAAACCAGGTCTCCCTACACATTGTCCTCTCTACATTTTCAAACTAATAGAAATGTAATAACTATATAAATGATTTAATTACATTTTTTTTTAGCTTACCAGCCCACTTTTTGTTTTAATGCCGTCAAATTTAATTACTGAAAGTAATTAGGAAGTGAATCCTGGGGTGGGTGGAAATCACCATATCAACTTATAAAATGCAATGCAATCTGATATTTACCATAAAAGTTCTTGAGGGCATGAAGCTGCATTTGTATTAACATACATTTTGCCATCTAGCCCACCTTAGTTAAACTATGAAAAAGAATCCAATACATGTGTAGAGCTTTTCCAGAGAAATCAATAGGATTCAAGGCCAAATGGCACATTAGGTGATATACAATCATGTAGTTCTGTCTGAGTGGTTTCTTTTTCTTTGAAAAAAGCCAAAGCAGCTGTCTATAGAAGAGGGTATACGGGGATGTAGAAATCTATATTGCTTTGCTACAATTCCATCTTAGCCAATAAACATACAGACTCACATAAACACACACACACATACACGCACATACATATGCAAGAACCAGTGGGAACTTTTTAAAAAACTAGTTACTGGCATGGGACTGAGTCAGTATATCCTTACTGAGATTAGAGCTCTACTGGGAAAACCCATTCCCCAAATATGGACAATTTTTTTAAAACATTTTTTCCATTTAACACAATGTTATTTGGTATTTAAATGTACCTGATTTGGGAATGTAAGAATCTCTTTGTAGGGCTGCACCATGTAGATCTGCCTTATTTATAGCAGCTGGGGACATTTCCCCAGGTTTTCATTTTAACTCATTAGATTTATAGCTCCTCTTTTCCCAAGAGCTCATGGCAGTATACATAGCAATCTTTCCATCAATTTTCCCCCAATAAAACCTAGCAGGATTGATTAGGCTTAGTAAAGCAACTGGCCAAAGTAATCTAGTGAGCATTGATGGCTGAAGGAAGGCTTAAACATGGATGTTCTTGATCTTAGTCTAATACTGTGATGGACTACAGTGAACTGGGAGTTTCCCAGGAAGGAATGAGCACATTCCAAGGAAGGGGATGAGGCAAGGGGAAACCACACCTGGAACTGGATAGGACACAGAGAAAGAAAGTTATGGTAGAAAATCCCTAGAATTCCCTATGGAAAGATGCAAGTAGTAAGAATTGAGTCTGGCAAGATTGTGTCTATTGTGCAATTAAAGAACAGGCTACATTGTTCTATGTCATTTGTGGTCTGGACCTGACCAAAGCTTATATAAATCTCTCTGGTTAGCATAACAGTAGGTAATATCTTTTAACAGTATCAAACAACAACATTTGCATATCCTGGTTCCTTGGGAAGGATTTGATCAGAGGTGGGCTGCAACCAGGTTAACATGCCCATGGTTGTTCTAGTGGTTATTAGCATATTGGGTGCCATACCAAAAAAATATTGGACAGAACTTAGAAAATTTACACTTGTCAAATTTTCCATCTGTCCATTACAAAAGACCACACTGCTTGTATCTGTACATATATTACACTGACATATTACACCATCCTTAGTGCTTAAAAAGAACATGATGTTTTCCATAAAAATAACAAGAACATGATGTAGACCATAAAATAACAAAAAATCAAGTCTAAACATCTTGCTGAATGGGCAACCAACTATAATATTATTAATAATAATATATGCTTGTATGCATTCATTAATTCAGATATAGGTAGAGATTCATATAGGAGGCCATGATTAGATGTCTGCATGTTGATGTAAAGTATAAAATTACAAACTCACCTGTTGTATTTGTATAAGAACGAAAAACAATTCATATCTACATGGAGGAAGTACGGAGTGGAATACTTCAGGGCTCTGTCTTAGGCCCAGTATTCTTCAATATCTTCATAAACAATTCATACAAAAGGATAGAAGGAGAACTTATCAAATTTATAGACAACACTAAGCTGACTGGAATAGCCAACAGTCCAAAGGTTGGCTTGAGGAGAAGTTTCAACGGACTTGAACACTAGGCCTTATCTAACAAAATGAAATTCAATGGTGAGAAAAATAACCTTCTACATTTAGGGAAGAAAACCAAATGCACAGGTATGGAACAAGTGGTATCTGGCTTAATAATGGTAACTGTGAGAGAGATCTAGGAGTCCTAGTCATTTAAATATGAGCCAGCATTGTGTTGCAGCTGCCAAAAAAGCCAATGTAGTCTTAGGCTGCATTAACAGCCAGATAGAATCAAGAGCACCTGAAATGTTAGTACCACTTTATAATGCCCTGGTAAGACACACTTAAAATTTGGCATCCAGTTTTGGTTGCCAAAAAAGATGTTGAGATTCTAAAAGATTACAGAAAAGAGCAACAAAGTTGATTAGGGGGCTAAAGACTAGAATATGTGAAGAATGGCTGCAGGAATTGGGTATGTCTAGTTTAATGAAAGAAGGACCGAGGATTACATGATAGCAATATCTAAGGGCTGCCACAAAGAAGGGGGGGGGTCAGCCTCTTGTCCAAAGCAACTGAAAGAAGAACAAGAAGCAATGGATGGAAACTAATTGAGGAAAGAACCAACCTTAGAACTAAGGAAAACTTTCTTGACAGCAAGAACAATTAACCAATGTAATGGCTTGCCTTCAGAAGTTGTAGGTATTCCAACATTGCAGTTTTTTTAAAAAACGATTGGACAACCAAGTCTCCTGATTGAGCAGTGGGTTGGATTTAAAGATCATCAAGATCTCTTCCAACTCTGTTATTCTATTAATTATTATTATTTACTTCAATAAGAAAAAAAAGTATTGAAAGAAAAGTATTGAAAGAAAAAAGTATTGAAAAGACCTCCAACTCTATAGTTCTATGATTCCATTTGTCTAAGGAAATTCTCAATCATCCAGGTCATGGTTGTCTCAAATGTGCTTTTTCAAAAGGCAATTGGACTTTGTTTTTCCATTTTCCATTTTTTTCCATTCCTTTTTTCGTGGAAAAACAAAGTCCAGTTGTCTTTTGACAAAGCACATTTATGATTCCATTTGTTCTCACATCTCAAAGCTGTTAATTTTAGAACACAATTATCTCAGATATTTCATCAGGAGAAACATGGTGAAGAAATGTTAGCTTTATTTATTTATAAATCAGCCTACTTATAATAACTAGATACTGTTGCATCCAAAGAATAACCTGCCAAAATAACTGTTTATATAGTTATCATTAAAATGCCCCGAGGAACGAGACCTTAAGAAAGGCAGCCAAAAAAAGGAGAACAGCATGGAGGAGTAATTTATTTTTAAATGTAAACAACTAAGCAATCTCCAACAAATATATATAGACAAGTGATGTTTAATGTGTGCTCGCCATACCCAGATTAGAATGTTCACTTTTTAAAGGAGTTTTCTGCTGTCTAGCAAACATTTTTAACATGTTTTTATACTCTTCTGAGATGTGGATATAAATTTGGAGTTCTCTTTACACAGTGTTTACTGCCAGCTTGTTTCTCTTATTACTCCAAACTGTGTTCACCACTGAAAAAAACCACATTCTCTGTGGATGCTGCTGTATGGTCTAAAAAATTGTAGGACCCTTCATATACTTTAATAAAGTCTGTTGAATAGCTTGAAATTCCACTCCTCTTTGGACTAGATACTTACCAGAGAACCCTCTCATCATTCAGAGCATCCAAATCAATTTCCTTTAGATTGCAAGCCTGCAGTGCACTGCAACATTATTCTAATGGCATTGTATTTCCAAGGGTTAGTTTGGATATTTGGCAACAAAAACTGTTTTCGGAGAAGTCATGATAGCCACTCAGGGATTTATAAATTAATCATTAACCATCCAAACATTCCAAATTAAATGAAGTCTTTTGCTTTAGTATTTTGCCTATTTTAACTAACAAGTACTGTTTCTACTGCAAATTGCCCTTGGATTCTAGGTAAACTACCACAATATGCTTCTCCCTTTTCATTCAGTAGAACTAAGCAGCACAATTCCTCCAACATAGAAAACTTTTTCTTTCTGATCTTTTTCTCCCCATTTTCCTACCATCTTTCTCTCTTTTGCACATACAAAATTTATTCTTCATTTCATAGATTATAATAATGTTAGGGGTCTTAGGTTATTATAAATTGCTAGAACATTTCCTCTGAAGAAATGCACAATTGCTGTAATCTAATTAGAAAACATCAGCTTGAGACATGCATTTCTTCAGAGTAAAATAAGTACTGGTGCAATAAAGCTCTTAGCTCTGGAGGTCCTATGTAGACTTACTCTCTGATAGTAGAAAAAGAGTTGTTTTTTTCAAGATGGATTTTTACATTGTTTTTAGGATAGTCATAACATTCATTTAAATATTTTTGGGGGGTGTTTAATTTCCACATCTTATAGTTTTGTTTGCACAATATTATTGATCCTAATTTAATATCATAATCTTGCTTATCTTCCTTAAAAGATATTTAGGTTAAGGATTGCACTGGAAAAAAAAAAGATATAATACTTCCAAACCTATTTTAAGAAAGGAAGAATATATTTCTGCTTGAGCAAGATTGTTTTTCTGAAATTCTGTTTGCCACACGCTGTTGCAGCCCTGATAAATAGATACAAGGCTATATTCCAAGATTAATTTATGTTGCTATATGATATTTTAACTTAATGTGTAATATTTTTATGACTCTTTCTTTCAGGTCTAGTTAACATAAACATCATAACTTCCTATTTTAAAAAGTTATGTGTCACTATCTTTTTTTCCATAATGAGCAATTGAATCAGTTCTATATCTATGGAATCCATGGTGGTCTCTGAGCTTTCTTGTTTGCTTGCAAATATTATCCAGCTAAGTAACATAATCAGTGCTAATGAGTATGGGGTTTTGTCTAATGGTGGAATTCAGCTGATTTGCACTGGTTCAGGTGAACTGGTTGTTAAATTACCCACCCCTGCTATCAAAGTGGATCCTGGGGTGCTGCTGCGCTGCAATAGAGAAATGGGCAATGGAGCGGTCAGCATGAGGGAAGGAGAAGGCCACTTTCCCTCCTCCTTCCCTCATGCCAGATGCTCCGTTGCCTGTTTCTCCATTGCAGTGCAGTGCAGCACCCAGGATCCACTTTGATAGTGAGGGTGGGTAATTTAACAATCGGTTTGCCCAGGTTCAGGTTGGCCATTATGGGAGGCTCATCTCACATATGCAGTGGAGCTGGGGCAGGGATGGGCCTTGCCTCCTATGGCAGCCAACCTGACCCTGAGTGAACTGGTTGTTAAATTATTTGATTCCCACCACTGGTTTTGTCCCTGTTACATGCAGTAGTTTGCCCTACCAGTGTGAGTGGGGTGTATCATTTCTTTCTCAGTAGTTCCTTGAGTAAAGCAGGGATGAGATTATAACCAGGCTATGGAAATGGCCAGCAAGCACACATGCATGCACATACTCTGACAAATCAGCTATCAATAGACATATAGACATTAACAACATCTATGGACTATGCAAAAGAGACCAGCTCAAAAAAGAAAAAGACTCCAGCACCTCTCTACCAGTAATCAGCACCTAGATCAGCATAGGTTAACTCCAAGGTCAAATTCAGATCAACAATCAAGTAAGAAATACTCCAATCAAGAAACTGCCAAAAAGCCATCAGTAAACAGCCCAACCAAAGAATCCCTAAGACCGCCACCACCCGCACAGATAGGCAAGATGGCAGAATGTAAACTGACAGCAAACAACATTCCTTAGAAGCACTGATGATATTACCCAGTTAGGGTAATGAACAGTCTGCAAGGAAACAAGCAAGCTCAGAGAGCACCAAGGAGCCCATATCATCACTTGCATGAGCATGGAAGAGCCCATGAATACATACTCCATGCGTGCACACCACTAACACAAATAGAGTTGTGGTGCAGTTGCCAGCTGCTCACACGAAACAATCCCCTCTCCCTGCCCAGTCTGCAAATTAGGAAACGTTGAGGAATTCTAGAGTAGAGTATTGTTTTCTGCAGTAATATGCAAAATATTAAATAGATGATATTCCAATCAGCTTATATCAGTATAACTCTTCCCACGTATGATGCAAGTGTTTGCGGAGTGAATCAGAAAGCAAATCAGAGGCAGCCTAATTCTGCACCTTAGAAAAATCAAACCTAAGTATATTGTATCTGAATCAGTCAGCATCATTTCTATGTATGGATAAATGTATCAGTTTATCCATACAGAGTTCTTCCAGTTTAGAATGTCTTTCATCTCATGCTCTTTCCTGCTTATTTATGAGGGAGTTTGCAATATGAGCGGAATGAAATTTGCGCTCAGTCCCAATGAAACTGGGTCCATTTCTTTAATTAAACTAGAATCATTTTCTTAATGACAATTTGAGACACAATTTCCACACCCAAGGAAACCCTTCCAAATTGCATTGCTCACCATAATACGTATTTCTTCAAAGTAGACCTGGTCCCTGATTATATTTAGGGCTGAATGGTTGAATTAATTCATTAATTTTTATCCTTTGGTGATCATAACTTTTATGTAGTGTGAGCTAGTCAGCAGAAAGTCCAAATTGAAGGACTTTCCATTCTTTCTGAAATGCTACGTAAATCTCCAATTTCTAAAAAGACAGTTGTAGACTACCGTATATACTCGAGTATAAGCTGAATTTTTCAGCCCATTTTTTGTGCTGAAAAAACCACCCTCGGCTTATACTCGAGTCAGATTCCCCTCTGAAAAAAAAATGGTATGGAGCTCCGGAGCTGGGCAGCCGCTTTCCTGCAGGCAAGCCCCACTTCATGGACTCCGTCCATCCTCGCTCCCATCCACCCACCCACCCAAAGCGACGAAGTCCCCTAATTGCACAGCCCAGAATTGCCCTCCCCTCAGGGGGCAGCAACAACTGAAACAACTGAAAGCAGCTAGGAAATGAAGCTGAGTGGAGCCTAGAGCTCAGAAAACAACGCGAGGCGAGGTCGCTTCGGCTCCGCTGAGCTTCGTTTCCTAGCTGCTTTCAGTCCGCTCGGGAGGAGGGGGAGGAGGTGGTGGCCTAGAGCTCAGAAAACAATGCAAGCTGCTGCCACCACCTCCTCCCCCTCCTCCCGAGCGGACTGAAAGCAGCTAGGAAACGAAACTGAGTGGAGCCTAGAGCTCAGAAAACAATGCGAGGCGAGGTCGCTTCGGCTCCGCTGAGTTTCGTTTCCTAGCTGCTTTCAGTCCGCTCGGGAGGAGGGGGAGGAGGTGGTGGCCTAGAGCTCAGAAAACAATGCAAGCTGCCGCCGCCACCTCCTCCCCCTCCTCCCGAGTGGACTGAAAGCAGCTAGGAAACGAAGCTGAGCGGAGCCTAGAGCTCAGAAAACAACGCGAGGCGAGGTCGCTTCGGCTCCGCTGAGCTTCGTTTCCTAGCTGCTTTCAGTCCGCTCGGGAGGAGGGGGAGGAGGTGGTGGCCTAGAGCTCAGAAAACAACGCAAGCTGCCGCCACCATCTCCTCCCCCTCCTCCCGAGCGGACTGAAAGCAGCTAGGAAACGAAGCTGAGCAGAGCCGAAGCGACCTCACCTCGCGTTATTTTCTGAACCCACGAGCCTAGAGCCAGGGTGCTTTCATTGCACGGCGGAGCTTCATCTCGGGAAATATCGGGCGTCGTTGCTGCCCCGAGGGGAGGGCGATTCTGGGCTGCACAATTGGGGGACTTCGTGGCTTTGGGTAGGTGGGAGCGAGGACGTTGACTTTAAGCGCTGCCGACCAAGTGTTTCACAAATACCAGTGGGACCTCCGTCCACCACTACCCCTCCCTCTTTTGCCTCCTTCCTTCTGATCAATCAGGTTTTCCTAGTATTTGCTCACAGCTGCGTTTTCTCTTCTGCTGTGCTAGGCATTGAACGCGGGGATTTTGATTTCCCTTACACGCACGTGGATATGCCGCGGGGCATTTTCTTCCAAATGCCCCACTGGCAGAGAACACTGACTTTCATAATAGTGAGATCATTTCCCAAATTAATTGATTCACTAACCCAAAAGAAGATGTCGATGACAGTGGAAGACAGGAGTCACTCTCTCCCTTGCAAGAAAAAAGCAAGAGCCGTTCTTATGATCTCTCTCTCTCTCCCCGTAATACAGTCAAGCCCTTTCCAGCACGCGGGATCCACCCCCGCCGCTTTGCACCTTGCAAATGCAAAAACCCTGGGATTTTGCATTTGCAGGGTGCAAAGCGGCGGCGGCAGATCGCGCATGCTGGAAAGGGCTTGACTGTATTACGGGGAGAGAGAGAGAGAGAGAGAGATCATAAAAATGGTTCTTGCTTTTTTCTTGCAAGGGAGAGAGTGACTCCTGCCTCCCACTGTCATCGTCATTTTCTTTTGGGTTAGTGAATCAATTAAACCTTTCATGATAGTGAGATCGTTTTCCAAATTGATTAATCTGTTTTTCTTTGAAATAAATATTCAAAAACATTTAATCTACTGATGCCTCAATTAATGTAATTTATTAGTATCTATTTTTATTTTTGAAATTTACCAGAAGCTGCTGCATTTCCCACGCTCGACTTATACTTGAATCAATAAGTTTTCCCAGTTTTTTGTGGTAAAATTGGGTGCCTCAGCTTATATTCGGGTCGACTTATACTCGAGTATATATGATATTTATCTTTACAAATGAATTTGGGTCCATTTCCTTATCCAGAAGGTTCTATATATAGACCTATTGCCCCATGTACTGCATGCAGCCAAAAAATGTTCTTTTGCCAATTGTGCATTCTGTGAATATGGTCTCATAAAAACTGCTTTGAGTGCTGTGACATGCACACTTCCTGTTCTATATTGTCTGTGCTTTGTTTTTTTCCGGCTTTCAAGGTCTGCAATCTTCTAATGGGGTCAGTATAAAAAAATATTATTTATGATCCTACTAATCTATCATAAAAGCAGATAACATTTCATCAATCCTTGAGAATAATAAAAAAAAGGTAATACACAAAATGGAAAATATTTCCTATAAAAGCGATAACTATCAAGAGCTTCTGGACAACATATTTGAATGACAGAGAGTGGTTGTTCTCACCAGAAGGTTAAATATTTGTTTGGAAAATGTCAGAATATACTAGATAAACTGAATATCACATATATAAATTGGTATACATTTTGCAGACATGGGAGGCATTAAAAAAGAACTTTTAGCTATAGTACAGCAAATGTTCCTGATTAATGATATGGCCAATAAGTCAGATTTGTAAAGCTATAGTTGCATACAAATAGGCTGATTTTGGGGACCCACATCCACAGATTACTGTAATTGGTTGCCCATATGTATTGCAAACATAAAAGTAATTTCATGGTCAAAACCATGTAGTTTTTTCTTTCGCAACAGCAGAGAAGAAAACAGCTTTATCTTTTTCTGGGATGTTTCTGGCTTTCCAATCTAATTTACCACAAGGGAGACTTCTTTTAAAGAAAGTTAGAAATGTCTGCGTAAAGTAGAATAGCTATTTTAGGGAAACAGAGCTGGGAATTATCATTTTTGTGAGAAAGTAATGTACCATATCCCCACATTAGTGGTTCCTAACGTGGGGCCAAATTTGCAATCCTGGTTTGAAATATATAAACATTTTCACAATTAAGATTGACATTATGCTTTTGCTAACATTCATTCCTGGACTATGCATTCATCAGAGGCCATATCTCAGTTTCTTTCAAGTATAGCTATGGAGAATATTTTCTGGAGAATTCTAATCAAACAAGAAAACCCTCCAGTGGTGGAATTCATTTTTTTTTTTTTACTACTGGTTCTGTGGGTGTGGCTTGGTGTGCGTGGCAAGGAAAAGATACTGTAAAATCTCCAGTCAGAGGTGGTATTTCCCAGTTCTCCGAACTACTCAAAATTTCTGCTACTGGTTCTCTAGAACTGATCAGAACCTCCGGAATACCATCTCTGAAACCCTCCCTACAGATGTATTCAATAAATAGCCATTGATTCTTTCTATCTATCTATCTATCTATCTATCTATCTATCTATCTATCTATCTATCTATCTATCTATCTATCTATCTATCTATCCTCTCTCTATCCTCTATATCTATCTATCATCACACAGTGACTCTTTTTTCTCTGGACTCTCAGTTTTTTCATCTTTTTACATTTCTATTATCGTGTATGTTTATCCTTGTAATATTCTTAGATTTTCTGATTAAAACTACTGTTAGCCTTGCCTGTTTCAAGTATGATTTTAATTTATTCTGGTTTGTACAGTGTTATGAGTCCAGTACATTCTCCTTAGAGCTGTTCGGATCGTCCAGAGAGTGGGTGGAGCTTCAGTCTCTGCTGTTGTAGGCTGAGCTTAATTTCTGAGGAACGTTCCACCTTCCATCACGTGGCTTGCCATCGCATTCCCCAGTTTATACTCAGCCCTCGTGCAGAGTAGGCAATATTTGTATGTGCTCTTGGCCGTTTCAGGAAAACTCCAATTTGAATTGTTTTTGCTCCATTTCAGGTTGTATATAATCCCTTCATTGTGTTTTCCCTTAGCCCTGCGCAGTTGGTCCTCTTTATTTGGTAGAGTTCCCTGGGAGGTCCTCCCGCTAGGGGGTGCCAGGGGGAAGGCCAGCAAAGTTTCTAGCTGCCCCCCCCTGCCCTATTGCTTTTCTGCTGCTTTAGTTCCATTCGTTTTAAAACGCTCTGTTTCGTTCCGTTTCCCCCCCCCCCCACCGAGCTCTGTTTTTTTATATCATTTGAACGATTGCTGCTTCTATTTCTGTTTGTCCTTCCCCTGGGATCCTTGGATTGCCCCTGGGGATTCTTCTGGTTGCTGCAGAAGGGCCCCTGCAGGCCCAAGTAGTGGTGGCCGCCATTTTGAGTGATGCCTCGTGGCCAGGCGCCATTTTGTTTTATCTTTCTCTACCTGATCGTTGCAGCGTGCCTATAAAACAGCAGATCCAGCAGGCCTGCTGAGAAATTAATATTGTGCAGTTCCAGTTGGAGGCTTCTGTTCATTCCTCCGTTTGTTGGCTTACCCCGCAGCCAGCTGTAGCGGCCGCGGTTTATTCTCACCACTCCCGGCCAGTTCTGCCTGGGATGGCAGTCTGGTACAGGCCCGGCTTTGCCCCTAAGGCCTCTGTTGTCCTCTGATCATATCAATCAGCCCTTCCAAAAGAGAGAAATCAGAGGAAAATTAAGAGACTCGAGAAGGCTTAAGCTTGCAAAAAAAAAAAAAAAAGGAAAACTTATATATACAACAAATAAGACAAACAGATTATCTATAAACGAATAATAAATGGGGGGTGGGGGTGTAAGAGATTTTCCCAGGGCTCCCAGCCTTCATTGTAGGTCAACCCCTAGGCGCGCCAACCGCCTCATATTTGATCCTTTCCTTCCTCAACTATCTAAAATGGCAGAAAGCAATACTTCAAGAGGCCCTTCCTTAAAGGCCAAAGCAAAAACCCACCACCTGCACAGTCAGGCTAAGGAGCCCACCAAAGCCTCACAAAGGGATGCCTTAAGGCACCACAAGGCGCTAGAAAAAGAGAGTCAAATGCACCAGGCAGACAGGCTCGTTGCCCCCAGCACCAGCCACTCCTTCCACCTCTACTCTTCCCCCTCCTCCTGCAGTTTTTTCCTCCCTATCCAGGCACAGCTCGCCCTCTCAAGGGCAACAGGCCCCGGGAACACCAATCAGGCAAACTCTAGAGGCTACCTTCATGCCCACGGCCACCGGCCTGCACCAGGAGGAACCTCTCATTGAGGTGGTTCCGGAGCAGCTCAGAGCCTGGATGGAGATGGCTATCCACCAGGGAATTGCAGAAGGAATGCAGCAGATGGCTAGATCGGAGTTGCCTCCACAGGCCACCGAATCAGTAAGATCATTCCCTCTCATTCCACAACCGTCTCATGATCAGGTACCCCTCCAGGGGGAGGTTTCCCCTTCAGTCAGGGAGGACGAGGAGGAGGTGGAAGGGGACCTAGATTTGTGCAGGGAGGAGGAGGAGGAACAATTTGACCTGGGGTCCTTACAATACAATGAACCCCTTCCGGACTCAGATCCATCAGAAGCGGAAATGTCAGAGGACGAAGGGCTCACCCCCGACCAACCCGCTTTCATAGGGCTCTTCAGGCCCCAGCTATTCAAATCCCTCCTCTATAAAGCCAGGAACACCTCGGGTCTAACTACCCAGAGCCCCTCTGATCCCGCCCCCTTGGTTCCAGAAGGGCCAGAGCACTCCATGTTTAAACAGCTGGTGGTGGAGGCCAAGGTCATCCCACCCCCACCCCCCATATTCCTGGATCTGGTGTCCAAGCAACTGGCCTCCTCAGCTGCCCCCCCCAAGCCCCTTTGGCCCATGATAAGAGATTCTTCAACCTTGACCCAGAGCTCTCCAACCTGCTGAGCACCCCGGAAGTTGATGAACCCGTCATAGGCCTGGCCTCTTCCTCCACCCTCAGCAACCCCTTAGAGGCTCTGAGGCTGGAGGAGAAGCGGTCGGAGCTGGCCTTGCAGTGAGCTCACCAGTCGGATGCATGGGTGATCAGAGCAGCCATGGCCACTTCCTTCTTCATCAGGTTGTCCATTCGCTGGCTTCGCCAGCTTAAGCAACATGTCCCGACTTCCAATATCCGTGCCCATCAGCATTTAGCCAAGATTACAGCTGCAGCGGAGTTTTCAGCAGATGCCACCTTTCACTCTGTAAAATTTTCCTCCCGTGCCATTTCCTCCCACGTCTCGGCCCGCCGCCTGCTCTGGATAAAACACTGGCAGGCGGATCTCAAGAATAAGGTGAAACTAGCTTCCGCCCCCCTTGCAGGAAATAAGCTGTTCAGACCTTCCCTGGATCCTCTTTTAGTCAAGGGAAGAAATAAAAAGAAATTCCTCCCATCCCTCACCCATAAGTCAGAACCCAGATCTCTGCAGCCCTTTCAGAGGGCTCCCTTTCATCCCTATCCCCAACCCTCCTTCCCTCCCAGGTACCAAAGCCCCCCCCTTTGGCTCGGGTTAGCCCCAGGACAGGTCCGATCCCTTTGATAGACCTAGGAGAGGCAGAAACTTCAAGAGGCCCTTTCATGGCTCCGGCAGCAGGCCCTTCTGGCGCTCCAGATACCTGATCCCTATTGGTGGGCGACTTAAACCTTTTGCCAACCAGTGGGACTCATCCACTTCGGCTGCTTGGGTCAGGGATACTGTCCAGTTTGGCCTTGCCCTCGAGTTTCTCTCTACCCCCCTGATTTCTACATTACATGTCCCTCTCCAAGAACCACACCAAACGCAACCTCATGGATTCGGCAATTCAGCACCTTCTGGATATACAGGCCATCCAGCCCATTCCTCCATCCCAAAGGAGACGGGGCTTCTACTCACACTTATTCGTGGTGCCCAAACACTCGGGGGGATGGAGGGCTATTTTGGACCTAAAGCGGTTAAACCGCCACCTGGTATACTGCAGATTCAAAATGAACACGCTGCAATCCATCCTCTTGGGGGTTCGACAGGGAGACTGGTTGTCATCCATCGACCTCTCCGAGGCATATTTACACATCCCAATTCGACCCTCCCACTCGAAGTTTCTGCATTTCAGCTATAATAACCTACATTTCCAATACGTGGCCCTCCCATTCAGGTTAGCCTTAGCCCCCAGGACCTTCACCAAAGTCCTGGCCACTTTGGCGGCCCACCTCAGAACCATCCCGGTGCGCCTCCACTGTTACCTGGGTGATATTCTCATCCTCTTCCCTTCCAGGGAACAGGCCATCAGGGACACCCAAATTACCCTCTCCGCCCTTCTGGAACACGGGTTTCTCATAAATTGGAAGAAAAGCCAGCTGGTCCCTTCCACCAGGCTACCCTACCTGGGGACTATAATAGACACAGTCAAAGGGAGAGTGTTCATCTCTCCGGAAAGAATACTCAGCATCCAACAATCAGTAAAACTCATCAGACGACTTAGGAGGGTCTCTCTCCTCGAATTAACCAAGTTGTTAGGTAAGATGATCTCTTGTATTTTGTTATTCCCTGGGCCCGCTTCCACTCTAGATCCCTCCAGTGGTTCCTGCTCCCATACCAAAAAGCCGGTTCAAGCAACTCAAGGCGCAAGGTCAAGGTCTCGCCAAGGGTTCTCACCTCCCTCCTTTGGTGGATCAAGGTATCGATCAACAAGGGCTGCTTCCTCGAGGAGCCACCAAGACTCACCGTCACCACAGACGCCAGTCTGTCCAGATGGGGCACCCACCTACTGCCCCTTACACATCAGGGCAGATGGTCAGCAACAGAGAGGCTGTGCAATATAAACTGGTTAGAGCTTCGCGCTATCCACCTGGCCGTCCGCAGTTTCCTCCCTCAGCTTCAGGGCCGCCATGTTCTCATTCTCACCGACAACATAACAGCAAATGCTCATGTCAACAGGCAGGGGGGCACTCAGTCATCAAGCCTAATGAGGGAGACCGAACGCCTCTGTCACTGGGCAGAGTCACACCTCCTCTCACTCAGGGCAGACCACATTTCAGGCATTGACAACACCCGAGCAGATTGGTTGAGCAGGGCCACCATAGACCAGGCGGAGTGGTGCCTCCACCCAGCCCTGTTCAGGGAGGTGACAGCAATATTCAGCCTGCCAGTAGTAGAACTGTTCACCTCCTCCCTCAATACCCAACTTCCACGGTTCGTTTCCAGATTCCCATCCCTAGGGGCGGAGAACCACAATGCCCTTCGATGCCCATGACCGTCAGGCCTCCTTTACGCCTTCCCACCTCTGGCACTGGTGCCCAGAGTACTCCAAAAGATACTCCATGAGAGGGCGGAATTGTTTCTGGTAGCTCCTTATTGGCCCTGTCATTCCTGGTTCGCGGACCTCCGCAGCCTATCCATAGCCCCCCCCGGAGGATCCCAGCAGACAGGATTTCCCTGTCTCAAGGCCCTCTTCTTCACCCAGACCCCCAATGGCTACAACTAGCCATCTGGAGGTTGAGCGGGAAAGTCTGAAGAGGGAGAATTTCTCCACTGAGGTCATCAATACCATCTTAGCAGCCAGGCGTCCCTCCACCAGAAGGATTTACGATGCCACTTGGGCCTATTTCTGCAAATGGTGTTCCAATCTCCTCATTGACCCAATGAACCCATCTGTGGCCCAAATTCTCGACTTTCTCCAGGAGAGTCTCAGCAAGGAACTGTCCCCCAACACACTAAGGCATCAGGTGGCAGCCCTATCCACAGTCATTTCCTGTGAGGGTGTCAGTTCCCTCTCTCACCATCCCCACATTTGAGCTTTTCTGAAAGGGGCCACAAACTTATGGCCACCATCCCTTCACCGGTATCCGACCTGAGACCTCAACAGAGTACTGACTTCTCTCACTAAGCCACCCTTTGAACCCCTCAGAGAGGTCTCTCTCCAGTTCCTATCCTACAAAATAGTGTTCCTGGTGGCGATCACATCAGCCTGGAGGATTTCAGAGATCGCTGCTCTGTCGGTCAGGAAAGATCTGTGCGTCTTCCATTCTGACCAGGTGGTCCTCCGACTTGACCCCTCTTTTCTACCTAAAATTAACTCGATTTTGCACAGGGCTCAAGAACTTATCCTCCCCAATTTTTGCCCTAGGCCAACTCATAAAAGAGAGAGTCTATGGCACACCTTAGACGTCAGACGGGCCTTGCAAATCTATATTAAGTGTACTCAGACCTTCTGTAAATCCGTAAGCCCTGTATATCTCCTTTCAGCCAAAGTCACAGGGGCTCAAGATACCCTCAACCACCATAGGTCGTTGGATAAGGGCGGCCATTTCAAGGGCATACCAGGCCCAGGCCCTCCAAGTGCCCAGGGGTATCACGGCTCACTCCACCAGGAGTGCGGCAACATCAGCTGCTTGGGCTACCCAGGCCCCAATACTCAACATTTGCCGGGCAGCTATGTGGGCCTCCCCATCGCCCTTCATTAGGCACTACAAAATCGATAGATATGCCGCAGCAGAGGCTTCTTTCAGTAGAAGGGTCCTTCAAAGGGTGCTCAGGGATCCCGAGGAGTCAACAGACCAGACGGTGTCCCTCCCGTAGGACAGATCCCAGCTTTGGTATGTCCCACTCTCTGGACAATCTGAACAGCTCTAAGGAGAATGGGTGTTGGTTCTTACCTGACACGCCATTTCTCTTGAGCTGAGAGGATCGTCCAGCCCCTCCCTTTTCCTTTCACCGTCTGGTGGGGTCTTGTTTCGGCCAATGCACTTTAACTCTAGTAAAAGGAGAGCACGAATGCCTGTTTTCCTCTCATCTTCGCATAAACTGGGGAACGCGATGGCAAGCCACGTGATGGAAGGTGGAGCGTTCCTCAGAAATTAAGCTCAGCCTACAACAGCAGAGACTGAAGCTCCACTGTTGTAACTATGTATCATTGCAACTATGTATCATTGCAACTATGTAACATTCATGCATTTGCAACATTGTATCATTCACGTGTAATCATTAACTTCTGTCTCTTCAGTGACCTTTGCAAGGCACGTACAAGAGACAAGGAGCTAGACGTTTGTTAATAAGTTTATCCACATTGTAAATAATCTGTCCGGTATGCAGCTTTGTAAACATGCACATCCTGATGAGATTACCATGTTTGACTTGAGCTTTGATTAAATCATTTTCTTGTAAAAAAGCACAATAAAAGAGCGTGTGCCAAGACATTCGGGGCGTGCTCATCAAGAGGAAACTTCGCTTCCTGTCGTTTCTCTTCCCTTCGCTCCCTAGCATGAGCCGCCCATCAGATGCGGGATGGCAGATACCGCATTCTGGTGACCCCGATGTGATTCCCTAAGGGGGATACGTAGCGACGCGCCCATATCTTATCAGCTCGATGGGAGCTGTGCATCGCCAGGCCTGAAGCGAATTGCACGTCATCGGATCTGAAACACGGTCTCGACTTTCGTAAGTTTGGGTGGAAACTTTTCTCAACAACAGACGCAGCATCTGAAGGAATTGAGGGAGTTAGTTGCTTCTTCTTCTAAATACTCTGCTAATTTAAAGGGCTCTCCTGTAAAAAATAAACCTATTGCTACATTATTGGCTTATGTGTGGCAACATTGTCCCAATTATTCAGAGGAAGGGTCCTTAAAAATTTCCACTTGGCAAAAAATTGGTGAACATCTCCATAATCCTCCTCGTGCACCTATTGGCACTTTGGTTACTTGGAGGAAAATTATGGAGGCTTTAAAAGTCCATTATAAAATAGAAGCAGGGAGTGTGTTTGAATCTCCCCCGCCAAGTTATGATAACTTTTCAATTTTCCCGAACTCAGGCAGAAGCTGCTGCCATTATTCAACAATGCCCCACATGTAGTAAGCAAGGACATTCCATTCCCATAGGAGTAAATCCTAGAGGATTAAAAGCTTGTGAAATTTGGCAAATGGATGTAACTCAGTATCCACCTTTTGCCCCTTGGAAATATTTGCATGTTTCCATCGATACATATTCAGGGTTTATTCTGGCTACTCCTCAAAGGGGAGAAACTGTAAAACATGTCATCAATCATTCAATTCGTACCTTTGCCTCGCTGGGACGTCCAAAAGAAATCAAAACAGACAATGGATCTGCCTATACAAGTTCTGCTTTCCAGGACTTCTGTAACAGATGGGATGTAACCCACAAGTTTGGGATTCCCTACAACAGCCAGGGGCAGGCTATTGGGGAACGAGCGAACTTATCTCTGAAACGTGCTCTTGATCGATATTCGTTGCGGGAAAAAACCCCGAACCTCCCAGCATTGCAAAATCCTCTTAACATTTGTCTTTACACTTTAAACTTTCTTAATCTGATTGGCATTCCTCCCACTTCTGCTGCTTCATGTCATTTTTCCTCCCCCTCACCCCCACCTAACAGACCTCTGGTGTATTATCGCAGATTGCCAGATCCTGCCTGGCAGGGTCCCGCTGAGCTTCTCACTTGGGGACGAGGCTACGCTGCGATCTTACTGCCAGACAAAACCACTTGCTGGATCCCTGGTAGGGCGGTCAGACCCTATCATGGGAATTCCTCTGCTACATCTGTATCTTAAAACTCTTCCTGATATTCTTGCCTATATCTTCTTTGCAATTTCTACTTTACTTCAACAAAACCTATGCTTCCTGTCAAAAGACTATTCGTGTTAAAACCATATCATTAACAGAAGGCTATTATACTTGCTCCATGTGGGTACGTCATGAAAATGCTACCCGTAGTTTTCACTCTGTCACTTCTGTTTTGTTTAAAGAACACTCTACTACTCGCTCTTTTGTTCCTTCTTTACTCTTCCTATGGAAAGGAACCTTAAAATCTTTTCCTCTATTCAATCTAAAACATAGGGGGACCTAAATGTCCTTCTATTGTATTATGGGTTTCCCCACCCCAACTAACATCCTTAATGAATTACCAAATTAATCTTTATTGTCATTATTGTAATTATTATCCTTTTTCTACTAATTGAATTCCCTCCTCATTTCGCAAATGTTCTACAACTAACTTGTCCATAGCCCTCTCTCCTGCTTGTAATGTTTTCATATACCCGAACTCTGATCCTGTTAACAAACGACGCTTCAAAAGAACTGTCCATGATGATCCGCAGAAGCCTCATAGAAGATATAATATTGCTTGGACTACAACTGACTTTCAAGGCATTCGTTTAAGTTCTACAACCAATTTTTCTTGCATAGAAAACTTCTACCCACCACTTCAATTCGATTTGGCAGACGCACCCACACAACCAGGGGATATCCTGCAATCCACACCACTGCAGGAGGAACTTTAACATCACGCCTGAAAGGAATCTATTTTATCCCTGGCAATAATTTTGTTTGGACTTGTTACACCGGTTTCATGGCATGTGTCCATGGGGATGAAATTGTTAAATCCAAATCATTTTGCATTCAAGTATGGCTTGTGTGTATAACTCTGATGATTTTATATCCCTACAGGTACCCATGGAATACCCCTCTTTTGCAAAATCGTAAAGATTTAGATCTGTTATTTTTTAAAAAAACAAGGGGGATTTTGTGCTATGCTTAAAGAAGAATGTTGTCTTTATGCTGATGGCGGGGGGGGTTCGTTTTCTATTTCGCCATGGTTTACAACCTTTTTAACTGCATTGGCAGGATCATTAATAATCATTATATTGATATGTATTATAGGACCTTGTTGTTTTAATAGAATATTGCAATTTTTAAAAAATCAATTATCCTCTGCTGATGTTAATGTGCTATTGCAAGCTCATGTTATATCCTCAACACCAAACGAAAAAATGTCATTGCTGAGTTTCCGCTCCTTGGACAACCCTGACGCTGACGGGTCGCACTCTTGCCTAGATGACGGGGACGGCGAACATTTCAGAAAAATGGTTCCTGTCTTCTTGGACGAGGAAGAAGACTCGTCATAAATAATAAAAACAGAGGAGATGTTGTAATTATGTATCATTGCAACTATGTATCATTGCAACTATGTATCATTCATGCATTTGCAACATTGTATCATTCACGTGTAATCATTAACTTCTGTCTCTTCAGTGACCTTTGCAAGGCACGTACAAGAGACAAGGAGCTAGACGTTTGTTAATAAGCTTATCCACATTGTAAATAATCTGTCCGGTATGCAGCTTTGTAAACATGCACATCCTGATGAGATTACCATGTTTGACTTGAGCTTTGATTAAATCATTTTCTTGTAAAAAAGCACAATAAAAGAGCGTGTGCCAAGACATTCGGGGCGCACTCATCAAGAGGAAACCTCGCTTCCTGTCGTTTCTCTTCCCTTCACTCCCTATCATGAGCCGCCCATCAGATGCGGGATGGCAGATACCGCACTCCACCCACTCTCTGGACGATCCTTTCAGGTCAAGAAAAATGGCGTGTCAGGTAAGAACCAACACCCATTTTATTTTTGATTTTTTTTACAGTATCCTGACAAACCTTTTCTATTGGCAAGACAGTAATCTAAAATAATGTTTGAGGTAAATAAGCTTTACAAAACTTCATTCTCCATGGTGATGTATAACATCTCAATTCCATTTTATTTTTATTGCAACACTGCATTTTCCCCCTGCATGTAAGTTTTTTTTTTGTAGCTGTACCCCACAATAATCTGTTTTTCAATATTGTTATTCAAATTAAAGGTTTGCAGGTTCTTTAAGAAGACTGAAGAATTAGAATGAAACCAAGATGCTAAATATCTGAGAAGTAAAAACAAAATGGCTGTATCTGCATACTGCAAAGTTAATGAAAGGTGGCTTATTTATAATTTGTTGATGATCAAGTAGCTGACCAGCTAGAGAGAGGGAAAGTCAAGGTTATATACAGTGACAGTAAGGAAGAGTAGAAACAAATCTTACCTTTGTTTTCTTTTTTAGGTGCGAAGTAGAGGTGGTATTCAACAGGTTCTGACCAGTTCTGGAAAACTGGTAGTGGAAATTTTGAGTAGTTCAGAGAAACAGCAAATACCACCTCTGACTGGACATTTTACAATATCCTTCCCCTGCCACGCCCACCAAGCCACGCCCACAGAACTGGCAGTAAAAAAAATTGAATCCCACTACTGGTGCAAAAGAAAACTATTAGAAAAAAATGGGCTTTGCTCTATCTTTTGGGGGGCAGGGGGCATTATATAAATGTTTATTAAAATAATTTATATACATCACTTATTTGTTTGATTAGATGGTATGTCATCAAGTCTGGGATGACTCTTGACAACAGAGTACAGTAGACATTATATCTGCCTTGTATGTTGTCTGCTCATCCCTTCCCAGAAAATTTCTCCCCAATTATGATGAAGCAGCAGACCTTGAAGGAGATTACTTAATTTAAATAAACAAAATTTTATTATTTTATTATTGCATCAAAGAATAATAGCATAATAAGCAACTGTTCATGGATAAAAAGAGATGAATGTTTTTATATTATAGGTGGCTAACTTTTTGGTGATTGGTGGCTGCACTTGATATGTTGAAGGAGCTGAGGATGACAAAAAGGCTGGAAATTATATCATTTGTAAATAGGGTTAAGTGTGAAGATATTACATGTGAGAAAGATTATTTTAAGAAATGTTCTATATTCATTCATTGATTTGAATTACAATTTTTAGGTATCATCATGACCCAGGACTGATATTCTGATGAAGTTGTTCCAGTTGGAATGTCAAACTCAAGAGATACCAAGCCAGGAATCATCTGAAGCCAAATACAGACACCATTAGAACAGCTGGAAAAGTCAGATGATGGTGTATGGCTTCCAAGCCCTTGAACTCAATAGAAGAGCAGAACAAAGATGCTCAATGAGACTTTGGTAAAAGATTCTGTTGAAAGTTTCGATGAGACTTTCAACAGAATCTCGAGGAAAGACAGCTTGCATGGATATTAAGTAATGTAATTAAAATTAAAGATAGCTGGCTGAAACCTGATGTAAGAGGCACCCCCAACGTGTGTTTCTCTGTTGCTTATATAAATTTTGCTCATATCCTAAAATTCTGACATTTGTACAGGCTGATGAACCTGACTTGGCTCTCTGAAGTTTGGATTGGAAAGCAAAACTATCCATGCAAGCTTTCTTCCCTGGAGATTCTGTTAAATAAAAACAATGCTGATTTTCTACTCAATTTTCTACCTTGTTGTTGCTCTTAGTTGCAAAGTCATGTCCAACCCATTGAGACCCCATGGACAATGTTCTTCCAGGCCTTCCTGTCCTCTACCATCTTCTGGAGTCCATTTAAGCTCATGCCTACTACCCTGAGTAAATTGCTATTTTCATCTAGCAACTGTGTATGAGACAGTTTCAAACCTGAAACAGGAGAAGCATATCCCACTCCAGAAGGGGACTCTTCAGCCACAATTGTGATAGGAATTGTGATATGTTCTATGCCGTTAGCTGAAGTTAGATGAACCTCAAAATGTTTGTCTAAGCCTTCTGAGGTGTATCACACTTATTTGTAATGCTCAGAGTTATTTACAAAGTCCACATTCATATATTTGGATGCTTTTCTTGGTAGAAAGAATGATAATAATGTAGAATATAAGGTAATTTTTTAAAAATGGCCATCCATTCTTGTTATTTCTTTCTAGCTGTTATATTTTAGCCTTTTATTAAATATCTTCCAGGAAATCACATTTAATATTTATTCAGTAAGGTCTTAAAATACCTATGGAGAAAGAAGAAAGAAAAAAATAAAATGTGCTTTATAAATTATGAAACTTCTCAGTCTCATTAAATGATTGATCAAGAAAAATGCTGAATCTTCATAAAATTCTGAGGTTGAAGATTTGTCCTTTGTCTTTTTCTTAGCTTAACAAGGGGGAGGACAGAGAGACTTAAAAAATGCATGCTTGGGCAAGCAGCCAACCTTGTATTCTAGGTAACTTCTATTTTTATTCAATGTTCACAGAATACATATTTTAGGAAGAGACACCTGGCTCTAATCAGACAGAATTTAATGCCATTGGTTCATTTTGACTTGGAAGTTTAAATCCCTATTATGTCTTAAAAATCTCCTTCAAACAAAAGTTCAACTCTCAGGGACTTTTCTTGGCAACAACACCAAATGAATTTGTCATTATTTCTTCTAGAATATGTATGTGAATATGATTTATTCTGATGTAACATTTTTAAAAAATGGGCGCGGGGAGAGAGAGGTTATTATGAAAAAGGATTTCTACTCCCCCCATATCTGAAACATAACAAATCACAATGGGGAATAACAGCTTTTCTGTGGCAGCCTTAAAATGCTGGCATTTATATCCCCAGACATTCCTCTCACTGGATTCCTAAATTCTTTATTTGTCCAGGGTTTTAGTCCTGCTACATTGAATTGAAGCTGCTCATTTTATTTAGGATTATTGCTTGGCTCTGGTTTCTATGGTTGTTCTTTTAGATAATTTCTTTTTTCGTGTAGTTTTGTTATCTGATGGATAGGAATTGCTTGAAAATGGTTATGCAATAACATTTTACAGGTAGTAAAATGGCCTCAACTTTTGAGCCCAACACTTCTGTTGTTAAGCGAATTCATATGTTAAGTTAATTTTGCCCCATTTTACGACCTTTCTTGCCACAGTTGTTAAGTGAATCATTGAAATGGTTAAGTTAATAACATGGTTGTTACATGAATCTGGCTTCTCCATTGACTTTGCTTGTCAGAAGATTGCAAAAGGCGATCACATGATCCCAGGACACTCTAACCGTCATAAACATGAGTCAATTGCCAAGCGATCAAATTTTGGTCATGTGACCATGGGGATGCTGCAACAGTTGTACGTCAAGCCCGAAATTGACATATGTGTAGCCATTTTAGTTAGGCTTAGTATATATTCTTTTTCTTACTTTCTCTGTGGCAGTCATGGGGGAAAGGGTTTCAGGCTTGCCACATTCCTAAGGCGGGGAGGAGTGGAGATAAAGAGAGTGTTTTGGCTAGGTGATTCTTCTTCCCATAGGAAATGAGCTGTCCATGCTTGGGGCCCTTGAGGTGGAGATTTATGACATAAGCAATGTTGAATTACTTCTATTGAGGAATATGACTTTTGGGGAGTTGTTTCTAACTTGTAATATTGTGGGGTAATTCTGGGTTGTGTAAGATCCGGAATTACCATGGACTTTGTCAATTTGATGCTGTCCTAAATAAAATAATTTGTTTTGGGAGATGGACTTTGTTCTTGTCTTTTTAAATGGATTTCATCACTTGGAAACCTGACATTGTAAGTGTGAAAAACAATCATACATCACTTTTTTCAGTGCTGTTATAACTTTGAACGGTCACTAAATGAATGTTTGTAACTCGAGGAGTATCTACATATATATATTTATTTAATTTATTTTTTCCTGCCTTTGTTATTGTTGCAAATAACTCAAGGTAGTGAACATATCCAGCACATCTTCCTCCTCTGGTTTTCCCCACAACAACCCTGTGAAGTAGGTTTGGCTGAGAGAGAGTGTGTTCCATACTAGCAGGCTTGAAGACCTGCATTCCTATTGGTCTGGAAAAGTCATGCCATGATTGCCCAATGGGAAACACCAATTCTCACCCCCATCAAACCAGATGGCTCCCTGAGAATTTGTGGAGATTACAAGGCCACCCTCAACCACGCTTTGCAGCAGAGTGCCTACCCTGTGCCAGTAGTCCAGCATCTCCTACATTCACTGGGGGGTGGCAGAATTTTTGTGAAGCTCAACCTGGCACAAGCCTATCAACAACTGCCATTCAGTGCTGAAACCACTGTGGCTCAAACTATCGTGACACATTGAGGGGCATTTAAATGCAACCGACTTCAATTTGGGGTCAGCGTCGCACCGGGGATTTTCCAAAGCCTAATGGAAAGGCTGTTGCAGGGCATTAAAGGAGTCATCCCCTGTTTCGATGATGTTTTAATAGCAGCCCCCACAAAAAAACAATTGAAAAAATGACTGAGGGCAGTCCTACAAAAATTTAAAGACTCCGACCTCAAAGTAAAAAAGGAGAAGTGCCAATTATGTACTGAGAGGGTTGAATTTCTTGGATACCTCCTTGACAAACAAGGAATTCACCCTACTGACAAAAAATTAACAGCCATCAAAGAAGCCCCCAGACCAAAAAACAAAACGGACCTCCAAGCCTTCCTCGGACTCATTAATTTCTATAATATCTTCCTACCCCAGAAAGCGACTGTCGCGGAACCCTTGCATAGACTCCTCGATAAAAAGGCTTCCTGGATTTGGGGACGGCGAGAGGAACACGCTTTTCAACAAATAAAAAACCTTTTGACTTCAGACACAGTCCTCATTCAATATAATGAAACACTACCACTGACTGTTACTTGCGACGCATCACCCTTCGGTGTTGGCACCATCCTGAGCCATGTTTTGCCAAACAGAACAGAGGCTCCTGTTGCATTCTTCTCCAGAACCTTGTCCAAGCTGGAGAGGAACTACAGCCAGCTGGACAAAGAAGCCCTCACATTGTCTCTGCAGTAAAAAGATTCCACAAATACATTTATGGTAAGACATTTTCAATTATTACGGACCATAAACCCCTACTTGGCATCCTGGCGGGTAACAAACCCACTCCACACATCCTGTCACCTAGAATGACAAGATGGTCTGAATTTCTTGCCGCTTATAATTACCAATTAATACATCGACCATGCAAGACCATCTCACACACTGATGCTTTAAGCCGATCCCCCCTACCTGACGTGCAAGATGACCCAGCACCCACATTATCAATCTTGCAAATTGAAACAGTATCCACACCACCATTAACTGCTCTAGACATTGCCCGCAAAACAAGAAAGGACAAACGTTTGGCGCGAGTTCTCAGCTGGATGGAGAGGGGTTGGCCAGAGAGCAAGAAAAATGAACTCTTTAAACCATTTAAAAACCGGCAAACTGAACTTTTTTCGCAAAAGGAGTGTATCCTATGGGGAGACCGGGTAGCAATACCAGAAACATTATAGAAAACAGTTTTAGATATGCTGCACGAGGGGCACCCAGGCATCGTACGCATGAAAGCCCTGGCCAGAAGCTATGCTTGGTGGCCAGGCATGGACAAGCAAATTGAAACCTGGGTCACCGCTTGCAATAGATGCCAAGAGATTCACTCGGCTCCCCCAAAAGCCCCACCATTAGACTGGGAGACACCCAGAGGCCCTTGGTCGTGCATCCATATTGACTTCAACAGGACCAACAAAGGGGCATACCTTTTTAATTACTGTTGATGCTTTCTCGAATTGGCTCGAGGTGAACAAAATGAAAACAACCATCACGGAAGCTGTCATCAAGAAATTAAACAAACTTTTTGCTACCCATGGTCTACCAGATGTGATAGTATCTGACAACGGGCCCCAGTTTACCGCAGTGGCCTTCGAGCAATACTTGGCAGACCGTGGCATCCGACACGCATTGACATTGCCAGCTCACCCAGCGATGAATTGCAGAGCTGAACGCATGGTTCAATTTACGAAAAAAACTCTCCAAAGGATCAAACATGGCAACATCCATGAAAAAAATCACCAAAATGTTTCTAATTCAACACATCACTCCCAATACCACCACCTACAAAACTCCAGCAGAGTTGCTCATGGGCAGAAGACTCCAGTCTCCCCTGGACAGGTTGCACGCCGGAAAAACCCCCTGTCTCCACCAGCAAAAACCGTGCCTTCAACGGAGGAGAAACTGTATTTGCTAAAAATTTTACTGGGGACCCATTATGGCTTCCTGCAAAAATCACCCAAATCACCGGCCCTCGCTCCTACTGACTTGAGACCACCGATGGTAGGTGCTGGAAACGCCACATTGACCAACTAAGATCCAGACTAGCCACCCTTATTCTCACAGACCCTAACCAAGAAATCAGAGGGGGGGGGAGGACTCAAATCCAGAAAAAGAACCGGTATCCGTGAAAGCAGAACACCCCACACACACATTAAATAAAACCCAAACTTTAAACCAACAATACTTACCAGCTGACAGGGAACCGTGGCAGACGGGTACTTCACCTAGAAGCAGCAGCCGGACAAGCTCTCCCACCCAGAGAATCCAGGCAGAAGCAACAGAGCGAACGACTCGACCGACCCGGGTTCACCAAGTGAGAGTCGCAGCTGCAGGCCCGGCTCACCCTTCCAGGTGGTTCCATCAAGGGGTTTGAGAGCGACGCGGAGCCTGTCCGAACCTGACGACGATCTGAGACATTATGAACTGCGCAAGTCAAGTAGGCAGGTCCGAAGGCCCGTCTACTTACATGATTACGTAACTCCACCCATTGGACGGAACCAAGAGAGGAGGGGTGTTCCGTACTAGCAGGCTTGAAGACCTGCATTCCTATTGGTCCGGAAAAGCTGGGCCGTGATTGGACATTATTGAACACTCCTGATTGGCTCGTATAGGGCTTGCCGCGATTGGATAAACCCAAGCGCGGCAAGCTCAAAAACCTGTCATTGGCTGCCTAGCCGTGGCCAGCTCTATAAAAAGAGCAGCCGTGGCTCGGGTTTTTGTCTCAGAATCTGATTGCTAAATAAAGAGTTGTTGTTCACTACTCGAGCCTTCCCTCTCTATGGGACTTACCGACCATACTTAACAGAGTGATTGGACCAAGGTCACCCAGCTGGCTTTCATGGTTAAGGCAGAACTTGAAGTCACAGTCTCCTGCTTTCTATATGCCACCCATCAAGCAACTTTTCGAAACTCTCATTTTATACCAAAGTTATATGATTATCTATTTCATTATTAAGAAACTGTAATGCAAATATTACAAGTGGATTATGTCATGCATATTTCAGAGGAGACCATAATGTACTAATATGAAGTTTTCCTGTAGCTCACAGGTATTGTGGCTATCCTATTTATTTATTTATTTGTTAGGCTATTTGTTTAATTTATATTGCCGTCTATTTGCCCATGGTGAATTTAAGTTTAATTCTAATCTCCCAAGCAATCTCTCATAAATTAGACTTAGCAATAGCACAGACTTAACATACTGCTTCACAGTGCTTTACAGGCCTCTCTAAGAAATTTACAGAGTCAGCATATCACCCTCAACAATCTGGGTCCTAATTTTACTGATCTTGGAAGGATGGAAGGCTGAGTCAACCTTGAGCCACTGAGAATTGAACTGCTGCCAGTCAGCAGAATTAGCCTACAATACTGCATTTTAACCACTGTACTATCATGGCTCCTTGCAAAGCATTTTAAGAAATAAGATGCTTTATTGATTATAATTACTGGTACCCATGAAAATGTAGCTTGTATCAAATGTTCAAATTAGCATGGCCAAGCATCCCATTCAAAAGGGCCAGAAATTATCTTTAGCATGTCAATTATTCACTTCTTTCTGTAGAGTTATGGTCAAGGAAAAGGGGACATTTCACAGCTCTTCAAGGAAGTAACCAAATTTTATAGCATTGTAACTATAGCAAAGGTCTTCCAGAGTTGCAAGCTGCTTTTCTACCAACCACTCTTTTTGGGAATGAAGTTCCTTTTGATAGTTTAGCACACTGCATGGTGCCACAGTGTTAAACAGGTACCTAGAGTCCACATGGCTGCTTCTGTTAACAACTGAAATACATAGAATATAATCTTTCAATATCCTCTCAGGAGCTAACTATACCACTGATAGAAAATATATTTAGCCACATGTTTTGCAATGCATTACAGTACAGAGAAAATCAATATAGTATTATGATTGCAGTGTTCATGGGTCTGTGAGGCTCTCAAAATTCTAAGAGGAATAAATTCTCCTTAGCGGGATACTCCTTGGATACTCATATTTCTTATTTATTTATCCATCAAATTTAGGGACTGTCCATCTCATAGGCTGATTCTGCACAGTGTACAATTAAAAACAAAAAAATATATAAATTTTTTGAAATCGGCTTTTTTCTCTGCATTTCTTCAAGCCTTTCCAGTAACGTGAGATGAAGATTACCATTTACTGCATCAAACTGTGCATGTCTTTTGGCTGAAAGCTATGATTTGTTTTTATTGGAGAGGGTGAGGGTCTGTTGCAGATTATAAAATAGATATGTTCAAATTTCCAAAGGCTTTCATGTTCCTTTTGCCCCTCTTCTATGCCAAAGAACTATACAATTCATACCGCTGCAAATCAGCATTCATTGCAAAATAATGGGCTGTTCCATGGGTATTTGTGTCATATCTGTTGTGAATCAATAAAATACTTGAATAAAGATTATTAAGAGCTTGAAGCAAAGTGCAGGGTTCTGGCCCTGCACTTCTGATTGGCCGATAATAGCGACATCGGATTGCTCCGTTCAGGAGAATCTGATTGGCTATTAACGAGCCTCTCCCATTGGTTAATGGAGCTAGTGCTCCCCGTGTTTCATTGGTTAAATAGTTAAGAGTTTGCCTATATAAAGGGCCCCATTGCGGCCATTGAGCTAAGCTGTTTTCACATGTAAATAAAGAGTTTGAAGTTCACTGTTCACCGGCTCGTCTCCTCCTTTGCGCCCATGCTCAGAACTTAACAATATCTATGTACTATATGGACATATTTTATTTGGAAGAATATATTGAGAAAGGTACGTCTTCCCATCTTCTCAATCATTCTAGGTACCTTTAGCTCTTCAACAGTAATTGCAGAAGGTCCTTCCTGTTGCTTCTTGGGAGCTTCTATGCACTTATACATTTTCTAAAATGTATTGTGATATGGATGATCCAGAGCTCACAAAAGTCACTGGTCAGATACAGCAAGAAAAATAGCACTCATGTTATTTTTTGATGACCTTGAGGAATGAGGGGAAGAGATATACCCTGGGAGAAACATCCGATAAGAGAGGCAGGAGCATCCATGGCTTAATGGCCAGAGAAAGAAAATTCAGAAGGACCTGCTCTAATGGATCAAGTGGTGGTGGAAACTTCATAATTTCAGACTCGCAGGCTTCTATTAATGTAGCTTTACAAAAAAGTAGCATTCATCTAGTTCATCTGGTTCATCTAGTTGTGTTTTCTGTTGATGACCTGGCACTCATGAATACTGCTAAAAATAGCTGCCTCAGTAGGAAGGGAGCACAGCTAAGTGGCAATGCCTATGATTTTGACACCAAAATTCCTAGATTCAATCCATCCATCCATGACCTGCACTTCACATCTATAAAATTACTGCATGATAAAATGATCACAGAACAATAAATATAATTCAGTTGATTAAAAATCAATGACATACTATCATTACCATTTAAAAGGGCCATATTAATACGATGCCCCAAACCCCAGAGAGCTGATGACAATGAAAGTATGCCACATTTAGCTATGTGGGCAGTGAAACTCACCAGGCAGAAAATGTTTTCGTAAATAAGCTTTCATGATTGATTTTGTTCTTATTGTTATTGTTGTTGACTTGGGAATTATTCACAGGGATCAACTGATCACTGATAATTTTGAAACCATCTTCAAAAAAGAACTTGCACCATGAGACAAGATTTTAATTACAGAAGATAATTTCTGTTCTGGATCTCTCTTGCTGCTCAAAGTCAGATTTTGAATATAAGCAATACCTTACTTGGCCAATTAATGCATTATTTTTTGTAATGCACATGCCTCGCTGATCAATAATTTTATTGGGCTGTGCACTATCTGTATAAATCACTGTATTGTAGTTTACTTAAAGAACATGTGACTTTGAAAACACACACAAATACACACACACGTGAGTGTGTGTGTGTTTTCCTTTACTTGCTCCTTTTTTATATGAAGAATATTTATAATAAAGACTATTTGCATGGAAACTGTATTTGCTTCGCTTTTCAAGAATGCTTTAACAGCTTATTTCTAGCCGAAACCCACAATGCCTAGCTTTTACTGGAATTATCAGTATTATAATATTCATAAGAAAATTATTTGCCATTTTTCTAAAAAAAAAAAATAAGTTTTATATTTCTATAAATTATAAAGCAAAAAAAGATAAAAGATTGCAAATTATGTTTGCAGTATTATATTATGTTGCAAATGCATATATTACATTTTTTGTTGTTCTGATGGATGTAAATTGCTTGAAAATTATTACACTATAAAATGTAAGAAAGGAGTAAGAAAAATTCAATATATTTTTATGTCACACAAAGACATGAAGCAGATTGTGCATAATACCTTCTGTTACACTGATATATATTTAGCATATCAGAATCTGAAATGCACACATACGTGCTCGCACTCAGTACATTTTGCAATACAGAACCATTTTAGGTCCTTTATAATCTGTGTTTGTATTTCATATCTCTGTGAAACTCTATGAAGATATGTCTGCCTTAAGATGTTTTGCTCTTTAAGCAAAATGGAAAATGTGTAGCTTCCCATGTATGTAACATGGGTTGAAATCTTGGCTGACAACTGGAAGACCAATGAGAGAGCAGCAGAAGAATATCAACTTTTCTAAATGTTATTTGTTTTCTCATTGTCATCCAGTTTATTGTGAGTCAGATATGGATGTAGCAGCATGTATAGAATAAGGCCCAAGTAATTGAAATAGGAAATAGGAAGAATAGTTTGATGACTGACACACAATAGGGATATACAGGAACTTGATATCAAAAATATTCAGCACAGTAATATGTAAGCAAAACATTTTAAATAAAAGTTTGGAAGTTGAGTCATGGCAACTGAACTTCTGTTCAAAAAGAAGTCCAATTACCATGATTCAACTCCAGAAAAGTCTCCCTGGGTGACTGAGAATTTTCATTAACTTTGAGTAAAGATCTTGCCTAAAAATGAAATGGAGAAATTGTAAAAATGCATTTCATTCTATATTTCTTTAATGTCTGGATAAGTACAAGTGTCTTTATAACCAACAGCATGTCAGTGTGGACCGTCAGAGTGTGTGATAGTTAAATCATTAAACTAAAACTGATACAGGTTCAGGTATATCCTTAGTCATAAAAACTCACTAGGTGATTTTTCTGCAATTATTACCTATCATACCAATTTCGCAGAATTGTTGTTTATCTGTTATCGGTAATATGTGAAAAGCTGACAGTCAACACAATGCCTGACATTTTTAGGCAAAGTATGAAATGTCTGTGTTATTTTAATATGATGTATGCTTTCCCTAGGCATTGTATATAAAACCTACGCATTATGCAGAATGGCAAGAACTATTTAGGCACAGCATGAAAAGAATCCTGAAAAAGGCTAGGGTTAAGGTTAGGGTTGAAAAGATGTATACGGAAATGAAAGAAGAAATGCAAAATAAAGTGCAGGACTTATTGAAAAAAAAAAAAAAAACCAAGAGAAAAAGACCATTATTTACCTACTTATTGCAAGAAGGAAGGCTAGAATGGCATTTTAGCAGGAGTATTTTATACTTTGCCTTTTTGGCATTAATGCCTAGGAATTGTGTGAAATATTAAACATTTCATACTTTGTCATCCCATTTTTGGCATTCAACAGGTTTCCTAGGCATTCTTATAAAATGCCTAAATTTCACACATTGATGGTAACATATATCAAACATATATCAAACTAAAGTGGACCCCCTATGTAAGCTGCCTTCAGTTCTTGGAGAAGAGATAGTGGAATATAACTGTGCTAAATCAACAAGATCACAGCCACCATCACCACAATCCTCATTCACACAGTGTTTATATTTGGCCTAAAAATTGGAAGCTGGAAATAGTTGAAATCTAGTATAGATTGTTCTTCCAGGCTCACCCTTAAATTATTTCTTCATATTCAGAGAAAGGTTGTGTCATTTTAAAGGAAAATTGTAGAGCTCACAGATTGAAGATTTAAGAATCTGGGGGAATTGGGTGCAAGCATTATTTATTTATCTGCATACTTTCAGTCTGTTGATGTAGTAGCTGTCCATAACTTTAAAACTAAATCTTTATCCCTTCCACCACAGAAACCTGTTTCTCATTCTTGACTTCAACTCATCTCTTTTCAATTGATCAGCTACTTCCTCACTATTGTTCTTTTTTTTTTTAACTCTAACATAATATATATATATATATATGTCTGGCATTCAGCTTTGTTCGGGTATTTTCCCACGTCATAATAGTGGTGCTTTTAAAGTTGTAGCAACGTTTCAGCAGAATCTCATCTGCCATCATCAGGCTTCTGTATGGTGTTTGTCTGTGAGTCAAACTTTTACAGTGGTTTCAGATTTAAATTTGGGGCAGCCTATTGCTGTGTCAGAATGGTTTTTTCTTCCTCCTGATTGGTTGAGAGTCTTGATCTGTGTTTATTGGTCTTGGAGTTTGCTGTGTTCTGCTACTAATATCTTCTGTCTTTTTTTTGGGGGGGGGCTCTTTTATTATGAACACATCTGACTACCAATCCAAGTTAACCAACCTACTCCAAGACCCCACATACAAACCCCTAAAGACAGACCCCACCACCTACCTAGAAAAAAACCACCAGATCCAAAATAAAAGCCTCCCCCATCAGTGAAGAAATCCAGCAAAGAATCATACCCAGAGAGAAATCATCCAGATGCCCTAAACTTTATGGTCTCCCCAAGATACACAAGGAAGGAACCCCACTTAGACCAATAGTCAGCTCCATAGGCTCACCTCTACAAAACCTAGCCAAATTTCTCACCAAACAACTACAGCCCTATGCAGAATCCATCAACTCACACGTAAGAAACTCATTCCAGTTCATCGAGATCATAAAGAAACAAAACTTACAACCCAGTGACCTACTAGTGAGCTTCGATGTCATATCCCTCTTCACCAAAGTGCCAATAAAAGAAGCCTTGACAGCCATCCAAAACAAATACAACCCCCCCAAGCACATCCTAGATCTGACCAACCACTGCCTATCCAATACATACTTCACCTACAATGGACAAAAATACAAACAAATAGAAGGAGCACCCATGGGATCACCCCTCTCACCTGTCATCGCTAACCTCTACATGGAACACTTTGAAACATAAGCTCTAGAAAAATATGATCACAAACCCAAACTCTGGCTCAGATACGTAGATGACACCTTCATAATCTGGCCACACGGGAAAGAAAAACTGAACAACTTCCTTACACACCTCAACAGCCAACAGCCCAAAATACAATTCACCATGGAAACAGAAGCTAATAACCAACTTCCCTTCCTAGATGTCTTGGTATACAAAAAATCCAATGGCTCCCTAGGACACACCATCTACCAGAAGAAAACACATACGAACCGCTATCTACACGCACTCTCACACCACCACCCAGCACAGATCAATTCCGTAGCTGAGACACTCATCTCCAGAACAAAATGCTTAGCCAATGAACAACACCTAGAGACCGAACTACACACTCTCACCAGCGTGCTGACAGCCAATGGATTCCAAAGAAAGAAGATCACCCACCTAATCCAAAAAGAAACCCCAGCCAAAATCCAAGACAAAGAACAAGAGAATGGCAAAGCCCTCCTCCCATATATAAAAGGCACTACGGACAAAATCAGCAAGATCCTCCAAAAACACAACATTAAGACAGCATTCTGCACAAACAGAAAGATATCTACCATCTTACGAAACCCTAAGGACAGAATCGAGTTAGAAAATCAAGGAGTGTACGAAATCCCTTGCACTGCCTGCCCCACCACATACATTGGACAGACTAACAGAAGAATAGGTGCACGCATTGAAGAACATAAGAATTCAATCAAAAAGGAAGAACCGACGTCTTCCCTGGTCCAACACCTCAAAGCCACAGGACATGAGATTGACTTTAAAAATATCAGAACCATCACCAAAACCGAACACTTCAGCAGCAGAATCATCACAGAAGCCATAGAGATAGAAAAACGCCCACACAGCATGAATAAACGAGATGATGCCTCCCGCCTACCAGCCATTTGGAAACCCACCCTCATGAACAGACACGTACCTAACATGAAGAATGACACCAGACCCACACCCCTGAGAGCCACACAAGATGCCACCACCACACTTCCACGTAGAAAGCAGACTCACACCCACACAGAAGATGAAACACGACCACGGACCAGAAGCCGCACTGCAGCTGCATCACTACCCACCTCAAACCCCTCTGAGCCATACATGAAGCGAACTGACCTCCACCATGAAGATGCAGCACGACCATGAACTCGAAGCCAAACAGCAAGATCACAGCTCACCAGCTCAAACCCTCCAGCAACTAAGACTAACCTGAGCACAATCAAGCCCCCACCTGAACAGAACACGCCTCCAGCCAATCAGAACACAGCCAACCCCCCACTCAATCAGAACACAGCCAAGCCCCCAGCCAATCAAGTCACACCCCCACTAGCAGTTAAAAGGAAGAAGCAGCTGCAAGCTCACATCACTCTGAGAAGCACAGAGCTGAAGACCAAGCCTGAAGATGATGAATGAGACTTCTTCGAAACGTTGCCGAGATACTTCCAATCTTACGCAGGAGAAAACCCGAATAACCAATGATCCACATACACATATATATACATACATACATACATACAAACATACATATATGTTTTCTTAAGTTTTCGCGGGTACTCACATGTCTGGCATTCAGCTTTGTTCGGGTATTTTCCCACGTCATAATAGTGGTGCTTTTAAAGTTGTAGCAACGTTTCAGCAGAATCTCATCTGCCATCATCAGGCAGAATACAGCCATCATCAGGCAGAATTCACCATACAGAAGCCTGATGATGGCAGATGAGATTCTGCTGAAACGTTGCTACAACTTTAAAAGCACCATTATTATGACGTGGGAAAATACCCGAACAAAGCTGAATGCCATATATATATATATGACACCAAGTTACCAACATCCTATGCACAAGCAAACCACCCAAAAGTAACTTACAGCAAAATGAAATTAAAGCGCTACAAACCCTGAAAAGAGACAGCAGCATAATCATCCTCCCAGCAGATAAAGGGAATGCCACTGTAGTAATGGACAGAAAAGACTATGAAACTAAATTGACAGACCTACTCCAAGACTCCACATACAAACCCATAAACACAGACCCAACCACATATCTGGAAAAATTAACCAAGAAGAAAATTATAACCAGCCACAAAAGCAAAGAGATCCAACACACGATCATACCCAGAGAGAAATCTTCCAGATGCCCCAAACTATACGGCCTCCCAAAAATACACAAAGAAGGCATACCTCTCAGACCCATAGTCAGCTCCAGAGGAGCACCACTACAAAAACTGGCTAAACACCTAGCAAAAGAGCTACAGCCCCATGCTGAAACAGCAGCTTCCCATGTACAAAATTCATACCACTTCTTGGAAATGATCAAAGATCTACACGTGGAGCAAGAAGATCTGCTTGTAAGTTTTGACGTGGTTTCACTATTCACTCAAGTCCCGATAAAAGAGACCCTCGAAATAATCAAAAATAAATACCAACCAGCTAAACAACTCATGGAACTAACAGAACACTGCTTAACCAACACATATTTCATATACAAAGGACAAAGATACAAACAAATTGAAGGAGCCCCCATGGGATCACCACTGTCACCTGTCATTGCAAACCTGTTCATGGAAGAATTCGAATCCAGAGCCCTGGCTAATGCCATACTCAAACCCAAACTATGGTTAAGATATATCGATGACACATTCGTGATTTGGCCCCATGGACAAGAAAACCTAAACAACTTCCTAACACACATAAACAGCGCACACCCCAAAATCAAGTTCACCATGGAAACAGAAACAAACAAACAACTACCATTCCTAGATGTACTCATCTACAAGAAAACAGATGGCACACTAGGACACACCATATACCAGAAGAAAACACACACCAACCGCTACCTCAACGCCCAATCCCACCACCACCCAGCACAGATAAACTCCGTGGCTAAAACACTAATTACTAGAACCAAACGCCTGGCAGACAAGACACACATTAAGACTGAACTATGCACCCTGACTAAAATATTGACAGACAACGGCTTCCACAAAAGCAAAATCACTAACTTGATCCACAAAAACACACTGAGACATAATAGAGACCCAGAAGATGAACAGACCCATGGAACAGCTGTCCTGACCTACATAAGAGGCACAACAGACAAAATTAGTAAGATTCTATACAAACACCACATCAAAACTGCCTTCAAAACAGACAGAAAAATAGCAGCCATCCTCAGGAACCCCAAAGACAAAATTGACCTGGAAAACCAAGGCATATATGAAGTCCCCTGTGCATCATGCCCGGCCACATACATTGGACAGACCAATAGAAGAATAAGCACCCGCCTGGATGAACACAAAAATGCAGTCAAAAAGCTGGAACACACTTCCTCACTCGTCCAACACATGGAAGCCACAGGTCATAACATCAACTTCAATGGCACCAAAACCCTAGCCACCATAGAAAATCCCAGCCACAGAATCATCAGAGAAGCCATAGAGATTGAAAAAAGACCAGAAAGCATGAACAGAAGAGATGATTCCACCAGGCTGTCAATCATTTGGAAGCCTGCACTCACAAACAAAAAAATCTCCACACCACAAGCCAGGCAAACACCTGGGCACAAACAGATCCCCCCTGATACCTCCAGCTCAAACACACCCCAACCAGGCACCCAGATGAAACCCAGCTTCCTAACTAATGATAGCCGTCCATTTACCCGAAGCCAAGCTGCACTAAAGGCCTCCAATAAAGTAACACAATGTTGCCAGCCAATCAAGATACAAAAAGAGCCCCCCCAAAAAAAACAGACAGAAGATATTAGTAGCAGAACACAGCAAACTCCAAGACCAATAAACACAGACCAAGACTCTCAACCAATCAGGAGGAAGAAAAAACCATTCTGACACAGCAATAGGCTGCCCCAAATTTAAATCTGAAACCACTGTAAAAGTCTAACTCACAGACGAACACGATACAGAAGCCTGATGATGGCAGATGAGATTCTGCTGAAACGTTGCTACAACTTTAAAAGCACCACTATTATGACGTGGGAAAATACCCGAACAAAGCTGAATGCCAGATATATATATATAGTTCTCGCGGGTACTTGTATGTGGATCTTTGGTTATTCGGGTTTTATCCCGCGTAAGATTGGAAGTATCTGGGCAACGTTTCAATGAAGTCTCATTCATCATCTTCAGGCTTGGTCTTCAGCTCTGTGCTTCTCAGAGTGATCACTACTCACCTCAAACCCCTCTGAGCCATACATGAAGCGAACTGACCCCCACCATGAAGATGCAGCACGACCACGAACTCGAAGCCAAACAGCAAGATCACAGCTCATCAGCTCAAACCTTCCAGCAACTAAGACTAACCTGAGCACAATCAAGCCCCCACCTGAACAGAACACGCCTCCAGCCAATCAGAACACAGCCAACCCCCCAACCAATCAGAACACAGCCAAACCCCCAACCAATGAGAACACCCCCCCATCCAATCAGAACACAGCCAAGCCCCCAGCCAATCAAGTCACACCCCCAGGAGCAGTTAAAAGGAAGAAGCAGCTGCAAGCTCACATCACTCTGAGAAGCACAGAGCTGAAGACCAAGCCTGAAGATGATGAATGAGACTTCATCGAAACGTTGCCCAGATACTTCCAATCTTACGTGGGATAAAACCCGAATAACCAAAGATCCACATATATATATATATATATATATATATATATATATATATATATATATATATATATATATATATATATACATACATACATACATACATACATACATACATACATATATATATATATATATATATATATATATATATATACATATATATATATATATATATACATATACATATACATATACATATACATATACATATACATATACATATACATATACATATACATATACATATACATATACATATATATATATATACATACATACATACATACATACATACATACATACTTTGGCATCAAGTTTAACTTTTCTTGATTTGTGGTTGGGATTATTGTAGATGCTCCATCATACCATCATAGATTTAGAGCTTTCTTCCTTCTCATTATGCTACCATTAAGTAGCCATCTGGAAGTTGAATGCAAGTGTCCACCCATTTCTTCTGCAACATTGTCTTCTTTCTCCCATCTTCTTTCAACTTAGTATATGGCCCCATCAGCTTTAGTTCAGATTTTTTTCCCCATTGTAATTTAACTGAGGATGGACAATCATTTTTTTTATGTGTTGCTTCAATTTCAACTCCTGTTCTGAACAAGGAGTACAATTTGACTATCAATGACTCCTTGCAAATGGCATGTGTATGATGTTCATACAAATGCTATGACCTACAACATGTGAGCTGTAGGAACACAAATATTTAAGGATACATATTTGCTTGTGTATGTTTGTGTGTGATAACATTCTGCAAATAGTGTTGTCATGACCCAGGTTGCCTAGGCAGATGCAGGCTTCAATAGAGTCCTTTATTGCTCTGCTAATTCCAGAAAGAATGCCCCTACAATGGCCAGTAAAGCTCCACTTCAAATTTTCCAGAATCACAGTCCCACAAAGAAAAGCCAATAATCACCGAAGCCAATTTGCACAGGCAGAGAGGAAATCCAAAACCAAGGTTGAAGTCGACAGGGCATAAGTCATACACAAGATTCAAGGTCCACAAGGCAATGTCTAAAGCCCACAAGCAAGAGTTGAAGTCCACAGGCAGAAAAACAATTCAAAGCAGAGTTTTAGAAGGCTGTGGAAGCATATGCCAAAGCAAAACAATTGTTCTGGACAAAGACACTGTCAACCCTGAAGCTGGCTGGCTGGTAGCCATCTTACTATTCTGCTGGGGTTTTTCCTTTCTTCAAAGCTTCAGTCTTGACACAGACTGGAGATGAAGGATAGGGAGGGGTGTGTGTAGAGATAGTTGGAGTGCTATAACCAAAACAACATTCTTTTCCCTGGGAACCAAGGTCATGTGTGCAGGTGGTTGGGAGGTGGAGACTAAGGTCACCCCACACCTGGACTATGTGCTGATTGGACCATGTGACTGATGCCCTTGGGGAAGTGATAAACTTTTACTTTTAATTAGGGGGAAAACTGGCGGGAACTTTTAGATCTGGTTTTCATCAGCATCATGACAATATGACATGCTCTAATAAAATGTTATTTGAGGAGACCTCATGCCTTGGAGTTCTTTTGTTTGAAGATGTATTAGTTGGAACTCTGAACACATCCTCCCTTGACCTCTGCTTTAAGTCAATCCAAGCCAGGTGTTCCTTGTGAGGAGGGGTTGGGTGACCTTCTCCCAGGTAGCCTTGTAGACCTTCTTTGAGCTTGCCTCCACTCCACTCTGTGCCTTCAGATCAAGTGGGGGAGACAGCTGTTCCTCATCAGAAGGGATCTGCTACCTCTCGACACCACTGACAATCTGCTACCAATCTTCCCTCATGTCTGTGAGGGCAGGCAGCTCCTCATCCAGTTGACAACCTTCCACAATGCCTGAGGGGCCTGGGACAGCATCAATCTTGGTTCCAACTCCTCCATACTTGGATCCACTGAGGTCATGACAAATATTTTTTCCTTATCAAAGTATAGTAGTAGTGGCTCTGGACACTACTGGAGAACAGTTCAGTCTGGGAAATAATAATTACTTTGAAATTCATTGTAATGGAAAGACTGTGTTTTTCAACCTCCAGAAGAGCTAAGACAACTTCAAAATTCTTAACCAGCATGTTCTTCTGATAATAAGGTTTGTACCTATTCAAGCAAAACCACAGCAACTATAACAACAATAAATATGAAACACACAAAGATCAAATTTAACTCTGAGTTAGTCTTTATTTCCCCCTCTATTCTGCAGATTTAGCATTATTTCTGGATTGTAACTGGATTGTAACTATTGATTGTAAGCCTCTGAATTTCTTCGGATTTATTTGCTAGATAATGTGGTTAGGATTAGAGTGCACATATATCTCCTGTCTGACAACACCAAGCCTGAATAAACTAGTATAATTCCAGATTGAGTCACTAGCAGGAAATAATTTCTCTTTCAAACAGTTTTCAGTATAACTAATGAGCTGAAAATTAGCTACCAATTTCTTATGTGTTGTCCAGTCATTGGAAAACTTTGGTACATGATATTAAAGGGCTCAAGTGGTTTAATTATTTGGAATAAAATATTGGTCAAAGGGTTTAAGTGTTGCCATATATATTGTACTATCTTCTATTTTAACTGTACTAAAATACTATAAATCACATGCTTTACTAAGCGAAGTAATTTCAAGTACGTCAGCATTTGCTTGTATGGAAAAAGCAAGATTAAAAAGGCTGCTGAAATCATTGAGGAGGTTTACCCAGGATACTCCTCCATGATAAAAAAAAAAAAAAAAGGCTAATAGCACAAAATGGAGGCTCAAAACCAATTTATATAGTTTTGATCTTGTCAAGTTTTATGAACCCGAGTGTCCACAATCTACCTATCGCCCAAAGAGACTTTCAAAAACTTGCCACGAAAAATTGTGGCATATTTAAATAATTACATGGCCAGGAAGTCATGATATTTATTTTTAATCATCTTAATATTTCTTCTGCCCTAGCCACATTTTTAGATGTTTCAGTAAGCCCAAAAAACATTGGCCATCCTTGATTTATATTTTGGTGATAAGTACAAACACAGCCAATTTATTCTCCAAATTATGGTGAAACAAATCATGGTATAGTGGTGTGCTGTGGTTGAATCCAGCCAACATTCATATGGAAGTAAGTCTTTCTCCATCCAATTATGTATGCTCTTTGTCCATACCATCACAGTCAAGGATTTGCTCCTAACGCCTTTGAATTTCCAACTGAAGAAGATCCACCATGACTATATAATGCTAAAACCTCAGTATTTTTAGAAAGACCATCTATTTTCATTACAAGCATTCTTTACCCTTCTTAATATCTATTTCATTACATCTGTATGCTTATGTGCTATGGTTTATTTTCCTTTTGTTCTTTTAATTAAAACCAACCTAGAACTAAGAAGTTCTAGGAGTTCTTCCTGACAGAACCATTAATCAGTGGTACAGCTTGCCTTGTTGTGGCACATCCAAGTTGTGGAGGCCCCAACGCTGGAAGTTTTTAAAAAGGGATTGGACAGCCATTTGTCTGTCATAGGGTTTCCTGCTTGAGCAAGGGATTTGGACTAGAAGACCTCCAAAGGTCCCTCCCAACTCTGTTATTTTGTTATTTATAGAATGATGCAAAAATAAGGCTACAATGGACCACTGGATAAACACAGGTGAACTTTATCCAAAAATAGAGCAGTCTGCATTTCTATTAATGAGTGAAATCTGTATGCAATATTAGGGGATAGTTAGGCTGTCGAAATGAACCATTAATTGAAGTGCCTTGTTCATGACAAGGAATTTAGCTAAGCTATCCTGTAATATGAAGCAATGGCAATCTGTCCAGACAAAGCAGAGGCAGGTTTATGAATTTTGATATTTCAGTTACTCTCCAAACACAACCATCTGTGTAAGAGAGCTTCTATATCTATGGAAGCATTCTATTTAATGATTTGCCATTTCAGGTGGTCATTCTTTAAACACTGATACGGAGTTGAGTTCCTAAAGCCTATATTTTTATAAGACACTGAAGAAAGCTGATGGAAATAATATTGTCTATGACCTTGAATATCCTATCTCTATAAACCTGCGAAAGTCTCCCTTACAAATATGAAACTCGTTTTCATCTTAAAATAAGGCTGTAAAATTGAAAATCCCATTTAACGTATCTGAGAATGCTTAATAATGTTTAATTGCAGTCACCTTGCTTTAAGAGATGTAATTCAGAAGCTGAAACCTTAACTCACACAGTATTGTCTTACCCTACTATTATCAGATAAAACCATGACTTCAGAGCAATCACTGGAAATTAAGAATTCATATGTTCTACTTGGCTATAGCCCAGGAATGTGGAATCTATCAAGATATCAAGACTTGGGAAGTTTTGTACATAGAGAATGGTCTTACGAATTCTTATACAGCATAGAAAGGATAGATTTATATTATATTAGCGGTCATATTCACATTAGTTATTGGTCAATATTTGAATTAGAGTTATTGTCACCCCTTCACAGATGTTCATCAGGACTTCTCATCAGAGGCACTGTAAAAGACATTCCATTTTGATGAAAGATGCATTTAAAAAAAAATCACACCAGTCATCACATTGTCAGAGTTCTGAGTAATTACTCATGGAAAACATAACTCCAAGGCAAGTAGATTCCTCAAATGGTATATTTATTGGATATATCATATTGGCATAGCTGGTGAAAACCAACTCTGACAGTTCTCACGGTTTCACCTAATTAAAAGAATCAAACTGACCTCTCCCAAGTGTCACCAGTCACATTGTCCAATGAAGATGGAAGGCAGGCTCTTCTCCATTTTCAATGATCACCTGTTTCAATGACTTCAGTTCCCACAAGAAAGTATTTTGTTTTGACTGGAGCCTGACTATCTACTTCCCCTCTCTCTTCCCCCTTTCTGGTTTCATGGCAACTATGAGGCAACACAAGATGGCTTCTCCCAGGTTCACTTCAGAGTTGACACACATTTGATTGCACTGCTTTGAGTGAGAGGTTATGATTCTCTGATGTCCTCCCCTGGAATCCTATGTTCCTATCATTCTCTGCAAACTCTTCTTTCCATAATAAAAGGGATGGGTGTTGTACAGGTAGTCCTTGACTTACAATGGTTCTTGTAGTCATCGTTCAAAGTTAAGGCATTGAAAAAAAGTGACTTAAGATAATTTTTGACACTTATGACTGTTGCAGCATCCCCATGGTGACCGAAATTCAGACTCTTGGTAAACTGGTTCATATTTATGATGGTTGTCATGTCCTGGGGTCACATTATCAACTTTTGTGACCTTCTGATGAGCAAAGTCAATGGAGAAGCCAGATTCACTTAACAACAGTGTTACTAACTGAACATCTGCATGATTGACTTAACAGTTGTGGCAAAGAAGGTTATAAAATGGAACCAAGCTCACTTAATGAATGTCTCACTTAGCAATGGAAATTTTGGGTCAATTGTAGTCATAAGTCAAAGACTACCTGTAGAAGGAATCTGCAAGATGGTTCTTTCTTCAAGTGGAATATTACCAGAAGCTTATTCAGAATGAAAGCAAGTATGTACGTACTGTACATCTTTGCTAGCATTTGCTGCTGTATATTTCAATTGAGCTGGAAAAAATTAATTGTACAGGCACAGTCTTTGCAACAGTGCTCAAGTCTTAAATTATGCAATCCGTCGTTTTTGTCAGAAGTCCCAATCAAGCTATGATATTGCTGTTGGCAAAGAAAATAAAAAACTAGAAAGGAGCCAGTGTTAGCTCTTGTTCAGCTCAGTTTATGTTGCTGTTTCAGTGCCAATTTTTCCAAAAACAAACAGCAACAACAAAAAGGCAAGTTGGAGCAAACAGCATGGTTTGAAGAAGTTATTAAACTACAAGTCCCAGCATTCCCCCAACTTCCTAACTATTGACTATACCGCTGGGAATTGTAGTTCAACAAAGGTGAGACAACGGCAAGATAGTAAGGATAGATTGTCAACTCCAAATAGATTCCAATTAAATGCAAGAATTACAATGCTGCTGTCTAGATATTTTTTATCCCCCTTTTGGAGTAGAACTCTGATACATGGATTTTATTTTATAATATAATATATATATATTTGCTTAGCCTGATGATGGCAGATGAGATTCTGCTGAAATGTTGCTACAACTTTAAAAGCACAACTATAATGACGTGGGAAAATACCTGAAGAAAGCTGAATACCATACATATATACACTATACAGAAGCCTGATGATGGCAGATGAGATTCTGCCGAAACATTGCTACAACCTAGCTTCCTAACAAATGATAGCTGTCCATTTACTTGGAGCCAAGCTGCACTAAAAGCTTCCAATACAGGAACACAATGTTGACAGCCAATCAAGACAAAAAAAGACACAAAACAGACAGAAGATATTAGAAACACCAATCAAGCAGAACTCAGTGATGTCAGTGATGTTCAACTGGTGCTCCATATTTTTGCACTGATTGCCACTATCTTTGTGTTCTTTTGCCACAGTTGTTCTATTTCTATTTGCAGGTCTTTTATTTTGTAATTTCCTACTATTCTGATGTCTGGTAATATTGTCTATGGCACAGGTGTCAAACTCGACCATGTCAAGTGACTTATTGTGATGTATCACGACATTTTTTTACCTTTGTGAAGCCAGGGTGGGCGTGACCTGCACTTGACACATCTGGCCCATGGGCTGCCAGTTTGACACACCTGGTCTATGGAGTGTTCCAGTCATCCAAGTGATGATTGTCCTAAAGGTGCTTTTCAAAAGGCAACCAAATTTATGAAGAATGATAATTTTTTTATGTTATGTTTTATGTCTTATATGTTTTTTGTTTGTTGTTAAAATCAATAAAACTTTTATATATATATATATAAAAGGCAACCAGATTTTGTTTTTTTTTCTTTTTTTCTTGGGGAAGACATTTTTCTTCTCATCCAAGAAGCTTCTTCATTCTTTTTAGATGAGAAGCAAAACATCTTCCTCAAGGAAAAAAAGAAAGAAAGTCAGGATGCCTTTTGGAAAAAAAAAGACCACTTTTGAGATGATCTTGAGGTATTGCTGCCACAGCTACTATCCAGACATTTTTGTCTTTCTAATCAACAATTGCGAAGTCTGAACAGTGGGATATCTAATGACTGGAATTGCCCAGGTGTTAATTGCTTTGATAATATTTCTTCCACTGAGTTTAAGATCTTCTTTAGTCTCATGTTGTATTCACTTCTAGCCTTCTTCTTCTGTAATGTTGCTAGCTTGAAAACTGGCAAGTTATTTGTAGTGATTGTCTACAATATAATATACAAATAACACCTGATGTTATTTCCATAGGGTATCTTGCTCCTTCAATAATTCCTTATCCTCTGTTTAGGTTTTATTCCTTATATTCCTTATCATTGTTTTTGTTCAGAAGCATATATTCAAATAAATATTCCTGCTGAATTGAAATACCTAACAGGGTTGTAGTTGAATGAAAGCTAGGCACTTTTACTAATAGTTACTAGGGTGATCCATGAAACAATCCAGATGAATTTAATAGAAAGTCTTACAAGTTCAGGTTTTCACTGTTTAAGTATTGCAAGCCAATGGCTTTATTTTAAGAAATTAAATTAACTCAACCCACATTTTACTTTTTAAAAAATGTTATCACTTGCATTTTCCCCCAGGCCCTCTGAAACAGAGACATTCTGGAACTAGGTCAATTAGGAAAGCATGACCATGAGAAATGAACAGCTTTGCTAGCTTAATTTGCCATCCAATCATTTCATTTGTGGAACTTCTTTCAAACAGCTGTGTTTATCCTTGTGAAAACCCTGTGCTCCGCACAGCCACCAGTTCCAGACACCATATTCTGCAGTCTGTGCAAAACAGAATATATCCTGCTCTCTCCTTCTCTTCTCTCTTTCTCTTTCTTTCCCTCCCTCTTCTTTTTTGCGAAGTCAAAGCTGAGAAGAAAAAAAGTGACTTAAACAGCAATATAAACCCAAGCATAATGCATAATTATCTTTTAAAAACATTATTAAAAAAACTGCAACAAGCAATATTGTTACATTTTTTAAAAATGTGCTTGATTAAATTGCTTTTTTAAAAAAAAAAAAAAGAGAGAAAGAGATGTAAATGTTATCAGTTTTTCAACTTAGTAATAATAAAAGGGCTTCTACTGAAATATCCTTGTTTAAACAAAACAATATTTTGAAGAGCAATTATTTTACATAACCCGTACGATAATCTTCCCCAGTCTGGAGTCCAGTGAGAGTTGTGGTCTGAAAAGATCTGAAAGACATTTGAGGAAAAGCTGACTTAAAACAATACAAACAATCATAATAGTTTTTCAGTTTTCAGAGGAACATCTATTCTTTTGTTTAAGATTGGGCTGATTGCATATTAATAGGTTAGAACATGCCACAGAGCTTTTTGCTCATGGTAAGAGCTGCATATTTTTTGTGTTTCACATTCAGAAGTTTTAAATAGACGAATCATGCATACTTCAGAATAGTTTTCCACCAATAGGTCTCTTTCCCACCCCTCCTATATACATGGTCTACATTAGCAGATATTCTACATTCCCTGGGAAACCTTTTGCAACGCAAACTTCTCTGATGGTGTTCTTTATTTATTTTTTCCTGAAGTTTTGCTTTTTTTAAAAAAAAAAAATGTCAGTGCACTTGAAAAGAAATCAGTGTATCATTTTTTGCTAGAAATTCAAAAGTATGCATTACTTTTTACACAAATCCCCCACAGATCCTTTTTTTTCTGAGTTGTAATTTTGACCTGGAAAAAGATAAATTCCACTGGATTCCCTTGAATATATATATGCCAATATGCTCTCAATCTTACATGGGAAATGACCCGAACATGCCAAGACCTATTCTTAAGTTTTCGCGGGTACTTACATGTATGGCATTCAGCTTTGTTCGGGTATTTTCCCACATCATAGTACTGGTGCTTTTAAAGTTGTAGCAACGTTTCAGCAGAATCTCATCTGCCATCATCAGGCTTCTGTATAGTGTTCGTCTGTGAGTTAGACTTTTACAGTGGTTTCAGATTTAAATTTGGGGCAGCCTATTGCTGTGCCAGAATGGTTTTTTCTTCATCCTAATTGGTTGAGAGTCTTGGTCTGTGTTTATTGGTCTTGGAGTTTGCTGTGTTCTGCTTCTAATATCTTCTGTCAGTTTTTTTTTTTTTTTTTGGCTCTTTTTGTATCTTGATTGGCTGGCAACATTGTGTTACTTTATTGGAGGCCTTTAGTGCAGCTTGGCTTCGGGTAAATGGACGGCTATCATTAGTTAGGAAGCTGGGTTTCATCTGGGTGCCTGGTTGGGCTGTGTTTGAGCTGGAGGTATCAGGGGGGATCTGTTTATGCTCTGGTGTTTGCCTGGCTTGTGGTGTGGAGATTTTTTTGTTTGTGAGTGCAGGCTTCCAAATGATTGACAGCCTGGTGGAATCATCTCTTCTGTTCATGCTTTCTGGTCTTTTTTCAATCTCTATGGCTTCTCTGATGATTCTGTGACTGGGATTTTCTATAGTGGCTAAGGTTTTGGTGCCATTGAAGTTGATGTTATGACCTGTGGCTTCCATGTGTTGGACTAGTGAGAAAGTGTGTTCCAGCTTTTTTACTGCATTTTTGTGTTCATCCAGGCGGGTGCTTATTCTTCTATTGGTCTGTCCAATGTATGTGGCCGGGCATGATGCACAGGGGACTTCGTATATGCCTTGGTTTTCCAGGTCAATTTTGTCTTTCGGGTTTCTGATGGCTGCTATTTTTCTGTCTGTTTTGAAGGCAGTCTTGATGTGGTGTTTTTATAGTATCTTACTAATTTTGTCTGTCATGCCTCTTATGTAGGGCAGGACAGCTGTTCCATGGGTCTGTTCATCTTCTGGGTCTCTATTATGTCTCAGTGTGTTTTTGTGGATCAAGTTGGTGATTTTGCTTTTGTGGAAGCCGTTGTCAATATTTTAGTCAGGGTGCATAGTTCAGTCTTAATGTGTGTCTTGTCTGCCAGGTGTTTGGTTCTAGTAATTAGTATTTTAGCCACGGAGTTTATCTGTGCTGGGTGGTGGTGGGATTGGGCGTTGAGGTCGCGGTTGGTGTGTGTTTTCTTCTGGTATATGGTGTGTCCTAGGGTGCCTCAGAACACTACTTTAAAAATTGACTTTAAAAATACCAGAACTGTCGCCAAAACCGAATACTTCAGCAGCAGAATAATCAGAGAAGCCATAGAGATAGAAAAATGCCCACACAGCATGAATAAACGAGATGATACCTCCCGCCTACCAGCCATTTGGAAACCCGCCCTCATGAACAGACGAGTACCTAACATGAAGAATGACACCAGACCCACACCTCTGAGAGCCACACAAGATGCAACCACCACACTTCCACGTAGAATTCAGACTCATACCCGCACAGAAGTTGAGACACGACCACGGACCAGAAGTCGCACTGTAGCTGCATCACTACCCACTTCAAACCCCTCTGAACCATACATGAAGCGAACTGACCCCCACCATGAAGATGCAGCATGACCACAAACTCGAAGCCAAACGGCAAGATCACAGCTCACCAGCTCTAATCCCCCAGCAACTAAGACTTGGCAGACACCTGGCAGACAAGACACATTGGTGAAGTTTCTTGGATGAGAAGCAAAATGTGTTCTTCTTTCTCAAGGAAAAAGACAGCTTTTGAGAAAATGACCTTTGAGGCAAAACTTATTGTGTGGGAAGGCCTTTATTTTAGTGGCTGGGCAGGTATGGAGTCTGAGATAAAAATAAAATTGCAGTTTTCAAATTGGATGCAAAAACAACAATGGAGAAAAAATAAATCTCGGGAAGGTATTTTTGAAGTTTTCTGAAAACCCTTTCTAACATACTTATTGGCTGAAATAAAATAATTGATGAACTCAATTCGCACGGAAGATAATAAATGAACCTCAGATTAGTATTGGTCTTAATAACCTTAATTCTTATTCAGGTTAAGCCATGCAATCTGTATGTTTGTATTTTTTTGATTAATGGAGGTATTTACCATTAAATTGGCTCTCTTCCAACGTTTAAAGGCACCGAGTTTGAACAAATATCCTTTAATAGACACTGATCATGAAAGGGTATATAATTTTAGGATTAATTTGCAACTTGTTTTTCTTTTTTTAAAAAAACAACAACAAATATAGGGTGGCTGTTAAATTCATTAGAGTTCAGACATTGTTTTGATTTACACTGCTAACATTAATTGGTAGTCTGCATATGCTTCCAATCTTTTATTTTTTTAAAAGCAGTTCATAGCTCTTCTAACTACAAAGATGAATTTAGACATATAAACTATATCTTTTGCTCAAATTCTTTCTTGCTAAACATATGAGCTACTTCTTTTTGTCTTCTAAACTAGAATCATCAATTGAGATTAAAACCAATTATAAGAAAGTAATATTTTTTTTTTTAGTAAAAGTTTTATTGACAAAAAACATATAAGACATAAAACATAACATAAAAAGATCATTCTTCATAAATTTACAGTGTATCGGTTGGTTTACCACTCCCTTTTGTGCATCCATTTCATAGTCATCAAAATAATTATATAATTCACATAATAATTCACATTATCCATCATCAATAAAATATCCCAATATCATTATTGAACAATCATTTGACTATAATTTTACAAATTCATGCTTAAGCGAGATAACTATAATTAAGTTAAATTATTTTATAACAAATCATAGAATCATACCAAATTTATCTTAATAAAATATTCTTAAAAATTATCAAAACCAAGAAGTTATATATTCATTATTTCCTAAGTTTCTAAATATTCTATTATTATATTGTACTATCTAACCATTGATAAAAAAGATCCCAAACTTCATAAAATTGTTTATTTTCTTGTTCTCTAATTTCAAATGTCAATCTACTCATTTCAGCACATTCCAATATTTTCTTAATAATTTTTTTATTGGGAATCGTACCTGATATATATAATAAAAATTTAAAGTATTTGATTGTAAATGTATTAACAGCAGCTAGAATTGTATTTGCTAAACATTGGAAGAGTGAGAAAATACGATTAGTACAAGAAAGTAATATTAATCGTGTGGCAAAGAATGATATATAAAATGGCATGTATATCCGTATTAATTATTATGGGGCCAAATTGTTATTCTATCTATGCTTCACAATGACCTATCCAGCCTGAAGATATATACTGAGCTGCAATATTACAAACTAATGTTTTCTTCAGAAGAAATTTTACTATGATGAATTGTGTGCTTCATCCTGTTGACTGAACTTGTGAACCTTTTTCAATTCAGAAAGAATAGTTTCCTTACTCTGGTTTTTGTATGGTACATTTAAAATAAAGAGTTATACCCTGTTTATAATTCCAGAAGAATACAATGCAAAACCTGGGATTTGCCCAATTTCATACTGTATTTACAATATCAAAAATATCTGGCTAACTGCAATTCAATAAAAAATATTATTAAAAAAAATCTGCAATATTTTTATTTTGCTTATGGTACCCAAATACAATAAAACCTGGGAGTTAATTGCTTAGTTGTACAAATAAAGTATGCTTTATTGCAAAGTAGAGTTTCAATCCCTCTAATTTTACACTAAATGACAAGGAGGAGGAGCAGGTTTTAAACTCAATCTGGCTTGAGCTGTTAATGCAAGCTGGAGATGCCAAGGCCTAATCATGACATTGGTACAGAAAGCATATTTGGGAGACAGACCTTCCAAATTAAGAGGTAGACTTGGTACAACAATTTTCACACAAATAATGTTCCAAAATACTGGAGCATCATTCTCTGGATAGAGAAGTCACCAGCTTCCTGATTCTGTTCTTTGCATTGTCAATTTTTTTTTTTTTAAAAAAAAAAAAGCAAAAAATGAGAAAGGGTAGGAGAATTGTATTTTTCAACTTGCAAGTTTGATGTCAGCCTTACCAGGTAGAGAAGACAAAAAACACGACGAGGTAAGCGACCATTTTTTTCCATCTATAAGATGCCCCCATGTATAGAACACCCACCACAACTTTTTTTACCCAAATTTGGAAATCAATATTTTAAAGCAATCAGAAGTTTTGCTAGTAAGTTAATTTTCAGAGATAAGGTATTGGCAGTTTCGCAACTACGGTTCTCCTCTCATCCTTGATGTGTTAAAGAAATGATGTTTTAAATGTTTTAAAGAAAAAGTATTGTATGATACATGGAAAAGTAGGTAATTCTACTTTATTGTAAACCTACACCAACAGAATGTTGCCAGTCTGAAAGTGCAATGCCCCTGTCATTTTCTTTATAGCCTGAAAAACTAAGGGTTTTTCTTTCTGAGCATCTTGCCATCTCCACTATTCGGCTAGAGGCTAGAGAAGTGGTGGTGAACCTATGGCACAGGTGCCACAGGTGACATGCAGAGTCCTTTCTGTGGGCATTCATTGTCCACCATTGGACAATGTCACACCATTGTCCCATCTCAGCTCTGCCACCCATGTGCATGCCCCTCCGTCCAGCCAGTTGATTTTTGGATCTCTGCCATGCATGCAGGGGGGGGGCATTTGCGGGACATGCACATTGCATTTTTGGGGTGCGTGCACTTTGGGCACTCAGTGCCAAAAAGGTATGCCATCACTGGGCTGGAGGGTACACTCACTCCTATCTGACTGTTCCCTAAGGAGCATCTCTGCACCTTGTTTCCCGAGAATCATTTTCAGTTATCTCTAATCTGGCTCCCTTCAAATATATTAAAATTACATCTCCGAGAAATCTCAAACAGCATGGCCAATGGGTTTGGGGCATCTAATTGGGAGTGCTGTGGAAATACATTGCTTCCCTCCTGTTCACACAAACAAGAATGAAAACCCTTCCAGAGAGGTCTTTTCTCGCAGAGTTTGCCTTCCCATGTGCACCAGAAAATAAACCACAATTGTAAAAGTAATGATTGCATGAAGAATGAAAAAGAGAAATAAGATTCAGTTGGTAGCAATTGCACACATTTATTTGCAAATTAATTAATGGGGTTCTCCATGGACCAAGTGTGTATCCTCCCTATGACCCCTGTCAGGATATCTTTCATGGACATGTGGTGCTTCTGGCTAATGTCTGCCTGAGTCCTATTAAGGTCTTCAGTGTAGTCTCCTCTGAGGGGCTAGGATTTTAAAGTTACTGTGTAATGGAGTGTGTTGCCATTTACCATATAATCTGATAGCCTTAAGAGTCAGCCAGGGAGCTATTTAATATTATACACAGAGGTCAAGTGAGCAAAAAGAGAAAGAAAAAGAGAAGAGACAGCATGATCCTTTGAGAAAGAAGGGAAGGTTCCAGCAAGACATTGGGGCAGATCTTGTTTTTTTATAGTTTGAACATTGTGTAGCATTTTTAAAGTTAAGGAAAAGGAATACCACAGACAGGATTGTTGTTGTGATTTGCTTAATCAGTAAATGCTCAGCACTTACCCTCCTACAGACACTCATACACACACTCTGTGCAGATGCCATACTTGTTATCCCACTCACACAGGCGTACATTTCATACAGATGCAGCTCTTAGCTGCCTCCCTTTGCTGAATGCCAATCAGAAATGCAGAAGTAGAATTTTTGTGTGGTCTTTTTAAATTAGTCAGCATGCTAAATAAATCATCTATTCTGCATGGTTAAATGGAAAAACAATTTAATAGACTTTACAAAGTCACCTTCCTGAGTTCAGTGTACAGACACATGCATGTATTCCACCTATGCTTTTAATATATATATAATTAATTTAAACTGGGTAGCAATTAAGATGTTGCTTGTGTTTGGTTTCATAAGTCAGACTGATTGTATGAGAGTGTGCCACTTTGATGAAGATTGATTCCCATGATTCATTCCTGAAGAAACCAATTCATAATTGTGTATTTAAAACTGCATATTTTGCAAGAATGGCTCCAAAAATGTCTTTGGCTAAATCAAAGATCTTAATTACCTAGTTTTCTTTGTGAACTGAAACCGATGGATTAAAAACATTTTTTTCCAAGACTTTTCAATTTCCAAGTTATATAAGAGCAATGTGCATGCCCATTTTTGTTTTAGAATTTTCTATTCCTTTAGGTCAAGGGTCCCCAAACTTGGCAATTTTAAGACTTATGGACTTCAACTCCCAGCCAGCATAGCTGTCTGGAGAATTCTGGGAGTTGAAGTCCATAAGTCTTAAAGTTGGCAAGTTTGGAGACCTCTACTTTAGGTTATAAATGTTTTTACAGATTGAAACAACTGGTATGTTGGCACAGGTAATCCTCAATTTACAATTGCTTACTTAGTGATTATTCAAAGTTACGACAAATTCCCCAAAAGGAACCTACAAGCAAGTTCCAAAATTCTGATGCCTAGACCCTTCCTTTAAGGTCACATGACTGAATGTTGGGCATTCAGCAGCCAGACCAAGTCTATATCCATTTGCCATGCCCCGTGATAATCTCATTGTGATTTATGATTTTTTCCCCCAGAAAATAAGCGTTTACTTCAAGTTTCCAGAAAAAGCTGACAATAGGGCACTATGGATTTGCTTAATAACCAGTACATTTGGTTAATGACTGCTAAAAAAAGAGATTGTAAAATCAGGTCCAGTTATGTGATTGTCCGTTTTACGACTGTCACGACTTGCGACTGTAATTGTGGAGGACAATTATGATTGTAACTCAAGGACTACTTGTTTGCATAGGTTAATAAAAGCATAAAATGAGTAACCATATTATTTATGATTATGACAAAATTGTTTTTGTCAGATATTTTATTAATGTACAGGAGTGAATCCATGGCTCAATGTAGTACCACACAGTAATACAACAATTCATATAAGAAGAGCATATCAAGGTTGCTTTTTTCTACTCTTTTATCAGCATAAATCTGCAAATCTAGTAGTCCAGGGAATTAACACCAGTTTGAGAGATGAACTAATTAATAATTAATTAATGATTATAAGATGCCCTCCTTACTCCTTACTAGGTCAGAACTCGGGAAGGCAAGGCAAATTGAGACATAGTTTTGTCTAAAAAATTGCTGGCTGTGTAGCTAGAATAGCATTCCCATTCACTGAAGGTAATGACAAAGAGCAAGCAGAGACTCAGCTTACATTTTTTATTCTGTGTTCAGTGCATTTCTGCATCTCTGTCTGTTTCTTTCATTTCCCATCCAAGATATTAATTTCAATGTACTTAATGGTAGAACATGATTTCTAATGTAGATAGATAGATGGATGGATGGATGGAGGTAGGAAGGCAGGCAGGTAGACAGAGATAAGATTAGATGATAGATAGGCAGGCAGGCAGGCAGGCAGATATATCTCAGTATGACTCACAGTTCTTCCTCCTCTTATGTTCTCTTATACGAACTTAAAAATCAACTCTCTGTCTTCTGTTTTATTACTGGGGTTCTGAGAAGTTGGAAGACTGGATCTGATGTTTTGGTTGCTTTCCTAGCAATTATGCTATCTCATTCTGCCTTGTGTGAAATATTTTGGGACCATCAAGGTCCATTCTGACAGGTGACAAAGTGCCTAGATGAGCTAACAGACCAGAGATAGTTAATAGCAGATGCATGGATATAAGTCAACCTTCATCTATTTTTGCAAGTATTTACCGTTAATTCAGATGTTACAATCTAAGGGCCCTGGTTTAACTGCCAAAGGCCAGTTTGCTGATTGGGATCATAAGGATAGGAGTGTATGAATGAATGAATATAAATAAATAGCTTTTTACTATTTTAATCCTTGGTAGTAAGTTAAAACACTGTCTTATAATGGTTTCCAATTCTGTACATCTGCATGCCATCAAGAGAGCGATGACAGAGAGAAAGCCCATACAAATTCAGACAAACATCCAAATTTGTCTGGCTTTACTTATATAAATGAGTTTTTAAGATGCCAAAACATTTGACAAGTGTCCTTCAAAGCAGGCTTAAGTTATTCATATCTGTGGGATATCTGGATTTGCATAATGTTCCTATATGGCTATTATGCCAAAGAGTTGAAAGAATGCATGATGGTGAGATCTAACTACAGACAGTCTGAATACTAATTTAAGGTAAATTGTAGCAACTTACATCACCATGTAATCAATTCATAGCAGTTTACATCAGCAAAATATTTAATATAGTATATGGATAAGAACTTTATGGGGGGGGGGGAATCAACACAGATTACTTAGTAACTCACAAGTCATCTTTGTTTATTTAAAAAAAAATAAAGCAGAAAGGGACCATTTTCATGAGGATTAGAATAAGATGTAAACCTTGAATTTTGCTTTAAAGACTTTCTATGATTCTTTAGGTATGAGAAAAGTGCTAACAACTTTGTCATTTATTGGCCTCTGCTAATAAATTCTTTAATGATGACATCAACCCATCAATATGAAAATATTTTATTGATATTTTACCTTCAGGTTTTATTATTTTGAATAAAGGGAAATTGCAGCCAAGTTAAGAGGCTTGGTTGATCTAACTAAATACAATTTTTGACATGCTATCATCCATCCAAGATATACTGTGTCTCTTGTATTATTTTACAAGCCCTTTTTATTATCCTCACACACAACATTAAAGCAAATCTGCATCTGTTAAGGTGAATTTTATTTGTCATTCTTGGGTCTAAGGGTTCCCTTGTCTTTTTCTCACATTGAAAGAATAATCCATTATCCAGCACATGACAAATATTTATAAAGATTTATTTTATTTTTACTGCCTTGGAAACATTTGGTTTTTTTACCTCTGGTTATAAAATCTCAAATTTTCTCCAGTTTAGAACTTGACATCAACCAATAAAAGGGCAAAATGAAATAATAGCTAGCAGAGAATGAGGTTTTATGTTTGGTTTGCATTTGTAAGAAACCACCCAGAATCAGCCTGCATGAAATTTATACATTAACATTGGATGGCATAATTTGAATTAATCTGCTTGGAGTAACATCAAGTAACAGTTCTTTACAAGCAGATATTTTCGCTACATATTTATATTTCTGATCCAGATTACATTAGGAAAGACTTTTAATCACTCCAAAATGTTTTATACCACACACACTTCTAAGAAATGTGTGAGATTCAAAGAGCTAAACTTCTTTGGATATAATTTGAAGTGTAAAAGCAAAAACAGTTATAAATTAACAGTACATTTGGAATGTGCTGACATCACTAAGATCTGAAATTAATAGCAATAAAATTAGGAAGTAGTTAAGTCTGAATTTGATAAAAATCATCAAAAACTTATTTTGTTCTTAATTTTTTCTTTAGATCTGAGGAGGGAATTCCCACATGAGATTTTGTGTCACTGAGGTTGCATCATCATAACTGAAAAAGAAATTGAAGAACAATTGTTCTTTTGGAAATCTAGGGAAGTGATCAGCAGGAGCTTATCTGTTTATTCTTGGAAGGAACTTCATTGTCTTCTTTTCACTTATGCAGAATATTTGATTTCTTGTGTGGATAACAATCATTCTCAAAATGTATCTGTGTTCAAAGATTTGTAATTCTACAAACAATAGTATCTCTTTCTGTGTATATTCAGGCTTATCAGTCATTTGGACAGAATATTCCGAAGATGGAAACTACCCTGTTTCTCCAACAATATGGCCTCCCCAATAGGAAGTCCCAGCATGTTTTATAGGCATGAAATGAAATTAAGCCCCTCCCCCAAATTAAGGCCTATATTAAAACATGCAAAATGGGGGAATGGGTGGGAGGGCTTGCCATTAGGAAGTACTTTTGTTGCACACTCGGATATGGTGCTGCCTGCATTGACCTCGATACTAAGTGCCTCACCAACGCTGAGGTCCACATCCAAGCCGTCGCCGCCCACCCGCCCAAAGATGCAAGGGGGGGGGAATTAAGTCACCCCCCCAAAAGACGGCCTAGCCATTTTTTCAGGGCTCAAAAAAAAAAATAAGATCCGGCCTTATATGAGAAACACAGTACTTGCATCTTTCTAACAATTGGTTCGGATCTCGAGTTAGGTAGAGTAGTAAACAATTGGAATAAACACAAATGCCACCCATTTATTTAGGTCTAATGATTTAGTTCAGATTATGACATTGAGGATGGTGATAATTTCTGTTAACTATATAACTTGATTTTCTTGATAGGCTGCGAAATATTCCTCAAGAATTTGCTGTCTTAATTCCTAATGCAGCAGAGTCACATACATACCTATGCTTGTTAGAAGAAATACTCTTCAACTATTTATGCACATTCAGCCTCATCTAACAAGATAAGAAATAAAAGGAATAAAAACACACCAGTTTATCCTTTCTTAGGCATCTTTTTGCAAGGAAAGAATACAAAGGTAATACAAACAGTTTGTATCATTTCTCTAAGGAAGGACTAATGTTGCTATTATACTGTGATTCTTAGTCTATTAGAAATAGACTAAATAGTAATAGCCATGGTGGTGCAGTGGTTAAAATGTAGTATTGCAGGCAAACTCTACCCACAGCCTGGAGTTCGAGCCTGACTGGTTCAAGGTTCACTCAGCATTCCATCTTTCCAAGGTCGGTAAAATGAGGACCCAGATTGTTGGGGGCAATATGCTGACTCTGTAAAAGTGCTATGAAGTGCTTTAGTCTAAGCGCTATTGCTAATAATTGTATTAATATATTTTAATTAAATAGGTAATAATTTAACAGAATTTGGTTTTGTGCTGGCCCTATCCACTATTTGTAATTGGGTTCCATATTCTGGTATTCCAAGACTAAATGAGATCAAAGGGTTGCACTCTCCCATTTGATAGTTCAATCAAAGATTATGACTCTCAGATATTTAACATACTTCAGTGGCATTACTTAGGCTTTCCACATACAAGAGTTGTGGTTTTTCATGGCATTTTCTGTGAAAAAAAAAAAGAGAGCGCATGTACAGGCAGTCCTCATTTAGCAACTGTTTGGACAGAAACTTCATAGCTGTGACAGTGATGAAAAAGTATATTTGTGACCCCCCTTTTTCTGCATCTCACATGGAGAGATTGCTTAAAGAAGCTCTCTCACTTTGAGATTTTTTTTCTGTACTGCAGAAGTTTCCTAACTAACTGCAAATTCAGCTTTGTGATCTCAAGTAGTTGGTTAGAACTCTTTACCAACTTGCAGCTGCTGGATAAAATTAACAAGATCCTAATCAGTTTCACACTAAAGGCTTAGTCACAGCCCCTTAGGAGACTGACAACTGCATTGGAAAGCATGCTAGGTAAACTGGTACTAGCACATTCCTTTCAATGTGTATTTTCCATTGCCTGCCTGTTTACTCTCTTATAATCCCTTCCTCTCCAGTAAATGTAAATACAAACATTAACCCTCTTCTTGCTAATTATTGCCATGCCATTGTGAGCATTTCAAAGGGCATATAATACCTATAATATTTGTCTTTTTACCAGACTGATTTATAATTTCTAGAAACCTTTCCCATCATTTAGGCTCACCCACTTGTTTGGGGTCACATCCTTCTGATGCTGTTAAGCAAGGGTGTCAGACTTGCACCCATGGACCGAATGTGTCATGCATTGGCCATGCCCACTCTCAGTTTAGTGAACAGGGAAAAAGTCATGAAATGACATATGACAACAACATGATGTTGCGAGCTTGACATCCATGCTGTAAGGCAAAGGAAAACTAAAACAAAATTAGAAGCCCAGTTGTGATCACATAATGGTTCACTTAGCAATCACTTCACTTAATGACTGAATTGCCAATCCCAGATGCAGTCACTAAACTAAATAAGGATTTTGTGAATGAAGACCCAATTAAGGTCACTAAACAAAGACTACCTGTAATCCTGGAGAGCTACTGTTACCCATGAAGTCCCCAAGTATAGGCCTGTGTGATATGGCTGCACTACATCGCAGTAAACTGCTTTGGAATTGATATTTTGCAACCTTCTTGAGGTGCAGCATGACCAGATCTTCCAGTATCCAGAAAAGGTTTCTGTATGTGATCACTTGAATTGAAGTACTAAAAAGACCTCCAAAGTGACATGAAGTACCACACAAAAATGTAATGTAGTAACTTCCCTTGACTATTTAGAAATGGAGGAACACTTTGCTGTTTGAAAAGCTTCAAATTTTACCCAGCTGTGCTTGACAGGTCATCGGAATAAAACATCTCTTGAAAGACATGATCCTTGTGTTCTAGTCAAAGACAGATTCCTTTCTTTATCCTGACAGCTTCAGTAAATGGCCTGCAAAAAGTCAAGCAGGCAGGATAGTGGCTATAATTAAAGTAGGGCAGTGTTTCACAGAAATTCCATACCACGTTAAATGTTATAACATCCCTTAGTTTCCTTTTTTTACAAAGAACTCAGTCAAGAAGGAAAACAGCACAATGTTAATCTGTTAATTCTGTTTCAAAATCATTAACATAAATGGGAGCTGAAGCAAGGTTGTTGTTGTTGTTGTTGTTGTTGTTGTTGTTGTTGTTGTTGTTGTTGTTGTTGTTGTTGTTATTCTGCCATTCATGCCACCCTTTTCAAACTGTCAACATGTCACGATCTTCTGCAGTTACCTGAATGCAAAGTCATACAAACCATTCATTTTTACATCAGCTGTTGGCCTTGGATTCCTGTTAATTGAAATGGCAGTTTTTATTTTGCTAAAAAAAAAAAGAAAGAAAGAAAGAAAATATAATGAAATTTAATGCACTGAGCAATTGGAATTTAATCAACAGTAATGGATGTATCATAATGGCACAATAAGGAATGTTGTATAATTTTCGTTCTCCCTTTAATTCATAACAAAAAAGAGCATAGGTCTGGAAGGGAACTCGGAGATCTTCTAGTACAAACCCTGCTCAAGGTGGGAGACCTTATACCATCCTGGTCCAATGTATGTCCAGTCTATTTTTGAAAACCTCCAGTGATGGAAATCTATGGAGATTGCAGGTCTTGGTTCTCCCAAATGTTTTTTTTTTCCAAAAAGCAACTGGACTTTCTTGGTGTTATCTTTGAAAGCATTTCACTTGTCATTCCAAGAAGCTTCTTCTAGAGGCAAGTTATTCCATTGATTAATTGTTAACAGAAAATGTGTCCTTACTTCTGGGTTGGGTCTCTCTCTTCAAAACGTTTCCACCCATGACTACTTTTTATGTTCTCTTGGAGAATAATCAATCCCTTCTTTGTGACAACCCCTCAAGTACTGGAAGATAATTATCACATCCCTCTAATCCTTCTCTTTGATAGGGTAGACTCCCTCAACCATTCATTTCTGCTATTATTGTTGTTGTAGCCTTTGATTTTTTTCCTTAGGATGTTAAATTTTGGGTTGCTAAGTTTTGAGTTAATGGAAAAGTTGCAAAAGGAACTGTATTCAGCTGACTTGGAAAATTTGCTAGTTAACAAGCAACTTCTCTGAAGCATGTTGAGTGTCTTAGGTCAGGATATTTTGTGAACTGGGACAAGGGGACAAAGAGATATGAATCTTTGCAAAAATGAGTATAATATCCCCCCCCCCCCAAATATAAAGAAATATTATGGGATAGAAAGAGAGAAAAAATATTTTATGACTAGCAGTTCTATGTCTAGTCACAGCAAATAATTTACCAAGAATCTTTAACCAAAAATTTTTGGGGAAGGGATGCTGAAATATTGTACTTTGGGATTGTTTTTGAGCTTGGTCCTTTTTGTTACGTCTGTTTCCCAAAAGCAGGAAAGCTGAAAATAGGGTCCATGGAACTTGGAGAAATGTGTGTTTTTTTGTCTGGAATATGTTTAACATTTAAGTTCTTCCTCTGGCAGTGAATTATTCATATTTTTCTAACTCTCCTTTAATATTCTTAATTCATGTTTTATTTTCCTTTTGCACTGTTTCGTATTTGAATTCAACAGAATTTTATGTGATACCGCTTATGCTAATTCAACATGATACCACCTGTGCTAATTCATTTATGTGGAATATGGTTATGGAGGGTTTGACATTACTCAAGTATATCACAAAAACAATGTGCTTTAAATCTCACAATATTTGGCACGCAGACCACTGTAGTTGTGGCTGATTAATAGCAACAAATAACTCCACCTTGGTAATGAAGGTTGAAACAATTCAAAAACAACAATATTTGCGTTAGTAATCAACATTCTAAAGTGCCGTGAAAGCAATCTCTTATATGAACTGTTGCCAAACAATCTTTGATCTATAAGCAGGTGTGTCCAACCTTGGCAACTTTAAGACTTGTGGACTTCAACTCCCAGAATTCCTCAGCCAGCTTTGAAGTCCACAAGTTTTAAAGTTGCCAAGGTTGGACACCCCTGATATATAGAATCCTTGGGAAAATTATAATTTCTTTTTTTATGACTTTCATGTTTCCTTGGCAGGAACAGCTCAGAAAGGAAGAAGTTTAACATTACGAATGTAAAGAAGCATATTTCTTGCAGGCTAGTTTGTTCCAACTAATTCAATAATAAACATTGCATTTTTTTTGTGTTGCCGAAGAAGAACTAATATTTTTTTCTCCATATTGGTGTTGGTTTCTTATTATCTTCATTTTTCTCCCAACATCTTCCTGCCTACTGTAGGAGTGGTGTGGTGGCCTAGAGGTGGCTGTGAGTTCAATCCTAGGTAGAGGCAGATATTTCTGTCTCTAGACACAATGAGAATATACCTGTTGAACAAAACTCTGTGCTGGTGACAGGAAGGGTATCTGGCCAATAAACACTCTTCTAGTTCCATACAGTTGCCCAGATTCCACCCTGCAAGGGATTATGGGGTTGTTAAAAGAAGAAGAAATAGATCTTGCTGCCTATCACAAGTCCTAATGTAAAAGGGAGCATTCCCAAGAGTGTGCAATCAGTTTTCCACTTTTAACAAATGACGTTGGTTGTAATCTCAAGTGCATTTCAGTTTCATACAGCAATTGAGTGACCACATAAACTGAAATTAATCAATGACATCATTTTCTGGTTGTTAATTGATAGCCATTACTATTTATTTAGGGACAATTTATTTAGGCCTACTTTGACTTACAAGCATTTATTTAGCAATCGTTTTAAGCTACAGCAGCCCTGAAAAAAATGACTTATGACTGGCCCTTGCACTTAAAAATTCAGGTCCTTGGTAACCAGCATGTATTGCACTCTCCAGGATCATTGGATCATCATTTACAACCTTCCTAACTAGCTTATGACAATCAAAGTCAGTGGTGGAAGCTGAAGTTGCTTAATAACCACTTAATTCACTGCGGCAAAAAAAAGTTTATACAATCAAATGTGACTCACTTAACAGTTGTCTTGCTTAGGAATAGAAATTCTTGTCCCAAATGTAGTTGTAAGTTCAGAATTACTATAACAAGGCAGTGGTCCAGTTGAGTTGAGATAAAGTTCTTTATTAGAAACAAATATCCTGACCCATTTCAAAGGCTGCTGAAGTTGAGTAATATATTAGCTCTGTAGTCAGTGTATTGTTCATTTTTGCCTCCAATACTACATGTCTTGTTCTTATACAAATGGAATTTCTTTTTGCCTCTCTTGGATTGCAACACCTCAGTGACCAATGATTCCTTGAAAAACTGCTTTCCTGGTGGTGATTAGAATTAACACCTGAGATATGCAGAGATTTAGAGGTAAAAGCCATCGTGTTCCCTGCATTTTTATTTTATTGTTGAGAAGATCATTGAGGGTTGATGATGAAGACTGTTGCAAGGTTTGTGCCTAAAGCATGATAAGTTATTCACAGAGGAGTAATGTAAACCATCCAATGAACAGATGCAGAGCTTGTAGTCAAATAAATCAAGAGATGCTATGAATGATGCAACTGTAGAACTGAATATAGGCTGATTGAAATTATGAGTATCAAAACTGATTAAAATGGAGGAGAATGGATACCAAAATGAAACATATTATACCTATAAAACCTTCACCCAAGTTGACCCAGGTATGGTGAATGAGGCTGATTTTTAAACTCAGATTCCAGAATTAATGATAAGAACATTCTGCTGTCACAAACTACTATCACTTTAAAGCTAAAAGGGTATTAAATTTTTATATCAAAGAGAACATTTATCACTTATGGACTGCTGTTGTTGACCTTCTGTTGCTCCATCCTCATTCTTAACATGCATTCATTCCTCTATTCATGCCGAGTTCTAATTTTCCAAAAGCTTGCCAGTTGATAGTTCGATTTTCCAAAACCCTAAAAATGTATAACATATTTATGACTTAGCACACCCAGGCAAGTGCTTGGCAATTTTACAATTAGAGTGTACTACATGAATTGCAGAATAAAACAAGATGGGCACTCTGAAAAGCAGAAAGCTAAAACCAGACTCTCTAAGGGTATGTGAAATAATAGTGCAATTCAGTCAGACACTTTGTTAAAATTATATGTTAGTTTCAGTTAAAATTATATGTTAATTTAACAACTGCAACTTGGGCTGGCAACCCTGTCACTAAGAAATGCTGTCATGACAAGAAACATCACATGACTGCAATGAACATATGACCTCACTTTTGCCACAGTTGTCAAGCAAATCACCCATGGTCATTAAGAGAGATATCACATGATACTTCCAGCTTCTCCACTGCCTTTCTTTGTCAAAGCAGATCACATCAAAACCAAAAATAAAACCAGATTAAAACCATTAAACATAATAAGTAGGCAAGGGCAAGTCATGTGTGAATCAGTATAACCATCCAGCAGGTTCTGCACCCTGACCAAATCCCCAGGCATGATGACAAAACCCTGCCTTTGGATACTTTGGGGAGGTATGACTATCACAGTGGCAAATGGTATTCTTGCATTTATTTATTTCAATAGGGATTTAAGAGATAAGCGCTTATAGAATGTCATATCATGGACAGCATCTTTCTATCTTCTCAAGCTTCAATGATAAGGTAAGGGAAGAAACCATCCTGTAGTGACTTTTCTCAGGGTTTGTACTGCTATCAACACCTGGGAAAATCCTGTTGTTCAAAGGTATTTTGGAATTGTCCTCCTGTCCCCCCACAAAAGTTTATTCATGTCTTCCTTAAACTTCCCAGGTTAAAAATTAACTCCAGCTAATGTTTTCTCCCAGAAAGTGTTCTGTGCGGTCATTAACATACTTGTAAATGCCTCGTAGCAATTGGCCAAAGCACACATCAATCTGATTGGTCGAGCGAGCCGCACTGATTGGCCCGCCGTGAATCCCCTGCGATTGGTGGAAACTAATCGCGGGAGATTCAAAGCAGTGCCATTGGCTACGGCCGCCACAGCCAAAGAATAAAAGCCGCTGTTTTTCCTTTGGAAGCCGAGCCAATCTCGGGACCAAATAAAGAGCTGAAACTGAGTCACTGGTTCCGAGTCTCCTTTGCTGTGATGGACACGACACTGGCGATGAGGGTGGGATCTCAAGACTAATCCCCATCAAGCACGTGTCCTGAGGAAGCGAGACTGACAAGATGGCCAGCATCGCATCGCCTGCACCTTTTAACCCCGCTACCAAGGATTGGGAATTGTACACAGACCGATTCCTAATGTTCCTCGAAAGTAGCAACTTAAAGGATGCAACTGGGCAGAAGAAAAGAGCCGTCTTTTTAACACACTGCGGGCCCGCAGTGTTCAAGATGGCAAAAGCTCTCGCGAAACCCGAGGACGTGAAGGTGATGGACTGGACCGATCTTGAGCCGTTGCTCTGAAACCACTATGCCCCCACCATGCCCACCCTCATCAGGTGGCACAATTTCTACTGGCAGGACCTGAGATCGGGTGAGAGCATCAGCGACTTTGTGGCTGATCTACGGAACCTAGGGGGCATGTGCAGGTTCACGGACATGGACAAGGCTCTGCGAGACCATGTCATCCTCGGGCTCAGAGACCCAGTCCTGCAAAGCCAACTGATGGCAAAAGGCAACATCGCCCTTGCCGACGCCCTCGCCGAGGCTACCGCAGCTGAAGCAACCTGGAAATCGGCGGCTTGAATGCAGAGACCGGACACCGGGGACCGCACCGCGACCACTGAGATGGGCACGGAGACCAAGGCACGCCCCGAAGCAAGCCGCCGAGAGACCACACCGCAACCACTGAGATGGGCACAGTGACCGAGGCATGCCCCGAAGTAAGCCGCCGGGAGACCACCGCCCACCATGGCGACCTCCACTCCACCTCCAATACCACGGACATGGAAGAGGACATCCATCAACTCCAGATGGGACAAGACCGGCGCGACCAGCAGAGTTGTAAATCGGGACCACACTGTGCCAGGTGTGGGGGCGACCACCTTTGATTGGAGTGCCGGTTCTTCGATGCAATCTGCCAACACTGCGATAAAAGAGGCCACGTCGCCCGAGTCTGCCGACTTAAGAAAGCCTACAGCCCCCGACGGTGAGATCACAGCAACCGGAGATGAGACGGCACCCCCCCCCCAGGCCCAGAAACCACCAAGCCGAAAATTGCTGGAACCGAGACGGACAGGGCCGACGGAACGGCGAGAACCAAGAGAGAGAGTAAACCCACCAGACGGTCGTCATCGACCAGTCATCCAGCGCAGACGCCTGAAAGGTATACGTGAAGTGGGCATCGAGGGCGAACCATGCAAGATGGAGGTGGACTCTGGGTCCTACCTCATGGTTGCATGGTGGGAGATCAAGCGTTTGGTGCCCACGATCCACGAAAGGGGACTGGAGATCCAGAAATTAATCCTTAAAGACTACCAGGGGAATCGCATCCTGGTAGTCGGAACAGGGCATTTCGAAGTAACCTTCAAAGGGCGCACAGCAAGGCTTCCCCTGATGATCGTGGACCAAGACCGCCCAAGCCTTTTGGGACTACAGTGGTTCGCACCACTCGGGATTGAAGTCACGGGCGTTGATCACGTCGCAGATGCTGACTGGGAAGAGCAACTCACAAGGGACTTCCAGGAAGTGTTCAACAGCACCCTAGGCAAGTACCGAGGGCCCCCTATTTCTTTCAGCCTAGACCCCAGCGTTCCCCCGATATGCCTAAAACCACGGCGGGTACCTTTTGCACTTCAGCCCAAGATCGATGAGCAAATAGACAAGCTCACCAAACAAGGGGTCCTAGAGCCAATCGATCACGCTCGGTGGGAGACCCCCATAGTCACCCCAGTCAAGCCTGATGGGTCGGTGAGAATCTGTGGGAACTATAAGGCCACCCTAAATTGCTCCTTACAACAAAGCACCTACCCCATTCCAGTAGTGCAGCACCTCCTACACTCACTGGGGGGAGGCAAGGTTTTTGCGAAGCTCGACCTAGAGCAAGCCTATCAACAGCTGCCAGTCAACGCAGAAACCGCAGAGGTGCAGACCGTAGTAACCCACTGGGGAGCGTTTTGCTGTAAGAGACTCCAGTTTGGAGTCAACGTGGCTTCGGGAATTTTCCAGAGCCTCATGGAGAGACTCTTGCAAGGAATTAAGGGGGTGGTGTATATACTTCGACGACGTACTGGTGTCAGCAGCCAACCAAAAGAACTAGAGGGTCGTGTAAGGGAGGTACTAACCAAATTCAAGGAGGCCGAGCTAACGGTGAAAAAAGAAAAATGCCAGCTACACACAGAGCGGGTTGAGTTCCTAGGATACCTCCTACACCGGCACAGCATCCACCCAACCAAAAAAAAAAAAATCAGAGCCATTAAAGAAGCCCCCACGCTGAAGAATAAAATGGAATTACAGGCATTTCTAGGACTGCTTAATTTTTATAATGTGTTCCTGCCCCAAAAGGCAACTGCGGCAGAACCTTTGCATAGGCTTTTGGACAAGGTGGCCACGTGGACTTGGGAGAAACGCGAGGAAGCCACCTTCAACAAAACCAAGGACCTGCTCATCTCGGATGCCGTCCTCATTCAATACAACGAGACCCTAACACTAGCCGTCACATGCGACACATCACCTTTCAGTGTCGGCGCCGCCCTCAGCCACACTTTCCCCAACGGAAAAGAAGCACCCATCGCCTTCTTTTCAAGGACCCTCACCAAACCGGAGAGAAACTACAGTCAGCTGGACAAAGAGGCCCTGTTATCATTGCCACAGTGAAGAGGTTCCACAAGTACCTCTATGGCTGGACGTTCAAAATCATCACCGACCACAAGCCACTGCCGGGAATCCTTGCAGGGAACAGGGCCACCCCGAACATTCTATCTCCTCGAATGACAAGGTGGTCCAAATTCCTTGCCGCCTACAGCTACCGGCTCACACACGACCTGGTAAGATGATCACCCACTCAGATGCCCTGAGCTGCATGCTGCTACCAGACCTAGACACTGACCCAGCACCCATGATGACCACCCTCAGCATAGAGACTCTGCCCGATCTACCCATAATCGCATCAGACATTGCCCGCGAAACTAATAAAGACAAGCATCTGGCGCTGGTGTTACATTGGGTAGAGAAAGGGTGGCCGGAAAAAAATGATGACGAAGCATTCAGGACATTTCAGAATCGGCAAACAGAACTGTCGTTACAAAAAGGTTGTGTACTTTGGAGGGATAGGGTTGTTATTCCAGAAAAATTACAAGGGAAGGTATTGGAGTTATTACACGAGGGGCACCTAGGCATAGTTAGAACAAAAGCCCTGGCCAGGAGTTACGCCTGGTGGCCAGGGATGGACAAACAGATTGAGACTTGGGTGGCAGCATGCAAACGTTGCCAAGAAACCAGGCCGAGCCCTCCCGCCGCACCAATCCTGGAATGGGAATACCCCAGGGGACCATGGTCCAGGATTCACATAGATTTTGCTGGGCCCACTTAGGGACACGTATTCCTTATCACGGTAGATGCTTACTCCAATTGGTTGGAGGTAAGCAACATGAAAACCACCACCACGGAGGCCATGACCAAGGAACTCAGCAAGCTGTTCACAACCCACAGCCTCCCAAATGTCATCATGTCGGACAACGGGCCCCAATTCACCTCGCTGGAATTCGAAAAAGCCTAGCGGAACAGGGAATACGGCACGCACTGACAGCGCCAGGACATCCGGCGGCGAACGGGAGGGCGGAACGTTCAATTTATGAAAAAAAAAAACAATCCAAAAAATTGAACACGGGAAAATGCAAGAAAAAATAAACAAAATGCTTTTTATACAACACATAACCCCGAACACGACAACCAACAAAAGCTCGGCAGAACTATTAATGGGGAGGAAATTAAGGTCACCACTCGACAGGCTGCACCCCACATACAACCCAGAAAAAACCCCAAACTCCTCAAGCAAACACCAAACATTTACACCAGGCGACGCAGTCTACGCGAAGAACCTTACCGGGGATCCACTTTGGGTGCCAGCAACCATAACCCAAGTGACAAGTCCCCGCTCGTACCTGCTGCAAACAACCGACGGACGAGCATGGAAACGACACATCAATCAATTAAGATCGAGAACAACCACGGGAAACACAACCGACACACAGACACAGACAGACACCCAGAGAGAGAAGGGAACCCACATAACACAAACCAAGAGGGGAGGGAAGACCCCAGGAACCAACCACCAACAGAAAGAAACCAGCAATACTCACCGCCAAGCAGCCAGCTCGAAGCCTCACCAGGGAGAAGCAGCCAGGCCAGCTCAACCAGCCCAGAAAGACCAGGCGGGAGCGGCAACAACCGCAGCTCAACCAGCCCGGGTAGACCGGGTGGACCGGGTAGACCGGGAGCGACGAAATGCCTGGCGAAACCTTCCAGGCGGTTCCATCGACGAGGCAGAGAGCAACACAGAACCCGACCAAACCGGCTGGGAGCCAAGCACCAACTAACCTGTGCAGGTCAAGTAGGCAAGTATGAAGCCCCGCCTACTTATGGGACTATGTTACGTAGGACCATACCAAGAGGAGAGGGGTGTTCTGTACAGTCATTAACATACTTGTAAATGCCATGTAGCAATTGGTCAAAGCACATGGCTATCTGATTTGTCGAGCGAGCCGCACTGATTGGCCCACCGCGAATCCCCCGTGATTGGTGGAAACTAATCGTGGGAGATTCAAAGCGGTGCCATTGGCCGTGGCTGCCGTGGCCAAAGAATAAAAGCCACTGTTTTTCCTTTGGAAGCCGAGCCGATCTCGGGACCAAATAAAGAGCTGAAACTGAGTTACTGGCTCCGAGTCTCCTTTCCTGCGATGGACATGACAGAAAGGTATTGCATTGGATGGTCTGTTTGCCCTTGAGAGGATAAAACCAAACCCCAAAGTCAGATTGAGTCAAGAGTCCCATGATTCACCCTGGGATCCAAAAGCAGACCTCAGTTTGGAAATATAAATCCCTTTTACATCCTACTAATCATTATTGGATTGGAAATCATGAAGCAATCATCACTTTTCCTCCTTTTGTCTTGATTGAAGGATTTAAGGTTTGAAGTCCTATATTAATTGATGAAATTTATTCATTTCTCCAACTATTATATTCACTTCCAATATTATATAACTAATCAGTTGTTCATTTCTTGCAAAAACTGGGTGAATTTGGGAAATGGAGAGGATCACAGCAGCAAAAGAAAAAAAAGGGACGAAATATCTGGGTTCTTCAAAGTGACTACCTTTCCAATTCAGACTACTACTCTCCTCTTCCTCCTCCTCCTCCTTCTTCTCCTCTCTTCTTCTCTCTCTTCTCCCCCTCTCCCCCTCCCCCTTTCCCCCCTTCATGTTAAGAAAACATATAAAGGGTCAGAGCACAGCAATTCAAAGGGTAGTAAGTTTTTTTTTTTCATTTTAAGTTCCCTCCAGTGGGAAAACTCCCGGGATCATCCCTGGGAGCCACTCCTGGCCTGGTCAATTCTGATCTACCTCACGGCTACATATGCTTAAAGGGAATCAACACACACCTAGGATTTGTCATATCTCAGGTGTATAATGACGCACATAGCTTTTTGTTTCCTCAGAAGAAAATGATACCTAAAATCTGAACTATGAAACAGGGCAACAGGAATACAATCTGTTATATATTTGAATATTTGAACTATACAATATGATTGGCCCGTCAGATGGCGGGAAATTCAAAGAGGCATCATTGGCCGCAAGCCATGAGCAGCCTCTATAAAAGAGGCTACCGTGGCTCCGTGGCAGAGCAGTTACTGAGAGACAAATAAAAGGAGCTGAAGTCTAACTGGTCTCGAGTCGTCTTTCCCACAACTTAACACAATCAATTGCTGAAGCCTCAACCACTATGGCAGGAGCAGGAGGCCTCTCCCTCAGGTACATATTGCCTTCAGTGGAAAAGTGTTTGAAGGGGTAAAATGGATGATGTACCTAGCGTTGCTTAACAGAGAAATGGCAGATAGTAGCCATGTCTAGTAACAAGGGGAATAGGTTCTCTATCTGAAAAGTAAAAACAAAATAAAGACTATGGTGGAATCTAACACAGTCAGCCCTGCTTGCAAGTCTACATTAATAGCTGATTGCTGTCATCAGCAGATATAATATACTGCAACAAAAAGAGAGGAGATCAGGCAGTTGGACTGAAAACCCTTTTATCTGGTGCCCAACTCTTAATTTCCCTACACTTCATTCTGCTGCAGCAATGAAAGGGATAGCAGAAAGGAATAGCAGCAATCAACCTATTCTCATCACCCCATATAAATATAATAAAATAATAGAGTTGGAAGGGACCTTGGAGACTTCTAGTCCAATCCTCTGCTTCAAGCAGGAGACCCTATACCATTCCAGACAAGTATGGCTGGGATGGGAGAGCTTTAACTACTACTCAGAATTGAGGATAGGGAAGAAAGATGCATAAAGTTCATCTGGGGTCCTTGGTGCTCTCTGTGTTGCTTATTTTCATGCAGATGTTTAATTACACAAACTAGGTAACATCATCACTTTTAGTAAGGAGAGCTGTTTGCTGTCAGTTTTATATTCTAGTGACTTGTCTAAGCTTCATTTTTGGGGTAATTCTTTTGCAATGTTGTATGTGTTCTCCAGCAGAAGCAGGCCATTTCCTGATACTGGGCTGTGAGGAGCAATTGTGAGAGATTTGAATCCTTCAGCCTTATCTGCTCTTCAAGAACCACTGTCAGTTTATATAAACAACTAGTCCTTGACTTACAACCATTCATTTCATGATCGTTCAAAGTTACAATGTCACTGAAAAAAGTGACCTATGCAATACTGATTATTCTTGCAGCATCCTCATGGTCATGTGATCAAAATTCAGATGCTTGTCAACTGGCCTGTATTTATGACCGTTGCTGTGGCCTGAGTTCATGTGATCCCCTTTTGTGATCTTCTGACAAGCAAAGTCAATATGGAAGCCAGATTCACTTTACAACCGTGTTACTAACTTAACCACTGCAGTGATTCACTTAACAACCGTGGCAACAAAGTTGATAAAATGGGGTAAAATTCACTTAACACCTGCCTCACTTAGCAATAGAAAATTTGGCTCAATGGTGGAAGTTTAATATGTTATTGTTGTTATAATTGTTATTGTGTTTTACCCCTCCTTTTCATACCTCAAATGTGTGTATGTAAAAATGTACTAGCTGGATACCCGTGCTTCATGACGAAACTTTGTGATCTGGCTATGGAGGAGAAATTTGGTTCGTAATCCATTGGCTCAGTGGCAGTTGGTGATTGAAACACATAAGGGAATATAGCTCCCACTGCCTTGAGTCTGGAAGCAGTTCCATAGGCGGAAGGCATAGACATTTTGGTGAGGTTTGGACATTTAGTGCTGTAAGGAGCCCCAGATCGCTTCTGAGTGAAGGAGTGGAACATCTACCAGTTTGAACTGAGGCAACTGGCAGTTGGAACAGAGTTCTTTTCAGATGGGGAAGGAGAGTAGAATGTCTAACTCTTTAGCATCAGACCATGTTAATATAAGGTAACTGGCAGTTGGAACAGAGTGGGAGAGGGGGTAGAACTCCTTATCATCAGAGTATGTTAATTACTGTAAAAGAAATATGAATGACCTGAGGGTCATTTCAAAAAATCTTTCCTTAGTGAGCACCTAGAAGCCAAGAGGAACATGTGTGCCAAATTTCAAGTTTGTAGGATTTATGGTTCTGGAGATTTCGTGATGAGTGAATGCTCCTTGGCTTATATATATATATATATAGATTTAATAAATGTATATGGCCACCATACTCACACACAGGTGACACAGGCAGCTCACAACATTTAAAAATATACAAAATCCCGCCTATTTACCTATCCTGGCAGCAACAACTGAATTAAACCAGCCATGTGATCAGCTCCATTTCCATGTGCTGACAAAACCATGTTTTAGGGCTTTTCAGAAAATTAGCAGGGTGAAGTTCAACTGTATCTCAGGGGGAATGCTGTTCCATAGAGCAGGGGTTCCCAACCCTTAAGCCACAGATCACAACTGGGCTGTAGCTTGTTCAGAACTGGGCTGCACAAGAGGCGGGTGAGTGCATGCATGGATTCACGCGATTAAACAAGGATCTGAAAATGGAGCCTTCCCAAGTTTTTTAAAGGCCACAAACAATTCAGAAAGCAGGCCACACCACACCAAAACATCCCTCTCATGTGAAGTTCCCCTCCTTTTTATTTATTTTTTGTTACATCTTAGTCCTCTTTCTTTTTATATTTTTCTCTTCTGTTTTATTTTTCTTGATTATTAGATTCTGTTAGCCTTTATTGTTTTATTTTAAAATTTAATAAAGTTATTTAAAAATGGCCCATGTTCTTTTATTTAAGAAGTTTTACTGTCGATCATTCTTGTTTTGAATATAAACTGGTTTATTTCTGGGAAGACATAGAATTAGCCTAGGGTTTATGAATTATTCTTCCTCTTTTACACTTATGGAATCTCTGTCACTTACTATTTTGGATTTTTATTTGCATTTGTTTTGGTGTGGCCTGCTTTCTGAATTGTTTGTAGCCTTTGAAAAACTTGGGAAGGCTCTGTTAAGTACTGAGCGTGGGCGCAAAGAATGGAGACAAGCCGGTAAAATAGTGAACTTCAAAACTCTTTATTAACATGGTGTGACAGCTCAGCTCAATGGCTGCAACGGGCCTCCTTATATAGGCAACTTCTTAACTATTCAACCAATGAAAACTTGGGAGCTAGCTCCGTTAAACAATGAGAGAGGCTCGTTAATGGCCAATCAGATTCACCTGAATGGACCAATCTGATGTTGCCATTAATGGCCAATCAGAAGTGCAGGGCCAGAACCCTGCACTTGACTTCAAGCTCTTGATAACTTTATTAACACATTTATTCATTCACAACAGGCTCCATTTTCAGGTCGATGTTTAATCCCCTATCAACAATGCAAATTATAGTCTCTCTAACTGATTTTCTGCCTAATCAGAACATTAAACAATTTGTTTTCTGGAGCACTGACTCTCACAGCTGTCCTTCTCCAAAATCTTCATATTTAGGTCCGTGTGGTTCTTATCTTCCATCTTTGTGAAGTTCTTGCTTGTTGTGTTATAAATGAGCTCCATGAAGAGAATACCTGTCAGCTGACTTTTGTATCACAGATCTGATATCTAATTATGGACCAGATTCCTGCCTCCAGCAAAGTGGCATAGCACTAGTGAGAACAATGGGTTTATAGAAGTTTATAACTAATAGCCCCTTGAGACCAGCTGCTTATTAAGTCCGTCTCTCTGATGTATGACTTTCTAGAGTTCCTATGGCTTCCCTTGGGTTTATTCTTCCAAAAGCATCTCTGCAATGCTGTTTGTCTCATAATTATATTTCAACATATAAACAAAGAGGTTAAAAGCAGGACATGAAAGTCTCCTTAGAAGTTAGATGAAATCATCTATGGATCTTGTTACCTTGTTCCCACCTATACTTTGTGTGTGTGTGTGTGTGTGTGTGTGTGTGTGTGTGTGTGTGTGTATCCCCCACAATGGATACAAATATGATTGGGAAATGCACAAACTAAATTGTAAGCCTCCTGTGGTTGCTAATAAGTAACTCTAAAACAATTTTATATTTTGGTCATGGGAAATAATTGCATCTGAATTTTGTTCTACTAGGTTAGGAGAACTGTCCAACAGATTATTATTGGCTTGAAATAAGTCACATGGCTAGCTTTTTTTTTTTAAAGCAGAGCCATCAAATTATATTTGTTATCTCAATTTTAATTTAATAAATGGTTTTATAAATGCATTTTCATGCTATAAAATGAATTATATTTTGTATCTTTTAATAATCCAAAACAGGGGAAGTATACATTAGTTTACAGTCTGATAATACAGACAGATTCAAAAGATTATTTTAGCTCAAAAAAACTGATAAGTAAGTCATCTTAAAACTTTATAGTAATACTATGAAATGGCTAACATATGACCTATAATAAACAGATTGATCCTATAATGAATAAACAAGGTAAACCTATACTCTCTGTGTGTGTTTCAATCTGTTAAAAATGATATCATCTCTCGCTTCTAACAAAACTGCTGCTTTTAGATAAAGTGACATATTTATATAGTACAGTCATTGTCCAATAACATTTGCATTCAAGGCTAAAATTAAAACCATTGTTCCAGTAGTTTAAGCTATGTACGGTAAGAATAGATAAAATTGAAGAGGCTAAGATAAATGTAAAAACACAGTACCAATACCATTAAGATTATAAATAGGAATAGGATTGCAGAGTCAATTATGAACACAGCTACATAAATCTATTTAATTGGTACACTATTATATCAAACTATATATAATGCTAAATGTTACTAAACAACAATGAATACTAATAACTAACACAGACTATAAAATAAGTGACTCATTAAAGAGTTAAATAGTCAGTTTGGTGTAATGTTTAAGGTATGTTGGTAGAAACCAGGGGCAAAATCAGCTGGGTGACCCTGGGCTGATCACTCTCAGCCCTAGGAAGAAGGCAGTAGCAAACCACATCTTAAATCTTGCAGAACTAGAGGAAGTGGTCCAGGAATCAAAATTTCAAGGACTAGTTCAAGGAGTCAACACTAATTTGAAGACACACACCCCACTCCAAAAAATAAAACTAAAAAGATATTCAGTTATTTCAGAACTAAAATAAGGATAACTAGCCAAGTAGTGGGGCTGCATTACTTCTTCTGTATTACTTCTCATCTTTCCTATTGCCTATTTCTATTAGTATATTATGACTATCACTTTGTTGGTTGTGTTTTATGATTTATGATTGAATTTTATGATTTAGATTTATCACTTTCTTATTTGGATGTATGTTGAGAACTTACGCACTGGAGACAAATTCCTTATGTGTCAAATCACACTTGGACAATAAAGAATATCCTATCCTATCCTATCCTATCCTATCCTATTCTTTATTATTTAACCTTTCAAGCCATTAATGGCATGGATCCAGGATATCTAAGGAGGTGTGTTGATTAAATTGGCTTGTCCTTCTTGCTGACTTCTGATCTTGTCTGCCAAATAATGTTGCCTGGTGGAATCTAAGAGAAGAGTTTTTTCAGTGGTGGCATTTGCCTTTTGAGATATTATCCCATTGAAGGTAAGGGCATCCACCATAGTCCTGTTCTTCCAGAAGAGCCTCAAAACCTGAATCTGCCAACCAGCCTGGGCCCCGATAGGAGCATATATGCTGGAGGTAACTGACTGGGTAGAGAGAAGCTCATCTTGGTATTTTTTTTTTTTAGTTTTTGTTTATTCTTTCATAATCTTTAATTGTCTTGTATTATCTTTTTTTTTTTTTTTTGCTGTAAGCTTCTCACAGTCATTGGATCAGTGAGATAAGCAGCATATAAAAAAACAAAGTTACTGTTAGAGGTAAAGAAATATAAAATAGGTTTATTCAATCAAGTTAAAATAAGATGCAATGTTCTTGTAATCCTAAAGTCCTAAATCTGGACTTTTTTGCTGGCACCAGATTGAAAAGTGGATGTTTTTATGGATTTGTTTATAGATAACGGATGGGATATGAGATGAAAAGGTATCTGTTCAAACTTAAGGGGGCAAAGGGTTTTTAAATCTATACTTATTTTGATGAAGATTGGAAGTCATTTCTTCATATGTTTGTTTTCTTTTTCTTCATTATATTATCTGTGCTACATTATCTGTACTATATTATTTTACTTTCCATTCTCTTTTTTTAAGTTTAGTTTGTATTAGCTTTTACTATTGCAATTAAAACTCCTAATACAAATTATTTTTTTAAAAAGATCAAAACAATTATACAGGTAGAACAATTTCAAAAATTAGTTATGGTCTGCTATGCAAAGTTGATTCTACATTATCATTTGCCCCCATTTTCCTTCCTTCCTTCCTTCCTTCCTTCCTTCCTTCCTTCCTTCCTTCCTTCCTTCCTTCCTTCCTTCCTTCCTTCCCTCCTTCCTTCCTTCCTTCCTTTTGCATTCAGAGGCTTAAGCAGCAGGCATAGGGATCACAATTGCCACTGCCTTTCCCCAACCTTTTAGTAACGTCTTCCTTTAGAGCACACTGTTAAGTTGTCAAAGTTACCACTTTGATTCCCTCCATTTTTTATTTTCAATGAGGAATATTTTGACAGGTCCATGTAGGACTTCATTTGAAGCTCAGTGGTATTTTATCCTTTTATCATTGGGTTTATAGCTCTGAAAGAGTATAACTCTGTTCACATAAACTGACCTTGTGTGCAAATGACAATCAAATCATGAGTTTGAAGTTGGATTTCTCTTTGAATCCTCAGTGTGTGGCAGTTTGTGGGAAAATATTGTAAGGAACATGTGGCCTGTTTCTATTTGAATTTTTCAGCCATATTATCACTGAAAATACCTACAAGTAAACATGTTTTCAACACATCTCACTCAATTTGAGCATCCCTTATTTTAGCATCAGCCACTGATGGATTTTAGGCATATGTCACTTGTTACGTCTGGAGCGTGGATGCAAGGAACGGAGACGAGACATCAAATAGTGACTCCAACTCTTTATTAGTGACTTCAGAACAGAGCAGGGATACTGGGCAGCAGCAGCTCCTTTTATAGAGCTGGCTGCTGTCACAATAACCAATGGTTTGAGTTTGCCATGCTGGTAGCGACCAATCAGCAGCGACCCGCTGTCAGCCAATCAGATTAACCAGAAACGGCCAATCACAATCCGCTGTTCGCGAGCCAATCAGAAGTGCAGGATTACGAGCCTGCTGCAGAAACAAAACTATTAGGATTTTTAACTAAAGCGTTTGCTTAGTTCGTAACACCCCTTCCATCTCAGGGGTGGGGTGATGTATTCTCGCAGGTAGGCAGGTCGTTTCACCTGTCTACCTGATCTGCGTTGCTTCACCAGTCCTTGCCCTGACTCTGGTCTCGGTGGGCTGCTTGCTGCGCTTGTTGGCAAAGATGTTCTGCCCTCTCCATTGGGTGACTTGGGGTTGTCATCTCTGCTTCCGTTAAGGTTGTCCTCCGGATCCCTTGGATTTGCTGCTGTCGCAGTGCTGCTCTGTGATGAGGCGATCGTCTGGCCCGGCTCTCCTTCAGAAGGTGAATATCTCCGGGTTGGTTGTGCTGATTGCTGGTTTTCATGTACTGGTCATATGCTAGTTCTTCTCAGTCCCCTCGATTTCCCTTCCCCCCCAGATTTGAGGTTCGGGGTTTGTGACAGGGGTAGGTGCCAGCCTGGAGTGCAGTTGATCGATATGGCGCTTCCATCAGTAGTTTGTAAATGGTAGGAACGTGGACCCATAAGTTGAGTTATGGTAGCAGGGACCCACAATGGGTCACCGGAAAAGTTTTTTTGCGAAGACTGGGTCGCCTACCTTGAAGGTGCGATACCTGCTGCTGGACCACAAGGGCTTTTTGGGTGTGTAGGTAGGGTGCAAGCAGTCAAGATGTGAGCGAAGTCTCCGGCTCATCAGAACTTCAGCCAGGTTTCTATTTGTGGTGCTCTTTGGGGTAATATGTTGGAAGAGAAGCATCCGGGTCACCTTGTCGTCGATGTCCCCTTGCTCCATCTTTTGTAAAGTTTTCTTTACGAATTGGACCATTCGCTCAGCCCTGCCATTGGCCGCAGGGTGAGCTGGCGACATCAATGCATGGCGTATCCCCCGCTCTGCCAGGTACTGTTCGAATGCCAGAGCGGTGAATTGGGGGCTATAATCCGAAACTAGGACATCTGGCAACCCGTGCATAGCAAATAGTTTATTTAGTTTTTTTAGTGACGGCTTCTGTGGTGGTGCTCTTCATTTTGGGGACCTCCAGCCAGTTGGAGTATGCATCCATTGCTATAAGAAATGTATGCCCCTTGGTAGGTCCCGCAAAATCGATGTGGATATGGGACCAGGGACCTCGGGGTGCTTCCCATTCAGTTGATGGTGCTTTAGGTGGAGATGAACAAATGTCCTGACACTTGCTGCAAGTGGCCACCCAGGTTTCTATTCGCTTATCTATACCTGGCCACCAAGCGTAGCTTCTTGCTAGTGCCTTCATTTGCACGATGCCCGAATGGCCATCATAAAATAGTTTTAGGACTTTATGTTGTAATCTCTCTGGAATGACGACTCTGTCTCCCCACAAGACGCATCCCTTTTGGGAGAAAAGTTCTGTTTGCCGGTTTTTGAACGGCTTGAAGGTGTCGTTTGGTTTGTTGTCAGGCCAACCTCTTTCTACCCAGCTGAGGACCCATGCCAAACAAGGATCCTTCCTTGTTTCTGAGGCGATGTCTTGTGCAGTCAGTGGTGGTGAAGGAAGAGTTTCGATTTGTAGCGTAGCGAGGGTTGGAGCTGGGTCGTCTATGACTTCTGGTAACAGAGAATGTCTCAAAGTGTCAGCGAGGGGAATGGCTTTCCCCGGGCGGTGTAGGAGTTGGTAATCATATGCGGCTAGAAACTCTGACCAATGTGTCATTCTCAGTGATAAGATGTGGGGAGTTGGTTTGTCTCCCACTAAAATGCCATGTAATGGCTTGTGGTAGGTAATTATGGAGAAAGGTCTTCCATATACATACTCATGGAATCGTTTAATTGCAGACACAATAGCGAGAGCCTCTTTATCAAGTTGGCTATAGTTTCTCTCAGTTTTAGATAAAGTTCTTGAAAAGAACGCAATAGGTGCCTCAGTATCGTTTGGTAGGACGTGGCTCAGGATGGCTCCTATTCCAAACGGTGAGGCATTGCAGGTGACAGTTAAAGGCAAAGTCTCGTTATATTTAATCAATACAGCATCTGAAGTTACTTTACTTGCTGAAAAGCTTGCTCTTCGCAATTTCCCCAGACCCAGGAAGCCTTCTTATCGAGGAGCCTATGCAGGGGTTCAGCAACAGTTGCCTTCTGGGGCAAGAAGATGTTATAAAAATTAATGAGTCCCAGGAAGGCTTGGAGGTCTGTTTTATTCCTAGGTCTTGGGGCATTTTTTATTGCAGTGAGTTTTTTCTCTGTAGGGTGAATTCCCTGTTTGTCAAGAAGGTACCCAAGGAATTCAACCCTCTCAGTACAAAGTTGGCACTTGTCTTTCTTGACCTTCAGGCCAGCATCTTTAAATTTCTGGAGGACCATTCTTAGTCATTTTTCTAGCAGGCTTCTGTTGGGGGCAGCTATTAAGACATCATCGAAGTATGGCACGACCCCTTTTATGCCTTGAAGCAATCTTTCCATCAGACTTTGGAAGATGCCAGGTGCTACACTCACTCCAAATTGGAGTCTATTACGCCTGAATGCAACTCTATGTGTGACTATAGTTTGGGCTTCTGCAGTCTCTGCATCTACGGGCAACTGCTGGTACACTTAAGCTAGGTCCAATTTTGCAAATATTTTCCCACCTCCCAGGGAATGAAGGAGATGTTGGACCACAGGTACAGGGTAAGCACTCTGCTGAAGCGTGTGATTTAGAGTGGCCTGGTAATCCCCACAAATTCTTAAGGATCCATCAGGTTTTATGGGAGTTACAATTGGGGTCTCCCACCGGGCGTGATCGATCGGTTCCAAAACGCCTGGGCTATTAATTTGTCCAATTGTTCATCAATCTTTGGCTTGAGTGCAAAGGGTACTCGACGAGGCTTAAGGCAAATGGGCACAACGTCAGGGCTGAGATTAAACAATATGGGGGATCCTTTGTACTTGCCTAGCTTCTCAGTGAAAACGTCCTGGAATTCCTGGACAAGGGCCACTTCCCAGTCATTACTTCCGGTTTGGTTGATGCCCACTAGTTCAATTCCTAGTGGTGCGAACCATTGCAAACCCAGCAAACTGGGCCTATTTCGATCGACGATGGTAAGAGGTAGGGTTGTGGTGTGGTCTTTGAAGGATACTCGGACGTAGCTAGAACCGGCAACTGGAATTGTTTCCTTGGTAGTCTCTTAATATGATTTTTTGAGTGCTGAGGTCTTGGCAATGAATGTCAGGGATCAGCTGTTTTAAGGTTTTCCAGGAGACCATTGACAGGGATGACCCAGAGTCAACTTCCATAATACATGGTTGATTCTCAATGGTGACCTTCACTTGGATTTTCCTCGCATCAACGGAGGACACGTGGCCGATGGTGATAGTTTGATGGGCCTCTTCTCATCTGGTTGAATTGGCGGGTGCTTGATTTCTGTAGTATTGGCTCCATTGGTTGTTTAGGCGGTCCCTATTTATTGGTGGAGAGCCTGTTGTATGCCGGGAGTTTTCTCTTCGGATTGGGCTGGACCCTCGCCTGCTTCTGCAGACCTTTGCGATGTGGCCCCTCGTTCCACAGGAATGGCAGAGTGTGTCTAGGAATTTGTAGTCTGATTGTGGGTGGTTTCCCCCGCATCCAAAATATTGACTCGAAGGCTTACAATTCTGCTGGTCTCGCTGGTCGCGTTCGTATCTGAGTCTGTTGACCTCTTCTTCCTCGCTTTCTTTTTCTTTTTTTTTTGGTAAAAGTTTTATTGATTTTAACAACAGACAAAAAACATATAAGACATAAAAAATGACATAAAAAAAATAAAAATAAAAAAAATTATAACATTCTTCATAAATTTACAGTGTATCGGTTGGTTTACCACTCCCTTTTGTGTATCCATTTCATAGTCATCAGAATAATTATATTACATAATAACTCACATTATCAATCATCAATAAAATATCCCAATATCATTATTGAACAATCATTTGACTATAATTTTACTAATTCATACTTAAGCGAGATAACTATAATTAAGTTAAATTATTTTATGACAAATCATGAAATCATATCAAATCTATCATAATAAAATATTCTTAAAAATTTTCAAAACCAAGAAAAATTATATATTCATTATTTCCTAAATTTCTAAATATTCTATTATCATATTGTATTATCTAACCATTGATAAAAAAGATCCCAAACTTCATAAAATTGTTTATCTTCTTGTTCTCTAATTTCAAATGTCAATCTACTCATTTCAGCACATTCCAATGTTTTCTTAATAATTTCTTCCTCTATTGGTATTTTCTCACTCTTCCAATGTTTAGCAAATACAATCCTAGCTGCTCTTAATACATTTACAATCAGATATTTTAAATTTTTATTATATATATCAGGTATGATTCCCAATAAAAAAATCTCTGATTTCAAATCTATGTGTTTCTTTATCATTTTTTCCAGCCATATGCGAATTCTAGTCCAATATTTCCTGGCCTCCTCACAAGTCCACCACATATGGTAATATGAGCCAGGTATCTGATCACATTTCCAGCACTTTTCAGATTTATTCTTGAACATTCTTGCTATTCTTGTCGGGGGAAAGTGCCACCTGTAAAACATCTTATACAAATTTTTTTTTATATGCTGTTGACATTGTCATTTTATAATTTTGTAACCACAATTTTTGCCATTTCTCTAAATCAATCCCATATCCAAAATTCTTCCCCCAAGCAATCATTGTTTCTTTAACTTGTTCTTCCTCTAATTTAATTTCCAACAAATAACTATATAATTTTTAATCACTTTTTCATCAGTACCTGTCAAAATCCTATCTAAGTCAGTCAATTTATCATAAAATCCTTCTATTTTAGAATCTTTAAGATACCTTGCATGTATTTGCGCACATGAAAACCAATTCATCTTTATACCTTGTTCTTCTAAATTTTGCATCGTTTTAAGTTCATCCTTTTCATCTGTGGTGGTCTCCCATGGAAAGAATGAGACACAGAGGCTGGTGTACTCAGGATGGGAGTCTAGAGCAAATTCTAGTGCCCCCTTTTATTGAGAAATTCGTACATAGTAAGCATTCACATTGTGGATTACAATAATTAGATATAGCACACAAAACTGTTTACAATTGTCTGAGCTGCTTAATTGTTTCTGGTGTTTGTTTTTAATTTCCTTGCTTATCTCAGTGACCCTTAGGCAGACATGTATGTAAAAGGTCTTAGACTAATCATTACCCAATACTGAAGTAAAAGTTTATTCCCACATCTCCCCTGTTTTAGTTTTTTGATGATCGCGGATGCCTCGGTAGCTTTTCGCCATCTGCAACAACAGTTCTCCTTCCGTAGGCTTCACCCGACACATTCCTAAAAGTCCAGGGAGACATTGGATACAACAGCATGCACAAAGAGAAAGTATAAAAAGCAATATCACTCCAACAATTAGGTGACGAATCCATGAACCATCTGGCAACCAGGACCAAAGTGCAGACCACACGTCCAGTCCCTCGTCCTCCGATTGTAATGGATTCTCACTCAGGGTTTGTTCCATATGCTGTATAGTAGCTGTAATGTTTGGAGAATAATCAGAGATATACATGCAACAATGTGTATGAATCACAGCGCAAACTCCCCCTTGCGCAGCCAAAATAGTGTCCACCGCATATCTGGTTTGCAGGACAAAGTCAAGGATTTTTCCTTGTTCTTCAAGCAGCTTTAGCGTTTTAATGGTGTCTTTAAACATAGTAACTGTCCAATTGTTTAAACGATGCAAATCTCTATAGTTCATCATGACTCCTAAAGGAGGAATAACTCCCCTTGATATCTGTATCCAGTAGTCATGATTCAAAACAGAGTTTACTTCCGTTGCGGAACGCGCATTGCGGATATGAGCAGTCCCCAAAGATTTTAAAATGACATGAGATGGGATTACTTTCCCAAAGGTGCAAACTCCTTTCCATCGTGCTGGCATGCGATCATAGGCCATCCGTCCACACAGCAACCATAGATTTGCTCCCAGGAGATGACCAACCGTATTTGGTTCAGCATAGATTAATTGTACAAAAGATTCTATTAACATAGCCAAATAAGTGGGTGGTGGTGCGTATTTCCCATTTGCACATTTGGGCAGCTGGTTTTCTATCATGATGGGACAACATGTGGCAGGGATAATTGGACACCCATTTTCATTGATCAAAGATATGATATCAAATTTAGAAATATTATGTACAAAGTAAGTGAGATTTTTAGTTTTCATGTCATCCAGATAAACCCGACTTCCATTGCTAATAACAATTGTTTTGTTACAAAATGGATATGTTCCCAAGTAAGTCATATTCTCTACTGTCTCATTGTGAGTCCAGCAGATACCCGCCACCTCTTGGATTCGGCTTCCAAGATGCAATGTATTTATGTTACTTTTAGTCCAATTGTTAGACCACATCCCTGAACAACCATAGCATTGTCCCTTATACCAGTCACCTTCGGCCAAAGGTACTGCAACCATTGGAAGCCCTGATGTTTTGTGAGTTGGCATGTGCATACATACCCAACAATCAGTTTTATTATGAAGGTTTGCTAGCTTCCCCATGTCCTGGATCAATGTGTTTCTTTTCCATTCCCCCAAATGCATCCCCTTGCCCCTTTGGCTGATGATAAGGACCCACACAGCGAGCAGGAACCCAAACAACTGTCCCCTCATCTTTAACAGCAGCGTATCAGCAGGACAGGTCCTTTCCACGTTGGATCTGGTTGTCTCTTATACCGAACTTTTGGTCTTGGTGTACCTGCAGAAGGGGAGGAAGCAAAATGCCTACACCCCCCCTCAGGGGCACGGCACTGGGCTTTAAAATGGCCAGGCTTTCCACAATTAAAACAATTCCCTGTAGGTTTCATCCCTTTTTGCAATGCCATAGCCAAAGTCTCCATGTTGTAAGCCTGAGAACCCACCACTGCACATGCTTTTAACAGATCAGCCAGAGTAACCTCACCTCTAGCCACAAGGGCTGCAAGATACGCTTGCAGTCAGCGTTTGCATTTTCAACTGCCAATTTCAGCAAAAGTTCTTTTGCAGCTTCCTCATTAGAGATTTGTCTGGTAATAGCCAATTGTAGTCTTTCCACAAAATCATTATAAGACTCAGATGTTGTTTGCTTAATTTGAGAAAAAGACCGTGCTGGGGTTCCCACATTCTGAATGCAGGACAATGCCCCAAGGACAGCTGCCATAACCACTGGAAATACGTGATCAGGCAAATTAGCAGCTTGATCTGCAGTGGATTCAAACAAGCCTGCCCCATAGATTTGGTCTGGTGTATACAGCCCCCCCGAATTCCTTCCCCTAGTGACAGCCTCCCTTTGGTATTCTGAGTCAAAGACCACATACTGAGTAGAGCTCAATATCATTCTCATTAAATCTTTCCAGTCACTAGGAATTATGCGTGAGGTAGCCAAACTTGTCAGAAGCCCCTTTGTAAAAGGACTTTGAATACCATAATCTTTTACTGCTTTTTTAATTTCCCTAAGAATTGCTAAAGGAATCGGAACCCATTCAGTCTGCAGATTGCCTTGAGCATCCACTTGCCTATTGACTGGAAACAAATTCATCAAACTCTAACTTCCCCTCATTGAAAGCCTGATGCATCATGGCTTGAACCTTTCCCATTTTTGATTGGATTTTATCATTCACAGGAATAGGTGCTGTTGGAAATGATAAAGCACACTCCAGTTTAGGAGAAGGAGGGTGCAATACAATTCCTTTATGAGGAAGAGGTTCTACTAAAGTTTTGAAAAGAGGTTGTTGCTGGGTCTCTAAAGCAGGCATAACAATCTTCCAAAATATCAAAATTTCAGCTGTTGCCCGTGGCTCTTCATGAAGGATATTTCCAATTCTCCTCCATGTGTCTAACTTTAAAGAGCCTTTCTCTGGATACCAGGGACATTGCCGCCAGATCTCTTGCAGCAGCTCTCTCACATTATCTTTTGAAAGAACTATTTGCTCCCCCCCAGAGGGTTTAAAGATAAAGTAGTACTTCTGCAACTCACTAACATGCCGTTCCTGTGGTTGAGAGAGTTTTTCCCCCATGCTCCCTGAATAATCCTATTGTCCAGCAATAGTTAAGTACGTACTTTACCTATTCCAGGCAAGGAAACACGGAGGTCCGGACACGTACCACCTGCAGTGGATCACGTCGGGGTCACCACTTGTGGTGGACTCCCATGGAAAGAATGAGACACAGAGGCTGGTGTACTCGGGATGGGAGTCTAGAGCAAATTCTAGTGCCCCCTTTTATTGAGAAATTCGTACATAGTAAGCATTCACATTGTGGATTACAATAATTAGATATAGCACACAAAACTGTTTACAATTGTCTGAGCTGCTTAATTGTGTCTGGTGTTTGTTTTTAATTTCCTTGCTTATCTCAGAGACCCTTAGGCAGACATGTATGTAAAAGGTCTTAGACTAATCATTACCCAATACTGAAGTCAAAGTTTATTCCCACATTCATCCAATATTTCCCCATATCTAACTGTTTGTTCCTTCTTATAAGTTATAGGATACGAAAAAGCTTCAATAGTTGATAACCAAACTGGAATTTTCAAATATCATTGTTTCTTAGTTTTCTCCCAATTCAACCATAACGATTCCCGTATATAATGCCTTCTGAAATAACCCTGTGATTTAGTTCCCTTATACCATAGAAAAGCATGCCAACCCAATAATAAATCATGACCTTCTAATGTCAACAATCTAGTCTTTCTTAACGTTATCCATTCTTTAACCCACATTAAGTTTGCAGCTTGGTAATACAACTCCCAATTAGGAAGGCCAAATCCTCCTCTAATTCTAGCATCCTGTAAAAGTTTTAATTTTATTCTCGCTTTCTTGCCTTGCCATATATACTTCAACACAATTTTATTTAGTTCTTCGAAGTAATCCTTACTTAATCTAATTGGTATTGTTTGAAACAAATATAAAATTCTGGGTAAAATATTCATCTTGATTGTTGAAATTCTACCTATCAATGACAATTGTAGGTTTTCCCATTTTTTCAGGTCGGATGCTATCTGCTGTTTAAGCTTAATATAATTATTCTCTTTCCATGTAGTACATCTTGACGTCAAATATATCCCCAAATATTTAACTTTGTTCGTAACTTGAATTTTCAATAGATCTGCCAGCTCTTCTCTTTGCCTTAATAACATGTTCTTTGTCAAAATCTTTGTTTTGTCTTTATTTATTTTTAAACCAGCCATCTCACCATACATCTCTATCTTTTCCAATAGTTTTAAAGCTGTCTCTAAAGGGTCTTCCAAAATAAAGACCAAGTCATCCGCAAAGACTTGCAATTTGAATTCCTCCTTTTTGACTTTCATTCCTTTTATGTTTATATCCTCTCTAATATTTCTATTTAAGACTTCCAAGGTCAATACAAAAAACAAAGGAGATAATGGGCATCCTTGTCTTGTACCTTTTTTAATATTAATAGAGTCTGTGAATTCTCCATCTATCATTACTTTTGCCATTTGCTTGTAATATACGGCTTCTATTGCTTGGATAAATTTTCAAGCAAAGCCCATCTGTTCCAATAGTAATAACATAAATCTCCAGTTCACATTATCAAATGCCTTTTGGGCATCTAAGAATATCAAAGCCATTTGTTTTTCCGAGTGCACCTCATAATATTCCAATGTGTCCAGGATTACCCTCATATTGTCTTTAATCTGTCTCTTTGGTAAAAATCCATTCTGATCAGAGTGAACAAAGTTATTGAGGTATTTTTTAAGCCTTTCTGCCAAGATTGAAGCAAAGATTTTATAGTCTGCATTCAATAAAGAAATAGGTCTTTAGTTCTTAATTTGTAATGGGTCAACCCCTTCTTTTGGAATAAGTGTAATATAAGCTTCTGACCATGTTTCAGGTATTTTCTTATTTATCATAACTTCATTCATGACTTCTAACAGTGGAATGCTCAACGATTCTTGTAGTGTTTTATAAAATTCTGCTGGGAAACCATCTGGTCCTGGTGCTTTTCCATTGTTCTGTCTGTTAAGTGCTTCAGTTAATTCCATCATTGTTATAGCACTTTCTAACATTTTCCGAGTTTCATCAGGTATCTTAGGTAGGTTAGCATTTTGTAAATACTGTTTAATTTTTTCCTCATTAAGATCCTCTTGTTTATATAATTGTCCATAAAAATCTCGAATGATTGCCTTTTTCTCCTTATTACCATAACAAATGACCATGATCATCTATTAACTGTGATATTTTCCTTGATTCTTTCTCTTTTCTCAGCTTATATGCTAACCATCTACCTGGCCTATTTGCATCTTCAAAATAGTTCTGTTTAGCACTTCTAATTTTTTGTGCCAATTCTTCTTTCTCTGCTTGATCCATTTTATGTTTAATTATGTCCATTTTAAGTTTGATATCTTTTTTCTGTGGCATCTTCTGTAATTCTTTTTCCAGTTTTTTATGGTCATCTTCTAGAGCTTTAATCATTTGCTTCTTCCTAATGTTCTTTTTCTTTATATAGTCAATTATTAATCCTCTTGCATATGCCTTCATTGTATCCCAAACATTCTGTATTGAAGTATCTTTTTTGTTTTCATTGAAGAAGAAGACCAATTCTTTTTCCATCCATTGTGTAAAATCTTTTTCCTTTAGAATAGTATTGTTTAATGTCCATCTAGATCTTCTTTTTTGTCCTTTCCATTTAATTGTCATTGGATTATGGTCTACCCACGTACTTGTTTCAATATTCATTTCTTGAATATTAGATAATAATTCTGTTGATGTCCAAATCATATCTATTCTGGACCACGATAAATGCCTGTTTGAATAAAAAGTATATTGTTGAGTTTTAGTATTTCTTTCTCTCCATATGTCTTTTAAATTTAGTTCATCTGTCATTTTAAAAAAGGATTTAGGGAGAATTTTCCTATTTTGTCATGTTGTTTTTGCTGTATAGTCCAGTTTATTGTCTACAATTCCATTAAAGTCCCCCATCAAAAGTATGTTAACATAGTCCAGTTCAATCATTTTCATATGTAATTTTTTATAAAATTCTTCTTGCTTATCATTTGGGGCATAAATTGCAACCAAGAGAGTTTTTATATTATTATCCACTATTTCAACTATTAATACTCTTCCATCTTCATCCGTATAAATCAATTTGGCTGGAGTGGTTTCTTTAACGTACAAAACCACTCCTCTTTTCTTACAATGAGTCAGAGAAGTAAATATTTTCCCTAACTTTGGTCGTATCAATAATTGTTCATGTTGTTTTTTAATGTGTACTTCTTGTAAGCAAATTATATCAAATTTTAGCTTCTCTAATTTATAAAAAGTTTTCCTTCTTTTTATAGCTGAGTTCAGTCCATTTATATTCATGGAAATCAATTTTTTCTCCCCCATAGTTATGCTTTATATTTAGGTCTATCAGCTCTCGTGGATCTTACTTCACATTGTTCTTTGATCTCCATTTGTCCACCTATTGCGTCTTCTTCTTTTTCCATCTCCATTTGGTCCTCTTCAAATTCAGTTAAAATCTTTTCTTTTTCCGTCTCCATTTCTCTTCTTTCGAAAAATTCCTTATAGAATATTTCTGCTTTCACAATTGAATCAATTCTGTGTCTCTGTTCTTGCCATGTAAACATTAATCCTTCTGGAATCAGCCATCTATAGTTCACCTCTTTTTTCAATAGCATTTTGGTCAAAAAAAGATATTCTCTTCTAATCTCTCTCACTTTTCTAGGTACTTGTTTTAAGACCAGAATCTCTTTGCCTTTATATTTCAACCCCTTCTCTCTTACCACTTGTAATATTTGGTTTTTAATAGTTTTTTTAGTGAATCTAACATGGACCTCTCTTGGTAATTGGTTCCTCATCGCATATCTTGTGAAGACTCGATATATCTCATCTACTCCATCCATCATCTTTTCCTCTGTTATTTCCAAAACTCCAGCCAAAATTTCAATCATTACTGCCGCCAAGTTTTGTCCTTTTTCTTCCTCAATATTTTGGAATCTAAGATAAAATTCTGACCTGTCCATCTCCCACTTCAACATCCCATTTTTTTCTTGTTCGACCATTATTAATCTGTTATCAATATTCCCAATTGTATCATCTCTTTGCTTGTCTTTCTCTTCTATTTTTTGGATTCTCTCATCATGTTTCACCATCATTTGTTGAAAATTTTCAATTTTCTCATCCATCTTTCCAATTCTTTGGTCAATACTCTCCATTCTTTGTTCCATACTCATTTTAAGATCTTGTATTCCTCGCTTTCTGATGAGGATTCGAGGTCTTCATGGTGGGTGGTCGTTGTGTGCCTCTCGGAGAAAGGCGTAGTGTCACTGATGAGTTGGCGGTGTGGTGCGTTCACTCAGCACATTCGAGAGGCTGACTTCCTGGTTGCTTATGCTGCAGTAGCATCGGCGATGACATCTACGAGGCTGATGTCTCCCTTCGCCATAATCTTGCTCTGGGTCGTGGGGTCTTTTAGGCCCAGAACAATTCAATCTCTCATGGCTTCCTCAAGGTTTGCGAAGCCACAGAGTCCCCCTAGGTTTCTAAGGTCAGCGATGAAGTCTCCCACACTTTCGCTTTCCTGCTGGCCCCTCTGGTAAAACTCATTTCTTCTGATGAGTGTTGGCACCACTGGGGCATAATGGGCCTGGAGGATTGGGGCGAGAGTGTCCCAGTCCATTGTCTTGACTTCTGCTGGTTTCGCAAGTGCTTTTACCATTTTAAAAATGGCGGGCCCGCAATGGGTCAGAAATACAGCTCGTTTCTTGCCAGGTGTAGCATCTTTCAAATTGTTGATCTCCAGGAACATCTGGAACCTGTCCATATACGAGTCCCAGTCTTCATTAGCCGGGTCAAATGGAGCGGGTGGTATAGCGCTGCTGGTCATTCTGCCGCTTTTGGTGCGCTCTTAGCGACATGCTCCCTTAGCGTTCGATGAGTGTTCAATCAGCTCTATTGTCTCCGTATCCCACCCTCATCACCAGTGTTATGTCTGGAGCGTGGGCGCAAGGAACGGAGACGAGACATCGAATAGTAACTCCAACTCTTTATTAGTGACTTCAGAACAGAGCAGGGATACTGGGCAGCAGCAGCTCCTTTTATAGAGCTGGCTGCTGTCACAATAACCAATGGTTTGAGTTTGCCACGCTGGTAGCGGCCAATCAGTGACGACCCGCTGTCAGCCAATCAGATTAGCCAGAAATGGCCAATAACAATCCGCTGTTCGCGAGCCAATCAGAAGTGCAGAATTACGAGCCTGCTGTGGAAACAAAACTATTAGGATTTTTAACTAAAGCGTTTGCTTAGTTTGTAACATCACTGGTTTCCAATTATAATATTTGTAAAGAATTAGAGCTTTTAACCCTACCACTCTGGCCCAAATATCAAACCTTAAAACTAGCTCTTGACTGTTTTCTTTTCTGTTTAATGTTCAGATAATGCTTTAGATACATTCTGTTACTTGTCCTATAGCTTCAATCTCTCTAGAAAAAATCTAAACAAGGATCTTCAAACTTGCAAGCTTAAGACTTGTAGACTTCAACTCCCAGAATTCCTGAGCAAACATGACTGGAGGAGGAATTCTGGGAGTTGAAGTCCACAAGTCTTAAAGCTGTCAAGTTTGAAGACCCCTACCATAGAACTTTGAAATAATAGAAAATACTTGTAGCTCAGGTTTTAGCTTTTGGCAGTGGTTTGCTCTCCAAATTTGTTTCATTTTAGTTTCTGAAGATTTTGTTACCAGATGAAGTAACATCATCAGATTTTCTTGTCCCATTCCTTTTTAGTTTGTGTGCCAATTTGGTCAGTTGGTCACATGATTGGTAAAGAGCTAACCAGCTGCTCAAAATTTAAATATAGCTATATTTAAATTTTGAGCAGCTGGTTAGTTCTCTTGTTGATTGGTCATTCAAATGGTCTGGTTTCCTACATATTCATATGCTGTATCTAAATCAACAAACCATAGAGCTTGCATGGCCGCAAAATATAACTGGTTTAGAGTGGTTCCTTCTGGAATATTTTTCAATTTTCCAGTCTAATCCTAATCTTGTTGAGCAAAAAATCAATCAAATGTTGCTAAGAGTCTGACTTTAAGCAGTCCTAATTACAGGTAATCCTCGTAAACTAATAAATCATTCATTTAGTGGCCGTCCAAAGTTACAAGGCAATGAAAAATTTGGCTTATGACCATTTTCACATTTACAACCATTGCAACATCCCCATGGTCATGATCAAAATTCATATACTTGGCAACTGGTTCATATTTATGACAGTTGCAGTGTCTGGGATCATAGGATCACCTTCTGTGATCTTCCAATAAGCAAAATCAATGGAGAAGCCAGTTTCACTTAACAATTATATTACAAACTTAACAACTGCCATAATTCACTTAACAACTGTGATAAGACAAGTCATAAAATGGGTCAAACTTCACCTCACAACTGTCTTGCTTAGCAACATAAATTTTGGACTCCACTGTAGTCATAAGTCAAAGATCACCTGTAAAATATTCTACAAGCTTTCTATAATGGCTGGTCTTCCTAGTTTTCAAGACTTCTGCAATTTACTGCTGCATAATTTGATCAGATTTTCACTTTCAGAGGTTTCATTCTCATGTGGGCCAAAAGAATCTCCCTATTTTTTTTTTTTATGGAGGTTTTGCATATTCCATAAATGACTGACATTTGATTAACTTTTTAGGAATAGATCTGGTATTTTTTTTATACCTATTAGCATTAACCCACCTTTCTATTACAGCAGCCACACTGTCCATATGAATGAAAACCTGTTTATGCTCTTTGACTGTAAAATGATAAAATAAGTTTTACATTATGAAGCTAGATGCAGCTATGATTTCCCCTCCCTTGAATAATACTACGTTTGCTATATGTAGGAATATAATTAGTACTGTTTTCCTATATTTGGAATGCTAGGCAAAGAATTGTTGCCTTAATCTGCTTGACCTCCTGAATTCTTTAGATATGACCATATATCATGCAATAAATTTTGTAGTTTCATATTTTAATGAACTTGAAATATATTTGAGGCATTTCTATTTTCTCCAATATGCAAGATAATTTTATGATATGGGTTTTCCCACCCACCCTTTTATTTTGGTGCTAAGCACATTTCAAACCATCATGCATATGTTTTTTGCAACATGGAAAAGTGTACGTGTGAGTGTGTATTATATGTATATGAGCATTGAGTGTTATTTCTTGTGCTGATTTTACTTTTCTTAGCCTTCTTTTCATTTCATTTCCAAAAAGAGCTGACAATAAACCTGAGGCTGTAATCTGGTCCTTACTTAAATGAATGCAGTTGAACTCCTCAAGTATCATTTCTGGCCAAATACAGCAATGCCTTTTCTGTCTCTTTGCATTTTAGAACTTCTCGCATAATCTTCAATTTATGATTTCACAAAAGGAGATAATGATAGCAAAAGTAACAACTGAGGAACTTCTCCTGTTCCAGGTTCCAGAGAGAAATGACCTTGCAATTTCTTTTATCTAAGATCAAGGCTCAATAACTCAGTTTCTTTGCTTGTAGAATGACTGCAACACGTCAGTTTGGCTTGGAGGAAGGAGAACAAAGCAAAGAATCAGGAATGTTACTTCATCTGAAACTAGATTAAGTTGTGGCAAGCATTCTACTCACTTCGAAAGATAGGTCTCTAAAATATCTGCTGCAATCATGATATTCCTTGAAATATGTTTAAGTTGAAGTGACTTGTGGTTTTGCTATGGGAGAAACAGGAAAGCAGTCAGATAGATTGTTTTCCCTCACACACAATCATTCTAGATTTCTAAGTAAAACCTAAGAATTTCGAGTTCTGGGATAAAAAAAATCAGAAGGAACTATCTTTCAAAATCAATCCACTGGGGTTTTTTTTTTTCTGGAGATTTCAAGTAGAATAATTAATATTTATTGCATTCATTCTTCCCTTTTCTTTGGAAGTTCAAAATGGTATATATTTTATCCTCACAATCCTCTGAGCTGCCTCCCTCACATCCTACCGAATCTGGATGTTTCAAAAGTAAAAAAGAAACATTAACAACAAACAACAGAAATAGACAAGTACAAAAGTATGAAAGATGATGAAGATGACAAAACCTAGATAGAAATGAAAAGGCAAAATAAATTGTAAATTAAGAGAAAAGTTAAAGCGAAATCAAGTCTTCCATTTGAAAGAAAGACACAGTCCATTAGGCAAGCAGATAACCTCAGCTACATAAAAGTGATGGCTTTCATAACTGTTTTTTGGTATCAAATTATGTTTGAATTTTTTATCTATGGCTCATCCTTCGTGTGATTGTGGGATTATTTGGAGCTCTTTGACTAGAAATGAACTCTTCTTGGATTTTTCTGAATCTGGTATTCATCTCTCTGAAGTTTTGCTAAATTCCAGAGAGATTAATTTGCCTGCTTTCCGGGGAGAAAATGTTGAGTTTGCACTGTTATTTTGGTGACAGATTTACAATTTTACTAAATAGCTTGAGTTATAATCAGATAGTTTTGTGTGTGTGTGTGTGTATGCAGTTAGAACCCAGAACACCTGGCTTCTAGACTGTCTTTCCTTAAACAATAGTTGTTTTTTTTTTCTTTTGTGTGTGTGTGTGTGTGTGTGTATGCAGTTAGAACCCAGAACACCTGGCTTCTAGACTGTCTTTCTTTAACCAAGGATCATATTTTAGCTTGAACACGATACAAAGATATAACTGTTGAACTGATGTGTAGTTTTCTTCTCTTATATTATTGACCTTTAGACCTTTGTTGAAGTATTTGACTTGCAGCTTTTGTGGCTGAGCTATTGTTTTGCTCAGGGGCTAAAGAAACTCCTTCAGTTATCTGATTCCCTGATGGCATTGAAAGCATTGGATGCAATCAAGACCACAGTCATCAGAAATAATGGCATATGTGATTGGACTTTTGTGAGAAAAGTGCTTTGCTGAAAAGAGAGAACAACATCATAACCTCCATTTTATACATTGCTTTGATGGGATATCCTTGTGATCAATGAATCTTCAAGAAATTTATGATTCTCTCTTCATTGGAGGGTGGGAGGAAAATAAGAAACATTTTTTTCAGATGTATTGAGGAATACAATGTGCATGTCTATTGCATTTAGACCTATGATATAATCTATATTATACGCAGGAGCTAAAAGAGCCAGATGCATTATTAATAGTGCATTTACATAGGAGAAGGAGACGTTTGTTTGTTCTAAAACAAATAAGTTTGTGCATTTCATCAAATATTATGCATTAGTCTGATATGGAGATCCCATTAAGTGTTTTTTCTTTGAAAGCAGAGATTCCAATAGGTCTCTGTTCATACTAAGACCCACAATTCCCTGGTGGGGATTTTCTCTCTCTCTTTTTTAAATGAATGCAATGAAATTAGATCCTGGTAATTAGGAAGTTTTTCTTCTACGTGTTTTGTTATTTTCCAGAGATAGTTTTCCAATACTACACACGAAGAAAGGATAAAACTGAGCATAGCATGTCCTGCTTTGTTTAAACAACCACATTGTTAAATAATAATCATGGACTAGGACCACATCGTAGGAAGAGTTATATTGAATCTTGGTGGTATGATCTAAAGTTTAGAGATCTGTTGTATTAGTTTTCTTATACAATATAAACCATCAAAGGGAATTTTGGTTGTGATAAGATGAGAGAATATTTAATACACATAGTCACTACCTTATTAAGATTTGAAAAGATGTGAAATCGCAATACCTCATTCAGATGTATAATAACATATTACAGTACAATCCATCTCTTGTGTATTACACTCGGCAAAGTGTCACAGTCAGTGTATTTTTTGTGTATATTCGTAGATATTGTTCTCTCTAATTGCAAATAGAGATACAGGTACTCTATTTTTTATCTTCATCTTTAAGTGCTGTGGTTTTATTGTATTGCAAACAGTTGCTGGGGTGCATCCACAGTTTCGTTGTACTTGTACAATGACAATAAAGTTCTTCTTCTTCTACATTGGCTGTTCCTTCTAAATATGTGACATAGGAGTGATGTGAAGTTGGACAAGTAATGACATCTATTTACTCGAGATTCAATCACTTATGAGATCTTAATTTGGCAGAATTGAGATATATGAATCTTCCTTTGCAGCAGTTAGGATTTATGGGCTACTCATCCCCTCTTGACCTGAAGATTAGAATTAGCCCCAGTAAATTATGCTGCAAAATCATGAAACTGTGTCTCACTTTTTCGGACATGTCATGCAGTAGAATTCACTGGTGAAAGCAATTATCTTTGGAAGAGTTAATGGTAAAAAGAAACCAGGCCACCCAATGAACACAATGACTGGACACCATCAAAGCTGACACCAGCCAGATCGTAGAAGAACAACTCAAAGAAGTACTGCAAGATTGGAAAATGTGAAGAGACCTGGCCCATAGAATTGCCAAAAGTTGGACATGAATGGAGAACATCATCATCATCATCATCTGTGCTGATTAAGCAATATGGAACAATGAACCCACGGGCCACATATTAAATATTCTAATTTTATTTTGCTCATTCTTCCTCTCAGATTTCTGGGTTTTATCCTTTCTCTGGGCAGATATTAGTCAATGAACAACAAGGCTGAGAAGCAATTTCATCTGTAGATGAGTTTGGATTTTGGCTCTGAAGGTAGGGAGAATAGAGGCATGCTGCCTCATTATAGTCTTAGTTGCTGTTTTGTTGGCTTGCTTTTATTCCTCACATTTCTATTCAGCTCAGGTGCTGCATTACAAGATATATATGTGCACGTGTGTATGTATGTGTTTTGCCTGCACCCTTTGCCCTTTTTCATTGAGTGCTGCTGATTCACTTACATAGAGACATTAGCTTCTGCATCAATTTGCATTACTGACTTCTGGTTGAGTCTACTAGAATCTTTTCATTAGCTTCTGCATCAATTTGCATTACTGACTTCTGGTTGAGTCTACTAGAATCTTTTCTTTGAACTGTATATATTTGCAGAACCTCTAATGTACCTATAACCCTCATTAATTTTTTTCTCTTGCCATTTTAACTGAAATATGTGATGACTAGGAAATAAACACAGAGCAAACTTCATCCAAATGTAACCCAAGAAAGAAACTAAAAGTATATGCAGCATGCAGCGATGCAAAGATTTCGGCTCTGAAGTATTACGTGAAAACAATAGGAAGGTGTAACATACTTGTAAACACCGCGTTGCAATTGGTCAAGCGCATGACGATCTGATTGGTCAAGAAAGCCGCACTGATTGGCCCGCCATGAATCCCCCGCGATTGGTGGAAACTAATCGCGGGAGATTCAAAGTGGTGCCATTGGCCGCGACTGCTGTGGCCAAAGAATAAAAGCCGCTGTTTTCCTTTGGAGCCCGAGCCGATCTCGGGACCAAATAAAGAGCTGAAACCAACTCACTGGCTCCAAGTCTCCTTTCCCATGACGGACAGGACACTGGCGACGAAGGTGGGATCTCAAGACTAATCCCCATCAAGCAAGTATCCTGAGGAAGCGAGACCGATAAGATGGCCAGCATCGCACCGCCCGCACCTTTTAACTCCACTACCGAGGATTGGGAATTGTACACAGACCGATTCCTAATGTTTCTCGAAAGTAGCAACTTAAAGGGCAGAAGAAAAGAGCTGTCTTTTTAACACACTGCGGGCCCGCAGTGTTCAAGATGGCAAAAGCTCTCGCAAAACCCGAGGATGTGAAGGCAATGGACTGGGCCAATCTCGAGCCATTGCTCCAGAACCACTATGCCTCCGCCGTGCCCACCCTCATCAGGCAGCACGATTTCTACCGGCGGGACCAGAGATCGGGTGAGAGCATCAGCAACTTTGTGCTTGATCTACGGAATCTAGGGGGCATGTGCAGGTTCATGGACATGGACGAGGCTCTGCGAGACTGTGTCATCCTTGGGCTCAGAGACCCAGTCCTGCAAAGCCGACTGATGGCAAAAGGTGACATTGCCCTCGCTGACGCCCTCACTGAGGCCACCGCAGCCAAAGCAACCTGGAAATCGATGGCTCGAATGCAGAGACCAGACACTGGGGACCGCACCACAACCACCGAGACACGCACGGTGACCGAGGCACGCCCCGGAGGAAGCCGCTGAGAGACCACTACCCACCATGGCGACTTCAACTCCACTTCCAATACCATGGACGAGGAAGAGGACATCCATCGACTCCAGACGGGACGAGACTGGCACGACCAGTGGAGTTGTAAGTCGGGACCCCAATGTGCTGGGTGCGGAGGTGACCACCTTCGATCGGAGTGCCGGTTCTTCGATGTGATCTGCCGACACTGCGATAAAAGAGGCCACATCGCCCAAGTCTACCGACTTAAGAAAGCCTACAGCCCCCAACGGCAAGATCACAGCAACCGGAGACAAGACGGCAGCCCCCCAGGCCCAGAGACCGCCAAGCCGAAAATCGCTTGAACCGAGACAGACGGGGCTGATGGAAGGGTGAGAACTGACAGAGAGAGGAAACCCACCAGATGGTCGGCGGCGGCCACTCATCCAGCACAGATGCCCGAAAGGTATACATGGAAGTGGGCATCAAGGGCGAACCATGCAAGATGGAGGTGGACTCCACGTCCTACCTCTCCATGGTTGCATGATGGGAAATCAAGCGTTTGGTGCCCGCGATCCACGAAAGGGGACTGGAAACCCAGAAATTAATCCTTAAAGACTACCAAGGGAATTGCATCCTGGTAGTCGGAATAGGACATTTCGAAGTAATCTTCAAAGGGCGCACAGCAAGGCTTCCCCTGACTATCGTGGACTGAGACCGCCCTAGCCTTTTGGGACTACAGTGGTTCGCGCCATTCGGGATCGAAGTTACGGGGGTCGATCACATCGCAGATGCCAACTGGGAAGAGCAACTCGCAAGGGACTTCCAGGAAGTGTTCGATGGCACCCTAGGCAAGTACTGAGGGCCCCCTATTTCTTTCAGCCTAGACCCCAGCATTCCCCCGATACGCCTAAAACCACGGCGGGTACCTTTTGCACTCCAGCCCAAGATCGATGAGCAAATAGACAAGCTCATCAAACAAGGGGTCCTAGAGCCAATCGATCACGCTCGGTGGGAGACCCCCATAGTCACCCCAGTCAAGCCCGATGGGTCGGTGAGAATCTGTGGGAACTATAAGGCCACCCTAAATTGCTCCTTACAACAAAGCACCTACCCCGTTCCAGTAGTGCAGCACCTCCTACACTCACTGGGGGGAGACAAGGTTTTTGCAAAGCTCGACCTGGAGCAAGCCTATCAACAGCTGTCAGTTGACGCAGAAACCGCAGAGGCGCAGACTGTAGTAACCCACCGGGGAGCGTTTCACTGTAAGAGACTCCCGTTTGGAGTCAGCGTGGCTTCGGGAATTTTCCAGAGCCTCATGGAGAGACTCTTGCAACGAATTAAGGGGGTGGTGCCCTACTTCGACGACGTACTGGTGTCAGCAGCCAACCGAAAAGAACTAGAAGGTCATCTAAGGCAGGTACTAACCAAATTGAAGGAGGCTGGGCTAAAGGTGAAAAAATTAAAATTCCAGCTGTACACAGAGCGGGTCAAGTTCCTTGGATACCGCCTAGACTGGCACAGCATCCACCCGACCAAAAAAAAATCAGAGCCATTAAAGAAGCCCCCACGCCGAAGAATAAAATGGAACTACAGGTGTTTCTAGGACTGCTTAATTTTTGTAATGCGTTCCTGCCCCAAAAGGTGACTGCGGCCGAGCCTTTGCATAGGCTTTTGGACAAGGCAGCCATGTGGACTTGGGGGAAAACCAAGGAACCTGCCTTCAACAAAACCAAGGGCCTGCTCACCTCGGATGCCATCCTCATCCAATACAACGAGACCCTACCACTAGCCGTCACATGCGACTCATCACCTTTCGGCATCGGCGCCGTCCTCAGCCACACTCTCCCCAACGGAAAAGAAGCACCCATCGCCTTCTTTTCAAGGACCCTCACCAAACTGGAGAGAAACTACAGTCAGCTGGACAAAGAGGCCCTGGCTATCATCGCTGCAGTGAAGAGGTTCCACGAGTACCTCTATGGCCGGACGTTCACCATCATCACCGACCACAAGCTGCTGCTGGGAATCCTTGCAGGGAACAGGGCCACCCCGAACATTCTATCTCCTAGAATGACAAGGTGGTCCGAATTCCTTGCTGCGTACAGCTACCGGCTCACACACTGACCCGGTAAGATGATCACCCATGCAGACGCCCTGAGCCGCACGCCGCTACCAGACCTAGACACCAACCCAGCACCCACAACGGCCACCCTCAGCATAGAGACTCTGCCCAATCTACCCATAATCGCATCAGACATTGCCCATGAAACTAATAAAGACAAGCGTCCAGCACGGATGTTACATTGGGTAGAGAAAGTGTGGCCAGAAAAAGATAATGATGAAGCATTCAGGACATTTCAGAATTGGCAAACAGAAGTGTGATTACAAAAAGGTTGTGTACTTTGGGGGGATAGGGTTTTTATTCCAGAAAAATTACAAGGGAAGGTATTGGAGTTATTACACGAGGGGCACCCGGGCATAGTTAGAACAAAAGCCCTGGCCAGGAGTTATGTCTGGTGGCCAGGGATGGACAAACAGATCAAGACTTGAGTGGCAGCATGCAAACATTGCCAAGAAACCAGGCCGAGCCCTCCCGCTGTACCAATCCTGGAATGGGAATACCCCAGGGGACCTTGGTCCAGGATTCACATAGATTTTGCCAGGCCCACTAAGGGACACATATTCCTTATCATGGTAGATGCTTACTCCAATTGGTTGGAGGTAAGCAACATGAAAACTAGCACAACGGAGGCCGTGACCAAGGAACTCAGCAAGCTGTTCGAAACCCATGGCCTCCCAGATGTCATCGTGTCGGACAATGGGCCCCAATTTACCTCGCTGGAATTCAAAAAATTCCTAGCGGAACGGGGAATACAGCACGCACTGACAGCGCCAGGACATCCGGTGGCGAACGGGAGGGCGGAACGAATGGTTCAATTTACGAAAAAAACAATCCAAAAAATTGAACATGGGAAAATCCAAGAAAAAATAAGCAAAATGCTTTTTATACAACACATAACCCCGAACACGACAACCAACAAAAGCCTGGCAGAACTATTAATGGGGAGGAAATTAAGGTCCCCACTCGACAGGCTGCACCCCACATACAACCCAGAAAAAACTCCAAACTCCTCAAGCAAACACCAAACATTTACACCAGGCAACGCAATCTACGCGAAGAACCTTACCGGGGATCCACTTTGGGTGCCAGCAACCATAACCCAAGTGACAGGTCCCCGCTCGTACCGGCTGCAAACAAACGACGGACGAGCATGGAAATGACACATCAATCAATTAAGATCGAGAACAACCACGGGAAACACAACCGACACGCAAACAGACACTGACAGACACCCAGAGAGAGAAGGGAACCCACATAACACAAACCAAGAGGGGAGGGAAGAACCCGGAGACCAACCACCAACAGAAAGAAACCAGCAATACTCACCAACAAGCAGTCAGCTCGAAACCCCACCAGGGAGAAGCAGCCAGGCCAGCTCAACCAGCCCAGAAAGACCAGGTGGGAGCGGCAACAACTGCAGCTCAACCAGCCCAGGTAGACCGGGAGGGAGCTGCGACGAAATGCCCGGCGAAACCTTCCAGGCGGTTCCATCAACGAGGCAGAGAGCAACCCAGAACCCGACCGAACCGGCCGGGAGCCAAGCACCAACTAACCTGCACAGGTCAAGTAGGCAAGTACGAAGCCCCGCCTACTTACGGGACTACGTTACATAGGACGATACCAAGAGGGGAGGGGTGTTCTGTACGGTCATTAACATACTTGTAAATGCCGCAAAGCAATTGGTCAAAGCGCATGGTGATCTGATTGGTTGAGCGAGCCACACTGATTGGCCCACCGCAAATCCCCCGTGATTGGTGGAAACTAATCATGGGAGATTCAAAGCAGTGCCATTGGCTGCAGCCACTGTGGCCAAAGAATAAAAGCCACTGTTTTCCTTTGGAGCCTGAGCCGATCTCGGGACCAAATAAAGAGCTGAAACCAAGTTACTGGCTCCGAGTCTCCTTTCCCGCGATGGACATGACAGAAGGAATGAAGTGGGAAGTAGGAAGGAAAAACAATTTATTTAGAACTGATTGCATATTAGACCATGGTTGTGAATCACATTGTGAATTCCAGTTTAAAGGAAAACAGAATGACACAGCAATAGCCATAATTACTTATACCCCAGGACACCTGAAGAGTTTTAACAAAAACTTACTCACAAAGAGCCTGATGAATTAAAAAAAACACCCTGAATCACAGGAGCTGAATTTAAACTCCAGTGAGTTTGGCATTATAGCAAATAATCTTTTTTTTTTCAACCACCTGAAATACAACTTATAGGCAACATCAAAATCAAATTGATTTTATAGAATAGAATTAGACACACAAGGAATTTGTCTCTGGTGCTTAAGCTCTCAGTGTACATACAACAATAGTGATAGATCACTAAGGGACTTCCGGTTTGCGTGGCTTCGGAGCAGCAGGAATTCGCGACAGCTCGCGATTCCTGCTGGCTAGCTGCCGAGGTACCCCCGATCCAGATGGGTCAGGGGGTTATGGCTGCCCTGTAGGGACAGCTGAAGATAGAGGGGAGCCGGTTAGGGAGGTGGGGGCATCGCAGACCCCCCCCTTCTTCGGGAAAACCCCTTTTTCCCAAGGCGGTGGAGCGGCGGTCAGCAATGGCCGCCACGAAGAAGCCAGCAACCGGGTAAGAACTGTGCTGGAGGAAGTGTGAAAAGTGAAAGTTCTGTCTGAGCCGGGTCAAGTAACAACTTTTAAATCTCCTGGAATTGAGCTGCTTGTTGCTGGAGGATACATTGTATCCCTAAGAAGATCGAAAGCGGCGGAGAAGCTGTTAAAGGGAACTTTTTTTTTTTTAATTTTTTTTTTACTCTCTCATCCCACGGAAAAAGCAGAAATATTTGGATGTATTAGATACTGAAAGTGGATTGCTTTGAAAGCTAAGCTAAGAGACAAAGGGATTTTTGGACATTGAAAAATTTAAGAAATTGGAAAATCTCTGCTGGAGGTATGGATTTTTGATTATTTAAAATTGTTATTGCAAGTGGGAAGGGAGAAAGAAAAATTGGAGCAGAAACTGAAAAAGGAGGAGACTGTCTAGAACGTCTTGGTGGATCCCAAAAGAAGATATATGGTAATTGGACCTCTTTGATCAAAAATTAATTTGGAAAGAGAAAGAGAAGAAGGAAGAAAAGTATTAACTTTTGGAACTTTTTTCTTTTTTTCCTTTTTTTAATTGCTTTTGATTGTCTTGGATTAAAAATACTTGTGGTTGTTTTGGAAAAAGTTTCCCTTTTCATAATGGCATTCTCTGTGGATGAACTAGAGATTGAATATCATAAATATAAAAAAGAAGATACTTTGGGCGCTTTGTTCCAATTCTTAGAAATGGCGTTATGTTCCTTAGAAAAGTTGACGCAGCAGAAGGACTGGGACAAGGAAGAAGAAGAAGAAGCCATCTTTGATGAACAATGGGTTCCTTCCGGAGAGGAGGAGAAAAAGGATAAGAAAAAGGGGTTTTTAAGAATTATAAAAACAACCAAAAGAGAGAAAAATGAGCGAAGAGATGGAGGCAAGGTTAGAAAACAAAAGAAAAGGAGCAAGAAAAGCGAAGGGAAAAAGCAAAGGGGTAGAAAGGGCAAGGAGAAGAATAAGCAAGAGAGAAAAGGGGGGAGGAGAAGCCTTAATGGGGGGAAGCAAGATTTAAAGAAAAAAAGTTTATTTAGAGACAATGGGTGAATTTAATTTAGATTAAAAGAGGGATTCTGGAGGGTATTTAAGAGTGTGTTTTTATATGTATGTATATTTAGAATAAAAAATTTATTATGTAATTTTAAGAATTTTTTAAACAGAATCCCAAGAAAGATTTATATGTAGTATTTTTAAGTTAGGTAATGTGTTATAGATGCAACTCCAATTGGTTTACAGGAGAAGTATAGTAAAAGAAAAAAGATGAATGGATGTTTGGAAATAGAACAGACAAAGAATGTTGTTGAAAATGGTAATAATGGAAGGATATATATGCTTTTTTTTTGATTTTGTATATTGATAAAAGGCAATAAAATTTTAATTGATAAATAATTTGGATGGAAAAGAGAAGTAGGGATAAGATATGAAGTTAATATTATATGAAATATTGATATTATAATCTGGAAATGTTATGTTTTATTGGTCTATCATTATTATTTTTTTTTTAGAAAAGAATTTATAAGCTGTTATGCCTTGATTTTGTGTGTATTGATTTTAGAAAACTGATAAAAATGGTTTTTATATACATATATAAAAAAGAAAATGATAATAAGATATAGAAGGAGACTTAGGTTGACTATGATGTTTGAATTTGTGTCTGTGTAAAGAGTTTTTAACCCGGGAACAGACAACCTTCAGAAAAGATCTTGTAGTTTTGTCTATGTTTTGTGTTTGTATGTTTGTGTATTATGCTTATGATAAAACTAACAAAATTTGTTTTTTATTAAAAAAAGGAAAAAAGAATCAATAAAACCTTGGAGGAATGTTAGATGAGAATAATTTAAACAAGTCAGAAAGAAAAGAATATGATGATTATAAAATGGATAAATATGGAAGAGAAATGAAATTGAATTGGAGTAAAGAGAAATAATGAGAAACTTGATGAAAGATATTTGCGTGTCCATATGGGGATGGGATAAATTGGAATTATGTTGTATAAAAATATTGTTTTGTTTGACTTGTAAGGATTTACAATATTAAGAGGTTTTATGTGTTTATGTATTTAATGGTTAATGATGTGTTGTTTTATCTTTAAAATTAATAAAATTTGTTTCAAAAAAAAAATAGTGATAGATCACTATCATATTCATTGTAAAAATACAATCATTATAAAATATTAAATATGATAGTGATAATCATGGATACTAAATAAGCAATCAACATAAATCATACCAGGATACTAAATAAATAATAAAAATTTTAAGATGCAAGCAACAAAGTTATAATAATAAGAAGATAAGGAGATAAGTAATAGGGAAGTTGGGAATAATGATGGTAATACTGTCTTTCTAGATAGTTTGACAGTGTTATGGGAATTAGTTGTTTCGCAGAGTGATGGCATGGGGGGAAAACTGTCCTTGTGTCTAATTGTTCTGACATGCAATGTCCTATAGCATCGTTTCGAGGGTAGACATTGAAACTGTTTATGTCCAGGGGTCTGTAGATATTTTCACAGCCATTTTTTTTGTCTCATGCAATGTATAGGTCCCCAAGAGAAAGCAGGCTGGTAGCAATTGTTTTTTTTTCTACAGTTCTAATTATCCATTGGAGTCTGTGCTTGTCTTGATTGGTTGCAGTGCCAATCCAGATAGTTATAGAGGTGCAGATGACAAACTCAAACTCTTCTGTAGAATTGAATCAGCAGCTCTTTGGGCAGCCCGAGCTTTCTGAGTTGGCACAGGAAGAACATTCTTTGTTGTGCTGCTTTGATGATGTATTTGATATTAGATGTCCATTCTAAGTCTTGAGATATTATAGAACCTAGAAATTTGAAGGTCCTTACTGTTGCTATGGTTGTCTAGTATATATATATATTTACAATCAGAGATGGACGACCACTTGCAGTCAACCAAACTAAAACCTCAAGCCCAGAGCTTGAAATTCTGTGCAAATTCCAATTTAAACGTAAGAAAGCGCAGAAAACTATCAACCCAATGAGATACAATCTTAGCATCATTTCTTATGATCATGTGGTAAAGATAAAAAAACCTCCTGTGTTTTATAAAGAAAGTTTGCAAAGTACTCTGGATCCAAAATTGTGATTATTGTAAAAGATTCAGCAAGATAAAACATTTTGTATTCTAAAAAGCAAGGTGAGTGAAATGACTGTCTATCAGTACACTGAAAATGGTAGAAAAAAGCACAAATACTAGCAGTGGGAAATTTACTCAACTAAAAGTCGGATTTCAGAAGATAGAAAGACAAGAAAAGGAAATATATTTAAATGAGCACTGCAAAGATATTGTGGTCAGCAATTAAAGGAGAAAGAAAGGAGGATTTGTGCATGTGCAAATTATAGAAATCAAAAGGGAAACTTTTTGTGTGAAGATAAGTACAACAAAAGAAGCTAAACTCTGTTAGGGATAACATTGTTTACCCTAACTGGTTTAGGTAAAATAATAAATATGTTATCATGGTTTATTAGGTAAAATGTCTGCAACTTTAACTGTAGGAATGTAATTAAGGGAGTGGTTGTAAATAGCACCATAAAAGAAGCAAGGCACAGCAGCTTGCTCTCTCTGGCTTGATGATCCCGAATTACTGAATGGACTGAAGACTGCGTTTTTCTCCTACTGAAAAGGGAGAGAGAAAAGACTGGTTTATTGTAAGTGAACTGACATTGGATATTCTACACGGACTTTGCTAATTGAATATCCTTGAATGGACTGACTAAAACGATATATGACTAATGGACTGTTATTTTGACTATGCTATAATCTTTAAATGGAATAAACTATATTTTTATAGCACAAGCGTATCTGTTATTTTTACTGTATGTTAACAAACATACAAACTTTATCTCACACATTTATCTGTATGCCTATCTGACTAACGCTGCACATTCTGTTTATTTTGTCTCCTTAAGCCTGGTTGGGGAACACAGGCTTAACACTGGTGATGGACCCAGAGGCTGCAAAGTCAGTTTAACTAGGATAAAACAGATTTATGTAAACGTGAGAGTTTGTGTTGTTATACATTACAGTAAACAGACAGCTGTGTTTTATTAATTATAGTTTTATATCCATATAAAGAAAACATGGCACAAGTCAATCTACAAAGTTTGTCCCTTATATCCAGGCTGGATGGAACAAACTATGTATCATGGTCTATGAAATGTAGTCTACTTCTACGAAGAGAAGGTCGGTGGAACATAATTGAAAACCCACCAAACGTAGAGGAATGGGATCCAGAGATTGAGGAAGATAGACAAAAGATAAATGACTTTAAGCAGAAAAATGAACAAGCTCTTTGCATAATAGGACTAACACTGTCTGACCAGCAACTTGATCATATCCACGGACAGCAAACGGCTGTTGGGTGTTGGCAGAAGCTGAAGAGGATTTATGTCCGAGATAACGTTGGTGCTCACATAAATCTAACATGGAAGCTTTTCAGGACGCATCTTCAGATGAATGGTGATATGTTTAGTCATTTGAATTCTATGAAAAGCATTTTTCAAGAACTGCACAAGAAAGAGATTATTTTCTGTGAACTATACCAAGTATACATAATTCTATCTTCACTAGATGGAAATTATGATAACTACATCACTTCCCTTGAAATCTTGCCAAAGGAAACTCTAACTTTAACTGATATAACTGGCAGATGGATTGAAGAGGCAAGAAGAAGAAAGAGATCAGTTAAGGAGGGAGCAATCTCAAAAAGAAGATAATGAATCTCCTACTGCATACGCAATTAAAAAGTGTTCTAATTGTGGAGGAAAAGGACATTTGGCAAGATTTTGTAAAAAAGCAAAGCGCCAGAATGCTGGCCAGAATACTAAAAGTCATCAAAAGATAAATAAAAATTTAGAGTTAGCCATGTATATTAATGGAGCTGTAAAAAATAATATATGGGTGGTTGACAGTGGAGCATCCCACTGTATAACAAATGACAACAAAAATTTTATTAAAATGTCCAAGAGTACACAGCAGATATCATTTGCCAATGGCTGGAAATTGAAAGCTAAAGGTCATGGTATAGCATAATGTTCTTTCATAAAAGAGAATGTAAAAATGTTATATGTACCACAACTTAAGTTTAATTTAATTTCAGTTAGAATTTTGGTTAAACTAGGATATGTAGTTACCTTTAAAGGAGATAACTGCATAATTGAAAAAGAAGATAAGAAAATTACTGCATCTTTAAGAGATGAATTATATGTGTTAAATGATAATGGTTCAGAGGTGGCTAACACGGTTTATGATAATAAGAAACCTCATGATGAATGTATTCACTTGTTACACCGACAGCTAGGGCATTTAAATTTTAAAATGCTTAAGAGAACTGTTCAATTATCTAAAGGAATAAGTTTGAAACCTTGTAATAAGTATTTGCAATGTTATGCTTGTAATCAAAGCAAAACCAAGGTCATACCGGCTAATAGAGTTGATGGATTTACTACCAAAGAGCATTTAGAGGTAGTATTTGCCGATTTAATAGGTCCAAAAAAACCAAGTGTAGGAGGAGCTCGATGCATACTAAGTATAATGGACCACTATTCTAGATATGGGTTTTGCTATTTAATGAAGAGCAAAACTGAAACGTATCAAAATCTCTTTAATTGGATAAATTTTGCAGAAAGGAAAACTAAAAAGAAATTAGTAACTCTTATAACAGATAATGGTGCGGAATTTACAAATAATAAATTCCAGAATAGACTTAGAATGTTAGGTATTCAACATAAAAAGTCTGCACCATATAGGCCACAACATAATTCCTTTATAGAGAGACGAGGCCAAACACTGCAGTCAATGGCACGTACTATGTTGTCTGATTCAGGATTACCTGACAATTTGTGGGGAGAAGCAATAATGTGTGGTAATCATATATTGAATAATGTTGTTGATTCAACAACAGGTGAATTACCATTCACACTGTGGCATGGTACAAAACCTGATTTAAGTTACATGCACACATTTGGAGCACCAGCATGGGTGCATATCTCTTCACAACTTAGACAAAAAGGACAGCATAGAGCTAAAAGATTATTTTTTGTAGGATATGAATCTAATCACAGATCTTATAGATTCTGGGAACCAGGTACATCTAGAGTTTACACCAGTGCTAGTGCTAAATTCCTAGAACATGTAGGATGGAATAGATTAGAGCAAGATTTAAATAATGAAGTAATTATTGAACCCTACAAAAGGCAGAAAGAACAGACTAGTTATAAGAAGAGTCCAATTAAAGAAGAAGTCCACGAAGAGCAAATAGGACCAGAACAAGAGGAAACAGTTGATCAGGAAGAGTTAGATAATCAAGAACAGTTAGTTAATGAAAATCCACCTGTAAATCCTGTAATACCTAGACATACTACACCTATAACTAGACCACCTGATAGATATCAAGCAAGTATAGTTTGCCAAGTAACTAAAGTTCCAACTAGTGTAGATGAACTTAGGATGTATCCTGCTAAGGCTCAAGAGAATTGGCAAAAGGCAATGGAAAAAGAACTAAATTCATTAAAGGCAATGAAAGTATATGAAGATGCCAAATTACCTCCAGGAGAAAAATCCATTGGGTGCAAATGGATATTTAAAGTAAAAACTGGCAATGATGGGACTGTTACCCATAAGGCTAGGTTGGTAGCTCAAGGATTTAATCAAACTGCATCTGATTACGATGAAGTTTTTGCACCAAGTCTTAAAGCAACATCTTTGAGAGCAGCTTTAGTGTGGGCAGCTAAGAAAAACTATGTCATTAACCATTTAGATGTAGAAACTGCTTATTTGCATGCACCATTGCAGCACACTATATATTTGAAAAAGCCAATTATTATAAAAGACAGCAAAGTAAATAGTAATGATTGTTGGAAACTCAAAAAGAGTCTTTACGGGTTGAAACAATCTGGCTTTGAGCGGAACCAATATATTGTGAAAGAGTTAAACAATATAGGTTTTAAATCTGGTTTAGCAGATCCATGTGTGTTTAAAAGAGAAAATAATGGAACGGTGTCATTATTGTTATTATTTACAGATGATATTGCTTTGATAACTAAGACTAATAATGAAGCTAATGAGATTATATCATTATTAGCTAAAAAGATAAAATTAAAGCATTTAGGTGAAATTAAAAAGTATCTAGGATTGACAACAAAACAAAAAATGGATTTAAGATATCTCAAGAAGATAAAATTTGCCAATTAATTAAAATGTATAAAATGGAACTTTGTAAACCGGCAAAGACTCCAATGAGTCAGGAGGTTTGCCAAACTGATGATCAAAGTCCCAAATTTGATAAGTCTATATATCAATCTTTGATTGGTAGCTTATCATATATAAGCAATTGGTCAAGGCCAGATATAGCTTATAGTGTTAATCAGCTGGCACGTTTTAATTCAGATACACATCAATGTCATTGGCAATCATTAAAAAGAATTTTAAGATATCTTAAAGGAACAATGAACCATGCATTGTGTATAGAACCAAAAGGTGATTTGAGTCTTAGTGCCTATGCAGATGCGAGTTTTGCAACTGACATAAACACTAGAAAATCAACACCTGGGATGGCTATATTATTTGGTAAGACACTAATAGGATGGAGGTAAATCAGACAACAGCATATCAGCTTGTCCACAATGGAAGCGGAATTTTCATGTCTGTCATTATTATGCACTGACTTAATTTTGTACAAACAGTTTTATTAGACATGGGTGTAACTGTTAAAGATTCCATTATTGTGTACGAGGACAACCAGGCAGCCATAAAGTTAGCTACTAATATTGCTGTAAAAACTAGATCAAAGCATACTGATTTAAGATACTTAAATGTTAGAGAATCTGTAAAGAATGGGCTAATTAAATTGGAATACTGCATGACAGAAGAAAACATTGCAGACCAATTTACAAGAGCTCAAGGAGTAATTAAGTTTAAAGAGAGTTGTAACAAATATGATTTAAATATGTAAATAGTTATAGTATTATTATTTCTTAAAAGGGGAGAATGTTAGGGATAACATTGTTTACCCTAACCGGTTTAGGTAAAATAATAAATATGTTATCATAGTTTGTTAGTTCAAGTGTCTGCAACTTTAACTGTAGGAATGTAATTAAGGGAGTGGTTGTAAATAGCACCATAAAAGAAGCAAGGTACGGTCGCTTGCTCTCTCTGGCTTGATGATCCCGAATTACTGGATGGACTGCGTTTTTCCCTACTGGAAAGGGAGAGAGTGAACTGACATTGGATACACGGACTTTGCTAATTGGATATCCTTGAATGGACTGACTAAAACAATACATGACTAATGGACTGTTATTTTGACTATGCTATAATCTCTAAATGGAATAAACTATATTTTTGATAGCACAAGTGTATCTGTTATTTTTACTGTATGTTAACAAACATACAAACTTTATCTCACACATTTATCTGTATGCCTATCTGACTAACGCTGCACATTCTGTTTATTTTGTCTCCTTAAGCCTGGTTGGAGAACACAGGCTTAACAAATTCTAATGGAGAAAAAGAAGAGAGAAGAGATGATGTGAATACAGGAAGAATATTGTTTTAAGACTGCAATATTTCTGATTCGTAAGAGATAATTACCTAGCTAGAGCCAGACATTTTGAAAAATGTTGCTAAATGGGCCTTGTAAAATTTGGCCTCCATCAAGGATGTAGCAGTTTATGTTATGGCAACAGAAGTGTTTAAAAACTTGTATGCGGATGGTGTTAAAAAGCTGCTCACAGTTTCTAAGCAGTGTAGAAAACAGAGGCAGTTAGAGAACTGGAAAAGATCAGTCTACATTCCATCTCAAAAATGCAATGCTCAAGAATGATTGAACTATTGAATAAATTGTCTTCTAGTCCTGCTTGAGAAGGCCCTATGACATTTCAGATAAATAATTGTCCAGTTTCTTTTTGAAAGCCTCCAATGATGGAGCCCCCACAAGGCAAGTTGTTCCATTGGTCGATTGTTCTCACCATTAGGATATTTCTTCTTAGTTCTAGGTTGCTTCTCTTCATCAATTGTTTCTATTAGGGATAACATTGTTTACCCTAACTGGTTTAGGTAAAATAATAAATATGTTATCATGGTTTGTTAGTTAAAGTGTCTGTAACTTTAACTGTAAGAATGTAATTAAGGGAGTGGTTGTAAAAGCACCATAAAAGAAGCAAGGCACGGCAGCTTGCTCTCTCTGGCTTGATGATCCCTAATTACTGCATGGAATGAAGACTGCGTTTTTCCCCTACTGGAATGGGAGAGAGAAAGGACTGTTGATTTATCAACGGCGAGAGGACTGATTTATTGTAAGTGAACTGACATTGGATATTCTACAGGGACTTTGCTAATTGAATATCCTTGAATGGATTGACTAAAACGATACATGACTAATGGACTGTTATTTTGACAATGCGATAACTCTAAATGGAATAAACTATATTTTTGATAACACAAGCGTATCTGTTATTTTTACTGTATGTTAACTAATATACAAACTTATCTCACTCATTTATCTGTATGCCTATCTGACTAACGCTGCATTCTGTTTAGCTTGTCTCCTTAACCCTGATTGGGGAACCCAGGCTTAACAGTTTCTCATCTTGTTTTTTTTTTTGGTGCTTTGGAAAGCAACTCAGTGGTTCAACTTTGAAATGTCACCTGATTTATTTTGCGTCAATGTACAACATACCCTGAGAAATGTTAGATTGAAAGAAACAGTACTTGGAATGAAAATTACTAGGAAAATATCTAACATCTCTGATATGCTTTTAGTAACTCTAAGTGAAGAAGGCTTAAGTAAACACATGTTCAACTTTAATGAATAGAGTGCAAAGGCCAAGCTGATGTTTAACCATAAACATTATGTTCAGTGTCAATGCCAACCTATTGCAAGAAGATTAAAAATTCCCGTGGATTAACAAACTCAGAAAAACAGTCACTCACTAGTAAAAATACCAAGTGACTGTTTTTCTGGGCTTGTTAATCCATGGGAATACACAGGGGGAAGGGGGAGGGAAAGGGGAGAGGGAAGGGGAGTAGGGAGGTGGAGAGGGAGGGAGAAGGAGAGGGAGGGAGGGAGGGAGAGGGTGGTATTAAGGTATAATACCATAACACTGCAATGAAAAGGACATACAGTCAAGGACTAATTTTCTTTTCTGTAACAAACTGCAGTGAAAATTGGGCCAAGAGATAAGCTGTGTGGTGGTGTGGGAGTACTGATATGGGTGTGGTGTGCATATATGTGTATAAATAAATAACCCTTATGGTTAGTATGTTTCTTTGCCAATCTCAGATCCTCTACTGGGAATTTGAGGGTTCTGGTAGTATCTTAGCTGTTCCTAACAATTGCACTCTTCTAGACAGAGTTGAAATGTGGTTCCTGGGATTTGTTGGAGCCAGGCTCCCAGATTAGCACTCACAGCCCAAGTTAATTATTCAATATGTGGAAGCTATGAGTAATTAATGTTTCTCAGTTAGTGTATATGCAGGTCTTCTGTCAACTCCCTAGCCTACTTAATAATATCCTGGTCTCCTCTCTCCTTCCAGAGAGGAAAAAAAAAATATTTCTGTTACGAACTGAGCAAACTCGTTAGCCTGCAATTCTAATAGTTTTACTTTCACAGCAGGCTCATAAACCTGCACTTCTGATTGGCCCGCTAGTAGCAGATTGTGATTGGTCGTTGTCGGCTGATCTGATTGGCTGTTAAAGGGTCGCCGCTGATTGGATGCTTTCCAGTGCAGCAAACTCAAATCATTGGTTGTTGTGACAGCAGCCAGCTCTATAAAAGGAGCTGCTGCTGCCCTAGCCTTTCGCTCTGTTCTGAAGTCACTAATAAAGAGTTGGAGTCACTATTCGATGCCTTGTCTCTGTTCTTGCACCCACTCTCCCAGACATAACACTGGCGATGAGGATGGGATGCGGAGACGATAAGAGCTGACTGATCACTTATTGCACGATAACAGAGCACGTGGCTGAGAGCGCACCAATCGCGGCAACATGACCAGCGGCGCCATACCACCCGCTCCATTTGACCCAGCTAACAAAGACTGGGACTCATATATGGACAGGTTTCAGATGTTCCTGGAAACCAACAACTTGAAGGATGCAATGCCTGGCAAGTAACGAGCTGTATTTCTGACCCATTGCGGGCCAGCCATATTTAAGATGGCAAAGGCACTTGCAAAACCAGTGGAAGTCAAGACAATGGACTGGGACACTCTCACCCCAATCCTCCGGGCCCATTATGCCCCAGTGGTGCCAACACTCATCAGAAGACACGAGTTTTACCAGAGGGGCCAGCAGGAAAGCAAAAGTGTGGGAGACTTCATCACGAACCTCAGGAACCTGGGGGAATTCTGTGGCTTCGCCAATCTCGAAGAAGCCAGAGAGATCGAATTGTTCTGGATCTAAGAGACCCCACAACCCAGAGCAAGATTATGGCGAAGGGAGACATCGGCCTCACAGATGTCATCGCTGATGCTACTGCAGCAGAAGCAACCAGGAAGTCGGCTGCTCGAATGTGCCGATCAAACGGACCGCACCGTCAACTTGCCAGTAATACTACGCCTTGTCCCGAGAGGCATGCAACAACCACCCACCATGAAGACCTTGAGTCCTCATCAGAAAGTGAGGGAGAGGAGGTCAACAGACTCCGGTCAGAACGTGATCAACGAGATCAACGGGGTCGTAAGCCCTCATTCCAGTGTGCTGGTTGCGGGGGAAACCACCCACGATCAGACTGCACATTCCTAAATGCACTCTGCCATTCCTGTGGAAAGAGGGGCCACATTGCAAAGATTTGTAGAAACAAGTGAGGATCCAGCCCAAACCGAAGAGAAAATAATTTCCGGCAGACAACAGGCACCCCACCAGTAAATCAAGACTGCCCAAGCAACCAATGGAACCACTACTACAGAAACCGAGCATCAGCCACTTCTACCAGACGAGAAGACGTACACCAAACCATTACCATCAGCCATGTTTCATCCCTTGATGCAAGGAAAATCCGAGTAAAGGTCATCATTGAGAAGCGACCGTGCGTTATGGAAGTCGACTCCGGGTCATCCCTATCGATGGTTTCTTGGAAAACCCTCAAACAGCTGATCCCTGACATCCGCCGCCAGGACCTCAGCACTCAGAGAATTATATTGAAGGACTACCAGGGAAATAGAATTCCAGTCGCCGGTTCCAGCCACGCCCAAGTCTCTTTCAAAGACCACACTGCAACCCTACCTCTTATCGTCGTCGATAGAGAATGACCCAGCTTGCTATGCTTACAGTTCGCGCCTCTGGGAATCGAACTGGCAGGCATCAACCAGATTGAAGGTGATGACTGGGAAGCGGCCCTTGTCCAAGAATTCCAGGAAGTTTTCACCAAGAAGCTCGGCAAGAACAAGGGATCCCCCATATCGTTTAACCTCTGCCCTGATATTGCGCCCATTCGCCTTAAGCCTCATCGAGTGCCCTTTGCACTCAAACTGTAATCAGTGATCACAAACCATTACTTGGCATCTTGGCGGGGGAAAAACCAATTCCCCACATCTTATCGCCAAGAATGACATGTTGGTCAGAGTTTCTAGCCGCATACCATTACCAACTGCGACACCGACCGGGGAAAGCCATTCCCCATGCTGACACCCTGAGCCGCTCTCTGCTACCAGAAGCCCTGGATGACCCAGCTCCAACCCTAGCTACACTACAAATCGAGACACTTCCATCACCACCACTGACTGCACAAGACATAGCATCAGAAACAAGGAAGGACCCTTGTTTAGCACAGGTCCTCAACTGGGTGGAAAGAGGTTGGCCTGACAACGAACTCAACGACACCTTCAAGCCTTTCAAACACAGGCAGACAGAACTTTTCTCCCAAAAAGGATGTGTTTTCTTGGGGAGACAGAGTCGTCGTCCCAGAAAGACTGCAGCATAAGGTCCTAAAACTATTGCATGATGGACACCCTGGCATCGTGCGAATGAAGGCACTAGCAAGGAGCTACGCTTGGTGGCCAGGCATAGATAAGCAAATAGAAACCTGGTTCGCTACCTGCAACAAATGCCAGGAAACACGCTCAGCTCCACCAAAAGCACCACCAACGGAATGGGAAAAACCCCGAGGTCCCTGGTCCCGTATCCACATCGATTTTGCGGGACCCACCAAGGGGCATACATTTCTCATAACAGTGGATGCCTATTCCAACTGGCTTGAGGTCCACAAAATGAGCACCACAACAGAGACAGTCGTTAAAAAACTAAACAGACTATTTGCTACACACGTCTTGCCAGATGTCTTGGTTTCAGACAATGGCCCACAATTCACCGCCTTGGCATTTGAGCAGTACCTAGCAGACCGGGGGATATGCCACGCCTTAACATCACCAGCTCACCCTGCGGCCAACGGTAGGGCTGAACGAATGGTCCAGTTCATAAAAAAAACCTTACACAAGATGGAACAAGGGAACATCCACAACAAGGTGACCAGGATGCTCCTCCTCCAGCATATCACTCCAAACAGCACCACAAACAAAACCCCAGCTGAACTCCTGATGGGCAGGAAACTTCGATCACATCTTGACCGACTACACCCTGCTTACACACCAGAAAAGCCCCTGGGGTCCAGCAGCAAGTATCGCACGTTCAAGGTAGGCCACCCGGTGTTTGCAAAAAACCTTACCGGTGACCCACTGTGCGTCCCCACTTCCATAACTCAACTTACGGGTCCCCGTTCCTACCGTTTACAAACTGCTGATGGGAGACTGTGGAAGCGCCACATCGACCAGCTACGCTCCCGGTGGCATCTTCCCTCTTCACAAGCCCTGAACTCCAAACCAGGGGGGGAAGGGAAATCGAGGTGGCCGAAAATGAACTAGTACCTGACCCAGTACTCGAAAACCAGCAATCAGTGCAACCAAACCTGGATTATTCATCTTCCGAAGAAGAGCCGGGGCAGATGGTCATCTCTCCACAAAGCAGCACGGTGGCATCAGCAACCCCAGAGAATCCAGATGACAGCCTTGATGGGAGTAGAGATGACAACACTGAGTCGCCCATTGGAGCAGCCAGCTCACCAATACCACCGAGTTCAACCAACAGCCCACCGGAACCAGAGTCCGGGCAAAGACTGGTGGAGCAACGAAGATCAGGTAGACAGGTGAGACAACCTGCCTACCTGCGAGAATACATCACCCCACCCTTGAGATGGAACCTAGGGGGGAGGGGTGTTACGAAATAAGCAAACTCGTTAGCCTGCGATTCTAATAGTTTTACTTTCACGGCAGGCTCGTAAACCTGTAGTTCTGATTGGCCCACTAGTAGTGGATCGTGATTGTCATTGTTGGCTGATCTGATTGGATGTTAAAGGGTCGCCGCTGATTGGACACTTTCCAGGGCGGCAAACTCGAATCATTGGTTGTTGTGACAGCAGCCAGCTCTATAAAAGGAGCTGCTGCTTCCCTCGCCTTTTGCTCTGTTCTGAAGTCACTAATAAAGAGTTGGAGTCACTATTCGATGCCTCATCTCCATTCTTGCGCCCACTGTCCCAGACATAACAATTTCCATTTGAATCCAACCCACCAATGGGCATTTGCTAGGCTATATTCTGACTTTGCATTTTTTTACAGCGGTGGTGCAGTGGTTAGAATGCAGTATAGCAGGCTACTTCTGCTGATCACGGACTGTCAGCAGTTTAGCCTTCAGGTCTCACTGGTTCAAGATTGACTCAGCCTTCTATTCTTCCATGGTAGGTAAAATGAGAACCCAGATTACTGGAGGAAATATACTGACTGTGTAAACTGCTTAGAGAGGGCTGTATGAAACAGTATATAAACTGCTTAGAGAGGGCTGTATGAAACGGTATATAAGTCTAAGTGCTATTGCTATTGCTATTTATATGCAAGGATTTCCCCAGATTTGTAGGTGAGACACAAATGAAATATGCAAAACTTTCCTCCCTTTTATCATGTACATCTATGTTTTTCATCTAAAGAATACAGGACAATGCAGTATACCAAAGTACTATATACATTGATGAAGTGTGTGTGTGTGTATTTTGGTATTGTTTTGTTTATATTATATGTGGTTATATGCATTATTTTTGAGAATCTTTTTCATCTGTGAAATGAAACGATTTTGGTTGTAAGCTGCCCAGAACATTCAGGAATGGGCAGCATGCAATTAAAGAAAAAGTAAATAAACAGACAAACATAATCTCTGCCTGGAATAGTCTGCTTTAAAAACCTCACCAACCACAGAATTATTGATAGGAACCTTTGCATTTCATTGGAGAAATCTTCTCTATCATTTTAGCCTTAATATTAGAATGGCGTCCCAGAATGCATAATAGTGTTGGTGACCAAAGCACTGTATCAGATGAATAAATACAGTGCTATGGGTCACTAACACTGTGCTTTTCAAGTCAAATAAATAAATATGAAAAGGATTACTGCAGAATGAATATATGCTTGTGGTCTTTTGAAATGATAAATATAATTATCTACTCTGAATTTTATTTCTTTCTTTTTTTAATGGAGCATAATATTACAATGTCTTTGCCCCATTTAAGTAATTTTGCTAACATTGTTTGCCTATGAATTCTATTATTTTTTTTTATTCTCTCTCTTTTATCCGTATTTTTGTTACTTTCAAAGTCTTCAGTGTGATGTTTAGGAGACTATATATATTGGAAAAAATAATTATAATTGTGGTTATTAAATCTGGATAGATATTATTATTAATTTATCCAGCACAGAATGAAGGCCTTTTCCTTGAAAATTATGGTCTCCTTAATCCGTTGTCTATGTGAGTCCACTATTTATTGTGGAGGGATAGATAGTGGAGATAGATAGATAGATAGATAGATAGATAGATAGATAGATAGATAGATAGATAGACAGATAGAAAGATGGTTTTGCTTCTTTATTTCCTAGTCTGTGATTGAAAGAGTGTGACTAATCCAAAGTCATTTTGTCATCTTTCATGAATAAGGATTGATTAGAAATTGGATCTCGCAATTCCTAATGTAGCAGCCTAACTACTGGTTCTTTATATCTCTCTATATTTATAAATTATAATAATAAAGAGTATGTGCATTGTTTATTAGTTTGATATTGTAATAGAAGGAAAATCTACATGGGAAAAATAGAACCATGTATTCTTCATAGACAAATATACAGGCCCAAAAGATTCAAAAGCAGAACAGCAATACTTTAGGGATCAGATTATAGTCTGCTGTATAGAAACAGTAGAAATAATGTTTTCCTTTTTTTTTTTTTATCCTAACATTTTCAAGTATATATATTTGAATATCTCTCTCTGTTTATTTGGCTTCTCTCACCTCTAACTAATGTGCTATAAGTCTTAATAATAGTGTCAAATGTATACAATAAGTAAGTACTTGTTTGGGTATAAGCATAATAACTGCACCCTAAAATAGTTTTTATAGAAATTTTATATCCTCATCATCATCATCATCATCAACAACAACAACAACAACTACATCATCATCATCAACATCATCTATAATAATTAGCCATGAAGTTCAGAAGAATAAAAATTGGTCACCTAAGTGGTCTTCTTCTAAATGAGATAAAGTGTGGTTGTAACTTTGGGAAGGAAATAAGGTTTTTTACTGTCCCACTTACTTTCAGTGGTAAGAGTTGGCCAATGAGGCACTCAGTATAAAACAAGTGAAAAAAACAAATGCCAAAATGCCACCTTAGACCCCATGGTAGATCTGCTTGATCAAAAGAGAACTGGGTATTTGTTTGCTGAATGCAGATGCAAGCTTTCTGAAAGATGGGTCTTCTGCAGTTGTGGTCAATCCTCTTTTGATCAAGGCCAACCTCATGTCACAGCTCTTTTCATATTTTCAGTTAACTGACTTACTTATGTTACATTACACACAGCTATAATTTATGCTACTGAGCTCAGAATAAGGTGTGCAGTTTAAAATATTTTGATATGTATCATGAATTCCCCCAAGTGAAGTAATTTTCATAGTGCTTGACTTACAGTATGTGGACAATTTTTTTTCTTCTCTTATAGCCTGTTATAAAAATCATGCAACCAAGAAGAAGAGGAGGCTGGCACCTTGGTGACATTATTTTCATTAGAAAAAATGGCTAATTCAAAGAAATATTTGTTTGCTTGTTTAATGATAGCTTAGTTTGTTGCAATCTTGTTAAAATGACTGCAAACCAGAAAGTGGAAGAATCATATAATAAACCATTTCATACACTCAAGTCACATTTCAAGGAGCCATAGTAACTGAATTAAAATCTGTATTTGCTATTATGAAACACATGACTCTGGTTTTTGTAGAAATATATATTCACTGGCTGTACTGTACTATGCGTTGCAATATAACTTACTATTTAAGCATTACAAATTTGCTTAATTTTACAGATGCTCTTTCTTTTCACTTTAAAAAATGTTATAATAAATCAACCATACAATTTGTAGTATCACTACAGGAGGTGTTTAAAAAAGGGATGAAGCAGCATCATTCAAGAATACTAGGGAAAGAACAGAAAAACCATTTATATTTCATTACAAGCTTAGGGAAACTTTTTGTGTTAAAAGCTTGGAGCCTAAGCATCAGGGTAATCCTGAGGACAAGGGCCTATTAGTAACCATCTGGGTACTGACTTCTGATGACTTGAGAATATCTTCAGCTGCTTTAAATTATTTAGCTTGCAAATAAGTGCTTCAAAGTTGCTAGCTCTGAATGAAATTTTAACTGAGCTACTTCAGTCCTTTAGCCTATCAAATTATCACTTCAGTGAAAAGGAAAAACAGCAACAACTGGTTCCTGGTCTTCTCTGCTTCATCAGTTGAATGAGATAGTATCTTATAATACCAGCAAAGGTCACTTTTCCTGTTACAGCTTTAAAACATTGTTTAATATTGGGCTTTGATGCAGTGTATAATTGATCACACATCTGGCATAATCAGTCAGATGTTTAGACTGAACTTGGCATTTTTGTTCAAGAATCATCCTTCTCAAGGACCTGGGATAAGGAGATGTTATTTGATGCTACTAAAGCCATGGTAAACTATTCCAACTAAAGCTGTCTTTTGAAATTGACTAATGGTGATTATATCAGTGCTAATGATAATCAAATAAAGGTCGGAATTGCACTCAAGGTATTATTATTAGCAACAATACTATCTTTGCTTTCCCTTTTTGTCACAATCATGCTATCTGTTTTTGCAGATCTTTGCATTTTGTCATTTTCTCCAGTTCTTTCTCTTCTATTCTGTTGTCTCCAGGTACTGCAATGTCTACTATCTCGACGAGGAGTGTCAAACTCAAGGCCTGCAGGCCAAATCTGGCCCTCAGGTGCTTAAATCTGGCCTGTGGGGCTGGCCTGGAAATAGCAAAGGACCAGCCCAAGGTGCCTCAGGCAGCCAAAATGGGGCACTGGGGGGGGGGACCGCATGTACCTGCCTATGGCCCATATTTGGCCTGGATGGCCTCCTGCAGCATCCTGCCACCCAAAACAGTGTACACGTCCCAGGGCCTATTTTAGCTGGCACGGTTCTGCAGGAAGCCATCCAGACCAAGAATGGGCCACAGGGGGGCACTCTTTCTCCCCATGCCCCATTTTGGACAGCAGGGTGCTGCAGGAGGTGTCCATCCCATCTCCCTGTCTCCCCACCAGACCAGCCTGTGGATGAGAAGTACAATGCTGATCTGGCCCTGGAAGAAATCCAGTTTGACACTCCTGATCTAGGCTTTTTTGTTTTGTTTGTGAACAGTTGTTAAGTCTGAGGTGTTATGTGGTAGGTGCTTCTCTGCTTTAATTCTAAAGTCTGCTTAGAGTGCTTAGCTTCTTCATTTTCTATTGCTTTGGTTATTTTGTGGTCCCATCAGTTTTTATTGCAGGTAAGTGGCATTTCTTGAAGGTATTCCAATGTACTATTATTACTTTCTCATGCATTATTTGTGTGATATTTTTGCCATAGCTAATTACGTTATGTGGTCCATTGTTTGAGGTGATCCAATTCATCACTTAACTTGTGTATCTAATCATTGGAATTGTCCAGGTGTTAATTGTCTTTATGGAACCTGGGCCAGTCTTGGAGGCTGAGGTCTTGGATGAGAGCTCTGCATCCGAAGCAGGGATGGGGCCAGGGCAGGCTGGCAGTCATCAGCTGCCTTCAGACTCAGACAGCAGTGAGACGGGGGAGTTTCTGGAACCAGTTCCCAGCCTGCGCATGCGCAGGGCTACCAGAAGACAAGAAAAATTGGGAAAGCAGGGCGACTCAGGAGTAAGGCCACACCTCGGAGATGATTGGCCCCTCCCATAGGACATAAAAGAGGAGCGAAAGGGACATTAGCTTTTGCAGGAAGCAATTAGTTCATCTGGTTGATTCAAGCTTTGAAAAGTTCTGTTTAACTGTGTCAAGTTTGGACGTGCCCTGCATTTGGCAGTTAGTTTTCTGGCAGCATTCTAAGTGTGATAAGATGGTTATTTATAAACATTTCCCTAAAAGATTGTTTGTGAAGCCTTGCCGGTTGTGAATGAACATAATTCACAGCCATTGAAATAAAAGGTTTTGCTGGAACTAAGATTGTGTTTTATGTTTTCTAAGCCTAGGACAGAACATCTATCTCTACATGTACACATGAGCCTGTAGTCAATCCTCCTCTGTTGTGACCTTCATATTATGAAATATTTTTTCTCATGGGGGTGGTGGTTCAGGTGTTGAGTGTGTAAGTGTTCATCTGTATTTGTATTTGCCTGTTTGTTTTGATGTTTGGATTCTATGTATACTGTCAGGAGTGAGTTTTCAGTGGACAGTATCAACATCCATGCAATGAAATAAAATGTGTATTTTATGGAGAAAATGTGTCAAGGTATTAAAGATTTTATGTCTTTCTTATTGATGGGGGACAAGACAAAACACATGCAAAATTGACAGGTAACAGATTCATTTGCCAATCTCTAGAAACTGGCTTGCCTTAATGCTTCCTAACCTATGAACATATTGCAGAGCAGATAAAGGATGCAAAGATCATTCTTCCATCCAGTTGTGGGATCCTACCTTGGTTGCTATCGGTTCAGTGAGTGATCATGCGTGCGTGTTCACCTCTATTGCACGCATGTGTGTGCACCCCTAATGCATGCACACCTAACAAGCCAATCATCTGAGAAGATGAAGAAAAAAAAAGCTAGGAGTGACCTTCCCACCCTCCCATGTGCTTTTCAGACTTTCATCCTCTCCGCTGATCATTCGAGGCTTTTTTCCCTCCTCTCAGCTGATCTTTTACTGAGCTTTTTTTTTTTTTACTATTGGCTCAGCAGAATAGGTAGTGATTTTTACTTCAGGTTCACCTGAATTGGGCTGAACCGGTAGCATACCACCACTGCTTCTATCAAGTGAAAGGCTGTGATGACCCAGGGCATGGCACAAAAGCAACAAAGTCACAAAAGTAGATAAAGTCCCTTTAATATCTCCAACTTGACCCCCAATATCCAGTTATCTTCAGCTGGAGAAAATACTCTTCCAAGAACAGTCTTTAAAGGGAAGAAATTCAGTCCAAACCCAAAGTACATATACATTATAAATAAAACTCAACACAAACCACACTGCAGCAATTAATGGGACAGGGCAGGAAAAGGAATTGCAGACTTCAAAGGATAACAAAACACACACAGTTGGGAGGACGCAAAAACCCAGATAAGCCTCGACAAACAAAGATAATGCACGCTTTGCTTCCAGCAAGGTGCTGTGCACAAATGCCCTTTATAAATCCTGTTCTCCCAGCTGCAGCTAATGAAGGGAATCAGGGCCCTTTTCTCCTTCATAACCCATGTAACTCACATTGCACCCTTCTCTGTTCCTCCCTGCATGCCCTAGGATGAAGAGGGCCTGGGCCTGGGTCCTCCTCTGAATGCCCAGCCAACTGTGCCCTTCCCCAGTTTCTTCCACAGCCACCAGAGCCACACTCCCACTCCCTGTCAGGTATTCGACCTCCCCCTCAGAATCAGATTCCAACAGGGGCATGACAAAGGCTGTGAAGAAAGGTAATGAAGTGACAACAGAGAGGATTGGGCCAACAGACTCGTGTCTGGTTCTCTACCTTACCCAAGCTTAGGTAGTTGGGAAGATGGAGAACAACTGACTACTTCATTTCTACAGACAGTTCTTGACTTATGAACATAACTGAGCCCAAAATTGTTAAGCAAGATAGTAGTTAAGTGAGTTTTTCCCATTTTAGATCTTTCTTGTCACAGCCGTTAAGTGAATCACTGCAATTGTTAAGTTAGTAACACACTTGTTGAGTGAATTTAGCTTCTCCATTGTCAGAAGGTCACAAGTGGTGAGGTGATCACATGACTCTGGGACACTGCAACTTTCATAAATATGAACCAATTGGCAGTGGTCATGAGTGTGAAGAAGGATCATAAGTCACTATTTTCAGTACCATTGTGTGATCTCAAACAGTCACCAAACAAATAGCTGTAAGTTGAAGATTACCTGTATTTCTACATTTTTGTGAGATCTTGGAAAGAAATGATCAAAGTACTCATTGCTATCAAGCTTGTAATTTGAAAAGAAAAAAATGCTTTCCTCCACCAGTTCACAAATGGATTCTTCCAGCATGGATATAGCGCTACCACCACGTAAAATGGATTCCTCTGCTTTGTTCTGCCCATGCAATACTTGTGTGTACTCACCAGCATTTCACCCTATATCATAACTATATCTCATCCAGTCTGTCCTTAGGATTTTCTTTCCTAATGAGCTCATCAGATCCAAGTATTAAGGGCTTTTATTATCCTTGCTACATTTTCTTTTATTTTAGCAACTTCTTATATCATGCTTAATGCAAAAGTCATGCAATATTGAGCAGTAACTGCTGTTAATTTCCTGCTATATATCATTTGCACTTTCGTTGAAAGGAGAGAGTAATTAACACACCATAATTATCATACTGATTGTCTTCTTTAGCTTATGAGAATAAAGTCATTGAAACCTTCACGGAACTTACAATAGTACGTTTTATTGTTTTCCTTAATAGTACCCAGAGATATTCCCAAGCTTACATTTTTGCTGAAAACTGGTGTGATCTAGCACTAACAGGTTCCCTAAATGATTCAATTTGGAACAGAGTAATGTAAGATTTTATAGTGTCTATAAAAAAAAAAGAGTTTTTTTTTTTTTTTTTACATCAGTACAATGCTATCTTTTTTGGTAAACAGAACTGCAGTCATACTATTATCCCAAAGCAAATAATGTTCTGTTGTATTTCACTCTGATAGTTTTTCGTTTTCCGTTTTCTGAAAGTACAAGTGAGAAAACACATTCAGCTGTGAATATGCTGAAAAGAAATAATTATCTTTTTTTATTTCAAAGAATGTTTTTAGGGAACAAATATTCTATAGAGAAGAACTGTTTTCTGTAACTGAAAAGTTTTAACTAATCAAAACATTAGGATATCATTGCATTGCAGGCATACACCCAATATATATAGCAACAAAATACCCACTAAAATACATCACTGTGATAAACTATTCTGCAATAAAGTTTGAGATTTCCAAGGACTGGGGAAAAGGTTACTCAAAAATGAATGACAGCTATCTATATGATTGATCATTTTACATTTGAAATGTATAGTAAGGACTTGTTTAAATAAAGAAGAAAAGGAGACCAAAGGGGAAATGTATTTCAACACTCAAAAGCATTAGTTACATATGCAAAAGTGTATTTTTCACAGGCTTAGGAAAAACCAGAGCAATTAATTAACAGACTTCTTTAAAAAAAATACAGATATCTGATTCATGCTTAATGAATCATGCAAGTAATTAATTGAATCTTGGATAACAAAATTTTCAATAACAATTTTATAAAATAGATAAATAGTTCTCTGACTGAATCTTTTGATAAGAGGATGATTTTATTTTTAATGAAGGGTCCTAAAACAACTGAATATTTGTTTTAAAATATAACCCTTTCTTCTAGTTCTCAAGAAATTATCCATTGAAAAATGTAGTTTAATCTGGAATGCTTTACTAAAAACCACTAGAAGTGCATTTAGAGTCTTAGATTAATCATTATTTTAGAAAGATTATGTCTTACTGGCACTGTGACATCCACAGGAGGGTGGGGGGAGGATATTTCTCCATGACATCCCTAATGTATTAAGTATGACCTTGCCAAGTAATTGTACAATATTGAAATCTTAAGAGAAATTAAACATATATCACCTTCCTCAGGAAAAGCCCAACTGACAATGAATTAATAGTGCAGATTACAAAAAATACATTTTTATGCAAGAACTTAGAACTAGAGGAATTAAGCTGGCATTGGGTTCAACATAAAGAATCAAAGAATCTTCAGAGCCTCTAACAATGACATGATAAATAAGAAATCCAGATTTTTAGAAGATAGTACACAATGGCTATAATTACACAACATGGCATGGGGCTGGGATAATTTGAGAGACTGCCTCATCCCAATTACATCTATCTGTCCTGTTAGTCCAGCAGATAGATGTTGTAGGTCTCGTCTACAAAAGAGCTGTCATCTAATGAAACCCAGGAGGAGAGTCATTTTGGCCAGAATGGCTGCCCTTTACAATATCATTCCTCATGAAGTGAGATTGGCCCCAACCCTGTGATCTTCTGAAAAAAATTGAAGACATGGTTTTTACATCAAGCCTGGGAAATCCACTGATGTTATTGGAAATCTTATTATATAGTTACATGTCTAGGAAATGTATGATGCTCTCCTGCATATTATGTTGTTGTGGTTTAATAGTTTTATTATTTAATGATTTGGAGAGTGTTGAGGATTGGTTTGGTATTGCTTTTTTTGTTTTTAATTGTGTAAGCCCCCACAGTCATTCCCCCAGTCTGAGAAAGAACAAAAAAAATGCAAGAGAAAAATTGATGATATTATCATTGCAAAAACAAGGGACAAATGGAAATAGGACTTTCTACCCTAAAAGAAAAGGCCAAGCAACATGTTACAAAGGGCAAAATATCTCCCCAAAAGTTTAAACATTGATTTTATATGCAGGACTTGCTCTTCAAACTCACGGCCTTGGATTTATTTTATAACTTTTTTTTCCAAGAAAGATTACTTGCTGGAATTTTTTAGATTCTTGTGAGCTTGCCTGATTAATTTCTTATCTTGTTTATTAGTTAAAGTCACCATAGATAGAGTGAGTGAAGGTTGCCACCCTGTTTCTTTTTTTCTCATGACTGTGAGATATGGAATGAAAACATAAAATAAGAAAAAAGAAAAAAAATCTGCATTTCTACAACAGCTCCATTTGTGTGGGACTTTGCATCTGTTCCTTGCAATCAGACTTAATTTTCTATTAACTCTCTCATCCAAGTGTAAATAGAAGCAAGTAATTAAGAAATTAGATGAGACGGAAAGTGCTCTGGAGTAACTGGCTTCACAAAACATAGTAGAACCCATCCCTTTGAGCCAGGTAAATATGTCAAGTCCAATGTCAATTAAGTCTATTCTCATAACCTACTTAACCCTTTCAACCATTAATTCAGTCAAATCTCCTTGAAGATGGTTCTTGATAGCCTTAATTCATGTCAATTGAATCAGAGGTCTCCTTTGAGGTATTCCAGAGCTATACCCATTTTCTTCAGGAAGGTGTGATATTTCATGGACCTTGCACCTGGAAAATAGACATGTTTTCATAACATTGCAACCTTATTTATATGGGAAGAAATTACCATGAATGAGTAAGATGGTGACTAGACCAGACCAGACCAGAACACAATAGAATATTCTTCGCATTTTTATAGGTCCACCATGAATGATAGACAGGATCCTGAAATTCAAATAGAATGGCCTGGCCTAGAATAGAATAGAATAGAATAGAATAGAATAGAATAGAATAGAATAGAATAGAATAGAACAATATGAAAACTGATGGTATTCTAAGCCCCGATTCTGTCTCTCTCTCTCATGTGCACGTGTGAATACACACACAACAAACACACACACACATACACACACACCTAACTTTAATTTGCACTGGTTCCCTTTCTTCCTGCAACTCCCATTTCTCCAACCCTGACCAAATATTGCTGATCCCAGCCAGCATTGTTCCCTATCCCAGCATATCTAGAGGGAACAGAAGACAACACTGAAAAGACCCCAACTTTCTCTCTCTCTATTTTAATTTTCTGGCTTGTCATCACCAGACACTCCAATAAAAGGATTATGTACTCCTTGGAATGAAAACTAACCTTTTAATGAAAGATAGCAACAGGAAAATGCCCAAACTCTGAAGGACTCATCTGTGTTATTCATCACAGTTTTCAGATGTTCCTGTTCAAAAGAGACAGAATTTAGAAAGATCAGAGAACGTACAAAAGCAGAGAAAATGTGTCAAGATTCCTTTCCCTAAAACCCCGCAGCTGAAGATTTTCTGGGAAATGAAGATAGAACTGTCACTCACTTTATTTATCCCCTTTTCTCTCCTTAATATTGCCAACCATTGTTCAAGAGTGGCAGCTTTGATTAGGAGGACCTTTGCACAGCTCCGGCCTGGAACTTCTAATGATAATCTCTCCAAAAGGGGAATGGTTTCTGCACATGTAGTCTCACTTCAGAATGGGACAACTTGCCATGGCCAACTCACCAAGGCCAACTCATTGCAGAACAACACGCCATAACCAACTCACCATGGGACAAGTCACTGAAGGACAATTTAACAATTCTATTTAATTATTTAGAATAAATTAGACAAATATTTTAATTTTTGCCATTCACATTTCATTCTGTCCCTCCTTTTGCATCCTTTCTTTAATGCTTCTATTCCACTATTTCTTTAATACCAATTGTATTTAATTTAATTTAATACTAATTTAATACTCTTGTCCCACAGAAAGTTGTACTAAGGTGAGTTGGCTGTGGTGAGTTGCCCTGCAGCGAGTTGGCCATAGCAAGTTGGCTATGGCAAATTAACCATGATGAGTTGGCCATGATGAGCTGGCCGTGGTGAATTGTCATAGACCCCTGCACTAGGACTACTGAAGCATACTTCAACAGAGCTATAACTGATCCTGAATGGTGCATCTTTGAATAGGCACATCTTTTTTTTTTTTCCCAAGGGGAGTACAATACTCCTAAGATACTTTATTTTTTTTAAATTTTTTAAACAAATTTTTATTGATTTTAAAAACAAACAAAACATAAGACATCAAAGTATAAAACCTCCTTTCTCAAAAATTATTTATAAGTTTTAACAAGGCAAATAAAGCATTATTTTTTAAAGCATAGTTCCACATTATCACATTTCCATTTAAACACATATATATCTTTTCCAAATTTCTCATTGTTTCTGCCTTCACTTTTATTCAATTATATTTCTTTCTACCAAGGTTTTATTAATTCTCCATCAAGCATAAACACACAAAATACAGAACATAAAACAAGACATAAAAAGATAAAACCTTCTTAATTATTATTTATACATGTCTTTTCCAAATTTCTCTCCCTTTAATTTTATTCCTCCAAGGTTTTGTTAATTCCCAATCAAAACATAGCTAACCAAAACACAAGACATAAAACATAAAACTTCTTTTGAAAAGTGGCTTAGCCCCGGGTTACATCTTTTTTTACAGACCTAAATCAAATTCATGCTCACTTTATATATCATTCATAACTTATTAAGCATTCTATATTTTCTATATAACTTCTCCTTTCTTTTCACTCTCTTAATTATATTTTGTTTATTTCATCTTATTTCAAAATCATTATGTTTGTATCTTTTGTCTGTTCTTTTCCAATCATCTATTTATCTCTTCTCTTTAGCAAAGAATTTCCCCTGTAATCACTTTTAAGGTATGACGCCTTTCCCTAAAGTAACACTTAAAATAATACATAATTTCTATCCTGATTCTGCTTAGTACATTCTATATGTTGCATTTTGGAAAAAAAGAAAAAAAAGAATAATAAACTTATAATATAGTTAAGTATATAATTTCCATTCTAATTCTATTTAATAGTAAAACTAAGCATTAATCATTTTACATATTCTCTTTGATATTTTATTAAATATTGAAATCTATCATTATAAAACATTTTAATATTTTAATATTTTGTTAAATCTTATAATATTCCAATAGACTATTTCAAATGCAAATACTACAATACATCTTATGTACTCTTGCAGAATCTTTCTTAAATTATACACTGTCCTTTATCCTTTATCTATAAAAAAAGATATCTTGTTTCAGACCATGGCTTTTTTTCCCTCCCTTTCTTCTCCAGTCTGATCCTTTTGCCCCCCCCCAACCTCCACCTTTTTAGCTTCCCCTCTCTGTTGTAATTCTCTTTTCAATTGCTTTCTAACATTGTACCTTTTTTTCACCTTATTTTTCTTTTTCTTGGTTGTTTTATTGAATCTTAAATTCTCATTTTTCCTTCCTCTCTTCCTATTTTCTTTCTTAATCAAACTTTTTTGTCCATTAAAAATGGCTTCCTTTTCTTCTCCTTCTTCTCCTTCTTCGTCAAGTATTTGCTGGTACGTAGAAACTGCCATTTCTAAAAAGTGGAAGACAGCTCCCAATTTGAAGACAGCTTGCCATTTTGTTCTCTTAATTTTTCATATTCCATTTTTAGTTGATCCACAGATGGTGCCATTGTAAATTTTTAAGAACAACCCAGATGTTTTTAGTCTTAAAGTAATTTGCAAATGTCAAAGTTATCAAACAATCCAAACAGCCAGAGATTATTTCCTCTTCTTCTCTTTGCAACTTTTCCTCCTAGGGCAAAATCCCAAATATATTTTAAAATCGTATTGCAATTAGTTGTTGGTCTTATAATCTTCAAAGCGCCAGTGTTAAGTTTGAGAATGGGTAAGGAGGAATGGAGACAAGCCTCTGAACGGTGAACTTCAGCTCTTTATTTACATAGTGACTTCTCAATACAACAACAGTAACCCCCGCCTTATATAGGCAACCCTTGTAACGTTTTAACCAATAACAAGCTAGGAACGCTAGCTTTTATGACCAATAGGAATTCTCTGTTAAGGGCCAATCGGATTCCCTGGAACGGGCCAATCCAGTCTGGCCGCTTAACAGCCAATCAGAAGTGCAGGGCCAGAACCCTGCACTTACTCCAAGCTCACACTTTATTACTTATATACATACACAACAACACTATTAGTCAAATAAGAACTGTTTAATCTTTACATCCTTATCATCCAATTCCTCTCTTTCTTTACATATTGATATGCACGGTCCTAGAATTAAGTAGAATTCAACTGACCACTAGAAATTTGCTGATATTTTTTATTAAAATGAAAAGAGCTTTTGAACAATTCCTGCTTTGTAGAAAGCTTCAGAGGATATTAAAAGAAGTCACTCAGCCCACTTTTTAAACACATCATTAAATCTTGAGCCTAGAGAGTAATGTGATTGGTGTTTCCATTGTACTAACTACTATTCTTAGAACACCAAGAAATTCATGGTTGTCCTGTCTTTCCAAAATCAGTCAGTAATTGCTTTTTAGTAAATGCAAGGTTTAGTAAATCCATAGTTCATCACATAGTTCATGCATGCAAGGTTTAGTAAATCCATAGTTCATCACACAATAATAATTTCTAAACTTTGGAGATAAGAGTTCAAAAGTAAATTAGTATTTTCAAACTGTACCGACTTTTGTAAAGCCATATTAACAAATGTATGGATTCTACATCACAATGGAACAATGATCGGGAATGATCATTTCAAATGAATATTTTTTCATCTCATACATCATGAAGTTGATACACAACCCCTTTAAAACATATTCTGAGGCTTGCAGTGAATATGAAAGTTTTTTTTTTCTTTAAATTAATCTTATCTTAGTATCATTAGAAACTTTCCACTATGTATATTTTTAATAAGGAATATTCCAACTCATAATTACTGAATGGGTGCAAAAAAAAACCTAATAGTTATCTTAATAATATCTCTTCACTGTTTCTTTTGAACAATAATATAGACTTTAAAACATCCAGAATGCATTGTGCTACTAAGCATAATAGGGGAGTTTTAGATGCTTTTAATGAATTTAAATTAACCTGTGAATTCAGAAGACACTTTACTTAATATACTGCCATTTTAAAATTTTGAGAAATCGAATTTCCTCTTAAATTCAAAAGGTTTAAAAACTTGATCACAATATTCACAATCCACTTTATTAATACATCTGTTTGTTCATTATTTTTCCCTGACAAACAAAAAAGCTTTAATTACAATTTCAATCTGGGATTATCCCAGAGGGTAAATCTGTAATGGGAAAGATAAAAATTATATTTCTTCCCAACACCTTCCAAATATTCCTTATATTATTTTCTGTACTATAGAAAATACAAAAAAACTATTGACAAATAGCTGAGTGAGAGTTTCAAGCTCAATACAGGTTAATTTATTTTGATTTTACCTCCCTGAAGACTCTCCTGACTGTGACATTTATAAAGCTTCCGCTTTGCAAAAACTACACATTTTCATACCTTTCATGCACATTTTCAGTGATGAGGATAGTTGTGGTGAGGAAAAACAGAGTTCCCTCATTCCAGTCTGCCGGCAACTTTATTCTTTTTTTTTTTCAAAAATGTGTTTTCAAATATTTCCTTTCCTTTCTTCCTCTCTGTCTCTCCTTCCTTCCTTCCATCCTTCCTTTTTTCTTTTTTCTGATGGTTGCCATTACAGTTAAGAATACTTCTTGGAGCCAGCATATGGAAGGAGGAAAGGAACAACTATTGGAATTTAGCATATTTAATGTTCTCTCTTGAAATTGTAAGTTTTCACATACACACACACACAAAAAAAAAAAAACACATTATTTATTTATGTAAGCTTGTCTACTGCTTGAAACTGGAAGGACTCTGAACAGCCTACACAATTTTTATATAACAACAGTGTAATAATATATTAATTCAAACAGTAATCTAATTAAGCTTAGATTCAAATTAATGTTAAAAGTAGTACAATATATATGTTATATATGTTAAACATGGCACCACTGGTTATAAATCTCTGGGGAAAAACATGTTTTTACGTCCTCTCAGAAGACCATATTGGGTGAGACCCTCCTTGTCTTAGGGGGCTAGCTGAGGAGAGCTGTTAGAGAGCATGCCCATTGCTGAACGCCTCTCACTTTATCCCCTGTAGACAAAAACTGTTAAATAGAGAAAGTATTTGTTCAGGAAGCATTAGCAGTGTTCTGTACCTTCATTTGAATTCTTGAGATCCCCGCACTTTGATTGGCCAAAGCGCGGGGCGATCGGATTGGCTAGGCGAGCCGCGCCGCGCCAATTGGCTCACTGAGAATCTCCCGCGATTGGCAGATTCGAATCACGGGAGATTCAAAGCGGTGCCATTGGCCACGGCTGCCGCGGCTTGGAAATAAAAAGCTGCAAAGTTTTCCTTTAGCCTCAGTTCGGTTCATGACTGCAATAAAAGAGCTTGATACAAAGTCACTGACTCCTGGATTCCTTCCACGCGGACCTAACACTGGCGACGAAGGTGGGATTCTTATCCTGAACCGAAGCACGTGTCCGATGGAAGCCAGCCAACCGACGAGATGGCCAGCATCACGCCACCAACCCCCTTCAACCCCGCCAGTGAATCTTACACGGACACATTCCACATGTTCCTTGAATGCAACGACCTGAAGGATGCCACGGGACCGAAGAAACGAGCCATCTTCCTAATGCATTGCAGGCCCGCAGTGTTTAAGATGGCAAAAGCACTAGCCAAGCCCGCCGATGTTACCGCGATGGATTGGGCGGACCTCGAGCCATTACTCCAGAAACACTACGCTCCAGCCGTACCCATCCTCATCCGACGACACGAATTTTATCGGTGGGACCAGCGGTCGGGTGAGAGTTTCAGTGATTTCATCATGGAGCTGCGGCACCTTGGAGGACTATGCAAGTTCTCCAATATGAACGAGGCCCTGAGGGACCGAATCGTGCTCGACCTTTGGGACCCCGTTCTCCAAAGTCGGTTGATGGCTAAGGGCAACATCGCTCTCGTTGATGCCATCTCCAAAGCCGCGGCAGCCGAAGTAACCCAACAATCAGCAGACTGCATGCGGAGACCGAATGCTGGGGACCACACCACAAAAAACAACCCTGCAAGGTCGACCGAGGCCCAACCTGAAACTACGACCCACCAGGGCGAACTCCACTCCACCTCGGGCACGTCAGACGAGGAGGAAGACATCCACCATCTCCAGGCAGGCTGCGACCAGCGCAACTGGCAGAGTTGTAAGTCGAGGACAGCGTGTGCCGGTTGCGGAGGCAACCACCCCAGATCCGAATGCCGGTTCTTCGACTCTGTTTGCCTGCACTGCGACAAAAAAGGCCACATCGCCCGCATCTGCCACCTCAAGAAAACCCACAGCCCCAGACGATGGGACCCGAGCAAGTGGAAACGAGAGAGCCCACCCCCCAGGATCAGAGACCTCCCAGCAGACAACCATTGGGAATGGAACGGACGAGCCCAATGAGGGGGCGAGACCCGGAGGAGAGAAGAGACATATCAGATGGTCACCATCGGCCACACAACAACCACAGACGCCAGAAAGGTCTATGTGGAGGTAGGCATCGAAGGCGAACCCTGTAAAATGGAGGTGGACTCCGGGTCCTACATCTCAATGGTAGCATGGCAAGAAATTAAACGCTTGGTGCCTACCATCCAGAGAAGGGAATTAGAAAACCAGAGATTAATCCTCAAAGACTACCAGGGAAACCGCATCCCTGTAGTCAGAACAGGACAGTTCACAGTAACATATAAAGGGCACACTGAAAATCTTCCCCTGACCATCGTCGATCGAGACCGACCTAGCCTGCTGGGACTTCAATGGTTCGCACCGCTAGGCATCGCAGTCACGGGCATCGACCACATCGCCGAAGCCGACTGGGAGCAGCAACTGGCCCGGGACTTCCAAGAAGTGTTCGACGGCACCCTAGGCAAGTACCGAGGGCCCCCTATATCCTTCAGCCTAGACCCAAACGTTCCCCCGAAACGCCTAAAACCAAGGCGTACCTTTCGCACTCAAACCGAAAATCGACGAGCAAATTGACAAGCTCGTCAAGCAAGGGGTCTTACAACCCATAGACCACGCCAGGTGAGAGACCCCCATATTCACCCCAATCAAGCCTGATGGGTCAGTGAGAATCTGCGGGGACTATAAGGCCACCCTAAATGGCGCCTTGCAGCAAAGCGCTTACCCCATCCCCGTAGTGCAGCATCTCCTACACTCACTGGGAGGGGGCAAAGTTTTCATGAAACTCGACCTGGCCCAAGCATACAAGCAACTGCCGGTCGACGAGGAAACTGCAGAGGCGCAAACCATAGTCACCCACCAGGGAGCCTTTAGATGCAACCACCTCCAATTTGGAGTCAGCGTGGTGCCTGGAATTTTCCAGAGCCTCATGGAAAGACTCTTACAAGGCATCAAGGGGGTGGTACCATACTTCGACGATGTACTAGTATCGGCAACCAACCAGGCCGAACTAGAGAGTCACCTAAGGGAGGTGCTAACGAGATTCAAAGAAACTGGTCTTAAAGTGAAGAGGGAAAAATGCCAGCTGTACACAGAGCGGGTCGAATTCTTAGAATACCTCCTAGACCGACACGGCATTCACCCCACCGACAAAAAAATTAAAGCCATCAAGGAAGCCCCCACACCCAGGTCAAAAACAGAACTGCAGGTGTTTCTGGGGCTACTTAACTTTTATAATGTCTTCCTGCCCCAAAAGGCGACCGCGGCGGAGCCTTTGCATAGGCTTTTGGACAAGGCGGCTACCTGGACTTGGGGAAAACGCGAGGAAGCCACCTTCAGGAAAACCAAGGACCTGCTCACTTCGGATGCCGTCCTCATCCAGTACAACGAGACCCTACCACTAGCAATCACATGTGACGCATCACCCTTCGGCATCGGCGCTGTCCTCAGCCACACTCTCCCCGATGGAAAGGAAGCACCCATCGCGTTCTTTTCAAGGACCCTCACCAAACCGGAGCAGAACTACAGCCAGCTGGACAAAGAGGCTTTGGCTATCGTTGCCGCAGAAAAAAGGTTTCACGAGTACCTCTACAGCCGGACGTTTACCATCATCACCGACCACAAACCACTGCTGGGAATACTCGCAGGGAACAGGGCCACCCCGAGCATTCTGTCTCCCCGAATGACAAGGTGGTCTGAATTCCTGGCCGCCTACAACTACGGACTCACACACCAACCCGGTAAGACTATCTCCAATGCAGATGCCTTAAGCCGCTCACCGTTATCCGAACCAGACACTGACACAGCACCCACGACGATCACCCTCAGCATAGAGACTCTACCCAACCTACCCATAACCGCGTCAGACATTGCCTGAGAAACTAATAAAGACAAACGTCTGGCACGGGTTTTGCATTGGGTAGAGAAAGGGTGGCCGGAAAAGGACAACGACGAGACCTTCAGGACATTCCGGAACCGGCAAACGGAACTCTCATTACTAAAAGGGTGTATACTATGGGGGGATAGGGTGGTCATCCCAGAAAAACTACAAGGGAAGGTTTTGGAACTGTTACACGAGGGGCACCCGGGCATCGTTAGAACGAAAGCCCTGGCCAGAAATTCCGCTTGGTAGTCAGGGATGGACAAACAGATCAAGGCCTGGGTAGCAAGGTGTCAACGATGCCAGGAAACTAGACCAAGCCTACCCACAGCACCAATCCTAGAGTGGGAAACCCCCAGGGGACCTTGGTCTAGAATCCACATAGATTTCACCGGGCCCACAAAAGGACACACTTTCTTAATAACCGTAGATGCTTAGTCCAACTGACTGGAGGTAAGCAACATGAGAACAACCACCACGGAAGCCGTGACCAAAGAACTCTGCAAACTCTTCGCAACACACGACCTCCCAGACGTCCTCGTCTCTGACAACGGGCCCCAATTCACCTCATTAGAATTCAAAAAATTCCTAGTGGAAAGGGGCATACGACACGCACTGACAGTCCCAGTGCATCCGGCGGCAAATGGTAGGGCGGAACGGATGGTTCAATTCACAAAAAAAACCATCCAGAAAATAGACCACAGGGAGATCCAGGACAAAATAAATAAATTACTTTTTATACAGCACATAACCCCGAACACCACAACAAATAAAAGCCCTGCAGAATTGCTAATGGGGAGGAAAATAAGGTCCCCACTCGATGGACTACACCCCACTTACAACCCAGAGAAACCCCCAGACTCCACCAGCAAACACCGAACCTTCGCACCAGGCGATCCTGTCTACGCGAAGAACCTAAACGGAGACCCATTATGGGTACCAGCAATCATGACACAGCTAACAGGCCCACGCTCGTACCGGCTACAAACAACCGACGGACGAGCGTGGAAATGCCACATCGATCAGTTAAGATCGAGGACTGCCACACAAGACACCACTGACACACAACCAAACAAAACCAATCCGATCAACACAAACCAAGAGTGGAGGGGATACCCCGGGAACCAAAACCCAGAAAAAAGAAACCAACCATACTCACCTGCAAGCAGCCAGCACGAAACATCGCCAGGAAGAGACAGCCAGGCCAGCTCAACCAACCCGGGAAGACCGAGCGGGAGCGGCGAAACCCGCAGCTCAACCAATCCGGGTAGCCCAGGAGGGAGCTGCGAAGAGCGGCCCAGCCAGACAGACCAGGCGGTTCTCACGACGGAGTCCGGAGAAACAGAGACCCCAACCGAACTGGCCGGGATCCAACCTACGACTGACCTGCGCAGGTCCAATAGGCAAAGACGGAGCCCCGCCTACCTATGGGACTACGCTACGTAGGACTGAACCAAGAGGGGAGGGGTGTTCTGTACCTTCATTTGAATTCTTGAGATCCCTGCGCTTTGATTCGCCAAAGCGCGGGGCGATCGGATTGACTAGGTGAGCTGCGCTGATTGGCTTGCTGAGAATCTCCCGCAATTGGTAGATTTGAATCGCAGGAGATTCAAAGCTGTGCCATTGGCCGTGGCCACCGCAGCTTGGGAATAAAAAGCCGCAAAGTTTTTCTAAGAGCCAGTTCGGTTCCTGACTTCAATAAAGAGCTTGATACAAAGTCACCGACTCCTGGCTTCCTTCCACGCGGACCTAACAAGCAGAAATTGTTGAGGCAGGTGGTCCTAAGATATCCAAGCCATATTGAACCTTATAGTTAGTAACCATTACACTGAATTACACTTGAAAGCTTTTTTATGATGCAAATCCTTCAGTGGAAGTATCATGACAGTATCATAACTGACTGAGCCAGCAGGCCACTGTCTTTGGATCAGTTCAAGTTTCCAGGTGGCCTTCAAGAACAACCCCACATAAAGCCACATATTCTAACCTAAGGATGAGAGCATAAGAGACTATCTCCCATGCATCCTTAATTAATATCAAAGCTGGCATATAAGCAGAATTTATTCAAATATTTTCCTGTCCACGGCCTGGAGCAGCAGTCATGAATCCATGAGAACTCCCAGATTCAGACCCTGCTTCTTCTGGAGAAGCATAATCCCATCAAAAGACAAGCACAGTGTAGTAATATAATAAATAGTAATAATGACCTACTTTTCTCTTTGGTTTGAGCATTTCAGGAGGTTTTATAAATATAAAACAGGAAAAGAAACCCTTTGAAGTCATAATTTAAAGCACGTACAAAAAGCATTATCTTAAAAAATGGTATTGTAAAATAATTTTTTAACCTCCATTCTGCAACATTAACTTTGAATATGTTGCTATATATGTAGACAACTCACAATTGTTCTCCTTCTGGGGATTGCAGAATGATGCCATTTTACTTTGAGCAAACATGCCATGTTTAATAAAAAGGATAGTTTATCATGACTCAGAGGGTACATAAATAGCAGTCCAACAGGAAATACTCATTTGCTTCATTGGGCCATTCAGTAAATGTAAGGAATTTTGCCTCCATTTGAGCTGAACTTGAATTGCCTTTAATATGAGAAACAGTTACATAATTCTTACTGAGCTTGAATAAAGGTTTTGAATTAACAAATGGAATCTAAATTAAGCATGTCCAAATTTAACAAACCATTGCTCAGTATTCAGTTAAACATGTATTTTAGGGACATACACCTTCTAAATATATTTTTGTCTCATAGGATGCTTTACAAAAAGTGCTTTTTGTATCCCCAGGGGTGGGATGGACCTTGAGTCTTTTTGTTGTTTACAAAATTGTAGAAAGCGTGAATGGAATTGGTGAGTAGAAGCTTTTTTTCTTGTTTAATGTGATAATTGGTGCATTCAGTTTTTATCTGGTGGCATAAATTTTTGTATCGGCTTTTGAAGTTGGCAACATGACCAAATTTGTTTTTCTGCCAAAGTGATTTCTTTTTGGATTGAAGCTTCCTTATTGTTATGGGTAATTTGTTTTTTTCTGGTTTTGGGAGTTGTTAATGTTACATATAGTTTGATGACTCTTTTGATTTCAAGTAAAAATATGTTGTATTGGTCTTCAACAGTATTGCATCCAATGAATAGAGATTGCCAATCAAGGGATGAGAGATCATAGTTGCCTTTTTTGAAGTTATAATAAAAATCATTGTGATGATTTTTGTGTGGACGTATGTTGAGACAAAAGTCTATCATGTTGTGGTCACTGTTAGAAAAGGGTTCTTTAATTTGTATTCCATAAATTGAATTAAAACTATTGCAGAAGATGAGATTGAGGCAGTTGTCTACTCTGATAAAACTTTTATGAACTCAGATTAACAAATGTGAATCAGTAAGGGAGACCAAAACCTATGGATAGGGAGTAATGTTACTTTTTAAAAATGTACTGGTGTTTATTTTTCACAGGGTGATGTTAAACCTGTTTAGAAAACTTTTGTTGATATTCTAAATGCATTTCACTCTCTCTCAATGCCTGACTTTTAATTGGTTTTATTTTAGTTGCCTCAGAGCTCTGCTAGCAAAAGGTGGATTATAATAGAAGTAAATGAAAATAATCATCTAGCCATAGGGAACATTTATTGCAATTTCTCTTTTGTCTAAGCTGAGTATTATCAGAAACCTATTCGTCTTCCCCCTAAAGGAAATTTACTGTGTGTTTCTTTCTGAATGAAGAATCAGGAATCTACAACTATCAATTTGACAGCCTGGCTATACTAGAATAGATATAGCAGTGCCCACAATATAAATCAGAAGGAAAGAAGGAAGGAAGGAAGGAAGGAAGGAAGGAAGGAAGGAAGGAAGGAAGGAAGGAAGGAAGGAAGGAAGGAAGGAAGGAAGGAAGGAAGGGCCTCTTTGGTTTCAGTTTGATATAACTAAGCATAAATTGCTAAAAACTTCACAAGGCATAAATGTGACATTCAATCATAAAATACATGTTTTAATAGAGAGGAAAAAAAATCTATATGGAGCATAATTCCTAAATATTTATGTGATTTTACAATAATGAAGACTATGAAACAGAATTGCTTCCAAGTTCCCATTGTCCACTTTAAAAAAAAAAAATTAAATCTATTTTATAACAGAGCAGAATAATAGATTACCAGAATTGGAAAGGACCTTGAATATCTTCTAGTCATTTGTTCTAAATTAATACATGTCTTTATATGTGTCTTATAAACAGAAAATGTTATTCATTATAATCCTTTGATAAAACTTGAGAGAAGAATTTATCCTTTCTTTTTCTGTGATAAACTGATTAAAATAAGTTTTAAAAATGTGTTAAAAATAGAACTGTGACTTAAAAAGGCAAGGAACTCAAAATTACTAACTTTTTCAAGCTAATCGAATGCAACTTAATGAAAAGTGATGCAATTTGCATTAAGAATACAAAGTCACCTCTCTCAAGGCCATAATAAAGTGTAATATATGATTTCCAGGAACCATTTTTCTCTTCCATAAAATAAATTCTGTTTTGGCAACCAAAAGGCACTATATCTAAATCAATCTTCACTTTTTTACCCCAAGATTTATATTACAATGCATAATTTATTATCCTTAGATCTTTCTCCTCTTTCTCTACTAGTTTATATCCTAAGAAAAGATGGTGCATTTGTGTCAGACTGCATGTGAGGTTCTGATTCTGAAAGTTGTTTGTCTACTTGAGTTTTCCATTGGGGGGGAGGAAAGCACAAATTACATAATGTACAAAGATGTTGAATCCATCCATTTTTAATGCTAGCAAAAGCAGGAAGAAGTGAACCCTGGAGTATGCTTGTTTCCTATCAACATATCAGATTCTTCCATAAAAGTAGGCTTTCTTCTTTCACATTTTACTTTCAAAATATTAACTCTAATTTTTGTACAGGTAGTTTTTGGCTTACGACTGCAATTGAGCCCACAATTTCTGTTGCTAATCAAAACCATAATTAAGTGAGTTTTCCTCCATTTTACAACCTTTCTTGCCACAGTTCTTAAGGGAATCACTGCAGTTGGTCAATTAGTAACATGGTTCTTAATTGAATCTAGCTTCCACATTGACTTTGCTTCACAGAAGGTCACAAAAGGTGATCACATGACCTCAGGACTCTACAACTGCCATAAATATAAGTTGGTTATGCCAAGCACCTGAATTTTGATTACATGAACATGGGTCTGCTGCAATGGTTGTAAGCGTGAAAAATGGTCATGTCACTTTTTCCAGTGCCATAATAACTTTGAATAAAAACTAAATGAATGATAGTAAGTTGAAGTCTACCTGTAAGAGCACATTTCTCTTTTAATCAAGTCAAGTTTCTGAAATCATGTGGTGAGAACTGATGATAAATCCCAATTTTAAGTTAAAAGTAATGATCATTTCCATTGTTGAAAGAACATCATTATTCTTACATTATCAGAGGCATTGCAGGTACAATCAAGAGAGAAAAGCTAAGATGTCACTTGTTAACAACAAATGATCCTAATAAATGGTACATCACAAATAATAATTCCTTGTCATTTTCTCTATCAAGAGGTAATATATGTGAATGAATCAGCACTACTTTATTCATCCTGGAAGAATTTACAGACTTATTTCTGTTTCAACACAGATATTGTTATCTTCAAGCATTTGCTTGGTCTGATCTCTCACACCTTTCTCTCTCTGGTTTCCTCAGATTGAAGAAAAGCTATAGTCACATCCAATAATTGTATGTTTCCATATTCAAAGAACCAATCATAGCCTGAGCAAACTTTCTATACTGTCCAGTTAACTCGTTTGAAGTTCGGTACTTTCTGATTCTTCTCTGCTTCTAGTGAAGTGAAAAAAGGAAAAAAAACAGCATTGGATGAAAGGAGGGACTGAGATTTTGGTGAAATCTTGGTAAAGATGGTTAATTCCTTGCTTCTGAAGCACTAGAGAAGTCATCTTCAATTATCTATGTTTGCCTGTATATATGCAGAGATATACTGTATTTATTTGCAAATATATTTGTATATCTGTGTTTATGGCATCTCATGATTTGACACTCTATGTAGCTTTTCATGGTGATTCCTCCTTAATTCTGTCTCAATAAGTGTTGTGGTTAGTTGGCAGCAGGTGCGGATGGCTGAGGAGAGCGAGGACTCAAGATGAGGGGCCAGGACCATTTGGGAGTAGACTGCTACCTTCAGAGATTGTGGGCAGCAGTGATGAGGAGGTTCCTGAGGAGCCTGTGCCAAGTGCACATGCACACAGGGCTGCTCGCAGGAAAGAGCAGCTACAGCAGCATGGGTGACTCAGGAGTAAGGCTGCAAGGTAATGGCCCCAGCTTCAAGAAGATAAAAGCCAGCTGTGAATCGGATGTTCTTTGCAGAGAGCAAAGACATTTTGAAACCCAAGCCTCATGGACATTGCAGTATCTTAGTCGATATTTGGAGACTCTTATGTTATAAAATATTTTTAGATAACCTTCTCTGTTATTCTTGGCAGCCTCACACAGTTTTGATGAGGCTTGTGCTTATCAAAGTTAATTAGTTTGCAGCAGACTTTTAACTGGGAATTTGTAAAAATCATTAGAGGGTTTCTGTTCCCTTTGGTTCATGTTTGTTTTATTGGAAAAGGGTTTGGGTCAGAACAATACGAATGATTTACTTGGAAACAGGCATAGCTCTACATATTTTTTTGCTGTGGCAACTTTTGTAAACCTGGAGAAATAATGAAGTAGATTTTTCTATTTCAAAATCTGGGGAAAGAAAAAAAAGTTATTGATGTGGAATATACTATTTAAAAGTTCCAAATTTGATTGATTGATTTCAACAATGACTTTCCATAATATTATTTTTTTTTAAAGACAAACAAAAAACAAAAAAACCCCCACAAAAATCCAATCCTGGCCCATAATTGTTTCACTAATATGTAATTATGTGGATTTCCAATTATATGATATAGTACCACTTTTCACATTACAGCTTTTATACCTTTGTTATAACACTCATATTCAATGAGCTATGAAGAATACATTATTGTCATCTGTAAGATATGGCTCACCAAGCATAAGGTTAAAGGAATTACTAATTACCTTGAGACTAAAAAGTTTTACCAACTAACTTCTCTGGATCATGATCCCCATGAATATGGGGACATGTAAAGATATTTTTTTTCTTTTAATGACCTTGTAATCTCTTTTATTGGGGTGGAGTCTGGGCAACTGAACGGAGCTGAGCATTTACTGGCCAGATACCCTTCCTAACGCCTACACAGAACTCACAACAGATATCGTCTCTTTGCGCCCAAAGAGTGAAATATCTGCCACTATAGGATTAAACCCACGTCCTGTTGATTTTGAGACAAGATCTCCACCTCTATGCCAATAATAATTCTACTCTGTGATATCTACATGTGTAGAAATGTACATAACAGACAAAGTTTGACAAACACTCTCACACATACAAGCACACTTGATTCAACTAGGCCTACTGGCTGTTGAAACAATGCAGCTTTTTAAAGGAACACTATGCTTCATAAAGGCCTCAATCAAACTATCTTTTATGAAATGAAGCTCCCCTACAGTTGACTTCACTTGATGAAACTAATATCTGCATATGCACAGATGAAAGCTCCTGTTAGCAAAGTGGAACAGCCAGTTTGGGTGGATCAATCCCACCTCAGCTCTTATAAAGGGAGAGTACTGCCTTCATGAGATCTATAATCTGGCATCAAGATGAAGTATTATGTCTCTGCAAAACTCAGGACCTGATGGAGACAGATTGCAGGCAAGCCCCACATCTCCGTTGATTGCTGCTTTGAAGTATTATAAATCTGCATGGGAGCATAGATAACAGAGTGAAAAGGGAAAGATTGCCTACAGTGCACAGCCTGAACATTGTATCAAATTGTGAATATTTATCATTATATACACACACACTCACTTGTTTGCCATCACAATCATGCTAAGCAATTTGCATATTGGAGTTAGAAAGAACAAAATGAGAATAATAAAAGAGAATGGGAAGTACATTCCAATAAAAACACAGGAGATGTTGTTGATGATGAGAGCAATAACACTTAGACTTCACAGTGCTTTACAGCCTCTCTAGGTGGTTTACAGAGTCAGCATATTATCCCCAGCAATCTGGGTCCTCATTTTACCAACCTTGGAAGGATGGAAGGCTGCGTCAACCTTGAGCCAATCAGGATCAAACTCTTGGCTGTGGGCAGTTAGTCTGCAATACTGCACTCTAACTATTGTGCCACTATGATGATGATGATGATGATGATGATGATGATGATGATGATGATGATGATAATGACGATTATGACAATGATTAAAACCACTATAACAAATCAGGATTCAGGAGTTATAGCATATTATCAGAACAATGCTGGGAAAAAAAAATAAAAGAAATGAGATTTAAGCAATCCTTCCATTTCTGCAGAAAAAAAAAGACTCCACTCTTATGGTATTCACAGATTTTTAAGACATAGCTCACTCTGCTGCCAACCAGCAGCTCTTACGGAGTGATTCATTCCTTGATGGGGAGGCAAGGAAAGGGCCAAACAAAGGACCACTCGAAGCTGCCTTTGATCATGCCAAGCAATGATGTCAGAATGTTGCCCCAGTGGCTGGAGGTGTAGGAAGTTTGACTTAATTTTAGTCTTAGTAACACTGATTAGCTATGGCTGCTTGGTCTCTCTGCTTTTACGGATTTTCTACCATTGGTCAAAATGAGGATGGGGATGCACATCCCCTTTTGAGGCTGGCTTACAATCTGAGGATCTTCCTGGACTCCCAGATCCTGCTTGAAAAAGAGATAATTGCTATGACTAGGCAGGTTAACTACAGGTGAAACTCGAAAAATTAGAATATCATGCAAAAGTTCATTTATTTCAGTAATGCAACTTAATATATGAGATAGACTCATTACATGTAAAGCAAGATAGTTCAAGCCGTGATTTGTCATAATTGAGATGATGATGGCTAACAGCTCATGAAAACCCCAAATCCACAATCTCAGAAATTAGACTATTACATGCAATCAATAAAACAAGGATTGTACATAGAACAATATCAGAGCTCTGAAAAGTATAAGAATGCATATGTACTCAGTACTTGGTTTGAGCCCCTTTTGCAGTAATTATTGCCTCAATGCAGCATGGCATGGAAGCTATCAGCCTGTGGCACTGCTGAGGTGTTATGGAAGACCAGGATGCTTCAATAACGGTCTTCAGGTCTTCTGCATTGTTCGGTCTCATGTCTCTCATCTTTCTCTTGACAATGTCCCCTAGATTCTCTATGGGGTTCAGGTCAGGCGAGTTTGCCAGCCAATCAAGCACAGTAATCCCATGGTCATTGAGGCAGATTTTGGTGCTTTTGGCAGTGTGGGCAGAGGTGCCAAGTCCTGCTGGAAAATGAAGTCAGCATCCCCATAAAGCTTGTCTTCAGAAGGAACCATGAAGTGCTCCACAATCTCCTGTAGATGGCTGCATTGACCCTGGACTTAATGAAGCACAGTGGACCAACACCAGCAGATGACATGGTTCCCCAAATCAACACAGACTGTGGAAACTTCACACTGGACTTCAAGCATCTTGCAATGTGTGCCTCTCCATTCTTTCTCCAGACTCTGGATCCTTGGTTTCCAAATGAGATGCAAAAGTTGCTCTCATCAGAAAAGAGGACTTTGGACCACTGAGCAACAGACCAGTTCTGTTTTTCTTTAGCCCAGGTTAGATGCTTCTGACGTTGTTTGTTGTTTAGGAGCAGCTTGATAAGAAGAATACAACATTTGAAGTCCATGTCCAGGATCCGTCTGTGTGTGGTAGCTCTCTCTTTTTTTTTTTTATAATAAACTTTATCAATATTTTTAACACACACAAACAAAACATAGGACGTAGTAACATAAAATATCTTTTCTCGAAGAAACAAATAAACCATCTTATTTAAAAAGAAGATAATTCCAAATTATCACACTTCTATATATATTTATCTTATCTAATCAACTTCATATCTTTTCAAAACTTTTCTTCATTACTCCCTTTCATTCTATTTAATCATATTTCTTCTGCCTTGAAAATATATACTCATTGGATATATTTTCATTAGTATTCTTCCACATCCTTTCAGACTTAAACAAACATTACACAAAACATAAATATATAAAACTTCTTTTTGGAAGGTGGCTTACCCCGAGTTAACTCTTTTTATACAGACATCAATCAAAATTTATACTCACTTAATATACTATCTCATATCTTATTTAGCATTCTCTATTTTCCATATATTTTCTCTCTCCTACTCATTCTTTTAATTCTATTTTATTTATTCCATCTCAATTAAATAATTATATTTTCATCTGTGGTCTGTTTTCTTTCAATCACCTACTTATCCTTTCTATCTAATACAATATTTCTCCTGTAAACCCAGATTGAAGTATGACAACTTTTTATCTTCCCCCTAAATAACACTTAAAATAATACATATTTTCCGTGCTGATTCTGCTCCGTACATTCAAAGTATTACATTTCAAAATAGTAAAACAAACAAATAATATTAAGTTTGATAAGTAATAATAAAAATAAAAACAAGTAAAAAAGAAATATTAAATTTATAATATAGTAAAAACAATGTTTCATGAGAAATTAAATTCTATCATTAATTCTTAAACAATAAAAATACTATTTCATAAGAAATTAAACTCTATAATTAAATCATGGCTTCGCTTTAATACATTTTTAAATCATATAATATTCTAATTTTCTAACTCAACTTCAGATACTAATGTCTACAATGCATTTTTATGTACTTTTGCAGAATCATTTTTAAAAAAAAAATATCTCACCCCTTATCTCTGAAAAAAAACAACGTTTTTTTGCATCTTGTTTAAAGCCTTTATGACTTCTCTTTCCTTTCCCCCTTTCTTTCTTCTCCATTCTAACTTTTTGACCCCCCCCATCTCTCCAATTTCACTCTCTTAATCTTCCCTCTCTGTTGTATTTCTCTTTTCTGTTGCTTTCTGACATCATATCGCTTTTTCATCTCCTTTTTCTTTTTCATGGTTGCTTTTTTAAGTTCTAAGTTCATCTTTTCCTTGCCCCCCTTCCACTTTTCTTCTTCCACTAAGTGTGTTTGTCCATTAAAGATGGCTTCTTCTCCTTCATCCCAGCCTTCCTGTAGTATTTCTTGATAGGTAGAAATCGCCATTTCCAAAAAGCGAAAGATAGATCCAAACGAGCCCTTATCTTCTTTTTTCAGTTTTTGAAATTCCATTTGTAGACCTTCAAAAGATAATGCCATTTTTTCTTTCTTTCTTTTTTAACGCAACCCTAATGTCTTTAGTCCTTTTTAAAAAAAAAAACAAAATTTCACAGAGATCTCAAAGTCACAAAGCAAACCAAATCAAAACAAACAGTTTCATTTAGCACTTTCTTCTTTCTATATTTTCACCTCCTGGGGTAGAATTCAAATACACACTTCCAAGATGATCTTTGTTAAGTTCTGCGCATGGGCGCAAGGAAAAGAGACGAGGCAGTGAACAGTGAACTTCAACTCTTTATTTATCATTCTGAACAGAGCAAAAACCTAGGGCAGCAGCAGCCCTTTTATAGGGCAGGCTGCTGATCTAGTAACCAATGAGAAACATGGAGTGTTAAACCCTTTAACCAATGAGCGTGGATCGTTAACAGCCAATCAGATTCTCCTGAATGGACCAATCCGATATCGCTATTATCGGCCAATCAGAAGCGCAGGATTAGAATCCTGCTATTTCTAAAGGTTTGATAAAACTTTATTTAAGCGTTTTATTAGTTCATAACACCCTTTCCCCCCGGGTTCCGTTTAAGGGGTGTGGTGACGTAATCCCTGAGGTATGAAGGTTGTTTTGACTGTCTATTAGATTTGCGCTGTCCCACCGGTTCCTGCCTGTAATCCGGTTTTGGTGGGACGTTTATGGGCATATCAGGTACCGGTGGTTCCACATCCTCACTGGATGACTCGGTGCTGCTAATGTTCTCATTGTTGTCCTCCGATCTTTGAGGGCTTGCTTCTGTTGAGGTATTCCTCTATGGCGAGGACACTCCCCTCCCTGATTCTTCTTCATTTGTCACGCCCAATTGATGACTTCCTTCACTCCTACTTTCCACCATCTCGAATTCGGTTTCTTTGACATCCCCTCCCCCCTCAGTTTGGGAATCACCGGAGTCACGGAAACTGGGTTTTCCCTTCCACATAACTTTCTGTTAATGTGCTTTGATACAGCACTTTGGGAACATACAACTTCTTTGCAGTTCCCTTTTGAGGCTTTCCCTCCTTATGGAGGGTGTCGTTGATGGTTTTCTGCACAACTGTCAGGTGAGCAGTCTTTCCCATGATTGTGATTTCTACTGAACCAGACTGAGAAACCATTTAAAGGCTCAGGAACCCTTTGCAGGTGTTATGGCTTAATTAGCTGATTAGAGTGGGACACTTTGAGCCTATAATATCGAACCCTTTCACAATATTCTAATTTCCTGAGATTGTGGATTTGGGGTTTTCATGAACTGTAAGACATAATCATCTCAATTATGACACATCACGGCTTGAACTATATTGCTTTGCATGTAATGAGTCTATCTCATATATTAGGTTCACCATTTAAGTTGCATTACTGAAATAAATGAACTTTTGCACGGTATTCTAATTTTTCGAGTTTCATCTGTATCTTGTATACCAGTCATACCTGTCCTTCAACCAAGAGGGCCTTCTTACAGTCACAGATGCTTGGTCACTTCATATGTTGACTACTGCAATATGCTCTACAATATATAAATATAAAAAGGCTTCCCTTGAAGACCCTTTAGAAGGTGCAATAGATCCAGAATACAGTGACAATTTCTCCCCATCCTGTACAGTTAGGCACAGTCAATATATTTTAGGTCCCCTACTGTATCTAGGTCAATATATTTTAGGTCCCCTACTGTATCTGTATCCAGGAAGCATGTTTTCTCTGTTGCAGTACCTGGCCCTGAGAGCAGCATCTCTTCCTGAAGATTTAAACTGTCTTTTACAAAAACATTGAAAACCTGGATCTTTCCCCAAGCCTTTGACTAGGTTGGCTAAAAGACCCCTTTAGGTATTGCATGGGAAGGAGAATTTTATTCTTCCATCTTGTTCTTTCTTTTTATTGGGTAAGCAGCCCTGCCTGCCTGTCTATTTGCCTGCCTGCCTACCTACCTGCCTACCTATTTATTGATCCATCTATTGATCAATCGATCTATTGATCTATCATCATCATCGATCTATCATCATCATCGATCTATCATCATCATTGATTTATCAATTATCTATCTATCTATCTATCTATCTATCTATCTATCTATCTATCTATCTATCATCTATCTATCATCTATTTTTTACTTTCCATCCATTATCTTCTATAAAATCTCTAGTACAAGCTGCCCAAATCAAATGGGTGATTCTGTGTAACACATAGAATTAAAAATATTTTTTTTAAAAAAACATCCTTACAACATTAAACATATACAATATATAAATATAAAATGGCAATCACACAATATAAGAGAACAACCAAAGGGGAACTCTTCACTCAACTGGTCTCTAAGACTTGAGATAAAAGATAAGTCCTAAGACATTTGCAAAGATGAGCAAACTTGGGGCCTATTGTATACATATGCAAAGATACATACATATACATATATACCGACAGAATGCCCGGGATCTCTATCTTCCCCTATATTCTTCTTAAGCAATTTTAGACAGATTGCAGCAGTTTCAGAATGCCGCATTTTTTATGTGGACTAAACATTGTTCTAAAAATGATTTACTGACTTTTTCAGAATAACATAAATACACAGAAAAAAACTAAGCCTGCCCTGTGAATTTTAAGAAGTTGCATTCCCCCCCCCCCCATGCCCAGTCCCTAGTAACTTTGAAAGGATATTATATAGAAAAACAAGATACATGGGACATTTTTCCCTATACAATTATATAACAGAATGCCATGAGATAATGTCCCTTCTCAGGCATTTATTTATTTATTTGTTTGTTTGTTTATTTATTTATAGAAAGACTTTTATTTTATTTTATTTTATTTATTTATTTATTTATTTATTTGTCAAACATGTACAAGATAACAAGTATAGGTATGAACATAAACATGAACAAAGAAGGAAATACAGATAAATGGGGACAGTAAGGCAGGAACAGTAGGCATGCTGGTGTGCTTATGCATGCCCCCTTTAAGGACCTTTTAAGAATGGGGTGAGGTCCACAATAGACAGTTTGAGGTTGAAGCTGTGAGGGGTTGAGGCTCTGACAATGGAGTCAGGTAGGGTGTTCCAGGCGTTGAGCACTCTGTTGCTGAAGTCGTATTTTCTGCAATTGAGTTTGGAGCGGTTTACCTTAAGTTTGTATCAGTTGTTTAACCATGTATTTATTGTGATTGAAGCTGAAGAAATCGTTGATGGGCAAGATGTTATAGCAGACAATTTTGTGAACAATGCTTAGATCAGATCACAGGTGGTGCAGTTCAAGATTGTCTAAGCCCAGAATTTCAAGCCTGGAGGCATAGGGAATACTATTGTGAGTAGAGGAGTAGAATACTCTTCTCGAGAAATACCTTTGAACCTGCTCAATCATGTTAATGTCCAATATACAGTGTGGGTTCCAGGAGGATGAGCTGTATTTGAGAATTGGTTTGGCAAAGGTTTTATATGCCTTGGTTAGCAATTCAATGTTACCGGAGAAGAAACTTCACAAAATAAGCTTAACAACTCTTAAAGCCGATTTGGCAATGCTGTTACAGTGAGTTCTGGGGCTTAGATTGTTTGAGATGAGTACTCCTAGGTCCTTGAGAGAGTGAGGGTTGTCTACGAGATCATTTCCACCCAACTTGTATTTGGTGTTCTGATTTTTATTGCCAAAATGTAGGACAGAGCATTTATTAGTTGAAATTTGGAGTTGCCAGTTACGTGACCATTCTGACACATAGTCAAGGTCACTTTGTAGTGCAGCAGCATTGTCAGTAGTGTAAAATAATTTTATGCTATTGACGAAGAGGATGCAGCTGCTTTTAATATGATCACATGGGTCATTTGATCCTGCATGGCAGACATTATGTTTTTGAGCTGGTGATAGCCAAATTGAATCATTTTGGAACAATTCTAGGACTTCCTGAAGTAAAGCAAGTAAAGTTTCTAAACTGAATAGTTGTGTCAATGACAAGATTTTGCTGTTTGTGCTCTAGCAGTTTGGAGCATAGGGGAAAAAAAGACATTCATTGGTTTTATGACCTATTTTTCCTTTAATTATTGACTCCCTGTCTTCTGATCATAGGGCTTTTTAATTTCACAGCTTTGGGAAATGGGTGGTGAGATTTATATTGCGCTTTTCTTCTGCACTTTTATTTGTGGGTTCAACCTGTGGAGGTTGCCTTCTGAAGGACAGTTCCATCGCAAAGCAATGGAAATCACAAAACGTGGCATTTTGTCGTGCATCAGAAGGAATCTGGAAGCCTCTTATTTATTTATTTTTCTGAGTGGATCAGGGCTGTCTTCCAAAGTGCCAGTCAGGAGCAAAACCAAATTGCAAACTAGCCCAGAATTTGTGAAAGGTGTAAGATCAGGTTTAGGAAGAATATTTTGAAAGGCATTCAATTTCCTAATCATAGAGAACAAAAGCTCTTCCTAAGCCTGCCCTTGTAGAAATTCAGTTTCAGTGAAATGGGCTATATTTTCGGTGTATTTATATCTTTAAAAAAAAAAATGGAGTAATCCAGGGCTTTCATTTTACATTTTCTTGATCAGTTTACAATAGGGTCATCATTTACATAGGACTTTATTTAGATATGCCAATTTGGAATCCTTGGTTCCATTTTTTTTTTTAAAGAACAGTGGACCATTGACTAAACTTTAGCACTGACCTTCTGGAGAACTGATGGCATTGTCATCATCAGCTATTCAGTCATGTCTGGCCCTCAGCCACACTATGGATCAGCACTCTCCATGCCCATCTGTCTTGCACTGCCTCTTTCAGATCTGCCATGGTGATCCTGTTCCATACTAGCAGGCTTGAAGACCTGCATTCCTATTGGTCCGGAAAAGCCGGGCCGTGATGGACGTTGTGAAACACTCCTGATTGGCTCGTATAGGGTGTGCCGCGATTGGGTAAAACCAAGCACGGCAAACTCAAACACTTGTCATTGGCTGCCTGGCCGCAGCCAGCTCTATAAAAAGAGCTGCCGCGGCTAGGGTTTTTTGGTCTCAGAATCTAGTTGTTCAATAAAGAGTTGTTGTTCACTTCCCAAGCCTCATCTTTTCATGGGACCCACCAACCATACTTAACACTGGCGATGAGGGTGGGATTCTGAGACAACAAGGCTGACCAGCACGTGGCAACAGCGCAGAGACGACCTGCGAAATGGCTAGCAGCACCACGCCACCCACACCATTCAACCCAGCCAGCGAGGACTGGGAGTCCTACATTGATCGCTTCCAAATGTTTTTGGAATCCAACAATTTAAAATATGCTACCGGCAGCAAGAAGCGAGTGGTCTTTTTAACGCACTGCAGGCCCGCTGTTTTTAAAATGGCCAAGGCACTCACGAAGCCCACAGATGTCAAGACGATGGATTGGAACAACCTAGTTCCCATCCTCCGAAACTACTACACTCTGGCTGTACCAACGCTCATCCGAAAGCATGATTTCTATCAGTGAGATCAGTGTGAAGGTGAGAGTATTGGTGAGTTCGTAGCCGACCTGACGGACCTTGGGGGCTTGTGCAGATTTGCTAACTTGGACGAGGCCATGCGTGACCGGGTCGTCCTTGGCCTAAAAGACCCAGCACTCCAAAGCAGGTTGATGGCCAAGGGAGACATCTCCCTCACTGACTTCATAACCGAAGCCACTGCAGCCGAAGCTACCTGTAAATCAGTGACGCGAATGCAGTGTTCAAATGGAACTGAGCGTCAATCAACCAGCTAGGTGACTGCCACACCAGAAAAACTCACAGCCTCCACCCACCATGGCGACATCGAATCCCCTTCTGACAGTGAAGAAGAAGAAATTCACAGACTCCAATCAGAATGCGATCGGTGAAACCGACAAGGTCGTAAGTCGGGATACCAATGTGCCGGCTGCGGAGGAAACCACCCGCATTCCGAATGCAAATTCCTGGATGCTGTTTGCCGTTTCTGCAAAAAGCGAGGACATATCACTAAAGTATGCCAAAATAAAAGTAATTTCAGCCCTCGGCATTGAGGAAACAGCCCGAGAAGACAAGATGGCACCCCCACCAAAAACTGGGATCGCCAGACTGACAGCCGATGGAGCCGGGACAACCGAACCAAGAAGTTCAACGATGTGCCACGCAGAGAAGAAACGCACCAAACAGTTATCATCAGCCACGCCTCATCAATAGACGCACGGAAGATTCACATTGAGGTTGATATTGAAAACCAACCATGCACCATGGAAGTAGACTCTGGCTCCTATCTCTCTATGGTCTCCTGGCAGACCATAAAGCGTTTAATACCTAGCATATGCCACCAAGAACTAAGCAACCAGAAATTGATTTTGAGAGACTATCAAGGGAACCGTATTCCAGTAGCTGGCACAGGACACTTCAAGATCTCTTTCAAAAACCATACCAACATCCTACCACTCATAATCATTGATAAGGACCACCCCAGCCTACTCGGGTTGCAATGGTTCACACCGCTGGGAATCGAGATGGCAGGCATCAACCACATAGATGATGAAGACTGGGAAGCGATGCTCGTACGGGACTTCCAAGAGGTCTTCGATGACACCTTAGGCAAGTACAAGGGGTCCCCAATCTCCTTTAATCTTAGCCCTGACATCGCTCCCATCCACCTCAAACTGCGCCAAGTGCCATTTGCACTCAAGCCTAAAATAGATGAGCAATTAAATAAGCTCATAGCGCAAGGCATATTAGAACCTATCAACCATGCCCGCTGGGAAACACCAATTGTCACCCCCATCAAACCAGATGGCTCCCTGAGAATTTGTGGAGACTACAAGGCCACCCTCAACCACGCTATGCAGCAGAGTGCCTACCCCATGCTAGTAGTCCAGCATCTCCTTCACTCACTAGGGGGTGGCAGAATTTTTGCGAAGCTCAACCTGGCACAAGCCTATCAACAACTGCTAGTCAATGCTGAAACCGCCGAGGCTCAAACAATTGTGACACATTGAGGGGCATTTAAATGCAACCGACTCCAATTTGGAGTCAGTGTCACGCCCGGGGTTTTCCAAAGCCTAATGGAAAGACTGCTGAAAGGAATTAAAGGGCTCGTACCCTATTTCAACGACGTCTTAGTAGCAGCCCCCAATAAAAAAAAAAACAATTGGAGAACCAACTGAGAGCAGTCCTACAAAAATTTAAAGACTCCGGCCTCAAAGTAAAAAAGTAGACGTGCCAATTATGTACTCAAAGGGTTGAATTCCTTGGATGCCTCCTTGAAAAACAGGAAATTCACCCTACCAACAAAAAATTAAAAGCCATCAAAGAAGCCCCCAGGCCGAGAAATAAAATGGACCTCCAAGCATTCCTTGGACTCATTAATTTCTATAATATTTTCCTACCCCATAAAGTGACTGTTGCGGAACCCTTGCACAGACTCCTGGATAAAAAGGCATCCTGGATATGGGAACGGAGAGAGGAACACGCTTTTCAACAAATAAAAAACCTTTTGACTTCAGACACAGTCCTCATTCAATATAACTAAACCCTACCGCTGACTGTTACATGCGATGCATCACCTTTTGGTGTTGGGGCAATCCTAAGCCACATCTTGCCTAATGGAACAGAAGCCCCTGTTGCATTTTTCTCCAGAACCCTGTCCAAGCCAGAGAGGAACTACAGCCAGCTGGACAAAGAAGCCTTCGCCATCGTCTCCGCAGTAAAAAGATTCCAAGAATATATTTATGGTAGGATATTTTCAATTATTACGGACCACAAACCCCTACTTGGCATTTTGGCTGGTAACAAACCCACTCCAAACATCCTGTCACCTAGAATGACAAGATGGTCTGAATTTCTTGCCACTTATAATTACCAATTAATACATCGACCTGGCAAAACTATCTCGCATGCCAATGCTTTAAGCCGATCCCCCCTACCAGACGTGCAAGATGACCCAGTATCCACATTATCAATTTTACAAATAGAAACAGTATCCACGCCACCATTGACTGCACAAGACATTGCTCGCGAAACGAGATGGACAAACGCTTGGCGCAAGTTCTCAGCTGGGTGGAGAGGGGTTGGCCAGAAAGCGGAAAAAATGAACTCTTTAAACCATTTAAAAACCGACAAACTGAACTTTTTTCCCAAAGAGGGTGTATCCTTTGGGGAAACCAGGTGGTAATACCAGAAACATTACAGAAAACAGTTTTAAATATGATGCACGACGGGCACCCAGGCATTGTATGCATGAAAGCCCTGGCCAGGAGCTATGCTTGGTGGCTGGGCATGGACAAACAAATTGAAACCTGGGTCGCCGCTTGCAACAGATGCCAAGAGACTCGCTCAGCTCCCCCAAAAGCTCCACTGTTAGAATGGGAGACCCCCAAAGGCCCTTGGTCGTGCATCCATATTGACTTTTCAGGGCCAACCAAAGGGCATACCTTTTTGATCACTGTTGATGCTTTTGCTCGAAGTGAGCAAAATGAAAACACCACGGAAGCTGTCATCAAGAAATTAAACAAACTTTTTGCTACCCATGGTCTGCCAGATATGATAGTATCTGACAAAGGGCCAAAGTTTACCGCAGTGGCCTTCGAGCAATACTTGGCAGACCGTGGCATTCGACATGTGTTAATTTTGCCCGCTCACCCGGCAGCGAATGGGAGAGCTGAACACATGGTTCAATTTACAAAAAAAGCTCTTCAAAGAATTGAACATGGCAACATCCATGAGAAAATCACCAAAATGCTTCTAATCCAACACATCACGCCTAACTCCACTACCAACAAAAGCCCAGTGGAATTGCTCATGGGCAGAAGACTCCAGTCACCCTGAGATCGTCTGCACCCTGGTTACACCCCAGAGAAACCCCCTGGATCCAGCAGCAAATACCGCGCCTTCAATGTAGGAGACACTATTTTTGCCAAAAACTTTACTGGAGACCCACTATGGCTTCTTGCAAAAATCACCCAAATCATGGGCCCCCGTTCCTACCGGCTCGAGACCACCGATGGCAGGTGTTGGAAACAGCATATTGACCAGCTAAGGTCCAGGCTGGTCACCCTTCCCCTCACAGACTCTAACCAAGAAATCAGAGGGGGGAGGAAACCTCAAACTTAGAAAAAGAGCCGGTACCTGCACAAGCAGAACACCCCACACACACATGAAATAAAAATCAAACATTAAATCAACAATACTTACCAGCTAGCAGGGAACCGTGGCAGACGGGTCCTTCACCTGGAAGCAGCAGCCGGACAAGCTCTACCAGTCCAGAGAATCCAGGCTGGAGCAACAGAGCAAACGACTCGACCGACCTGGATTCACCAGGTGGGAGTCGCAGCTATAGGCCCAGCTCACCCTTCCAGGAGGTTCCATCGAGGAGCTTGAGAGCGACGCGGAGGCAATCTGAATCTGATGACGACCAGAGACATTATGAACCGCGCAAGTCAAGTAGGCAGGTCCGAAGACCCGCCTACTTACAAGACTATGTTACCCTGCCCCTTGGACGAAACCAAGAGGGGAGGGGTGTTCCATACTAGCAGGCTTGAAGACCTGCATTCCTATTGGTCCGGAAAAGCTGGGCCATGATTGGATATTGTGAAACACTCCTGATTGGCTCATATAGAGTTTGCCGCGATTGGGTAAAACCAAGCACGGCAAACTCAAACACTTGTCATTGGCTGCCTGGCCGCAGCCAGCTCTATAAAAAGAGCTGCCGTGGCTAGGATTTTTTGGTCTCAGAATCTAGTTGCTTAATAAAGAGCTGTTGTTCACTACCCAAGCCTCATCATTTCATGGGACCCACTGACCATACTTAACAGATCCCATCATCCTTTATAGTGCCCAGCCAGCAAGTACAAGGGCAGCCTCTTCTCCTCTATCTGCTGATCACTCCCAGTATGATAGAGAACTTATGAAGAGTAGATAAACTCAGAACCTGTGAGTTCTGTTATGTTAAAAAGAGTTGTGGTGGCATAGTGGTTAGAATGCAATGTTGCAGGCTAACTCACTGCTCACTGTTCACTGCTAGGAGTTTGATTCTCACCAGCTCAAGGTTGACTCAGCCTTCCATCATTCCAAGGTCAGTAAAATTAGGACCCTGATTGTTAGGGGAAATATGCTGACTCTGTAAAACCACTTAGAGAGGCCTGTAAAGCACTATAAAATGGTATATAAGTCTAAGTGGTATTATGATTATGTTGCTCCCAGGAATCTGAAGAAATCCGTGCACATAGATCATGGAATATTTTTTTCTGAATAAAGGTTTGCACTTACTGTGATGGGCACCATACACCAAAAAGGAATGGATGAGGGCTACTCTTGTTTTTATTTTATCTATATGTCATAAAAACTAAAAGTTGTAAACAAATTTAATAATAATGTGGAATGAATGATATGATATTAAAACCTGCAACATTTGTTAGGTCACAGCAACGCATATAAAAAGTTGTTTGGACCTCGAGGCCTGAAGTTGTGCAGCTTTATCTTGCGTAGATGGTACAAGATCTTGCCAACTCACATGACCGGCAACAACATGTCCATTTTTGCCCATGCTGAGAAAAAGACTGGGGAAAAAAAAGATTATGCTGACAAATTGCAGAAAGACTCTGCATAAGCATTTGCTCAGTGTCACTGAACAGCCTCTTTAGCTGCCTGGCTTTCAAGATTGGCTCTGTGCTGTGTGCTGAGTCAGGAACCACACATTTCCCTGGAGCCTGAAAAAATCAGTCTTCGGCATGTAAAACAAGAAAGAAGGGAGAAAAAGAAAGGAAAGAATTATTTGTACCCTTGTTTAATTTACTTAACTTTATTTTACAGGGGCCTGTGTGTGTGTGTGTATGTGTGTGTGTGTGTATGTATGTGTCTTTTCAGTCAGAGCCAAAAAAATTTATTAGAGCTACTGAAAATGTAACTAAACATCACCTGGGATTAGTACAGTTTTCAGTCATAGAGACTTTTTTAAAATGAGCAATTGTCATATACTTCCAGCTAGACAGCTCCTAGGTCTATTCATCAAAAAGCATTGTGAAGCTAGTCTCTTTCCTTCTTTTTTTTTTTTTTGAAGCAAATTTTTATTAATTTTAAAGATAAAACAACACATCATTAACCATTAAATACATAAATACATAAAACCTCTTAACATTATAAATCCTTACAAGTCGAATAAAATATTATTTTTATACAACATAATTCCAATTTATCCCATCTTCATATGGACACACAAATATCTTTCAGCAAATTTCTCATTATTTCTCTTTACTCCTATTCAATTTCATTTCTCTTCCATATTTATCCATTTTATAGTCATCATATTCATTTCTTTCTGGCTTGTTTAAATTATTCTCATCTAACAGTCCTCCAAGGTTTTATTGATTCTTTTTTCCTTTTTTTTATAAAAAACAAATTTTGTTAGTTTTACCAAAAACACAATACACAAACATACAAAACACAAAACATAAACAAAACTAAAAGATCTTTTCTGAAGGTTGTCTGTTCCCGGGTTAAAACTCTTCACACAGACACAAATTCAAACATCATATTCATCCCATATATCCTTCCATATCTTATTATCATTTTCTTTTATATATATATATATATATAAACCATTTTTATCAGTTTTATAAAAACAATGCACAAAGAGTCAAGGCATAACAGCTTATAAATTCTTTTCTAGGAAAAAATAATAATAAAAGACCAATAAGGCATAACATTTCCAAATTATAATATCAATACTTCATATAGTATTAACTTCATATCTTATCCCTACTTCTCCTTTCCATCCAAATTATTTCTTATTAATTAAAATTTTATTGCCTTTTATCAATATACAAAATCCAAAAAAAAGCATATATATCCTTCCATATCTTATTACCATTTTCAACAACATTCTTTGTCTGTTCTATTTCCAATTATCCATTCATCTTTCTTTTTTCTTTTACTATACTTCTCCTGTACACCAATTGGAGTAACATCTATAACTCATTACCCTAACTTAAAAATACTACGTATAGCAATTTTTCTTGGGATTCTGTTTAAAAGATTCTAAGATTACATAATAAATTTTATATTCTAAATACACATATCACAAACCTATGTACCCTCCAGAATCCCTCTTTTAATCTAAATTAAATTCACCCATTGTCTCTAAATAAACTTTTTTTCTTTAGGTCTTGCTTCCCCCCGTTAAGGCTTCTCCTCCCCCCCTTTCTCTCTTGCTTATTCTTCTCCTTGCCCTTTTTACCCCTTTGCTTTTTCTCTTCGCTTTTCTTGCTCCTTTTCCTTTGCTTTCTAACCTTGCCTCCACCTTTTCGCTCATTTTTCTCTCTTTTGGTTGTTTTTATAATTCTTAAAATCCCCTTTTTCTTATCCTTTTTCTCCTCCTCTCCGGAAGGGACCCATTGTTCATCAAAGATGGCTTCTTCTTCCTCTTCTTCCTTGTCCCAGTCCTTCTGCTGTGTAGTCAACTTTTCATAAGTACATAACGCCATTTCTAAGAATTGAAACAAAGTGCCCAAAGTATCTTCTTTTTTATATTTTTGATATTCAATCTCTAGTTCATCCACAAACGATGCCATTATGAAAAGGGAAACTTTTTCCAAAACAACCACAAGTATTTTTAATCAAAGACAATCAAAAGCAATTAAAAAAAAAAAGTTCCAAAAGTTAATACTTTTCTTCCTTCTTCTCTTTCTCTTTCTGGGGTTAATTTTTAATCAAAGAGGTCCAATTACCATATATCTTCCTTTGGGATTCTAGGCAATCTCCTCCTTTTTCAGCTTCTGCTCCAATTTTTTTTTTCTCCCTTCCCACTTGCAATGTCAATTTTAAATAATCAAAAATCCATCCCTCCAACAAGGGTTTTCCAATTTCTTAAATTTTTCAATGTCCAAAAATCCTTTTGTCTCTTAGCTTCAACTTTCAAAGCAATCCACTTTCAATGTCCAATATATCCAAATATTTCTGCTGTTTCCATGGGGTGGGAGAGTAAAGAAAAAAAAAAGTTCCCTTTAACAGCTTATCCGCCGCTTTTCGCTCTTCTTAGGGATACAATGTATCCTCCAGCAATTCAAACAGCTCAATTCCAGGCAATTTAAAAGATGTTACTTGACCCGGCTCAGACAGAACTTTCACTCTTCACACGTCCTCCAGCACAATCTTACCCGGTTGCTGGCTTCTTCGTGGCGGCCATTGCTGACCGCCGCTCCACCGCCTTGGGAAAAAGGGGTTTTTCCGGAGAAGGGGGGGTCTGCGACACCCCCACCTCCCTATCCGACTCCCCTCTCTCTTCAGCTGTCCCTACAGGGCAGCCATCTGGATCGGGGGTACCTCGACGGCTAGCACAGCAGGAATCACGAGCTGTCGCGAATTCCTGCTGCCCCGAAGCCACGCGAAACCGGAAACCTGCGTCTCTTTTTATTAGAGCTACTGAAAATGTAACTAAACATCACCTGGGATTAGTACAGTTTTCAGTCATAGAGACTTTTTTAAAATGAGCAATTGTCATATACTTCCAGCTAGACAGCTCCTAGGTCTATTCATCAAAAAGCATTGTGAAGCTAGTCTCTTTCCTTCTTAACATAGACTGTTTATGAAAGAGAGGCAGAAGGAGAGTGGGAAGGGGTTAGGAGAAGAAGGGGAAGGGAACTTGCAATTATGATCTCTTCTCCAAATAGCTAAGATCCAAACCACATCTATCTAATTCTTTTAAAATCTACTTCATGTTTTGTTACTAGTTGCTAAGAGAAAAAAAGGAAAGAATGAAATTTCTTTCTCCCTCCTTTCAGAAATAATGTTGAGTTGATGCCTTGTGGACAATGTATGAACAGAGCATATAAACTTTTTCCAGAAATTCACATGAGAAAAAGCATAGCTAAAAAAATATTTATTTTTTCTCAGGTATTCTCGCAACACTTAAATGCTGTATATGCATAAAAGAACTCCATGCTTTTCAAACCACTTTGTTGTTTGAAGTTTGTCAAGAACATGAAAGCCAAATAACTCTCCAGTTGTTGGAAGAGGCTTTCATTGACTCATCCACATAGCCTTCGAAGCAGAGTCTCCATCTTGCTATCACTCACCAGTCTGAAGGTGGATTGTAAACTCAGGTGGCACAGTGGTTAGAATGCAACATAGTAGGCTGATTCTGCCACTGTCAGCAGTTCAATCCTAACCAGCTCAAGGGTGACTCAGGCTTCCATCTTTCTGAGGTCGGGAAACCAGGAACCAGATTGTTGGGGACACTCTCTAAACCACTCATAGAGTGCTGCAGAGCACTATGCATCTCTATATATGTCTTGCTAAGTGGTCTTGCTATCAAGATGATTCAGAAGGAAACAAGTTAGAAAACAGTTTCACTATTCACCAGGTAAAATAAGAGCAAATTGAACCTCCTATGCCATTTGGAGAAGGAATATTTACAGGTATGGTGACCTCTTATGTTCCTGTTAGGCTATCCTAATCAAAACATTTATTTTGTTTCTATTGTTTCTGAGATGGATAAACAGATACATTTAGAGGAAGTAGTATTCAATTCTATTTTAAAAACAGGAAGTAAGAACATCATCAGGGCTATGAAGATGAACTTTGAGAAGGAAGGGGGAGAAAGTCATTTTGTTTCTTTGCTTAGGTAAGGATATATATTTTTTTGAAACAATGACCAAATGGGTCACAGGTTGTCTAGAGTATATCTGTAAATCTGTATATTACAAAAATGTATACATTTTATAAGAAAAGAAAAGTCACATAAAATAATGCTTGAAAATTTTATTACAAATGTTTTAAAACAAATCTTAGGATTAGATGAATACATATATCATTAAGTATCTCCATATTTGAAATATATAGATGTAGGCTAATCCATTTATTCCGAATGAGTACCAATTTAACATCTATGTCTAGAAGAATTTCTCATAAAGACTTTTCTGGCTGTTTAAAACTATCAGAGGAAAGATTTAAAACTGAATTATGCTATCATAAAACTGGAAGCCAACCAGCCCCTGCTCAGGGCTGGAATTCAAATTATTAGTCTTCTTATAATGGGCAGAAGGAACATCTGAGACATGACCCTCCCTAGTTCTTATGAAGATAAAAGTGCATTCAGACTAGCAAGATTCTGTTACTCTAATTTTATAATAAAGGTAGTGTTGTTATTCATAACTCTGGTTTTCTAGTCTGGTCTACCCTGAAGACATAACATCTTGCAAGCCTGTTTCCCCCTCTCTTCCTTTATCTTTATGAGAACTCAGGAGGGTCATGTCCAGTGGTGGGATTCAAATAATTTAACAACCGGTTCTCTGCCCGAATGATTGACTGGGTAGGCATGGCTGGGTGGGCATGGACAACTCGATGTGCTGCTTCTCCACTCCCAAAGACCAATGAAGGGAAATGTTCCCGCAGACACTCAGGGAAGACTCCCCTCCCCTCGCCCACACAGTTCCAGCCCAAAACCCTGCAAGCAACTGCAGCCAACATACTGACTCCTGAGCACAGCAGGCCCGCAGTAGGTCTCCCTCCCCCGCTGTTGGCTTTACCTTCTCAGGCCAAGCAAGGAGAGGCAGGGAGGGGCAAGAGCCAGGGTGGGGCCTGCCAGTGGTGGGATCAGCCAGTTCGCTAAACTGCAGAAAAAGTTAGCTACTGGTTCGGCTGAACCAGTGCAAATGGCCGAATCACACCACTGTTGATGTCTATAATGCCTTTTCAAATTCCATGTCTGCCCAGGATTCAGGTTTCTTTTTCTTTTACCTAAGCATTGTTTCAGTAGTGGCTCTTCATCCTAGTCCTTCTGCTCATTAGAATCCCAAACAGATGACAGTCTGTCCTCTGCTTGAACAAATCCTACATCTGACCACATCACCCAACCAAAATGCTTTTCCCGATAGAAATTTTATTTGGAACACAGAATAATAAAGTTGGAAGGAACCCTGGATGTCTTCTAATTCAACCTCCTGCTCAAGTTGGAGACCCTATACTATTTCAGAAAAATGGTTGTCCATTCTTTTTTTGAAACCTCCAGTGATAGAGCAAGTACACTGAAGGTAACCTATTTGATTGGTTGATTGAATTTTCTCCTTAGTTCTAGGTTGCTTCTCTCCTTGGTTAGTTTCCATCCATTGTTTATCATCTTGCCTTTTGGTGCTTTAGAAAATAATTTGACCACCTTATGTTTGTTAATTCCAAATTTAATTGGAATTTGCTTTCTTGCAATTAAAACCCATTATTTGTTGTCCTGAACTTTGGAATAAAAAAAGGGCTCTTGACATTTTTTTTAGTGTTTGAAGAAATCTTATTAGTCAGTGCACAGTGGCTCATCCGATTAGGATGCTAGGTTGACAATCAGCCCATGTTTGAGACCCAAGTGCTGCTGCATGATAGAGTGAGCTCCTGCCATTTGCTCCAGCTCTTACCGACACAGCAGTTCAAAAGCAAGCAATTGTGAGTAGATAGATGGGTACCACTTTGGTTGGCAACTTAATGGGGATGTGAAAGGAGCACTTGACTGGCAACATGGATGCCATCGGCTATTTCTTTGACCCAGAAGCACCTTGGTGACTTGCTCTCTTGGTGCTTCTGACACGAGAGCAAGAGAGCAAGTCACCATTTTTTAAGGATAAAAATGTCTTTCCATCTTTTTTAAAGGACTTGGTTTCTAGTTTCCTGATCATCTTTGTTGCTCTTTTGGGAATATGTTCCAATTCTGGGTATTCTCTTTCTCCAGAGAATACCTAGAATGATATGTCTTACCCTTCCATGTCTTGGAACCAGTATTTTAAATATATTTTCTGACCAAAGTAAACTAAAACAAAGTTTTATTTCCCAAAATTTGAAGTACTATATCAACAGATGCAACCTAAAATTGCATTGGTTTTCCTTTCAGCCATTGCTGGTTCATATTCAGCCAGCTATGATTCCAAGACCTTTCTCAGAAGGACAGTTACCAAGGAAACAACCCATTTGGTTACTTGTGCATTTGGTTTTTATCTCCTACATATATAACTTTATACATGATTCTATTAACTTTCATTTCAATGCTTTCAACCCTTATTTCCAATCTCTCAAATTTGTTAGTAATACATATCTGCAACTTTGAACATTCCTGATCCAATTCATTAATAAAGATATAAAAGAGGAGAGAGTTAGGACTGACTGTTGTGCCATTTGAAATGATATCTCTTGCCATTTTGATGATGAACCATGTAGAAGCACTTTTTTGAGTATGATTTTTGAGTTAGCTGTATATCTGTAATGGGCAGAAGAAATACATTTAAGAAAGAGAAGTTGCTAACAAGACAATAGTCAGATAAAAGAAATATGAGTTCAGATCAGAAGAGTAATCTGAATAAGCATCTCAGACTAGATCCTCTCTAATTCCCACAAAAAAAATGGGGAAACACATTCCGATTTGCAAATTTTCAATATACTCTTAACATATAATAAAAAAAAGTATTGACATTAATGACATTAGTTTCTTCGTCTGATCTACTTGAAGAGTTGGCAGTATCCATGTAATTGTAATGCCACCCACTTCGATCTTAACTAGCTTGCTAATTAGCATATAATAAGATATTTGCCAATTTCCTTGTCAAATGCCAAACTCTAGGCATGTTATGTCTACAGAATACCTCCAACGTATGAAGGAAGAGAGGATATCCAAGAAGATATCAAATTATCAAGGCATGTTCTAAACAAATCCATTCTGACTCAAACAAATTAATGCATTGCTTTCAACATTTTTATTTTGATCTCTTTAAAGTTTTCTCAGGTACATAGCCTTTATTATTTATTTCACCAAGGCCCTTTACATTATCTCAAAGTCTCCTCCAAGTCTGTCTATTGATCCAAAGAAGTTTATGAGCATGCATCACACAGAAAGCTTGGAAACATGTTGAAACACCCTATAGGTAGTCCTCGACTTATTATCACAACTGAGTCCAACATATTTGTTGTGAAGGGAGGCATGTGTTAAAGGAGTTTTGCCCCATTTTATCACCATTTTTTGCCATAGTTGTTAAGTGAATTACTGCCGTTGTTAAGTGAGTAACCCATTTGTTAAGTGAATCCAATTTACCCTTTAACTTTGCTTGTCAGAAGGTTGCAAAAGGTGATTACAAGATCCCCAGGACACTGCAATGGTCAAAATATGAGTCAGTTGCCAAGGGTCTAAATTTTAATCTCATAGGAATGTTGCAATGGTCATAAGTGTGAAAAAGGGTCATGAATCACTTTTTTTTGAAGCCATTGTAACTTTGAATGATCATTAAATGAACTGTTCTAAATTTTACTATTAGAACATTGCAACCTGTAAAGCAACTATGAAGGGATTTCTCATACTAAAGTTCATTATGAGCCATGGTGGCACAGTGGTTAGAATGCAGTACTGCTGGCTACTTCTGTTGCCTGCTGGCTGCCTGCAAGTTGGCAGTTCAAATCTCACCAGGCTCAAGGTTGACTCAGGCTTCCATCCTTCTGAGGTGGGTAAAATGAGGACTCAGATTGTTGGGGACAATATCCTGACTGTGTAAACCCCTTAGAGAGGGCTGTAAAGCACCTAAGTGCTATTGCTATTTTAGATATATTATAGCTAGCATGCAGACATGTTGATGATGATGATGGTGATGTTGTTGTTATCCATTCAGTCGAGTCTGATTTTTGGCATATTTATGGGCCAGGTCTCTCCACATCGTCCGATCTTGCACTATTTCTTTGCATTTTTCTATGCCATTCTAGCAGGAAGGGATAAATAATGAGAAAGTCACCCAGATGTGTTTTAAAAAATAAAATAAAATGCAATATCATGTGTAATGTACTCTGTGTCTGCCATTTTCTTGTCTTCATAATAGAGTGGCCTAATGTCCATTCTGATTCTGCTTTTGCTCAGGGTTGCCCAGCAATGGCGGTGCCAATGCTTTGCTTAGAGACCAGTGTACACTTTTTTTGTTCTCATGCTAATAAATGTATGTTTCATCTTCAAAATGATTCATCTTCAAAATGATTCACTACTTTAAGCGAACCAGGTTTTGGCCACAAAAGTGATATATAAGTGGTATATAAGTCTAAGTGCTATTGCTATTAAAATGAAACATTCCTTCAGAGTTTTGTGTATGCTTATTATACATCAAAAGGAATTAAGCTAGAGTGAATAGTTTCAATACAGGAGGGAGATCGATTCAGTCTTGCTCACTAGGACACATATGGAGAAAATTGAGAGGCAGAGATAGCATTTTGTCTCAGAAATACTTATTTATGCATTAAGAAAACTCTATTTGAAACTTGATATATTAAGAGTTTAGCTTCTTGAGAACTGTTTAAAGAAGCAGAATGTTTGCTTCACTGGGTATAAAGCATAAAACACGGGAAAGCTGTTAATACTTAGCACTATTTCAAAAATACATTTCTTCCCCCAAGTGTAAAAGGGCAGCTGTCTGGAGATGATTATATTAACCTTTTATCTTTATGCAGGTTTCCATCTTTTATCAAGTGCCATAACAGTAGAAAGAAACACGACTGAGCTAAACTAATAATGGCAAATGAAGAGGCATGCCGGTAGAAATGTCACCAAGAAATTCATTGTGTAAAAGGTTGATGCTAATGAAAGTGTCCATTAAGTTAAAAAGAACAGTTATGCATATGCCAAGCATTTGTGGGATGATTGTTCAGATAGTTCCTAGTGTAGAGATGCCAACCACCTACAATAAATGATCCTGAATCAGTTGTACGATTTCTATAGAACTCTTGGACTTCTTTGGGAAATTCTTGAAAACCTCCACTCAACAATACATTTATCTGGATTACATTGCTGTCGTTTTAAATTCAGTACGGCATTTGTTCACCAAATGTGTGTGAATGTTAGTAGTCAAAGCCAGTCCTCATATGAACATATAATAGCATATAATAATTATTGCAATTTATTTGATAAATTTGAAATTTATCATTCATTCTCAATATCTTCATAAGAGCATACAGGAATGTCTGCCATGAGCTTCATGCTAATAGCAATAGCACTAAGACTTAAATACTGCTTCACGGTGCTTTTGCATCCCTCTCTAAGTGGTTTACAGAGTCAGTCTATTGCCCCCAACAATTGGGTCCTCATTTTACCCACCTCAGAAGGCTGGAAGGCTGAGTCAACCTTGAGCTTGATGAAACCCGAACTGCCAACTTGCAGGCAGCCAGCAGTCAGCAGAAGTAGCCTGCAGTACTGCATTCTAACCACTGCACCAGTGCAGCTCTTATATACCACTTCACAGTGCTTTTCAGGCACCTGTAAGTGGTTTACAATATTATATGTAATATTGCTCCCATATTACATATAATGTAACAAATACTGATCTGGTATGCAAAGATGACAATATATGAATCTGTTCCCTTTTTCTTCATTTAAACTAAAAGGTTTTGTGGATGAAATAGGGGTTTGTATGTTAGGAATGGTTAGTGGAACCAGAAGAAGGGGTAAGCAAATAATTTGCTGGCTTGATACCATCAAAGCTGATTCAAAGATGAACAACCAACAACTGAATGAAGATGTGTTTTGCACAATAGCATGGAGACCATTTGCCTATAAACTCACCAAGAGCCAGACATAACTGAATGATTAAAAACTACTACTACTATCCCACTTTAGCTGCTTCTGAATTTTGATCAAGGACCTTCGAATTGTAGAGAACATCTAACTCCAGGAGACTGGAATATTTGGCATTAACCTCCATTTTCACTGTTACTTCCATTAGTTCCTTTTCACAGAAATATTTTTGATTGCAGGATTGGTGGGACAGATTCTGGCACAGTAGGGCAATATCTCTAGCTAGGTCATGAAAGCACTCCTGCCATTAGCAACAGCAATAGAGCTTAGACTTATATACAGCTTCACAGCCTTCTCTAAGTGGTTTTACAGAGTCATCATCTTGCCCCCAATAATCTGGGTCCTCATTTTACCCTCCTCAGAAGGATAAAAGGCTGAGTCAATCTTGAGCCTGGTGAGATTTGAACTGCCAAATTGCAGGCAGTAAAAATAGCTTGCAGTACTGCACTCTAACCACTGCACCACTGTGGCTCGGTTAATGAAATTAAGGAGCAAAATGGACCAATGATTTGAACTAAGGTCAGAAGGTTTTGTTTCAAACTAAGTCATTCAATTTCTGGCTTGGCACCATATACATATTTTACTGATATGCAGAAAAGCACAATCAAAATTCCCAAGAAGTTGGACCATCATTTCAAGAAATTTGAAATAGAGAGTTGAAAGAGATATCACTTTTAAGCCTAGTTTGCATATCGTAGATAAATATATCTCCTTCTCTCATTGAGAATCCACCTATTGATAATAAGCTAATAGAAAGTTTTACAATAAATTCAATAATAGTTGTATATTTCATAGAGTGGAAAATGTAACTTATGCACTTTGAACTGATAACTCCAAAATTAAAAGAGAATCCTCAGAATGGAATTAGAGGGGAACTAATGCCAGCTGAGAACCTGAAGTTTGCTGGCTAACATAGGCTGGGGGTTAAAGGCCATAATCAACTTTAGCCACACACATTAAACATTGGGAAGCATTTAGGGTTAAGGAAGTAAAGGGAAGTGACTTTAGTTTTAGCTGAAACTGAACTAGAAACATCAAATCAATTACAGTAATACAGTATATTAGTACTTTCTACAGATTCAATAATTCCATATCCTAGAAATTGCAATCCAGAAATTATTTGGGACTAGTTCATGAAGTTATAGCTAGGTACAACTGATCTCAGGTTATGCACCCCAACAGAGAAAGTATTAAAGGATCTCTACTATAGTTTTAGCTTAGTTGAATCTAGAATTTTTCCAAAGCCTGATTCAACATGAGGTTCTTGTAAAAAAGAATAGAATGAAATAGAATAGAATAGAATAGAATAGAATAGAATAGAATAGAATTCTTTATTGGCCAAGTGTGAATGAATGAAGACAAGAAATTTGTCTCCAGTGCATAAGTTCTCAATGTACATACACACAACAAAGTGATAGGTCACAGATCATAAATCATAGTTACATTCAAATATCACAAGATACAATAGGGCAGTGGTTTCCACTGGTAGGCCATGAGAAAATTTTGGTGGGCCACAGAGAAATGTCCCCAAAGCCCACCCACCCACTGGCTCCCACCCTTCGGTTGAGCACAAACCTGCAAAAAACAGTGCAGCCCTCGCCGGGCAGGACGAGATAATGACGCTGTTGCAGCAAGAGGGAGCTGGTGACACAGGCAGGCTGAAGTGGCAATGGAGATGGCCAGAAGGTGCAGGAGTGCCGTGCTATTTGCATTTGCGTGGCACTCCCACACTTTCCAGTTTGCCTCTCCTGGCCTAGGCTCTTCCTCAATGGTTGCAGGTTGTAGGGACAGCCCAGGGCAGAAAAAGTACTGGCTGGTGGTGGTGGGAGGGGGTGAAATGGACAAGACTGCGCTCACCATCCAGTTCAGAGGTCCAAAATGGGGCAGCAGGATTGGTACCAGTTTCCTCGTCCCTCTTGGCACTCTGCTTTGCTGCCACCACCTCCCACAGCCCAAGCCATTGCTGCCCGGGGAAAGCACAGGAAAAGTAAGCAGAAACAGCTCTCGCTGAGGTGAAAGAACTGAGGCCAAGGAAGGCACAGGCAAGAGAAGAAGGAAGCTGCTGCCTTTGAAAAGTGCCACTTTCTGTTGCCTGTGCCTTCTGATCTCTGCTCTTTCGCCCCAGCAAAAGCTGTTTCTGCTTGCTTTCTTTTCCTGGGGGGATGAGCAGAGACATCAGGGATGCTCTCCCCCCTCAGCAAGTGAGACCTTGAGGTGTTCTGTACCTTCATTTGCATTCTTGAAACCCTGCGTTTTGATTGATCAAAGCGTAGGGTGATCTGATTGGTTTAGCGAGCCATGCTGATTGGCCCGCTGAGAATCTCCCGTGATTGGTGGATACAAATCACGGGAGGTTCAAAGTGGTGCCATTGGCCGCGGCTTGAGAATAAAAAGCTGCAAGTTTTCCCTTGGAGCCAGATCGGTTCCAGGGGCCTAATAAAGAGCTGAAACCACAGTCACTGCCTCCTGGTCTCCTTGCCGACGGACACGACACTGGCAATGAGGATGGCATCCCAAGGCTGAACCCCATCAAGCACGTGTCCGCCGGAAGCAAGACCGATGAGATGGCCAGCATCGCTCCGCCCGTGTCCTTCAACCCTGCTAGTAAGGACTGGGAATCCTACATGGACAGATTCCTCATGTTCCTAGAATGCAGCAACATGAAGGACGCCACCGGGCCAAAAAAATGAGCCATTTTCCTGACACACTGCGGGCCCGCAGTGTTCAAGATGGTGAAAGCTCTCGCGAAACCCGCCGATGTCAAAGCGATGGACTGGGACGACCTCGAGCCCTTGCTCCGCAACCACTACGCCCCCGCCGTGCCCACCCTCATCAGGCGTCATGACTTCTACCGGCAGGACCAGAGACCGGGCAAAAGCATCAGTGACTTTGTTGCTGAGTTTCAGAACCTAGGAGGCATGTGTGGATTCTTCGAAATGGACGAGGCCCTACGGGACCAAGTCATGCTCAGACTTCGGGATCCAGTCCTCCAGAGCCAACTGATGGCCAAAGGCGACATCGCCAACACCATCGCTGAAGCCACCGCAGCCAAGGCTACCCGGAAGTCGGCAAACCGCATGCGGAGATCGGATGCCGGGGACCACACCACAACCACCGACTCGGGATGGGCGACTGAGGCCCAACTGGTAGCAAGTCACCACGAGACCACCACCCACCATGGCAAATTCCACTCCGCCTCCAACACCTCGGACGAGGAGGAGGAAATCCACCAGCTCCAGGCAGGACGCGACCAGCGCAATCGGCGGGGTCGTAAGTCGGGGACTGCATGTGCCAGTTGCAGAGGTGACCACCTGAGATCGGAGTGCCGTTTCTTCGATGCAGTCTGCTGGCATTGTGACAAGGGCCACATCGCCTGCGTCTGCCGACTAAAGAAAGCCTACTGCCCCAGACGGCGGGACCACAGCGAGTGGAGATGGGACAACACACACCCCAGAGCCAGAGATCGCCCAGCCGACAGCCGATGGGACCAGAGCGGGCGAACCCGATGAGGCGGAGAGACCCGGCGGAAGGAGGAAACCCACCGGATGGTCATCATTGGCCACGCATCAACCACCGAAGCCTGAAAAGTCTACGTGGAGGTAGGCATCAAAGGCAAGCCATGCAGGATGGAGGTAGATTCCGGGTCCTACCTCTCCATGGTCGCCTGGCAAGAAATCAAACGCTTGGTGCCTACCATCCACAAGAAGGGACTGGAGAACCAGAGACTAATCATCAAAGACTACCAGGGAAACCACATCCCGTAAGTCAGAACCGGACAATTCGAAGTAACATTTAAGGGCCGCACGGAAAAGCTTCCCCTAACAATTGTGGACTGAGATCGGCCCAGCCTTTTGGGATTGCAATGGTTCAAGCCGCTTGGCATCGAAGTCATGGGCATCAACCACCTCGCCGAGACCGATTGGGAGCAGCAACTGGCATGGGACTTCCAGGAAGTGTTCGACGGCATCCTAGGCAAGTACCGAGGGACCCCATCTCCTTCAGCCTAGACCCTAACATTCCCCCGAGATGCCTAAAACCACGGCGGGTACCTTTTGCACTCCGGCCAAAAATTGACAAGCAAATTGACAAGCTCGTCAAGCAAGGGGTCCTACAACCGATTGATCATGCCCAGTGGGAGACCCCAATAGTCACCCCAGTCAAGCCCGATGGGTCGGTGAGAATCTGCGGCGACTATAAGGCCACCCTAAATTGCACCTTGCAACAAAGCGCCTACCCCATCCCAATAGTGCAGCACCTTCTGCACTCACTGGGGGGAGGCAAGGTTTTTGCGAAGCTCAACCTGGCCCAAGCATACCAACAGCTGCCAGTCGACGCAGAAACCGTGGAGGCGCAAACCATAGTCACCCACCGGGGAGCTTTCCAATGTAACCGACTCCAGTTTGGAGTCAGTGTGGCACCTGGAATTTTCCAAAGCCTCATGGAGAGACTCTTGCAGGGCATCAAGGGGGTGGTGCCCTACTTCGACGATGTGCTGGTATCGGCAACCAACCAGCGAGAACTAGAGGGTCGGCTAAGGGAGGTGTTAACCAAATTCAAGGAAACAGGGCTAAAAGTGAAGAGGGAAAAGTACCAACTTTACACAGAGCGGGTCGAGTTCCTGGGGTACCTCCTAGACCGACACGGCATCCACCCCACCGAAACTAAAATCAGAGCCATTAAGGAGGCTCCCACACCCAGGACTAAAACAGAACTGCAGGCGTTTCTGGGACTGCTTAATTTTTACAATGTTTTCCTGCCCCAGAAGGTGACCGTGGCGGAGCCTTTGCATAGGCTCTTGGACAAGGCGGCTACCTGGACTTGGGGAAAATGCGAGGAAGCCACCTTCAGGAGAACCAAGGACCTGCTCACCTCAGATGCCATCCTCATCCAATACAATGAGACCCTACCACTCGCCGTCACATGCAAGGCCTCACCCTTCGGCGTCGGTGCTGTCCTCAGCCACACAATCCCGGATGGAAGAGAAGCGCCCATTGCCTTCTTCTCCAGGACACTCACCAAACTGGAGCGGAACTATAGCCAGCTGGACAAGGAGGCCCTAGCCATCGTCGCAGCAGTAAAGAGGTTCCACGAGTACCTCTACAGCCGCACCTTCACAATCATCACGGACCACAAGCCGTTGCTGGGCATCCTGGCAGGAAACTGGGCCACCCCGAACATTTTATCTCCCAGGATGTCAAGGTGGTCCATATTCCTTGCTGCCTACATCTATCGACTCACACACCGACCCGGTAAGACTATTTCACATGCAGACACTTTGAGCAGCTCACCGCTACCCAACCTAGACACCGACCCAGCACCCACAATGAGCACCCTCAGCATAGAGACTCTGCCCAATCTACCCATAACCGTGTCAGACATTGCCTGAGAAACCAATAAAGACAAACGTCTGGCGCGGGTGTTACATTGGGTAGAGAAAGGGTGGCCGGAAAAGGACAACGACGAAGCATTCAAAGCATTCCGGAACTGGCAAACGGAACTTTCGCTGCAAAAAGGGTGTGTACTGTGGGGGGATAGGGTGGTTATCCTGGAAAAACTGCAAGGGAAGGTATTGGGGTTGTTACACGAGGGGCACCCAGGCATAGTTAGAACGAAAGCCCTGGCCAGAAGTTACGCTTGGTGGCCAAGGATGGATAAGCAAATTGAGGCCTGGGTAGCAAGGTGTCAACGCTGCCAAGAAACCAGACCGAGCCCTCCCGCGGCATTGATCCTAGAATGGGAAACCCCCAGGGGACCCTGGTCTAGGGTCCACATAAACTTTGCTGGGCCCACCAAGGGACATACATTCCTAGTAACCATAGATGCTTACTCCAACTGGCTGGAGGTAAGCAACATGAAATCCACCACCACAGAGGCCGTAACCAAGGAACTTTGCAAACTATTTGCAACCCACGGCCTCCCGGATGTCATCGTGTCAGACAACCGGCCCCAATTCACCTCGCTGGAATTTGAAAAATTCCTAGTGGAATGGGGCATACGACATGCACTGACAGCTCTGGCGCATCCGGTGGCGAACGAAAGGGTGGATGGATGGATCAATTCAAGAAAAAAACCATCCAGAAAATCGAACACGGGGAAATCCAAGACAAAATAAATAAAATGCTTTTTATCCAACATATAACCCCAAACACAACAACGAATAAAAGCCCGGCAGAGCTACTGATGGGAAGGAAAATAAGGTCCCCACTCGACAGACTGCACCCCACATACAACCCGGAAAAATCCCCAAACTCCTCCAGCAAGCACCGGTCTTTTGCGCCAGGCAACACCGTCCATGCAAAAAAACCTAACCAGAGACCCACTATGGGTACCAGCAACCATAACCCAACTGACAGGTCCCCCCTCGTACCGGCTGCAAACAACCGATGGACGAGCGTGGAAATGCCACATCGATCAAATAAGATCGAGAACGGCCACAAGAAACACAACCGACATGCAACCAGACACAGAAAATCCCCTTAACACAAGCCAAGAGGGGAGGGAATACCCCGGGAACCAAAACCCAGAAGAAAACCAACCATACTCACCAGCAAGCAGCCAGCTCGAAGCCTCACCAGGGAGAAGCAGCCAGGCCAGCTCGACCAGCCCAGAAAGACCGGGTGGGAGTGGCGAGAACCGCAGCTGAACCAGCCTGGGTAGACCGGGAGGGAGCTGTGACAAGCGGCCCGGCAAGGCCTACCAGGCGGTTCCATCGACGAGGCCGAGAGACACAGAGAACCCGACCGAACCGGCTGGGAGCCAACCCACGACTGACCTGCGCAGGTCCAGTAGGCAAGTGCGGAGCCCCGCCTACTTATGGGACTACGTTACATAGGACCAAACCAAGAGGGGAAGGGTGTTCTGTACCTTCATTTGCATTCTTGAAACCCCGCGTTTTGATTGGTCAAAGCGCGGGGTGATCTGATTGGTTTAGCGAGCCGCGCTGATTGGCCCGCTGAGAATCTCCCGCGATTGGCAGATACGAATCACGGGAGATTCAAAGCGGTGCCATTGGCCGCGGCCGCCGTGGCTTGAGAATAAAAAGCCGCAAGTTTTCCCTTGGAGCCAGATCGGTTCCGGGGACCTAATAAAGAGCTGAAACCACAGTCACTGCCTCCTGGTCTCCTTGCTGGTGGACACGACATGAGGAATGTGAAGAATTGCGAGCAAGCACCGGAGAAAGGCGAGTTGGAAAAGCCAACACACATTTCCAGTGTGCTCTCATCTGTCCCGAAGTAAAATTGAGTGGAGGGGAAGAGAAGGAAAAGCCTGGCTGGCTTTCCTTTGGCATGGGGTGGCGGGGAAACACCAAATGCCCAGACCAAAAAAGCGCTGAGGAAGATGGGCTCCTAATAACCAGCCTGTTTGTGCAGGCGAGAGCTCCAGCTCTTCTGGACTTGACACCTCCCCCTTCAGCCTGCACACAGGGAGGGATCCTTTTCTGCTTGGAAGCGACAGGAGAAACCTGGAGCTTAGCCTCGGGGCATCCTGTTCTTATGGAGCCGGTTTTTTCCCTGTCCAGATCTTTCCAGCCTCCAGGCACCATGTGGCTTCTTAAATCCTCCCTCTTTCCCCCCCACCAAAAGATGAGAGAGGCCCCTCCTTTCCCTTCATTCTGCCCCACAGTTATGATTAAGCATTTATGGGTGTGTGTGTGTGTGTGTGTGTGTATAATAAAAATTTTAATATTAAATTTATATTTAATATAAAAATATTTTTATATTAAATATATATATATATATATATATATATATATATATATATATATATATATATATATATATATATATATATATATATATATATATATATATATATATATATATATATGTCTGGCATTCAGCTTTGTTTGGGTATTTTCCCACGTGGTGCTTTTAAAGTTGTAGCAACGTTTCAGCAGAATCTCATCTGCCATCATCAGGCTTCTGTATGGTGTTTCTCTGTGAGTCAGACTTTTACAGTGGTTTCAGATTTAAATTTGGGGCAGCCTATTGCTGTGTCAGAATGGTTTTTTCTTCCTCCTGATTGGTTGAGAGTCTTGGTCTGTGTTTATTGGTCTTGGAGTTTGCTGTGTTCTGCTACTAGTATCTTCTGTCTGTTTTTTGTTTTGTTTTTTTTTGGGGGGGGGCTCTTTTTGTATCTTGATTGGCTGGCAACATTGTGTTACTTTATTGGAGGCCTTTAGTGCAGCTTGGCTTCAGGTAAATGGACGGCTATCATTCGTTAGGAAGCTGGGTTTCATCTGGGTGCCTGGTTGGGGTGTGTTTGAGCTGGAGGTATCAGGGGGGATCTGTTTGTGCCCAGGTGTTTGCATGCCAGACATGTAAGTACCCGCGAAAACTTAAGAAAAAAAATATATATATATATATATATATATATATATATATATATATATATATATATATATATATATGTCTGGCATTCAGCTTTGTTCGGGTATTTTCCCATGTGGTGCTTTTAAAGTTGTAGCAACGTTTCAGCAGAATCTCATCTGCCATCATCAGGCTTCTGTATGGTGCTTGTAAAAGTCTGACTCCCAGACAAACACCATACAGAAGCCTGATGATGGCAGATGAGATTCTGCTGAAACGTTGCTACAACTTTAAAAGCACCACGTGGGAAAATACCCGAACAAAGCTGAATGCCAGACATGTAAGTACCCGCGAAAACTTAAGAAAACATATATATATATATATATATATATATATATATATATATATATATATATATGTATATGTATATGTATATGTATATGTATATGTATATGTATATGTATATGTATATGTATATGTATATGTATATGTATATGTATATGTATATATGTATATATGTATATATGTATATATGTATATGTATGTATGTATATATGTATATATATATATATATATATATATATATATATATATATATATATATGTATGTGTATATATATATATATATATATATATATAAAAATCGTATTAGTGGTCCTCGGGATTTAAAATTATGAGTTTGGTGGTCCCCAATGTTGAAAAGGTTGGTGACCCCTGCAATAGGGAATACCTTCTAAGGTATTTTGAACATTGGAACTTTACTATTCAGTGCTTCAATATACCCCTTTGATCTCCTTTGAATTGGTCACTATCTCTCCATTGGCATCCTTTAGCATACCAGTTTGGTGTTGGAACTCTCTTCTACATTGACATATTCTTTTGAAAAAAAAAACTTGTTTTCCATATCTGTTTCCATCTTCAGTAGAATATCATTGTTTATAAGTGTTGCTGAAATACTGTTTCTTGTTTCTTCTAAAATCTCTCTCAAACTATTTGTCAAGTTCCTTTCTGAGATTTTTGCCTTTGGTTTCCTTACATTTCTTGGCAATTACCAAGGTTTTTTCTGACATCTACTTGCTCTTCTGCTCTGCTCTGCTCTGCTTTGGAATAAAGATTCAAGATAGTATGAAAGGCCACTGCACTAAAGAAACCACTACTCAAAAAAAAGTACAGATAGGATGCAACTTAACTCTATGTTGTCCACATCAACTCTCTATTGACAGAACAACAGAACAGAACAGATCTCTAGTGGAAAAGCAACAGAATAGAATAATAGAGTTGGAAAAGACTTTGGAGGTCTTCTAGTTGACAAAGGTTTGTCCAATCTCTTCTTAGAAACCTCCAGCGATGGAGCACCTACAAAGTCCAGAGGGTTGTTCCACTGGTTAATTGTTCTCACTGTCAAGAAATTTCTCTTCAGTTCTTGGTTCTTAGTTCTAGGAAGGTATATATAGAACATCTTCTCTAAATTACTTACTATGGCCATTAGCTAACAAACATACTCTAAGGCTTTTGGGTGCAACATCAGTTTCCACCTTTGCATTGTTTTAAAATAGTTGAATAATTATATTCTCCTTGGCAATTGGGAGAGAGTTATTTTAGAGCTCTTTTCTGCTATGGTGGGGGCCTTTTAATTGGTGCTTTGTTGTATTAGTTGGTTGGTTGTATATGTATTCTTTGTATTTGTAAGTCTCCAGAGTGATTAAGGATCTGAATTAATGAAAATTCTTGTATGCAGATGATATGGTGCTCCTACTATAGATACCAATTGGATTAAAACAGTTGAGTGTCTTAACCACTTACTGTAGTGTTATAAGGGGGCATTTGAGATTAGCTATATTAAAACCAAGCTCCCAGTGTTTATAAAATGACCAAGTTATCTTTTGGTGGTTAAATGATCAGACAACAGAGCAAGTTATTTTTTTAAAATAGATGGGCTCTTCTTCTTCATGGTTCTGTTAAATATAAGCCAAACCAAAATCTCATCATTCACTGCAGCTCTTGCTGAGGACTGGCCAATCCAGGACAACGGTGATCATGTCACCGGCTAATCTTTTCAACCCAAAAGCACCTTAGTGCTTCTGACTTAAGTTCAAAACAAACAAACAAAATAAACCAGGAATAAGAGGTAGTATTCAGCAGGTTCTGACCACTTCTGGAGAACTGGTAGCAGAAATTTTGAGTAGTTCAGAGTACCGGCAAATACCACCTTTGTCTGGAGATTTTACAGTATTCTTCCCCTGCCATGCCCACCAAGCCATGCCCACAAAACTGTTAGTAAAAAAAAAAAAAGAATCCCGTCACTGCCAGGAATATATTTTTGAGTAATCAAGTACTTTTCTTTTAAGTGGTAAATCAAGAACTGTTCACCCAAATGTGCTTTTTCAAGAGGAAACTGAACTTTCTGGGGTTTTTCTTTGAAGATGTCTCACTTTTCATCCAAGAAGTTTCTTTAGCCCTCCTCCTCCTCCTCCTCCTCCTCCTCCGTCATCTTCGGCTTCAAAGAAAAAAAACAGAAAGTCAAGTTGCCTCTTGAAAAAAACCACCTTTGGGACAGCCATGACCTGGATAACTAAGAATCTCCATCGACAAAGAACTGTTCCCAAATTCAAAAGAGCACTATAATTAGCACATTTAACTGTCTCCCCCAAAGCTGTTTTCAAGGGAAAATATTTAAACTTTCTTAATGAGCTTAAGTATCAGAGAATCACAGCATTGGAAAGGACATTAGCAATCATCTACTCTAATGCCTTGTCCAAAATTGACCATATTGCATCTTCTATAGGGGCACTTTTCATAATGCCCTATTTGGTGAAGTACCCAGACAATTCTGGTTTAATTAATGTACTATTAATTACCTGCCAGACAAGCACAATTCTGTTTCCTTGAAAGTGGGAAAAATGTTATAAGGTCTGTAAAAACAGAATTCTAGTTAGTGACCAGAATAAACTATTACTGGATAGCTAATTAAACTATGAGCTATCTCATGGCCTTAGTAAATCATTCAAAATTTCATAATCTGCAAAGAGGTAGTCAGAGAAAAGATCTCTCTCTCTCTCTCTCTGTGTGTCCCTCCCTACCTCTCTTCCTCCCTCGTTCTCTCTTTCTCTTTGATGTAATAATACAGTTCAGTCATATAATATGTTTTCCTCTTCCAGGGTCTCATAGAGTTTAAACACCTGTAATTACCACTTTTGGTCCACTCTGCTTATCAACCTCCTCTCACCTGCCACAATGAATTTTAATAATTGAGATGATGTTCTGTCTGGCTGTTTAGAGAATGTTACACTGTGATTCAAAGAAATCTAACTAAATTTGTAGAAGCTAGCTTAGAAAACATGATTCTTTTGGGGTTTTTACACTATTTATGTTATGGGGTTCTAATGTATTGAAACGGTTTCAAGAGCACCACTCTCAAGACAGATCTGGTTTTCCTGACTCAACAGCTTGCATATTTCATCACTGTGGCTGTTGCCATTCTCGCCTTTACAACCAAAAGGCAGCTAACCTGAGTGGAAGCCCAAATTAAGTTAACCTTGACTAATCCAAATGGATTCTACTGTTAGCTAATGGAAATAAATTGATGCAGGAGACTCTCCCCATAACAACAAGCTTTAAAGCAGATCTGAAAAGGTGGCAGGGAAAGGATGAATAACAGTATCCAATAAAAAGCCAAGGAAAAAGAAAAAAAAATATTTCCACATGATAACACATCTCACACATGTGTACATTCCTGAATTAAGGACAGAATGGAAATTGACAAAGGTCAAAAAGGAAGAGGAGGAAAGGGGGCTCTGCCTTCTTACCCACCTCAGTTACCAATATCAGTGTTTGTTTTAGACAGCCCATGCATAGGTGCATGATTGCAGCCATGTTGAAATTAGCAAATTTAAGTCTCTGTTCCTGAGTAGGATGTTGCAAACATCTACTCTTTTCAATACCATGAGACTTTCAAATGAGGAGATATTATACCTTTACTACCTGAACAATGACAGTATTCTATAAGAACGTTGTGATTCAGTCCTAAAGACACATGTATTCAAATCACAAAGTTCTATGCTTAATAATGGGAATATGACTGATTTATCATGCTGTAACTTACAACATTTCATTATTATCAAAATGAACAATTCCTTTTCATCTACCGTGTCATTCTGAAAAACTATTTTAACAAAACTTTGGAGAGTGGAAGAAAAGTACAGACATCTGACTTTGTTATTTATAGTGTCTCTAAAAAAAAAAAAAAAAAACCCTTTTGCTTTATGATTCTGAAATTTCCTTTAGATTCTTATGGCAAGGTTCCTACCCCTTTTTACAAATTCAGCTAAAGTCAGATGACACCAGAAATGTGTTCCCCATCTGCTAATAAGTACTAAGCATGCTGTCATCTTAAAATGGAAGTGCCCTGAGGCAGCCTCTCTATAGGATTGGTCTCATCATCTCTGAAATGATGTTGCCATGGAGAACACTTCTAATATTACTCTAAGGACTCTCACAGATGACTGTAACATGACATCTTCTCTTAACAGATAAACAAATGCACTATAAAACTAGAATACTGGAGGGGATGGAGAAGTCTCATAATTTGAAAATCATACTATACATCCAAGATAAGAGCTCTTCTTTAACATAACCATATTACTGCTGGTCCTAGAGTCAGTTGTGGTTTCCATTCTACCACAATGCAGATTTGGGCAGTGTGCAGCATAAACAAAAATAATGAAATGCAATGCAAAACACAACAGAAAACCACAAAACAATAAACTCCAATACAGGACCCAAGATTGATGCCAAAACACAAATCTTACTTACTAATAAAATTACTGCAACAAGAAGCACTTAGCTCACATTGGTTGGTTTCAAAAAGGAAATAGAATATGGAACACAGAATAATAGAGTTGAAAGGGACCTTGGAATCATCTAGTCCAACTCCCTGTTCAATCAGAAGACCCTATGCCATTTCAGATAAATTACTGTCCAGTCTCCTTTTTGAAAGCTTCCAATCATGGAACACCACAATTTCTGAAGGAAAATTGTTCTATTGGTTGATTGCTTTCGCCATTAGGAAATTTCTCTTTAGTTCTAGGTTGTTTCTCTCCATATGATATGATTTATATAAGCCTCATACGGTTTAATTGTCCTCATATGGGATGCTGTCTGAGAATCCATAGGTGACAATAGGAAAGAGTGGACATTAAATAACAATTTAAAAAAAACCCTCTCCCAAATAATTCCAGGAAAAAAAGTTGATGACAACCTCTTCCTTAATGTTGCCCTTAAAAACTGCATGACTGCAGAGATAATCAATTTAAAATCATTTCAATAGAGCACCTCAAATTTTAGAAGGACATTAAAGGGAGAGAATAAGATTGAATCTGATGGACTCATAATCTTCCTGGTGCCTCTGAATTATTTATCTTCCTGGTCAGATAAATCAGAGAACATTTTCATATGGTCATTACTTTCTGATGGATGAAGCCTACAGAAATCCATGGAAGAGGATGTAGCAGAGAACATCCTCTCACCCAAGGAAAACTGCCTATTTGTGATTCTTAAAGTGAATAGAAAGATTAAACCAGAGACTTTTGTTTTCAGTTTAATGGAAAAAGATTTTGATGATACATATGTTGACGGCAGCAAGATTATGCACAAAAATGGAAGGATACATTGATTCCCATAATGGATGAGTGGCTGGAAAAGTTAATGGAGTTAGAAGAGATAGCCAAATTGATTGCTCTGATTAAAGAAAAGAACACAATTACTTTTGTTTCTACTTGGAAACTGCTTCTGGACTTTTGCTTGAGGTGGGGGAAAAATGAAACATTGATTTTGGGTCTTGCCAAATAGATAGGTTTGTGGTTATAGAAATGGCTAGTTTATATAATTAAATAAAAGTAAAAAGTTGTAGTTTGATGCTATTATTTTTTTCTACTATATCAAAATAAGTTGGAAGTCAACATTCCCCACCCTTTCTTTTCCCCTTTTGCCTATACTTTTCTCTTCCCCTTTTCCTCCCATATCTTCGCATTATTTTCTTTGATATTTTGTATTTCTATTATATTTTAATAAACTAATAAACATTTTGGAAAAAAAAGAGAAACTATCCATTTGTGTTTGAGAATTATTTATGTAGTGCATCCATTTCTTTTCAGTCCTCTGAAAGGAAGCTACGTGAAAGAAAAGCATTCTGAATTTTAAGGCCAAAGTAACAAATGGAATTGGAATAAGGTGAAATGTCCTTAAGAATTAAAAATAAAAATAAAAATAAAATAAAACTGTGATGTCTACCATCTCTACCGAGTCTGAGGAACATTTCTAACAGAATAAATGCCCATGACATGGTTATCCATAAACCCCAAAAGGGAAGAGAGAAAAGAGAAACTAAAAAAAAAAAATTGAAGTTTTAGAGAGGGATGTGGAACCAGGATATAAACATGCACTGAGATGGGGAAAAAAAAGATACTATATTTTGTAGACAGAAAGGAGAGAAAAAAATGTGATGAGGAATTGTGAGTGATTGCTGAAAAATAATAGTAGTTTCTATGTAGTAGCTGACAGAAAATACAGAGATTGTTGCTTTAAAATAACCTCCACTGAGTTTAAAATTGACTTTCAAGTAAGTATAGGTAGTTCTCAACTTACAAGCAGTTGCTTAGCAACTGTTTGAAATTACAGCAGGTGCTTTATGGCCCATAAAGCACTTCTGGCTCTTATAAAATGTTATTCCAGTCCCCCCTGCAATCATATGACCACATTTTGGGTACTTGGCAACCTCACTTTTATGACCAGTTGCAGCATCCCATTATCATCTTAATTGTGATTTGCAATGTTTTTTTTTGTCAATTTCCAGCAATTGTTTCTTAGAAACACATATCTAGAAAAATAGGTTTGTACCTATCATGGTGTTCCGTTAACAATTGCAGATCTGGTTAGTGACCATTGCAAAAAAATGACACATGGGTGTCTCAACTTACAATTGGAAATCCAATCTCAACGGTGGTCATAAATCGAGCACTACCTAGATTTGTGGGATGAGATGTTATTTGAAGAATGGTTTTAAGATGTCCCATTTTCCTTCTTGTTTTTTAAGAACAGTTACTCATTCCTATGTAAAAATATTGAAACTAATTATGTAGGTGTATATATACCTTCCTTCCTACCTACCTACCTACCTACCTACCTACATCCATACATACATACATACAGTCAGATATGGATCTGCAGAGAGCAAGACACTTTGTAACCTATTTTCTTGTCTGATTCTTGTGTATAAATCTTTCCCAGCCTATAATTTTATGCACGAAAATGATTTGTAAGAATATTCCTCAGGAATAAAGTAATACTAATGGACCCATCTGAGTGCATCCAAGAAGAAGCTAGCGAAATAGCTGTCAAATCTCAGAAAACGAGTGAAATGGGAAATAAAATAAAGATCTACTGAAGTTGGTTGAGACATTACAGCTTAATGTATGATTAATAGCCAGTCTTTTAAATAAATTTGTTAACAAATTTGAACTCAATCTTGTAGCTCGTATGTTTATTCATTAGACAAGCAAGCAATATAAGCCAGCAAAGTGGAAATGGATAGCAAAGCAATTGTTTCTGAGCAATTTAGAACAGTTTTAATGGTTCTTTATGGGTTGATGATTAGGCTAATTTGGTTGGCTTGTTTCTATCTCTGAGGTGTATCAGAAAGGGTCTGTGGTTAGAGAGGAAGATGTTTTATGAGAGGCCTTTAAGATACAAAATGCATGTCATTAATTTATACCATGTTTCCATCTTTTCTGGGAGGGAGCTGTTATGGGATACAATATTATTTCCAAGTGTTTTTTTTTGGAAACACAGCTTTTTCAAAGAAATTATTTTTTTCAGAGATAAGCTTTGAAAGGAAAAAAAATGCTAAAAATATTGACATTGAGGTTTTTAATTGTTAAAGCGTATATTTTAAACAACAAAACATGTTATAGATAGGAAATTTAATCAATCTCTTGAGAGGACCTGCTTAAGTCTTAAACACATAATTAAAAACCTGATACACATCCCAATAGCAGTAATACTCAGTTATATATCACTTCATAGTGCTTTACAGCCCTCTCTAAGTGGTTTACAGAATCATCATGTTGTCCCCCAAAATTTGAATCCTCATTTTACTGACCTCAGAAGGATGGAAGACTGAGTCAACTGGTGAGGATCAAACCCTTGGTAAGACAGCAAAATTAGAAAACTGCCTTATTTGAGATAAATTCAGCCTGCGTATGAGCCAGAATTGCACTGCAAGCAGATCAAATCAGTCAATCCTAAAGGAAATCATTCCTGACTGTTCTTTGGAAGGACAGATGAAGCTGAAGCTTAATTACTTTGGCCATCAAATGAGAAGAGAGGACACATTGAAAAAGATGTTGGGAAAGACTGAAGACAAGGCTAGATAATGTCATCAACATAATGAACTTGAGTTTAAGCAGACTCTAGGAGACAGTGGACAACAGAAGGGCCTGATGTATTATGGTCCATGGTGATAAGTTCTGCGCATGGGCGCAAGGAACGGAGGCGAGATGGTGAACAGTGAACTTCAACTCTTTATTATACATTCTGAACAGAGCAAAACCCTAGAGCAACAGCAGCCCTTTTATAGGCAAGCTGATGCTCTAGCAACCAATAGGAAACGTGGAGTGTAAACCCCCTTAACCAATGATAGTGGCTCGTTAACAGCCAATCAAATTCTCCTGAACGGACCAATCCGATATCACTATTATCAGCCAATCAGAAGTGCAGGGCTAGAACCCTGCTATTTTTTAAAGCTTTTGATAAACTTTATTTGAATATTTTATTAGTTCACAACACCCCTTCCCCCTGGGTTCTGTTTGGGGGGGGTGCGGTGACGTAATCTCTGAGGTAGGAAGGTTGCTTCGACTGTCTATTGGATTTATGCTGTCCCACCAGTTCTTGTCCGTAAGCCTGTTTTGGTGGGGCGTTTTCGGGCAAGTCAGGTGCTGGTGGTTCTTCATTGGACGACTCGGTGCCGCTAGTGTTCTCATTGTTGTCCACTGGCCCTTGAGGGCTTGCCTCTGTTAAGGATAACATTGTTTACCCTAAGTGGTTTAGGTAAAATAATAAATATGTAATCATGGTTTATGAGTTAAAATGTCTGCAACTTTAACTGTAGGACTGTAATTAAGGGAGTGGTTGTAAAAAGCACCATAAAAGAAGCAAGGCACTGCAGCTTGCTCTTTCTGGCTTGATGATCCCTAATTACTGGATGAAGACTGCGTTTTTCCCTACTGGAACGAGAGAGAGAAAAAGGACTTATTTATTGTAAGTGAACTGACATTGGATGCGGTATCTGCTATCCCGCATCAGATGGGCGGCTCATGATAGGGAGCGAAGGAGAGAGAAATGACAGGAAGCGAGGTTTCCTCGGGATGAGCGCGCCCCGAATGTCTTGGCACATGCTCTTTTATTGTGCTTTTTTACAAGAAAATGATTTAATCAAAGCTCAAGTCAAACATGATAATCTCATCAGGATGTGCATGTTTACAAAGCTGCATACCAGACAGATCATTTACAATGTGAATAAGCTTATTAACAACCGTCTAGCTCCTTGTCCCTTGTACGTGCCTTGCAAAGGTCACTGAAGAGACAGAAGTTAATGATTACACGTGAATGATACAATGTTGCAAACACATGAATGATACATAGTTGCAATGATACATAGTTGCAAACACATGAATGATACATAGTTACAACATCTCCTCTGTTTTTATTATTTATGACGAGTCTTCTTCCTCGTCCAAGAAGACAGGAATCATTTTTATGAAATGTTCGCCGTCCCCGTCATCTAGGCAAGAGTGCGACCCGTCAGCGCCAGGGTTGTCCAAGGAGCGGGAACTCAGCAATGACATTTTTTCGTCTGGTGTTGAGGATACAACATGAGCTTGCAATAGCACATTAACATCAGAAGTTATGGAGGATAATTGATTTTTCAAAAATTGCAATATTCTATAAAAACAACAAGGTCCTATAATACATATCAATATAATGATTATTAATGATCCTACCAATGCAGTTAAAAAGGTTGTAAACCATGGCGAAATAGAAAACAACCCCCCCCCCTGCTATCAGCATAAAGACAACATTCTTCTTAAAGCATAGCACACAACCCCCCTTGTTTTAAAAAATAACAGATCTAAATCTTTACGATTTTGCAAAAAGGGGGTATTCCATGGGTACCTGTAGGGATATAAAATCATCAGAGTTATACACACAAGCCATACTTGAATGCAAAATGATTTGGATTTAACAATTTCATCCCCGTGGACACATGCGGTGAGACCGGTGGAACAAGTCCAAACAAAATTATTGCCAGGGATAAAATACATTCCTTTCAGGCGTGATGTTAAAGTTCCTCCTGAAGTGGTGTAGATTGCAGGATATCCCCTGGTTGTGTGGGTGCGTCTGCCAAATCGAATTGAAGTGGTGGGTAGAAGTCTATGCGAGAAAAATTGGTTGTAGAACTTAAACGAACTCCTTGAAAGTCAGTTATAGTCCAAGCAATGTTATATCTTCTATGAGGCTTCTGCGGATCATCATGGACAGTTCTTTTGAAGTGTCGTTTGTTGACAGGATCAAAGTTCGGGTGTATAAAAGCATGACAAGTAGGAGAGAGGGCTATGGACAAGTTAGTTGTAGAACATTTACGAGATGAGGAGGGAATTCAATTAGTAGAAAAAGGATAATAATTACAATAATGACAATAAAGATTAATTTGGTAATTCATCAAGGATGTTAGTTGGGGTGGGGAAACCCATAATACAATAGAAGGACATCTAGGTCCCCCTATGTTTTAGATTGAATAGAGGAAAAGATTTTAAGGTTCCTTTCCATAGGAAGAGTAAAGAAGGAACAAAAGAGCGAGTGGTAGAGTGTTCTTTAAACAAAACAGAAGTGACAGAGTGAAAACTACGGGTAGCATTTTCATGACGTACCCACATGGAACAAGTATAATAGCCTTCTGTTAATGAAATGGTTTTAACACAAATAGTCTTTTGACAGGAAGCATAGGTTTTGTTGAAGTAAGGTAGAAATTGCAAAGAAGATATAGGCAAGAATATCAGGAAGAGTTTTAAGATACAGATGTAGCAGAGGAATTCCCATGATAGGGTCTAACTGCCCTACCAGGGATCCAGCAAGTGGTTTTGTCTGGTAGTAAAATCGCAGTGTAGCCTCGTCCCCAAGTGAGAAGCTCAGCGGGACCCTGCCAGGCGGGATCTGGCAATCTGCGATAATATACCAGAGGTCTGTTAGCCGGGGGTGAGGGGGAGGAAAAATGACGTGAAGCAGCAGAAGTGGGAGGAATGCCAGTCAGATTAAGAAAGTTTAAAGTGTAAAGACAAATGTTAAGAGGATTTTGCAATGCTGGGAGGTTTGGGGGGTTTTCCCGCAATGAATATCGATCAAGAGCACGTTTCAGAGATAAGTTCGGTCATTCCACAATAGCCTGCCCCTGGCTGTTGTAGGGAATCCCAAACTTGTGGGTTACATCCCATCTGTTACAGAAGTCCTGGAACGCAGAACTTGTATAGGCAGGTCCATTGTCAGTTTTGATTTCTTTTGGACGTCCCAGCGAGGCAAAGGTACGAATTGAATGATTGATGACATGTTTTACAGTTTCTCCCCTTTGAGGAGTAGCCAGAATAAACCCTGAATATGTATCTATGGAAACGTGCAAATATTTCCAAGGGGCAAAAGGTGGATACTGAGTTACATCCATTTGCCAAATTTCACAAGCTTTTAATCCTCTAGGATTTACTCCTATGGGAATGGAATGTCCTTGCTTACTACATGTGGGGCATTGTTGAATAATGGCAGCAGCTTCTGCCTGAGTTAGGGAAAATTGTTTTTGCAAAGCTTTCTTATTTTGGTGAAAATAATCATGGCTTTCGGCTGCTGTCAGATTACAAATTGATTTACCGGATGCAGCTGCTGCATCTGCGTCTGCCACCTTGTTTCCCTTCTGTAATATACCAGGAAAAGGTTGATGGCTCCTGATATGTGCTACAAAGAATGGATGCGTGCAGCTGTTGATACATTGCTCTTGTTGTTGGTCTAAGAGCACAATCATTTTTGCCACAACATCCCCCTCATTTATAGTAACTTCTGTATTAGCTAGTACGGACAGACAGACATCAGATAATACAGTGGGGTCATGCAGAAAAGGAGAGGCAAGAATACCTTGTTCAGCTAAATCCCTTACAGGAAAGACAAGCACTGGAATATCGGGGGGCATGTGAAAAGGCCGAACAGGGTGTACAAAGAGAAAGTCAGCGATACCAGGGAGATAAGTAACAGTTTCATTAGCAACAAGATCGTAAGCGAAAGAAGAAAAATTGCAAGTTTCAGCAGCCTTTGTTGTGGGGCTGGCTGCCTGCCCCGTTTCTAGTTTCCCTGATTCAAATAGGGTTTTTGAATGATTGTAGGGTTATTCTGTTGTTCATTCTTTTGGACTCTGCACTGACTAGCCCAGTGATAGCCCTTTTTACATCGAGGGCATGGCGTTTTTGGGTGAGCTACCTGGTTTCTTGACATATTTGCTCCCCCACCCGGGGCTCTGCATTGGCTCTTAAAGTGACCTGGCTTGCCACAATTAAAACAATTACCCATTTTACGAGTATTTTGTTGGGAAATGGGAAGAAGAGAGCCCATGTTCTGCTGCATGCCTTCCGTAATGGCTGTAGCCAGAGTAGACATGGAATGGGATGTGGTTCCTATGATTCGGCAGGCTGCAAGATAATCTGCCAAGGTAACATTTTTCTTATTAATTAATGGTTGCAAAACTTTCTGACAATCAGCGTTTGCGTTTTCATAGGCAAGTTTTAAACTTAATTCATTACAAGCCTCCTCATTATCAATTTGTCTCTCCAAGGCTTCTGTGAGACGGTTTATAAAGGAGGAAAAAGGCTCAGAAGATCCTTGTATAATCTTAGAGAAAGATTTGGGCACGCATCCCGCATTATCAATTTTTCGAGCCGCCGCCAAAGCACAATCCTGTAATATAGGGAAAGCAGCTGCGTCTGTGGCAGTCTGCTGGGCAATGGTAAGCATGGTGCCGGTACCGTTAAGCATATCAAAAGTGACATTAGCCGGCAAGCCCCCAGACCAAAAATTGTGAAGGCGTGAGGATCATGGCAAATAATGTACGCCAATCAGCATTTATCAAGTCAGCGCCTGGTTGGGTTATTGACCCTAAAAGACCCTGTACATAGCAGGATTGAATACCATTTTCCTTGCAGGCTGCTTTCAAATCCTTAATTATTTTGTATGGCATTGGGGTATACTGAGGAGCTGGGGGATTGCCAGCTTGTATGACCGGATAGAGGGAAGCAGCTGCAAGGGTGTCCTCATCCATTTCCCCTTTATAAAAGGCTTGTTGAATGGCTTTTACAACACCCCCCCCACCTCGGGAGGGTGGTGGAGGACACGAGGGCTCTAAATTTATGGAAGTGGATTGAATGGAGGGAGGCTCCCATAATGACTTATGACCATCGGGAGCGGAGGGTTGAAGGACAGAAAAGTTATCATAACTTGGCAGGGGAGATTCAAACACACTCCCTGCTTCTATTTTATAATGGACCATTAAAGCCTCCATAATTTTCCTCCAAGTGACCAAAATGCCAATAGGTGCACGAGGAGGACTATGGAGATGTTCACCAATTTTTTGCCAAGTGGAAATTTTTAAGGACCCTTCCTCTGAATAATTGGGACAATGTTGCCACACATAAGCCAATAATGTAGCAATTTAAAGGGTTCAGCTACGGTCACTTTGTGGGGCAGGAAGATGTTGTAAAAATTAATAAGCCCCAGGAAAGCTTGGAGATCAGTCTTGTTTCTGGGTCTTGGGGCGTTCTTGATTGCCCTTAACTTGCTACTGTTGGGGTGAATGCGTTGTTTATCGATTAGGTACCCCAGGAACTCTACTTTATCTGTACACAGTTGATATTTATTCTTTTTAACTTTAAGGCCAGAGTCTTTAAATTTCTGGAGAACGAGTCTAAGATGCTCTTTTAGTATTTCTCTATTAGGGGCAGCAATTAAAACATCATCAAAGTATGGTACGACCCCTTTTATTCCCTGTAACAGCCTCTCCATCAAGCTCTGAAAGATCCCTGGGGCCACGCTAACTCCGAATTGGAGTCGGTTGCACTTAAAAGTGCCTTGGTGCGTAACTATCGTTTATGTCTCTGCTGTTTTTTTGTCTACAGGCAGATGTTGGTACGCCTGTGCTAAATCCAATTTAGTGAAGAACTTCCTACCCCCCAGGGAATGGAGGAGGTGTTGTACCACAGGTACCGGGTAAGCGTTCTGTTGAAGGGCGTGATTCAGGGTGGCACGGTAGTCCCCACAAATCCTTAATGATCCATCCGGTTTGATGGGTGTTACGATTGGGGTTTCCCAAGGAGCATGGTCGGTTGGTTCTAAAACACCCTGGGCTGTTAATTTATTGAGCTGCTCGTCAATCTTTGGTTTAAGGGCAAAAGGGATGGGGGCCACTTCAGGGTTAAGGTTAAACGATATTGGGGTCCCCTTGTACTCACCTAGTTTGTCTGCAAAAACGTCCTGGAATTCCTGGATGAGGGCCTCCTCCCAGTCGTCGCTGCTGGTCTGGTGAATGCCAGCTACCTCAATCCCAAGTGGAGCGAACCATTGAAGGCCTAACAAACTAGGCCGATCACGGTCGATGACGGTCAATGGTAAGGATGCAGTATGATTTTTGAATGATACCCGGACCAGGCTTGATCCAATGACTGGAATCCGGTTTGCTTGATAGTCCTTGAGAATGATTCTTTGGGTTCTGAGGTCTTGACGCCAGATGGCAGGGATCAATTGTTTCAGGGTCTTCCAGGAAACCATCGAGAGGGACCATCCTGAATCGACTTCCATCACGCAGGGCTGGTTCTCGATGGCGAACTTCACTCGGATTTTCTTTGCATCTAATGATGATGCATGACCAATCGTGATGGTTTGGTGGGCCTCTTCTCGTTTCGTTGAATGGGCTAGTGGTTTATTTCTGTAGGAGTGGTTGTTCCATTGGTGGTTCGAATGTTCCCGATTCACAGGACGATTTCCTGTGGGTTGGTGATAGTTGGTCCCCCTCTGAAATGGGCTGGTTCCTATCTTGCTTCGACAAACCTTTCCGATATGGCCTCTCTTCCCACAACTATGGCAGAGTGCGTCGAGGAATTTGCAGTCTGATTGTGGGTGGGTTGCCCCACAGCCTGCACATTGATATTGCAGTCTCTGTTTACGCTGGTGGCATTGGTCTCGTTCAGACCGGAGCCGGTTAACTTCTTCCTCATCACTTTCTGATGACGATTCGAGGTCCTCATGGTGAGTTGCTGTTGCATGTCCCTCAAGGCGAGGTCAGGTTTTGCTGGTGAGTTGGCAGAGCGGGGTGTTGGTGCGGCACATTCGGGCAGCCGACTTCCTAGTTGCTTCTGCTGCAGTAGCGTCAGCGATAGTATCTGCAAGGCTGATGTCGCCTTTCACCATCAGCTTGCTCTGCATGTGCGGTGCATCTAATCCCAGAACTATTCGGTCTCTGAGAGCTTCTTCGAGATCGGCGAACCCACAGAGGCCTCCCAGGTTCTGGAGATCCGCGATGAAATCTGCAACGCTTTCTCCTTTCCACTGGTCTCTCTGGTAGAATTCATGTCTTCATACAAGCGTTGGTACGGTAGGTGCATAGTGGGCCCGTAAGAGGGGCTCGAGGACATCCCAGTCCATGGATTTCACCTCAGCCAGTTTTGCCAGTGCCTTGGCCATCTTGAAAATGGCAGGTCTGCAGTGAGTCAGGAATACCGCTCGCTTTTTCCCAGTAATGGCATTCTTCAAGTTGTTGGTCTCCAGAAACATCTGGAACCGGTCCATGTATGAGTCCCAGTCTTCTTGTGCCGGGTCGAATGGAGCAGGTAGTATGGTGCCACCAGTCATGGTTTCCACCGTTGATGCACCTTCAGCCACATGCTCTGTTTAGTGCTCTGTAGTGTTCAATCAGCTCTGACGTCTCCGTATCCCATCCTCGTTGCCAGTGATAAGTTCTGTGCATGGGCGCAAGGAACGGAGACGAGACGGTGAACAATGAACTTCAATTCTTTATTATACATTCTGAACAGAGCAAAACCCTAGAGCAACAGCAGCCCTTTTATAGGCAAGCTGATGCTCTAATAACCAATAGGAAACGTGGAGTGTAAACCCCCTTAACCAATGATAGTGGCTTGTTAACAGCCAATCAGATTCTCCTGAACAGACCAATCCGATATCGCTATTATCGGCCAATGAGAAGTGCAGGGCTAAAACCCTGCTATTTTCTAAAGCTTTTGATAAACTTTATTTGAGCATTTTATTCGTTCACAACACATGGGATCGTGAGACTTGGACATGACTTAGTGATTGAACAATAAAAATGGGCCAGGGACAAAGGCAGGTTCTGAGTAGTTCTGGAAAACCATTAGCAGAAATTTTGAGTAGTTCGGAGAACGGCAAATATCACTTCTCACTGGCCTCACCCCTATCTATTCTCTGCCTCCCGCATCCCAGCTAATTGGCTGGGTCTTCTTTTGTTGCCCTGGACAGGAGAACAGAGCTGGGGAGGGAATGAGATTTTGCAGTAACTTTCTCCCAGGAATGGGGAGGGAATGGAGATCTTACGGTATCCTTCCCAGCCATGGCCACCAAGTGAAGCCCACAGAACTAGTAGTAAAAAAATTGAATCTCACTCCTGGCCAGGAAGCAAATGGAGGACAACAGTTTGTCAAACTGGTCTTGTTCCAAACAATTCAATGGAGGAAGAAGCCACAAAGTTTCAGATTGGCAACCAAAAGCTGGAAGCCTTCACTTCATTTCTTGATACTGGGAAACATTTTTTGCTACTATTATCATCAGAATAAATTTTTATGCAAATAGGAACTCACTGTGGGACATTTTAGATGTATTATTTATTCTACAGATGCCACACAATTTCCTTTTTAAAATAAAATAAAATAAAATAAAACATTGGTTGTTTTGGTTGATCATCAGTAGTTGTATGAAACAACAATTGTTGTTGCTGTTGCTGTTGTTTAAGATGCCGTATGATTTGTAAGGTCAGGTCACCTACAAAATAAACATCAAGATGCATTTCTAACAGTTTTTATAAAATATGTCTAAGAACATCTTTGTCAGCATCCGGCCCCCATGATTTTTTTTTAAAGTAATCTCAAAAGCTATTCTATTCAGGGATAAGAGTACAGGTCATAAAACAGTAAGTAGTTTTCCATGGTGATGAAAGGTAATATCCCTTGAAAGACGTGAGACGAAAGGCAGGAAACTGATCATTTGAAAGTCGAGGCACCATCTGACAATCTTGGCAATGATTACCTGCCTCTATTTTTTAAACTAGCTACTTTGATAGCCAAGTTCTCTATGATGCATCAGCTTCCCCTAACTTTTGGTCTATGTGGATGAGATAAATTAAAATGTACTGTCACTCTGGTCAGTTTCTGCAGCTTATTTTCTACAGCTTTTTGCATACGTGGGTGTGCTTCCTATAATGGATCTGTTTACTTCTGTAATTTGCAACATACCAATCCCACAGTTTATTTCACTTTCCAGTGGATGTCAAAAGTACCTGTCTGATCAATATGACAAATCACAGTTTTACTTCCCTGAGCTCTTAACTGCTGTCTGTCTTATCCCCATGATGCCAAAGAATACATTCTCAATGGAGCTTCTTTGGCCCCTTCATTATTACCTGAGCACAGATCCTAAGGCACAGGAAAGGTGCTGTGATGAGTGTGGGTTTTTTAAAGATAATCCCCCAATACTTTAATATACTTGATTATAGCTTTAGTCCATAAGTCCATTTTGACTGGCCTTTAACAAAAGCAAAATCATTCTCATCCCCTTAGCATTAACTTGAATCTGTCTGTGCTGTTTTCTTGGCAACCAGATGAAATAGTTTGCCATTCCATCCTCACAATCTACTCTATAGCTCTGGGATCAAGATCTGTTCAAACCTATTACTACTAAACCTCCTTTCAGCCAAACTTAAAGAACAAGGATGGGACCAAAATATGGGTGAATGATGGATGTATCAGTGAAGTTTGTTTCAATGTTGCTGGATCTTGAATGCTACAAATAGAGGAAACTGCTCATTCTTTCACCCCAAGTAACATTTCTCTTGTCATATTTGGCTCAAATCTATCTAAATCTGGCAAGCCTCCTTCTCCTCCTTCTCTTGTGCCTATTGGTGTTTTCCGCAGATTAAACAGTAAATTTTCAATAGTGTCAATATTTTCTGTGTGCAATGGACTTCTTTAAGAGATACAAGAAGTTATAGCAAATATTGTGTTCCTGTATACCTGTATGCAAATGAATTAATATGTATGTATACAGACCAGATGTTTCGATTCCTTTTGTGCATCAGTGTGTATAAGTTTTTATGAATACAGGTATTAACCAATAAATAGTGAGCTCATTTATCTTTATTCGGTTTAAAGGCTGAAATAATCATTGTAAAATTTGTATAATTAGTAATTAGTAAAACAATAAAAATGCTCTTTTTAAACAAACAAGTTTTATTTTCACCATCCACACAAACGTATATCTTTACAATAATTGACATATCCTATTTTTAAAAAAGTTGTGCTGCAGAAAGAAATAACTGAAATGCAAACCTACAAAATGTAAGGTTAAAATCAAATTAAGGTTACGAAGAATATGAAACTAGGACTGAAAAGTGCCTAGGGTATTAAAACAGTAAAGTATATTTTTAAAACTGAGCATATGAGATAATAATGAAAAGGTCTTTAGTATTTGTCCAAAGCCTTTATATCATATATCACCTAATGAAATTACATTGACCTATTTAAACTAGATGTCCAAAGCAGTTTAATTTAACACAAGTGGATTGCTGAAGGATCAATTATATAACTGAAGTATTGTGCAATTATATAAGCTAGTATGCCATTTTATTTTTTAATTTAATTACATTTATAGGTCTTACAATTCTGTTGTGATTCTGAGCAGTATACAACTTATGAAATTTAAAATAATGCAATCCACACAATTCATAAAGTAACATTTGGGGGAAAAAACAGCCACCATCTCACAAATAAGACAAGCCACTAGGACTTCCCATCTACTTTACCCAAAGGCATTTTATTTATAAAATACTCTAATATTATATAATACTTCAAATATTTCAATTGGCCTGTGAGTAATTTGATGACGATTTTCTTGTATCCAACAGTAAGAGCTAATAATAGTATAGGGAGAACTAGTTCACTTTCAAAGCTTTTTAAAGATACATCATATATTAAGAGCATTTAATCCTGTGAAAAATGAATTGTGAATGGAACAAAGTTATTTTAGAAAACTTGGTGAAGAGGAAAGAAAAATCATTGAAACCTGAGAAACTTAGGTATTGAAATTATATTTATTTACATGAATAGAGTAAATAAATAGAAACTCATATCAAGATGGGAAAGCATGTTTGCAAAGGAAAGAAGGAAGGAAGGAAGGAAGGAAGGAAGGAAGGAAGGAAGGAAGGAAGGAAGGAAGGAAGGAAGGAAGGAAATTAATCTCTTAAAATCTTTCTTTGTTGAAAAGCTGTGTAAAAGGAAGCATATTCAGCAAAGTTAGACAAAAACTCAGATACTAAGCTGCATAAACAGCAGTATTTATTTGGAAAAGATGTTGTAAGTTTAATGTCCTAAGATATTATTTTCATTTGGTTTTGAAGTTATATATATATTTCCCTTCCGATTATTAAAGTTACTGAATCACATTGCCTAAATTTAGTGCACGCACAGTACATGGAGAAGCAGATGGTTTTTTTCCCCAAATTTTACCCCCTTGTATATATTACTTAAACTTAAAGTTCACCCAGAAGTTAACAAAAAGCCAATGCTTGGGCACATTTATAGATTTTTTTTTTCCATAAAATGCATTTTAAAGTTGCATTCATCTTTTACAGAATAGAAGCTGCATAATTTTGGGCTTTATATAATTTTGACCCATGGACCATTCTCATAATCATCCATGCCCTTCTGATCTCTCATCTGAATTACTGCAACATGCTCTGTATGGGGCTACCGTTGGAGAGCCCTCGTAAGCTTCAACTGGTACAGAATGGAGTTCCTCAAATAATAAATGGTAGCAGATGTTCAATAAATATAACACCACTGCTATGTGAGCTGCATTGGCTGCCAGAGTGTTTCTATGTGCCATTCAAGGTGCTGGTTGTCACTTTTAAAGCCCTTCACAATTTAGAATCAGGTTATCCAAGATACCTTCTACTCTCAGTTGTTTCTACCAGTGGTAGGATTCTACCAGCTTTTCTACCTGTTTGGTGATCGTGCACTTCACGTGTGCACATGTGCGCACCTAACACATGCATGCAGCTTTTCAAACACCAGCTGAAGCTCTGCCACATTAATCATCTGAGAGGATAAAGAACAGAAAAGCGCAGGATCAGGTGAAAGGGGTGATCTTGCACTTTTCTCTTCTTTCTCCTCTCAGCTGGTTGTTGGAACTTTTTTTACTGCTGGTTGGGATGAACTGGACTGAACTGGTAGCATTTCACTACTGATTTATACCCATCCATTTTTATCCACCAATCTGAGCATGTTACAGGTCCCATCAGCCAAGGAATGTCAGCTGGAAGAGGACTAGGAGAAATCCTTGCTCTACTGTATCCCCTGACCTCTGGAACATTTCTCCTTCAGAGTGAAGCCCAATTTCCTAAGGCCAGCTTAGAAGACTAGCTTAGTATCCAGGCCTGCCCCACTACCCCCAAATGTGATAAATGCCCTGTTTCTTGGCTGTATTAACACCTATGGCATTGTCATCATTATCATTCCAAAGGTGCTTTTTCAAGACGCAACTGGACTTTCTGGTTTTTCTTTGAAGACATTTTGCTTCTCATCCAAAAAAAAACCACCAGTCTATAATCTTGAATCTAAAAAATGAAAAATAAACAAATACAAGTAGTCCTTGACCTATGACCTCAATTGAGCCCCAAATTTCTGTTACTAAGTGAGACATTTGTTAAGTCCCCCCCCCATTTTACAACCTTTCCTGTCATAGCTGCTAAGTGAATCACTGTAGTTGTTACATTAGTAACAGGTTTGTAAGTGAATCTGGCTTCCCCATTGACTTTGCTTGTTAGATGGTTGCGAAAGGTGATCACATGACCTTGGAACACAGCAATGGTCATAAATGTAAACCAGTTGCTTAAACCATCCCAAAGGTGCTTTTTCAAGAGGCAACTGGACTTTCTGATTTTTTCACTGAAGACGTTTCACTTCTCATCCAAGAAGCTTCTTCAGCTCTTAAGAAGCTTCTTGGATGAGAAGCAAAACATCTTCAAAGAAAAATCAGAAAGTCCAGTTGCCTCTTGAGAAAGCATCCTTGGGACAACCATGACTTAGATGACTGAGAATCTCCATAGACTCCTATTGCATTAGTTGTACTCACTAACCATATGTATTTATTTAGTCTTGTTTTAATTGTTTTTTTATTTGTTTTGATGTTTTATGATGTATGCTGCCCAGAGTCACTTGTTGAGATGAGGTGGCTATAGAAATCAAATAAATAACGGTAAAGGAAAACATTTCTGAAAGCTACTTTAATTAATCTATATTTATTTTCTAAAGGAGACGTTTTGGTACCTAATGTTTCTCTTCTATTATTTTCTTCATAGCTGGACGAACAATTCATACTTCTCTATTTAGAAATAAATAGGCTGAGTTCTAAAGTGAGGAAATAATTAGCTGTAAGGCTTCATTCCAGGGCTATTATTACTAACCGATCCTTGTTAATTTGTAAAGGCAAAATATGTGATGCTTGAGAAGGTCATCCTTGGATGTATTCTTATTTAACAGTCTCTAATTTATTAATGACTTGAATAATTTAATAGGGAAATGCCAAGAATCTTGGGATCAGCAGTGAATACTTGATAAAAAGCAGAATTCAAAAGAAGCTTGCTGGATTGCCAATCACACAAACAAAGTAATTTAATACATGTACAATAATTTCAAATTAATTATGAAAAACTCAGTACATGATTACTCCAGTAGTCTTGAACATACACCAGTCAGCTATGAATAAAAATGGGCATGGCTGTCTGTAATATCTTAAGTGATGAAAGCCAATGTTTAAAATGTTGGCAGATATTTTTCCATCAAAAACTAATAGGTAATCTCTTCGGTTTGGCATTGGGAACTGCCCAGAATTTGGTTTAAGACATATGTATGTATAAATATTTTCAATATATGAATAATAACAGAATAAAAACAAAATAACAGAACTGGAAGGGACCTTGGAGGTCTCCTATCCAACCTCCTGCTCAAACAGAAGACCATATGCCATTCTAGACAAATGGTTGTCCAATCTCTTCTTAAAAACTTCCAGAAGTGGAACACCCATGTCTTCCAAAGACAAGCCATTCCATTGATTAATAAGATCACCCAGATGGCCTTATCAAAAACTTTCCAACTCCATGCTGTAACATCTACTCTGTCTGCCTTTCTCTTTGTCTTACCTTTAGTGTAGGCCAAGGATACATAAGTTCATTTTCTGTCTTAGATCAGGACTACCTAACAAGCTGTCAATGCTTTGCTGCTAGCTCATTGTACACTGTTTTATTGGTGGCATAGTAATAAAATTATATTCTTTCTTGAAACGATTGCTTTAGGTCAACCAGATTTTGAGCATGACCTGTCACAGTTAATAATATAAGACAGAACTAGCATTGCAATTTGATAAACTTCTTGACCAACTACATGGTTTATTGTGTCGATAAGTTATCTACATTATATCTTCAAGGAACATGAATAGTAAGAAGCATATCCCAAGTGCTTTAGATATGGGTGGTTCACATTTATTACACATTATTAAATAATCATTAATATACTAATAATTTATTAATACTGGAATGTACAGCTTGAAGGAGTCAAATTAACCAAAAGAAACAAAACTAATAGAAGAGGAGGTGGAATTGCACCATATATAAGAAATAATTACACCTCTACAGAACTGCAATGGAACAATGATGAAAATGTTCTTGAATGCATTTGGGTCAATATAAAAGGAAAAAGAAATGATATTGTAATAGGTATATACTACAGATCACCCAACTACACAGGAAATAGACGAACCATATAAAGTACGGTTGCTTGAACTGGTTATGTCTAGTCTGATGAAAAGAGGGACTAGGGGTGACATGATAGCAGTGTTCCAATATCTCAGTGGCTGCCACAAAGATGAGGGAATCAAGCTATTCTCCAAAGTACTTAAGGGTAGGACAAGAAGCAATGGGTGGTAACTAATCAAGGAGAGAAGCAACTTAGGAGAAATTTCCTGACTGTTAGAACAATTAATTGTGGAACAACTTGCCCCCAGAAGTTGTAAATGCTTCAACATTGGAAATTTTAAAGAAGAAATTGGATAACCATTTGTCTGAAGTGATGTAGGGTTTCCTGCCTAAGCAGGGGGTTGGATTAAAAGACCTCCAAGGTCCCTTCCAACTCTGTTTATTCTATTCTATTTTGTTCTGTTCTGTTCTATTCTATTGCTAAACAATTGGCTAAGGTGTGCAAGAATCACACCATAATAATCATGGGGGACTGTTAGGAATGTAAGTCACCTAACAGTTATTTGGGTTGGAAATATATAAACTAGGATAGACATTTTAATACTATGCCTTTAAAAGAATACTAAATCTGTAATTGGGTGGGGTTCCACAAATGGCTATAAGATGGAGCCAGAAACATGGGTTGTTTAGTCTCAGAAGAGAGTCTCAGTGAGTCTCTATTTCTTCTGTTGGAGAGAGTTGCCGTTCCTCCTAATGACTGTTACTGATCATTGATGTAAGTCTGTTACTGAACTGTTTTTTGATATTGGACTTCGATATTTGGATTATCCCTGAACTGAACACTGACTGCTTTACCTGTGAATGACTTGGACTGCTTATCTTGGAATTTGCTTCAACGTTTATTGGAAGTAAAAACCTACATTTACTGTACAGTGTGCTGTGTGTGTGTTATTCAACATTACTCTCACTTTGTCTCCCTGTGTGTGCTCATTCTCCTAATGGGGAATTACCTCAACAGGGACTTTAACTACCCTAACATGAATTGGGAGATAAATTCTTTACCTAGTGGAAGATCAAACAGGTTCCTGATGAACCAAGCAGATAACTCTGTCTCCCAAATGGTAGAGAAAGGAACCAGCAGGTGAGATGGGATGGATTTAATTCTGACAAACAGAGATGACATGATAGAAAGGGTTGAAGTTACAGGAATTTGGGGAGAGTGACCATGTGTTATTGGAATTCAACATAATGCAAATACAAGCAATAGAAAAAAAGTCAAACAAGTAACTTGGACTTTATGATTCAATAAATTTAGAAGGAGCTTGGGAAGGATTCCATGGATAGAAATCCTTCAGAGAAAAACAACTTAGGAAGCTTGGGAAACTGAAAAAATGAGATCATAAAGGCCCAGTCTAGCAGTATACCAATGAAAAAGGAAAAAAAAGAGATTCCAAAAGAAATCAGTATAGCTGCATAAAAAACTCTCTGATCACCAGACATACTATTTCTGAAATATGACTGATGAATATAAACAGTTTGGATTGACTGGGCCACAAACTCCAGACTGATTCTTCCTCCTGTCACCACTCAGGTTAATTCAGCTTGCTGTGAGTGTTTTCATCAGCTGATGAAAATAATATGATGATATCTTAAAGCTGAATAAACCAATTAGTGGACATATACACTTAGCAAAAATAAACAATTCCCCCTTACCAAATCCAATTTATGAATGGAAACTGATCATATGGGCATCATAGACAAGTGTAGTGAGATCTGCCTTTCCACATGCCACATTAGCCAAATAATAATAAGTCATGAGATGTGTTCAAAACAGTTAATAAAACCATGAGCAAGTTAGAGTGAATTCCTAGACTTAGTCACCTCTGTGAAAAGGGTTTAACTTTACTCATAAATGTATGAACAACTCCATGGTTGCTCTGGACATGCAGTCAAGCATATCATGTTAATCCTGCTTCTTGCAACACTGAGACAATTATTTAGATAATTTTTTAATGGCCATCAACTTTGTCAAAGTGAAAATGTTAAAAAAATCAGGGCAGAAAGGGTAGGGGACAGACCAAATAAAATTATATCTTGGAAATAAAATTTGTTTTTGTTTGATATACATCTTGGAATCCTTTAGTTAATATGCATGAAAAAAATCACCCTAGTAGTAACTTTTATAATGGAAAAGGATGCAATCATTGGATGGCAGGGAATATATTTAACACTTGAGAAAGAGAGCCATAAATGTATACATTCTTGACTATTGACTAATGTATCTTTTCTTGCATGTGCACTGAGACCATTTGCACCAAGACAAATTCCTTGTGTGTGCAATCACACTGGGCCAATAAAGAATTCTATTCTATTCTATTCTATTCTATTCTATTCTACATAAATACAATAAAGTTGCTGGGTCACACCCCTATATCAAAGCCATTATGTGAACCACTGAAACTACACATGAAGTGGAACACTACTTTATACAGCGCAAAATATCATTACAAAGCACAACATTATGCAAATGCATCTTTCCAGTGCAACTTTCTCTCTTTCCATCTCTTTCTTTCTCACCCAAATATGAGAGAAAAGTGAGCTCTTATTGTAGCTATATAATGGGTAGCTATATTATGCCAAAAGTAGAGTAAAAAGGATACAGGAAAAAAAAATTCCTACAGCTCTGGAGTCAAAACTGACCATTCCAAAGGTTAAATTTGTCATAGAAATGATTGGTACTCATTGTCTGGAGAACTTTTTCTTTCATTTGTCCAACCCATTAAATGAAAATCTGATTGGAATCAATTTGATAGGAGAGGAATCGGAACTGGCATATTCATTTGGCTTTAGGGGCTGATTAATTTCAGAAGCTGAAAAAGTTTTTCTTGGAGGCACCGAGAGATGAGGTATTTAACCGAGCCAGATAACATAATGCTATAAATTCCCAATTCAGGCAATCATCTTTTGATGATACCTCATTTGTCTTAAGCGGTTTCCTTTTCCAGTTTGGAGAGACCATTTACATATACAAGAGTAAACAACATAATGTTATTTATATAATATGCTAGCACAGTGACAAGCAAAATGTGCAGATATGTGACTTGATGTATTATGAGGCCCAAATGATCATTCAGCTGTTTGATGGCAGCTGACTCTCCATTATAGAGATGAACACAGCACATGTTTTAATTTTGATGAAAATGCAGTGTCCAGTGAAAAAATCCTTAACTGAATAGTCCCATTAACTAATGTCACATATTACAATAATACACATATGGGTGCACACATGGCCCACATACATATACACATATTCATGGGAGACGTTTCAAGGTTATATATACATTCCTCTATAATTCATACAGTATAAGAACAAATAAAGTCCATGCCTTTTTCTCTCGTCTCTGCTCACTCTCATACTTCACTTTAGCATCTTCTATTGCCACAATTGTTGAATATGTTCTTTCTGTAGACTGGTGAATATATATTCTACAATGCTAATTTGTTTTCTAATGATGAGATATGGTGGCGTGCCAGAGTAATACTCCCCTAGAAAGGCCCGAGCATTATGTCTAATGTATCTGCCTGTTTACTATGATCAATAGCATCCTCATATTGATCACAACATATCCATTTTTTTCCAGATGACCTATCTTTCTATCTCTGCCTTCAGTATTGATAATACATTAAGTCACTATCAGTTCCAAATGGCCTAGCTCAACAATTGCAAAGTAGATGGGTTATTCTAAACTCACAAATGAATCATTCTGTTTGCTTATGGCTATTTCCAGTCTCTGTCACTCCACCGTAAATTGCCCAGTAACTCTTCACTCACAATTAAGTTGCCAGTCACTTTGGGTTTATGTCATGGTTGGTGACATTTTCATCTACAACTTTAACAATTAGGATAGCATGTAGTAACTCTTATCATAAATTAAGAATTTGTGGAGTAATGTTATATGGAAGTGCCCTCTTCTACCTAATTCTGTGCTCATTTTCATCATGAACTTCTTGGGCCCTAAAACAAAAATAAAGAAAATAATCATATAAGCCAAAATGTGTGAGTAGAATTACCCTGAACCGTATGACTTGAGGATGAATTGTCTCCTTGAGTGCTGAAATAGAAGCAGCACTGAATTTTGAAATTGGGAGATTCAGAAATGGACTGTGAGTAGAATAACTAAGCTCCACTCTGAAATCTAAGCTACAGAACATATTCAAACATCCCTTCTCTATTCATTCTCAGACCAAGGCTACAACCTTTAGTCATGCTAATAATAAAAAGGACATAAAGGGCTTTTTGAAATGGCCTTTCAAATTCTTAATTCAATTTGAGTAGAGAAATTGGTGGAAGGTTTCTCCAATTTGTTTCCAGTATTGGAAATTACAAATTCTTTCCATCTGGAAGTCTATTTTGAAGATGCTCAGGAAATGTTGTCATTCCTATGCTAATTGATTACAGTTGCAAGTGCCCTGTCTTTTATTATTCAGTCATCTCTCCAGTGGGCTGAAGCTTCACTGCCTTCCCATGTGCCATCAAATACTAAGAGAGGTCATCATGAAGAAATTCTCTCCAAGGGACTTTTTCAATAGCAGCAGTGATGTCCCACCTTTAAGGAATTTTGGGGAACCTTAAATGGTGGATGAGGGAGATGTCTATGTAGATTCTGTCATCTAGGTCATGGTTTTTCCAAAGGTGCTTTTTCAGAAGGCATCTGGATTTTCTTTCTTTGAAAACATTTTATTTCTCACCCAAGAAGCTCAGAACTGAAGAAGCTTCTTGGTTGAGAAGCAAAAGGTTTTCAAGGGGCAAAAATCAAGAAAGTCCAGTTGTCTTTTGGAAAAGCACCTGTGGGATGAGTTGAGGGGAGACCTCAGCAGTACCATGATTGCCCAAGAAAGAGAAAGCACATTCCAGAGGGACCAAATTAAGAGACTGCCCAGTTCCAAACTGGATGGGAAGAAGGGAAGAGGGTTAAGAGTACCAGATTTTAGATTTTTTCCCCTCAGGCTATATATCTTAGGTATGAAGGTTGTAGCTTTAGGCTGGCAAGATTCTGTCCATTAGATATAAGCAAATATCTTGCACAACCATGAACTACTCCAGCTATGGTTGATCTTAAACATAGTATACAAAATTATCTGCCACAATGTCCCACCAGTCAATGACTAATTCAGCTTCAACTGTAACAATACAAAGGCACACAACAGATACAAACTCAATGTAAACCACTCCAAACTTGATTGCAAAAGTATGACTTCAGCAACAGAATGGTCAGTGCCTGGAATGCACTACCCGATTCTGTTGTTACATCCTCTAACCCCCACTCCTTTAACTTTAAACTATCCACTATTGACTTCACCCCATTCCTAAGAGGTCTGTAAGAGGCGTGCATAAGTGCACTCTCATGCCTATTGTCCCTGTCCTGTTGTCCCCATTTATCCGTACCTATTTCCTGTATTCTTACTCATGTTTATACTTATATCTATTATCTTGTAAGGGATTGACAAATCAAATTAATAAATTAAAAAAAAATAAAGAGTTGGATTTGGATGGGTTTCATTGTGTTGTCTTTGGGCTTGAGCCTGAAAAAATTATCCAAGAATTTGAAGTGGAGAATAATTTCAAAAAGCCACACATACCCTATTCCATGGAACCTCCTCACTTACTTCCTCCTCAGGCTGCAGGGAAGTAAGTGGATGGGGAAATGTTACACCATTACTTTCCATATAGATGAGGAAATTATGTTATAGTGAGAAAACTTCAGTTATAGTTTTCTCACTCAGTGAATTAGTATTGTTTTCCTCCCATGATTGTTGCTTTCAGCAACAACTGCAGGGGAAAAATCAAACAAACAGCACTTGTAGCACTGTGATTAATATTTTGCCTGTGTCACCCATGCATCAGATCACATACATGTAAAAGGAGGCAGGGCTTCTATGACAATCCTGTTGTGAATCAATAAATACTTAATAAAGATCATTAAGAGCTTGAAGCAAAGTGCAGGGTTCCACAACCCTGTACTTCTGATTGGCCGATAATAGCGACATCGGATTGGTCCATTCAGGAGAATCTGATTGGCTAGTAACGAGCCTCTGCCATTGGTTAATGGAGCTAGTGCTCCCTGTGTTTTCATTGGTTAAATAAGTTAAGAGTTGCCTATATAAAGGGGCCATCGTGGCCATTGAGCTGACCTGTTTCCACATGTAAATAAAGAGTTTGAAGTTCACTGTTTCACTGGCTCGTCTCCATCCTTGCACCCATGCACAGAACATAACACTGGCAATGAGGGTGGGATGTGGAGACATCAGAGCTTACTGAACAACGAAGAGCCATAACCGAGCACGTGGCTGAACGCACCAACGGCAGAACCATGTCCGGCAGCATCATACCACCCGCTCCATTCGACCCGGCACATTAAGACTGGGACTCATATATGGATCGCTTCCAGATGTTTCTGGAAACCAACAATTTGAAGGATGCCACTACCGGAAAGAAACGAGCGGTATTCCTAACTCATTGCGGGCCAACCGTATTCAAGGTGGCCAAGGCACTAGCAAAACCGGCAGAAGTAAAGTCTATGGACTGGGACGTCCTCGAACCACTGCTGAGGGCTCACTACGCACCGACCGTGCCAATGCTCGTGAGAAGGCATGAATTCTATCAGAGAAGTCAGTGGAAGAGCGAAAGTGTTGCTGATTTCATTGCGGATCTCCGGAATCTGGGAGGCCTATGCGAGTTTACTGACTTAGAAGAAGCCCTAAGAGACCGAATCGTTCTGGGATTAGATGCACCAGGCACTCAGAGTAAACTAATGGTGAAGGGCGACATTAGCCTTAAAGATGCCATAGCTGAAGCTACTGCAGCAGAAGTAACCAAGAACTCGGCTGCCCAAATATGCCGTGCCCACGCACCAGTTCGCCAACGAACCTGCAACATTCCACCTCAGTCAGAGGGACAGCTAGACACAGCCCACCACGAGGACCTCGAATCGTCATCAGAAAGCAATGAGGAAGAGGTCCATTGACTTCAGTCCGAACAGGACCAATGCCAGAAATCGCAGTACCAATGCGCCGGGTGTGGAGCAAGCCACCCCTGGTCAGAATGCAAATTCCTCGACGCGCTCTGCCATGTGTGCAGGAAAAGAGGCCATATAGGTCGGGTCTGTAGAAGCAAGCCAGGACCCAGCCAGCCCTCAAGGGGGGCTAACTATCGCCAACCGATGGGAAGTTGTCCCGTGAAGTGAGAACCCGTGAACCACCAATAGAACAACCACTCCTACAGAAACAAAACCCTAAACCACCCAAAGAAGCGAGAAGAGGCTCACCAAACGATCACGATCGGTCATGTCTCATCTCTGGACGCCAAAAAGATCCGAGTGAAAGTGGCCATCGAAAACCATCCCTGCCTGATGGAAGTCGATTCAGGATCATCCCTCTTGATGGTTTCCTGGAAGACCCTCAAGCAGCTCATCCCCACTATCCGTGGCAAGACCTCCATTTCCAAAGACTCATACTTAAGGACTATTAAGGAAATCGAATCCTGGTCGTTGGATCCAGCCGAGTACGGGTATCGTTTAAGAACCGTACAGCATTTCTACCCCTGACTGTAATCGACAAGAATCGGCCTAGTTTGTTAGGCCTCCAATGGTTCGCTCCACTTGGAATTGAAGTAGCCGGCATTCACCGAACCTGTAGCAGCGATTGGGAAGACGACCTCGTCCATGAATTCCAGGATGTCTTCGCAGAAAAATTAGGCAAGTACAAGGGGACCCCGATATCATTTAACTTCAATCCCAAAATAGCTCCCATCTGCCTTAAGCCTCGTCGAGTTCCATTTGCCCTTAAACCAAAGATTGATGAGCAGCTTGATAAATTAATAGCTCAGGGTGTGTTAGAACCAACCGATCACTCTCCCTGGGAAACCCCAATCGTAACACCCATCAAGATGGATGGATCGAAAAGAATTTGTGGGGACTACCGAGCCACCCTGAACCATGCCCTTCAACAAAACGCTTACCCGGTACCGGTGGTGCAACACCTCCTCCATTCCCTGGGGGGCGGAAAAGTCTTCGCGAAACTAGATTTAGCCCAGGCTTACCAACAACTGCTTGTTGACAAAAAAAACGGCAGAGGCCCAAACAATCGTTACGCACAGAGGTGCGTTTAAATGTAACCGACTCCAGTTCGGAGTGAGCGTAGCCCCGGGAATCTTTCAAAGCTTGATGGAAAGGCTATTACAAGGCATAAAAAGTGTTGTCCCATATTTTGATGATGTGTTAATCGCAGCCCCAACTCAGAAAATACTAAAGGAACGCCTGAGGTTGGTTCTTCAGAGATTTAAAGACTCCGGTCTCAAAGTTAAAAAGAACAAGTGTTATTTATGTACAGATTGTGTGGAATTTTTGGGATATTTAATTAATAGTCAAGGCATTCACCCCACCGATAACAAACTCAGGGCAAAAGAACGCTCCAAAGCCCCGGAACAAGGCTGACCTCAAGGCTTTTCTGGGCCTTATCAATTTTTATAATGTTTTCCTGCCTCACAAAGCAACCGTAGCTGAGCTCCTACATCGTTTATTGGACAAAAAAGCAACCTGGGTCTGGGGACATAGAGAAGAACAGGCGTTTCGACATGTAAAAGATTTATTGACTTCTGATGCTGTCCTGATGCAGTATAACGAGACTTTGCCTTTAACGATCACGTGTGATGCATCCCCATTCGGGGTGGGCGCCATTTTAAGCCACGTCTTGCCAAACAGTAATGAAGCCCCTGTTGCCTATTTCTCAAAGATGTTATCAAAAACAGAACGCAACTACAGTCAAATTGATAAGGAGGCCCTTGCTATAGTATCCGCGGTCAAGAGATTTCATGAATATGTGTATGGCCGAGCCTTTACCATAGTGACTGACCACAAACCTTTGCTGGGAATAATCATGGGAGATAGGCCAACACCGTATATATTATCTCCCAGAATGACCCGCTGGTCAGAATTCTTGGTGGTATACAATTACAAGTTGCAACATCGCCCGAGGAAGGCCAGCCCCCATGCCAACGCATTGAGCCGTGCACCTCTTCCAGAGACCATTGATGACCCCGCTCTGATGGTCACAACATTGCAGATCAAGACACTTCGAACACCACCATTAATGGCCTGAGATATCACGATGGAAACGAAACGTGACCCCATTTTAGCATGAGTCCTTAGTTGGGTCAAGCGGGGATGGCCGTTGGACCAAATACCTGATGACTACACCCCATTCAAAAACCAGCAAACGGAACTATTTTCTCAAAAGGGCTGCATTATCTGGGGTGATAGAATTGTCGTCCCAGAGTGGTTGCGACCAGCGATACTAAGGACCTTGCACGATGGCCACCCCGGCATCGTGCATATGAAAGCCCTCGCACGAAGCTATGCATGGTGGCTGGGTATTGACAAGCAGATAGAGACATGGGTAAAAGCCTGTCACAAATGCCAGGAAGTAAGCAACACCCTGCCGAAAGCAACCCCAACCGAATGAGAAACACTGAGGGGACCATGGTCCCGCATTCATCTGGACTTTGTGGGTCCTACCAAGGGACACACATTCTTACTAATGGTGGATGCCTACTCGAACTAGCTTGAAATCCATGAAATGAGTAATACAATGACCGAAGCAGTCATCAGGAAACTAGACAGACTCTTTGCGACACACGGATTGCCAGACGTTCTGGTATCCGACAACGGGCCTCAATTTACCGCGCTGTCCTTTGAACAGTACCTGGCGGACTGCGGTATTCAACATGCACTAACTTCGCCGGCGCATCCTGCGGCCAATGGAAGGGTCGAGTGCATGGTACAATTTGTCAAGAAAACCTTGCATAAAATGGACTATGGCGATATAGAAGACAAGATCAACTGGATACTCCTTTTGCAGCATATCACTCCGCACAGTGTCACCAATAAAACTCCTGCTGAGTTATTAATGGGATGGAAGCTCCGCTCCCACCTCGACCATCTACATCCATCATATGAACCTGAAAAACCACTCAGTTCCAGCGGGAAATGTCGCAAATTCCAGGTAGGCGATTTGGTTTTCGCTAGGAACTTTTCGGGTGATCCATTGTGGGTCGAGGCAACTATAGTACAACTAACCGGCCCTAGATCGTACCTCGTGAAATGTCGCGACGATAGAATTTGGAAGCGCCATATTGATCAGCTGCATTCAAGGCTACAGTCGGGAATCTCCGAGCCCCCTAATTTCCAAACCGAGTGGGGAGGAGATAGAGAGCAAGCTGAATTCGAAGAGGCAGAAAGTTTAAGCGGTAGTAATGACCGCTCAGAGGCAACACGTGATGGATCCGGAATGGGGGTGGCCTCGCCTCAAAGAGATGCCGAGAGCAATATCGATGACGAAAATTCGAATGCAGAACGGGAGGCACCCTCTTCACCAGATAACGTCCTACCCCAACAAGACTGTAGCCAAATACCAGGAGGACAACGAAAATCTACTAGACAATCGAAACAACCGGCCTACCTCAAAGACTACTTGACCGCACCCCTTAAACGGAACCCAGGGGGAAGGGGTGTTGTGAATCAATAAATACTTAATAAAGATCATTAAGAGCTTGAAGCAAAGTGCAGGGTTCTGGCCCTGCACTTCTGATTGGCCACTAATAGTGACATCGGATTGGTCCGTTCAGGAGAATCTGATTGGCTAGTAACGAGCCTCTCCCATTGGTTAATGGAGCTAGTGCTCCCTGTGTTTTCATTGGTTAAATAAGTTAAGAGTTGCCTATATAAAGGGGCCATTGTGGCCATTGAGTTGAGCTGTTTTCACATGTAAATAAAGAGTTTGAAGTTCACTGTTTCACTGGCTCGTCTCCATCCTTGCACCCATGCACAGAACATAACAAATCCTGTGACTGCCATCTCATCTGTATTAATCATCTCCTGAAAATGTTGATGGTTGTTTGTAAAGTGCAGGTGGAACTTTAAACTATCTTAACGCAGGGGACTCAAAGGCTGCTGAATTGAGCCCTGAACCCATTTATCCACCAGCCTGTACTCATAGGGACCAACTAACTGCTCAAGGAAATTCAAGATTATTCCCATTTACATTAGTGGATTCTCTGCATTCAACCCTACACATATAACTCTTACAAAACATTTTTTAAGTATTTTACAAAACATTTAGAAAATGGATAGGCTTTTGTTAGTTTATTAATGTATGCTCATCTAAAATTTGGAAGATGTTCATATTGCTGACTAGATCTTTGTAAAACCTTTTTATATCTATAAGTTGCAAACTTTTCAAAGTCTTTTTTTCTCAATTGTAATGTGATAATAGCAAAAAACTGAAGCTGATACCTAAGCAAAACTAGCAGCTATGCTCTGAATAGCAATATTCCCTCAAGTCAGCTTTCTGGAGATAAACCTCAGCTGTGGAATTTAGCCTTGTCCCAAATCTTTCTAAGCACTGCTTGAAGAGTTAAGGCTGTTCATATATGCAGATTGGTTTTTTCTCTTTCAGCTATATACAGAATTCAAAGTAAAACATTGCTAAAGATTAGACTACACATACAGATACCCTAAAGCTATTTCTAGGCCTCTGAATGTAGCAGAATTTTTTCCCCTTGAGATACTAACAGAGAAAAGAATACCCCATAAATTAAACAGCTTGCTTCCTTATTTGAGTAATCTAGTCTGATACCACGTGAAAAAATCGTTTCACTTTCAGATATTTAAAATATTTTTGTATGTAACATTTATTTAAAGATTTTCAAAGGACATATGAACTAAGGTAGGTAGAAAGGAAGGGAAGGAGAGAAAGAGAGAGGGAGGGAAGAAAGAAGGGAATAAGGAAAGAGAAAGAAAGAAAGAAAGAAAGAAAGAAAGAAAGAAAGAAAGAAAGAAAGAAAGAAAGAAAGAAAGAAAGAAAGAAAGAAAGAAAGAAAAAGATATCCAAAAGAAATAGAAAGAAGATTCCAATTTCCTCTGCAGCAAATATAAGTGCAATTATAGTATTAAGTTTTACTCTATGGTTATGGGGGGGGGGGGGGGTGTTTCACATTTTTTGTTATCCAGTTTTCTTAGTTCATTTCCAGACTCTCCACTTAAAAAAAAAAAACACTAAATACATTTATATTGGGAGGTTCCTAGAACCTATGATTCATTTATTAAAAGGCTTTATGAGCCTTCTTTCTTCCAGACAGGTCAAGGTGTCTGTCTTGTGACAGGATAAAACAATAAGCTAGCTAACCGTTAAATAACACTCCTTATAATGTAACTGTAGAACCCTGCAGAAGTGCAGTAGATGAGCTATTTATTTCCCCCCAGAGTTTTTAAGAAAATAACCTTAACTATACATCAGATCAGTTTTCAGGAAATTTCATTTTAGCTTCCCCTCAATTATTTTTTTCCAGCATTCAGTTGCCTTCATTATAAGATCATAAATAAATCCCTTTGAAACAGGTACGAGTGTGTGCTAAGATTGTCTGAAGAGATTCTGCTTTAGGTCTCACCTGTGGTGACCTTCTAGAAGTAACACCACAATTAAGCACTTAAAAAAAAAAAAAACTTGGAAAGTATAGCATCTCCTCCTCCTCCTCCTCCTCCTCCTCCTCCTCCTCCTCCTCCTCCTCCTCCTCCTCCTCTTCTTCTTCTTCTTCTTCTTCTTCTTCTTCTTTTAAAATTAACTTGTCCAACAGCTGGGTTGAAGTGGAACACCGAAATATTTTACTGTTATTATCTGTTTAGTTTTTATTATATAATTTTATTGTTAGTAATGTGTCTACCAACTCCTTCTGGATAAAAACAATATCTAAATTTGATAGAAGTTGGACAAAAAGATAGATAACTAGACATCTACTGCATTATTATTGAGAATCCGCAATACATGCAGTACAGAGTAGAGGAATAACACATTTTAAAAATGATGCATGAGTATGTTACATTGGGAGTATTTTACATCGGCTTCAAAAATGTTAGCAAAGGGTTCTCTGCCTGGTTGCTGGGGGGGCATGGCCATGGTGGGCATGGCCTAATTGGCCTCCTACAGTTTCGTAAATGAATAATACCAATAAAGTTATCATTGAGCTTGAAGTCAAGTGCAGCGTTCTGGCCTTGCACTTCTGATTGGCTGTTAATGGCAGGATCGGATTGGCCCGTTCAGGAGCATCCGATTGGCCATTAACAGGCCATTCCCATTGGTTAACGGAGCTAGCGCTCCAGGTTTGCTATTGGTTGAATAGTTAATGAGTTGCCTATATAAGTAAGGCTATAGCAGCCCTTGAGCTGAGCTGTCACAATATGTAAATAAAGAGTTTGAAGTTCACTGTTTCTACCGGCTCGTCTCCATCATTCGCACCCATGCTCCAAATTTAACACTGGCGACGAAGGTGGGATTGGATGACATCAGAGCCAACTAAGCACATGACTGAAGCGCACAACAGCGAAACCATGTCCGACGGCGTAATACCACCTGCTCCATTCGATCCAGCTCAAGAGGACTGGGAGTCTTACATGGATCGTTTCCAAATGTTTTTGGAAATGAATAATCTAAAGGATGCCTTGGCCGGGAAGAAACGGGCGGTATTCCTGATGCACTGCGGGCCAACGGTATTCAAGATGGCTAAGTGAAGTGAAGGCCATGGACTGGGACATCCTCGAACCACTGCTAAGGGCCCACTATGCACCTACCGTTCCAACGCTCGTAAGACGACACGAGTTCTATCAATGGAGCCAGAGGAAAGGAGAAAGCGTCGCCGATTTCGTTGCAGACCTCCGGAACTTGGGAGGCCTTTGCGATTTCACCGATCTGGAAGAGGCCATGAGAGACAGAGTAGTCCTCGGGCTAGACGCTGTACAGAGCAAAATAATGGCAAAGGGCGACATCACCCTTAAAGACGCCATAGCTGAAGCTACAGCAGCAGAGGCAACCAAGAAGTCGGCTGCCCAACTACGCTGAAATCGCACTCCAACACACCAACCAACCAGCGAAATTTCACCTAACGCAGAAGGGCAGCTTTCCACAGCCCACCATAAGAACCTCTCTTCGTCATCAGACAGTGACGACGAAGAGGTCCATCACCTGCGGTCCAATCGGGAACAACACCCAAAGTCCCAGAAACCATGCGCGGGCTGCAGGGCCAACCATTTTCACTCCGATTGCAAATTCCGCGATGTACTCTGCCATGAGTGCAGGAAATGAGGCCACATCGGACGGGTCTGCAGAAGCCTCCTCAGACCCAGCCAGACCTCGAAAGGAACCAATCTCCGCCAATCGACAGGGAATTGCCCTGTAAGGCGAGAACCAGTAAACCACTCCTACGGAAACCGACCCATGAATCGTCTAGCGAGAAGAGAAGAGGCTCACCAAACACTCACTATTGGCCATGCCTCTTCATTAGACGCTCAGAAAATTCGGGTCAACGTGAACATTGAAAATCGCCCCTGCCAGATGGAAGTAGACTCAGGATCGTCTCTTTCAATGGTCTCATGGAAGACCCTCAAGCAACTCATCCCCACTATCTGGCGCCAAGACCTTCAATTCCAACGGCTCGTGCTAAAAGACTACCAGGGGAACCGAATTCCAGTCGCAGAATCCAGTCGAGTCCGGGTTACATTCAAGAATCGCACGGTGTACTTACCCCTGACGGTGATTGATAAGGACCGGCCTAACCTGTTGGGCCTACAATGGTTCGCACCACTCGGCATCGAAGTGGCAGGCATTAATCGAATTGGCGGCAGTGACTGGGAGGAAGACCTTGCCCATGAATTCAAGGACGTCTTTGAGGAAAAGCTAGGTGAGTACAAGGGGACCCCGATATCCTTTAGCTTTAATCCAAAGGTAGCTCCCATCTGCCTTAAGCCTCGTCGAGTTCTGTTCGCTCTAAAACCGAAAATTGATGAGCAGCTTGATAAGTTGATTGCCCAGGGAGTTTTAAAGCCAACGGATCACTCCCCTTAGGAAATGCCGATTGTGACACCCATTAAGCCGGATGGCTCCATTAGAATTTGCGGGGACTACCAAGCCACCCTAAACCACGCCCTGCAACAGAAGCCATATCCAGTGCCGGTGGTACAGCACCTCCTCCATTCCCTGGGGGGCGGAAAAGTCTTTGCTAAACTAGACTTAGCTCAGGCTTATCAGCAATTGCCGGTTGACGAAAAAACGGCACAGGCACAGACTATTGTAACACACCAAGGTGCCTTTAATTGTACGCGGCTTCAATTCAGAGTCAGTGTAGCCCCAGGGATCTTTCAGAGCCCAATGGAGAGACTATTGCAGGGGATCAAGGGCGTTGTCCCCTATTTTGACGATGTGCTTATTGCTGCCCCCACTCAAAAAATCTTGTGGGAGCGTTTAAGATTGGTATTACGAAAATTTCAGGAAGCAGGCCTGAAAGTCAAAAAAACTAAATGCAAAATGTGTACTGATCATGTTGAATTCTTAGGGTACCTAATTGACAGTCAGGGTATTCACCCTGTTGATAGTAAATTAAGAGCAATAAAGAACACTCCCAGGCCCCAGAACAAGACCGACCTTCAGGCGTTCTTAGGCCTCATCAATTTCTATAATGTATTCTTGCCGCACAAAGCGACTGTCGCTGAACCGTTACATCGTCTTTTAGATAAAAAAGCAATTTGGGTATGGGGTCACAAAGAAGAGCAGGTGTTCCTTAATGTAAAAAAAACTACTGACTTCGGATGCCATGCTGATGCAGTACAATGAGACTTTGCCAATAAACATAACCTGTGATGCATCACCTTTTGGAGTGGGCGCCATTTTGAGCCATGTGTTACCTAACGGTAACGAAGCCCCTGTTGCTTACTTCTCAAAGACGCTCTCGAAAACCGAGTGAAATTACAGCCAAATTGATAAGGAAGCCCTGGCGATTGTATCAGCTGTTAAAAGATTTCATGAGTACGTGTACGGCTGGGTTTTCACCATTGTAACTGACCACAAACCATTGCTGGGGATCATTGCTGGGGACAAGCCAACTCCCTACATACTTTCTCCCAGAATGACCCGCTGGTCAGAATTCTTGGCTGCCTACAATTATCGGCTACAATATCGTCCTGGTAAAGCCATTCCCCACGCCGACACGCTGAGCCGTACACCGTTCCCTGAAACTATCAACGATCCTGCACCAACGATGACAGCGTTGTAGATCGAGACAATCCACACGCCGCCATTAACTGCCTGTGACATCGCGAGAGAAACAAAACGCGACCCCATCTTGGCGCGAGTCCTCAAGTGGGTGGAACGCGGATGGCCATCGGACCAAGTACCAGACGACTTTGCACCATTCAAAAGTCATCAAACAGAGTTGTTCTCGCAGAAGGGCTGTGTCATCTGGGCCGATAGAGTCGTTATCCCAGAATGACTCCAACAGACACTGCTAAGAACCTTGCACGATGACCACCCTGGCATTGTGCGCATGAAGGGCCTCGCACAAAGCTAACCGTGATGGCCAGGCATCGATAGACAAATCGAATCATGGGTTAAAACTTGCAAGAGATGCCAAGAAGTAAGCAACGCTCCACCAAAGGCAACCCCAACTGAATGGGAGACACCGCGGGGACCCTGGTCCCACATCCATCTGGACTTTGCTGGGCCAACCAAAGGCCACACGTTTCTGCTAACTGTCGACGCCTTCTCGAATTGGCTCAAGATTCACCGAATGAGCAGCACAACCACTGACGCGGTCATCAAAAGACTGGAAAGACTTTTTGCAACCCACAGATTACCAGACGTTCTGGTATCCGACAATGGGCCCCAATTTACCGCACTACCTTTTGAGCAGTACTTGGCTGACCGTGGTATTCGACATGTGCTCACTTTGCCTGCGCACCCTGCTGCCAATGGTAGGGCTGAGCGCATGGTTCAATTCGTCAAAAAGACTCTCCAAAAGATCGACTACGACAACATCGACAGAAAAATCAACCGGATCCTTTTCCTGCAGCACATCACACCTCACAGGGTCACCAACAAAACTCCCGCCGAACTGCTAATGGGACGGAAGCTCTGCTCCCACCTCGATTGGTTACACCCAGCCTACGAACCTGAAAAGCCACTTGGATCCAGCAGCTGATGCCATACCTTCCAGGTAGGCGATCTAGTATTCGCTAAAAACTTATCGGGCGATCCGCTGTGGGTAGAGGCGACCGTAATCCGCGTAACTGGTCCAAGATCATACCTCATTCAGTGCCCTGATGATAGACTTTGGAAGCACCACATAGATCAGCTACGATCGCGACTGCCATCTCGCACTTCCAAACTCCCTTTTGACCAAACTGGGGGGCGGGGGGGCGGGGAAAGATACAGAGGAAAGCGAATTACTATTTGAGGGAAATCTTTTCGAAGAGACTGATAATGGAACTGAAACGCAGGAACAGGAACCAGGGACCGGAGTAAATGCACCTCAGGAAATGTCCAGTGATATTGATGACAACGGGAATGCGAACTCGGAACCAGAGGCACCCCTACCGCTAAACAACAATCTACCTCAGCAGAAGTGCAGCCAACCACCAGGCATTTTGCGAAAATCAAAAAGACTAGTAAAACTACTGTCCTACCTTAAGGACTATGTAACCACGCCCTGTGGGCAGAAGCCGGGGGAAAGGGGTGTCGTGAATGAATAATACCAATAAAGTTATCATTGAGCTTGAAGTCAAGTGCAGGGTTCTGGCCCTGCACTTCTGATTGGCTGTTAATGGCAGGATTGGATTGGTCCGTTCAGGAGCATCCGATTGGCCATTAACAGGCCATTCCCATTGGTTAATGGAGCTAGCGCTCCAGGTTTGCTATTGGTTGAATAGTTAATGAGTTGCCTATATAAGTAAGGCTATAGCAGCCCTTGAGCTGAGCTGTCACAATATGTAAATAAAGAGTTTGAAGTTCACTGTTTCTACCGGCTCGTCTCCATCATTCGCACCCATGCTCCAAATTTAACATACACCATAGCAGGGGGAAGTTTTTGCCCTCCCCGGACTCCAGAGGCTTTCCTTGAGCCTCTGGGAGGGCAAAAACGGTCTCCCTGGGCTCCAGAGGCTCTCTGAAAGCCAGAAATGGGCCCATTTCTGGCCTTTTCAAACTTCCAGGAGGCCCATTTTTTGCCGTCCCTGAGCATGTATGCCCTGTACTTATCTGCATCCAAAATGGACCGTGTGGGAACTCCTGGGAGGGGCAGGATGGCGTGGGCAGGAGAAACCAGGAGTGGGATTTAGATGTTCTCCGAACTGCACAGAATCTTAGCTAGCTGCGAACCCGCAGAAGCCCATCCCTGCTTTACATCTTATGTATTAGAAACATAATACAATTTAAGTTAATGTGACTCCAAAAGCCAAAATTCTTTTGAGGTTTGGGTTGTACCCTAAAATGTCAACTTGCTTTAATGAATAATAGTATATGTATGCACATGAGGTGCCAAGAATTGTTTCTAAAACATTGTTTAAGTGATGATGTCCTTTTAAAAGTTGGGGGGTATTCTTAATATTCTTTGCTATACTTCCTTTCACTTACATTACCTATACATGGTAGTTTTGATATTATTTTTCATCATTAGTATATATTCTATTAAGTATAAATATACTTTTTCCCATTTTCTCTAAAAAATCTAGATATAACAATGATAGAGAGTATACTGATATAGAAATATAGATACATATTTCCCTATATTAACCATACATGTGCTTGGCTAATTCTTCTTTTTTTTATTTTATAATAATAAATAGATAATAAAAGATTATCTATGAATAAACAGATAATTATTGTGGTTGCACAATAATTGTTCAATATGACATTAAGTTCCAAGCAGAATATATCAAATAGTTTTCATTAAAAAAATGAAAATTTGAATTTAACCCCAAAATCTTCATTACATTATTGCTTATAAAGGGGGGAAAAAAACCTAAAAAAAATATAAGCAAATATTTAAATCCATTTTTTCTATTCAACTGATTTGCTGTGACTATTAAAGCACAGGCTTTAAAAACCATTCTCTAAATCTTTGTATTTACTTTGCTGCATATATGCAATATACTGTATTTGGAAGCCATTCTTGCTTAAATTTACTTTAAATGTATATATAATGTGTGTATGTCTCTGTTTGTATGGGTCTGTTTCTGTGTCAGTATGCAGGTTTGTGGGGTGGTAGTATTTATGTAGCTGTGTTTGTATGTGTCTACACGCGCAGACAGACATGCACATAGGAGAGAGGGAAGGGGGAGAGAGGGGAGAGGGAGGGGAAAGAGAGAGAGTGCACTAATTTAATCACTGCTGCATACTGTTTCATATTGCCTGTACTTACAGCATCGCTTTTTTCCTTCCTGTGCAAAGTTTATCCTCCCAATCATAATTGGGTATTTAAAATAAATTATGGTATGTTTTTAAACAAACTTTATTATTGATTGCCTGATACTAGTGTTTCCTCCTTCCTCCCTCTTTTGAAGGACTGCTAAACAAATGTTAAGCCTGTGCAGGCTATGAGACTTTGGTTCAGCTCTGCAGTGATAATCCCATTGTCTGAATCCAAGTCTGATTCAAATGTGTAAATGGGAAGTGCTCCTTTGACACAAATGGCTCTAAAAGGTGAAAAGAGATTATCATTGATTTGCCAACACACTCCGGCTTTAGCCTAAAGTAATTTCACTTCATGAAGAACAGAGAAGTTCATATTTTCCTTTCCAAATAGGGAGCAAGGACAAAACATTTTCTCTAAATGCTTAATCCATTTGACTTTATAAACAGCAGCATTCATCTTTTGGAAGAACAAATGTTGGAGCATTTTTCTTTCTTTCCTCCTCCAGTTCAGTTCACTTAATCTAAGCCTCCCCTTCTAATTTCATAGCCTTCTATTGTCCATTTATTAAATGAATTTTAACTCTGCCCTTGAATTCATTATCAACAGATTTTCAAAGGCAGACTTTTCTTTCCTGGGCTCCATAAACAAGCGAAGGTGCTACAATTCTGAGCCAGGCTAGTAATATATGAATGAATGTAAATGTAGTCGGGTTCAGTTTATATCATAAATCTCTCCATCCATTAGCAGTTTTCTTACCATGCACAGTTTTCCACACATTTTTCTCCAACTGGATATTTATGAATATGGGTAGTCCTTGCCTTATGGCCACAATTGATCCAAAAATTTCTGTTTTCTGTCTCCTTTGTTGCTAGGAGACAGTTGTTGAGTTTCTTCCCCCTCCATTTTATGACCTTTCTTGCTACTGCTGTTAAATGAATCACTAAGTTGTTAAGTTAGTAACATGTTTGTTAAGTGAATATGGCTTCTCCATTGACTTTGCTTGTCAGAAGGGCATGAAAGGTGATCACATGATTTTGGAACAGACCAACTGTCACAAATATGAACCAGTTGCCAAGCTTCTGAATTTTGATCACATGACAAGGATGATGCTACAACAATAGTAACTAGTGGGAAATGATCATAAATCCCCTTTTTTTTCAGTGCTACTGTAACTTTGAACGGTCACTTTACAGGACTACTTGTAAAAGGCATTTGGATTAGACATCGAGATTGCATATCTTACATAGAGTTAGTCCTATGACCACAATTGAACCCAAAATTTCCGTTGCTAAGTGAAACAGTGGTTACGTGAGTTTTGCCCCATTTTACAACATTTCTTCCCACAATTGTTAAGTGAATCACTGCAGTTGTTAAGTTAGTAACATGGTTGTTAAGTGAATCCCAGCTTCATGATTGACTTTGCTTGTCAGAAGGTTGCAAGAGGGGATCACATCATCCCAAGACACTGCAACTATCATAAATATGAGCCAGTGGTCAAGCAGACAAATATTATTCATGTGACCATGGGGAATGCTGCAACAGTTGTAAGTGTGAAAAACAGGGATAGGTCACTTTTTCAATGCTGTTTTAACTAAATGAATGCTTGTAAATCAAAGATTATCTGTACACACTTTGTTGGAAAGCGACCGTCTCAGTCAAGGTAGGACTTAAGTACAAAATTAGTCTAGACTCTTTATGTAAACTCAAAAGAGCAAGGTCTGACTCCATCCCCATCCCTAAATGCCTCTGAGCTTTATCTAGTCTTTCCTAAGCAAAAGCTGCCACTCTGTAGAGATTCTTGTGAAATAGGCATCAAACAATATAGTACATTTGAACTCTACACATGTGGGTCTGGTTGTTCATCTCTGATACATTTTGAATTAAGAGTTGTATTGTAGTTTGAGGAGTTGAACTTTTGGGAGATGCAGATTCAAGGCCATCCTCATTTTGGAACAATCACTTTCTCACAGTTTAACTTAACTTGTAAGGTTGTTGGTATGGGAAGAATGGAGAGCAGATTACTGCATAGGACTCCAAGGCTCCTAGGTGAAAGGCATCTTATTCATCTAATTAGTGCTTAAATCTGAATGATACCAATTATCCTACCTGTATTTCTAATTTCATTTAGTTTGGTTCTCTGAAAATGTGAATAAAACCATCCCTGCTTTTTCTGTCCATATAGTGATGAAAAAAGCATACTGAACATGACCAATACAGTTCTTGTATTCTTGGTTGGGATTGAGGGAAAAATCAGTATCATTCTGGTATCACTCTTTCCAGTAAATTAATTTTATTAAAAGTTATAAGCTTTTGTGAGCTGTCTTTTAATAAAATTAATTGGTGCCATAAAACACCTGTTTGGGAATGGTGGCTCTGACTTTCATTAATGTGAGAAAATCACAAAATTTTAGAGCCTTCCAAAAACAATGGTTATGGGGCCAGTTTATCCCAAGAATGGTCAATGCAAAGATAATCCCAATTTTTATGCTTTGGAAATAGGGGTTTTTATGGGAGGAAATTACTCTCTTGAAGGTAATACATTTATTTTATATTATAAGAGTGTAATCTTCCTAAATATCAAACTTAGGGTTCTACCTGCACTAACATGCATGATTCAGCCCTTGATGTATGATCCAATGCGAATGATATATCCTGGCACTAATCACTTTTATTTCAAGCAGTAGTTCACTAAACTTCTGTGAAAAACTTATTTACATTCCAATTAATTTGTCGTTGGAACAGTGACAAAAGTGACATACTGTCACTGAGATTGCATTGACCTTTTATTAGTAAAGAAAGTCTGTGTGCTTGCAGAGAATCTCCTCTGAGCACCCGCCTTAGCTCAGTTCGTAGCCTGGAGATGTAATTCTGAGAATAGCTGTGCATTAACAATCAATAATTGGGTTTATGCAGCTGAGCAATATAAGTCTTCTGAGAAGGAGGAGGAAGAGAAAGGAAACGCAAAGGAAACGCTTTATTGGAAAATAGTCCATTAATTTTCTTCAAAATCTGAAGGCATTATGATTATCTCTCCCAATCATTCATTTTTCATTTTATGGGGCTCTTTAGTCCAAAGTACTGTTGCTGTGTCAGCAGGGGAGGCTTAAAAATCACAAATCATGTATTTTGCACACTCTCCTTTTTTTTATACCTTTTTTTTTCCATAGGAGTATTTCCATATTGTAGTGAGAGGATGTAAAATTGTGTTGGTCAAGCAAGCCGCTGCTTAGAAATATTACAAACTCTGCATTTTTCCATCATTTGAACTCCAAACGTGCATTAATGGGTTGCTCAAAATAACTTATGAGGCTTTTTTCATGTTCCTTGTTAAACTTTTACCAAAATGCTTCTTTAAATCATATAAATGTATAGTTGTTATACTATTCAAACAATCTGATCTTGAAAAATATATTAGATTGTTTTTTTAATCACCAAGCTGTCTCTGACCACTAACCTTTTTTTTATCTATTAAGTTTTTATCACACCTTTATTGCTTCATTTATTTTTATAAATAACTGAGGCTGCAAGCATACCGTATATACTCGAGTATAAGTCGACCCGAATATAAGTCGAGGCACCCAATTTTACCACAAAAAACTGGGAAAACTTATTGACTCGAGTATAAGTCGAGAGTGGGAAATGCAGCAGCTACTGGTAAATTTCAAAAATAAAAATAGATACCAATAAAATTACATTAATTGAGGCATCAGTAGGTTAAATGTTTTTGAATATTTATTTCAAAGAAAAACAGTAAACTAGCTCTGTAAGTGGAAAAGAGAGCCAACAAAACCAATATGGTATCAACAATAACTTTAAAAGTACAAAAACCTTAGCTCAATCAGCAACCAAGCTAAAACACAAGAGTTAAAATCCTTCAAAACTGGATTCCTCATCATCATCTGTATGTCCAAACAGAGTCACTCTCTCCCTTGCAAGAAAAAAGCATGTGTATGTGCTGCATGTACATCCTGTTTTGGAGAGCGACCATCTCTTTCACAGCTCTCCCTCATGCCTCCATTGCATGTGCACACATGCCATGGCTCAATAGTAGGTCAACATACAGATGTCACACTAGGTTCCCTCCTCAAAAGGAACATCCAACCTTTCTTGAAAAGTACAAACTTCATCTGTTCAGGATTGTGGTGACAAAGGTGAGAGAAAGGAAGGGAAGAAAAGATCATTGACAGGGAGAAAGACAGGGAGAAACACCTGGAAGTGTGAGCCCTCGAGTTTCCTTAGGGAAGACCAGACAACAAGGGGAGAGGAGAGGAGGAGGAAGAGGAGGAGAGTTAAAAAAAAAAAGAGTGGGAAGCCAACTCACGCGTGCCATCAAAGCCAGGGGGAAGTGGGGCTTTCTCCGCCTGCTGCTGCCAGAGGAGTGCGGGGGGGGGGGAGTGTGGGGAAAGGGGGTTCGTGCCGAGGCTCCGCAAGCGATTACCAGATTTGCAGCTCCGTTTGTTGGTGAAGCTGGAAGCGCGCAACGCAGGAGCTCGCGGGGGCCCCGGGCGCCCGTTAATGGGGAAGGAGAGGCCGCTTGGGGTCGCCAGGCTCAGGCAGCCTCCCCCCCCAGCAGCGAAGAGCTGCTCCGGGGGCTCCCGCCATGGCGCAGCCAGGCACTTTGTCTTGCTGCCCCCGAAGCAGCTCTTCGCTGCTAGGCTAGGGGGTGGGGGAGGCTGGCTGAGCCTGGCAGTTTCTTTGTGAAGCTGGAAGCGCGCAACGCAGGAGCTCGCGGGGGCCCCGGGCACCCGTTAATGGGGAAGAAGAGGCCACTTGGGGTCGCCAGGCTCAGGCAGCCTCCCCCCCCCAGCAGCGAAGAGCTGCTCCGGGGGCTCCCGCCACGGCGCAGCCAGGCATTTTGTCTCGCTGCCCCCGAAGCAGCTCTTCGCTGCTAGGCTAGGGGGTGGGGGAGGCTGGCTGAGCCTGGCAGTTTCTTTGCGAAGCTGGAAGCGCGCAACACAGGAGCTCGCGGGGACCCCGGGCGCCCGTTAATGGGGAAGAAGAGGCCGCTTGGGGTCACCAGGCTCAGGCAGCCTCCCCCCCCAGCAGCGAAGAGCTGCTCCGGGGGCTCCCGCCACGGCGCAGCCAGGCACTTTGTCTCGCTGCCCCCGAAGCAGCTCTTCACTGCTAGGCTAGGGGGTGGGGGAGGCTGGCTGAGCCTGGCAGTTTCTTTGCGAAGCTGGAAGCGCGCAACGCAGGAGCTCGCGGGGGCCCCGGGCACCCATTAATGGGGAAGAAGAGGCCGCTTGGGGTCGCCAGGCTCAGGCAGCCTCCCCCCCACAGCAGCGAAGAGCTGCTCCGGGGGCTCCCGCCACGGCGCAGCCAGGCACTTTGTCTCGCTGCCCCCGAAGCAGCTCTTCGCTGCTAGGCTAGGGGGTGGGGGAGGCTGCCTGAGCCTGGCAGTTTCTTTGCGAAGCTGGAAGCGCGCAACACAGGAGCTCGCGGGGACCCCGGGCACCCGTTAATGGGGAAGAAGAGGCCGCTTGGGGTCGCCAGGCTCAGGCAGCCTCCCCCCCCAGCAGCGAAGAGCTGCTCCGGGGGCTCCCGCCACGGCGCAGCCAGGCACTTTGTCTCGCTGCCCCCGAAGCAGCTCTTCGCTGCTAGGCTAGGGGGTGGGGGAGACTGGCTGAGCCTGGCAGTTTCTTTGTGAAGCTGGAAGCGCGCAATGCAGGAGCTCGCGGGGGCCCCAGGCACCACGGCGCAGCCAGGCACTTTGTCTCGCTGCCCCCGGAGCAGCTCTTCGCTGCTGGGGGGGGCGGAGGAGGCTGCTTGAGCCTGGCAGTTTGTTTCCTGGGGAGTGCGGCGTTTGCGGTTCTCCTGTTCAGTCCCCAACGGTGAAAAGACTTTCGGAGCTGCGGGCTCTCCTTCCCCATTAATGGGCGCGCTTCCAGCTTCACCAAGAAACCGCCAGGCTCAGGCAGCCTCCTCCGCCCCCTCCCCTAGCAGCGAAGAGCTGCTCCGGGGGCAGCGAGACAAAGTGCCTGGCTGCGCCGTGGTGGGAGCCACCGAGAGGAAGAGGGCCACCCTTTCCTGGGGAGTGCGGCGTTTGCGGTTCTCCTGTTCAGTCCTCAACAGTGAAAAGACTTTTGGAGGTGCGGGCTCTCCTTCCCCATTAACGGGCGTGCTTCCAGCTTCGCCAACAAACCGCAGGCTCAGGCAGCCTCCTCCGCCCCCTCCCCTAGCAGCGAAAAGCTGCTCCAGGGGCAGTGAGACAAAGTGCCTGGCTGCGCCGTGGCGGGAGCACCCGGAGCAGCTCTTCGCTGCTAGGGTAGGGGGCGGAGGAGGCTGCCTGAGCCTGGCAGTTTGTTGGCGAAGCTGGAAGCGCGCAACGCAGGAGCTCGCGGGGGCCCCAGGCGCCCGTTAATGGGGAAGGAGAAGCCGCTTGGGGTCGCCTGTGAGGCCCTCAGTGGGTAGACAGCCGCAGCAGCGATGCTGCCCTGGAGGCGCTATCGGTTGCAGCCACGCCAGCACAGGCTAGGCATGGTGCCTTAGCGGCTGACTCGAGTATAAGTCGAGGGCGGTTTTTTCAGCACAAAAAATGGGCTGAAAAACTCGACTTACACTCGAGTATATACGGTACATCATACTCCTTCCTCCCCTTATTTTCCCTACAACCACACTGTTGTTACGACGAGCCCAAGATCATCCAGCCATTTTTCATGCCTAAGGAGACACTAGAACTCACAGTCTTCTGATTTCTAAAGCAGCACCTTCACCACTATACCCAACCAGCTCTCTGTTTTCTCTCTTATCATTGTTATTTTTCCAATAGGTCTCCTGAGGCTTCATCAGCACCTTACATACTGCAGTACTAATGTAGTACTATGAGTGTTCTTATTGAATTATATAATTGTTCTAGTTTCTTAGTCCATCTCCAGCTAATCAAGGGAAAAGGTGGATGAAATACATCTTGGAAAACATGTGTGAATTTACCTATGATACAGGCCTGTCTGTGCACTTCAGAAACTATCAATATTGACAGCCCAGAAAAAAAACAAAGATATTTTAACTATCCAGTTCAAAGAAATAACACTCAGAGTAAGTATGATGCTATTTGACACTGAAGATGCTTCAGTTACTCAAGATTAGATTAGTTATTTTGTAGGCAGGAGAGATTCTTCAGCTGAATAGCTGTCAGGGTATGGAATGTGTCCCCCAAGGAGGTGTTTTCAGAGGTGGTATTCAGCAGGTTCTGACCAGTTCTGGAGAACTGGCAGCAGAAATTTTGAGTAGTTTGGAGAACCAGCAAATGCCACTTCTGACTGGCCCAACCCCATCCATTCCCTGCCTCCCAAGTCCCAGCTGATTGGCTGTGTCTTCTTTTGTTTCCCTGAACAGGAGAATGAAGCTGGAAAGCAGGTTAGTGGGGTGGGGAGGGAATGGGATTTTGCAGTAATCTTCCCCTGCCACACCCACCAAACCACGCCCACAGAACCAGTAGTAATCTTTTTTGAATCTCATCACTCTTTTTCACTCCCAATATTTAGAAAAATGATCGAAATGACTTTATTTCACCAATCTGTTTTTACAGTAACTGTATTGTATCAACTCATAAAACATTTTTCTTGTCTTATATAGCTGCTCATCTGGGCAGGGAACAACAAAGGGCAGCAGACTCTGGGCAGGGAATAACAAAAACAGAATAAAAACACAACCAATAATTCTAAACATGAATATAAAGTAGGGCAGCCATTCTCTCTCTCTCTCTCCCCCTCAGCCCAATTTACCTCATAAAGTTGTTGTAGTAGTGGGGAAAATAGAAAACAGAAGGACAAAGGTCTGAGCCAGTCCCTGAGTATTGAAGATTTGTCCTGAAATGAACACAAACTCGAGCTCCTTTGTAGTGCAATGATGATTTATTCATTAGATCAGCAAACAACAAATACATTGATTCTTATCCAGGGGTGGGATTCTACCGGTTCTGTCTGGCTCTACAGAACCGGTAGCTATGAAGAGCAGCAGACACAGAACTGGTTCTGTGTCTGCTGCTGTTTTGCCCACCCACCCACCCACCCACCCAGGGTCTTACCTGTCCTTTATTTCCTGCTTTTTCAACCATAGCTGCTTTGCGCGGTACAGCTGTTGAAAAAGCAGGAAAAAAGGGCTTTTCCAACCACTGCACACCCACACTCAGCACTGCTCAGCTGTCTAGGCAGCTCAGCAGGTCATAAATTGCACTTGCACGACTCATGCAACTCACGCAGGTGCGTGCAATGCAGAGCAACAGAACCAGTAGTTATATCAGTCGGATCCCATTCCTGCTCTTATCTGATAAGAAAGGCTAAAAGCCTGGCAAGTTCAGCATTGGGATTGAGTCTGTTCCTTTTCCTTTTATTACCATTGCCATTAGACACACCCCACCACACATTCCTACACACAGTTCTAATTCTGGCCACTCCTAACCCATTATCCCCAATTGCTATTAACCCTATAACATGTTTACATCCCTAGCTTATCCTGACCCTCACTAACTGGTCCCTACTTTGTGCCATGTCTTAAATTAAGTCTACACCATCACCCATATGTGCCCCAACCCCCTCTAACACAATGTGCTGCATTCACCCTTCAAAAGGGCCATTGATTCATCTCCAGCCCTGCAGTTGCTACAGTATATGTCCGGCAGCCAACAGAAGAGTGTCGCACTGCTGATATCATCACAACATGACCCTCAACACCACCGGCTGGTAGGTAGGAGGAAAAGACAGATCTGGTGGCAACAGAGGTGAGTTGATGGTCTCCATGGCAAGCTGACAAACTCCGTGGCATGCTTGGAGCTGATGGGCTCTGCGGAGAGCTCAGAGCCCGACAAAAGGTGTGTTGGGTATTTTCACTGCCTTGTGTTTTCTGTAAAAACAATCAAGGCAAGGTACAAACAGCAGCCAAGAACACTCAGAGCATCCCATAATCAAAATAGCCAGGAAATAGCTTCATTGGAGATTTTCAAGCAAAATTTAGCAGCTATTTGCATGGAATGGTATGAGGGACCTTGGGAAGTGGGTTGAACTAGAAAACCTGCAAAGTCCATTCCAGTCTTATAATTTTATGTGAAGATATTCTGAAGAAATGTTTCCTTATATTGGTGACTTTAAGATGGATAGACTTCCCTATCTCCTGCCCTGGGAATGGAACCTCACCCATCTTAAAATTAAATAACATAGAAAAACACCAGCCTATAATCTTGAATCTAAAAAATGAAAAATAAATCAATACAGATAGTCCTTGACCTCAACTTAGCTCCAAATTTCTGTTGCTAATTGAGACATTTGTTAAGTAAGTTTTGCCCCATTTTAAAACCTTTCCTGTCACACCTATTAAGTGAATCACTGCAGTTGTGAAGTTAGTAACAGGTTTGTTAAGTGAATCTGGCTTCCCCATTGACTTTGCTTGTCAGAAAGTCATGAAAGGTGATTAGATGAACTTGGAACCCAGCAATGGTCATAAATATAAACCAATTGCCAAGCCATTCCAAAGGTGCTTTTTTTTTCAAGAGGCAACTGGACTTTCTGGTTTTTCTTTGAAGATATGTCGCTTCTCATCCAAGAAGCTTCTTCAGCTCCAAAGAAGCTTCTTGGATGAGAAGCAAAATCTGTTCAAAGAAAAAACGGAAAGTCCACTTGCCTCTTGAAAAAGCTTTTGGAACAACCATGATCTGGACAACTGAGAATATTTATAGACATATTGGAATCAAAGTTATTCTACAGATTCTTTGCTTTCAGTGAAAGGGGAGAAGGAAAAAAAAATGTGTGAATTAAGTCAGAGAAGATGAGGGCAAAAACCAGCTTTCCGCATTTTAAGCAACAAAATGTGGATAGCAAGGTAAGACATATGTTAACGAAACAGACCTATCAATATATCATCCAATATGCCATGGTTTTTAAATCACCCATTATTAATTCATAAACTCTGACATTTCTAATTTTGCATTCAGATTACATTTTGTTAAACTTCAGGTCAAACTAATTTGGCAAAACAACATTAAATACGTTTAAAATAGAATGTAAATTGTGTCTATCACCACAGTTGCCAATTATTATGATGTTGGAGATTAAATGCTACAATTTCTTTCTATTTATGTATTACAGCATTGTTGACTTTAAAAAAGAGTCAATAGTAGGTTATCTTTCCAAAATCATTTACTTCACCAAGTACCATGACATCCTTAAACAGCAAATGGAATTTTCTCTCCTATGCAGGGGCCACCACAATAAAATTAGTCTGCTTGTCCCCATATTCCCAAAGACTGAGTTTTACTGACTGCCATTGATTGGTAGTAATGGGTCATGGAAACATGACTCCAAACTAAAATAGGACCTATCAAATCTGGGAGTTTGCAAATTTGCATACTCCAGGGTTATGTAGACAACGAGAGGTATACTTGGTGATCTCTGAGTTTGGTTGTTGTCATTTTTTGCAGACATTTTATTACCCAAACTAAATGCTAGAGCACAGATGATAGTACTAGTTTGGGTAATGAAATGTCTGCAACAATACAACCAAGCTCAGAGAGCACCAAGGACCTCTCATTTTAACCTTGAGCTACAAATATTCTCCTTTATTGGCATGCAGACAATTACTCCATGGCTTTTTTAGAGATAGCTTTTCTCTTTCCCATGGTATAATATCTGTTGTACATGCAATAGCCTACTGGCGCCAAGGTCCTAATTATATATTGAGGATATACTGACCAGTAAGCATTCCTTTCTTTCTTCCCCCACCCACAGGGAAAAGCATTCTTTTTTCATATTTTGTTAGATCAGTCACTGGCCTTTCACACCAGAAAATGATGCTTGTAAGATGTGACAGAAATATGGCAATTACGTTTTTCCCTACTAGAGAGATCAGAGCAATTTGTGACAGGTGATTCTGTTCTTGACATTAAGAAAGGGAGAAGATTAGAATTTTTAAAGCAGCCTTTGGATAAAAAAAAGAAAAACTTGCCAAGCAGCTCCTGATCGTCTCACGTGGGCCTTCTAATCTCTGTCCCCAGAACCTCACAAAATAAATTAAGGATGTGCTTGCTCGTTCAGGGTCTTGCACTCCAATCCCCATCATTGTCCACTGTCATTTGGAAAGTGATCATCTGTGGAAAGATATGAATTCATTTAGATTCCCTGTGTCATTTAGAGCCATGGAAGATTAGGTTTCTAAGCTGCCCAATTTCTCCTTCACATATTCTTCTTCTAATGGAATATATATGTCATCTTCTGCCAGCATTACCCCTCTGGATCTAGGTAGGACAAGCAGGCCAAACTCTGTGCAAAAGAATTAATGGATGCAAGCTCAACATCAGGTCTCAAAACAAGGACAAAACAGTACTAAGAACATTTCATCCTCCTAGGACCCTCCATTACACAGTGAAAGCTAGTCATTTTGAGGAGGGGAAGAACTCCCATACATGAACTCCCATACTGAACTCCCATACATGAAAATATTTCAGGCTACCTTAGAAGGTCTCAGCAAAGGCAATGGGTATTTTAAACATTGTAATTGTTTAAAATGGCCTGGCAATCTGCCTCACGTGTTTGGTATAGCAACTGGTTTGTCCTTTTTTGCTTTGGCACAGCAACCAAACAGGACAGGATAGTTAGGACTGCACAAAAAACAATTGCAACCATCCTGCTTTCCATTGAGGACCTGTATACCATCCAAGCCAGAAAGAAGGCTGAGAAAATATCTAAAGACTCCTTACATCCTGGACATAAATTGTTTCAATTCCTCCCTTTGAGACATTGCAGAGCATTGCATATCAAAACAAACAGACACAAAGAAAATTCCAGCTCCCTCCATGCTCTCATTCTGCTAAACATCCAATTTCCACAACACTGTCTTATGCCTAAGGATAAGTAGTAGGGCTGTATTACTATTATCCTCCTCATCTTTCCTATTACCTACTCCTATTGGTATCTTAAGAGTTGTGGTGGCACAATGGTTAGAATGCAGTATTGTAGGTTACTTCTGGTGGCTGCCAGCTACCTGAAGTTCAACAGTTCGAATCTCACCAGTCTCAAAGTTGACTCAGCCTTCCATCCTTCTGAGATCAATAAAATGAGGACCCAGATTATTGGGGGAAATATACTGACTCTGTAAACCACTTAGAGAGTGCTGTAAAGCACAGTGAAATGATATATAAAATGTTACTGCTATTGTGATTATCACTTTGCTGTTTTTATGTAAACTGAGAGCATATGCACTGGAGACAGGTTCCTTGTGTGTCCAAACACACTTGGCCAACAAAGAATGTTCATTTGTGTAACAGCATCTGAATAACCATGTTGCCCTGTCCTCTTTTCTCCCATCCCAGTTTATATCCACTCCATGCATCTAGGGACCTGAACAATAGTTCACACATGCTTTAAATAAAATTTGCTAGCCTGAGTAAAGAATACAATCCAGCTCATTGAAGGTTATCAAGAGAGAACAGAAGACCTCAAAGTAGGCCCCTAACAGTGATAATGCCTGCCTCAAGAAGGCAGGAGATGGTCTTCAGTAGCACAACCCATAGCACTCTCAATAACCTTTCCTTAGAGGCAGTAAGTCGCCCTTCATTTTCTAGCCTACAGAGAACACTCTAAAATGGCTCCTCTGAGTAACATATTCCCATAGAAACCAGTAGAAACCAGTAGAGACCTTCTACTGGTTTATACTGTTTTCAGGATCCTAGTGGTTTCTATGGGAATTTCCAGTGGTTCAATATATGATTCCATTAGAAACCAGTAGATCCAACTGGAATGAAGACCAGAAGAAGCCAATAGAAACCAGTAGATTCTATTGGTTTTAAGAGGGGTATAAAATTCCAAGTCAAACCAGTAGAAACCACTAGAAGCAATTAGAGTCTACTGGTTTAAATTGGGTGGAAAACGCCATGTCAAAAACAGCAGAGACCATTAGAAACCAGAAGAGCCTACTGGAATAAGAGATTTATAGGGTGGAAAATATATGAAGTCAAATCAGTAGAATCCACTAGAGTCTACTGGTTCAAATAGGTTGGAAAAACATATTAAGTCAAACCAGTAGAGTCCAGTAGAGTCTACTGGTTCAAAAAGGTTGGAAAAATACTAGGTCAAACCAGTAGAAACCATTAGAAACAATTAGAATCTACTGGTTTAAATTGGATGGAAAAATTCAAAGTCAAACCAGTAGAGACCAGTAAAGTCTAATGGTTTCAAGTCAAGCCATCAGTTATTAGAGTATACATTGTGTACTTGCTAGCACATGTATGTGTAAAGGCTATTATCATCAAACAGCAGGAAGCAGATGGTGCAATTTACGTTGATAAATTATGCCTTTTATTTTCATCTTTTTTTTTTAAATATCAGGATCATAGTTCCTTGCTCCCACAAAGCAGGTTCATATGACTCAGTTTAAAAGGAAATATTTCACAAACATGGGCACCTTTAAACTATAGCTTTGTCACACATGTCTCACAGATACTTGAAGTATTTTATGCACACACACTTAATACAGAAAGAGTTATTTTAAGATTACCGGTAGAGGTGGCAACCGCTAATAAAGGAACTTATCAATTCAATCAAAGAATCCAATCGTGAACGAGAGGTCTGGTGTTACATTCATTGGGTGTATACACATTACATGCACATAACCACAAATTAAGTTAAAGCAAAAACAAATAAACTGTACATCTTTAAATGCTTAAATACACTCAAAGGTTAAAACATAGTGAATTTAAATACAGTCAAACTCGCTTAACCCTAAAAAGACTGGGGGGAGCCTAAAAGCCCCCCCCCTTCAACATAAACTGCGATTATTTTGTAACGCTTAAAGATCTCGCGTTGCCGTTTTATGACTTTTTTCTTTTCAGTTTTGCGCAACTTTTGATACCAAATTTGCATGACTCGCATGTAAGGTTACAGAGTAAGGTTACATCACTTTTTCACATGGCATGTCAAGAAAAATGCAATATTTTGCATTCATTTGTGTGTAAAGTCAATGGGGAATGGGATAACTATTATAGATACTCTTTACAAACTCTTTTTCAATTGGATTTTTTTTAGTTGATGTCAGTTGTGAATACAAATAATTCTTCTACATTATAAAACAATGAAATACATTAGATTACAAAATAAAGAAATACATAAGAAATAAAAACAGGACTTTTATGCATATAATTTGCATAAATTATGATATACACAATAATTATGCTATGTTTAGATTTGTAGAGTTTGTTTATCTGTTTGTGTCATTCAAGATTGGTTTGGATCATTCCATGACGAGCTGCAATAAAAAATGCTAAAACAGTACATTTGCCTACATAACGTGCACTTAATTAGTAATATGCACATTCATTAATTCCTAATTTGCATGACTGTTTCACATAATTCAAACATAAAATTACTCGATTTGACAATGAACACCTTCTTTTTACGTATAACAAACTTGAACAGGGATTTCTAGCCTATAAAGGACACTCAACTATAAAAAAAACACAATTAGTATTTGCATAATTAATTAGGAATATAAGTAAACATGAGAGAAATAATATCAATTTGACTAGGCATTCATGTAGAGAACATAATGAACTATGTGTACACCAAATTTTGTTGCAATCGGACGATCAACAGCCTAGATCTTATTTGTGTAAGTCAAAGGTGTTTTTTTTCGGTCCATTTGGACTCGGCTTAACCCTAAAAAGACTGGGGTATTTTGGAGGCTGAAATACCCCAGTCTTTTTAGGGTTAAGCCGCGTCCATAAGGACCAAAAAAAAAACCTACTTGCGCAAATTTCGACTTAGACAGTACAATTAGTACATGTTTATGACCATATGGACAAGAATTTTTCTTCGACGTCGACATAGGTGAGGTTGACTGCACTAGCAAGTGTTTTTTTCGAGACATCAATATTTGCATTTAGCAACCAGAATGTTCCCCATCCTGCATCTAAGACAACATATCTTGAAAGAAACAACTTCAAAGAAGACCATTCCCAGTTGACTACACATCAAGACATATCATTCAGTGTGGCATCCTACCAAACAGTCATTGAATTCAGTTTTTAAAAAAAATGTTTCAAAGATCCTCAAACTTGAAAATTCCTGAGTAGGCAGAATGGATGTAAATTTCATTTTCAGTTTATTCTACATCCACAATTTGCACGGTCATGCCAATACAGTAATGTCCCTTGGTATTCAATAAAATTTTCCATTCTCTACATGCAGAGAGTTCAGTTCAGGGCCACATAATTTGGAAATGCAGCAATGTACAGGATGCCATCCACATTCATTGACATACAATTACCCATGGCTTCTTCACCACGGATAGCAACTATCTCTGCATATCCTGTACAGACCTTAAGATGTGACAAGTTAGAATTTGATTCGTCATCTCTAAATGTTACTTCCTCTTGAAGAACTAAGCACTTTACAATCATTATACATTGGTCATCAATGAGGAGGACACTGAGTAGTTCACCCACTTTATCATCAGCAAATGCCACAAGTCTGTTATTTCGAGTCATTGTCTCAGTCCTATAACCTGCAGTACAAAACAACATACCATCTTTTCTTAGTCTGGTGTAAACAAGAACTGAGTTGTCTTCATTTAAAACATAACCAATAGCAGAAAGAGCATCTCTCTCTTGAGGTGTGCAATACCGAGAGCAACCTGATCCGAGAATGTGCACACCATGCATGCCATTAATTTCTTTTCTATTGATGTTTAATATCTTTGCTGTCAAGGCCTTTACACGGGGTGAGATGTACTGATGTTCAATGAATAATGGCAACATTTGTAATGTAAGGAATTTTTGAACTACCTGCATGATGATACCACGGTTTCCTTGGAGTTGCCGTTTTATACGCCAGTTAGCAGCTTCAAATGAAAAACATGAATGTGTCCAAAGAGGACCCCACAATCGTACACTTTTTGATAAATGTGTTAGGGAGTGGATGTTGAAAGTCATCGCACCTGACCCATACAGTAATTGACAGCGACACACAAAATGAAACATGAGAATATCATTTCTTTGTAAATCAAATACTGATAATGACTTTTGTAAAAGGAGGAAAGAAGCTTCAACAAGAATGATAAGATGTTCCCAATACACTTTAGGTAAAATACCCTTCAAACATGGCACACTGTAGAATATTAACCAGGTATACCACTCTGAAGCTTTCCAATATTTTCTCTCAGAAATCGGCCTTGGCGCTCTTGCAATAACACTAGGGGGCTTAATATCCTTCATTCTATTGCTGATTATTGATACCAATCTTTGAGAACCAATGAAAAATGGGTTGACTGCTTCTGATGAAAACCATAGTTCTGAAAGCTGTCTGGCAACTCCTAGTAACAAACAGTGCATGAAATCAGGGGGAAATCCCCAACATATTGGAAAATGATGAAGATTAATGAGTGCACTTGGACCCTTCACCCCCCTTACCGTACGATTTTCTTGAAATGACTGAATCATATCATTTAAAATTTCATCATCAGTTCTGTCAGTAAAATCACAAACATCAACTGGATATTTGATCACTCTATCTATTATCTTGCCAGGATGGTAACATAAACCACAACCACTATACCCATTGAACCTAATTGTATTTTGCATTGCAGATCGAGCAGGTGCATCTGCACAACAACAAAGTCCAAATAATTTACTACAAATGATTTCATCACCCCTTTTCCAAGACACTCCGGATTCTGATAATTTATTAGCCTCGCTAGTAAATTTTTCCAAAAATACTTGCATTTTAGGCTCAACTTTCCCAAACCATACGCCAGCCAGTATCAAGTTATCATATCTGAGTTTGGGTGGCAATTCATTGATCATTAAATAAATTGGCCAAAGTGAGTACTTTGATGATTTAAAAACTGGAATCCCATCACAATTAAATGAGTATGAAAAATTATAATTATTGCCCAAAAGTGCATCATCATCTGCCATCTTCTTATACATTTCTCCATCAAAAATATCTTCAATATTACCGTCATATTGCTTGTGGCAGGTATCTCGGTATGTGAGGTGAGGTGTAATATCTGCCCTCTCAAAGAGACATTGAACCTGTGAGGACAAGTTGGCTGTCACAAAAAAATTACTGTGACTGAGATCTGAAACTACACATACAGTTCTACATTGTGGACAGGATACTGGTATGTTCTCATCACTTACAGAATTAAAAGATCTTACAAAACTAAAACAAGAAAGACAGTAGAAGTGAAAACTAAGCTGAATGATATTGTTACAAAAAATATGTCTAAGGATAGATTTTGTTGACTGAAAGATGAATCTGCCAAAGAGAAGATTTAAGAGTTCAAAGAGATGACACACAGCTGTAGCTGACAGACAGTGCCTCATCACAAATGACAACACCATTAGCAATGCTTCTGCTTTGGAAACATTTGATCCTTCAAACAGAGGGTAATTCAGTGTCTCATCAAAGTCAACATGATCACTGTCATCCTGATCCGACTCATCATCAGATAAATTAGAAGAATATTCTGGATTATCCCTGTCTGCATCTTCTTCATATTCACTGTCACTTTCGCTATTACCTTCATGAACAGTGATATCACTGTTCAAACAGGTATCCTCTTGTGTCGCGGCAAATTGAGGATGATCGTTACAGGCTACATCTTCAATATTGCTATCCTCTCCACTTGACTCAGTTGAATGAGACCAATTATGACAGTCTGCTGCCGTCTCTGAGTCTGCTGCTGTCTCTTGATCTACAAAATATATGTTTGGGTGAAAAAAGAACCAAAAACAAATCAGTGGAAAATGTAATCATGCTGCCAGCATAATATTCTGCACAGTGTCCTTGCCTTATCCAACTGAATGCAGCATGTAAATTATATCAACTGTACAGCAAGTTGATCATCATTAGCTTTCCATCTCATATATGCTGCCATTTCATCATCACAGAAGAAATATGCATAACTATGAACCATTACAACAAAACAATAGATTTTTTTTTTTGGGGGGGGGGTTGTTGATTGCATGACATACACACTGTAGAGTTGAGTGAGCTGCTGAGTAACATGGACCATGCACATTGTATGTCATGGGTCAGGTTTACACTTGATATTTTTCAACTGGAGAGTAGACAGACAGTGATTGTACTGTGGATTGAAATACAGAGGCAAATACAGCAGTGTTCCTGAAAAAGGTGAGACAGCCCACTGTGTGTGTGTGTGTGTGTGTGAGGGGGATATGGAGATGGTATCTCACATGGTTTTGGAGCTATTTTTTTTGTTAAACAGCCCAGACAATAATATTAATGGTCCTTGTCTTCAACATATAAAAATATGAGGCTGCAATAACATTCGTAACATATATATAACATGCATGAATCACAAAAAGCTGTGACAAACCTTGTATTTTCATTCTGGAATGACTTGGACCTGCCTCTTGGAAATGACCACAGCCATGCTCCTCAACTTCTGTTCCTGAAGAGTCGATATCCAGCTGAAAAAGGAAATCACACCTTCATTAGGCATGGATGTGCATACAACTGAACTATTACAATAATTTACTTTTTGGATACATTTCAAAGTCACTGTAAAATATGGATGGCAATACTGTAGGTAGTGATCTTACTAGTGTTATGAAACATACAGCACAAGGCACATACAAAGTTGTGAAAAATTCTTGACACAGCTGATTTTCAGACAATATGCAACATGGACAACATATGCAGTAGTAATACAGATCAATCTATTCACTATGTCATCATCATCAAATTGCAGCGCAACGTATACCGTAATCATTGTTGAGTGTTGTAAAATACACAGAATGTGAACAATAGTTAACATTAAAAACTGTGTCTCGAATAAACTGTCACTGAGACAGTTTATTCAGAAAATTAGTGATATCTCCTTACATTTGCGGTTTTATTCCAAAATTTTTGTTAGGTGGGTGTTCTGTGATGTAACTGAATTCTACATATGCATCAAATATGATAATTCGAAATTGTTTTAAATCACCGCTCGCGCTCCCAATAATATATAGGGGCTTTATACAAAATAGTAAATGATAGAGTACTACTACTGTCAAGCGCAAGCAGCACAGTTAGATATGCAGATAGAAGTAAAGATAGAAACAAACCATCACACTGTCAATAAATGTCACGTCATCACTCAGTGCAGTTACCATAGAGTCGTACCAAGGAGGTATCATAGGTCGTACAAACCCTGACTGACAGACATGGGACACATTCATGTAACATATATCGTACATGTAGCAATTGTAGGTGTACGTTCGTGCAGAAACCACGACTTCATTTATCATCACACAGTAGAGTATTACACAAGCAGTCAGTGGTACACTGCCTCTGAAGGTAGTACCAAGGAGGTGATACCTATACCTCCTTGCCGACCTTTGTCCTTGGTAGTACAGAACTGCAGTTTACGAATGTGGCCAGATATGATCTGTTCTCCTGAGTCCTAGTCCTAGCACTGGTAAACTAGAATTAGAACCAAGCAAGACAGTACATACTCCTAGTACTGTAGTAACCTACCGAGTAAAAAATTGGTAGGATTTATACTCACTATCTTACTACTTTGTACTTGTATTAGAGTCCTATCGATATAGATAGGCATAGCGTAGTACAGTACTAGAAGTGCTACATCAGCCCAACTTGACCTGACAATATTAAAAAAAAAAACAAAAAAAAAACCCGGGACATCAACCTACCACATTTGACGATGATGCAGTGAGATGAACATTTTGATCATCAAAGCATCTGTTGTTGACGTTTGCTCGCCTCCGTCGCCATTTGGTAGCTGATGGAATGGTGGCGTTGCTGTCTGGTTCCAGGTAGACTTTCAGTCGTTTTCTACCATCCTTCACACTCATTGCTGCAATGCACGTATCTTGTGAGCAGAATGAATATTTCACAATTTAAATCGTGGAATCTAGGCCACATACAAACTTGCCACGCCACTATCAACCCGCTGTTGAATTTCAGTATTTTGCGGTATACCGGCCAGATTGGTAGGTACCGTACAGGGATTGTGTAGCTGTACATCACGTGCTGCACAGAAACGATCGAATTTGTCTACTACTAAGTAAGCTGATCTGACAGATTGGTGGTGTGTTACAATGGCGCGGATTTAATGCATCGTGAAAAGTTTATTTTTAATAAATCGGTTAAGTATTTTTCAATATATGATACAAATAATTTGATAACTACAAAATTATTATATGAATTGAATATGTTCATCATTTATACATCTGTAATATTTTCAAATTGTGTCGATCTTGCATAAGCCTCCGGGCCGCAAATCGGCAGGCAAAAGCTGTCAATCAACGGAGCATCGCTAACACAATTTTGCAAGCGCAGCACCCACAGGCGGCCTGTGACTAGTGCAGTGGGTAGATAGAACATGGGGAATTGATCCAGTTTGTAAATAATGCAGTACAACATTAAATTAGTAATTCAAACAAGAAAAATATAAACACAGGAAGATTATTACATGATTTTAAGAATTCTTAATTTTTTTCGATGCATCATATTATAACAAACCACGGAGTTACGGCAATTGACACGTACCTTAAAAAAATGGGGGGGCGTGAGAAGGAAACTTGCTTTGAAACTTCGTGTTTACTCAGTAGTAAGCGCCACTGAGTTCAATGACGATTACTCAGCAGTATGTAGACCGCGTATAGCGTGTGACGTACAGCAGAGTATTCGGTGAGAAGTTGGGCACGTTTAAGGACAGTAAAAAAAAAAAAAAGTAAATGTTCCCATTGAAGGATGAAGGCCACCCCACAATCGTTTTTTCTCTGCAAAATCACGGAGAGGTTTTTACAACAACAACAACAAAAGTTCTTGGCTTATAGTCACGCTCAAAATGAAAACTTGAAGCTACAAAGTAAAACCGACCGATTTGTTTTTAAATCGCGAAAGGGCCACTCAGTAGCAGTGGGGTTAAATTTACCTTGGTCTTACTTCAGGCGTGATTTTGTTTTTCTGTTTTTGTGTACCTGCATAAACACATAAAACCTCTTAACATTGTAAATCCTTACAAGTCAAACAAAACATTATTTTTATACAGCATAATTCCAATTTATCCCATCTCCATATGGACACACAAATATCTTTCAGCAAATTTCTCATTATTTCTCTTTACTCCTATTCAGTTTCATTTCTCTTCCATATTTATCCATTTTATAGTCATCATATTCTTTTCTTTCTGGCTTGTTTAAATTATTCTCGTCTAACATTCCTCCAAGGTTTTATTGATTCTTTTTTCCTTTTTTTTTTATAAAAAACAAATTTTGTTAGTTTTACCATAAACACAATACACAAACATACAAACACAAAACATAAACAAAACTAAAAGATCTTTTCTGAAGGTTGTCTGTTCCCGGGTTAAAACTCTTTACACAGACACAAATTCAAACATCATATTCAACCCATATCTCCTTCCATATCTTATTATCATTTTCTTTTTATATATATATATATAAAAACCATTTTTATCAGTTTTATAAAAACAATGCACAAAGAATCAAGGCATAGCAGTTTATAAATTCTTTTCTAAGAGAAAATAATAATAAAAGACCAATAAGACATAACATTTCCAGATTATAATATCAATATTTCATATAATATTAACTTCATATCTTGTCCCTACTTCTCTTTTCCATCCAAATTATTTATTAATTAAAATTTTATTGCCTTTTATCAATATACAAAATCCAAAAAAAAAAAAAACATATATATCCTTCCATATCTTATTACCATTTTCAACAACATTCTTTGTCTGTTCTATTTCCAATTATCCATTCATCTTTTTTTTCTTTTACTATACTTCTCCTGTACACCAATTGGAGTAATATCTATAACTCATTACCCTAACTTAGAAATACTACATATAGCAATCTTTCTTGGGATTCTGTTTAAAAGATTCTAAAATTACATAATAAATTTTATATTCTAAATATACATATAAAAACACACTCTTATATACCCTCCAGAATTCCTCTTTTAATCCAAATTAAATTCACCCATTGTCTCTAAATAAACTTTTTTTCTTTAGGTCTTGCTTCCCCCCATTAAGGCTTCTCCTCCCCCCCTTTCTCTCTTGCTTATTCTTCTCCTTGCCCTTTCTACCGCTTTGCTTTTTCCCTTCGCTTTTCTTACTCCTTTTCCTTTGCTTTCTAACCTTGCCTCCATCTTTTCGCTCATTTTTCTCTCTTTTGGTTGTTTTTATAATTCTTAAAATCCCCTTTTTCTTATCCTTTTTCTCCTCCTCTCCGGAAAAAGCAGAAATATTTCGATATATTAGACATTGAAAGTGGATTGCTTTGAAAGCTGAAGCTAAGAGACAAAGGGATTTTTGGACATTGAAAAATTTAAGAAATTGGAAAATCTCTGCTGGAGGTATGGATTTTTGATTATTTAAAATTGTCATTGCAGGTGGGAAGGGAGAAAAAAAATTGGAGCAGAAGCTGAAAAAGGAGGAGATTGTCTAGAACGTCTTTGTGGATCCCAAAAGAAGATATATGGTAATTGGACCTCTTTGATTAAAAATTAATCCAGAAAAAGAAAGAGAAGAAGGAAGAAAAGTATTAACTTTTTTTTTTTAATTGCTTTTGATTGTCTTTGATTAAAAATACTTGTGGTTGTTTTGGAAAAAGTTTCCCTTTTTATAACCCTAATTCATTCTTGTCTCTGTCTCTTCTTGTTCTCACTGCATTCAACTTGTCAGAATATCTTCTGTTACATATTCAACTCATTTCTATATAACAAGGTGGACAAAATCATGTTCTTATTCATAGCAATTTTTGTTTCTTTGGCCAAACATTTATTTTCATACTAGATCACATATTTCTGATTACTGTTTAAATTATTTGCATATATTAAAATTACTCTGTTCAGTTACCATCTCATTTTGTCATACGACATTCACTTCTTCCTCTAGTTTTTCACTGTTTATATGCAGCATAACTTGCAAATGTTCACTCCTTTTTTGTTGTTGTTGAAGACAATTTGGTCCTTGATACGTTCATTTTCACATCTGCACCCTTTAATGCCTCATATAATATAATATAATAGCCACTGCAAATTATTCAGTGTGTCAGACAACAATATATTTGCATGGAAAATCATGCACACATATTCATATCCCTAAATGCAGTGGTAGGATTCAAATTTTTTACTACCAATCCTGTGGGCGTGGCTTGGTAAGCATGGCAGGGGAAGGATATTGTGAAGTCTCCAGTCAGAGGTGGTATTTTCCACTTCTGCAAGCTACTCAAACTTTCCGCTACCTGTTTTCCAGAACTGGTCAGAACCTGCTGAATACCACCTCTGCTCAGATGTGAGTGGTGGCCAAGCCCGGGGGTGGGGGGAGGATAGTGGAATGACAGGTTTCTGTGATCTTCCTTCTCTCATGGAGTTCTTTTTTTTTTTAAGACAAATTTTATTAATTTTACAAAACAATACACAAACAATCAATGCATAATAACATAAAAGATCTTTTCTAAGAAAACCAATAGAACATACAAAATAGTTCCAAATTGTAATATATATATTTATGTTATCTGTTCAACTTCATATCTTATCCCACCTTCTCCTTTTCATTCTATTATCCAAATTATATTTCTTGCTAATTAAAATTTTATTGCCTTTCAAAAACAATACACAAACATACCAAACATAAAACATAAAAAACATAAAACCTCTTTTCTGAAAGCTGCTTGATCCCGGGTTAAAACTCTTCGCACAGACACAAATTCAAAAATCATATTTACTTTATATAACATTCCATATCTTATTACCATTTTCAATTTTCTATATAGCTTCTTCAATTTTCTATATAGCTTCTTTTATCTTTCTTAGTTTTATTTTATTTATCTTATCTCAATTCAATTCATAATACTTATCATTCTTTGTCTGTTCTATTTCCAGCTATCCATTAATCTTTTCTCTTTAAATATACTTCTCCTATACACTGATTGAAGTGATGCCTTTGACTCTTTCCCCTAACATAATACTACTTAATATAACACTTACCTTATACAGGGATTCTGTTTAGTACATTCTAAAATTACATAATAAATTTTATGAGAAAAGCAAAAACACTACAATAACAAAATAAAAGCATATAAAACCACTATCAATACCATTAAAAAGCTAATCATATATATTGATCCTCATTTATATCTTAAACATTTTACTCTAAATACACATATAAAAACACAATCTTATGTACCTTTCAGAATCCCTTTTTCAATTAGATTTACCCATTGTCTCTAAATAAGTTTTGTTTCTTTACATCTTGCTTCCCACCATTAAGGCTTCTCATCCCCTCCTTTCTCTCTTGTTTATTTTCCTCCTTGCCCTTTTTACCCCTTTGTCTCTCCTCCTCCCTTTTCTTCTTCTGCTTACCCCCTTTCTGTTATTTTCTAACCTTGTATCCACCTTTCATCTCATTTTTCTCTTTTTTGATTGTTTTTTCAAACCTTAAAATCCCTTTTTCTTTTCCTCTTTCTCCTCCTCCCCCAAAAGTACCCATTGTTCATCAAAGATGGCTTCTTCTTCTTCTTTCTCCCAGTTTTCCCGCTGCGTAGTCAATTTTTCATAAGTGCATACCACCATTTCTAGAAATTGAAAAAGAGTGCCCAAAGTATCTTTTCCATCTTGTTCTTCTTTTTTATATTTTTGATATTCATTTTTTAGTTCATACACAAGCAATGCCATCATGAAGATAAAAACTTTTTCCAAAACAACCACCCAAGTATTTTTAATCAAGAATAATTCCAAAAAGTTCCAAAGTCACCAAAGAATCCAAATAAACTATTTATTTTAATCCTTTTTCTTTCTTTCTTCTATTTCTCTTTCTGGGGTTACTGTTTAATCAAAGAGTTCCAATTAAGATATATCTTTCGTTAAAGTTCTAGGCAATCTCCTCCTTTTTCAAATTCTGCTCCAATCTTTTTTTCCTCTCCCTTCCCACTTACAACAGTGATTTTACTTTAAATGTTCAGAAATCCATACCTTCAATACGGGTTTTCTGATTTCTTAAGTTGTTAAATCCAATGTCCAGGAATCCTTTATCCCTTGGCTTTAACTTTCAAATTGAGTTACCTTCAGTGCCCAAATAGATTTTCCAGATCTCTGTCTGCTATTTCTATGGGGTGGGAGAGTGAAGAAAAAAAAAAGCTTCCCCTTGACAGCTTTCTCCGCCGCTTTCCAATCTTCTTAGGGATACAATGTATCTTTCAAGCAATTCAAGCATTTCAGTTTCCAGGATATTTAAGAGTTGTTATTTTCCCAGCTCAGCCAGCACTTTCACTTCTCCTGATTCTTCTTTCTCTTTCTTCCTCCAGCATAATCTTGTCCAGCTGCCAGCTTCTTTGTGGCGGCCTTTACTGACCGCCGCTCCACCGCCTTGAGAAAAGGAGGTTATGCCGGGTGAGGAGGGGGTCTGTGACACTCCCAAACCCATCTCTGGATCCTCCCTATCTTCGGCTGCCTCTACGTGGCAGCCTTATCCTCCAGACCCATCAGTATTGGAGGCACCAAGACAGCTAGCGCAACAGGGATCGTGCAAGATCACGAATCCCTGCCACCGCCGAAGCTTGGCAAACTGGAAGTCCTCTCATGGAGTTCTTTTGTTTTCCTTCCTGGTAGATTCCAAAGAAGAAGAAAATGACATGGCTTCCATCTCATGATTAAGTTCTTGATTGTTGGTCTATGGATTTTCCATTGTGGGCTAAAGGTTGATTCCTCTTTCTGGGTGAGAGTCAAAAGAAGAATTGGTAGGAGAGGGGAGGTAATGGAAAGGGGGCCTTCTACAGCTGATGGGAGCAGCAGGAAAGTCTGCTTCTGAATCTATTGTGTGAGAATGTGTTGTAACTAAGTGGGGAGTATGATGTATTTAAGTGGGCCCAGATTCTAGGATGGAGTTGCTGTTGGGAGAAGGAGGAGAGCAGGCATGAGGAGATACATTGAAAATAAAAAGTGGGCTGGACCATCATTTTTACTAGTTTTACACTCCCTAGTCTCAGGCTCCAGGCCTTGTCAGAAGACCTTCAGAGGCTCTGGCTTTTGGCTGTTGCTACTTTTGGTATTCTTCATTAAGGGTTTAATCATTGATGAGCATGTTGATCTGGCATGTGTTACCAAGACATAGATAAGTCCAGATTGGGGAGTGGCCCTTTTGCAGATACATCCAACAAGATTTGGGGTATCATATCAGCCAAGATTCTGGGGAATAGAAGTATGGCAAATGTCATCCTGGAATTTATGAAGACTTTCAGAGCTGCTTTAACACAGGTATCAGATATGAGATCTTAGCTGCTGACTCCATTTCTGGGCAAGTAATGGGGTTGCCCATATGTCTTCAATTTTCCTTCACTCAAAATGAGGTCTAAAGCAGCTCAGAAGTTCATGGCCACTATCATGGCTTTATCCGGAGCCACATCTTATTTGGTGTTTCTGATGGAGCAGTGGGGACTGAAATTGGGGGATTTAATTTAGAATAGAATAGAATAGAATAGAATAGAATAGAATAGAATAGAATAGAATACCTTTATTGTCATAGCATTCTACAAATACAATGAAATTTGAAAACTGCTCCAGCACAGTGTCCCAAACACCACATCACAATCACACTACAGAGTATTTAAAAATTAAAATAATTAAAATAATAATTAAAAACCTAGTCTAAAACCTAACTAAAATATATAGTAAGTTAGATAGTTTAAAATGCCACTATATACTTAGGGCTAAATCACATATGCATTGTTTGATTCAAGACAATTATTGCCCTGAAAAAGAAACTGTTTCTCAGTCTATTAGTCCTCATTTTAAGACACCTATAATGCCTCCCTGATGGTAACAGTTCAAAATATGAATGTCCCGGATGAGAATGGTCTGTGGAGATTTTAAGTGCTCTAGAGAGGAGTGTGGTCTTCGCAATCTCTTCCAAAGAAGAAAGAGACAAACCAATGATTTTTTTGTGCTGTGTTTATAATCCTCTAGAGCATCTTCTTATCCACTACAGAGCATCCAGCATACCACACCATTACACAGTATGCCAAAATGCTCTCAATGATAGAACAGTAAAAAGTAACCAGCAACTTCTCACCCAGACCACTCTTTTTCAGCAGCCTCAGAAAGTGCAGGCACTGTTGGGCCTTCTTTGCAGTGGCCATAGTGTGGACTGACAAGTAAGGTTGTCAGAAATATGAGTTCCTAGAAATTTAAAACTATGAACTCTTTCCACACAATCTCCATTGATATATAGTGGGAGAGGCTCTGCTTTGCATCTTCTGAAGTCTATAATCAATTCTTTGGTCTTTTTGATATTCAGGACAAGGTTATGACTCTTGCACTACAAGACCAGTCTGAGAACCTCTGACCTTTAGGCTGTCTCGTCTTCTCCTAATATACTAATATACTTCTCCTTTAAGAGACACCCACCAATGTGGTGTCATCTGCAAATTTTATTATAGAGTTAGTGGGACAAGAGGGAGTGCAGTCGTAGGTGTAGAGTGAATACAAAAGGGGGCTCAGCGCACAACCCTGTGGAGAACCAGTGCTGAGAGCAAGAGTGGAGGAAAAATAGCTGCCAGTCCGAACAGTTTGGGGGCTGTTAGTAAGAAAGTCCTTTATCCAACAGCAGATGTGAGAGGAGAGGCCCATTTCTAGCAACTTCTTAATCATTATATCTGGAATGATGGTATTAAAAGCTGAGCTGTAATCAACAAAAAGAATCCTTACATAGCTCCCACTATGCTCCAGATGTTTCAGTGCAACATGGAGAGCCATGGCAATAGCATCCTCTGTGGATCTGTTATTCCAATAAGCAAACTGGTATGGGTCAAAGTTTGATGGGAAGCAATCCTGTATATATTTTAAGACCAGTCTCTCAAAACACTTCATGATTATGGGTGTGAAAGCTACTGGTCTATAATCATTTAAAATATCAGGAGAGGGCTTTTTTGGAACTGGAATAACAATGGAAGTTTTGAGATAAGATGGAACAATGGCTTGTATGAGAGAAAGGTTAAAAATATTTGTAAACACACCTACGAGCTGGTCAGCACATCCTTTGAGTACCTTCCCAGGTACCCCATCAGGGCCAGCAGCCTTCTTCACATTCATTGCTCTAAGCACCTGCTTCACATCATATTCTTGTACTGTGAACAGCTGAGTATCAGTGGTTTGTAGAGGCAGTGTGTTCAAAGACCTATTCAGTTTGAATCGGGCAAAGAAGCAGCTCAATTCTTCTGCCAGTGAATTTGAGATCGGGGAAGTTCCTGGGGTCTCCCTTGTCATGGTTAGAACAAATTGCACAACTTTAGTGCTGCTATTCACTCCAGAGAGGCTGAACCCATTAGATTAACCTTCCCCAGACACTGATAGGCCAAGATGGTGTGTTCTTGTTGGTCTGCTGTAAATCCTTGGTCACTGCTTAGAATAAGGGGTTGCCTGAGTTTCCGGATTGGATTGTATCCATGCAACTTCTTGTCTCTTGGGGATCCCATTATTGCCCATGATTTACAGAGAAGTTGAAGGAGAAAAGAGAGAATTGCTGGTACTCAACAAGGGGTGAACTCAACAGAACATAGCTTTGAAATACTATTAAGGCCTATTTTCTGGTGGAAAATGTCGCAAAATATTACCATTTCTCCACTTTTATTGCATCCACAGATAGCTGCCCTGTTCAGATGATATGAGCTCTCTTGGGAGGCATGTGGAGGAATGTGTTCAGTATCTGTCAAAAAAGGTCACTGGATGTTTTTCAGAGTTGAGTGCCAATCTTGTTTCAAGTTTGGAGCAGTTGTCTGAGGAGGAATCTTGCCCAGTTATTTAGGAATGGTTTGAGCCTGCTGGGCCTGAAGAAACTAACAAGTTCCTTAGAACTATGAGCAAAACCATCTGCTCTTTAGATCCATTTCCCTCTTGGCTTGTTAAAGAGGTCCAAAGTTTGTCTTATGAGATGAACTAGTCTAAGCAAGATATTGAATAATATAATATACTGTGTTATATAACATCTGACAGAGAGGAAAAAGAAGGAAGGGTAATGTAGTCCCATCCAATAATTTTCTTCATGCAATAAAGTTAAGCATATTTTCTGAAATAGTAGGTCTCAATTTATAAATTAACAATCACTCTTGGACTCACAAAATAAGTCTTTTCTTATTTCAAATATCACCTCTAATCTGATGAAAAGAAGGATATCACAAAATTAGAGAACATTCCAGAAATAAGTAAATGAATACCACATAAATAAATATTGATAGAACACACACAATTTTTGTGCACATGGAATCTGAGACCAGATCTCTATCCCTGTCCAGGATCTAGATATATCCTTTTCTAAATTCAGGCTTGAAAGAAGGTGGGATGAAGGATGTCCATTGGCATTAATGGTAATACCATTAAATAATCCCATTTCTCACTTCAATGGCAAGTATTTGATTAAGCATAGTTTTCAAGGGCATCATTTAAATGAATACAAGATTTGCAATGCATGGCATGAACTGTTTATTCTAGTTTTGAATGTCCAATTGCACTGAATTAATATGCTCACCAAAAGTTGCCAGAAGTACTTTTCATTTTTCTGTTGGGAAGTATTGTCTGTATTATGTGTAAAATTCTGTTTGAAGCTCCAGGGGTAGTTATATTGCAGAAGGGACCTGTGACTGATGAAAAGTTATACACCTTTGTTCTCAATTAGAATTGGTGCAGCTTTGTGGGAGATTGCACTTCAAAGGGATTCGGTGATAGGTTCTGTTAAGTTCTGCGCATGGGCGCAAAGAACGGAGACGAGACTCTTTATTAATCATTCTGAACAGAGCAAAAACCTAGGGCAGCAGCAGCCATTTTATAGGCAAGCTGCTGATCTAGTAACCAATGAGAAACGTGGAGTGTTAACCCCTTTAACCAATGAGAGTGGCTCGTTAACAGCCAATCAGATTCTCCTGAATGGACCAATCCGATATCGCTATTATCGGCCAATCAGAAGTGCAGGATTAGAACCCTGCTATTTCTAAAGGTTTGATAAAACTTTATTTAAGTGTTTATTAGTTCAGAACACCCCTTCCCCCCGGGTTCCATTTAAGGGGTGCGGTGACGTAATCCCTGAGGTATGAAGGTTGTTTTGACTGTCTATTGGATTTACGCTGTCCCACCAGTTCCTGTCTGTAACCCGGTTTCAGCGGGATGTTTTTGGGCAAGTCGGGTGCCGGTGGTTCCTCATTGGATGACTCGGTGCTGCTAATGTTCTCGTTGTTATCCTCTGGTCTTTGCGGGCTTGCCTCTGTTGAAGTGTTCCTCTGTGGCAAGGACAGGCCCCTCCATGATTCTTCTTCATTCGTTACGCCCAATTGCTGACTTATTTCACTTCTGCTTGTTGCTATCTCAAATTCGGTTTCTTCGACATCCCCTCTCCCCTCAGTTTGGAAGTTACCGGAGTCGCGGAAACTAGGTTGTAGCTTGAACGAAGCTGATCTATATGGTGTTTCCATATTTTTCCATTGCAGATTTTCACCGGGTACGACCTGGGTCCAGTGGCTTGAATTACAGTTGCCTCAACCCACAACGGTTCGCTGGAAAGGTTTCTGGTGAAAACTAAGTCGTCTATCTTGAACTCGCGGCATTTTCCGTTAGATCCGCAGGGTTTCTCTGGCTCGTAAGATGGGTGAAGTTGGTCGAGATGGGAACGGAGTTTGCGTCCCATTAATAGTTCAGCTGGAGTCCTGTTGGTGACGCTGTGTGGAGTGATGTGTTGGAGAAGGAGTATTCTGTTTATTTTATCTTCAATGTCCCCATAGTCCATTTTGTAAAGGGTTTTTTTAACAAATTGTACCATGCACTCAGCTCTTCCGTTAGCCGCAGGGTTCTCTGGTGAAGTTAGCGCATGGTGAATACCTTGGTCCGATAAGTATTGTTCAAAGGGTAGAGCGGTAAACTGAGGTCTGTTGTCGGATACCAGAACGTCTGGCAGGCCATGCTTCGCGAATAGCCTGTTCAACTTCCAGATGACGGACTCGGTTGTAGTACTCTTCATTTTGTGGATCTTGAGCCAGTTGGAATAGGCATCCACTGTTAGTAGGAACGTATGTCCCTTAGTAGGTCCTGCAAAGTCAATGTGGATGCGGGACCATGGCCCCCGGGGTGTTTCCCATTCTGTTGGAGTTGCTTTAGGTGGGGCATTGTTAACTTCTTGGCACTTTAAACAAGTATTTACCCAGGCTTCCATCTGTTTGTCGATGCCCGGCCATCATGCGTAGCTTCGTGCGAGCACTTTCATACACACGATGCCGGGGTGACCTTCATGCAGTGTTTGTAATACTGTTCGTTGTAACCACTCTGGGATGACGACTCTATCCCCCCATAGGATGGAGCCTTTTTGTGAAAAAAGTTCTGTTTGCCGGTTCTTGAAGGGGGTGAAGTCATCAGTGGTTTGTTCTACTGGCCATCCCCGTTCGACCCAGCTAAGAACTCGCGTTAAGATAGGATCGTGTTTTATTTTGATCACAATATCTCTAGCTGTTAGCGGCGGTGAATTTAGGGTTTCAGTCTGGAGTGTCATAAGGGTTGGAGCTGGGTCGTCGATGGTTTCCGGAAGTGGTGCACGGCTCAGCGCGTCAGCATAGGGAATGGCTTTCCCCGGGCGATGTTTCAGCCTATAATTGTACGCAGCCAAAAACTCCGACCAGCGAGTCATTCTAGGTGATAATATATAGGGGGTTGGCTTGTCTCCCGCTATAATTCCCAGCAAAGGTTTGTGGTCGGTAACAATAGTAAAAACTCATCCATATACATATTCATGAAACCGTTTCACAGCAGATACAACAGCGAGAGCCTTTTTATCGATTTGACTATAGTTACGTTCAGCCTTTGATCGGGTCCTTGAAAAATAGGCAATAGGGGCTTCATTACCGTTTGGTAACACATGGCTTAAAATGGCTCCTACTCCAAACGGTGACGCATCACATGTAATTGTTAAAGGCAAAGTCTCGTTATACTGCATTAAAACAGCATCTGAGGTTAATAAGTTTTTCACTTGTCAGAACGCGTGCTCCTCTCAGTGTCCCCAGACCCAGGTTGCTTTTTTGTCGAGAAATCTATGTAGGGGCTCAGCTATGGTTGCTTTGTGGGGCAGGAAGATGTTGTAAAAATTAATGAGCCCCAGAAAAGCTTGGAGATCAGTCTTATTTCTGGATCTTGGGGCATTTTTGATTGCTTTAAGTTTGCTATTGGTGGGGTGAATGCCTTGTTTATCGATTAGGTACCCCAGGAACTCTACTTTATCTGTACACAGTTGACATTTATTTTTTTTAACCTTAAGGCCAGAGTCTTTAAATTTCTGGAGAACCAATTTAAGATGCTCTTTTAGTATTTCTCTATTCGGGGCAGCAATTAAAACATCAAAGTATGGTACAACCCCTTTTATCTCCTGCAAGAGTCTCTCCATCAAACTCTGAAAAATCCCTGGGGCTACGCTAACTCCGAATTGGAGTCGGTTGCACTTAAAAGTGCCTCGTTGCGTAACGATCGTTTGTTCCTCTGCTGTTTTTTTTTATCTACAGTTGTTGGTACGCCTGTGCTAAATCCAATTTAGCGAAGACTTTTCCTCCCCCCAGGGAATGGAGGAGGTGTTGTACCATCGGCACCGGGTAAGCGTTCTGTTGAAGGGCGTGAGGGTGGCACGATAGTCCCCACAAATCCTTAACGATCCATCTGGTTTGATGGGTGTTACGATTGGGGTTTCCTAAGGAGCATGGTCTGTTGGTTCTAAAACACCCTGGGCTATTAATTTATCAAGCTGCTTGTCAATCTTTGGTTTAAGGGCAAAAGGTACCTGACGAGGCTTAAGGCGGATGGGGGCTACTTAAGGGTTAAGGTTAAATGATATCAGGGTCCTCTTGTACTCGCCTAGTTTGTCTGCAAAGATATCCTGGAATTCCTGGACGAGGGCCTCCTCCCAGTCATCACTTCTGGTTTGGTGAATGCTGGCTACCTCGATTCCGGGTGGAGCGAACCATTGAAGGCTTAACAAGCTAGGCCGATCACGGTCGACGATGGTCAATGGTAAAGATGCAGTATGATTTTTGAATGAGACCTGGACTAGGCTGGATCCAACGACCGGAATTCGGTTTCTCTGATAATCCTTGAGTATAATTCTTTGGGTTCTGAGATCTTGCCGCCGGATGGCAGGGATTAATTGTTTAAGGGTATTCCAGGAAACCATCAAGAGGGACGATCCTGAATTGACTTCCATCACACAGGGCTGTTTTTTGATGGCGACCTTCACTCGGATCTTCTTTGCATCTAATGATGAGGTGTGACCAATTGTAATGGTTTTGATTGCCTCTTCTCATTTAGTTGAATTGGCCAGTGGTTTATTTCTCTAGGAGTGGTTGTTCCATTGGTGGTCCAAATGTTCCCGACTCACAGGATGATTTCCTGTGGTTTGGTGGTAGTTGGTCCCCCTCTGAAATGGGCTGGATCCTTGCTTGCTTCTACAGACCTTTCCAATGTGGCCTCTCTTCCCACAAACATGGCAGAGCGCGTCGAGGAATTTGCAGTCTGATCGTGGGTGGTTTGCCCCACAACCTGTGCATTAATGCTGCAGTCTCTGATTACGCTGGTGGCGTTGGTCTCATTCAGACCGGAGCCGGTTGACCTCTTCCTCATCACTTTCTGATGACGATTTGAGATCCTTGTGGTGGGTTGCCGTTGTATGTCCCTCTAGGTGAGGTGAGGTTTTGCCGGCGAGTTGGCGAAGCGGGGCGTTGGTGCGGCGCATTTGGGCAGCCGACTTCCTGGTTGCTTCTGCTGCAGTAGCGTCAGTGATGGTATCTGCAAGGCTGATGTCGCCTTTTGCCATCAGCTTACTTTGCACGTGCAATGCATCTAGTCCCAGAACTATTCGGTCTCTTAGAGCTTCTTCGAGGTCAGCAAACCCACAGAGGCCTCCCAGGTTCCGGAGATCCGTGATGAAATCTGCAACGCTTTCTCCTTTCCGCTGGTCTCTCTGGTAAAATTCATGTCTTCAGACATGAGCGTTGGTACGGTAGGTGCATAGTGGGCCCGTAGGAGGGGTTCGAGGATGTCCCAGTCCATGGATTTCACCTCAGCCGGTTTCGCCAGTGCCTTAGCCATCTTAAAAACGGCAGGTCCACAGTGGGTCAGGAATACCGCTCGCTTTTTTCCAGTAGTGGCATCCTTCAAGTTGTTGGTCTCCAGAAACATCTGGAACCGGTCCATGTATGAGTTCCAGTCTTCTTGTGCCTGGTCAAATGGAGTGGGTGGTATGGCGCCACCAGACATGGTTTCTGCCGTTGATGTGCCTTCAGCCACGTACTCTGTTTGATGCTCTGTAGTGTTCAGTCAGCTCTCCAAATCCCATCCTCGTCGCCAGTGTTAAGTTCTGAGCATGGGTGCAAGGAACGGAGACGAGACGGTGAACAGTGAACTTCAACTCTTTATTAATCATTCTGAACAGAGCAAAAACCTAGGGCAGCAGCAGCCTTTTTATAGGCAAGCTGCTGATCTAGTAACCAATGAGAAACGTAGACTGTTAACCCCTTTAACCAATGAGAGTGGCTCGTTAACAGCCAATCAGATTCTCCTGAACGGACCAATCCGATATCGCTATTATTTGGCCAATCAGAAGTCCAGGATTAGAACCCTGCTATTTCTAAAGGTTTGATAAAACTTTATTTAAGTGTTTATTAGTTCATAACAGGTTCCACCCATGGTTGACATTCCTTTATAAATGTGTTTATTAAGCCTGTGATACTTTAGTAATACCGCCTCAGTGGGAGTTTTTACATGAATAAGGATGGCAGGATCAAGCAATATTACAGAAGCTTTCTAAACTGAATTTATGCAGGTATAATAATGGATGCACTTCATAAACTACATCACAGGCTCCTGAATATTGATAGTTTCTCCAGGATTAAGAAATCCTCCCACTTGCAAGCTTCTCAGGTCCTTTCTATGTATACTGTTGCACATGAACACTTTGTTTTCATATTTTATTTACCCTTGTTATCCAGGACAGTAAGCAAAGACAGGGATGAGCTTCATGCAGGGAGAACTTACTTTACCTTTGATCTAAACAGAATGTTATAGTCAATCAAATGTAACCAATCTGAATGATTTTTCTTGGGGCATACTACTCTGCAAAAAAGGTGGCTGCATTAAATAGTCCAATGAAGAGATCTTCAGTCTTCTTAGAATATTAAGTTGTCTACCTTATATCTAATTGATATAAGAGCCATAGTGGAGCAGTGGTTAGAATGCAATATTGCAGGCTAATTCTGCTGACTGCCGATTGCCAGCAGTTCTGCAGTTCAATTCTTACTGGCTGAAGATTGACTCAGGCTTCCATCCTTTCGAGATTGGTAAAATGAGGACCCAGATTGTTGGGGGCAATATGCTGTCTTTGTAAACTGCTTAGAGAGGGCTGCAAAGCACTGTGAAGTGATATATAAGTCTAAATGCTATTGCTATATTATTATTCCATGATTGACATGCCACAGGTAAACCCAAGTAGCACCTCTGCTTCATGAGCTGTACTGCTTGGTTCCAGGTGTGATTCAAGGTCATTATCTATAAAGCCCAACATGACAAAGGATCTGGTTACCTGAGGGACTGTCTCCCATCATATCTGACCAAATTGTTTGCCAAATGGTTGACATACTCTGAGTTCCATCAATTAAACTATGTCATCTGTTTGGACCCCAGAAGTGTGCCTTTCCTATAGCAGCATCTGCCCTTTAGAATGAGGTTCTCCTCACCCCACACAGAGATTTGAATGCCCCACACCCTAGTGGTTTTCCAAAGGGTCATGAAAACTTAGCTCCTTTCTCCAAATCTTTGGTGAGAGAGATTGGAGCTCCCTTTAGATTGCATGGATTGGATTCGTCATCATCATCATCATGATCATCATCCCTCTTCTGCACACATCTCTCTTCCTCCCAACCCAGGCCACTGATTGCAGAAGAACTTTTGTACTGAAAAATATATTTCTCCTCCCACATTATTGCAGAGCTGTTGGAGTATATTTCAGTACTTACCAGATTTTTTTTTCTCCAGCCTATTCTGATGCATGAAGATGCCAATGCCAATGATCCAGTAGTCCCCATCCTGGCTCCCAATTGCTGCAATCTTGGAGCTAGGAGAATTACCTCACAATTACCTCACAATTACCGCTCCAGCCTGAACAGTTAACTCTTTAATTGAAACAATAAATTAGAACAACAAATTACTTTTTATACACAACAGTAAGAAAAAACAAATAAGAAACGTGTTGTTTTTCTGGCCACCAAGGAACAATTCAAACTGAAATGTTGGAGTTGATTCTCATGCCGTCTTAATGCCACATAAATATCCCAATGAATTAAAGATGGTGATGGCTTAAATGTTTGCCTCTGCAATGCCCCTAGAGAAGAAAGAGAATTAAATAAGAGATGGAATTTCAGTGTATCAGAGGATGATTCTGGGTGCAACTTTAGAAAAAATAAGGAAGGGCTAGGATGATATGGACCAACATAGCTGGAAAGGAGCAAGAGAAGTAGAAGGCCAAAACAAATAGTCAAATTGGTTGAAGGGACACTTTTAGAGAAATTGTAAATAAGATAGAGATAAGTTGGGGACAGCTTGATATGGCCAAGTTAGAAGTTAGGAAGTGGGTATTAATAGTTAGCAGAAAAACAAAAGGAAGACAAGGGACTGAGTGGATGGATTTGAGGATTTAAGAATTAAAAGATGGAGATGTTTTATATTCTGGAGCTGAGAACTTGACTGTCTTATTTTAAGTTACTTAGTCAATTCTCAGGCTATTGCAACTGATATTTTGTGACTGGACACAATGAGATTGCACCAAAAAAAAAATTAAATTTCCAATGTGTCAGTACCCCATGAAGATGAATTAATAAAGGACATATATTAATTTGGAGCAGGTGTTGGGAAACTGAGGAGCCTCAAGTCCAGCAAAGTGTATATAGCATGGCCAGTGTTGAGGGCTTGTTCAGTTATTTATTTAATATATTTATATGCACAGAATAAATACAGTAGGAATTAAAGAATTACAAAAATCAATAAACATAGAAGCCATATAACATTAAACCACATATAAAATAAATAAAAAATATATATTGCTAAGAAAAATAAAGAGTTTCTAAAAACTGAAATTCAATAGCTTTTAGAGAAATGCAGGTTTCTTCCTTCTTACTCCTTTTTAGAGAAAGGCTGGCAGGATAGCTAAATGAAATTGAATGGAGAAAAAAGATTTGAGAGAAAACTCCTGAAAAAAAATTGAAATAATTATTATTAGAGAAATGAGAATTGGGGCAAAGATAAGAAATTATCTTTCTCAACAAGAATCCATTTCAGATGAAACAGACCTGACCAACAGCAGATATCTAAGTTCAGCAAGGTTTAATTGACGAGATTGGGAACTTGTGGTTAATCAATCTTATGTGACTCAAGCATAACCTTATGATGCAATGATCACCACCCATGGTTGGCCATTTTCAAATTGAAATAAAAAGGTTAAATTCACCGTTTTTATCCAGAGTAACAAAATAACTTTTTTAATGTTTGTGTAACAACCATATTTTAGTTTTAACATAATGGCATGATTTTTACATCTACTGTAAGAGAAAGATTGGGTTCCAACAATATGCTGAATGAGTTATTACACCACTCTATGGTGTATAAGCAATGGTGGTGTTAGAATGCAGTACTGTAGGCTAATTCTGCTGACCTCCATTTGATCCTCACGGGCTCAAATTTGACTCACCTTTCCATCCTTGCGAGTCAGTAAAATGAACACCCATATTGTTGGGGGCAATATACTGACTCTGTAAACCACTTAGAAAGGGCTGTAAAAGCAGGATATAAGTCTAACTGCTATTGCGATGGTCGTCCAATCTAGCATATTGTGAAAACCACATCATTGCCTGCCTCACTCCAGTCTTCCACGATTACTGTGTCCCAGATGTGGATCATGTCACTTAGAAAGGAATTTCCCTTTGCCTTGGAGACCCACAGTATTTTCCAGATCAGTCCAATTTAACTAATTCTACTAGCAATTGTGCAGCACAGCCTAACATCCATCAATGAGCATTAAATTTATTAAAGACCATTTTGCACTGTGACAGATTTAGTTACTCATATATTAACTTTTACATTCCCCTGTATTTATTTATTTTTTAAAATAATGCAGTTGGATAAAATACTACTGTTTTTCTGCAAATTTGCCAATGCTTAAAAACATAGGAGAGCTGTGGTAATATTATAAGCACCTATTTAAAATTATGTTCATACAGACAAAAGACAATGAGAAAAAAATTGCCTGCTATATCTCCTGCATACCATTTCCAAATCAATGAGGCTGGAGGAGCAGATATTTTATTTTAAAAAGCCTTGGAAAACTATTTTTAAATGAGGGTATTAAGTTCAGGTTGCTGTAATCTATAGCAATATGTAGGTGAGCTCAGATTCTTTATTTCAGAAAGGCATACAAAAATTAAAATGTAATTTATATTCAATCATAACTGCTCCATCTAAAGCCAAGATGCATCTTGAGCAGAGATATAAGTTAGAGTTAAACTGTGACTCACTTATCTCTTCCTCATATTTCTCATTTCATTCATGTAACTCTGTGTATCTTCTACTGGACTGTTTGATGATTACCTATATAGCAGCCCTCCAGAAGAGCAATACCTGGATCTCAGTGAACACCTGTTATCTGTCCTTCTTCCACCCTTCATTGTTTTCTAAAGTCTACCTTTGGTATATTGCAAATGATCAGAAGACAAAGCAACAAAGAAAGCAGAAAGCTGAAATGTTCACATCGAGTTTAGATTTCTTTTCAAGGCCTGATTGTTTTGCGAGATGAAATGTCATTAATGTTGCAGGTTGATAAAATTTGATCATTTCCTTTGCAATATCCATAATGAGGCCAGTTGATTTAAGTTATCCCAGTCTATAATGCACAGCAGTACAGATTCATTCATCCTGGCAATTGTATAGCACTGATGTTCTTATGAATTCCTTTCAGTTCAGCAGATAGGTCTGGATATTTTTCTCCTTCTGTCCTGGCCACTTTTTACAAAGTCACGATCGAGAGTGTTTTAACAAATTGCATCAGTGTTTGGTTTGGGGGCAGCTGTGCCTCAGATAGAAGGTCCATACAGAGGGTGGAAAGGATAGCCAAGAAGATTATATGACTCTCGCTTCCTGTTATTCAGGATAATACTAAAAAGTACTATATGCTTAGAGCTCAAAGCATTGACACCTACTTTATGGTTTCTTTCTGTTGTTCCCCTCTGGGAAGAGGTTTCTAAGTATTTCTAGCAGGACTATCAGATTCTGTAACAGCTTTGTTCCATATGCCATCAGTCTGGTAAACTTTAAAGATTCATTTTTCTCGTCATGTATACTTCTGAACTAAACTATGTTGTTTCTCTGTGTCATATAATAAAGGTTCCCCTTGCACATACATGCTAGTTGTTTCTGGCACTAGGGGGCAGTGCTCATCTCCATTACAAAGCCGAAGAGCCAGCGCTGTCTGAGGATGTCTCCATAGTATGTGGCTGGCATGACTAAATGCCAAAGGCGCACAAAACACTATTACCTTCCCACCAAAGTGGTCCCTATTTTTCTGCTTGCATTTTTACTTGCTTTCGAACTGCTAGGTTGACAGAAGCTGGGACAATTAATGGGAGCTCACTCCATTTGGTGGTGCTAGGGATTCAAACCGCCAAACTGCCAACCTTTCTGATCGACAAGCTCAGCATCTTAGCCACTGAGCTACTGTGTCCCTTGTTATATAATATATGTGGGTATATGCATAATTTTGTGTTTGTTCGTTCATTCAGTCAGTCAGTCATTCTGTCATGGATATGTAGTATGTATATTGGAGGAGTGACCCTTTGAGAGCTGTATGTAATGAAATTTCATCTTAATGTATGCTGATTAGTGTACATTCAAATAAAGCTATTCTATTCAGTTCTGTTCTGTTCTGTATTTTTATTATTCACTTTAGAACAGTTCTCATTACTCAAGAATTTCAAGGTCTCCCAAAACCATCCCTATTCAATTTTCTCATTGATTATTTAAACACAAATGGAACAACAACAGTTTATTCCTCCAAGTTTCCCACTCTGTGCCTTTGTTCGTTTTCTGGATTTAAAAGCTGCCCAACTCTGATTGACTCTTACAGCTGGAGTGGCTTACATTTCCAAATGTGGGACATAGTAAAATAAAAGGGGGGGGGAAGACATATCCATCCAAAATAATACAATTAGTGCAATGATTATCTTTAGCTTTGGAACTTTATTCTTTAATCAGAAAGTTAAAGAACAAGCCTTAAGTTTAAATGAGAAGGTCTAAAGCAGACGTGTCCAAAGTTGGTAGTTTAGTGGACTTCAATTCCCAGAATTCTGGGTGTTGAAGTCCATAGATCTTAAAGTTGCCAAGGTTGAACAACTCTGGTATATGGTATGAAAACATTCTGTATACCAGACTGGTAAGAGAAGAATAGTGTGGCAATTACATAGGTGATAGATCTACTGTAGATCTAGGATACTAGTATGCCTTGCTATTTAGTTATAAGAATTGCCCATTTTTAACATGTTTGATGTCATTGAATGTCTTGTTTAGAAGAATATGTTGCAAAGCCTATGGTTAAATGTTTAGAAGCTATTCAGTGCAAATAATAAACCATCAATGCATTTAAAACCTCAGCATGAATAATTCACACATGTTCATCTGCCAAAAGGTCTGAAGAAGGCTATGGCAGCTATTAGAATAGAACACATCCTACTTGTGTTTCATATAATGTTTCAGACACACAGTATTACACCACATTATATTCCATTAAGTTTGCAAAGGTTTAACTGGAAGAGACATGATATGTTTTGTTAATGGTCCATCCTTGCGATGTCTCCCATCAAATATGCAACCTTACACAAACAAGTGGTAGGAAGAAGTGAAACATAATAAAGACTGAGTGCCATATGCATGTGATTTAATTTCGTAGCTGGCCAACAAATTGAATTTGTTTTGGCTGCGTCGCAAACTCCCCCTCCCTCTGATAATGAATACAAATTTACTGTGCACTTCCAAATGCGGCAAATTGCCCTATAAGTGGATGATGCTGTCAATGGCAAACCGGGCTACACTCTGATAATCGGGATCTGACATTTAGCAGAACAGCAGATCTGGAACAGCTTCAGCTCTGCTGGAAAAAGAAGCATGATACCCAGATGAAGTTTCTTGTTACATTCAGAAAAGAAACTTGGCTGAAGCAATTGGTCAGAAGGCTACCTATCAGTCAGGATACACAACTGATTTCAAGGAGAGTACCTTAGATGTCCCAATGGATGTGCTTTTCCAAAAGACAACTGGACTTCATTGGGTCTTTTTTCCCCTTGAAAATGTTTCACTTCTCATCCAAGAAGCTTCTTCAGTTTCTGAAGAGTTCAGTTTAGAACCAAAGAAGCCTCATGCATGAGAAGTGAAATGTTTTCAAGGGGGAAAAAAAGTCCAGTTGTCTTTTGTAAAAAGCACCTTTGGGAGAACTGTGACCTAGATGATTGAGAATCTCCATAGATACCATATTTGATCTTTGTTTGCTGCCCAGGAGCCACCTGATATCAAGTTGTCAAACAAATAGATAGAACAAACATAAATAAATGGATAAGGAAAAAGATTGGATGAAATTTAAAGTAAAAACATAGTTTTTAGGGCAAAGGAACAGCAAGTCAATTTGGAGAACAACTTTTAAGCTTTAGAAAACATTTGGAGAAAGAGAAGAATCTGCACACGCTTCTTCTTTAAAAATAAAATAGAATGGAGATTTGATAGCTTCTTCAAAGGGCTCAAATAAAACCCCATAAGAAATGTGGTAACTCAAGTGGTTAGGATGCTTGATTGCAGATTAACAAGTCTACGTTCAAGATTCAAGTACTGCTGTGTGGCAGGATAAGCACCCGTCATTCGCTCCAGCTCCTTGAAAGCAGCCTCCATGGGCATCCCATGGGCAATGGTGATGTCACCAGATGATCCTTTCAACCTGGAATCAGTTTAAATGGTGCCTCCACCATGAATGGAATGGGGATGTTGTGCAGAAAAAGAACACAATATTTTTTTCATTATCCCAGAGGATGCAAATAATGGGTTTAAGTTATTGAAAAACATATTCCAACTTAATATTAGAAGAAGATTCCTAAAGGTAAGAGTGGTTTTAAAGTGGAACCAATTATACAGATGGACTTCTCTTTACTGGTTGTGTTCAAGCAAGTATTTGTCAAAAATACTATAATTAGAATTCCTGTACCAAGCATGGAATTGGATTTCAATGGCCTAAATGGCCCTTCCAACTTTATGATCTGCTTTTAGGGCCATGTGTAACCCTTGGGTTCACCTCTGTATGTATTCTACTGGCATTTTATATGATCTCCAGAACAAGGACATGTTGGCCGATTACATAACTTCTGCCACCATGTAGTTGTAGTTACATAGTGGGTGAAAAACAATAATGGCAAAGAAGATAGAAGAAACTGCTGATTTTAACAAAGTTATTCCTTTGTGCTTCTTTTAAATGGTTCAGAATTGGATAGGTGTTGGTCTGAACCAAACTACATCCTTTTAGAAGTATGGTCACTTCGTGAACTGTATCTTTAGATGTGAAAGTAGTCCTTTAAAACCTCATTTAGCACTGTGAAGGAAAAAGTGACCAACTGACCTTTGAGGCCAGGGGATCCTTTTGTCCCATCTATGTTAGTTAAATATCATGTCAGCTGAATGTGTGGAGATCAAGGATGTGACTAGAAAATTACAAAGATATTTGTAGTAAAGCTACCATGAAGAGTCCAGCTAAGATTCTTTTCGTTCAATATGAAGAGTTTCTTCAGAACAGAGTAAATGGTATCTGAAATTGAATAAACATATGATACAAATTGAATTTAAATTAAAGGCTATGAAAGATTTAAGTCAGAAATTTCATTCAAACACAGTTGGAGCAAATCTCAAAAATGGATAAACTTTCTAAAATAGCTTGCTGATTTGATACAATTGAAGCCAATCCAGATGATATGTGCACCTGAGTTTTATCTATGGCCATTTTCTAAATCACTCTTAATCACTTTGATCAATGCAATAATTTGAATAAAACTGATGAGTCTGAACTGAACCTTTGGCTCAATCAAATTGATAAGCCAAACTGAATCAACTATTCAAATTTGATGAAGGCTGAGTTTCAGACCTTTAATTAAATTGATTTCAAAGGGAACTTCTGAAATTTTCATTATATGAAAGTTATCACATTGTGAAGCATTCTGAAACGCTTGGCATTATTTCTATATAAGAATTAGAAAAGTCTTTGTTCATATTTTATTTCTATATTTTGTATGGGGTGTCTAAATGCTCCACTTACTCCTTTTCCCATTTTTCCCCCACAATATCCATTTTGTTGAATCCGGCTGGAATGAGACTCAGAGTCAGGGATCCGCAACTCCAGTTTATTGGTAAGTGACAGCAACTACACAACAACAACTGTAATGGTTGGTGGGCAGCCCTTATATAGGGGATACCTGCTGTGCCATTACCAAATCATTTTATTTGTACTTCCCATGCTAGTCACGGCGGGCTATTATGTGTCCGTGCCTGTGCAGACACAACACCCTTCATCATCCCACTGGAACTTTAATTATTGTTAGCTACAGTCATAATCTCTTAAGTATGTACATTGTCTGTGGTTCTGAGTTGACTTTTGGTCCTCTTGGATTCTGGGCCTCATTCCAGCTGGGTTCAACAACTGGCAATGAAGGTGGGATCTGAAACTCTGGTTTATTGGTAAGTGACAGCAATCACACAACAACTACTATAATGGCTGGTGGGCAGCCCTTATATAGCGGGTGCCTGCCATGCCATTACCCAATCATTTTATTTGTATTTCCCACACAGGTCGAGACCGGCTATTACGTGTCTATGCCTGCGCAGATACAACACATTTTCTTTTACGTCTTAACTTTAATGTGTTGCTCCATGTTGATGAAATATTATAAGAAATTATCTCAATGTAACTGAATATAACTTTATTCCCTTGAAGATTTATATCCATTCATACCACTGATTATAAGATGTAGAAAATCCTAGGCTCTTGAAAAATCTTGCTTTTCTTTAAGCCAGGGGCCCCCAATTCCTGGCCCACAGCCTATTGGGAATGGGGCCGCCCAAGTGGTGGGAAAGTGTGCAAGTTAATGAAGCTGCATTTGCACAAGTGGTGGGCGAACACACAAAGCTGTATTTGTGCAAGTAATGTATGCATTTGAAATTGTCCCTCATCACCACCTCTGATCTGCAGAGCCAGAAAGTTTAGGGATCGCTGCTTAAAGCCACAAGCAGATGATTGTTGTAAACCTCCACATTTCAAAATGAAATGTGCTGAAAAATAATAACAGCTTTCAAATACAATTGAACACTAGTTCCCTCTACCTAACTAAACATTTAAAAATTATCAAGTTTGGAATAACCAGGACTGTTTTTCTCTCAAAATAAGACCAAACTGGAAAATAAGCCCTTGCATGATTTTTCAGAATGCTCAAAATATAAGACCCACCCCAAAATAAGCCCCAGTTAAGATTCTCAGCCAGACAAACACACTTAGAATATATATTTCCCTGATAATAAGACCTAACTGGAAAATAAGCTCTAATGTGTATCTTGGAGAAAAAATTAATATAAGGTCCAGTTTTATTTTTGGGGAAACACAGTAAATGTTAGAACATGCCACCCTATAACCCAAACCCTGTGACATCCTCAACCTCAGCTCCTAATACCCCAACCATCACAATTTCAGATCCAGATGGGAAGGTTGAAGAAAGTTCAACTAGTCCAGGGGTGTCAAACTCATGTCGTAATGGCAACATCATGTGATGTGTCAGGACTTTTTACCCTTCACTATACCGGGTATGGGCATGGCCAGCACATGATGATCCGGCTCACAGGCCTGGAGTTTGATAGCTCTGAGCTAGTCCTACAAAATCAACTAATCCCTTGAACTCATACCAAGCTGATGCTGATGCTCATCTTACCTTTCCCAAGAAGGCAGAACCTCAGCATAAACTTGTGCATGTTCATCACCCATCTTCCTCAAGTGATCTACCAGTCTCAACAGAGGCATTTTCTTCAATCCAGGAGCAACCCATTAAATTTAAATTTCAAGAAGAACTGCCCATTGTCTTTCAGGATACAAGCCATAAGCCAATTAACAAAATTTATTCTGCCAAGCAATGTTCTGAAGCAATTAATACAAAGACCTACTTGACAGAACTGAGACATGGTTACAGATGGAATGATTGGATGCTGGCAAGCCATTCTTGAATAGATACTGTTTGCCTAGTTAAAATTGATTGACATAATTTTCAAGGGAAGAAACACAGAAAAAAAAGTGCCTGCTGATTTTAGGGATCATCTGCAAAACATGGGTCAGCAATATTGAGGCCTCACTAGTATATAGTAAATCACTCCAGTGCTACACTTGTAATCCTTTTTCTAGTAAAAGTACATCAGCTTTTCAAATCAGTAGTTTTGACTGGCAAGGGAAACACACTGCTTAAAGGGCCACTCAGTCACAAAGATACCTGAGAAAGTAGAAACATTGCAGATCCAGCCCATGACATGCCAAGGTCTCCACTCTTTTAATTCACACCAAAAGGAACGAAGCAGAGGAAGCACTAGAGAAATAGATTCCCAAATAAACATAAAAAATTCCCTACACCTAGTCTCTAGGGGCCTGTCACTCCTTTGGGAACTTTAGACATTGGAAGAGGAAATGGCTTCCAAATAACATTGCCATTAATTAATAAGACTCAGATGAGTGACAAAAGGACAATACAGATGGAAACAATGGCATCCAAGCGACTTTTTCTTCCTGGTCTCTTTCATGAATTTCTTTTTGAAATGGAATATAGTTTGAAGAACAGGAGTTTCTTACACATCTACCAGATACATTGATTTCCAAGTCATTCCTCCATCCTTCTCTGTAGCACAGACTGTATGAATTAATTATCAATTTGTTTCCGTTACCTTTCCAGGGATGCTATCCCTGAGCAGTTACATATCTCCAGCCCCACCCCAGATAATCTTTTATATATCCCAGTGCCTGCAAAAAGAGATTCACATTCTTAATGAGACAGTACTTTTTGTGACTCATAGGTGCATTATCACCCTCCCCTCCTTCCAGGGCAGGTGCTGGTGGCCACTAGGGGGGTAGAAGAGTGCACAGTAACTGAGATGGAATGCTATAGCTTTGAACCTAACAAGAAGAAAGTTATTTTGATCTGGCTAGGGTGCATTTTAAAAAAATGCATAAAAATGAATACTTGGACTTCCTCCTCCTCTTCCTCCTCCTTGCTGAATAAATCAAATTATTGATTGTTAATGCACAGCTATTCTCAGCTGCAATTTTACATATTTATGCCAAGTCCTTACAGTTTACTTGGCATGAGTTCAGAGCTGATATGTCATTGCCTCTTTCCCAGGGTGAACAGAGCATGACCGGACCAAGGTCACCCAGCTGGCTTTGGGATTAAAGTGGAACTAGAACTCTCAGTCTCACCATTTCTAGCCTGATGACTGAACCAAATTGGTTCCCTTGTACAACCTATTCAATCCTATTTAATTGGGTTGGTATATGGGGAAACTACCTCCTATAAGGTGCCTCACACATGCCCTTTTATAATGCTGGTAGTAAATCAACTTTATTTTCTTGATTATTAAATATCAGCTGTTTTATCAGTTTTTTAGAATGAAAAATCCCCAAATTTCCATACTTAAACTGAATCATACAGCTTGCACAGTGTGGAGGAAAACGCCCCATGGTCATTTAGATTTATTTATACTACTGTATAGCATGAAGGAATTCTGCAGGAATTTTTAAATGAATACAATATAAGTAGTCCTTAACTTATGACCACGGTTAAGCTCAAAATTTCCATTGCTAGTGAAGGCAGTTGTTAAGTGAGTTTCCCTTATTTTATGACTTTTCTTGCCACTGTTGTTGAGGGAATCACTGCACTTGTTAAGTTAGTAACAGGGTTGTTAAGGGAATCTGTTGCTTGTCAGAAGGTCACAAAAGGTGAACATGTGATTCCCGGGACATTGCAACCATCATAAATTTGAGTTGGTCACCAGGTGCCTGAATTTTGATCAAGGGATCATGGATACATCGCAACAGTTGTAAGTGGGAAAAATGCTCACAAGCCCCTTTTTTCAATGCCACTGTAATCAAACAGTCACTAAATGGAAGGTTGTAAATCAAGGACTACCTGTGCTCTTTTTTATTCTCTTCCTAAAATGCTTCATTTCCCCTCACTTTTTTTTCTTGACCCGAACTTGACTTGATTCATCCTGACCTCCAGTAGTACCTCAAATGTAGTTAACTGCTTTGAAAAGAGAAAATCTGCCAACCTCTTGTTTTCTGCTTTGAAGATGTATTCATGGTTTGCTCTTATTGTTTTCTCCATGGCTCACTTTGTGTGTGTGTGTGTGAGAGAGAGAGAGAGAGAGAGACTGTGATTCAATAATGTCTGCCAGTCCAAGAAATGAATATCAGTCATCTATGAACTTAAAACAAGAAGGCAAACTCTTTTCTCATTTCCCTGTGAGTTAAGAAACAAACCAGATCATCATATCTTTATTTCTTTGCGAAATGATCATAAAGTATTCAAGAGTTTCCAGAGATTTTTTTTTTTTTTTGACAGCCACATTCGATGCTGTCTTTTTTTCTTCCAGAATATTTACAAGCTGGAAGCTTGTGAAATTGACATTTTTTTCCAAGATGAGGAGATGGTCTTGGATCAGCAGAATTCCCATTTCTACTAGAGCAGCCTGAATCACCTGACACAACTTTTATATCACATCTGCATTGCCCCAAGCTGGATGGGCCCTTTGAATCCAACAGAATAATGAAGATACAGAACAGACTTTTGTTCTATCTATTATGAGAAGGAAAGGAAGCTTATTTGAAAGACCTTGAAACATGTGCCAGGAGGCATATTAACATGATTAAGTTATGAGGAAGAAAAGGTTTACTTATAACTAAAGGCTATTTCTTAGAAAATCAAAATCGGTTTATAATTATGCTTTATTTTCACATGTAGATTTTTGTCTTAGTTATAAAGTTAAATGACAGGTTGTATCCTTGATATCTGTACTAATGTGCAATCTCTTTCATGCAACAGAAAAAGGATAATAAATTGTTTTGCTTCTTCCCCTATTTTTTTTATTAACTGCTAAAATATAAAGACAATATAGGTATATTACAGAATCTATGTTTGGCTAGCTTGTTTTCTGTAAAATAGTTCAGACTAACAAATTGTAACGCCTAAAGATTAATAAACATTTTTTTAATTCTTTTTACTTTTTTACCTTTTTTAAACATTTTTATACATAAACATTTTTGAATACAGTGTTTCATCCAAATCTGTTATTTGCAAAGAATAAGACCCATAGCTAATACTATAAAAATATTGTCCCATTTTCTAATAAGAATACTTATATGGTAATATTGTATAATATTGTAGTTATACACCACCTCTGTTTTTAATAAAAACATTCATTGTTTTCTTTCTCTAACTTCTACCCTTTGCCTTTAACCAATCATAGAATTTATTCCATATAAAGTAGTATTCTGAGTCTTCTTCTTTTTTTTTTTATTTTTAAGGTTAATCTGTCCTTCTCAGCACATTCTAAAATTTTCCTAATTACCGTATTTGCCGGCATATAAGACGACCCCCCCCCAGTAACTAATCATCCAATATTTACACAGTGTGCATGTTATTCTGTGTTGGTCAGCCAAACGATCCCAGCGGGGTCACCGGAAACACCCTCCAGAAATCCCCAGGGCTGCAGCGGCAGGGCGGAGTGCCAGGGGCCGTGGGAGGAGCAGTAAGGTGGGCAGCCTTCACATGGCCCTGCCTGGGGCGACAGGAGTGACCCACGCTCTCGCTCCCCCCAGTCGCTGCAGCCTCGGGCAGAGCGAGGCGAGCGGAATTCGAACCTGATTCAGAGACATGGGGAGGCTCTTGGTGGAAGCATCGCAGGGGATCCGGGAAGCCAGAGGCGCCTTTGCTGCACCCCACAAGCATCCGATAGCCAGCAGTGTATATACCGGCGTATAAGATGACCCCCCTCCCACTTGGAGGCATGTTTTTCAGGGCAAAAAAAGTCATCTTATATGTCGGCAAATGCGGTACCTCCTTGTCTGGCGGTGCGAGGCGAGCAGGATTCGAACCTGATTCAGAGACGTGGGGAGGCTCTTGGTGGAAGTGTCGCAGGGGATCCGGGAAGCCAGAGGCGCCTTTGCTGCACCCCACAAGCATCCGATAGCCAGCAGTGGATATACCGGCGTATAAGATGACCCCCCCACTTGGAGGCATGTTTTTCAGGGCAAAAAAGTCATCTTATACGTCGGCAAATGCGGTACCTCCTCGTCTGGCGGTGCCTAAAGATTAAATGACATAATTTAACCATTATTCATTCAAACAATGCCTTTTCTGATGTTTAAAAAAACTTCAACTTTCTATTCTTAAATTATAAGGTGCTCAGAAAAACATTTTATTTAGATCAGTGTCCCCTAATATTTTAGGCACCAGGAACTGCTTCTGTGAACCAGAGAAGGTGTGGTTTTGCATGCTGCCTACATCCTGCAGATGGGGCTTCATTTGTTTGTGTGAACTGGTTGCTGGCATGCTGCAGAGCCTCAAGATAGTCTGAAGATATATTCCACTGTTGCTTTTCTCCTATTTCTGCTATTATTTCTTTCGGCTATCATGATAACAGTGGGAGGGGGGACTCTGGAGGGGAAGAAGGCTGGAGGTGTTGTGCATTCCTTTGCTGGGCTAGCAAGGGGAGGGAGGATTCTTTTCTTTAACTTTCCATTTCTTGGCTATCTTCTGTCCTCTTTTGCGCAACTACGAACTTTTATCAAAATGTGTCAAGGCCATTTGACAAGAGACCTCATCACCGCCTGGAGATGACCACATGAGCTTATTCAGAAGTTTTAATTGGAAGAATCATTTGAACTTTGAGGGGTGGGAGCAAATCTATTTCTTTGCATGTGTGTTCTACCCGCCAATTTCTCAGTTTCGGAATTGATTTGTAGCTTCCACTTTACTTTCCAGTAAAAGGATAACTTTGCTCTACACCATGGAGTCTGAATATTTCTTTCTTGGGATCTAAAGGGAGCACAGCCTGACATTATTCCGAAACTCCCACATCAACCCACCCGGAGAAAACAGCAACTTTTCTTCCGAGGGGGTTTCATCTCATGTCGTCTCCAGCCAGCGATGAAGAGGACCAGGGAGCTGCGGGGGGGGGGGGGGGGCAGCCGATGCTGCTACCGGAGACGTTGGTGACTGACCTGCTGGCCGACTTGACTCTGGAAGAAACCCCAGCCGAGATGCCCAGATGGTCATTGGGGGTTGGTTGGAGAGACTCTGAAGACTCCCCTCCTCCCAGAATCACTGTAAGACGAAAAGGTGCAAGGGAACGGCTGTGGCAGGAGGGGGAGGAGATGGAATGCAGGCTGGATCAAGCTGGGAAATTCCTTATGGATGTTTCTGAGAAGCCGGCATGTCTCAAAGGTATGAGGGGGAAGAGGGAGCGAGGTCAGCCCGGGGAAGTCAAGCTATCCCTACCCCCCTTGCCCAGCCTACACCAGCGCAGCCGCCCACTGCTGCCCGAGGAGCCCCAGCAATAGGTGTGGTCCCTGGAAGACACCACCTGCCCCCCCTAGATGTGAAGTTTGGAGGAAATCCCAGAAATTTGGGATTTTTCCTGGTACAAATTGGGAGCTATATGGCAGAATTTGAATGGGAGTTCACCTCTGAAGCAGCCAAAGTGAGATGTGTCACCACAACCCTGAAGGCATGGCAGCAGACTGGGTGGTGACTTTGTACAATGATAACTCCCCCCAACTGCGAAACCTCGATGTTTTCATGACTGCACTGAGGAGAAGGTTTGAGGACCCCCTGGCAGAGAGAAAGGCCAGGATCAGAATGAAGACCCTAGTCCAAGGGGGGAGATCGGTGGCAGACTACACCCAAGAATTCAGGCAGCTGGCATGCCACATCTGAGGTTGGTCCCAAGAGGCCCTGGTGGAAGCCTACAAAGATGGCTTAAATGAAGATGTATACCACATGTGCATCTCCAGAAGGGACCCCCATGATTTACAGTCATGGTACTTGCTGGCGGAAGAGGTGGACATTGATCTAGCCTGAAGCAGACGCAGAGGAGGTCCCGCCTGGAAAAAAACATTCCCCCCACGTCTCCGAGAGACTTCAAACCCCCAACCGGGAGGGATGGCGGCAAGAGCCAAGACCACGGCATGCTTCTGTTGTGGGAAGGAGGGCCACCGGATGGCGGATTGCCAGGTAAAGACGAACCCACTGAAAACGCGGGACCCCGGGAAGAAGTCCGGAAACCCCTCGGCCAAGCCCCGCGAGACCGGACTGAAGACAAGAGAGGTTGTAGAGGTCACCCTTTCAGCAGGAGAGGAGCTGGGACCTCCAACCCCACTCGACGAGAACGAGACTGACTCAGAAGATGATGTCCCGGTAAGTCCAAACCAAGGGCCCATGACCATCCCAGTAAAGTTAAAGCAGCCCACCTCTGGGACTGAGGGAATGATGTTGGCCTTATTGGACTTGAGGTGCACAAGGTGTGTAATTAACATGAAAGTAGTTAAGGGTATGGGCATCGGACTGAGAACCTTAAGAACGCCCATATCTTTCTGCCAACTGGATGGATGGGTGGCGGGAGGTTGCCCCGCACGTTTTATAACAGAACCCCTAAAAATGACCATGGGAAACCACCATGAGACCCTCTGTTTTATTGTGGCTCCTGGGATGGAACAGCCCCTAATATTGGGATTACCCTGGCTTCGGAAGTGGAATCCCCAGGTGAACTGGAGAGAGGGGTGGATACGCATCCGCACCGATCGGCCACCGGAAGGGGAGGAGCAACCCTATCCGGAAGGGGACGAGAAATCCCATCCGAAGTCCCAGGTACCCACCGAGATAGCCTCTACAGGTGCCGAACACGTGGAAGGGGAGGAAAAAATCCCGAAGGAGTATTGGGACTTAAGAGAGGTTTTTAGTGAAGAGGCTTCCGACGAGCTCCCCCCCATCGGTTGACCGATTGTAGTATTGAATTCCTGCCGGGGGTGATGCTCCCGAAACTGAAGATGTATCCGATGACACCGGGGGAGTTGGAAGAATTGAGGGCATTTATCGACAAGAACTTGCAACGGGGTTTCATCACGACTGCCAGACCTCGAGTGGCAGCCCCTGTGATGTTCCGCGAGAAGAAAGATGGCTCCAAACGTCTGGTAGTTGACTATAGAAACCTGAACACTGTATCCGTAGAGAACATGTACCCCCTCCCTCTGATGAAGGACATGTTAGCCCACCTGGCAAAGGGGAAGATTTTCACAAAACTGGACTTGAGGGAGGCGTACTACCGAATCCGGATAAAGGAGGGAGACGAGTGGAAGACTGCGTTCAACTGCCCAATGGGTTGTTTCCAATTCAATGTTCTCCCTTTTAGCCTACAGGGGGCGCCTGCTGTCTTCATGCAACTGATCAATCAAGTGCTTCACAAACATTTATACAAAGGGGTTCTGGTATACCTTGATGATATTCTTATCTACACGGAGACTGGAGACGAACATGTGAAACTGGTACGCTCTGTGTTGCACAAGCTGAGGGCCACCAAATTGTACGCCAAACTATTCAAATGTGAGTTCCATCAAGAAAAAATTGACTACTTGGGATATCTCTCCCAAGGGCATATCTCTCCCAAGGGCATTGAGATGGACCCAGAGAAAGTGCGAGCTGTTTTGGACTGGGCCCCAAGGAGAACCCGTAAACAGCTTCAAAGTTTTCTGGGATTTGCCAACTTTTATCGGCAATTCATCCTGTCTTTTGCTAAAATAGCCATGCCAATCACCAACCTCCTGAAAACAAAGGGGGGATTGAAACCAAAGCCCAGCCAACCATTGAATTGGACTATGGAGTGCCAAGCTGCATTTGAAAAACTTAAGAGACTTTTTGCTGCAGAACCAGTACTGAAACACCCAGACATGGATGCCCCTTTCGTGATCCAAGCTGATGCAAGCGATGTGACTCTAGAAAATGGAGGGGTCGTACCCAATATCTTGTAGCTTGGAAACATTTTCCTCCATCCCATGCTGAATGGGTAAATGAGAAAGACTTTAGAGTTCCTGAACTGTTAAAGAAATTTTATGCCAAACACCCTGATAAACCATAGAAATGTATATCAATGTTAACATGTAATTATGTTATTTTTTCTTCTTGGGATTAATGCCCTTTTTCTAGGGGGTCCGAATGTCAGCCTCAAGATAGTCTGAAGATTCTCCTATTTCTGCTATTACTTCTTTCGGCTGTCATGACAACAGTGGGAGGGGGGACTCTGGAGGGGAAGAAGGCTGGAGGTGTTGTGCATTCCTTTGCTGGGCTAGCAAGGGGAGGGGGGATTCTTTTCTTTAACTTTCCATTTCTTGGCTATCTTCTGTCCTCTTTTGTGCAACTGTGAATTTTTATCAAAATGCGTCAAGGCCATTTGACAAGAGACCTCATCACCGCCTGGAGATGACCACATGAGCTTATTCAGGAGTTTTAATTGGAAGAATCATTTGAACTTTGAGGGGTGGGAGCAATTCTATTTCTTTGTATGTGTGTTCTACCCACCAATTTCTCAGTTTCGGAATTGATTTGTAGCTTCTACTTTACTTTCCAGTAAAAGGATAACTTTGCTCTACACCATGGAGTCTGAGTATTTTTTTCTTGGGATCTAAAGGGAGCACAGTCTGACACCTGTGTGGGTCCATGGACCAGGGAATAGGGATCCCTGATCTGGATAACAAGCCTAACTGACAAATTATCTTTTTTTTACCTTTTGTAAATGCCAAAACAGAACAAGCAAAGAGAAATTGTTCTCATTTGTTCTATGGTTAACAAAGAATAATAGGGAGACATTCACTTTGATGTTGAAGGCTCAGCCAAACATAAAGCAAGGCAACATTTTATACAGATGTTTTAATAAGCTGCTAGTCATAAAATTCAGTTCCAAACCCATTTTCCAGCTGAGGCAAATTTGATGCAGCTTCCCTACGTGAGAACTTGGTGAACAACATATTTTTAGAACTAAAAAGTGAATATAGGGTGAGACAGTATTTAATGTACATGTATGTGCTCTGATGATGCAGAGGTAAGTGCTCTGATCCTGCCATCCAGCCAATGTAGGTTAAGGTAAGAGTTGTTCTTCAGACTGAAAAGGTTTTTTATCTATGCGTTTGGGAAAAGCGTACCAAAAATTGTCTTTTCCAAATGGAGGAGGAGGGAAATCTGGAAAAAAAGTATGGATATCAAAAAAAAAAAAAAAAAAACCCTCTCTCAGCTGTTCATCCAACGTTTGGAGCTGATAAGAGACCACCACTCACTCATGTAGATTTAGTGAACTGTTTTAATCTCCTCTCGAACCAATACAACGGGTAACAACGATCGAAATACATTAAAGTCAGCTCTGGTTTGCATTGCAATCCAGGGCTGTATTTATCCATGTCACTCATTAGGTAATTATCTAATAGCTACCTAATGAATATTGCTATCTTCCGGATGCCACTGCTGCCTAACATCCAGAATGTTTAACCAGTTATCATTTACTCCAAATGTTCTAATTCCGTGCAGCCCCATACCTGTGATATCATACCCATTCGTCATACGTTCCTCCTTTCCCACCACCTCATTACATCTCCACCCTTGCTTTCATGAGTTTTTCTAATCAGTGCAATCTTTAGCTGAACTTCCTTAATACAAAACTCCTGCCCCAGGTGTTAACATCATTGCATCATGTGTCATTGCGTCAGCACTTTCTAAGCATCAGAATATTGCATTTGGAACTTACATTTTCTTTTTTTACATTTTATTTGATTTGTCAATCGCTTACAAGATACAGGTATAAGAATAAATATAGTTTTGAATACATGAGATAGATACTTATAAGAAAAATAAAAAAAACAATAGCACAGGGACGGTAGGCACGATTGGTGTGCTTATGCATGCCCCTACAGACCTCTTAGGAAAGGGGTGAGGTCAATAGTAGACAGTTACTTACTTTAACTTTAAGGTTAAAGTTTTTGGGGTTTGGGGAAGAAACCACAGAGTCAGGTAGAGTATTCCAGACATTGACCACTCTGTTGCTGAAGTCATATTTCCTTCAATCAAATTTGGCGCGGTTAACCTTGAGTTTGTATCTATTGTGTGCTCTTGTGTTGTTATGGTTGAAGCTGAAGTATTCATTGACAGGTAAGTCATTGTAATGTATGATTTTATATACCATACTTAGATCAGACTGAAGATGGTGTAATTCAAGGTTTTCTAGGTCTAGAATTTCAAGTCTGGTGGCATAAGGTATTCTACAATGAGTAGAGGAGTGGAGAACTCTTCTTGTGAAATATTTCTGGACTTTCTCAACTGTGCTAATATCAGATACGTAATGTGGGTTCCAGACTGATGAGCTGTATTCAAGTTTTGGTCTATCAAATGTTTTGCATGCTCTAGTTAGTAGTGTGATAGTACCAGAGAAAAAGCTACATAGGATTAGGTTAACAACTCTTAATGCCTTTTTGGCTATGTAGTTACAGTGGGCTCTAGCACTTAGATCACTTGAGATGAGTACTCCAAGGTCCTTGACAAAGTTTGGATCCTCAACAAGGTCTATTGAGCTTGTATTTTATTTTCTGATTTTTTCTGCCAATATGTAAGACAGAGCATTGATTTGTTGAGATTTGAAGTTGCCATTTGTTTGACCATTCTGATTACATAGTCAATGTCTTTTTGGAGGGTAGTAGTATTGTCTGTGGTGTTGAATAGCTTTACATCATTAGTGAAGAGAATGCAGTTGCTTTTAATATGATCATAGAGGTCATTTATGTAGAGTATGAAGAGAGTTGGTCCTAAAACACTGCCTTGGAGGACACCACTGTTGACAGGTACAGAATTTGATAGGACGCTCACAATTTTGACCATTTGTTGTCTGTCTGACAGGAATGCTTCTATCCAATTATGCAGGTGTCCAGATATACCATAAGATTTTAGTTTTAGTAGTAGTTTGTCGTGTACCACTGAATCAAAGGCTTTACAGAAGTCTATGTAGATTGTGTCTATTGCTTTGCCCTGATCAAGTTGTGTAGTCCATATGTTTTTGCAGCATAAGAGTTGCAGATTACAGGATAGGTTTTTTCTGAAACCAAATTGTTTCTTAGAGAGTAGGTTGTTTGTCTCTAAGTAGAGGATAATGGATTAGTTAATAATTGATTCCATGAATTTACAGGTGATGCAGCATAAGGAGATTGGTCTGTAATTTTCAACTAGGCTGGGATCTCCCTTTTTGAAGATGAAGATGACCATGGCTTGTGACCATAGTTTTGGCAAGGAACTGGTCCTGAAAGATTTTTCAAAAATTATGCTTAGAGGTTCGGCTATGGCAGTGGATAGTTTTTCAAAGAAGTAGGCACATATTTCATCTGATCCAATAGATAGGGATGGTTTTAGATTGTGCAGTGCTTTTTCAACAATGTCTTCTTTAAAATTGATATGCATTAGATCATTGTAGTTGTCTGTGGTTCTATTAGGAAGTACTGGGCTTGATGCATTGCTGTTTACAAATACTGAGCCAAAGAATGTGTTAAAGAGGTTTGCTTTGATGGTATCATCATTGCAGTCTTTGCCATTAGGTCCTTTCAGGGGTGGGATGGACCTTGAGTCTTTTAGTTTGTTGTTTACAAACTTGTAGAAAGCATAGGTGGAATTTGTGCGTAGAAGGTTTTCCTCTTGTTTAATGTGATAATTAGTGCATTCAGTTTTAATCTGGTGGCATAGATTTTTGTAATGGCTTTTGAAGTTGGCAATGTGACCAGATTTGTTTTTTCACCAAAGTGATCTCTTTTTGGATTGGAGCTTCCTTATTGTTATAGGTAATCTGTTTTTCCAGGTTTTGGGAGTTGTTATTGGTACATATAGTTTGATGGCTCTTTTGATTTCTAGTAAGAATATATTGTAATGGTCTTCAACAGTGTTGTAGCCAGTGAATAGAAATTGCCAATCAAGGGAAGAGAGATGATTGATTATAAGATCATAGTTGCCTTTTTTGAAGTTATAATTGGGGATTTTGTCATTGTGATGATTTTTGTGTGGATGTATGTTGAGACAAATGTCAATCATGTTGTGGTCACTGTTGGAAAAGAGTTCTTTAATTTGTATTCCGTAAATTGAAATCAAACTATTGCAGAAGATGAGATCGAGGCAGTTGTTAAGTATTGTTGGTTACTAGTTGTTCCAGTCCCAGATTTGTTACAGCATTGTAGAAGGTTGCATGTATGGGTTCAGCTGTACATTCGTTTAGGATCCAGTTAATATGAGGTAGATTGAAGTCAGAAAGAAAGAAAGAAAGAAAGAAAGAAAGAAAGAAAGAAAGAAAGAAAGAAAGAAAGAAAGAAAGAAAGAAAGAAAGAAAGAAAGGTATTGCTACACAGCCACTTTCGTTTTTCAGGGTAAGGGGTTACTGCTGTATTGGGCTTCAGTCGCCTCGGCTCCATATTGTTCATGGGTGGATTCGTGACAAAAACTCATGAAGAATGTGTGATGGGTTGGAATAAGAACTCAGGCTTGAATTAACAATCTTCCTTATGGATATAATAGTGTGTATTATTTTTTCCTTGTTGGTGTAACAAGTCTAACAAGGAGACGTTTGGCTTAAATCCTATATTAAAGCAACTATGTTGCATTTTTAATAGCAATTGCAATAGCACTTAGAGTTATATACCACTTCACAGTCCTTTACATCCCTCTCTAAGCAGTGAACTGAATCAACATATTACTCCCAACTATCTGACTCCTCACTTTATTGACCTCAAAAGGATGGAAGGCTGAGTCAACCCTGAGCCAATGAGAATCAAAATGTTGATAGCTGGCAGAATTAGCCAGCAGTACTGCATTCTAACCACTGTGCCACCACAGCTCGTAAGAGTTTAAGTAAGTGACTTAAATGTTTTCATACCAGGAAGAACATCAATTTTTTTAAAATAGTGAAATAGTTGTTTTGGTATTTGGGATCCTTTGCTAATATATAAAATACTAAAACTATAGGTAGTCCTCAATTTACAACCATTAGTTTAATAAAACACTGAAAAAAGTGACTTATGACTGTTCTTCACTCTTATGACCATTGCAGCGTTCCCATGGTCACTTGATTAGAATTTGGACTCCAGGCAGTTGGCGTGTATTTATGAGAGTTGAAATGTTCCAGGCTCATGTGATCACCATTTTGCAACCTGCTAACAAGCAAAGTCAGTGGGATGTCAGTTTCATATGACAAGCATGTTACTAACTTAACAATTGCAATAATTCACTTAACAATTGTGGAAGAAAGATTGTAAAATGGGGAAACACTCACTTAACAACTATCTTGCTTAGCAACTGAATTGTTGGGCTCAATTTTGATCATAAGTTGAGGACTGTCTGAAAACTTCCGGTTTGCGTGGCTTCGGGGCAGCAGGAATTCGCGACAGCTCGCGATTCCTGCTGTGCTAGCCGTCGAGGTACCCCCGATCCAGATGGGTCAGGGGGATATGGCTGCCCTGTAGGGACAGCTGAAGAGAGAGGGGAGTCGGATAGGGAGGTGGGGGTGTCGCAGACCCCCCCTTCCCCGGGAAAACCCCTTTTTCCCAAGGCGGTGGAGCGGCGGTCAGCAATGGCCGCCATGAAGAAGCCAGCAACCGGGTAAGAACTGTGCTGGAGGAAGTGTGAAGAGTGAAAGTTCTGTCTGAGCCGGGTCAAGTAACACCTTTTAAACTGCCTGGAATTGAGCTGCTTGAATTGCTGGAGGATATATGTATCCCTAAGAAGAGCGAAAAGCGGCGGAGAAGCTGTTAAAGGGAACTCTTTTTTTTTTTTTTTACTCTCCCACCCCACGGAAAAAGCAGAAATATTTGGATATATTAGACATTGAAAGTGGATTGCTTTGAAAGCTGAAGCTAAGAGACAAAGGGATTTTTGGACATTGAAAAATTTAAGAAATTGGAAAATCTCTGCTGGAGGTATGGATTTTTGATTATTTAAAATTGTCATTGCAAGTGGGAAGGGAGAAAAAAAAATTGGAGCAGAAGCTGAAAAAGGAGGAGATTGTCTAGACGTCTTTGTGGATCCCAAAAGAAGATATATGGTAATTGGACCTCTTTGATTAAAAATTAATCCAGAAAGAGAAAGAGAAGAAGGAAGAAAAGTATTAACTTTTGGAATTTTTTTTTTTTTAATTGCTTTTGATTATCTTTGATTAAAAATACTTGTGGTTGTTTTGGAAAAAGTTTCCCTTTTTATAATGGCATTGTTTGTGGATGAACTAGAGATTGAATATCAAAAATATAAAAAAGAAGATACTTTGGGCGCTTTGTTTCAATTCTTAGAAATGGCGTTATGTTCTGTTGAAAAGTTGATTACACAGCAGAAGGACTGGGACAAGGAAAAAGAGGAAGAAGAAGCCATCTTTGATGAACAATGGGTCCCTTCCGGAGAGGAGGAGAAAAAGGATAAGAAAAAGGGGATTTTAAGAATTATAAAAACAACCAAAAGAGAGAAAAATGAGCGAAAAGGTGGAGGCAAGGTTAGAAAGCAAAGGAAAAGGAGTAAGAAAAGCGATGGGAAAAAGCAAAGGGGTAGAAAGGGCAAGGAGAAGAATAAGCAAGAGAGAAAGGGGGGGAGGAGAAGCCTTAATGGGGGGAAGCAAGACCTAAAGAAAAAAAGTTTATTTAGAGACAAAGGGTGAATTTAATTTAGATTAAAAGAGGGATTCTGGAGGGTATATAAGATTGTGTTTTTATATGTGTATTTAGAATATAAAATTTATTATGTAATTTTAGAATCTTTTAAACAGAATCCCAAGAAAGATTGTAATATGTAGTATTTCTAAGTTAGGGTAATGAGTTATAGATGTTACTCCAATTGGTGTACAGGAGAAGTATAGTAAAAGAAAAAAAAAGATGAATGGATAATTGGAAATAAAACAGACAAAGAATGTTGTTGAAAATGGTAATAAGATATGGAAGGATATATATGCTTTTTTTTTTTTTTTTTTGGATTTTGTATATTGATAAAAGGCAATAAAATTTTAATTAATAAATAATTTGGATGGAAAAGAGAAGTAGGGACAAGATATGAAGTTAATATTATATGAAATATTGATATTATAATCTGGAAATGTTATGCCTTATTGGTCTTTTATTATTATTTTTTCTTAGAAAAGAATTTATAAGCTGTTATGCCTTGATTATTTGTGCATTGTTCTTATAAAACTGATAAAAATGGTTTATATATATATATATATATAAAAAAGAAAATGATAATAAGATATGGAAGGAGATATGGGTTGAATATGATGTTTGAATTTGTGTCTGTGTAAAGAGTTTTAACCCGGGAACAGACAACCTTCAGAAAAGATCTTTTAGTTTTGTTTATGTTTTGTGTTTTGTATGTTTGTGTATTGTGTTTATGGTAAAACTAACAAAATTTGTTTTTTATAAAAAAAAAAAAGGAAAAAAGAATCAATAAAACCTTGGAGGAATGTTAGACGAGAATAATTTAAACAAGCCAGAAAGAAAAGAATATGATGACTATAAAATGGATAAATATGGAAGAGAAATGAAATTGAATAGGAGCAAAGAGAAATAATGAGAAATTTGCTGGAAGATATTTGTGTGTCCATATGGAGATGGGATAAATTGGAATTATGCTGTATAAAAATAATGTTTTGTTTGACTTGTAAGGATTTACAATGTTAAGAGGTTTTATGTGTTTATGTATTTAATGGTTAATGATGTGTTGTTTTATCTTTAAAATTAATAAAAATTTGTTTCAAAAAAAAAAAAGTCGAGGACTGTCTGTATCTAAGATGTATGTAAGCTTGTGGTTTCTTGCTGTCACTTCACCTGGAGGCCTGCAAGAGACCAGTGACCCATTGCAACTTGATACATTTGGAATAAATGATCATTGGGACCCTCTACAACTTGAATTCCTTGATGAGCTATTGTGCCTTGCAAAAGCAGGTACATAAATTTAGCTGTTTTCTTACATTAAAACTGCCAGCGGTACTGGTTAGCAATTCAGAACAGTATTTCATTCATTGGTATGTGTTCTGTTTTTAATATCTCCAATAATTCAGGGTTGAGGTTCTTTCAGTTTGGTGATGAAAGGCAACACCCATGACTAAAAGGAGTTTTACCAAGTCCTGAAGGCCACTGCATAGACTGAGAATATCAAGTATGATTCAGGTTCACAGTTCACAGAAGCCAACAAAAAGTTTGATAAGAAGGATAACAGTGAAGCACAACTGCTGTACCTGAATCACAAAACAGGTGGGCTACATACAGTCTTTTGAATGTTGCTCATGTGCCTGTATAGAGTCCGAAGACTATGCACTTGAAAACATATAGATTATAACAGCTGAACCATTGTAGATGGACAAAGTTGGATAACAAAAGAAGACTAAGTAGTAATAATCAGTTTTAACTTGGTCACAAACAAATGGTCTTTTAATTGAAGAAAGAGGACTGCCTTTTTCTTTTCTTTTCTTTTTGGTAAAAAGATTCTGTTCTTCAAAAACTTCCAATTTGCACTTTGGAAAGTATAATACACTTCATTAAACTCAATTAATGCTTTGAAATTTCCCAAGCTGAAGTGTAGCATTATCCAAAGCTTAGAGTTATCAGCTTTTCATAATGCCATTAATTAGTTTGCCTAAATCATAATAATTTCTAAATATTACAGAATGACCCGATAGCCATTTATTTGGAAGTGGATCTTGCATTTGTTTAGAAGTCACAGGCCGCAGGTCAGGAAACGTTTAATATGTTTAGCAGCATGAACACATACCCTTCTAAACCTCTAGATATCAATTAGCTTAGGCTACCCTAACTTTGTTAAGGATGCAGCTATTAGTCTTACTGAAAGACAGTGGGCGGTGAGGCTTTGAAATATATCCATTCTATTACAGCATGTTGAATTTAATTCAGCAGAATTCATTTTTGTATGCACAAGCAAAGGATCTCCTTGTGTCAGTTTACAGCTGGGGAAAAATGTTGGTGACAGTTTTAGGGCCCCCAAGGGTGGCCCATATAATAACCTTGTTGTGCCAGCTGCACTGGTTGCCAATTTGCTTGCAGGTTCAATTGAAGGTGTTGATCATGACTTTTGAAGCCCTTTATGTATAGGTCGAGGCTCTCTGAGGAACCATCTCACCCCAGTGGGATTGACTCACCTCACTCACTCCAGCAGGTGAGGCACGGTGCAGACTCTGTCAGTCAAGAAACTTCATCCGGTGGGGTCTAGGGGAAATGGCTCTCACCCAATTTGCACTTTGGATTTGCACATCGTGCCCCCTGAAGTGAGATCCGCTCTTACACTTTTGGTTTCTGAAAGAGCTTCAAATTTGGCTCTGTGATTTGCCTGGGGTCCTGATTGGGCTATTCTACACTGGAAATGGCTCATGTACTGGAAGGAAGCTCTCACCTCTGCTACACTTAATTTTGGTTCTTAATTTATTTAATCTGTTTCTTTTCATATTTAATGTTTTAACATTTCGTACTGGAGTTTGTGTCGTTGTGATTGTAAGACTCAAAATAAGTGATACATTTCATAAAGAAATAACTCTGTGAATGAACTGAAAGTGAATCTGTCAAGTGCTTAAAAGCATATTATTAGTCAAGATAACAATAGCACTTAGACTTATATGCTACTTCTCAGTGCTTTACAGCCCTCTCTAAGTGATTTACAGAGTCAGCATATTTACCCACAACAATCTGAAGTTCTCATTTGAGTGACCTCAGAAGGCTGAGTCAACCTTGAGCTGGTGAGAATCATATTGCTGAACAGCTGGCAGCTGGCAGTTAGCAGAAGTAGCCTGCAGTACCGTATTGAAACCATGGCGCCATCACAGCTAGCAATATATTGTTGTTGTTGTTGTTTTAAATCTATCGTTCTTCAAAGGGGGAATGATTCCTATGGCCAATCTTCTCTTTCATTACTTTCTGTCCAGGATTTTCAGAGACAAAATAGACATCTCCACTTTTCCACTCAAAAGATCTACAAAAAATTATGAGGTCTATTGGTAGTGCTGACTCCTGGGGACAGATAGGCTTCTGTTTCTTTATTATAAGTGCACTTTTGCTAAAGGTCACACCTCTGGGATAGTAAAGAGCGGGATGGTCAAATTTCCTCCCTTCCTTTTTTATCTGCAGGTGGTCCTTGGTCATGACCACTCATTCAGCAACCATTCAAACTTTTGATGGCACTGAATGAGCACTACTAGCAATGGGTGTTTGTAATTCTGGTTGTTGCAGTGTCCCCACAGGCACATAATTGTGATGCAGGCACTTGGTGTCCAGTTTGTAATTACAACATTGCAGTGAGCTGTGGTCCTACAATCACAATTTTGGATGTCCCTTCCCACAACAAAAGCCAATTGGGAAGCCAGGAGGAAGTAGGAAGTAATGCAAAGTTCTTGGTTAACAACCCATGCAGTCCTCTTAACAATAGCAACCGGGATTGTTGGAACTGCTGTCACAAAGCAAAGCAGTCACAAAACATCATGCTTTAGGATTGTGTTGCTTAGCAATGGTAATTCCACTCCCAATTGTTGGCATAAGCCGAATATCAGTTTTATTTATTCTCCCACTGGAGATGAAATGATGTTTGCCAGAACACTTGCTTTGGTTTTACCCTTGACTGCATTTGAGAAAGCATTAAAAATGTTCTTTTAGCTTTGAGATCCTGGCTGTGACAAAGTTTGAGAAGTCCTAGTTTAATTAAATGAAGCTGTGTCCCTGAAATACTTCTTTTCAATCATGTAAGAGGGCGAGCACAGCAAGCAGTGTTATGGATTTCTGTTCTGCACTTCAAATATTCAAGAGTTACAATACTTCTTTTTGATTGCATTGTTATGGAGAAAAGATTCATCATGTGAATCCCTTCACTGGAAGAGAAGCTGGATTTTTCCACTGCCTGGGTCTATAAACCAAATGTTCTGTTGACTTACATGCATGCTACTTCTCTGGAGTCAGTGTGAAGCTATTCTTCAAGCAAGACCAGAATCACATTGCCACGGTGATTTCTGTCTGAACAAAAAGCAGCTTTCTTTCTCTACCCTGTTTTAACGACAACACCTAGGGTAATCCAACACTGTGCTAATATTGTTCAAAAGCAAACAGCTGAGATGTATAGGCTGACAGTCATCCATCTGAAAAATGGGATTTGAAAAATGGGATTTGAAAACAGATATTATTTGCAGAATTATCTAATTTGAAGGACTAGATAAACTGTATATTTTAATTAAGAAAGTCTTCATTATTAATATTTCTACATTTTTAGACCTAAGAAATATGCTATATAACCCAGGAAATCATTGTGGGGGATGTTTCTCATAATGTTGAAGTAGCATATCCTTTCAAAGCCTCAATGCAACTGCATCCAACTTACTTGTACGTGAAGAAAAATACACATATAACTTTGAATAAGGAATATAAGAACTACTAAATAAACATAAACTTAGCCCTGGAATAGAAGACGGGATATTAAAGAACCTTGATAAAGCTCCACCTTAATTTTGTTTGCTTTAAAGGGGGACAGAGGGATACCCTGACAGACTTTCAAGATTCTGAAGGTTAAGTCAGCCTTCCATCCTTCCAAGGTGGGTAAAAAGAGGGCCCAGATTGTTGGAGACCATATGCTGATTCTGTAAACTGCTTAGAGAGGGCTGTAAAGCACTGTAAAGTGGTATATAAGTCTAAGTGCTATTGCTATTCTGTTACAATTGATTGGTGCAGTTCAACAGTATCCAGTTGAAAAGAAACTCTTTCCACGTAAGCAGAAGTAATCTGCCTAAACAGCAGAGGAGCAGAAGATCAGCTCCTAACTGACAGATGAGTTTGGAAGATAGCAAGACAAGGAATACATTCCCTATCATATGTTTTGACAATCAAGTGGTTAGAAATAACTGGAGTCAGTAGAAATATCAGAAGCTTTGTTTAAAGGTCAATAACACAATGGAAAATATAGCTCTTGGTCAATGGTGATAGACTGAAAGGTTTATATCAAGAGATATTTTTTTCAAGGAGACTTCACAGTTGCCACTATTGTTTGTTATCACACTGATTCCATCAACCAACCAACAATGGTACTGACCACTTGGTGACCTTCACATAACATGACCAGCTGGTCACACAGCATGCTACATGGCATGATCAGCTAGGCACATGGCATTTCACACAGCATGACCAGCCAATCACACAACCCACTGACCACTTGACCACATGAGATCAATAGAAGTAGAGGAGAACTGAAACAAGACACTTCAACCAAAGTCCTGCTGGGATGTCACCTAGCCTGGTGACAAAACATTTGGAAGCTAAACAGAAGCTTGGAAAACAAACCACCACCAATATCTACTACCTGAGTTACAAATATTTTCTATCATTTCTAACTGATTCCTCTGTCAATGATACTGAACAGGTCAGCCCATGGCTGTCAAGCATCTAAAACATCCAATCTCTTTTACATGGATAATCTGAAGCGGTATGTTAAAAAACAACATCTATGGTAAAATCACTGGTCAACACTCTCTGTGTATACAACCAAGATAGTGTAATGGAGTTTGGACTGGACAAATTTGCCACCCTCACCATCAATCCAAAAGGCTTCCTTTTCTCTATCATCAGGGGGAAAAGGAAACCTTTCATTTGGAAGCTTTGAAGCTCAGACAAAAATCTCTTCCACTGGGGAAATTCGGGAAGAAGTATCAAAGGAAAAATGATCCAGTGACCCAATGGTTCCAAATACACTAAGGCTTAAACTCCATCCCATATAGGGAAAATGGAGTAGGGACAAAACTGACAAAGTTTTTTTCCAGTTTGAAAGACCAGCATGCACAATATTGATCAACTGAGTTTTCCTTTCAAGTGAAGGGAGAGAAGGGGATTTTTTTTAAAAAAATTCAGTGCTTTTGAGTCACCAAGAAATATCTATGGAGATTCTCAATCATCCAGCTCATGGTTGTCCCAAAAGTGCCTTTCCAAAACTCAACTGCACTTTTCTTGTTTTGTTTTAAATATTTCACTTCTCACACAACTTCTCTGAAGAACTTCATTTCTTAAATGAGAAGCAAAATGTTTTCAAAGAAAAATATCAAGAAAGTACAGTTGACTTTTGGAAAAGCAACTTTGGATGACTAAGCAGTCATGGGTTGTACTTCAGAACATTTCACCTGCATGAAACATGATTTGGAAGATCTGAACCTGATAGATATGGAGCAGTAAAAGGGAGTGTGATTTAATATTTCAGAGGTGGACCATCCATGAAACACAAACATGTGGCTATCTATCTATAGTTTTATGAATATGAAAACAAGAAAAGAAAAGGACAAATTTATTTGGGTGATGTGCAGGATGCCTGTCTTCCTACTCTTCTTTTCACTCTTCCACTCTTCCAATGAAGGAAGCATGAAAAGCCAAAGATTGCATGACTTGTATAAAGATGGAGTTTGCTGGCTCTTTCCCCCCCCCCTAAAATATTGGTAGCATTAACATGTAGTTGTGGAGAGTATGAATGGTGGTATAGAGGGAAATCTCTATCTTGAAATAGTGATTAAGAGAAGATAATAGTGATGCTAGAGTCACAGTTTCATGAAGAGGAAGAATGGATAAAGGGAAATTCCATGAATGGAAAGAAAGGAACATGAATAAAATAACAGTTTATTTCATGTTGAGTTTGACTTCAGGTGACTTCATATAGACATCCATATTGTTTTCTGGCAGGGTTGGAGAATACAGAATGCTGCTTTTTCTTTTCTTTTACTAGCCTAGGCTACTGCCCTGGAATCCCTGAAGATTCCCTTCCAATTATAACCAGTTCCAATCCTATTTTGTTTCCAAACCAAATAAGGCCAAGCAGATGCCACCTTCCACTCAGACAAGAAAATTGTTAAAAATCATAATGAAACAGATGCTGGTGAAGAGGGATGAGACAGAATAATAAACAGAGTATTGGTGGATAAATATATCCATGTATGTCTGACTGTATATATACCGTGTGTGTACACACACACCACACACACACACACACACACACACACACACACACACAAACACACAGAGTATAAATCATCCATATGAGTGGTCTGTGTCTTCCTCAATCTCAGAACCTCTACCAAAGGCATGGGAGTTTGAGGGTTCTGCATAGTATCTTAGCTTTCCTAGCACTGTATTCCTCTGGATAGAGAGTTCTGCTGTTTCTTCCTTCCTTAGTAGTCACAGCCATGAGTGCTCCTTCCACAACTGGAACCACTTGGTGTTTACTTTTCACATCTTTTCCAGTTCCTCCTTCAAGTCCTAGTACCGCCAGCTTGCCATACTACTTCTTCCTGATGTTGCTATCACTTGGCATTGCACCTGTCACCACCACTAGTTCTTGTCTACTAATTCTGGTCCCTGTCTTTCTGTCTGTCTATCTATCTATCTATCTATCTATCTATCTATCTATCTATCTATCTATCTATCTATCTATCTATCTATCTATCATTGTCTGTCTTTCTATTTATCCATCTATCATCTATCCATCCACCCATCCATTCATTACCTGATCTCTCTCTCTCTCTCTCTCTCTCTCTCTCTCTCTCTCTCTCTCTCTCTCTCTCTCTCTCTCTCTCTCTCTCTCTCTCTCATGCATCCATCCATCCATCTATCCACCTACCTTCCTCTCTAATCTCTAATCTATTCCTACCTCTAATATGATAAAGAAACTGTACCTACAGTTTTTCTCACAAATAATCTTTGACTTCAAAAATGTTGTCTACAGTTGTAGCAGATACTGAGACCTTGCATCAGAAGCATCAGACGATCAGATCTAGCATGCTTTTCACAAATCAGGAGTCTGGTAGGATCTTGTCAGATTAACAAAGCATAGACTACAACTCACTTCATAAAATGTGCCTTGATTTTTGGCTACAGTAGATTAATACAGCTCTTCAGTTACAGGGCCTTTCACAATATCTTGCCAAATAGATTTTGAATGGATAGAATAGACCAATGTTATAAGTATTGTTCAGTATTTTTTGGTTGAAAGGTATGAACAGAGTAGACAAATACATAAATACCTGGGTATTTGTAAAATGTAGCAATAAGAAAGTAGCTACGGTACTATTTAAAGCATTTCAAAGGGACCAATCTCTTTAATATTAAAATGGTGAAAATGCTACTATTACCACTTTAGTGGTAATACTTTGTCTTCTAAAAAACACTTTGTCTTCTAAAAATGAAGAAGCAAAATAATCACCGTGGGACGTTTCCTTATCAAAATTTTCATTTATGTGGCATTATAAAATAAGCAACTTGGCTACATAGAAAATTCCATAAATTGTGGTGATTATAGAGTATACATGTCAAAAAATGGTGAAAGCTGACAAAATTGAGAAAATGCATGAACATTCAGAATTGTGGAAAGATCCAGTTTCTAGTTCTCCTTAGGCATAAAAACTGGCTAGATGACTTTGTACTGGTCATTCCTTTTTAGTTCTAAAGTAGGAAATAGGAAAGAATGTGTGTGTGTGTGTGTGTGTGTGTGTGTGTATGTGTGTGTGTGTAGTTCTCTCTCTCTCTCTCCCTCCCTCCCTCCCACCCACCCACTCTCTCTCTCTCCCAATCCATAATGAATTAGCATGGTAGATTATAGTTCATAACTTTCAGTCAAGAGACCTTCATTCTGTAATGGATTGATTCAGGCCAATGATATACACAGACAAAGATCTCCATCGATATGGAGTTTTCAAGGTGAATTATTTTGCTCATTTTTTTTCAAGACTTTGGCATCACGTTCAGAGAACCAGAGTGAAAAAGGGAAAAGACTTGTTTATTGGGAATATGACAATTGACAGCAGAATCATTCATTTTCAGTAGCCTGGGAAATTAAAAAGCTACTTGCTATTTAGTAATTTGTTGATGTTATTAACTATTTTTTTCCAAATATAAAATAATGAATATTGGCATCACCAGTTCCCATCTCATTTAATTACTACTGGTTGCACTGCCTGCAATCAATCTCTCCCTCTCCTCCCTCCCCCTCTCCTTAAAGGTTATAGTCTGACAGTATTGTTTATCTAAACTTGAATTCTATGACTTCTACCCAAATATCAGTTAACAAGGGGGGGGGGGTGTCAAAAAATAAAGCTACCTATTCCTTCCCTGAGCTCATATTGATCTTTAGACTTCCAAATTCTTCTTTAAAAATCAAGACTTTCCTGAACAATGTTTTTATATATAATTATTATTATTCATTTTATTAGTGAAGTGTAAAAACATCAGCCTTCAATCTAGCAAGGACTTGGACTCCATCTTGCACCCAGAATCCCAGACTCAAACACAAGTCTTCAAGCTCTTATAATAGGACAATAGGAATAGGGGCAGCAGTGGGATTCTGCCGGTTCATATTGGTTCGGTTGAAGCGTGCGCTCACAGAACTGTGAGAACTGGTTGTTACACCAGTGGAATCCCACCACTGAATAGGGTCCAATATCAGCTCTGGAGGAATGATATTCCAAAGGTGGGTTCCATGACAAAAAAGGTTTTTACTCCTGGGCAACCCTTCTTAGCAGAAAGAGCCTAGATCATGATCTCTGTGGTAGATCTAAGAGGATGGGTAGATACAACTAAAGAGAGAAATGAGTTAGTGAAATGAATTGCTTTTTTTCCCTTCCATCTTCCTACCTGTCTCATTCCTTTTTGTTTAAGAAGAGCCTCCAAACAGTTTTTAGTGGTGCTGGTGTAAGAGAAATCTGGAGGAGACTGAAAGAGGAGAGAGGCAACTCAGTCAGCAGTTGATATCATAAATGGTAACTCAGCCAAGATGATTAAATGTCAGGGGGAAAATATTTCAAAGAAATGTCACCTTAATGACTCAGTATAAAGAGGCTTTGAAACTTCAGTTCTTAAAATGTTTCTATTTATCCTGGAGTTGCATTATAGACACCTTACTAAAATATGTATTGTTTATACTTTCCTGTGTTCCAGCTATGTGGGGGTTGACATTAGGGTGTGTGTGTGTGTGTGTGTGTGAGAGAGAGAGAGAGAGAGAGAGAGAGAGATTTCTTTGTGCAAAAATGGTCAATAATTTTAGAATTCAAGCAAATATATATCTAAAATTGCTTTTTTTTAAAAAAAAAAAAAAAGCAATTTTACATATATATTTAATTCAAAGAAGTATAATATAATGTTTAATAGAAAGGACATTCAGAAAAGAAACATTTATGAATGTTGTTTTCTATGTTTAGTATGAAAATGTTTAAGAAATGAAACAAAAGTGGATTTAAATCATGCATTTTCACAGTGTTTGAACTTTAATTGTTCAAACACTAACTTTAATTTAGGAAAACAAATGCTAAATTAATCTTTCATTTTAAAATAAATTGCTACCATATTCCTAATTTCCCAGGCTACTTTCTGTCAATCCCACCTCTCTCACCTTTCTTTCTATAATAGTGCTGTGTCTTCATCCACAATCTCATGGTTCAATGCCATACACTAATTAGATTGCTTATGCATAGTCCCTAAGATCATTGAATCTGAAACATAATAAGTAGAATTTCTCTTTTTAAAGAAGCATTAGGCTTATTCTAATCACATTGTTTAGGTTTAAAAGAAGATACCAACCTAACATCAACCACTTCATTGATTTTTTTAAATGTTATTCTTGATTTGGATCAAAATGTGGGAATAGAGGTCTGAAAGGTATATTTTAGTTATACAAATAAAAAGGCAGGATAAAAGAAATCTTTAAAAAAATACTTCTGTTCATGCCATAAAATTTCTTCTTTCTTTTTCCCATCCCATGCAATGTTGTTTATAATTCTGTTTGCTATAGAGATTTCCACACCCCACTTTAGTGTTGGTTTGGAGAGCCCAGATCATTTTCTTTTAGTAGTTTTATGTGTACTGCTGGTGAATGACTACCATTGGAGACATCTTTTTGAGTATAAGCAATGTAATATTTATCACTGCAGAGCAGCAACAATCATAATCATAACCCCCACTATAAAAATTCAGCTGCTTATTCTTCTCTCAGAAATAAACAGTATGATATCATTCTGAGTTAACATGCAGCATCATAAGGTAGAACACTGCTGAGCAATACCATTTTAATTTACACAGCTGGTAGGACATATTTGAATGCTTCTTGTACATAAGAAGAAAGAAAGAAAGAAAGAAAGAAAGAAAGAAAGAAAGAAAGAAAGAAAGAAAGAAAGAAAGAAAGAAAGAAGAAAGAAAGAAAGAAAGAAAGAAAGAAAGAAAGAAAGAAAGAAAGAAAGAAAGAAAGAAAGAAAGAAAGAAAGGAGGAAGGAAGGAATCAATAAGAAAAACTAATTTCTCTACCTATCATTTCAAGGAACCTAAATACCATGAGAAAATGTTTCAATATCTAACTATACTGGGAAAGATGGAATTAAGACAGAAAGCCACAAATAATACGGTCAAGTAGGTAAATTCAATTCTTATTACCTGCACAGACATTTTCTTATCTCTCGAAAAACATCAAGGGCAGTGATGCAATGCAATTATGTATCATTTAATCAATTTGCTGAATAATGTTATTAAATTAGTTCAGAAAGATGGGATGCTATTGTACTAGGTTCCCAACTGGGAAATTAGAAGACCACTCCATGAACAAGGAATTTTGTCCTATATTGGTTTGATAGAATGTTTATTTCAGAATACATTCATACAGGTTCTGAAATGTTTATTCCGGTTCTGAAATGAAGCTTCTCAAAAACTCAGTCTTAAAAGGTGTACTTGGATTCACTCATTCTTAAAGAGGAAAGTTTTTACTTGCCAACTTCCTTCCTTCCTTCCTTCCTTCCTTCCTTCCTTCCTTCCTTCCTTCCTTCCTTCCTTCCTTCCTTCCTTCCTTTCTCTCATTCTCATTCCCACAAAGGAAAAGAGGGTGTTTCTAAAAATGGACTTGTAGCATTAATCCCAGTGTCTCTCTGTACTTACTTCATATGAGACGAAGAGTGTAATTAAGGTATTGGGTTGTATTGATTGGAACAAAGAATAGATCAAGACTTCCTTGCTAGATGAGCATGCTTCAAAAAGTCCACAAATCAGAAAGATCAAGAATCTGCATCATGTATTGCAGGCCACATCCAGAATAGCACAGTTCAACTGGCTCGAAATCTTTTATACTTGACTACCTGTTCTTTTTGTTAAGTCATACTTTTACTGAACTTCACAAGCATTTAGCAATTTAATACTGAGCTTCAGAGCCATTTATATAGGAACAAGCTATTATCTGAATAACTTGATTATCATTCATGACAATGTGCACTCTGTTACTGTAAGTTATGGGATGGGGAAGGGTTGCTTGGGTTTCCTCCTCTTTACAATAGCCACCTCACATTTTAGAGCTTTCCCCCTCAATTTCCTTCCCACCTTCTGGAATTGACTCCTTTTTGAACTGTGTTTGAATGTGATCTTTTGAGGTTTTCAAAAGCCCCTTTTCCAGGGCTTTTATAATGCTAGGATAATTTTGTTTGTCATGGTTTGATGTAGATGGATATTATGGTTGTGCAGGTAATAAGAAATTGTTCGTGTGCCTTTATTGTTTTAGTGTGGATACTGGCTTATATTGTATGTTATTGCTTTGCCTGGACTACACTTAGAAATAAATACACACTAAATAAAAACTGAGGTTCAGTTCGGTGTAGTGGCTTAAGGCACCAGACTAGGAATAGGGAGATCATGAATTATAGTCCTGCTTTAGATACAAAACCAACTGGGGACTTTGGATCCCTCCCTCTTTTTCTCCCTCCCTCTCTCCCTTCGTTCCCCTCTCCCCCTCTCCCTCTCTCACTTACCCTTAAAAAGAAAGCAGTGGCAAAAGGCTTCCTAAATTTGCAGACTTGTCCAGACAATTGACAATAGGCAACAATGACTTGAAGGGAATAAAATAAAAATAAAATAGAATAGAATAATACCACTACTATTAAATGAATGTTATGTTCCTTACTTCTTCCTCTATGATACCATATCCAAACAGGTGGAAAGTACAGATACCATGCAGTGTATGAGATTCCATCTTTTTGCATCCCATTTGTATTTTTCTTCTATACATTTTGTTACATGTGCCTGGGTGTCATCTCGGTGATTTGTGGGAAAATCTGTACATCACTTCAGTGTCATTATTTCATGGCACTGACTAAATTCAACAAGCTGACCAGAGAGCTTTAGGAATATGATGCAGCTCATTGTTCAGTGCTATAGACTGCATTATTGAGATAAAAATGGAAGCATCAGAACTCAAATCACATGTAAGGTGGACTGGGAATAAAATCAATGAGATAATGGGATGACTCCCACCTTTTGCTTTCTTCAAGAGATTCTTTCTATCATTCCTCTCACACATATAGGTAGTCTTTGCCTTACAACCATTCATTTAGCGACTAATTATCAAGTGTCTGAATTTTGATCATTTGACCAAGGGGATGCAGCCCATGGTCACATAATCAAAATTCAGATACTTGATAACTGGCTCATATTTAAGATGGTTGCAGTATCCCGGGGTCCTGTGCAAACTTCTGATAAGCCAAATCAATGGGGAAGCCAGATTTACTTAACAACCATGTTACCAGCTTAACAACTGCTTCACATAACAACTGTGGCAAGAAAAGTTATAAAATGGGGCAAAACTCACTGAACCACTGTCTTGCTTAGTAACAGATATTTTGACCTCAATTATGGTCATAAGACGAGGGCTACCTGTTTATTGCTTCTAGTTACAGGTAAAGAAATTGATGTATACCAAGAGTCTTCAAATCTGGGAAGTTTAAGACTTGGGGACTTCAACTCCCAGAATTCCTGAGCTAACATAACTAGAGAGGGAATTCTGGGAGTTGAAGTCCACAAGTTTTAAAGCTGTCAAATTTGAAGACCTCTGATGTATACAGATGGGCACCTCAAAAGGAAAACACCAAAGAAGAATTTCAAATAATCACTAATGCTCACTGCTTACCGTCCTACAATGCAAATGGACTTCTAGAATCATAGGAAATCAGTAGTTTAAGAGGAGGTCTTTAAGAAGAGACTGGACAGCCATTTGTCTGAAAGGGTATAGGGCACTGTTGTGAAATTCAGTGTCATGTAGCCATCATGTGATGTTTCACAACGTTTTTTCTCTTCAAGGAGCTGGGGTGGGTGTGGTCTGCATGATGTATACAGCCGACGGGCCACCAGTTTGACACCTCTGGTATAGGGTTTCCTGGTTGAACAAAGTGTTGGATTAGAAGACTACAAGGTCTTCCAACTCTATGTACTACAGTTTAACTACCTAAATTCTGAGGCTGTATCATTGTGCAGTACATCATGGAATTAATGAAAAGGAAGAAATTGGGCTAATTCTTTGCAAGAAATCTACAAAATATGCCAGCAAATGTGCTGTATGTTTTTTTTAAAAAAGAAGCATGGATTTGGAAATCCTTTAAAGAGTTACCTAATATTACGAGATGCTTCTGTCACAGATGGGAAATCATTATCATTTATATTTATATTACTCCACAATTTAACTCTTATGATTTGCCGCCAATGTTTTAATCCCAAATAGGAGACACCTGAGGCCCCTTACAAACAAAGGATAGGTATTTTAATTTGTATTAGTCTTGTGATTTACTGCAAAGGAAGTCAAAAGCATGGGAATTAATTTGCCTTACTAAGTGACTTGTCTTAACCTTTCATAAATATTTCATAGAGGAATTCCAATTCATAAAAGATGAACTCTTCAAACGTTAACATTCTTATATGAAAAGACTATATATAAAATGTTCTCCAGCCACCCGTTCAGCTATCAGTGTCCAATAAATAATTAATGGCATTCATAATAGCTTAAAATTATTAAAAAATGTTGGAGAACATAGGATTTATCACTTTATATTTTCATTGCTCTGATTCTCCTGCAACCCATTTCAAATCCTGTTTGAAGGAATAAGTTTCTAAAACTCTCCATGCTTGTAATGTTCGCATGCGCTAATGAATAAAACAGGAGTCCTGTGACTACATAAGGTTGAATCACACTGCCGCTTGGCACTCGCAAAGCATATTTCAAAATTTGAGAGCACTTTCAAATGCATTATGTCAGTAATCCTTACAATTGCCTTATGAGGGAAGCCAACATTATTGTCTTGGTTTTACTGATTAAGAGTTGTAACAGAGAAATAAAGAATTGTAGTAATTCTAGTAATTCTAGTAAACAAGACTGGCTGAATTTACAATTCATCCATGTAGATCTTAATCCAGAGCATTTGGAGGATTGTGTGTGTGTGAAACCATAACTTACTCTAAAACATAGAATGAGATTATAGGAGTGATAGGACAATGTCTCTGCATATTGGAAAGGAGCCAAAATTTGCAGTTCTTTTCCCTTTGTTTTGGTGGTTTGGTTTGGAGAGCTGGAAGATAGTTATATCTCATGTATTATTTAAGATCCTAAAACACAGATACTGTTGAATGTTCACATTTTGTTATTCAATTCAGCTATAATGGGGGAGAGCCAGGGATGTAATAGTATGTGGGAATACATGGAGAGAGGGGGAAGAGCCACAGCCAAGGCAATAGTCAGATAAGATATTGGTTGTCATTTTAAAAGCCCTTCATGGCTGAGCCTGCCATCTGACTCGCTAGAGTGGGGAGGCAACAAATGTTGCAGGTCCCATCCCCTAAGGATAGAGGTGGTATTCAGCAGGTTCTGACCAGTTCTGGAGAACCAGTAGCAGAAATTTTGAGTAGTTCAGAGAACTGGCAAATCCCACCTCTGACTGGAGATTTTACACTATCCTTCCCCTGCCACACCCACCAAGCCATGCCCACAGAACCGGGAGTAAAAAAATTTGAATCTCACCACTGCCTAAGGAGGTATAAGAAGAAGGGCCTTCTCCATGGTGGCTCCCTTCCTTTGGAATATCATCCCTTTAGAAATTAATCCCCCCACCCTTTGACTCTCTTTCATAAGATTCTGCTTTTAGCAGCAGGCCTGGTGAACCCAGAGTAGGATGGAGTTCATCAAATGGCTTATTTGACTGTTACTGGAGGGGAAGTGCTGTTATTATTTTTTCTATATTTTTTTAAATTGTTTGTGAGTTGCATTGAGTTGCTGGAACAGAGTAGACAGCTGTATAAATTTTCTAAATAAATAAATAGGCAGAGTAGCCCACAGAAGGAATGTGGGCCTGGCAAACATCTCAAAAGGGACCGTCCCCAGTTGCTTGCATTGTAAAGGTGAGTGGGAAGAAATGTACTTTAGCCTTGCAAAAATTCTGTTAATGTAACCTTACAATAAGGTAAAATTAGTTCAACTGGGCTACCTTGAAAGCCTGACATGGGAATACTCAAATAAACTAGGGCAACCAACCCCAGCCATATACCTTCATTATAAACCACAATGGCCAAGTTTACAGGCCATGTTAAACCAGAAGTTAAGAATCCATAACACAACTTTAAATAGTACGTGAGCCTAGCTTATAATATTTAATACTGTATAATTGTCCCTTCATATAGAAACCTTTCTTAACCTGGTCCTCTTTGGGACAACCATCATCCTTTGTTGTGGCCAAAACCTGGTTCACTTAAAGCAGTGAATCATTTTGAAGATGAATCATTTTGAAGATGAAACATAAATTTATTAGCATACAAACAATAAAAGAGTGTACACTGGTCTCTAAGCAAAGCATTGCCACCGGTTTTGCTGAGCAACCCTGAGCAAAAGCAGAATCAAAAATAGACATTAGGCCACTGTGTTAAGAATAAAAGAAAATGGCAGACACAGAGTATATTACAGCATGTTATTTGATTTGATTTTATTGTTTTTGATAAACACATCTGGGTGACTTTCTCATTATTTATCCCTTCCTGCTAGAATGGCATAGAAAAATGCAACAAAATAGTGCAAGTTCGGAAGATGTGGAGAGACCTGGCCCATAAATATGCCAAAAATCAGACTCAACTGAATGGATATCATCATCATCATCATCATCATCATCATCATCATCATCATCATCATCATCATATCTTCATGCTAGTGGTAATATATCTAAGATAGCAATAGCACTAGCAATAGCAATAGCACTTAGACTTATATGCCGCTTTATAGTGCTTTAGAGCCCTCTCTAAGTGGTTTATTGAGTCAGCATATTGCTCCCAACAATCTGGGTCCTCATTTTACCCACTTCAGAAGGATGGAAAGGATGGAAAGTCAACCTTGAGCCTGGTGAGATTCAATCTGCCAAATTGCAGGCAGTTGGCTGCAGCAGAAGTAGCTTGCAGTACTGCACTTTAGCCACTGCACCACTGAGGCTTTTAACTATTAAGATATGGTTAATAGATATAAACAATTTGGTTTACTGGACCATAGGTTTCTGACGGATTCTTCCTTCTTTCACTAATCAGAGCAAATTCAGCTTGCTGCGAATGTATGTGTGTGTTTTTTTCTTAAAACAAGGGCACTTTAAGTGGTTCATATGTATTAGGTGTTGACAGTGTGGTAGTAAATGCAATTCATTTGGGTACCAACGATGTACTTCTTTTTGCTCCTAACAATCTCAACCTTTAGTTTATTCAACTGCTACCATAGGATTTAATCTCTCTTCCATTTTTCTTTTTCTCATCTTAAAGATTTTTTCAAGACTTTTTTTTAAGTCCAGTAAAAGTTCCTTATTCAGGTCAACTTCTTGGCTTGTCATTTGTGTTTCCATCTTAGTTGTTTTCTCTGACATACAGTCCATATATTTAAAAAAAAAAATCCAGTATTTTTGCACATTCATTTTGTTCTGATATTTCTGCATGAGGGAAATTTGTTATATCTCTTTATCTTGTAAGTTCTCCAAGATGTTCTCTTTCACATCAGTAGTTTCTTCTTTAATGTCTTTAGGATATAATCTATTCATAGAACATGCATCTTTGCTGAAACTGAAGCTGCTCTTTTTTGACCGCATTCTTCAAAAATCTCCTAAAGTATTTCAAATATCAAAGACTTTTCGGCTATTTTGCAAGTTTCAAGCTGACCAAAGACAAAAAGTAGGCATTTCACTTTTGTTTTCCTATTTCTTTTGTGCTTGGAAACTTTAGTCCCCTCTACTGTTTAATTTCTGTAATCATAAAATCACAAGTTTTGGTTCTAGCTTAAGATAGACTTCAAAATGACAAGTTTGAAAAGCCAAGGTGAGTTTACAATGATACATTAATTATAAATTTAAGCATTTTTTTTAAAAAAAATAGAACTAAATGGCGAAAGCTAAATTAGAATCTGATTTAAGAAAGTTATAAACAAATGAAGGGACCACACAGATTTAGAATAATGGCATTTTAAAGATATGTGCGGTACAATTTTGGAATAATTTGTATATATGTTTATAATTTGTATATATGTTTATAAATCATATTCTAATTTAGTTTTTGCTATTTTGTTCTATATTTAAAAAAAAATTAACTTTATAATTAATCTTTCTTTTTTTTTTAAACAAACTTTATTAATTTTTTTTAAGCATATAAACAAAACATAGGATGTAGTAACATAAAATATCTTTTCTAGAAGAAACAAATAAACCATCTTATTTAAAAAGAATATAATTCCAAATTATCACACTTCTATATATATATTTATCTTATCTAATCAACTTCATATCTTTTCAAAACTTTTCTTTATTACTCCCTTTCCTTCTATTTAATCATATTTCTTCTGCCTTAAAAATGTATACTCATTGAATATATTTTCATTAGTATTCTTCCATATCCTGTCAGGCTTAAACAAACATTACACAAAACATAAATACATAAAACTTCTTTTGGGAAGGCGGCTTACCCCGAGTTGACTCTTTTTATACAGACATCTATCAAAATTTATACTCACTTAATATAGTATCTCATATCTTATTTAGCATTCTCTATTTTCCATATATTTTCTCTCTCCTACTCATTCTTTTAATTCTATTTTATTTATTCCATCTCAATTAAATAATTATATTTGCATCTTTGGTCCATTTTCTTTCAATCACCTACTTATCCTTTCTATCTAATACAATATTTATTCTGTAAACCCAGATTGAAGTATGACAACTTTTTATCTTCCCCCTAAATAACACTGAAAATAATACATATTTTCCGTGCTGATTCTGCTCCATACATTCAAAGTATTACATTTCAAAATAGTAAAACAAACAAATAATATTAAGTTTGATAAATAATAATAAAACTAAAAACAAATAAAAAAGAAATATTAAATTTATAATATAGTAAAAACAATGTTTCATAAGAAATTAAATTCTATTATTAATTCTTAAACAATAAAAATACTATTTCATAAGAAATTAAACTCTATAATTAAATCATGACTTCCCTTTAATACATTTTTAAATCATATAATATTCTAATTTTCTAACAGCTTCAAATACTAATGTCTACAATGCTTTTGCAGAATCATTTTTTAAAAAAATTATCTCACCCCTTATCTCTGAAAAAAAATCAATTTTTTGCATCTTGTTTAAAGCCTTTATGACTTCTCTTTCCTTTTCCCCTTTCTTTCTTCTCCATTCTAACTTTTTGACCCCCCCATCTCTCCAATTCCACTCTCTTAGTCTTCCCTCTCTGTTGTATTTCACTTTTCTGTTGCTTTCTGACATCATATCGCTTTTTCATTTCCTTTTCCTTTTTCTTGGTTGCTTTTTTAAGTTCTCAGTTTATCTTTTCCTTGCCCCCTTCCGCTTTTCTTCCTCCACTAAGTGTGTCTGTCCACTAAAGATGGCTTCTTCTCCTTCATCCTGTAGTATTTCTTTGTAAGTAGAAATCGCCATTTCCAAAAAGTGAAAGATAGATCCAAAAGAGCCCTTTTTCAGTTTTTGAAATTCCATTTGTAGTCCTTCAAAAGATAATGCCATTCCTTCTTCCTTTCTCCTTCAACGCAACCCCAATGTCTTTAGTCCCTTTTTAAAAAAAACAAAATTTCACAAAGATCTCAAAGTCACAAAGCAAACCAAATCAATTTTAAGTTGTTTTTTTTTTTTTAATCCAATGTCCAGAAATCCTTTATCCCTTGGCTTTAAATTTCAAATTGAATTACCTTCCATGCCCAAGTGGATTTTCTAGATCTCCATCTGCTATTTCTGTGGGGAGGGAGAGTTAAGAAAAAAAAATTTCCCCCTTAACAGCTTTAATTGCAGCTTTCCAGTCTTCTTTGGGAAACAATGTATCCTCAGGCAATTCAAACAGTTCAGTTTTCAGGGCAATTAAGAGTTGTTATTGTCTCGGCTCAGCCAGCACTTTCAATTCTGTTTCCTCCAGCACAAATCTTACCCAGCTGCAGGCTTCTTTGTGACGGCCATCACTCCATTACCTTGGGAAAAAGGGGTTTTTCTGGCTGGAGAGGGGGTCTGTGACACCCCCAAACCCCTGTCCGGATCCCCTCTCTCTTCGGCTGCCTCTACAGGGCATCCATATCCCCCAGACCCATTTGGATCGGGGGCACCTTGGCAGCAGGAATCGCAGACAAGCAAATTCCTGCTACCGCCAAAGCCACGCAAAACCGGAAGTCTCCAACTTTATAATTAATCTTTCATGGTAAACTCACTAGTTGCTTTTCAAACTTGCCATTTTGAAGAACTTTAATATCCTTTAATAGGTAATTAGAAAACTGCTGTCCATCCTTTAAAAGGATCCATCACACATGAGAGCATGATAGTTCCTTTCACTCCTGGCATTCAAACCTCTGGGAAACTACTGACCTATATTCTCCTCATGAGGAAAAGCAATTGGGAGTACAGGTGGGGCAATCTCCCATTCTCTCTTTGTCTGGAGGAGTTACATGGCATTGTTTTACTCACCAGTCATTCAGTCTTAGCTATGGGCATCATCTCCACTTATCCAGAGATATCATAGCTTCCCTTTCCTAACCTGGAATCACCACCTATAATTTTCAGAATGTTAAGCATTTTATAATTTAGATCAATTTTGTTGAAGAATTCCTGTCCTTGGAATGCTGGTAGTCTACATCTGTTAATTTCCGGACAACTAATTAAAATATTTTACAGCATGATGCAAATTAAGGTACATTTTTTCAACTTTATAGAACACCATTTTTTTTTCTGATAAGAAACACCAAAAATTCAGGAGAACATCAGAAAGGCTGTCATTGCATGCAGATGTATCACAATGAGGAGTTTGGCTCATTTGACCTAATAGTGGACAGAAGAGAGTCCATGATACCATTTATCTAATATAGAAACATATGGAGGGGAATAAAAGGTAAACTCCTGTTACGTATTCATAATGGTTGTTTGACCTCCACCTCCATTGATGTTTATTTTAGAGCATTTATGTTCCAGCAATTATTGTGTGAAGCCTTTTATTTGCTTAAATGGCATAAAAGTAGGAATCTTCCCATTTTATTTTTGTATTTTATAATTCACAGCAAAAGATCATGATTTTGTATGGATTATGGACTTAATTGAATTTCCAGCGACAGCATTCTTCTACTAGGTGGATTTCTGTGGAAGCTATAGATATATTAGGCATAATAAAATCACTGGAGATTTTAAAGAAAAAACTGGACAGTCACCTATTTGAAATGGTATAGGATTCCTTGCTTGAACAGAGGGTTGGACTAGAAGACCTCCAAGGTCCCTTCCAGATCTATTCTGATTGAATTAGAATAGTGAGAAGGAAGCTTCTCTGTTGAATCTCTGCATATCTCTCATCCAGGTAATTGAATGAATGAATGAACAAATTCGTTATTGGCCAAGTTTGATTAGACACACAAGGAATTTGTCTTGGTGCATATGCTCTCTGTGTACATATAAAGAAAAGATACAATGCCATACATGTACCTGAATAAGGAGTTTATGCATTCCATGTTTGCAAAATATTGCAAAATATGAAGTTGGTGTTTTCAATTACTGGTCCCTTTGAAATTTGGATAGCAATTGGACATCTTGTATTCTGCATTTTAAATTGAAATAATTATGACATCAACAGCATTTATTGTTGAATCATTTTGAAAATCTATTCTGATTGCTACCATCTTTACATTTAATAATAACAAATACCAAAATTTGGCCTCCATACATTTTTCCAAGTCTCTACATTTTTCATAATTCTAAGTACATTTATCATTACCCATATTATGCTTCATGTTAGAATTATTGCAGCCCTTACGTTACAAATCATTTCCAACTGCATCCATTGTTTGAGGGTCACTAAACAGCAGCTATAAATAATATTATAAACATCACATTAACCCTTCTTCCCTCCCTCCCTCTCTCCCAACCTTTTCTTTTTATGGAGGAGCAGTTTCCATTTTTAGAAGGATTTTTAAAATTTGCTTCCTGCTCATTATTTATGCTGGTGACCTTTTGAAATTGGTGAAATTTCTCCTGATCTGCAGTATTCATTCCAGTTTGTTTAATGTGGTCATGATAATTTCTCAAAACTGTGATTTTAGCACCTTTCCCTTTAAGATTCCTTCTAACTAAACCTTATTCTTGGAGTGTTTTTTTAAAAAATAAAATGCTCTTTTGGACTGAAATACTTAATCATGCAATATGCCCTTGGTTTATATATTGGAGCTCAAAAGACATAACAGCCAAGGGAAAACTCTGTGCTGTTAAAAATCCAAAATTAATATTGGCGATCAACCAGAGGTTTCTACACATTGCTACAGGTGTCATTTAATCATCCATCAGCCATACAAATAGCATATTGGTGAATGGAAGGTGCTCATATTTTGTTATCAAAACACATACATTTTCTAGGTTAAGGCAAACATTTGGTTGGAATCAAGTTGATGTTGTCTCATACAACACAATGATGTCAAACAACTGCTTGGTAGAAAAGTATGGGGTTGTGTATTGGGTAGGGTATTGTATTAGTTATTTCTTTCTCCTTCTCCACCCTCCAAAAATATATAACGTTTCCCCCCAAAAAACAACCTACCCTGAAAATAAGTCCTAGCTTGATTTTTACACATGTACCCAAAATAAGTCTTACTCCAAAATAAGCCCTAATTAGAACCTAGTCCAGAGTGGACAGGTAAAAATTAAGCTAGGGTGGGGATGGGGGTGGAGCTGCCCTACTACTTACCTTTGTAAGTAGTAGCCAGGCTACTTACCTTGGTAGTTGTAGCCAGGCCTCGCATACACCTGCCTTGCTGGCCCATTTCTTCTGCAGCTGGCAAGGCTGGCAAGGTTTTCCTGAAGGCCTCTGTAGCTGATAACAAAGCTTTGGATCGATCCAGGGCGCTGTTATCTACTGCAGAGACTTTCATATAAGCCTTGTTGGCCACAGAAAAAGAAGTTCTGGAGGCCTCTGACAGCAAAAAAGAGGCCAGGGAGACACACGCAAGTGAGGTTAGTCAGTGGATGACATCCCCCGTAAATAAGATCTGGTGCCTTTTTGATGGCAAAAATATATATAAGATAGGGTCTTATTTTCAAAGTAACATGGTAGGTGTCAGGTTGGATTATTTTAACCTAAAATGCTACGAGAGTTGTTAATACTATCCATGATATGTGAAACAGTACTACTGAGCCCAGTCTGGTCATCCTGCCTTCAAACTCTTTTGTGTTTGTAGAGGCTGTCACCATCAAAAGATGTTCTTCTGGTCTTATGTTACCATAGCAGCACATCTTTTTGTTTTTGCAAACTGAAGACATTGTCATGACAGTGACTGTGATTGACTAAACATTTTTTCCTGTTAAGAGAACTCTATTAATTGTATTTCCTAAATCTCTACAGAAAGCTTTCACATTGGAATTGTCTTTCTTCACTTATATATGCAAATTGTTCCATTTTCATTTGGAAGTTGATTGAAATTCAGAATGTATACCTCTGGCCAGTTCTATAATCATCATAATCTGGGAGAAGAATGGAATGTACTAAGATCAGAATATTTTGCACATACTTCATATTAATTGCAGTTCTAGAAAAGCAAAATTCTAGATTGCAATTCTAGAAAAGCAAAAAAAAAAAAAAGAGTATCCTCTGGAGTCTGAAAGTACTTTTATTCTTTATCAACATGTTCTTCCTTAATCATTTTATTATTTATCAGATGCATTACAGAGGTTCTCTGAGTTCACAAATTCATAAAATTCCAATTACAAATTTTAGTATTTTAACATTCTTCTATTGTATTCTTGCCCAGATTGAAAGCTTTAATTTTATTAAAGTTTAGACTTACAAAAATAATAAAGTAATATAAATTAACAAAAATACAAAAAGAAAAATGTGTAAAGAAAAAAATAAAAATATATAGTAAAGAATACACTGAGAAGAGAGAGAGACAGACAGACAGACAGATGCACACACATGCACACACATACACACTTAATTATAACAAATGAAAACAATTTCCGTATTGTATCATCTTCCTTCATCCTACAACAAAAAATATTTTCTTCCCCTAACTCATCTCTCATCTATAAACAAATATTTAAAGTCTTATCATTCAGTCCTGGTTGGCAAAAACCCATTAAGAGTTACCAGAAACAAAAACATATATATTTTAGTCTTGATCAGATAAACCAGCTTTATATTCCTTCCCCTAGTTTTAAACAAACTTTAAGTACTTTTATTTGTCATCTTATTTTTATATAATGCATAGGTCATAATTCTATCCTGAATATAGACTTTATATATTTTCCATCCAAAAATGTGGGCACTTGGTGCTTCTGAATTCAAATTAAAATACTATAAAGTTTCTACCCACATTTGTTATATAATTTTTTTATCATTCAATAGTGAGTCATTAAAATATCAATTTATGGATACCGTAGCCATTTTTTTTTGAAATACACATTTCAATATTGCACTATGGTTGAATACATAACAAGCATCAATATTGCATTCTTGAATTTAATTATGCAAATCAATTATATTAAAAAGTAATCAATCCTTAAAAATATGTTGTACACTTCAATAAAATGTATATTCTCTTCTAGTTGAATACATCAAATGCCAGAAATGTATTAAATTCAGTTCTTCCATATAACTCTTAATTGTTTCTCTCACTAACAGATTTTTTTTTTTTTTTTTTGGTGTGTTAATTTTTTCTATCCAGCTCAGGATCCAATATTTCACTAAAATGTTTATTTAATTCAGTTTAGTTTCATTTAGTGACCTGAGCAGAAGTCACTCTTCTAGTTTGTTATCCTTTTAATTATTAAGACATCATCCAGTTTCATTTCTATATCCAGTGTGTAACACCTTTATCCATATCATTCTTGTTACCTGGAATTTTTAAATCCTCATTTGAATAAGCTTCAGTTTCAGCCTTGACCAGTAAAACATGTTCCTCTTCTGAGAACTCTTTTAAATATAGCTTTATGATAGCAGATAATCTTAAAAGTAACTTTTGAGTGCATTCTTCCCATTCATCCTTCATCCCAAATTAGAATAATTTGCTCCATTCTGTATTAGTGTGTCTCTTCTCCTTTAATTATACATTTGTAGTTCTTTCCTCTAATGTTCAACCTTGTAAGTCCCATCTATCTAAGGTACTCAATTTAGATGCGGTCCTAACCTCATCTAAATTAAATTTAAATTTAATTTAATAACAGATTTAAATATGTGGCTGTTTCCAATAATAATATCCTCAAGTTTAGTTTAATCACCTGACATATATCACTAGGTATCCTCAGTCTAAAATAAGTTATTGCTGCTTCTCTAAGCGCTCTCATTGATTGCCCAGTGCTGATAGCAAATCACAATTGTTTCAACTAACTTCTAAAAATTCCAAACATTTGCTCTTTCTTAGATACAAAGTCTGACATTCCTCCTACCCCATAACTTATCTTTTACTCAAATTAGATTGTTAAGGAGGAGGAGCCTTGAAGTGCAGCAAATCAGTTGGAATAACATATTTTGCAAAGCTTACTAGAATGCAAGGCTTATCGAATGATAAATCGATTGATATGATAAATTGCTGCTATTTTATCCTATGGATCATAGGGATGGGAAATAAACTCTCTGCCTGGCAAATCTGAAGATGAGGAAGTGTAAACTGATCATTAGTTTAATTATAGAATAGCTCAAGCAGAGCAATGACAGGCTGATAGCATTCCCTTTCAAGTCCCAACCTTAACTTAATGCGTTTGGGAGAGCTTTTACAGAGTCCTGTAGGTAATTTTCAGAAGGAATGACTTTTGGACTTGTAAAATTGAGATTGGCCTTATAAACCGGGTATGAATCACAACCAGTTGAGCTAATTTGACTTTATTGAATTAATCTTTACTTCATTGGCAGAATATTGCAAGACTGAAAGTATAATTTTCCACCCACTCAGCTCCATCTCCTTTACAGCCTGAGAAACCAGGGAGGGGCCTGACAGAGCCTCTCACCTTGCCCACTATCCAACTGGGAGTTATGCTGTCTCTTATATGACCATTCCTTTGTCAGCTTCTCTTGGAATAGTCTCCCAAAATCTTTCGCACATACCATTATCATTTACTGAGGCTATTTGATATCAAAGGATGCTGCAGGTTTGTTGTATATAAAGATCAAGGTTCCCTCTCACATACATGCTAGTCTTTTCCGACTCTAGGAGGCGGTGCCCATCTCTGTTACAAAGCTGAAGAGCTAATGCTGTCCAAAGACATCTCCGTGGTTATGTGGTTGGCATAACTAAATGCCAAAGGAGCACAGAACCAAAGTGGTCCCTATTTTTCTACTTGCATTTTTACATGTTTTTGAACTGCTATGTTGGCAGACCTGGGACAAATATTGGAAGCTCACTCTGTTCCACGGTGCTAGGGATTTGAACTGCTGACCTTTGTGATCAACAAGCTCAGTGTCTTAGGCACTGAGCCATGTGTGTCTTATTGTCAACCTTGACTTCTGGCAACTACTTGGATAAATCTCTGCAATTTTTCTAGACAGAATGATTGGCCCTAGAACTCCCAGTCGGTTTTGTGCCTGAGGCAAGACTAGAACTCAAAATTTCACAGTGTCCCTTAATCACAACACCAAACTGGCTCATTATGAAAGGTTTATGACATTGAAAAATGGGAGATAGGCTTTTAAGTATGTGCAAGAATTTGGACTTCTGGTTTGCAGGGCTTCGGCCTCAGGCAGAAATCCGTGATCTTGCACGGTTTCTGCCTGGGCTCGCTGCTGGAGCGCCCCAAGCCAGCTGGCTTCGGGGCTAAGCCACCACGTAGAGGTAGTGAGAGGGGGGAGATCGCCAGCAGGGTCGAGGGGAGCTGCATCTCTCCTCCTCAGTTGGCCAAACTCCTTTTCCTGAAGGCAGTAGGAGTGGTGGCCAGAAATGGCCACCTCAAAGAAGCACTCAACTGGAAAAGAAAGCGCAGGAGGGAGATAAGAAGTTAAAGTTTTGGCTGACCAGGATAAAAAGCAACAACTAAGGTACCCTGGAATTGAAATTTTATAAAAGATAACATCACTCCCAAAGAAGAGTCAGAAGCAGCAAAAGAAAGTGAAAGGGGAAAGTTTTTTTTTCTTCACTCTCCTTCCTCACATTGACAATGAAGTGAGCTGAATAAGAAATTGGAAAAATCTGCTTTGGCACTAACAGGTAATTAAGCTGAAAATATAATTAAATGCCAAAGAGACAATAAAGATTTCTGGACACTTAAGAATCCTTTTTTTTTCTATAAGGAGGAAGGGAGAGGAAAAGAATAAGGGCAGGATTTGGAAGGAGGAGACTGCCTCCTTCTAAAGTAAAATCTAAAGTAAAATCTCAATAAGACTTCTAAAAGATACATTCTAACTGGAACTTTGTAACTAAATAGTAACCCCAGGAAGAGAAAGTGAAGAAAGAAGAAACTGTAAAAAGAAACAGCTTGTGTGTATTTGGATTGCTTGGTGACCTTGGTGATTTTTGGATATTATATTTGAATGACTAAAAACAATTGGGTGGCTGTTTAAAAAAAATCTACAATGGCATTACTTTTGGATGAACTGAAAATCGAATTTAAAAAATATAAAGAAGAGACACAAGAAGGGAAGGGCTTCTTTGGCTCTGTTTTTCAATTCTTAGAAATGGCGATTTGCACCTACGAGAAACAACAAGAAAAGATTGCGCAACTAGAAGATTGGGACAAAGAAGAAGCCCTCTTTAATGAACAAGTAACTCTATTTGGGGAAGAAAGGGAAAAGCAGGGGAAAGAGAATGGAGAAATTAAGACTTAAAAAACAGCTTAAAAAGGGAAAAATAATTTGAAAAGTGGATATAAAGTTGGAAAGCAACAGAAAAGGTGAATACAGAAGAGAAAAATGGAGGTGGAGAGACAGGGGGGTAAAAAGGGGAGAGAGAAAAAGAAAGGGAAGAAGGAAAGGAAGAGAAGAAAAGCTACAAAGGTTTAGAGCAAGATGTAAAGAAACAGGACTTATTCAGAGATAATGGGTGAAAATTTAACTGAAAAAGGGATTCTGTGAAGGTACATAAGACTGTATTTTTATATTTGTAATAGAAATAATGTTAGAAAATTGCGAACAACGTATGATTAAAAAGTGGGATAAAATAGTCAGTGTAATTTAGTGAAACTTTTATGAATAAAATAAATGAAATAAAATAAATGAGAGAATTGAATTAGAAAGGAATGGGAACATTTTAATTACTCAATGTTTTATAAAATATAAGTGAAGTGGGGGGGGAATTAACTATGGAAAGTTTATGTGTTCCCATAGAAGTATGATACTTGTCTGAAAAGTAATTTGTAAAATGTTAAGATTTAAATGAATATTAATATTAATGGTAGAATTGAACTGGTATGGATTGTTGTTTTAATTATATTATACATTTATAATTTTTTCATTTTTTAAAATACAGTGTGTAGTTTCAGAATGTACCAAGCAGAATCCGAACGGAAGTTATGTATTATATTAAGTGTTATAATTTTAGGGGAAAGATATAAAAGGCGTCATACTCCAATCAGTGATTACAGGAGAAATTTTGTTCAATGAGAAAAGATAGTAGACAGTTGAAACAGGACAGACAAAGAATATAAATATAATGATTTGAATTGAGATGAAATAAATAAAATAAAATTAAGAAAGTTAAAAGAGGGGAGAAGCTATATAGAAAATATAGAATAGTAATAAGATATGGAATGGAATATAAAAATGAGCATGAATTTGAATTTGTGTCTGTACGAAGAGATGTAACCCGGGATTATGCTGCTTTCAAAAAATATGTTTTATGTTTCTATGTTTTATGTTTTGTTTGTTTATGTTTGTTTTTTAAAAATCAATAAAATTTTCAAAAAAAAAAAATGTGCAAGAATTTGTAAACTATAGTAGCTGCAATTTTTGTAAAACAATCAATCTCCACATGAAGGGATCAATATATTTCATCCATAGTCTAGGAATAGATTGCCCCTAATATGATGTTAATTAAATGACTTAGATAATTGGAAGGAATTATCAAATCAGGTACACTGATTTCAGTTATTTATTGCAAGAAAACCTGTTTGCTTTTTGTTTATTTAAACTATTGCATGTTGAACTAATTATTGAAAATCAGTCTTCCTGAGCTCAGTGCAATTGCAGACCAACTTCATAAGCTTTATTTATGCATGCATTAAAAAAATAGTCTAAATCACTTCATTTCTTTCCCCTCGACAAAGGAATGTTGAAAATAATTTATGCCATAGGAGCTGAGATTTCTGTTCCTTAGAAGTATAAAACAGGATCAAATTTGGTATGAAAAGAAAAGCAAGATAGAGAAAGATATAGTTAATGTATCTTTCCAGATCTGACCAGGACCAAAAAAAAAAAAAAAAACCCAGGAAAAAAATTCCTAAAAATTCCTGAAGAAAAGCCAGTTAGGAAATGGCTCACAATGTATGTGACTGCTGCATTCTCAATCTTCCATCCCTCCATCCTTCTGGTCATGTGACCCAGAATGATTTTATTGCAGAGTATTGGAAATATTTCCATGCTCCAGATACTTTTTCTATTTTTTCATTCTTCCCAAACCAACAGAATGCTGGAAACAAAGAAAAGAAGCTTGGGCCTCCATCTAGAAAACATAATGAGACTTAATCTAGGGTGGCAGAAGAAACTTTTGAAAAGGAAGACACATTTGAAAATGAGCCAAATCCAGGGGTTGAGAAAGAAATAGCAAAACATCGCTAATGTATCTGTTATGTTCTGCACATGGGTGCAAGGAACGGAGACGGGGCAGTGAGCAGTGAACTTCAACTCTTTATTAATCATCGTGAACAGAGCAAAAACCTGGGGCAGCAGCAGCCCTTTTATAGAGCAGGCTGCTGACCTATTAACCAATGAGAACATGGAAGCATTAAACCCTTGAACCAATAAGAGTGGCTCATTAACAGCCAATCAGATTCCCCAGAATGGACCAATCCAATATCGCTATTATCGGCCAATCAGAAGTGCAGGATTTGAACCCTGCTTTTTCTTCAAGCTTTGATAAACTTGATTTAAGCGTTTTTATTAGTTCATAATACCCCTTCCCCCCGGGTTCCGTTTTAAGGGGTGCGGTGATGTAATCTCTAAGATATGTGGGTTGTTTTAACTGTCTATTAGATTTGCACTGTCCCATCAGTTCCCATCTGCAGTCCAGCTTTGGTGGGACGTTTTTGGACATATCTGGTACCAGCAGGTCCTCATTCTCACTGGACGACTCGGTGCCACTAATTCTGTCGTTGTTGTTGTCCTCCGATCTTAGCAGGCTAGCCTCCGTTGAGGTATTCCTCTGTGGAGAGGCCACACCCCTCCCTGATTCTTCTTCATTAATCGTGCCTGCTCGCTGGCTTCCTTCGCTTCTGCTCTCCCCCATCTCGAATTCGGTTTCTTCGACATCTCCTCCCCCCTCAGTTTGGGAGTCCCAGGAGTTGCGGGAACTGGATTGTAGCCTAGAGCGAAGCTGATCTATATGGCATTTCCATATTTTTTTGTTGCAGGTTTGCACATGGTACGATCTGGGCCCGGTGGTTTGAATTATGGTTGCTTCGATCCATAATGGTTCGCCAGAGAGGTTTTTAGTGAAAACTAAGTCTCCTACCTTGAACTCACAGCATTTCCCGCTGGATCCGCAGGGTTTCTCTGGCTCGTAGGAAGGGTGAAGCCGGTTGAGGTGGGAACGGAGCTTGCGTCCCATCAATAGTTCAGCTGGAGTCTTGTTGGTGATGCTGTGTGGAGTGATGTGTTGGAGTAGGAGTATTCTGTTTATTTTTTCATCAATGTCCCCATGGTCCATTTTATGGAGAGTTTTTTTTAACAAATTGTACCATGCGCTAGGCCCTGCCATTAGCTGCAGGGTGCGCAGGCGAAGTTAGCGCATGGTGGATGCCCTGATCTGCTAAGTATTGTTCAAATGCCAGGGCGATGAACTGGGGTCCGTTGTCGGAGACCAGGACCTCTGGCAGTCCGTGCGTTGCAAATAGCCTGTTCAATTTTTGGATGACGGACTCGGTTGTAGTATTCTTCATTTCGTGGATCTCAAGCCAGTTGGAATAGGCATCCACTGTTAGGAGGAATGTATGTCCTTTAGTAGGTCCCGCAAAATCAACGTGGATGCGGGACCACGGGCCCCGGGGGGGTTCGCATTCTGTTGGAAATGCTCGAGGTGGGGCACTGCTGACTTCTTGGCACTTTAAGCAAGTCTTTACCCAGGCTTCGATTTGTCTGTCGATGCCCGGCCACCACGCGTAGCTTCGTGCGAGCGCTTTCATACGCACGATGCCGGGGTGACTGTCATGCAATGTTTTCAATACTGCTCATTGTAACTGCTCTGGGGCGATGACTCTATCTCCCCATAGGATGCAGCCTTTCTGAGAAAACAGTTCTGTTTGCCGGTTTCTGAAAGGGGTGAGATCTTCAGAGATTTGTTCTATTGGCCATCCTCTTTCGACCCAGCTAAGAATTAGCGATAAGACAGGATCTCGTTTTGTTTCAATTGCAATGTCTCTGGCTGTTAGTGGTGGTGACTCTAGCGTTTCAATCTGGAGTGTCGTAAGGCTAGGTCGTCGACGGATTCCGGAAGTGGGGCGCGGCTCAATGCCTCAGTGTGGGGAATGGCTTTCCCCGGGCGGTGTTGTAATTTATAGTTGTACACAGCTAAAAACTCTGACCAGTGAGTCATTCTCGGTGACAATATATAGGGGGTTGGCTTGTCTCCCGCTATAATCCCTAACAACGGTTTGTGGTCGGTAACAATTGTAAAAACTCGTCCATACACATATTCATGAAACCGTTTCACAGCAGATACAACAGCAAGAGCCTCTTTGTCGATCTGGCTATAATTACGTTCAGCCTTTGACAAGGTCCTTGTAAAATAGGCAATAGGGGCCTCACTACCATTTGGTAACACATGACTCAAAATGGCTCCTACTCCAAACGGTGACATGTCACATGTAATTGTTAAAGGGAGAGTCTCGTTATACTGCATTAAAACAGCATCTGAGGTTAGTAAGTTTTTCACTTGTCGGAATATGTGCTCCTCGCAGTGTCCCCAGACCCAGGTTGCTTTTTTGTCGAGAAGTCTATGGAGGGGCTCAGCTACGGTCGCTTTCTGGGGCAAGAAGATGTTAATGAGCCCCAGGAAAGCTTGGAGATCAGTTCTATTCTGGGTCTTGGGGTGTTTTTGATTGCTCTCAGTTTGCTGTTAGTGGGGTGGATGCCCTGTTTATCAATTAGGTACCCCAGGAACTCTACTTTGTCTGTACACAGTTGACATTTATTTTTTTTAACCTTAAGGCCAGAGTCTTTAAATTTCTGGAGAACCAATTTAAGCTGCTTTTGTAGTATTTCTCTATTAGGGGCAGCAATTAAAATGTCATCAAAGTATGGCACAACCCCCTTGATTCCTTGCAAATATTTCAGACTTTGAAAAATCCCTGGGGCTACGCTCACTCCGAATTGGAGTCGGTTGCACTTAAAAGCGCCTCGGTGTGTAACGATTGTCTGTGCCTCTGCGGTTGTTTTATCTACAGACAGTTTTTGGTAGGCCTGTGCTAAATCCAATTTAGCGAAGACTTTTCCGCCCCCCCAGGGAATGGAGAAGGTGTTGTACCACCGGTACCAGGTAAGCGTTCTGTTGAAGAGCATAATTAAGGGTAGCCCAGTAGTCCCCACAAATCCTTAACGATCCATCTGGTTTGATGGGTGTTACAATTGGGGTTTCCCAATGAGCGTGGTCAGTTGGTTCTAAAACACCCTGGGCTATTAATTTATTGAGCTGCTCGTCAATTTTTGGTTTAAGGGCAAAAGGTACCCGACGAGGCTTAAGGCAGATAGGGGCTACTTCAGGGTTAAGGTTAAATGATATCGGGGTCTCCTTGTACTTGCCTAGTTTGTCTGCGAAAACGTCCTGGAATTCCTGGACGATGGCCTCCTCCCAGTTGTCACTTCTGGTTTGGTGAATGCCGGCTACCTCGATCCCAAGTGGGGCGAACCATTGGAGGCCTAACAAGCTAGGCCGGTCACGGTTGACGACGGTCAGTGGTAATGACGCAGTATGATTTTTGAATGATATTTGGACTTGGCTGGATCCAATGACCGGAATTCGGTTCCCCTGATAATCCTTGAGTATGATTCTTTGAGCTCTGAGGTCTTGACGGTAGGGATTAATTGTTTAAGGGTCTTCCAGGAAACCATCAAGAGGGACGATCCTGAATCGACTTCCATCACACAAAGCTGGTTTTCGATGGCGACCTTCACTCGGATCTTCTTTGCGTCTAGCGATGAGGCTCGGCCGATTGTGATGGTTTGATGTGCCTCTTCTCTTTTCGATAAAATGGCCGGCGTTTTATTTCTGTAGGAGTGGTTGTTCCCGACTCACAGGGTGATTCTCTGTGGTCTGGCGGTAGTTGTTTCCCCTCTGAAGTGGGCTGGATCCTTGCTTGCTTCTACAGACCTTTCCGATGTGGCCTCTTTTCCCACAGAAATGGCAGAGTGCATCGAGGAATTTGCAGTCTGATCGCGGATGGTTTGCCCCACAACCCACACATTGGTGCTGTAGTCTCTGATTTCGCTGGTGGCGTTGGTCACTTTCAGACCGGAGCCGGTTAACCTCCTCCTCCTCACTTTCTGATGGCGATTCGGGGTCCTCGTGGTGGGTTGCTGTTTGTGCCTCTCTAGGCGAGGTGAGGTATCACTGGCGAGTTGACGGAGTGGTGCGTTGGTGTGGCGCATTCAGGCGGCCAACTTCCTGGTTGCTTCTGCTGCAGTAGCATCCTTAATGACATCAGCAAGGTTGATGTCCCCTTTTGCCATGATCTTGCTCTGCACCATCTGGTCATCTAATCCCAGAATTATTCAGTCTATCAGAGCTTCTTCGAGGTCTGTAAACCCACAGAGACCTCCCAGGTTCCGGAGATCCGCGATGAAATCTGCAACGCTCTCTCCTTTCTGCTGGTCCCTCTGGTAAAATTCATGTCTTCGGACAAGCGTTGGTAGGGCGGGTGCATAGTGGGCCTGTAGAAGGGGCTCGAGGATGTCCCAGTCCATGGTTTTCACCTCAGCCGGTTTCGCTAGTGCCTTGGCCATCTTAAAGACGGCAGGCCCGCAATGGGTCAGGAACACTGCTCGCTTTTTCCCCGTAGTAGCATCCTTCAAGTTGTTGGTTTCCAGAAACATCTGGAACCAGTCTATGTACGCGTCCCAGTCTTCTTGTGCCGGGTCAAATGGAGCGGGTGGTATGGCGCCTCCGGACATGGTTCTGTTGTCGATGTGCCTTCAACCACGTGCTCTGTTTGGTGCTCTGTAGTGTTCAGTCAGCTCTGATGTCTCCGCATCCCATCCTCGTTGCCAGTGTTAAGTTCTGCACATGGGCGCAAGGAATGGAGACGAGGCAGTGAACAGTGAACTTCAACTCTTTATTAACCATCGTGAACAGAGCAAAAACCTGGGGCAGCAGCAGCCCTTTTATAGGGCAGGCTGCTGACCTATTAACCAATGAGAACATGGAAGCATTAAACCCTTGAACCAATGAGAGTTGGGCCGCTAACAGCCAATCAGATTCCCAGAACGGACCAATCTGACATCGCTATTATCGGCCAATCAGAAGTGCAGGATTTGAACCCTCCTTTTTCTTTAAGCTTTGATAAACTTTATTTAAGTGTTTTTATTAATTCATAACAGTATCTCCTAAGGGAAATGACAATGGCAATGACTCAAAATGTTATAGACATTTTAACGTCCCCCTCCTTCTTCCTCCTGCTCACTGATCTAGAATGGAGTGAATACAGTATGCTGTGCTTCCCAATGCACACAAATACCTACAGATGCAACAAATTACTTCATTACATATTGAATATCCTTTGGGCTTAGGACCCATGGTGGCACAGTGGTTAGAGTGCAGTATAGCAGGCTAACACTACTCACTGCCAGGAGTTCAATCCTGACCAGCTCAAGGTTGACTCAGCCTTCCATCCTTCTAAGGTCAGTAAAATGAGGACGCAAATTGTTGGAGGCAATACCATTAAGAGAAGGCTATAAGGCAATATGAAGTATATATATATATATATATATATATATATATATATATATATATATATATATATATATATATATATATATATATATATATATATTATATATATATATATATATATATATATATATATATATATATATATATATATATATATATATATATATGGCATTCAGCTTTGTTCGGATATTTTCCCACGTCATAATAGTGGTGCTTTTAAAGTTGTAGCAATGTTTCAGCAGAATCTCATCTGCCATCATCAGGCTTCTGTATAGTGTTCGTCTGTTTCTGTATTTAATTTAGTTAGGCTGGATTCTACTGCATATATGATGGATTCTGTGGGGAATTTTTGGGGTGCTATAGCAAAATTGAATCCTTTGGTTAGGACTTCTGTTTCTGTTTTGGTGAGTTCTCTGTTGGAAACATTGTACACTAATTGTTTCAGGTGTTGTTGTGAGTTGTTGGGGGTTTTCTTGTCATGTTCTAATTTCTTTAATTTTTTCAAGAGCTTTTCTTGTTTGTAAATGTTTGCAGATTCAGCTCTCCAAGTTGTAAGTTGTTTTATCTTGTCCCAAAGTAGAAGGTGGATTTTGCTGCTCAATTCCAGGTGTAGTGCTAGCAAATCTTTGTTTAACTGATCTAATTGGAATCTCTTACTGTGGAGCTGGTTTCTTAGTAGAGCCATTTCAGTTCTTTTCAGGATACGTTTAGTGGCTGCTGTGCTTTGATGAAAAGTTAATTTGAAGCAGGTTGGTGTAGTATTGTTGTCTCTGCAGCTGCGTAGGAATTGGAGGTCACATAGTATTACTGCTCTTTTAATTTCCAGTTTCTCGTAGGTTTTGATCTGGTTGTTTAATCCCTCCCCGTAGAGGTTTGATATTTGTTTTCTTAAGTTTCTTAAGTTAAGACGAACACTATACAGAAGCCTGATGATGGCAGATGAGATTCTGCTGAAACGTTGCTACAACTTTATATATACTGTATCTAAATGTTATTGCTATCACTACTGTGCATATGTCCTTCCTATGGGCACTGCTTGTAAAAGACTTCAAAAGTATAGAATAGAATACTTTCTTTGGCCAAGCGTGGCTATATATATATATAAAGAATTTGTGTCTGGTACAGAAGCACTCAGTGTACTTTCAAAACAGAGAAAAATAATAATAACACTAAAAATGTGCAACCAGTAGAAGGGGGACATAAGAGATCATAAAAGAATAAATGACATTACAGCCACACTCTGTGGGCTAGTATATATAGATATTAAACAGAGCTTAGTAATCACTGTGTTTTTCAACTGCAAAAATTAAGTGATCAGCAGAGTGATGGGACGAGGGGAAAAACTGTCCCTTGTCTAGTTGTCTTGTCATACAATGCCCTAGAGTGCCATCCTGAGTGAAGGAGTTGAAACAGTTTGTGTCCAGGATGTGAGGGATCTGCAGAGAATTCCATAAGCCATGTTTTGTATTATTTCCTTGCCTTTTCAAATTTTGGACATATCAAATCAGTATACAAAAAAGTATTTGTTTCATTCTTTTCTGATCTGATTCTTGTGAACAAAATGCAAGGTTCATTGTTCATTGTGAACAGGCTTTTGACCAAAAGAAACTTTGACTAAACTTGAAGGTCAAACAAAGAAGGAAAAGTATCTAGAGGACAAAACTGTTATATCTGCCTAATCCATAGAAAGAATGCATTTATCTACTGCTTTTATCATAGGTAGCCAATAAGATTCTAAACTGTCTGAAAGGACTCAGAAGCATAAGACAGTAAAATACAAGTTTATGTTTTCAGCATAAAAAACAATCAGAGTTGATAGCACTGGTGTTTTTAATGGGCCTATTCATACAAAAATTTAATGAATATGCCATAATTCAAAATTTGATGAAGCATCACTCATACTTTGTCTTCATCTGCTACAAAAATAACATTTTAGCAAATGCCACTGAATCTGAGAAGTGTTTCTAGATCTGGAATTAGCTGGAAAACAATGTAGTGGAGCTAAATTCCTACAAGCTATTTATTTTAGTTCAATTATGTTAAAATTACTTTAACTTCAGGATTTCATAAAATGATTAGAAATGTATAAAATTAATTTATTTAGACCTTGAAAGTCACTCCGGCATCATAAAAGCATCATTTTAAAAGTAACATCCTTTAAATTGCATGTTGCCTTTCTGTAACTCTTTAGGTGAAGGCCACTTTTTCTTTAGATTTTTTTTTTTTTCAAGATAATAGTATAAGAAAATGAAACCTCTTGCTTGCAGAGGTTTTTTTTTTCTTCCTATCATTTTTCTGTTCTTCTCTGCACTGCAGAACCAAGGTTGTTCTGGAGTGCATTGAAAAATATGATAAGCAAGAACTTTCTGCGTACAGAAGTGTTTTCATTCATAGTCTTCAGTAAAAGAGAAGGTTTAGATTTCCACTATAATCATAACAATGTAATAAAGGAGCTGGATTGCAGAATACTGTTTTAGTTTCTAATGAATTGATTTGGAGTTAATTGAGCTTCTAATTTTCCATGGATCAATGATGTATTAATCTCTTCTACACTTGTAAAGATTCCAAAGCCACTGAAATAATATAATTTTATGAGTTTGCTTGCAAGCAAATTTTATGTGAGAGACTCAGGCAATAGATTGCAGAAAGGTAGATCTGTGATTCTGCAAGCAACTCAATCTGCCTGCCTGCTTTGCCTGATTTTGGGTAAAAGTTGGTCTTTTTTTAAATAAAAAAATTCAATATTTACATAAATATTTACAATATTTACATACAAGCCACGCTCAGCCAGTCACGTGACCACCAAGTCATGCCCAGTCAGCAAGCCACACCCACCCGGTCATGTGACCACCAAGCCACACGCACAAATTAGGCCATGCCCACAGAACTGGTTTTAGGAAAATTTGAATTCCATCCCTGGACCAGACTGATCCCTTTCTGGAGATCCTTTCCATAGTCTTCAAGGACATGCCTTTTGCAGAGAATATGTAGACTTACATTTAAAAAAAAATATCAATGATTTTTATATCAGGTGAAAAAGTAGACCATGTTTGAATGAATGAATGAATCAATCAATCAATCAATGAATGCAACATTAATTGTGTTATTTATTTTTTGATATTTGCTTATAACTGAATAACACTTAAACTAGATACTTTCAGAAGCAAAGAAAGATTTGACAGTTCAGTCTTCTCCATCATACAAATAAATAAATAAATATATGTGTGAAGAGTGGAAATAAGGCTGAGGAGCTTAGATTTGGGTCCTTCTTAGATGTAATTTTCATCTTTAATATGATGCACAGCTACATGAAGCACAAGACTCTTCTGATGAAGAATTCAAAGTTCTAAATTATACTAAGATCACCAATCAATAGAACTGTTGCCTAACTGCAGAGAAAAAAAAAGATAAAGATAAGAGGACTAAGGCAGAATGGTCATCTCCATTCCTCTCCTGATATGTAAAACCTACATAAATTGTGAGTGGAGAAAAGACTTTTGATAACAAATGACAATGTGCTCAGCCAGTACACTTCTCAATTTTCAACAAAGTGGGGTGTCAAAATTGTGGCAATCATTTAAATATATAAAATATGGACAAATAAAAATGGAAAACAGATCAGCTAATTTAAGTGGGATCCATGATCTAGCTCAGTGGTTCCCAGAGTGGGCGGTATCACCCCCGGGGATGGTGGGATGACTTGGGGGGGGGGTGATAAGAGACAAGGGGGGCAGCAGGGGGGCACTAAGAGGCAAGGAGGGTGGCAGAGGAGTGCTGGAGGTGGGCCCCTCGCAGGGCACAATACTGCCTGGGGCTTTGTTGGCCGCCAGTCAGTTGAGCACTTCCGGTTCTGGCCTGACTCACCCCATCACTTCCTGTGCCTGTGCATACTGTATGCTGACAGCCACACTAAGCCTTGGGCATGCCTCTCTTTTTTGCCTGGCTCAGCAAACTTTAGACACTTTAACTAACAAACTATGATAACATATTTATTATTTTACCTAAACCAGTTAGGGTAAACAATGTTATCCCTAACATTCTCCCCTTTTAGGAAAATAATAATACTATAACTATTTACATCTTTAAATCATATTTGTTACAACTCTCTTTAAACTTACCGTATATACTCGAGTATAAGTTGACCCGAATATAAGCCGAGGCACCCAATTTTACCACCAAAAACTGGGAAAACTTATTGACTCGAGTATAAGTCGAGGGTGGGAAATGCAGCAGCTACTGGTAAATTTCAAAAATAAAAATAGATACTAATAAAATTACATTAATTGAGGCATCAGTAGATTAAATGTTTTTGAATATTTATTTCAAAGAAAAACAGATTAATCTATTTGGGAAACGATCTCACTATCATGAAAGGTTTAATTGATTTTATTTCAAAAATAAAAATAGATACCAATAAAAACTTTCACAAGGACAGTTGAGAATAAGTTTGATGTTCACAATTTCCTCTTTGAAAGAGACCAGTAAATAGGGAACAAGAAGATGAAGAAAAAGAAGTGTGTTTTTTCACACTTTTCACACTGCAGTGAACAAAAATGGCATCATAGGAACAGGCTTATTCTCAGTCCAAAGATTTGTTTCTGATTTCTTCCCTGATTTAAGGGAAATTTGGGAAACGATCTCACTATCATGAAAGGTTTAATTGATTCACTAACCCAAAAGATGATGATGATGACAGTGGTAGGCAGGAGTCACTCTCTCCCTTGCAAGAAAAAAGCAAGAGCCGTTCTTATGATCTCTCCTGCTCTCTCTCTCTCCCCGTAATACAGTCAAGCCCTTTCCAGCACGCGCGATCTGCTTTCGCCACTTTGCACCTTGCAAATGCAAAATCCTGGGGTTTTTGCATTTGCAAGGTGCAAAGCAGCGGGGGGGGGAGCGGTTGTTTGGAAAATAAGATAATGATCTTAAAGTTTATAATGGAAGAGTGAATAGGAAGACTCTCCCCCCCCCGCCTTCGCTCTCCCCCGCTCCGAATCAGAGAGCAGGGTCTCGTATCTCGCTACTCCCGGAGTGGGATCTTTTTGGAAGGGGCAGAAAGGGAAGGCGAGGACGCGCCAAGTTTTGAGTTGCTTTGGAAAGTGCCAGAGCCGGAGGACCACACAAAGACACCCCACCCCCACCGCTATAGCCTCTCTTCGGGCCCCCGTGGTCGCGTCTGGACTCCCCAAGTGGGTCCCTTTCAATTGGCGGCTCTTTTTTTTTTTTGCTCCGATTGGCCCCCGCGGCTTTCGTTCCATTCCTGAGAAGGGAGCCCACGGGGTCTCCTCCTCTCGCCAGCAGGGGATGGGGGGACTCCTCCTCCATTATCGTCTGGGGAACCGTCCTTTCCCACCCACGATACGCTTGGCTTCCCGGCCCCACCTGATCGCCCTCCCAGTCCGGGCTTGCTTCCCCCACCCCCTCGGTGGAAGTGCCATCCGAGGATACCGAAAGCCCTTCAGGAGCCCTGGGCGGGCAGTTTGGGGCTGAAGGTGGGGAGGGAGGGAGGCCAATCATTTCCTGCCATGATTTTACCTGGTTTTAATTCTGATCCTTGAGGGCAAAACTGCATCTGGAAGGGGTTGCGGCATCATCGCTTCCCCCCCCCTCGGTGGAAGTGCCATCCGAAGATACCGAAAGCCCTTCAGGAGCCCTGGGTGGGCGGTTTGGGGCTGAAGGTGGGGAGGGAGGGAGGCCAATCATTCCTGCCATGATTTTGCCTGGTTTTAATCCTGATCCTTGAGGGCAAAACCGCGTCTGGAAGGGGTTGCGACATCTTCACGGGGCTCTTGAAGCTAATCCTGGTTTGTTCATTCCCGTTCATTGGAGGAGACCGTGGCTTGGTCGAGGTTGTGGGGGGGAAAGAGGATCGGGGATCTCAGGCTGTTTATGTCACTGGAAAAAGTTTAGAAACTCACCCCCGACAATCCGCCCCCTCCACTCACACAGACAGACACACTTTCGTCCCACGCAGTCTGTTCCTCCAGTCGGACAGATTCTCGAGCTCTGGAGCTGCCTAAAGTTCCCGTCCTCCTCCTCCTTCCTCCTCATTGTTTTGACTATTTTTCCTTTCCTTAAACCCCTCCCCAGAGAACTTGCCGCTTTTGCGGAAGAACTCAAAAGCTCATTTCTGAGCGAAGCGCAGGCAGACTTTTGGCTAAGCAGCTCTCCTCCTCCCAGTTCCTTTTACCGAGCACTACCCCAAAGCGACACAAAAACTCGCGAGCAGAGAGTCCCCACCAAGTTCACACCGCACCTTCGTTTTTTATTCCAAACTCGGGTGGAAGCGCAGGGGTGGGGATGCGGGGTGCAGTGGGGGAGGGGGTGTTGTTGCTCCAAGACCCTCGTAAGGAAAGCGAGCAACTCACTCCTCGCTTCGAGCCAATAAATCTTGCCTGGAGGAGTGGCAAGAAATGCTTGAGGAAGCTACTTTGCCTCCTCGCTCTTCCAGCCCTTTAGGACACCTCCTAAAGGAAAGGAGAAAATAAAAGACAGCAAGGAGGTAGGGGGGCACAAAGCAGCCCAAACGCGCAGCAGTGGAAGGAAGGCACGCTGGTGTGAGGAAGGGAGACACACACACACACACACAGAGAGAGAGAGAGAGACAGACAGACACACACACACACACTCACTCACTTCGCCACTTTGCACCTTGCAAATGCAAAATCCTGGGGTTTTTTCATTTGCAAGGTGTAAAGCGGCGGGGGCGGATCCCGCATGCTGGAAAGGGCTTGACTGTATTACGGGGAGAAAGAGAGAGAGGGAGAGATCATAAGAACGGCTCTTGCTTTTTTCTTGCAAGGGAGAGAGCCTTGCTTTTTTCTTGCAAGGGAGAGAGCCGCCGCCACCACCTCCTCCTCCCCCTCCTCCCGAGTGGACTGAAAGCAGCTGGAGCTGAGGAAACGAAGCTGAGTGGAGCTGAAGCAACCTCGGCTCGCATTGTTTTCTCAGCCTAGAGAAAGGGGAAGGGGGCTCATCTGGACCAAGGGTGAGTCTCCCCCTCAGTTTCCCCTGAAGGATCTTCCGTCGCTTTTGCCTTCTCCCTACATCTTCCCTCTGTTAAACCCCCCACACACACACACACTTATTTTCGGTCGGATAGATTTCGTGTCTGAGAATTCTCACATGGCGGTGGGTCATTTTTTTTTCAGAGGGGAATCTGACTTGAGTATAAGCCGAGGGCAGTTTTTTCAGTACAAAAAATGGGCTGAAAAACTCGGCTTATACTCGAGTATATACGGTAATTACTCCTTGAGCTTTTGTAAATTGGTCTGCAATGTTTTCTTCTGTCATGCAGTATTCCAATTTAATTAGCCCATTCTTTACAGATTCTCCAACATTTAAGTATCTTAAATCAGTATGCTTTGATCTAGTTTTTACAGCTATATTTATGGCTGCTTGGTTGTCCTTCTATGCAGTAATGGAATCTTTAACAGTTATACCCATGTCTAATAATAACTGTTTGTACAGAATTAAGTCAGTGCATAGTAATGACAGACATGAAAATTCCACTTCCATCGTGGACAAGCTGATATGCTGTTGTCTGATTGACCTCCACCCTATTAGTGTCTTACCAAATAATATAGCCATCCCAGATGTTGATTTTCTAGTGTTTATGTCAGTTGCAAAACTTGCATCTGCATAGGCACTAAGACTCAAATCACCCTTTGGTTCTATATACAATGCATGGTTCATTGTTCCTTTAAGATATCTTAAAATTCTCTTTAATGATTGCCAATGACATTGATGTGGATCCGAATAAAAACGTGCCAGCTGATTTACACTATAAGCTATATCTGGCCTTGGCCAATTGCTTATATATGATAAGCTACCAATCAAAGATTGATATATGGACTTATCAAATTTGGGACTTTGATCATCAGTTTGGCAAACTTCCTGACTCATTGGAGTCTTTGCCGCTTTAGAAAGTTCCATTTTATACGTTTTAATTAATTGGCAAATTTTATCTTCTTGAGATATCTTAAATCCATTTTTTGTTTTGTTAATTGTCAATCCTAGATACTTTTTAATTTCACCTAAATGCTTTAATTTTATCTTTTTGGCTAATAATGATATAATCTCATTAGCTTCATTATTAGTCTTAGTTATCAAAGCAATATCATCTGTAAATAATAACAATAATGACATCGTTCCATTATTTTCTCTTTTAAACACACATGGATCTGCTAAACCAGATTTAAAACCTATATTGTTTAATTCTTTTACAATATATTGGTTCCACTCAAAGCCAGATTGTTTCAACCCGTAAAGACTCTTTTTGAGTTTCCAGCAATCATTACTATTTACTTTATTGTCTTTTATAATAACTGGCTTTTTCAAATATATAGTGTGCTGCAATGGTGCATACAAATAAGCAGTTTCTACATCTAAATGTTTAATGATATAGTTTTTTTTAGCTGCCCACGCTAAAGCTGCTCTCAAAGATGTTGCTTTAAGACTTGGTGCAAAAACTTCATCGTAATCAGATGCAGTTTGATTAAATGCTTGAGCTACCAACCTAGCTTTATGGGTAACAGTCCCATCATTTCCAGTTTTTACTTTAAATATCCATTTGCACCCAATGGATTTTTCTCCTGGAGGTAATTTAGCATCTTCATATACTTTCATTACCTTTAATGAATTTAGTTCTTTTTCCATTGCCTTTTGCCAATTCTCCTGATCCTTAGCAGGATACATCCTAAGTTCATCTACACTAGTTGGAACTTTAGTTACTTGGCAAACTATACTTGCTTGATATCTATCAGATTGTCTAGTTATACGTGTAGTATGTCTAGGTATTACAGGACTTACAAGTGGACTTTCATTTATTAACTCTTCTTGATTATCTAACTCTTCCTGATCAACTGTTTCTTCTTGTTCTGATTCTATTTGTTCTTCGTGGACTTCTTTTTTAATTGGACTCTTCTTATAACTAGTTTGTTCTTTCTGCCTTTTGTAGGGTTCAATAATTACTTCATTATTTAAATCTTGCTCTAATCTATTCCATCCTACATGTTCTAGGAATTTAGCACTAGCACTGGTGTAAACTCTAGATGTACCTGGTTCCCAGAATCTATAAGATCTATGATTAGATTTATATCCTACAAAAAATAATCTTTTAGCTCTATGCTGTCCTTTTTGTTTAAGTTGTGAAGGGATATGAACCCATGCTGGTGCTCCAAATGTGTGCATGTAACTTAAATCAGGTTTTGTACCATGCCACAGTGTGAATGGTAATTCACCTGTTGTTGAATTAACAACATTATTTAATATATGATTACGACACATTATTGCTTCTCCCCATAAATTGTCAGATAATCCTGAATCAGACAACATAGTATGTGCTATTGTTTGCAGTGTTTGGCCTTGTCTCTCTATAAAGGCATTATGTTGTGGCCTATATGGTGCAGACTTTTTATGTTGAATACCTAACATTCTAAGTCTATTCTGGAATTTATTATTTGTAAATTCCGCACCATTATCTGTTATAAGAGTTACTAATTTCTTTTTAGTTTTCCTTTCAGCAAATTTTATCCAATTAAATAGATTTAGATACGTTTCAGTTTTGCTCTTCATTAAATAGCAGAACCCATGTCTAGAATAATGGTCCATTATACTTAATATGTATCGAGCTCCTCCTATACTTGGTTTTATAATTCACCTCTTAAAGGTGAAGCAATTTTCTTATCTTCTTTTTCAATTATGCAGTTATCTCCTTTAAAGGTAACTACATATCCTAGTTTAACCAAAATTCTAACTGAAATTAAATTAAACTTAAGTTGTGGTACATATAACATTTTTACATTCTCTTTTATGAAAGAACAATATGCTATACCTTGATCTTTAGCTTTCAGTTTCCAGCGATTAGCTAACGATATCTGCTGTGTACTCTTGGACATTTTAATAAAATTTTTGTGATCATTTGTTATACAGTGGGATGCTCCACTGTCAACTACCCATAAATTATTTTTTACAGCTCCGTTAATATACATGGCTAACTCTAAATTTTTATTTTTATTTTGATTACTTTTAGTATTCTGGCCAGCGTTCTGGCGCTTTGCTTTTTTACAAAATCTTGCTCAATGTCCTCTTCCTCCACAATTAAAACACTTTTTAATTGCATATGCAGTAGGAGATTCATTATCTTCTTTTTGAGATTGCTCCCTCCTTAACTGGTCTCTTTCAAGTCTTCTTCTGGCCTCTTCAATCAATCTGCCAGTTATATCAGTTAAAGTTAAACTTTCCTTAGGCAAAATTTCAAGGGAAGTGACGTAGTTGTCATAACTTTTGTTTAGTGATGATAGAATTATGTAGACTTGGTGTAGTTCAGAGAAAATAAGCTCTTTCTCGTGCAGTTCTTGAAAAATGCTTTTTATAGAATTCAAATGACTCAGCATATCACCATTTGTTTGGAGATGCATCCTGAAAAGCTTCCGTGTTAGATTTATGTGAGCACCAACGTTATCTCGGACATAAATCCTCTTCAGCTTCTGCCAACACCCAACAGCCGTTTGCTCTCCACGGATATGAACAAGTTGCTGGTCAGTTAATGTTAATCCTATTATGCAAATAGCTTGTTCATTCTTTTGTTTAAATTCTTCTATCTTTAGTCTATCTTCCTCAATCTCTGGATCCCATTCCTCTACATTTGGTGGATTTTCAATTATGTTCCACAGACCTTCTCTTCGTAGAAGTAGACTACATTTCATAGACCATGATACATAGTTTGTTCCATCCAACTTGGATATAAGGGACAAACTTTGTAGATTGACTTGTGCCATGTTTTCTTATATATGGATTTAAAACTATAATTAATAAAACACAGCTGTCTGTTTACTGTAATGTATAACAACACAAACTCTCACTTTTTACATAAATCTGTTTTATCCTAGTTAAACTGACTTTGCAGCATCTGGGCCCATCACCAGTGTTAAGCCTGGGTTCCCCAACCAGGGTTAAGGAGACAAACTAAACAGAGTGTGCAGCGTTAGTCAGATAGGCACACAGATAAATGAGTGAGATAAGCTTGTATGTTTGTTAACATACAGTAAAAATAACAGATACGCTTGTGCTATCAAAATATAGTTTATTCCATTTAGAGTTTATAGCATAGTCAAAATAACAGTCCATTAGTCATGTATCATTTAGTCAGTGCATTCAAGGGTATTCAGTTAGCAAAGTCCGTGTAGAATATCCAATGTCAGTTCACTTACAAATCAGTCCTTTCTCTCTCCTTTTCTAGTAGGGGAAAAACGCAGTCTTGAATCCATCCAGTAATTAGGGATCATAAAGCTAGAGAGAGCAAGCTGACGTTCCTTGCTTCTTTTATGGTGCTTTCACAACCACTCCCTTAATTACATTCCTACAATTAAAATTGCAGACACTTTAACTAACAAACTATGATAACATATTTATTATTTTACCTAAAGCAGTTAGGGTAAACAATGTTATCCCTAACAGGAATAATCATCAAACATGCGTCCAGTATGATAGAGGGGTTGCTTATCAACTGAATTTGTTAAGTATGATTCAAAATTCTTTTCAGGAGATTGTGAATGTAGCATTCATCTCGATTCTACAGCTTATGTTGATAAATTTTATACAATTGTAGTTGAACTCCACAAGTTCTGAATTAAAATTTAAACTTTGTGCCTCTCTATCTTTCATGTCTTCATTATACAGATTATTGCTTAAATAAATTGATAATTATTTTCAGCAACCTTCAACTGTGAAAAATAAATATTATTGCACCATATTCCTTATCTTAAGAAGTCAATAAGAAAAGGCTACCATCTGAATGTTTAGCAGAATAACTGATAAATACAATGTTATTCCTTCATCATGACCCATGCCCTCCTCTACATAATTATACTCATAAGAAATCCTCAGTTGCTTCTAATTGATGACTGTAAGAAATAGAAAGTTTGATGATTGAAGGCTTCATACCTATCTACCAATACTTTCTGCACTATTCAATGGAGTTTATTTTTAATTTCCAATATTCCTTTTTACCAGGAATAGGACTAGATATATCTGTCTGTTCAGGTTTCCATACTGTCGTTTTAAACTTTTGAAAGCATAGGCTAATTATCCATTGTTTCTGCATCACTTTGCAAAATATATAGTAAAACAAAGGCTTGGAAAATCTGGAATTTTGGTACACATTTTTTCAAATTACGTGTTTTCTGTTTTTTTTTACTTAATGAATACATTACTGCTAATATGTGCATATAAAATACCTTCATTAAGAGAAATCTGCACCAACATACATTTTGTAGACTTTTTCCAATTTATATAATTTGTTAAGCGTTGTCCCCAAGGTATGCTTTTTTGTATACTGTTTTCTTTAGCATACACATAGCTTGATTAGAGAACTGCATTGCAAAATCAAGAGGCTAATTGCATTCTGGTTCACCTATTAATCCTGAAAGTGCAAATTAGGTCGGCTCATTTGAAAATGTTAAACAAATGAAAATTTCCTTCATTCTTAGCCAAATGTTTGTAGTTCCAAAAACAGTGCAGTTAAATGGGACTTTACTAGTCATAGTTGGAATGAACCAATGGTGCGATTCAACCAGTGTAACAATTGGTTGGTGAGCGCGCACTTCACCCGAAGTGGTCTGAATCAGTAGGATCCCACCTATGGAATGAACCTACTGTTTATTATGGCCAGAAAAATCAACAACCGCTCAACCCTTAATACAGGTTGAGAATGTTTTTGCCTAATTAACACTTGGATAGAGAAACATCAGGAAATGCTAGGAAACACAGGAAAAGAATCCTGGAAAAATGCAATGGTGAATCTTATGGACAGGTCCATGGAGTCTCCAGAGGTTAACTTTGATTTATACAGCTGATGATTTTTTTAATCTACCCTGCACATGACTTTCTTGTTGCTTGCTTTTTAATAGTTAGTTAGTATTCTTTATATTTGTTGTGATTAACCTTGAGTATAGCAAAAAACTAAAAGAACAGGTACATAGAATAGATGAATTTTAAAACTGCCCTATTGGTCTTAGTATGGTTAATAATAATGATAGATAGATAGATAGATAGATAGATAGATAGATAGATAGATAGATAGACAGATAGATAGATAGAAATAGACAGACAGACAGAGACATCCAATGTGACGAATGGGTTTGCAATGGGAAACCCTTGGAAGTAACTCCTTGGGTAACTTAAGAAGCCTAGAATAAGACATAGTTGTTTTAATGGTGGAGACAGTCCTATACAATCCAAAATATTTTTTTTGAAAGATTTGCAGATCCACAGTAGTTCACTGAAAATTTAACAGAAATCTCCCTGGAAAAAAAGACATTCAGACATTTTCTCTCTTTTTGCAGCTGAAATATTTTTATTGAAGGGGATAGTTGTCCCTGAATCCTGAAAGGATAATTCATCTTGTGACTCTTCATCACAAATGATACATTTTTATCCTCTTTCCAGGATTCTTACCTAGATTGAAACTGCTTACTTGTTATTGGATTTGACTTAAATCTTGATAGTATAGACCAGGGATTCCCACCCACCCCCAGTTTGTGAACTGGCACCAATCTTACTTCCAGGGGGAAAACTCTTTGGCATTTATACTTCATTAAAGTGACACAAAGAACAAATTGTATACATTGACATTTTGTTAGCTTTTATTTTCTAGACACTTGAATAATTTGTCTATTACTACTTTAACAGACAAAACTCATTCTTAGCCATTTTTCCATGACAATGTACATTATACACACAGTATCAGGGACACAGTAAGGATGACCATCTACTTTGCTGTTTGTTACCCTTCTCTTTCTTTCCTCCTTCCCAACATTATAGAGGTGGAGAGGGAGACAAGTCTTTGCAGAATAAATTTAAATATGGTGATTTGAATCTAATCATTTGTGCTATGTGTACATTGGTGGGATTCTTTTTTTTTTTTTTACTACCAGTTCTATGGGTGTGGCTTGGTGGGCATGGCAAGGGAAGGACACTGTAAAATCTCCAGTCAGAGGTGGTATTTGCCAGTTCTCTGAACTACTCAAAATTTCCGCTACCACTTCTCCAGAACTGGTCAGAACCTGCTGAATACCACTTCTGTATGAGTAACTCTAGATTGGCTCTAAAGTCACATTGGCTATGTGTAGCTCTCGAGCTGGAAATGACTAGCACATACGTGCAAGGGGTACCTTTACCTTTACCTTTAACTCTAGATTGGTTCATTTGTCTGTATTCTTGTCTGTCCATGCCACTCTCAAGAATCTCCCTCACACCAGTGTTCAAAATCATTAATAATCTCCCAAACCTATTCCCTGAAAGTCTAACTTTTATTTCTATAAGGAGCGAGGCCAAGTTGAGGATAGACCATCCAAGAGATCTTTCTAAGTAGACACTAAGAGTTGACCCCAACTTGGTGGCATATAATGATTGATTTAAATCTTGATAGTATAGACCAGGGATTCCCACCCACCCCCAGTTTGTGAACTGGCACCAATCTGCAAACATGCCAGAAACTGGGCCACACAAACATGCAAAGCTCCATCTACAGGGTGCAGACAGCACACAAAACCCTGCCCTTTCTGGTCCATGGAAAAAAAAAAAACCTCTCTCCATGGAACTGGTCCCTGGTCCCCAAAAGGTTGGGGCCACTGGTATAGACATTTTAAATATGTAACATGCCTATGGAAAGCAGGTGTGCTGGATATGTTCACTGCCTTGTGTTGTTTATAAAAATAATAAATAATAACATTTGGAATATCAAATATAAATAATTAAAATATGTGAAAACTCTGCAATATCTTTTCATGTTTTCCATTTTAGTTCAGTATTCCAATCTGTCTTGGAGAAACAGATTTTCTGAGAAAATAAAATCTGCTCATAATATTAGAGTCAGCAACTCAATATTTTTTGCCGTGTAAAATATAAGTTGCGCCAAAGAAAATGCTCATGAATATGGGCATTTTGTTACTGGCAGAAATGTCAGTGTTTGATTATGAGCAAAGAACAGACAGAGCATCATGGTCTGTTTTTGAAACCCGCTGGAACTGCAAGAAATGGGACATAATCAGATTCTCATTTCCTAATCATGTCTGACTGGAAGCCAAGAGAAATCAGCCACAGCTGTAATAGTAATAATCACATTCTAAGTGAGCTGTTGAATTTAGCAAGATTAGTAATATGGAGTTTGAAAGGACTACAAGGCCAGCCTCCCACAGCAAGACAGGATAGATCAATCAGATCAAATGCAGAACACCCTACTATAAGGAGATTAGCTTTATTATGGGAAGTTGTTCAGGTAAGACACAGCTGAATTAATACATGTGAAATGTAATCCTGGTCTTGTTTCAAGTGAGAATGAGAGTTCAGTAAAGGTTACCTCTGAGTGTAGAAGTCTAAACTATTAGGCAATTATGATTGCATCCCTGATTAAAAGACACCCTCCTGCAAACTGCTCAGACAATGCAAGGAAATTTAGTCACTTAGGATATCACATCAGGAAAGAACTGCAGGTTGTCAGAGGTGCAAAAACATGTACCTCAATGATGGGATTCAAATTTTTCTACTACCGATTCTGTGGGCGTGACTTGGTGGGCATGGCAGGGGAAGGATACTGTAAAACCTCCAGTCAGAGGTGGTATTTGTCGGTTCTCTGAACTACTCAAAATTTCTGCTACTGGTTCTATAGAACCTGCTGAATACCATCTCTGATGTACATGTACATATTTATGTTTTTATGTTGATACAAGCCACCACATCTATTGATGAAATACAAAACCACTTCCAGTTGGTACAGTGCAAACCCTTGTTTACTGTTGTGATGAAATCAAGACTGTAAGAATTGGGAAGCAGAGGTTAACAGAACAGCGGAAGAAGAATTTTTATCATTGGGCTATAATCTTCTATCACATTGGTAAACTTTTTAAAATTGAAACTCCACCCATAGGTTTCATGAATTAGAAATGTGGACAGGGAGAATTTACAAGTATGAATATGTGTATATGACACACATATGTACCTTCATGTATGGTAGAAGAAAGATTATTTTTTATTTCACAGTATTTTTTTTAAAGTAAACATTATTTAAGAGAAAATTCTCTAGGAAAGAGGTTTTTTAACCTCAGCAACTTTAAGATGTGTAGACATCAATTCCCATAATTCCCCAGAAAGGATTGGTGTTGAGATCCACAAATCTTAAAGTTGCTGGGTTGAGAAAAACTGTTCTAGATGACATGGCTCTTTAATAAGGAGAGGACTCCTATATGTGAAGGTTTTGGAATTTATCCAGGTTTGAAATGATCAAAAATATTTGTAGCTCAGGTGGTAGATGTTGGAGGTAGTTTGTTCTACAAGCTTGCTGTTCAGCTTCCAAAAGTTTCATCACCAAACTAGGTAATATCATCAGTGGGACTTCAGTTGAAGCTTGAACCGAAGTTCCACTGATGATGTTACCTAGCCTGGTAATGAAATATTTGGAAGCTAAACAGCAAGCTTAGAGAACAAACCACCATAAACATAGTTCAGGTTTATTTTGGAGCATTACAGCTCACAAAAGCAGAAGTGAAGGGAAAATTTAACTGACTCAATAAAACAAAGCTTTCTCTAAATATCAAATCTATTGTAGTGCTAACTGGCAAATCAGTGAGTTATCAGCTTTCAAAAGAGAGGAGAGCAGCTCTGGAAAGAAGTGAAAGGATAAAGACAAATTTAACAAAAATCTCTTATAGACTTTTTACAGAAGGTAAAAAGTCTATATGATTATTTTACAGAAGATTATTTTCATTTATGATGTGTAATTTAGTTGTAAAATCATGCTATCCTACTTTAACAAATTGCAGACAGGTGCTGCATTTGACAGGTGCTGCATTCTACATGGTCTAAACCAGGGGTGTCAAACTCATGGAGTCACATTGGCATAATATGACATATTGTGATTCCCCTTCCTTTACTAAACCGGATGTGGGCATGGCCAGCGCATGACTATCCAGCCCATGGGCCATGAGTTTGACACCCCTGGTCTAAACCAAGCTTTCTTAATCAGATCCAAACTAGGGTAAAGAGCAGTATCAAAATAATAAATATTACATTTTTAAAAAAAATCCAAATATTTGTTGGTATTGTGCTCCTTAAAATTTCTTCTCTCTCTTCAATTGTCTCGGATATTTCTTCACTGAAAATATTGAGTTAAAATGAGGAATGGGAGGAATATTCAGAAGTGGAAGGCTTAGGACAATAAGGGGTTTTGCATTTAAAATATGACCTAAAATCGGCTAAATTCATCCATCCATCAATTTCATCTTCCTGTTGATTTAGCCTTATATTCATTTCCACATTTCTGGGTGGGCTTTGGACTTACTTTTTTTTTTAAAGGCTGCATTACAATTTTGCACTTCCAATTATGTATGGAACATATTTCTTACAAGAGATCCCCCAATTCAATATATTCTGCATGCTATTTTTACTTTTATACCAACCTCTGGACATACATTTTTAGTAGGCAGCTGTAGTGTCAAATTTAGAAGTGTGTAATATTAATAAACAAAAAAAGTTGTAAGACTTTTTGTAAGACTTACAAAAAAAAATTCTAGCAGAAGATTCTATGTGTTAATGGCAGCAAAAGTAATAAAATATTGAATATGATGTTGATGATGATGACAAGGAGGAAGAGGAAGAGGAGGAGGAGATGCAAACTTTCTGAAGTGGAAGGCTAATTCCAAGCAACAAAATTAAGATACCTGTTTGTAAGACCAGTGCATAGAAAGAGAATTGTTATTTTTCCAGAAGTGGAATTAGTCTTCACTGGGAGGATTGTGGGATTCATGGAAAATTTCAGGAGCTCCATAAAATTGGATGAGGAAAAGCAATTACATTTTATTTTCACTGACCTCTAACTAAATGTGAGCTTTCACTCAATAATGAATGTATGCAACAAAGAACTTCATGACCTTTAAAGTCCAAAAAACATTTGTTAATGTCAATAAACCCCACTAACTAAAATTATTGTAACAAGCAACTCTGGAATACATTGGTTGTCTGAAGAATGGTTGTCATTTCAAACGTTTTATTTTGTTTTTCTTTTTTTGTCTAAGAACGGTAGGTTTTTTTTCAGACTCTCTAAAAGGTAAGCATGTGGCACAAAAGTTTAAGAAACCATTTCCTACTTTCACAGCTTTGCTTCCAAATAAATAGGTAAGTAAATAACTGTTGTTTTATTTCAATAGTACATTCGGGATTCAAAAAAGACTGTACAATGTGTTAACTGAAATGTTAGGAAATACCAGGCTATTTCCTTGATTTGAACCCAGTGATTGCTGACTTGAAAGAAATAACAAAGAGGAAAAAAAGGAACACAAAGACACATTACAGAGATAATACATGAGAGTAAAAACATGGGGCCCAATTGTATTTATCTAAAACTTAAAGGCTTTTAAAAGGTTTATGAGAACCTTTAGAGAATATTTAACTTTATTTTTGTACTAATGCTGCAATTATGTTGCAGTCTAAGTAGATAATCTTTTATTTATCTTTAGATTACCAGGTAGAAGTATATTGCTGTATGTTCAAAAAAAATGAGCAACAATAGTTCTGATTTAGCATTTGCATTCTTATCTGTTTTTAATGCTTTGACGAAATTGGTGCAAAAATTATTTCAATGCTGAAGCAGGTATTTTAGCATCTTATGGGCAGGTTAAAGTCATCAAAATTCCATTGCCTTTTGCTGTGTTTCTATAATACTAAATAGCTTTTTTATTGTTCACACAAAACCACAAACAGCAAAGGCTTGAGGAAATCAAACATTTGATGCCATGCTTCATACTAGAATGTGTACACTGCTGTAGGTGTCTGCAAAAGGAGAGAAACTGCCATTCTAATCTCAGCAATAATAGCAATTGATACAAAAGCAATTGTGTCTTTCAAGCTCAACATAATTCACAATTTGCAACCAAAGTCTTGTTGGAAGTTAAAACCCACCCCTCTCCTAGAGAAATGAAATATTTTAGGATATATTAAAAAGGCAGAATATTTCCCCGAAAAGAGAAGTAACTCAGAGAGGCAGAAACTTAGCCCCTCTACCTTTGCGAATGGGCCATTAAGGCCTGGGCCAGTCTATTCTACACAACAAAGATCTACCTCTTTCAGGCAGACCCACAATAGGAGTCCCAAAGACCTTTCATTACTTTATCACCCAGCAAGGCTCAACCAAACCTGGGACTCAGGACAGCCTACAGAGTTCCTCCTGCATGGCACCATGGGACTACCATGTAAGTAAAAAGAAAACTACTTAGATACTTTAATTTGGGGCATGAGCTTAGGCTCAGCCTAAACTTAACCAGTAGCCGTGCAACTGAAGCTCTGGTATCATCCATAAGAAAAGGTAAATTGCCTTAGAAGAAAGGGAAAAGAAAGCTATTATATTAAAGGTGAAGTTATACTGACCCTAGAATGCATTTCTCAGATTGATTTCAATATCTAAAAGATAGAAATGCATATAACAAAAAAAAAAAAAACTATTTTTCAGAGAATTGATGGATTGATGGATTGACTATATGCCATCAAATCATTTTAACTGCTAGTGAGCATTGAAATAGATTTTCTCCAGGATGATCTTTTCCTAACCTGCACTGTAATTTCAAACTCTTCAGACACTGCATTCATCACCACTGCAACTGCTGGTGTCCCCTTCTTCTCTTTCCCAGCTTTAGAGGCTTCTCCTGAGAACTAGAATTTTCCATAATGTGTTCGAAGTAGGACAATTTGAGCCTAATCATTTGTGCCTCAAGTGAGAACCCTCTGGATTATTTTGTTCAATGATCCATTAATTTGTTGTTTTTTATAGTCCATAGTATTCTCAGGGGTCTTACCTGACACCAAAGTTCAAAGGTATCAACGCTTCCTATCCTGCAAGAGATCATGATCAAAGCCTCTTTCTAATGTAAAAAAGACTTACGAAATAATAATACTGATCTTCAATAAAGTAGTTTGATTAGTGAGCAAACATCTCTCAGATAGCTCATTATTACCTAAAAGTAATCAAATTCTTAATCCCATCCTGGGATGTTTCTTAAAATCTGGAAAAGATAAAATTACAATTAAAAGGACTGTGTGTTGAAAGACAAGGTTAGTAAATTGATGTCATAATTCAAAGTTTTATCCAACAGTCTACAGCAAGGAATTAAACTTCTGAAATTTGATCAAATGTGAAAAAATGAGAAAAATGTGTAAATTTTTAAAGAAAAAAAGGGTTTAAGATTTACAGTTAAAAAGGAAGCAGATGGCGTACAGTAAATTCTGAATACCAATTTAACAATTAAGATTTTCTATAATCATAAGTAAAGCCAACTTCTACAGATAATTATCTACCATTATACTGTACCAATACACAGTTCCCTCTGTAATAGATTGATATTTTTGATCATGTCGTAATGTGTCTAAAAAATAATAATCCAGAAATCTACCTTGGTTATTATTTTCTCTGTTATACAAATAACTACGATATCTTTTTGTTGCACAATTTGGAACTTAGGATATCAGGAGTAGACTAGATCCAAATTTATTTTTGAGAAACAATTACCATTGATGGTAGGCATACCATCCCAGCTTGCAAACAATACCCTGAAGTTTTGACTGCAACATACTTCTAAATTATAATGTTTAATATGATTGACAGAAAAATAAATAGAGCACCAGCGGCGTTTGATTATACTGCTGAGGCTCTGGAATGATTTCCTTGTCTGTTTTCCTATCCTGTGTAGGATTTCCCAGATTCAAGTTACAAGGATTTACCTCCTGCAGTTCACTTCTGTTTTTGTTATGAAGCTGCCTGAAGCTCAGAATCTACCACAGAATTTGACGGATGGGATCTATTCACTAGATCCTGGTGAAATAGATATAATATTGAAAGCTCTGAAAATAACAATATAGGGCTGTTCATAATCATAATTTGCTAATTAAAATGGAAATTTGGTGCCTTCATTCTCAGAGGGCAAATACCCAGAAAACAGTTTCCCATTTGAGTGACCCATTTTACAGGAAAACAATGCCTCCCTATGAAATAGATCTTTAGTATTTCTGTCATGCTAGTTAATGTAATTGGAAAAAAATATGTCTGAACCTTTGCCTAAGGAGGAAGCAAGTACATCCTTAATGAGTTTCCTTGATACTGCAACTGGCTTAAATAGAATAAGAACACAATTAAGTTTATTCCAATGTAAGAGTAAATCAGAATGTCATTATCCATTGTTCGAGCACTGTGGTATAAAGAATATGGTTTCATATTTGCTGCAATTGGGAGTTGGGAACTTTTTAAAGACTGAAGGCATGGAACAGATTGCAGCTATATGTGAAAATAGGATGGGAGGGAAAGAGTTAAATGTCAGCTTTATTGATGTATGGTTTTGCTTGATTTATATTTATTTTGCTCAGCCGCACTGTAATCAGGATTATGTCCAGCGATACAATTACAATTAAAATGGAATTAAAATTTTATCCATTGCGATAACTTACAAGTGTAGAAATATTATTAAAAATAGGAAAATTTGTTTGAATTTACTTTGATGGTGCCTTTCAAGATTCAGGGAATACCAAGCAATTCTTTTACTTTTTTTGTTTTGCTTTGTTTTTAATTCAAAGTGAAGCATTAGAAATCTCAATACATCTTGCATCAGATGAAAGAAATGAGGTTGGAAGAACTCCAAAAACTAGACTATACCTCAACGTGGGAATGAAGACAAATATATGTGTCCCAAGATAATGTTGCAGGATCCAATTTGTGTCAGTCATCAGGACCAAAGGTTTATTCTTCCAAGCTTTTGGACTTGTGCTGGAGCTCATCCTTGGGGAACTTCTCTCTCTCCAGATTGTGTATATTTTAACTAGTTATAACCAGGGCTGGGCTGCTATGGGCTCACCTGGGTTCAAGAGAACCCATAGCTAACATTATGGCTGGTTTGGAGAACCACCAAATCCCACCTCTGGCTGAACCCTCCCACCCCACACCTCCCCTCCCAGGAGTCTCCATGCAGCTTGTTTTGGATAAAAGGTAAGTGCAGAGCCTGTGCGGAGGCTTGGGAATGGTAAAAAATGGGCCTCCCAGAAGTTCTAGAGGTCAGAAAGGGCCTGTTTTTGGCCTCTGGAGGCTGAGAAGGCCAGTTTCATCCTCCCACAGGCTTGAGGAAAGCCTCCAGAGCCCGGAGGTGAAAACCATGGCCACGCCCTTGCAACAACTAACCAGAGAACCCATTGCTGAAATTTTTGAAGTGCACCCCTGGTTATAATTAGCAAATAAGAGCAATTATATGATCTTCCAATAATCACAATCCCATTCATCACTGTGGTTAAGGTCAATTCTGGAAAAAGAGATGAAAAGAGAAAGATAAATCTTGTCAAATTTATTTTTTGAAAATGAAAAATTCACACACACCCTCACACAATACTAAAAGTCCCCCAGGAAGACCTCTTTGTTAAAAAAAATTAAGATGTTTTCATGAGCAGAATTAAAGCCCCACTGCTTTTTTAATGTGTGTTGGAACAGACATACAAGAGCTGAAGGTTTAAATCAAGTGGTTGCGCTTACCATCTTGACTTTTTGAACACAAGTACGTATACTTGCACCAAGGTTGTTTCTACTCTCTTTTCAGTTGCTACTGAAAACAAAATGAGTGTTCTTGATGCTATGGTGGACTGACTCTCACCCGGATCCAACTAGTATAACAACTGGTTCAGTGAGTGCATGCTCCACATGCATGTTCCACATTTTAAAAAGCTAATAGTTACCTTTGACTACAACTGAAGAAAACAGCTGAGGTGCAGCAAACCGCACAGGAAAGAAATTCCAAGCCAGCTGATCATTGGAACAAGGGGTTCGCCCAAATCGGTCTAAACTGAGATTATTCCACCCCGCTCTCATCCTTGATAAAGTCCTCTCTGCCAAAAGTGATAGTTTGTCATACTCAATATGAAATGAGGGAGCTAACTTATAAAATTATGAAATTACAAAATTAACTTGTCAGAGAAGTGGATGATAGAGATCCCTTGCTTCTATGTTTTTGCCAACCAATGACCACTCTGTCATTGGTTGGCAAAAAGGCAAGATGTCAATATAAGAGAAAGAGAGAGAGAGACACACACACAGGTAAGGCAATCCATTCCTTCTTTGACCGATAGGCTGCTATGTGATTCATTTTTGGTTACATTAATTTGAGCCAGGTTTTCCATTCAACCAGATTAACCCTGCATTGCTGTGTAAGTATTCTCTTCAAACCAGGACAAGCAAAGACATAACCTTCTAAAGCGAAAGGATTAAAAAGCAGAAGGGGAAAAATTTCCAATAAATCCTGATTGGCTAAACCAGCTGCATTATTTTAGCATTACCAAACCCCAAATCACACATCAGAGATAAGATATAATCAGATCAGATAGTATTTGTCTGCTGATATGCCTACAAACACCTGCTTTAAGCTTGTCTACATCTCTGTACTTCTTCCTTTTTTCTTTCAGTTAAAACAAAAACAAAAAATAGAAGCAAGCATTCTGCATAACAGATGTTAGCTTTGGTCATCCTCTTCATTTCCAAAAATAAAGCCATTTTATGAAAATGCCCTTCTCAAACAACCAATGTTCTAAATTTGACTGCTAGGTGATTGATAGCCCCATTATTTTTATAGTGGTCTTGCAAACTTTTGTGAAAACTCAATAAATGTCTACTATGCTGCCTTTAATACTCCTAATGGGAATGTGTCTTATTTTGCAAAGGTGTATTGTGTCTACAATCTTCAGATCAAATATGCAGGGGTGGGATTCTACCAGTTCAAACCTATTTGCTAGAACAGGTTGTAAACATTCTAAGCAGTTCGGAGAACAGGTTGTTAGAAGAAATTACTGGCCTAATCCTGTAAGGAAGGCAGGAAGGAAACATTCTGGTGTTGTTTACAGAAACTGTCTCTCCGTTAACCCTTATTACATTCTTGGCAGGACTAGACTTCCTGTCTCAGGAACTTCTCTGGAGTTTTTCCCCCTCCTTTGCTAGTACTTTGTTTGTATGGAGTGACCACTCAAAGTTACAATGGCACTGAAAAAAGTGACCTATGACCATTTTTCACACTTACGACTGTTGCAGCACCCCCACAGTCATGAGAGGCCAGGCGAGGAGATGCATGCCTTGATGTGAGTGACATTGAGTTGGCCACACCCTGCCAATAACATGACCACCAAGCCATGGCCACCAACTAAGCCATGCCCACAGAACCGGTCGTTAAAAAATTTGAATTCTACCCCTGCAAATATGTAATTATAGTATGTATTCCCATATGGTCAAAAGTGGGAAAGTGTTTTAATAAGCCTTTTACCATGTATTCATAATAGGCCTGTATCCCTGACAATAAATAGCAATGAAACTTGTAATTGCAGGATGCTTGATACCAACTATAGAGGATGTATCTGAACACCATACGATATTAGCAATCATTAACATGTCAGCTTTTATGCTGTTGATCAATAGGGTACCAAATTAATTGAACTTACCGATTATATGGCATTTTACCATTTTAGATTATCTAAGGTTTCCTTGTCTATTATTTTGAAAAATAAGAACTATTACTTAGGAGGGAAATCAGCAGATTCTGAATCAAAGTCAAACGAGTTCTCCTGACACCAAGGTCATTCTTTAAGGCTATTATACAGAATATTATAGATACCTCTTTTTCGGGTGAAGAGATAAAATTATTTGGCAGATGGAAGGCCTGAAGTTTATTTTGGCCCTGATCAATTTGTGTTCATATGTGTTCATACTTAGGGCATTATTTACAACAGGACTGTCATGTTAATGCTGTCTGTTTCTGTAATTTGTACATCATAAACCATGGCTGCCTACATGCCAACTATTTTTTTCAAACTGTGAACAGCAAACAACTGATGAAGGGAAAAAAAAAACACTACAAACCAGAGGGCCAATAATCATCGAACAAATTATAAGATTAGGCAATCATAGATAAAAACATAGATACTCTTTTTCAGAATAACCAGTCTGAAAAAAATATCAGTACAACTATGGACCTTAGGAAGGTGATAATATTACTGGAGCAAGACAGTAATATGTCTTTCTACTGTCTGATAGAAAGGTATGGAATGTGTAAGCCCATAGCTATCAACTTATCACAGTGGAAATAACCAATAAAGTGGTTAGTATAGCACACTCTGTGGACTACGCAAGAGTTAAACATAATCATATAGATGCCAGAATATGACTTAACCTGGGGTTCCAAAATGTCTACTGCTGGCCTGGATGTCACATAATGCTTGTCAGGATTCCAGCAATTGCCCTAATTAAATCATGAGCCTCGAGCCAAACTTAAAAAAACTTCAAAATACTTATTAGGAGTAACATGCTGGCATGACCTGTGTGTAGCCAACTCTGGCATACCTAATTTACACTAACCTGTGACCCTGTTTCTCCCCTCCCTCTGGGTATATCATAAATCATATTCTCAAATTAAGCACATTACAGGCTAAAGGTCTGATAGATTAGCTACAATATTTTTGAGATAAGGTTGCACACGCAATTATCAGCAAGGGAGTCAAAAAAGATTAGCCACCACTGAACTAGGATACATTCCCATGAAGCAACAATTGTGTTTGATATTAAAGTGATCGTTTAATACCATACTTCAGCAGCTTTTGAAATATAAAAGAGGGGTTCTTGCTGAATCAATTACGAAGTTTGAACCAAACTTCGTGTACGTTTCCTGGAAGTGTAATCAATTACTAGAGCATTTATTAAACAGATGCCTAATTTTTTTCACTTTATTTTGTTGCTATGGCACACATAACCTTGCAAAAGATCAAAAAATGTAGAAAGCAGCAGAAGAAAATAGTAAAACCACATATAATTTAAATACTGGAAAATGAACAGATAAAACCAATAAAATAATGTTCATAACTACTTTGCTAATGTTAAAGATAAACACAAAGAATTTAAACATCCAAATTTAATATTTATACCCAAAATATAACTACTGTATATAGTTTTAGATGCCTTACTTTACTGTGTGAAACTTGTAAATCACTTGAGTCTTAGCAGATTTGGTACTATACTAGCTTAATAAATAAATATATATAAATGAAATTAGTAATGAATTCTGCTCAGGAATATTAAATAGAAATGGCAGATTACTACTCAAAGATTTGAACTAGCCATAAAGTGAGAAAGAATAAATTATTAAAATCTTCTTTAAAAGCCTTTTCTTCACTAATTATAAAACAGGAGTACACATCTGAGACACACAAGACTCTTATGTCTCCAGAAAGCCTTGAATGAAGCAAAATGCAGATATAAATGAAAACAAATTTCAGTTTTATTATTATTCTACTCTCCACCTACAACTTGTTAAGTGCAGCTCTCTGCACATTATGCAAAGACCAATTTGGATCTTTAGGGAAAAAAACACAAGTGCATATTTGCATAGAAGAGATCTAGACACTCTGTTTTCTATGCTGAGACTTCTGAAGAATCTGGGCTTGCTGGACCTTGAAGAATTAAGGCAGGAATAGGAATCCTGAGTATATAAAGAAAGCCACACCAAAGCCCTAAAACTCAGACCAGTTCAACATTCATTGAATTGTTAGTATACTCTGCATGGTGCAAAGATAGATCATGAAGTTGCATCCTGTAAATCAAAAGATATTCATATCTGGTCTATTTTTTGTTTTGGCATGAATCTGGAATCCAGAGTGGACTGTGTAGTTTTCTGCAGAACTTTGATGGGATGAGTTAACAAAGCTTTGATTGAATCACTATTTTGAAAAAAGTGACTTGTTTCAGCACACCAAAAACCATTCATTTATTGGCTTCTTGATCCTCCACTTTGGATTCATGCACAGACGATCTTTTGATTAATGTGAAAACAGTGGCCTAAATCAAATCTGATATTTCAGTGACTGTAGGAGATGGCCTAGCTGAGCCTGAGGGAGGGGTAAAACATGTTATCAGTCATGAGGCCCTACATGCCCACAAGAGATCTACCCCACCTTGAATGCCTTCTAAATTCCTACTCATTTCCCTTGAAATGAGCTCAGATTCTTGTAGACAGCTTAAGCTTGCAATAAATCACTATACCAAGGGTGTCAAACTCAAGGCCCAGGAGTTGATCCAGCCCATGAGGTGCTTAGATCTGGCAGTGGGACCACACTGGAAATAGTGAAGGACTGGCCTGTGTTGCCTCTGCCAGTAAAAATGGAGCTTGAGAGGGCTGCAGAGGGTTGCAGAAGACCATTGTAGCCAAAAACAGAACTTAGAAGCCTGTTTTCACTAGTAAAACACTTGGACTGCCACAGGCACCCGCAACACAAGTGACATTGAGCTGGCCACACCCACCTTGGCTTCGCCCACCCTGGCCCCCTGAACACAGTCCTGATGGCCCTCAATGAAATCTAGTTTGACACCCCTGCTCTATACTTAGTTGAATTGCCTGGATCTCTTGATTTCCCTGGTGACTGAGATGATCATTGAATCTCTTGATTGACAGTGACCGAGATGATTGCTCTAATGATATAAGCAACTTATTGAATTGATTCCACTTTGCATACAATATGGATATTTTTTTAACTCATTCAAGTTGGAAGAGTTCTTATATACCCTTGTTCAAGAACTTTGAGGAATGCTACTGTACAAAGGTTTTTGTGTTCCCTAAAAGAAAGTGACACTTTTTCATTTTTATTCTTGTAAAACATGAAGAAAAGGTTGGAGAGCAAAGAAGGAAAGCATTGGTCTCAATAATTGACCAATTACATACAGTATCAAGAACAAAAATAAATTTCTTTTTTTAAAAACCTTACATTCCTTCCCAAATAGATATAAGAAGACAATTTATGGTTGTCTTATCTACTTGAGTAGTTTTAGAGCTTATTTTAAGGGAAAGATTAGTCAGTTATTATTTTCTGTTTTTTCTCCCATCCAGAATAACCAACATTGTTGTCCCTGAGGAAGGGACAGCTTTTATTATTCCTTATACTTCCTTGCTAGCAAGGCTTTCCTTTACACAAAAATCCATGAAACTATTTGCATGCAGATAGCTCATTATGGAATCCATTTACACTTCAAATTCCATTTCACTGGATCCCAAAACAAAAACAGTTACAGTCATTGAAAAAAAGAAACAATCCCATTATATCAGAATTTCGGAAAGCATCTTTCAAAAAAAAATTCTTACCAGTCTATTTTTGAGCAAAACAAGTTAAGGACCCACTAAAAAAGATGCAAAGGCATACAGAACTAAATATAAGCCTACGCTGACCTCTGTGAAATTTGGCATAATAAGTTTCTGTAAATTTCATCCTAACTTATTTGAAAAAAAAAATCCTAATCATATTATAGCATGTTATTTTTTTTCTTCAACTTAATAATGGGAGGGCAATAGTAACAGCATTTATATACTGCCTATTGTGCTTTACAGCATTCTCTGGCCAATTGACAATGTCAGCATATTGCCCAAACAATTTGGGTCCTGATTTTACCAACCTTGGAAGGATGGAAGAGTAAGTCTATTTTGAATCAATAAGGATTGAACTCCTGGCTGTGGGCTTGCAATGCTGCATTCAAACCACTGCACTACCAGGTCTCTCCTTCTCCTTCTCCTTCTCCTTCTCCCTCTCTCCCCACTTTCCTTGCAGCACTCTGATCTTGATAGAAACAGACAGTCCTCATTTATTAACTGTGTCTGATCATTTCCCTCCTATTTTTGCACCCTCACAAAGCAAAGAGATTGTTCAAATAAGCTATCTTTTCCTGAGCTGCTTTTCTTTGCACAGGAGCATTTCCCTTAAAAAATGCTAACTGCAAATTAAGCTATCTGAACTTAATTAGTTGATAAGAATCTTCTGGATGCTTGAGCTGCTATGGGAAGCTGACAATGTCCAAATCAGTTTCCAACATAAGGTATTCTTTGGCTGCTGAGTGGTTTCACAGTCCTTTCAATGTGTACTATCCATTGTGTGTCAATGTCGGGCTTCATTGTCGCTGCCATATGGCACCCGACACATACCTGGGGGCGGGGAATCCAATCCAGATGAAACTGAGCTGAGCCGGCACAAGGCTTCGCACCTTCTCCTCCTCCCAACATGGCCAGCTGAATGGACTATCGGGATGGCGCCTCCCTCCTCCTCTTGCTGTGGCCAGCTGGATGGCCTGTCGGGGCAGCGTATCGAAGCAGTACCTCCCTCCCTCTCTCAGTGTGGCTGGCTAAACAGCATTGCAAGATAGCTTGTCAGCTAATTAGCACTCCATATTTTTCATTGGGGAATTTTTGGCTTCTTTGGACTGGAAGTGGCAGTGCACCCTATGGGATGGGGTGACACCAAGGCAATATTAGTCAGGGATATGCACAGGGGATAGGCTTGGGGATGGGGAGGGCGGTGGGACATGCAGGGAGGCGGCAGTTATATGTTGCTAGGGAAGGGAGGTTAGGAAATGGTAGGGATGGCAATGATTAAGGGTGGAGATGACAATGGGTGGGGAGGGATTATAAACAGCACTGAGAGGCAGACGCTATCAGCGCTGATTTTGCCTGGAATTGCCATTTGTTGCTGTTGTTGGAGGAAACAGACCAAAATAAACAAAGTCTTGCCACAAGCAAATTGTGAGTAAAAGTGATTTATTGGGAAGTTTCATTGTATTCCAAAGGAAGCTAACAGAAAAGAGTGCTCACAAGCACTCTTCTCACTTTTGAGGCTGCTGTTTGAGAATTATGGCAGAAGGTAAAGACCAAGAATGGTTGGAGAGAGTGGAGTCTGAGAATGTTGATGATAGCAGTGAAAAGGGACAGGATGTGTGGGGGAGAAAGAATCTATTCCAGTGACAGCCCAGCCCAGCTGTGAGACCAAAATCAACCAGATATGTGTGATTGACTCATGTTACTAAAGCGGGTAAACCTCAACTAATGAAACAAACATTGGACTGGAAAGTCAAACGGTGGCCTGGAGCTGAAGATGACTGATGGGAAGTTCCACAAAGTGATACAATGGAACTTTTATGTCGTCAATTTGGGGATATGATGCTGAGGGGCCCAACGGATAGCGGGTCTGTGGGTCATAGAAAAGCACTGGCTTCTGACCATACTTCTTTACACACATCCAGCCCATTGGGGTTTTGGGACTCTGATATTGGAAGAGGGCTTGAAAGTTCAGATTTACATTCTAGCAGATTTGATGAGAGAAATATAGGACCTGAAAGTTGTTCCATGAGGTCTAGTCCTAAGGAAAGATGAGACATGGACCATGAGCATTATTGGAAAGGGCAAGCCCATGGGAGGCGGGGAACCCCTCCCCTGGCAGCTACTTTTAATGGTTCTGTGCATAAAGTGGCTGTGTTTTTGGGTCAAATATTGAACCATTTTGAATTATATGGCCAATGTTATCCATCCCATTGGTCTATGATTATTGCTGTTACTGGAGTATTGGTAAGGGAGGCTTATGAATGGGCAGCTGACTTATTCCAAACTAGGGCAGAAGAGTTGGGGGATATAGGACATTTGTTAGCTGCTTTAAGAAATAGATTTAAGGATACAACTGCAGAAAAATGAGCAGAAGAAGATTTGTTGGCTTTGAAACAAAAAGGAAGAATGGCTAGGGAATATGTAAATGAATTCCAATGAGTTGTTAGTAAACTTCCTTTATTACCAGAAAGTTTAATGATACATCTTTTCAAAGAAGGTCTGGACCCTAAATTACATCAAGCTTGCCTTTATAGGGGGTCACATGCCAATCTAACTGATTGGTATTGAGTATCCATAGAACTAGATTATGGGCTTCAATGTCTGAAACCAAAACTCAAAAGCGGGGTCCAAATACGAAAGACTATGGATCCAGTTATCAAAACTCAGGGCACAGGAAGCCCAATTTCAACTGGTAGGGGGCATACTGAAATGTTTTTGGTGTGATAGACCAGTGAATAGGGCTGTGGAATGTCCCATACCACCTTTGACATTGGAAAGAATGCCTTGCATTGGACTTGAAAGTAATCAAACCAGATTGGAGAGAAGTGAATGTCATGGACAAGAGAAAGTGAAGGGTGTAAAGAGCAAATCGCCCAATGATCACATCGAAGAAGATAGTTCTAGTATGCCAACCACTATTTTGATTGACAATGAACTGGAAGGGGAAATGTCTGATGATCCAATGATAAGTAAACCCATCCATCCTTTTATCTTACCTGTGGTTTTATGGAATAAATGAAATGACCAAGGAATCAAAGTAGGGGCACTCATTGATTCTGGGTGCACAAGCTGTCTGGTAACTAAAGCTGTGGTGGATAAACTAAATTTAAACATTATTAAATGGGCGGTCCCTATCAAATTTGAACAGGTGGATGGGTCTATATTAGATAGGGTCCCAGCAACCCACAGGACTGAATATGTTAAAATGGTGATGGGTGAATACTGGGAATGGCTTTCTCTTGTGGTGGTTCCGCATATGAGTAAAGCTGTAATTCTGGGTCTAGCTTGGCTTGATAAATGGGACCCAACTATAATATGGGAAGGAGGGTATCGCCAATTGAAATTAGTAGTTGGTCCTCACCCACCAAGTCATAATGGAGTACACCGAGCATCCCAATATATATCAAAAGAGGGATCACAATTAATGTTAACATGGTCCTATCCAATTGACTATGAAGATTTGGCTGATGTATTTAAAGAAGATGGGATTGAATGCTTGTTACCGCATCATACCATGGATTGTGCTATAGAATTGATTCCAGGAGTCCCTTTACCTAAATCACGAATGTATTTTATGACCCCAAAAGAATGAGAAGAAATGAGGAAATATATTGACAAAAATTTAAAGAGGGGTTTTATCACCCCAGGAAGGTCCCACATGGCAGTGTTATTCCATGAGAAAAAAGATGGTAGCTTGCATTTATGTGTGGATTATTGAGGTTTGAATGCCATCTGTGTGGAACCCTTATATCCGTTACCACTAATGAATGACTTACTCACCACATTAGCACAAGGCCGCATATTTACAAAACTGGAGTACTATAGAGTACGAATTCGGGAAGGAGATGAATGGAAGACAATGTGTAATTGTCCACTTGGTAGTTATTACTATAATGTAATGCCTTTGGGGTTGTAAGGGGCTCCAGCTGTATTTATGCAGCTGATAAATGAAGTGTTATATGAACATTTATATAACAGTGTTTTAGTTTATTTAGACGATATTTTGATTTGTTCTCAATCTGAACAGGAACACATTAAATTAGTAAGGCAAGTGCTAAAAAAGTTATTAGACGCCCAACTGTATGTAAAGCTCTCAAAATGTGTTTCATATTCAACAACTGGACTACCTGGGTTACCATATTTCTGAATGAGGTATAGAGATGGATCCCAAGAAAGTTGAAACTGTGTTGAAATGAAAAATCATGACCACTAGAAAACAGTTACAAAGCTTTTTAGGGTTTGCCAACTTTTATCACCAATTTATTCCACGGTTTGCCAATATCTCTTTACCTCTAACAGATTTGTTGAAAACCAAATCTATTGGACTTAAAAATCCAAACTCATGTACTACGTTATCATGGACTGATACATGTCACAAGGCATTTAATACCCTAAAGGACTTATTTGCAAAAGAACCCGTGTTGAAACATCCAGATGTAAATCTACCATTTGTTGTCCAGGCAGATGCAAGCAACGTGGCAGTAGGGGCTGTATTATTGCAAAAGAATGTAGATGGTATCTTGCAACCATGTACATATACTTCTCAGAAGTTCAACCCAACCAAACGCAATTGGGCGATTTGGGAGAAGAAAGCCTTTGCAGTTCATTGGGCATTATTGACCTGGAGACATTGGAGGGCAGTCCAAAACCTTTTGAGGTATGGACAGACCATAACAATATAGAAGCCCTACAGAATCCATGTCGCTTATCACTGAAGCAGGTTTGCTGGGCATTGTTTTTTAAAAGATTCAAATTCACATTGAAATATGTTCCATCAGGAAAGAATTTTATGGCAGATACCTTATCTTGACTTCCTCAATATCATAGTCAACATGAAAATACAATCCAACCACTGATACCAATCATCGATCGAACTGAGTCATCAAAATCCATTATCCTTGCACAGATCTGCCCATGTTGTTAACAGAAGATGAATGATTAGCACATAACAAAAATCAAGTAGAAATGAAACATGGTATTGCCTGGCATGGATCCAAAATCTACATACTGAAAGTGTTACAATCCATGGTGTTAAAACGATGTCATGATGTTAAACAGGCAGGACATTATGGTTTCCTGAAAACATTACATTTGGCAAAATGACAATTCTGCTGGCCAAGCATGCGATCGGATATCAAAATATATCTAAAATCATGCCCAGTATGTTTAGTGAATAAAACGAAAGTAGGAAAACCAGTAGGCTTGTTGCAATCTGTCTCTGAACTGACACAACCTTGGCAGGACATTGGGATGGATTTTATAGTTGATTTAGCGGGTAATAATTGATACACAGTTATATGGACTATTGTTGATTTATTTTCAAAACAGGCACATTGTGTACCTTGCAAGAAATACCATCAGCAAATACATGGAGTACCCAGAAGAATTGTATCTGATAGAAGAGTACAATTTACATCAAAATTTTGGCATGAATTCATATATGCAATTGGCTCAACACAAGGCTTAAGTACAGCATATCATCCAGCCACTAATGGAGCAATTGAACGAGCTAACACTGCCATAACAATATCTCCATTTTTATGTTAATTATCAACAAAGCAACCGGGCGACTTTACTGCTGTACACTGAGGTCGCCTATAACAATGCAATAACAGTAGTACTGGATACTCTCCCTTCCAAATAGTTAATAGTATGGAATTCGTACCTATACTGGAATGGTCACATGCTGAACAGATCCAGGAAACTCTGAATACTACTACCTGGGTGGATAATATAAAGAAACAATGCAACTCAGTTCGAGTTGCATTAAAAAAGGCTCAGGAAGCATATAAATTTCAAAGTGATAAAAAATGATCAGACCAGAAACTCTACAAGATTGGGATTGGGTCTATCTATCAACAAAATACATACACCTGGCCCTAAATACTAAAAAATTAGGACCAAAATATATTGGACCATTCCAAATAATACAGATGATAAATTCTGTTACAGTGGGTCTTCAACTACCATCTCGCTTTAAATGACTTCATCCAGTATTTCACATAAATCTTCTGAAGCCAGCTGATATGGTAAGACAAAAACTAATGTTGATTACATCAGGACTGATCCACGATGATCATTATGAGATCGACAAAATACTCAATTCACGACATAGATGGGGCATCCTGCAATATTTAGTTAGCTGGAAAGGTTATCCACTCTCAGATGCTGCATGGGTACCATGTCTAGATGTGTCCCGTCCCCCCCTGGTTATGGCAGCGATTCCATAAGAAATATCCCACTAAGGTTGGGGGGAGAGGGAATTTAATCAGACCATATAATAATTGCATATTTTCTGTTTCAGAGAAACCCATGGTAGAGGGGGCCACATGTTGGGCTTCATCGTCACTGCCATATGGTGCCTGACACATACCTGGGAATCCAATCCAGAAACCGAGCTGAGCCAGCTATGGGCACAAGGCTTCGCACCCCCTCCTCCTCTTCCTGACATGGCCAGCTGGATGGACTATTGGGATGGTGCCTCCCTCTTCCTCTTGCTGTGGCAGCTGGATGGCCTGTTGGGGTGGCGTATCGGCACAGCGCCTCCCCCTCTCTCTCAGTGCAGCTGGCTAAACAGCGTTTCAAGACAGCTTGTCAGCTAATTAGTGCTCTGTATTTTTCATTGGGGAATTATTGGCTTCTTTGGACTAGAAGTGGCAATGCAGGCTAAAGGGTGGGGTGACACCAAGGCAATATTAGTTGGGGATATGCAAGGGGATAGGCTTGGGGATGGGAAGGATTGCGGGGTGGCAGGTTGTGCAGGGAGGTCGCAGATATATGTTGCCAGGGATGGGAGGTTAGGAAATGGTTAAGAGTGGAAATGTCAATGATTAAGGGTGGATATGACAATGATTAAGGGTGGGGAGGGATTATAAACAGCGCTGAGAGGCTTCTAGAACCTTGCAAGGCATTGTTGCTATATAAACATGTCCTTAATACCCAATTCTTTATATTCAGTTGAGATAAAAATCTCAAAGTCTATACTATGTAGGAATCAACCTTTGCCATTTTCTCAGCATCCTAACACTACTTGGGATGAAGTGTTCCTTCAGTGTGGCTGTTTCTATTTCTAGTGTCTACTAAGCCTGTGTCAAAGAATAATAGAATAACAGAATTGGAAAGGTCTTTAATCCAAACTTTGGTCAGGTAGGAAATGTTATACAATTTCAGACATATAGTTGTTTAATATCTTCTTTAAAACTTCCAGTGTTGGAGCATTCACAACTTTTGGAGGCAAGTTGTTCCACTGATTAATTGTTCTGTCAGGAAATTTCTTCTTAGTTCTAGGTTGGTTCTCTCCTTGATTAGTTTCATTCATTGCTTCTTCTCCAGCCTTCAGAGTATTGGTTGACCCTGTCTTCTTTGTGGCTGGCCTTTTGATATTGAAACACTGCTATCATGTTACCCCAGTCTTTCTTTTCATTAAACTAGACATATCCAATTCCTGCAACCATTCCTTGTATGCTTTAGCCTTCAGTCCCCTAATCATTTTTGTTGCTCTTCTCTGCAGTCTTTCTAGAGTTTCAACATCTTATTAATATCATGGAGACCAAATATTGCTTCCTGGATGCAATATTCCAAAGTGTGATGTTAACAAGGCATTTAAGGTTCAAAGTTCCATGTTCTAGGCAAGACTCCCACCAGAATATGCTGCTTACTTTAGTTTGTGCTAATTCATCTTTTTCCATTAGTCCCATTTTATGTTTAATTATATCCATTTTATTTTTAATATCTTTTTTTTTTTTTGTGGGGACTTCTGTAAATCTTTTTCCAATCTTTTATAGTCATCCTTTAATGTCTTAAATGTCTTTTTCTGTTTTATGTTTCTTCTCCTAGTATCATCTATTATCAAGCCTCTTGTGTAGGCCTTCATCGTGTCCCAGACATTCTTTAAAGATGTATCCTCTTTTCTATTTTCTTTGAAGAAGAAAACAAGTTCTTTCTCTATTTTCTATTGAAAGTCTTTTTCTTTTAATATATTATTTAAAGTCCATCTAGATCTCCTCTTGTATCATTTCCAAATAACTGACATTGGATTACGGTCCATCCAGGTGCTTGTTTCTATTTCAATCTGTCATACATTAGTCAATAATTCTGCAGACATCCATATCATATCTATTCTAGACCAGGATGTGTGCCTGTTTGAATAAAAAGTATATTGCTTATTTTCCACATTTCTCTCTCTCCATGCATCTTTTAAGTTAAATTCTTCAGTTAATCATAAGAAAGATTTTGGTAGTATTTTCTAGCTTTCGTTGTTGATTTCTGCGTTTTATAGTCCAACCGATCATTAATTATTCCATTAAAATATCCCATCATACAAATATTAACATAGTCCAATTCAATTATTTTTGTATGTAATTTTCTGTAGAATTCTTCTTGTTTATAATTCGGAGCATAAATTGCAATTAGAAGTGTTTTAACGCTGTTATGCATTATTTCCACCATCAGAATTCTTCCATCATCATCTGTGTAGATTAGTTCTGCCAAAATTGTTTCTTTAATATATAATACCACATCTCTTTTTTTTTAATTGTGCCATCGATGTAAATAATTTCCCTAGTTTTCCTTGTTTTAGTATATATTCATGTTGTTTTTTAATATGTACTTCTTGTAAGCAGATTACATCAAATTTTAATTTTTCTAATTTGTGAAATACTTTTCTTCTTTTAGTAGCCAAATTAAGTCTATTTATGTTAATTGAAATCAATTTTTCTTTCATGCAGGTTAAGCTTTATAAGAGGGTTTTATTGCTCTAGTAGATCTCAATTCTCATTCTCTGGGTTCACCGCCTACTGCACCTTCTTCATTTTCTTTTTCAATTACTGCTATATACTCCTCTTGAAATTCAATTTATGACTCTTCCTTTCTTTCTTCTTCCTCTTTTCTTCTAAAGTATTCTAAGTAGAACAGCTCAACTTTTTCAACTGTGTCAATTCTGTGTCTTTGTTCCTGCCAAGTGAACAAGAGGCCTTCTGGCATCAACCATCTATAGTTTACTCCTCTTTTAAGTAACTGTTTAGTCAAGAATAAATATTATCTTCTCATCTCTCTTACTGTTCTTGATATCTGTTTCAGCACCACAATTTCTTTGTCTTTATATTTTAGTGTTTTCTCTCTCACCACCTGGAGTATCTGTGTCTTAATAATCTTAGTAAATCTAATGTGAACTACTCTTGGTAGTCTATTCCTTGTTGCATAACTTGTATAGACATGAAACACTTCATCCATCCCATCCATCATCTTTTCTTTGGTTATTTCCAGTGCTTCTGCCAATATTTATGCCATTATTTCAGCAAGGTTTTCACCTTTTCCTTCTTCTATATTTTGAAATCTTAGATAAAATTCTGATTTATCTATTTCCCATCCCAATGGTTCACATCTGCCCTTCTCGACATCACTCAATCGAATATCAGTATCTCCAATTTTCTTATCTTTGTATATCTTCTTTTTCATTTTTTAAAAAATCTATCTTCATATTTCATCATCTGTTGAATATTTTGCACTTTCTCATCAGTCTTTTCAATGTTTTGCTCAATTTTCTGGATTCCTTGCATAATCATCTGTAATGTCACTTCCTTCTCTTTCTCTTTTTCCTGTTGTAATATTGTCTGTATAGATCGTTGTCCTACAGATGGTGAGGTTGGCATTGGAGAAGCTGGAGCTGTTGTCTTTCTACTCATCTTATAATGCTTATCTGTAAAGAAAGAGGGAAAAAAAGAGGAAAAAAGAAAAAAAAGGGAAAAAAAAGACGAAGGCAAACAGTTGCCACTCCAAATAAAAAAAGGAAAAATAAAGTTTTCAGGCACTTCTTCACCTTAATCCAATGAGTTACAATGGTAAATGTAAAAAGTAAAAAATCAATGATAAAAAAGGGAAAAAATAAAAAGAGAAATACTCTATATGTTCCTCTTAATAAACAAAAAAGAAAATAAAAATAAAAGATTTACATTCTGGTTCTTGGTTTAAAAAGTCAAAATCCAATTAAAGAGGGGGAAAAAGCCCAACTAGTGGGCAGGGGGTGGGGGGGGTAGAAAGGGAGGCAAAAAGTAAAATGCAATTCTAATATAAAATAAGCCTCTGCCGCCAAATATCTAAGGCTCAGAGTTTTTCAAGGTCACTTCAATCTTCTTTCTTTCAACTTGAACTCCAGACTCCAGCTATCTATTCACAAATGAGCACCTGAATAAACAAATTGTCATGCTCATCTCTATTTTTTCCAATACATAGCTCAGAGTCCCTGACTGTAACACAAACTAGTAAAAGAAAAAAGAAACAATGTATCCAAGCCTCTGGGCGGCAGTGCTACTTACTTTCCTTCACTTTCACTTCCCCCTCTTCAATCTACCGCCAGGAACTAAAAGAAAAAAAAGTAACACCCCCCCCCCTTTTAAGGGACAAAAATAAATCTTAAATCAAGCAGAAGAGTCTTAATCAAAAAAGAATTTTCAAAAGGATTGTTAAAAAAAGGAGAAAGAAATACAAACAGAAATAAAAATATTAAAAAGTCCCAGTCCAGCTTAAAGTTAAAAAGCTTTGCCAAGTTTAAAATTCCAATAAAAAGAGGGGAAAAAAGAAAAAAACATTCTCTTTGACAATTAATCACACCGCTTAAACTCTTTTCTCTTCACTTTTAGTCCACTTTAATTTTTTCAGGGTATTCTCTCCAAGAAATAATAAGTAAAAGTTCATCTCACCAAACTGACACAGTTTCTTCCAATCTCTTCCATTCCGGAACTGTCCCAGCTTCAGCAGCTTGAAAGGCTGCCTCTCCACCGCTGGAAAAAAGGGCTTTCCCTGGATCAACCAGGGACTTTGCGATGTCCCTGGGATTAACAGGATGTGCCCTTGTCAATCACCATCTCTATGGGATGGTTTAGGTCTGTGGGGACCGACCAGCAGCTGAGATCGATGGCCATCTTGGATCAAGATTTCCTGTCCAACCGCCATGACACCAGCTCTGCCCTCCATCTTGATAGTTGATGTTGATGAGCCCAGGTGGTGCAGTGGTTAGAATGCAGTATTGCAGGCTGCTTCTGCTGACTGATTGCTGCCAGCAGTTTGGCAGTTCAATTCTCACTTGCTCAAGGTTGACTCAGCCTTCCATCCTTCTGAGGTCAGTAAAATGAGGATCCAGATTGTTGTTGGGGCAATATGCTGCCTCTGCAAACTGCTTAGCAAGGGCTGCAAAGCACATTGAAGTGGTATATAAGTCTAAGTGCTATTGCTATCCTAAAAGGCAGAAGTTATCCATCACTTTGATATCTTCATTGTCAGTTCTAAGGCTATTAGTGTAATGTCAGCAGTATAGGAAGATTATTGATATTTCTTCCAGTTTTAAAACCATGCCAAACTTCTTCCAATTCAACTTCCTTTAATGTAAGTATGGATTGAATAAATAAAGGGAGAATATGAAGCCACATTCTTCCCCTTTGCAAACCTGGAGTCAGTTGTTTTCACCATGTTCTGTCCATTCTGTGCCTTCCTCACCTGTATATATGTTGTTCACAAGGACAATAAGAATTAATATAGTTCTAATAAAAGTCTCATCATCCTGTATAGTTCATTCCTAAATTATAAGCTTCCTTTGCAAACTAGGAAGAATGTTAATTATCTGTATATTTCATTTTGGCAGAAAGAAATTGCCAATACTTAGGATGCCATTTGCATTTTCCTTGCTGGTGGTATGGCTGATCTACATTATTCCTAATTGCATTCTCTCTCAAAGAGACAATTCTACTAATATTAATAATGCACACAATGTATTAAGATCTAAGGAAACATTTCCTTTAATTACATACCAATTCAGTCTTATTTAGTGCTTTTGCACTTTGCCTTTTCAAAAGCTCTCAGCTAACAATTGCACAATTTTAGTACAGTAACTGAATCTTAGCAATGCTACAATTGTGTTCAATATTTGCTACAAAGCTAACATAAGAGCCTCTGTGGCACAGTGGTTAGAGTGCTGTACTGCAGGCCACTTCTTCTGACTATTTGCTGTTCAAATCCCACCAGGCTCAAGGTTGACTCAGCCTTCCATCCTTCTGAGGTGCATAAAATGAGGACCCAGATTGTTGGGGACGATATACTGAGTCTTTAAACTGCTTAGAGAGGGCTGTAAAGCACTAAGTGTTATTGTTATTGATATATTTCATACCACCGTCTGACCATCAACTTCCTTTCCAACATTTGTTTCCCTGTTGTTGTTCTGAAATTTCTTCGCTCAGTATCATTTTCTTCCTTCTGTTTTGCTTTGTCTAACATGAGCATGGAGCTGGACTAGAAATCCTCAAAGGTACCTTCTAACTGTTATTCTGTGGAGGTACAGGAGCATTGTGGCATGTGTGGTTAGGTTTCTGGGTTGGAAGTTAGCAAGCCTGCATTGAGACCCAAGTGCTGCTATGGGGCAGGGTGAGCTTCCATCCTTTGCTCCAGCTCCTACCAAGGTGATGAAAGGAACCCCCAACTGGGTGTACCCTGGGCAACAGTGATGTTATTGGTTAATCCTTTCTACCTGGAAGTGCCTTAGTGTTTCTGACATGAGTGTGATGCAATGGACTGGAGGCTAAAACATATGATGAATTGGGTGTGTCTAGTTTAATGAAAGGAAGAACTATGGATAACATGATAGCAGTATTCCAATATGTAAGAGAAAGAAGAAGTTGAGGTCAACTTATTCTCCAAGATATCTGAAGGCAGAACAAAAAGCAATGGATGGAAGCTAATGAAAGAGAGAACCAATCTAGAAAAAGAAAAAAGAAATTTCCTGACAGCGGAAACAATTAATTAGTGGAACGATTTGCCTTTAGAAGTGGTGGATGCTCCATAACTGGACATTTTAAAGAAGAGATTGAACAGCCCTTTGTCTAGAATGGTATAGGGTCTCCTACTTGAACAAGGGATTGGACTAGAAGACCTCCAATATCTCTTCCAATTCTGTTATTCTACCTTAATTTCCCATACATCATAATTATGATGACCCATGTGATTTTGTTTATCAGCCATCACAAATGTGAGGTAGCTTCAATTTTTAAAATCATATTACCTACAGAACCCCAGCCATAGGTTACAGTTGAAAGAGCCAATATTGAAAAAAAAATAATGCCATGAATAATAATATCAATATTAAGAGACATGGTGATGCAGTGGTTAGAGAGCAGTATTGTAGGCTACTTCTGTTGGCTGCTGGCTACCTGCATTTTGGCAGTTCGAGTCTCATCAGATCAAAGTTGACTCAGCCTTCCATCCTTCCAAGGTTGATTAACTGAGGAACAAGATTGTTGGGTGCAATATGCTGACTCTGTAAACTGATTAAAAAGGGTTGTCAAGCACAGTGAAGCGGTATATAACTCTAAGTGCTATTGCTATCAAGTCAGTGCTTATGTGCATTTGTCTATATGTCCTTAATTTTTTTTAAAGGAAATAATTGTATTATGGCCTGAAACCATATTCACTGCTAATTCTTCTACTCTGAACAAAACATATAACCTGAAAAGACCACTTTAAGAGCACAGTACATAATGTAATAGAGTACAGTAATACAATAGCCATAATGTAATCTTGAGCCTCTTAACATTTGCTTTATTTTCCACAAACACATATCTTTAATGATTCTCTTTTACTGAGATTGACAACAGGGGCCATTTGTATAGCACAATACAGCTATAAGTCAATCCCATTTACTTTATCTCTTGGAAAGTCTTTGACTTTCACAATAACTGACAAAGAAAGTATAAAATCTCATTTATTATTGATACGACTAGTCCTATAATGGTGGTATCATTAAATTGGGCACCTGGTACAACCAATATATTTGAAACTATAAAACACTTTCTATTATATTCCATTTTATTTTGTTTTTCTAACCTTCTGATGAGAAATTTTCCCGGATATCATGCTGTGGAGAAAGCAGCATGAGGGAGAATTTCTCTCCCAAAGGGAGAATAGAATTCTTTCATATATGACAAAATAAAAATATGTGCTGCACAAGTTGCTCACTCAAATCTCTGAATACAGAATACAGCTACAATTACAGCAATTTGAAATTGGTAAAAAAAAAAAAAAAAAGAGGAACAGAAGACCAACATGCAAGACATCTACAGTGCAGTTGGGAAACTTTGCAGAGAGAGAAAGAGAGAGAAAAATAAATTTTTCAGTTGTTCAAGAACTAACATAAGAGGTGAACTGAATTCACATATTAAGGTGGGTTATTAGAAAGCAATTCATTGGGCTTCAGACCCAGTAGGGATGTCAAACTCAACTGTGGGGTACTTAGATCTGGCCCACGGGCCACCCTGGAAATAGTGAAGGAGCAGCCCATGGTGCCTCCTGATCTCTGTTTTCACTGGCAGAGGGTTGCAGGAGGCCATCCCAGATAAAAATGGAGCTTTCAAGGGCTGTGCAAGGCCCTCACGAGTTGTTGGTTTTTTTTTTTTGCTAGCAGAGCTCTCCAGCCATCACAGGCACCTCCAACATGTGTGACATCAAGCTGGCCATTCCCATCCCAGCCACGCCTCCTCTAACTCCCCTGAGGTCAAACACAACCCTGATGTGGCCCTCAGTGAAATAGAGTTTGACACCTCTGCCATACAATAACAAAGTACAATTATCTGATTCTAGTGCAATTATTTGTTAACATTCCAATAGCAAATAAAATAAAATAAAATAAAATAAAATAAAATAAAATAAAATAAAATAAAATAAAATAAAATAAAATAAAATAAAATAAAATAAAATAAAATAAAATAAAATAAAATAAAATAAAATAAAATAAAATAAAATAAAATAAAATAAAATAAAATAAAATAAAATAAAATAAAATAAAATAAAAAAATAAAATAAAATAAAATAAAATAAAATAAAATAAAATAAAATAAAAAATAAAATAAAATAAAATAAAATAAAATAAAATAAAATAAAATAAAATAAAATAAAATAAAATAAAATAAAATAAAATAAAATAAAATAAAATAAAATAAAATAAAATAAAATAAAATAAAATAAAATAAAATAAAATAAAATAAAATAAAATAAAATAAAATAAAATAAAATAAAATAAAATAAAATAAAATAAAATAAAATAAAATCTATTCACCATCACTATCATTCTCCTTTAACCTGTTGCCAAAAAAAAAAAAAAAGAAGCCTTAGTTTTATTTTCCAAAGAATAACATGCCTGTGAAATTCTCCTTGTTACCATAAAAAGTGCTTGACATTATATTGATTATGAGTTAGCCAAGAGATTAGGGTAAGTACAGGTAGTCCTTTACTTACAGTCATTCATTTACTATCTGTCTGAAGTCACAAGAGTACCGAAAAAAGTGACTTAGGAACATTTTTCACACTTACGGCCTTTGCAGTATCCCTATGGTCATGTGATCAAAGTTCAGATGCTTGGCAACAGCTATCTATTTATGATATGATGCAAGGTCATGTGATCATCTTTTCTGACCTGCTGGGAAGCAATGTCATTGGGGAATCCAGATTCACTTAACTACCATGTTAACCAAATTAACAACTGCAGTGATTCCCTTAACAACTGTGGCAAAATTAGTGACAAGACAGAGCAAAACTCACTTTTCTGGCTTAGAAACAGAAATATCAGGCTCAGTTGTGCTCATAAGTCAAGAACTACCTGTATCCTCAATTATATAAGTTAATCAATTACCATTCTGCAGCAATCTGCAGTTTCCTTGACTACTTCAATTCAATTGCTTCCCAAGGGGAAACGTTGAAGAGATCTCTACCACTGGTCATTTTCAGAAGGACTGGGGTAGAGCAGCCAAGGCAGTGGTGCGATTCAACCAGTGTAACAGCTGGTTCAGTGAGCGCGTGCTTTGCACTTGCATAGCATTTACAAAAGACCATTGTTAGCTATAATACTTCATCCCCGGTGAGTAAAACATGCTGATCCATGGCAAACTGCTCTGCTGCATGAATCAGCTGTGTTCAAAAACAAGGAAATAAAACATAAGAAAAGGGCAGGGGTGGAAGGCAAATGATCATCAGAACTACCGGTTCACCCGAACCAGTCTGAACCGGTAGAATCCCACCGCTTAGCCAAGGTAGTGTACCATTGCAAAGGCAAAGCCAGAAATGCTAACCATCTCAGAAGGTTCTGTTAACTTCAGAAACCCAATCAAATGAAATTCTAAAGCTCATTGTCAATGAGGTGAAAAGAAAGACTTCTGTCCCAGCAGAAGAAAAGTAGTAAGAGTTGGTGAAACCAGTTTCAGCACAGGAAAACAATAATACATTAGAAATGCAGTTGCCAGGCCATTTACTTGGTTATGAACTAAGCAAGCAAATTCTTCATAGTATACTTCTATCACCAGAACTCATTCTGACATGTCATTCAGAATTTGCTTGGTTGGGAAGAAGGCGGAGCTTCATTTCGGCGATACAGCTGCGATCTCGGGGCTCTGAGATCGCAGCCAATATTTTCGCCCCTGGTCGGTCCCAACAGACCTAAACCATCCTGTAGAGATGGTGATCGTGAAGGGCATAGTCCCAGGATCCCAGGGATATCGCAAAACCCCTGGTTTGATCTGGGAGAAGTCATTTTGCTGGCAGCAGAGAGGCTGCCTCCATAGCTGCTGAAGTCAGGACAGCTCCGGAAAGGAAGTGGCTGGAAGTGAAAATGTGTCGGCTGGGTGAGAAACTTTATTTTTTGTTGTAAATTCGCTGAGATTTGAAAGGGCACCCTGAATAGAGAAGAAACCTGTGAGATTTTTTTTTTTTTTTTTTTTTGACAAAAACTGTATGAGTGGTGTTTTTTAAAGTGATGTCAGATTGAGGCTTGGATTTGTTTTCTTTTTCTCACTTTTTTTTCTTGGGACTTTAGTGTGACTTTGTAGGTAACCGGACTGAATTTTCTCTTACATATATTTTTATGCTTCTTTTGATTTTTTAATTTTCTTTTAGGATAGAGGCTCCCTTTGGCTATTTTTTCTTTTTATAATTTTTTTTTCTGGCTGGGGGGAAAAGAGTATTAAGAAACTTTGTAACACTGCCAACTAGAGGCTTGAAAATAATTTATTTCAATTGGAGAGAATTGTAAGAAGACTCCTTCTCAAGGACATTTCAATGTGATAAGATAGAGGGAGAGCACAGCAAAATATTATTACAGGTGTTCTCCTGGACTCTTATCAATATTTTAACACTTGAAGCTTGGCTTTGAAGCTAGTGGAGGAGAGAGTCATAATAAGAGCCTTTTTATTATTATTATTTGTTAGCATACTTCTTATTCCTTCTTCTGTCAAAACAGATTTCAAAAACCACACAACAAATGCAACAGTTTTGCCTTCTGTGCCTTTCATATGTGAAGTTCTGCACATGGGTGCAAGGAACGGAGACGAGGGAGTGAACAGTGAACTTCAACTCTTTATTAATCATCGTGAACAGAGCAAAAACCTGGGGCAGCAGCAGCCCTTTTATAGGACAGGCTGCTGACCTATTAACCAATGAGAACATGGAAGTATTAAACTCTTGAACCAATGAGAGTGGCTCGTTAACAGCCAATCAGATTCCCCAGAAAGGACCAATCCGATATCGCTATTATCGGCCAATCAGAAGTGCAGGATTAGAACCCTGCTTTTTCTTTAAGCTTTTGATAAACTTTATTTAAGCACTTTTATTAGTTCATAACACCCCTTCCCCCCGGGTTCCATTTGAGGGGTGTGGTGATGTAATCTCTAAGATATGTGGGTTGTTTTAACTGTCTATTAGATTTGCGCTATCCCACCAGTTCCCGTCTGCAGTCCAGCTTCGGTGGGACGTTTTTGGACATATCTGGTACCAGCGGGTCCTCATTCTCACTGGACGACTCGGTGTCGCTAACTCTGTCGTTGTTGTTGTCCTCCGATCTTAGCGGGCTAGCCTCCATTGAGGTATTCCTCTGTGGTGAGGCCACACCCCTCCCTGATTCTTCTTCATTAATCGTGCCTGCTCGCTGACTTCCTTCGCTTCTGCTCTCCCCCATCTCGAATTCGGTTTCTTCGACATCCCCTCCCCCCTCAGTTTGGGAGTCCCAGGAGTCGTGGGAACTGGGTTGCAGCCTAGAGCGAAGTTGATCGATATGGCATTTGCATATTTTTTTGTTGCAGGTTTGCACATGGTATGATCTGGGCCCAGTGGTTTGAATTACGGTTGCTTCGATCCATAATGGTTCGCCGGAGAGGTTTTTAGCAAAAACTAAGTCACCTATCTTGAACTCGCGGCATTTCCCACTGGATCCGCAGGGTTTCTCTGGCTTGTAAGAAGGGTGAAGCCGGTCGAGGTGGGAACGGAGCTTGCGTCCCATCAATAGTTCAGCTGGTGTCTTGTTGGTGATGCTGTGCGGAGTGATGTGTTGGAGTAGGAGTATTCTGTTTATTTTTTCATCAATGTCCCCATAGTCCATTTTATGGAGAGTTTTTTTTAACAAATTGTACCATGTGCTCGGCCCTGCCATTAGCTGCAGGGTGCGCAGGCGAAGTTAGTGCATGGCGGATGCCCCGATCCACTAAGTATTGTTCAAAGGCCAGGGCAATGAACTGGGGTCTGTTGTCAGAGACCAGGACGTCTGGCAGTCCGTGCGTTGTGAATAGCCTGTTCAATTTGCTGATGACGGACTCCGTTGTAGTATTCTTCATTTTGTGGATCTCGAGCCAGTTGGAATAGGCATCCACTGTTAGGAGGAATGTATGTCCTTTAGCAGGTCCCTCAAAACAACGTGGATGCGGGACCACGGCCCCCGGGGGGTTTCTCATTCTGTTGGAGTTGCTCTAGGTGGGGCACTGCTGACTTCTTGGCACTTTAAGCAAGTCTTTACCCAGGCTTCGATCTGTCTGTCGATGCCCGGCCACCACGTGTAACTTCGTGCAAGCACTTTCATACTCAAGATGCCGGGGTGACCGTCATGCAATGTTTTCAATACTGCTCATTGTAACTGCTCTGGGATGATGACTCTATCTCCCCATAGGATGCAGTCTTTTTGAGAAAACAGTTCTGTTTGCCAGTTTCTGAAAGGGGTGAAATCATCAGAGGTTTGTTCTATTGGCCATCCTCTTTCGACCCAGCTAAGAACTCGTGATAAGACAGGATCTCATTTTGTTTCAATTGCAATGTCTTTGGCTGTTAGCGGTGGTGACTCTAGCATTTCAATCTAGAGTGTCGTAAAGGTTGGAGATGGTTTCCGGAAGTGGGGCACAGCTCAATGCGTCAGCGTGGGGAATGGCTTTCCCCGGGCGGTGTTGTAATTTATAGTTGTACACAGCTAAAAACTCTGACCATCGAGTCATTCTCGGTGACAATATATAGGGGGTTGGCTTGTCTCCCGCTATAATCCCTAACAACGGTTTGTGGTCAGTAACAATAGTAAAAACTCGTCCATACACATATTCATGAAACCGTTTCACAGCAGATACAACAGCAAGAGTCTCTTTGTCGATCTGGCTATAATTACGTTCAGCCTTTGACAAAGTCCTGGAAAAGTAGGCAATAGGGGCCTCACTACCATTTGGTAACACATGACTCAAAATGGCTCCTACTCCAAACGGTGACGCGTCACATGTAATTGTTAAAGGGAGAGTCTCGTTATACTGCATTAAAACAGCATCTGAGGTTAATAAGTTTTTCACTTGTCGGAATGCATGCTCCTCACAGTGTCCCCAGACCCAGGTTGCTTTTTTGTCGAAAAGTCTATGGAGGGGCTCAGCTACAGCCACTTTCTGGGGCAAGAAGATGTTGTAAAAGTTAATGAGCCCCAGGAAATCTTGGAGATCAGTTCTATTTCTGGGTCTTGGGGCATTTTTGATTGCTCTCAGTTTGCTGTTAGTGGGGTGGATGCCCTGTTTATCGATTAGGTACCCCAGGAACTCTACTTTGTCTGTACACAGTTGACATTTATTTTTTTTAACCTTAAGGCCAGAGTCTTTAAATTTCTGGAGAACCAATTTAAGCCGCTTTTGTAGTATTTCTCTATTAGGGGCAGCAATTAAAATGTCATCAAAGTATGGCACAACCCCCTTGATTCCTTGCAAATATTTCAGACTTTGAAAAATCCCTGGGGCTACGCTCACTCCGAATTGGAGTCGGTTGCACTTAAAAGTGCCTCGGTGCGTAACGATCGTCTGCGCCTCTGTGGTTGTTTTATCTACAGGCAGTTGTTGGTAGGCTTGTGCTAAATCCAATTTAGCGAAGACTTTTCCACCCCCCAGGGAATGGAGAAGGTGTTATACCACCGGTACCAGGTAAGCGTTCTGTTGAAGGGCGTGATTAAGGGTAGCCTGGTAGTCTCCACAAATCCTTAACGATCCATCCGGTTTGATGGGTGTTACAATTGGGGTTTCCCAACAACCGTGGTCAGTTGGTTCTAAAACACCCTGGGCTATTAACTTATCGAGCTGCTCAGCAATTTTTGGTTTAAGGGCAAAAGGTACCCGACGAGGCTAAAGGCAGATGGGGGCTACTTCAGGGTTAAGGTTAAATGATATCAGGGTCCCCTTGTACTTGCCTAGTTTGTCTGCGAAAACGTCCTGGAATTCCTGGATGATGGCCTCCTCTCAGTCGTCGCTTCTGGTTTGGTGAATGCCGGCTACCTTGATCTTGAGTGGGGCGAACCATTGAAGGCCTAACAAGCTAGGCCGGTCATGGTCGATGACAGTCAGCGGTAATGACACAGTACGATTTTTGAATGATACTTGGACTTGGCTGGATCCAACAACCAGAATTCGGTTTCCCTGATAATCCTTGAGTATGATTCTTTGGGTTCTGAGGTCTTGACGCCGGACGGCAGGGATTAATTGTTTAAGAGTCTTCCAGGAAACCATCGAGAGGGATGATCCTGAATCAACTTCCATCACACAAGGCTGGTTTTCGATGGCGACCTTCACTTGGATCTTCTTTGTGTCTAGCGATGAGGCAAGACCGATTGTAATGGTTTGGTGCAACTCTTCTCTTCTCGATAAAATGGCCGGTGTTTTATTTCTGTAGGAGTGGTTGTTCCATTGGCGGTTCAAATGTTCCCGACTCACAGGGCGATTCTCTGTGGTCTGGCGGTAGTTGTTTCCCCTCTGAAGTGGGCTGGATCCCTGCTTGCTTCTACAGACCTTTCCGATGTGGCCTCTTTTCCCACAGAAATGGCAGAGCGCGTCGAGGAATTTGCAGTCTGATTGCGGGTGGTTTGCCCCACAACCTGCACATTGGTGCAGTAGTCTTTGATTTCGCTGGTGGTGTTGGTCACATTCAGACCGGAGCTGGTTGACCTCCTCCTCATCACTTTCTGATGGCGATTCGAGGTCCTTGTGGTGGGTCGCTGTTGTGTGCCTCTCTAGGCGAGGTGAGGTATCACTGGCAAGTTGACGGAGCTGTGCATTGGTGTGGCACATTCGGGCAGCCAACTTCCTGGTTGCTTCTGCTGCAGTAGCATCTTTGATGACATTAGCAAGGTTGATGTCCCCTTTTGCCATGATCTTGCTCTGCACCATCTGGTCATCTAATCCCAGAATTATTTGGTCTCTCAGAGCTTCTTCGAGGTCTGTAAACTCACAGAGGCCTCCCAGGTTCCGGAGATCCGTGATGAAATCTGCAACGCTCTCTCCTTTCCACTGGTCCCTCTGATAAAATTCATGTCTTCGGACAAGCGTTGGTACGGCGGGTGCATAGTGGGCCCGTAAAAGGGGCTCGAGGACCACCCAGTCCATGGTTTTCACCTCAGCCGGTTTCGCTAGTGCCTTGGCCATCTTAAAGACGGCAGGCCTGCAATGGGTCAGGAACACTGCTCGCTTTTTCCCTGTAGTAGCATCCTTCAAGTTGTTGGTTTCCAGAAACATCTGGAACCGGTCTATGTACGCGTCCCAGTCTTCTTGGGCCAGGTCAAATGGAGCGGGTGGTATGGCGCCTCCGGACATGGTTCCGTTGTAGATGTGCCTTCAGCCACGTGCTCTGTTTGGTGCTCTGTAGTGTTCAGTCAGCTCTGATGTCTCTGCATCCCACCCTCATCGCCAGTGTTAAGTTCTGCGCATGGGTGCAAGGAACGGAGACAAGGCAGTGAACAGTGAACTTCAACTCTTTATTAACCATCATGAACAGAGCAAAAACCTGGGGCAGCAGCAGCCCTTTTATAGGGCAGGCTGCTGACCTATTAACCAATGAGAACATGGAAGTATTAAACCCTTGAACCAATGAGAGTGGCTCGTTAACAGCCAATCAGATTCCCCAGAACGGACCAATCCAATATCGCTTTTATTGGCCAATCAGAAGTGCAGGATTAGAACTCTGCTTTTTCTTTAAGCTTTTGATAAACCTTTTTAAAGCATTTTTATTGGTTCATAACAATATGATTCTGCTTTAAAGACATCTTCTTCCTTCCTCCTACAGTCCCAGAACTCCACAACAGAAGAGAGGCTAAAGGGATGGATTTTACCTCCCAAGTGCATTATTTCAAAAGAAGATTTTAATAATGGTTTCTCACCAGTCCCAGAGGTCCAGGATATGAGCTCTGCCTAGACCGCTTAAATACTTAAAGACTTGTGGCAGAATTCCAAATTTTACAGGAACAATTTCTTTATTGCAACGATCAATACAAAAAAGAGCCTCAGCTGACATGATGTAGGCTAGTAACCTATAGTATCTATCATCTACCTTTATCTATCACCCACCCCGCCACATTATATCTATCTATCTATCTATCTATCTATCTATCTATCTATCTATCTATTGATCTAGCTGTTATCCACCTACCTACCTATCTACTATTCCCTAGACTCTTTGATCTACAATACAGCAGCTTATAAAAATTTAATAGTTCATAATAAGAAATAGTAGTGAAACTTAAAAACTGATATTGGAGTTTGCTTCCCCACCCCCTTACTTAATTCTTCTTCTGTCATGTCTTTCAGTCTATAAACTAAAGGCAGTCTTGTTTTTTATTGATCTGGGAGCTTTCTGGTTGTTTGAGGAAGTTTCTGTTGAAACACTGCCTTGAGGAGAGGCTTAAAGGGTGAGAATTTTGGGATGAGAAAGATATAAACTAGAAGGAGGAAGCAGTATAATAGACATGTTCACTTTGCCCCGGTTTACATATTTGCGGAACTATAAACTGTTGAGTAAAACTCAGTTAGTAGTTTTATATAAGAAACTACTCCATAATCCATGATTTTATAAAGTGGAATCTCTGAGATCATATAAGAGAAAATGAAACTGGTTTCAATATGATTTAGTGCAAAACGTTAAATATAAATGTGAAATGCATTTAAGTCATGATTCAAATTGTTTTATTTATTTATTTGTATCTCGCCTTTAGTGTTTTTTCAAATAACTCAGGACAATGAACATATCCAGCACACCTTCCGTCTCCTCTTTTCCCCATAACAATGACTCTATATGATGGGCTGGGCTGACAGAGAGAAGGACTGGCCCAAGGTCACTCAGCTGGATTTCATGGCTAAAGCAGATTTCAAATTCATAGTCTCCTGCTTTCGAGCCTGGTGCCTTAACCACTAGACCAAACTGTCTCCTGTACATGGTACAGCATACTATTTGTATTCTTTCCCATTGAGAGCCTCAGAAAAACCTGATACAATTGAAGAAAGGGCCAAAACTCTGACTGAGATGGCTGGATCAAGACTGCATATCCATCAACCCATCTCTCTCATTCCCTGCTTCCTCTCTTGTTTCAAAGCAGCAAAAACAATGGTTTTTGTTTGGCTTGCGAGGTCACCAATTAACCAGGCTTGTTATAAGCCAGGGGTGTCAAACTCTCATTCCATGGGCCAGATGTGTTGTGTGCTGGCCCCGCCCCCACCCAGTTTAGTGAAGGAAAAACAAGTCCCGATATGCCACATGACACCACTGTGATGGCACAAGTTTGACATCCCTACTATAAGCCCTCAGCAGAACCTAATATGGTGGTCACTGATGGAGAACATTTAAATTAATAGAGCTTGACTCTGATGCTGAGGTAGTGAATTCTTCCTTTAATTTGACTCAGGCTCAGATGAAACCTTTCAAATGAAATTTGCTACCCCAACAATAATGTTTGGTTCATATTTTTTATTTGGTTGTTTGATAAAATGATTCCTGTTTGAACATGAGTAACAGGAAAAAATACCTTGCAATTCTTATTGTAATGTAAAGATTTTCTTCCCATTTAAACATGCACATATATGCACATTCGCCTAACCCAAGAATTACAAGGTCTTAGGTTGTTACTAATTACTTTACATTGTTGCAATGTAAAGAAAGCTAACAGAGATGCATAATTACAAGTATAATTAAGCTTGTCAGATGAGAAATTACCTCTGCTATCCAACAAAAACCTTTAATATAGGAAAGTTAATTAGGTGCTACTGCTAGGCCAATATCCAAACTAACATTTTTATTTTATAAATTCCAAAAAGTAGAAAGTAACATAATTTATTTTACCTTGGGCCAACTGTGAAGGAATTGATTTTTAAACAACAAACAAAACAAACCCCTGATTCTATTCTCCCTTTAATCAAGGATTGTTGCTTTTATTTAATGCTTTCAATTTTTTTTAAATATGTGAATTAAACATTTTATAAATACTAATGTTCATACCTATGAAGTATATTGTGTTGAGTAATATTCATGGTTTGCACTATCCCTGTTAGGGATTTTATTCACTATATTAGGGATCTCCAAACCAGGCAACTTTAAGATTTGTGGATATATGACATCATCCCATGAATTGACTGAAATTCTGATACCAGGTCCAGCCAACATTCAGTAAATGTAAGAGAAGGAGTAGCAGAACTTGGGAATGGAGTCAAAACAGGAATCAACCTGGCATCCTGACATTCCACAAATGGTCTAAGTCCAACCCTCTTGAATTCTGTTAGCTCTTAGCTATCCATGGGTTGCCTAAATACCTGTGAATAGGCATGAACAACAAATCAGTTTAATTAGAAATTAATGTGTAGTTCTGATCTTTCACAACTAATGTTTCCTCTTCAAAATCAGATTAATGGCCAACAGTCAATAGTTGATTGAAAAAAAAATACCTATTTATATGGTAAACCCTTAATATACCTATTTGTTAAATGGTAAAATCTTTTTGTTCAGTATTATTACTGAAAGAAAGATATTTCTGTTCAGATTGCTTTGTTTTTCTACATGCGTAATATGTGGGAAAGAAAAAGAGAAAAAAGAGAGAAAGAAAACAGAAAACAAGGGAGAAAGAAAGAAAGAAGGAAGGAAGGAAAAGAAAGAGAAAGAAAGAAAAAGGAAAAAAAGAGAGAAAGAAATAAAGACTTTTTTTAAAAAAAAAAAGAAATAAACATATACTTTTGGCATGTGCCACATAGGTATGGTAAAAGATTTTCAAAAGAACATGCATATTCATTCCTGCAAGACAAAAGAGAAACCAGTTTAAGCTTTTGAGAGAAGCTCTCTTTTCCCAGGTGGTCCATTGCATTTGTCATCTGTTATTTTGGAAATTGTACAGAATTTAATAGATGAGGTATATCAAACTAACCACTTTAGGAATATACCAGCTGTCAATATGGCTCCATCCCAACACAATCTTTGGGAAAAAGCAGATTCTGAAATACAGATAGTGTACTATAAGACTGATAGAATGATTATAAGTCTCACCATCTGCTGCACATTTCACACTTAATTGTGAACTGAATCCACAGATTTTCATAAAAAATAAATACATTTCTGTTTTTACAGGAGGAAAAATAAAAATGAACAGTAACACATTGTAACAGTAACACACAGTAACACAAATAAAGATTATCCAACACTGGAGCTCCATCAGATGTTGCTTGTTGATTATACTACTTAGGTAATCCAAGGTACTAATTGGAGGAAACAGATCTGAAGATATAATTATCACAGCAGAAGAATGAGTTATTTTGGCATTAAAACTTTCTTTTTCAAAGAAAATCATGCCACTGACTGAATTCTCACTTAAAGCAATTACTATCTCCGGTTTGTCAAACAACTGGAAACAAAGGGCATTTAGTTTCATGTTTTAATAACTGCAGCTTTAAACAGAAGTCACAGTAACAACTTCAAATATCCACAGAACCACCAATAGCGAGTGGGCTTTATCTGAAGTAAAGTAATATACTTTTGAATAATTGAGACACTTCATCAAAAATTAAGGGATAAATGACAGGTTACATAAATTATGTTAATATCATTATCACCCCAAAAGTCTGGATCATCTTTGAACACAATCCCATCTGTTACCAAGCTAAAGGTCTTGTTTAAGTTCCAGCTACAAATTGATAGTTCTGGCTTTGTGCCCAATTCATTAATAAGCCCTGCACAGGATTACAGACCTGTTAGGTTTACTTAAATATAGCAAGCACCAATGGCAAAAAAAAACCCAACAATATTAACCTCTACAATATTCAGATGTTTTTGCCTGTAGAGAGCTCAGACCAATGCTTAAAATTACAATCCTGGGGCAACATATTTTCGACAATTGGCGAACACATATTTAAACATCAACATGGCAAAAACCAGCTATATCTGGATGAAGTGGATTTTTTAAAAAAAAATTAGAATGGAGGAAAATCAATTTGAGGAAGATGGATGATTTTTAAAAAAATCTGAAAAATAAAAAATAAAAATAGCATGACTGATAGAAGGTGATTGTATTGTTGATTATAAGCTAGTCTACTGATTGCTAGTTCTCACTGAACAAGTAATGGTGTATAAACATCTTTGTTATTGTTAGGTTTTCCTAATTCTTCGAAAAGGTATGTTTCAAAGAGCACAGTTCAAAGCAGGGGCATCAAACTCAATTTCATTGTGGGCCACATCAGTGTTATTGTCGGGTTTTGTTGACGATGCCATACTAATGAACAGAATGAAGCCCAACACATACTTGGGGCATGGAATCCATTCTGGGTGAGGGTAAGCTTAACTGGTGCTGGGAAAGATGCTCCCCCTCCCTCCTTTCTCCCGATGCAACCAGCTGGATGAACAGGCTTATAAGGAAGAGAAGAAAGATTTTATCCCAGTGACAGCAGAGCCAGTTGTGAGACCCAAAACAACCAGAGATGTGTGAGGGAGTTGTCAAAGCTATGTTCCTAAAGGGAGTAAGCCTCAAACATTGGATCAAACATTAGACTGGAAAGTCAAATGGTGGCCTGAGGCTGAAGACGATCAGTGGGTAGTTCCATGGAATACACAATGGAACTTTTATATCATCAATTTAGGGAGATGACGTTGAGAGGGCCAATGGATAGTGGCTCTATGGGTCACAGACAAGTATTAGCCTCTGATAGTAGTTCTCTCCATACATTCAGCCCATTGGGGTTGCGAGACTCTGATAGTGGAAGGGGCCTGGAATGCTCGGATTTACAGTCTGGGAGAAGGAGGCTTTTGCCATTCATGGGGCATTATTGACCAGGAGGCATTTATTGGAGGGCAGTCAAAAGCCTTTTGAGGTATGGACTGACCATAAAAATCTGGAAGCCCTCCAAAATCCATGTCACTTATCACCAAAACAAGTTCACTGGGCATTGTTTTTTAGACGATTTAAGTTTACATTAAAATATGTTCCATCAGAAAGGAATTTTATGGTGGATGCCTTATCTCAACTTCCTCAATATCATAGTCAATGTGAGAATACAATTCAACCACTTATACCAATCATCAATCGTACCGAATCATTAAAAACCACTATACTTGCACCAGATTTGCCTGTATTATTAACAGAGGATGAATGGTTAACACATAATAAAAATCAAGTAGAAATGAAAAGTGGTATTGCATGGCATGGAACCAAAATCTATGTACCAAAAGCATTATGGTCAGTGGTGTTAAAATGATGCCATGATGTGAAGCAGGCAGGACATTATGGATTCCTAAAAATATTGCATTTGGCAAAATGACAATTTTGGTGGCCAGGTATGCAATTGAATGTTGAAACCTATGTGAAATCATGTCCGGTGTGTGCAGTAAATAAAATGAAGATAGGAAAACCAATGGGCTTGTTGCAATCTGTCTCTGAACCAATGAAACCTTGGCAAGATATTGGGGTGGATTTCATAGTTTATTTATTGGATAATAATGGGTACACAGTTATATGGACTATTGTTGATTTGTTTTTGAAAGAGGCACATTTTGTACCTTGCAAGGAATACCATCAGCTAGACGATTAGCACAGTTATTTATACAACATATATACCAGTTACATGGAGTACCCAAAAAAATTATATCCGATAAAAGAGTACAGTTTACTTCAAAGTTTTGGTGTGAATTTATATATGTAATTGGCTCTACACAAGGATTGAATACAGCTTATCACCCAGCCACTAATGGAGCAGCTGAACGAGCTCATTCTACCATTGTGCAATATCTCCGGTGCTATGTTAATTATCAACAAAGGAACTGGATGACTTTATTACCATATGCTGAAGTTGCATATAATAATGTGGTGCACAGTAGTACCAGTTACTCTCCTTTCCAGATTGTTAATGGTATGGAATTTGTACCAAAACCGGAATGGCCACATACCAAACAAACCCAAGAAGTTCCCAATACTACTACATTGACGGACAATATAAAGAAGCAATGGGATTTGGTTCGAGTTGCATTTAAAAAGGTGCAGGAAGCATATAAAAATCAGAGATAAAAAATGATCTGATCAAAAATCTTATAATACGAAATTGGGTCTATCTTTCAACAAAATATATGCAGCTAGGGCTAGAGTAAGAAAAAATTAGGACCAAAATATATTGGACTATTTCAAATAGTATGCAGCATAAATCCTGTAATGGTGGGTCTTCAACTACCATCCCGTTTTAAATGACTTCATCCCGTATTTCACATCAATCTACTAAAACCAGCTGATATGATCAGGCAAGAACCAAGATTGACTGTGCTGGGACTGATCTGTGATGATCATTATGAGATCGACAGAATACTTGACTCACGATGAAGATGAGGAATATTACACAATCTAGTTAGTTGGAAAGGTTATCTGTTATCAGATGCCACATAGATACCATATAGAGATGTACCCACCCCTCGATTACGGTGGTGATTCCATAAAAGATACCCCAAGAAAGTGGGGGGGAGGGAATTTGAATATACCATAGAATAACTGTATCTTTTCTGTTTCAGAAAGATCCATGGTAGAGGGAGCCACATGTTGGGCTTCCTCGGTGATGCCATACAAACGAACAGAATGAAGCCCAACACATATCTAGGGTGGGGAATCTATTCTGGGTGAGGGTGAGCTTAGCCAGCACTGGGCAAGATGCTACCCATCTCTCCTTTCTCCCAATGCAACTAGCTGGATGAACTGACGGGCAAGATGCAGCCAGCTGGATGAATTGTTGGCCAGCATATCAGTGCTGCACTTCCCAGCTTTCAAATGGCATTTTGGAGTGGCTTGTCAGCTAATTAGACTAATGCACATGTTTTCGGCTTTTGTGGGTTGGGTGGCAGTGCACGTAGCGTGGTGGTGGATAATGCTTAGGCACTCTTAATAGGGAATATGCATATGGGATAGGAGTGGGGAGGGGGAGGATCATGCAGAGAGGCAGAAAATGACAATGATTAAGGCTAGCCAATGATTAAGGGAGGGGATGACAATGACCTTGGGGCTTTGACCTTGGGGGGTTGGGTTGGCATGGCTATCTCAACATCACTCATGTTGGGAATACCTCTTGTGGCCTGGGTGGGGCTGGGGGGATCCTCCTGCAGTCCTCTGCCAGCAAAAATGGAGCTCACAGCCCTCCTGGGCTTTATTTTTGCTGGCAGAGGCACTGTGGGCTGATCCGCTGCTTCCATAGTGGCCCTATGGGCCAGATCTAAATACACCATCAGCCACATCTGGCCTACAGGCCTTGAGCTTGACACCCTAGAGCAAAGAATCTTATATCATAATTTATTTCTTTTCCCTCTTTCTTTTATAAGGTCTTTGAGCTGAAAATTAATCATTAAAATACACATTTTCTGGTCAAATTGTCTAAATCCATGATGGCAAACCTACAGCATGTATGCCAGAGGTGGCACACAGAGTCCTTTCTGTGGGCACATGAGCCATCGCCCCAGCTCAGCTCTACCACACATGTGCACATGTGCCTCCTGCCAGCCAGCTGGTCTTTGGGTGTCTGCACACATGCAAGGTGCACACATGAGGGTTACATGCACTTGCATAGGGGGAGGGGTGCATGGACGAGGGTCATGCACACATGCACTGGGGTGCATGCACATGGGCAGGGCATGTGCATGTGTTACATTTGGGAGATGCATGCATGCACATGCTTTGGGCACAGTGTCGAAAAGGTTAGCCATCACTGGTCTAAATGATAGGTACAGTTCTTGTATCTTTCCTGTATAATTCACTGAGAAAGTTGTCAGAATTGATTGAGATGCTGTCTGAAATTTCACACTTTTTAATATATAATTTATATATACATATACAATTGTACGAGTGTGTGCCTGTGTGTTTGTGTATATGTATATATGGAGGGGAGGAGACACCTCCCTCAATCACTGAAGGAGGAAGTAGTACAGTATAGACTAAAAGTTCCTGTTATTATAGCCAGTCTCAATAAACATGGTTTCAACCTTCCTGTGGAATTTTTGTCCTGGTGTACTCTATCTAGTGGTAGGTCTGACACCTGCTAGACATAAGGTCCCAGTCTATCCCTTCCTAAAACTGTCATAAGCAATTGAGTAGATTACTGCTGTCCCACTTCCCAAGCATGCTCTCTCTCTCTCTCTCTTCAGAATAGAAGATTACCAAGAATAAACAAATTGGCTTTTGATGCTATAAGGAGAAGAAGCATCTAATCCATTAAGACCTTGTCTAGGACTATGGCCAAATCTAGTAATTCTAAAGTTTAGAACAGAGATAGTTACTGTCTTGGCTTCATGAACAGCAGCTCATTATCTGGGTTATTACTGTAGTAAATCTATCAAGTTAACCTCATATAGTGGTAAATTCAATCCAAGGTCAGAACACTTAAAGCAAACTCTGAGAAATAGCATTTGAATGAGTCAATGACTGAAAAGTCTAGAAAGAAGCCAAATACCAGATTTATTTATTTGTTTGTTTATTTAGGAAGGAAGGAAGGAAGGAAGGAAGGAAGGAAGGAAGGAAGGAAGGAAGGAAGGAAGGAAGGAAGGAAGGAAGGAAGGAAGGAAGGAGAGAGACATAACAGGAGTCAAGACAGACCATTATAGGTCTATTTCACTCCAATCATTTTGCCATACCCAGATTCTCCCTAAAAACAAGAAATTGCTGAATTCATTTAAGCATTGCTTTCCTGAGCTAGTTATGCCTTAAACAGCCTTCTTTGATTCAATTGTTCTTCAGTCTAACCAAATAGACTGATGTCTCTTCATTTTCTGAAGTTCTACCTTTAGCTAATGGTATTTATAGGAGCTGGGTGAAAGAACTTCTAGGACAGATCATTGGAAGCATGGTTGTCTGAGGAATTCTGGGATGTTGCTTAGTTATTATGCTTGAGGTAATACCATTACAGCTTCACAATGGAATCTATGAGCCCTGGTGACACAGTGGTTATAGTGCAGTGGTTATAGTGCAGTATTGCAGATTAATTCACTGCTCACTGTCAAGAGTTTGATCCTGACCAGTTCAATGTTGAATCAGTTTTCCATCCTTCTGAGGTTGGTAAAATGGAGACCCAAATTGTTGGGGATTGTTGTAAACTGAGAGGGCTGTAAAACACTATGAAGTGGTGTATAAGTCTAAGTGCTGTTGCTATTGCTATTGGAATTTCACATCCTTTTTAAAATGGAAATTATAAAGTATATAGCAGGGCAGAATAACCTGAAATAGCACCTGATATTGGGCTTTGTACCTAAGTTGTATATAGATACTTGCAGAATATCCCTTTACAACTATAGTCAACTTCTCCAGGACTTTCAACTTGGGGAAAAGAAAATAGTTATACCCACTTTTGTGAGATGAGGTGAACAGAGGCCAGGTGCCTTTTTGTTGCTAGTCTAACCTTATGAAATAGTCTGTCATCTGTTACAAATTCAAGAAATTATTTGACAGCAGTGTGTGAGTGTTTGTAACTTTATTGTTGTCTTAATTTATTTTTCTTGGTCAATAATTGATCTATATATGACTATGGACTTTTAGGTTTTTTTTCTTTGGATTTTTAATTATGGGATTATGATTGTGAATTGCTGGAATTCCTAACAGATTCAATGTATACAAATGGCATAATAAAATACATTAACCCCAAAAACTTTAACCTTAGACTTTCTACTATTCACCTCACTCCTTTCCTAAGAGTTTTGTAGGGGGTGTGCATAAGCACACCAATGTGTCTACCATCCCTGTCCTATTGTTTCTTTTATTTTTCTTATATGTATCCATGTATTAATAACTATGTTTTTACTTATACCTATTATCTTGTAAGCAATTGGCAAACCAAATAAAATAAAATAAATAAATAAGCACTTGGAAGTAAATTAAAAAGATGTTGGCCTATTTTAGAAGTATTTATCATGTAGCATATTGCTATTTGTTTCTCAGAACACTGCTTGGTATAAATGTCATGGTTTCTATCCATATCTGTAAGATAAATAAATCAAGCAATTTCCAATTTACTTTTAAATGTTTTTTTTTCCTTAAAGATTTTTTTTTTTTAAAGATTAAGGAGCTTGAGATCTAACAACTGGAACATACTTCAGAACTATTTGATATGTAGATCTGATCACTAGAGGGTGAAAGCAAACCTAGGATTAAGGAAGATTCAGGTTTCCTCAGTTCTAAATGCTGGCTTGAGCAGAAATTACCACAGATAATACTAGGTAAGAAGAAACAATGAATTGAGAACATTAATCTGAATATCTCAATTTATTTCCAGGGATGTAAAATGTCATTAGATACATATGAAGTAACTAAGACTTGCTTTAAAAAAGTGAGATGGGTCTCGATGTTATATTATTTAGCCAGGAAGGAAGCCACCTAAGTACCTTTCATGAAGCCTAGGCCTACTTCAGGCTAATGTATAAGACAGCAGCTCTTGGCATATTTTGGCAGATCAAGGTGACTTCAAGTTAGCTAACCTAACCAGTCATGGGATTTCAGGCTGGAAAGATTTATTTGTTCCACAGGATTGCTGCAACAGAATTGCTTTACACTTAAATGCCAAGGGATCATGCTGCTTTGCAAAGCATTTTCAGGGAGTATTTTATCTGAAGCTTGATCTAAGTGAAGCACTCATTTAAAACTTTGTTAATTCCTAATTCTCAAATGTACATTTTAAGGAAAATCCTTCAAATGTGATATTTAGGGGAGAAGCAGAGCAGCCAAACTCAAGGTAAGAGCTTGGCTACAAATTTTCTCCTATTGGCTCAAAATGCTACTGTTTCCCATGAGGTCTGACCTATTTAGTCCTTCTGAATAATTCTCAAATCATTGATTTCTTTATTTACTTCTTGGCTTATATGGCGGACTATCTCATATAAGCAGGTATATGGGAAAGATATATGGAGAACCCGTTTGGTCTAGTGGTTAATGCACTATAAAACAAAAGACTGTGAGTTCAAGTCTAGCCTTAGCCATGAAAACCAACTGGGTGACTTTGGGCTAGTCACTCACTCTCAGCCCAACCCACCTCACAGGGTTGTTGTAGTATGAAAAATAGGAGGAAGAAGGTGTGTTGGATATGTTTGCCACCTTGAGTTGTTTATAAAGGTGGGATACAGATAAAAGTAAAATAAAAATGATAGCTAGATTACCACAATTCATAAAAACACAAGTCAAAATAAAGGTACCATTCTCCCTAAGCACCAGACTAAACAGCCTCCAGCTCAACCCTCATAGGAATCCAAGCTTAGGGGAAAAACAGTGGCGGGATTCAAATTGTTTCACCACCAGTTTGGTGGGCATGGCTTGGTGGGTGTGGCTTGGTGGACGTGCTTTGCCTAACCCCAGCACACAGTTTTCCCCACACCAGCTGAGACCTATAGCACCAATCAGCTGAGAGGATAAAGAAGAGAAAAGTGCAGGGGTGGATGGGAGTGCCAATCCTGTGCTTTTCTATTCGTTTTCCTATCAGCTGATTAGAGGATTTTTTTCCTCCTTTCAGCTGATAGGTGCTTTTTTAAAACTACCCATTTGGCTGAAGCCATCCAAACCAGTAGCATACCATCACTGGGGAAAAGCCAGGCCTTCTGGAATGCTAAAATGGCAGAAATGCCTCAGATCTCATTTTTAATCTTCTTGGTATCAAGCAATAGTGCAGAAACTCAAGCACTATGTGGTTCCTTTGAACGCCTTCTCCTTTTCAATTTGGTCACCACAAAGTAAAAAAAGATGTTGGGACTCTAAAAAGAGTGCAGAGATGAACAACAAAGATGATTAGGAGACTGGAGAGAAGCAATCTAGAACTAAGGAGAAATTTCCTGACAGAGCAATTAATCAGTGGAACAACTTGCCTCCATATGGAGAATGGGTGCAGGAATTGGGTATGTCTAGTTTAGTGAAAAGAAGGACTAGCGGTGACATGATAGCCTTTTTCCAATATCTCAGGGGCTGCCACAAAGAAGAGGTAGTTAAGAGGGAGGACAATGGGTAGAAACTAATCAAGGAGAGAAGCAATCTATAAGGAGAAATTTCCTGACAGAGCAATTAATCAGTGGAACAACTTGCCTCCAGAAGTTGTAAATGCTCCAAGACTGGAAGTTTGAAACCCTATATCATTTGTCTGAAATGGTATAGGGTTTCCTGCCTAAGTAGGGGGTTGAACTAGAAGACCTCCAAGGTCTCTTTCAATTCTTCTCTTCTCTTCTTCTCTTGTCTATTCTTCTATTCATTATACCCAATCTAAAAGAACCATTGGAAAGAAGATTCACAACACCCAATGAGCTCAGGTGCAGCTCAACCCACATTAGAAATCACACAACATTCTCTAGATGGGAATTGGACATATCTAATGAACCTGACTTTTCCTGTCCAAGAAAGACTCTCTAATTGTCACCCCTTTTGTCTGCTTAACAGGAGACGTGTTAAAATCCCTACCTGCCCAAAAAACTTATTTCTGCTGCACGGGAATCCATAAAACTGCCACACAGGTGCTGTTCTATTCCCTTTATTATCAAGAAAGTAACCAGATTCTCATTTTCCTCCTGCTATTGTGCCACAGAGGTCAAAATGAAAGCCTGGATTTTATCTGTCAGGAAACTGTTCATCACATATAAAGTATAAAGTAGGTAAATTTTGTGTAGCAGCAATTAAATTTTTCAGTCCATCAGTCAGCTGGGATTTTGGTATGGGCAAACACATTAAAAATGTCTTCCCTTACTACTCATTTTAATCTCGAGTTTTAGTCTTTATAGTTTTCATGATCTGTTTTACTATATTCTATTGTATTTCTACTACATCCAAATGTTGTTTAAGAGCTCACATGCTGTAGACAGTACAGCATTTTTTTTAATTGTACAACCCAGTCCCTTACTGCTTTTGTTTTTGTCAGTTGTTTTGTTTATGCTTCACATGGACCAAAATACAGAATTTTAAATCTGGATAAGGTTACTTCTCAAATGATGTCTATGCTTCTTTCCTGACCTGATGTCCACCACAGATGGTAGTTTGTAGAGGGTAGCTCCCAGAATGATCTTGCTGACTAAGGATTTTGGAGAAACTGCAATATGTGCTTAATAAATTTTATACACAAGGCTGACTTCCCAAACTTAAAAAAAGACAACTTTATTTAAAGGCAGAGAGAACCTGCATCATGCACTCCAGAGCATTTTTTTTCTGAATAATTTTCAGTCTCTAGCTATTAAGGTATAATTGGAGGGGACCACTCAAATATGCCCACCTAAATCTTCTTGGGATTCAGCACATTTTGCCCAAGAAAAATAAATAAATGGCAATTCTCATTATAGAGAAATTGCCAAGGTTATGACCATGTTGGCAGTCAAAGCAAAAGTCCCATTAGTGTCCAGTGCACTAAACTGCCATTTGGAAGTATTGATTAGTACACTATTGTAAATACTAAAAGCTCCTGGTGTGGATGAAATTAAAACAGTATAGAGACTTAATCTTTTTTGAATCTCAGTGACCCGCACAGTGCTCTTGCCATGGACAGGTTTCAGTAGTTTGATTTAGTTTCTTAAAATGTTTTGTGCAACCCAAGCTCTGATTATGTCATGTTGCAAAATGATGTTATTGGAAATGGGTCAACTGTATCTCAACAGCTGGAAAAGTTCCTGCATGCAGACTTGCCTAAAAAAATGAATGGAACAAAAGGAAAATTCCACTGTCTAAAGAAAGTTTCATTACTTTCAACAAGATTTTCTGAAGATTTACTTCCACTTCAGACATCAGATTGGTGCTTTGATCATAAAGCACTCTAACTGGATTGGAATCTATGGGAAATCAAAAAGATGCTTTTTTTCAATCATGAGTTCAGTATAGTGTGATATTTTTTAAAATAATTTCAGAAGGCACCATTAAAAAGATAAAAATTAATACAAATTAACAAAGAATAAAAAGAAAAATGGAATGTGCAGAAAAGAAAAAATAGAAAGAAAAATATAGCAGAAAAAATAAGAATATGTAATAGAAAAAGAAATGTATAAAATCAAAGTCCCTCTTTCATCACGAGTATAAACAATTTGGCAACTTACCATTTTCTTTCAAAATATAATAAATGATCTCTTCTTCCCATATTTCATCTAATCATTGAAGCCTTATTGTTCAGTCGTAATCAGCAAAAGTCCATGAAGAGTTTGCATATCCATTTTAATTTAGAATAAATAAACCCACCTTATATCCATTTCTTTTACTTTTAGCAATCATAATATTTATTCTCTTCGCATAATGTCCTAGAACTTTTCTTTTCATTTTTTCTTTGTCCCTTCTCACAAAATTCTTCAAAACTTTAACATGGTTTTGGTAAATCCAATGTAGGAGAATTATCTAGGTCACTCTTTTGATTTGTTGTTGTTTGTTTTGAACATGTCCTTTAATTATTGAAATATCAGCTGGTTTCATTTTTGTACAATGTAGCACTTTTTCTATATCTTTTTTATGCTGTCAGTTTTAAATATATTTTTCGATCAGTCTTGGCAGTAAAACTTGTTCCTTAACATCTTTTACATGCAGTCCATTTATAATGAGAGACACTCTTAAAATTACTTTCTGGGTCCAATGTTCACAAATAAATACCCTTCAATACATCCAATGTGAAATAATTTTGCTTCATTTTGTATTAGTAAGTTAAATTGAAGTGTTTTTCTCTTTAATTGCAATCTAATTTCTTCTAGTTCCCTTTGAGACATTCAAAGTCTCATCTGAAAAGCAGCAAATAAGAAATTTCCAAAAGTGATTAGAAATTGAAATATGTGAATCCTGTATCCATAAAGAAGTAAATAGGGTGTTCTCTCATCTCTCACAGCTCTAAGCCCTCTAGAAATCTCAAGCCTGGAACACTTGTGGATGATCCTAAGTCCCCTCCTTGTCCAGAAAGAAATTTCAAAGGATGGTCTATTCACCAGCTCTTTATTCTGTTGTGATTGTCAGTTCAGTTTACCATTTCTTCCTCCTAAAACTGGAAAATGGTATGACATTTGTCATGCAAAACTAAACAAACCTCTAGATCACATGACCACATTTCATTACAGCTAATTTTATATTTGATCTGCTAAATTAAATCATATGTCGCATGACTGTTTTTTTCCTGCTATATCTTGCTCCCATAACCATGTGGAACAGATGGTGAAGACTCATAGTAGATACAGAAGGAAGGAAAATTATGGTCAGCTTTGAGTTCTGCTGATGGAAGCAATGTCAACAGGAAGAAGAAATTTGCTAGATTTCACTTATTGTCACAAATGAATGCAATCCTTTAGTTTCACTTTCTTTATTGAAGCAAAATCCTATGCTATAGTCTATGATGCCTTAGTAAACTGTCTTCCTCTCCAGCAATAAAATAAACTATGTTCCAGTGACAAATAAAACCAAGAATTTTTTTTTTTCCTCAGACAGTTTGGTGCTATGTCATATAATTAGGAATGGCTCTATATGTCATATAATTAGGAATGGCTCTAGATTGTGCCAAAATTTGTTTCCTTGCCATGTTGTCATTGTTTGCCAAGTTGCCATAGTAACTTTTCCCTCTATAGGTCTTTTCTTAAGTCTTTACCATTTTCTTTGTGAGCTCCACAATCTAGCAAACTATCTACCAGTATCTACCAAAAGAAGTGTTCTGTTTGCTGGGGGAATCATATGGAAAACAGCATGGTCAATGACAATTCTGCTTCCAAGCTCCTGCAGTTCTACAGATGAGGCCAAATTCAGACAATGTTGTCTTGCCAGGTGCTCGGGGTCATTCTATTTCAGTTCAAAGCTTGCAGTCTGCTCTTGGTTGAAAGTTAGGGCAATCTGTGCCCCCTCGGATGTCAGAAAGACCATATGTTTCAACATAATATCTCAAGTACTTGCCATTTAACTTCCCAGTTGGGCTGGTAAACAGCGTGACAACAGACTTTCATGCAGTTTTGGCACTTGTAGCCTTGCCCTGGCTGGGACCAAGAAACACATAAGCAGGTAAAAATGGCAAACACAGCATAAGCAGAGGCCTAGCCAAATGTTTCTAAACCTGAAAATGATTCTCTTTGGAAAAACATTCAGCCAAAATAAATATGTTTTTAGAGTTTTCTTCCCCTTTCCTATTGCCCTTTTTGTTTCTTGGGGTAAATTATTTTCACCCATATTTGAAATATATATAAATGCGTGCATTTATTCTCCTGTTGGTTTGTCCAATGTACGTGGCTGGGCAATTGTTGCATGGTATTTCATTTATGAAATACCATGTAACAATTTACAGGAGAATAAATGCACACATCGCAGAACATAAGAATGCAGTCAGAAAAGAAGAAAATACTTCCTTTTCCAGCACCTTAAAGCTACAGGACATGAAATTAATTTTGAGGGAACCAAATTAATCTCCAATACTGAACACTTCAACAAGGGAATAATTAGGGAAGCCATCAAAACAGAGAAACGTCCCCCTAACATGAATAAATGGGATGATACCTCCTACCTACCAGACATCTGGAAACTAGCCCTTATCAACAAATGAGTCCCAGCCACAAAAACTAACACTGGACCCAAAACAACACATGATGCCACCACCAATCTCCCTCACCAGACTCAAACCCAAACCCATCCCATAGATGAAAGGCAACCACCATCCTGAAACCAGATCACGGCTGCATCACCAGCTGCCACAAACCCCGACCCCCAAACTAAGCAAACTGATACACACCATGAACACATAGCCAGGCCTCAAACTCAGAGCCAAACCAAAACCCAGAATGTCACATCACAGCCATCTGCTCAGGATATCATATCATGAGACTCAGGAGGTTACACTATAAAATCTCAGGATGTTACAACACAGCCAATGACACAGGCGATTACAGCACAAGACCCAAGATATCACAACAATAGAACTCAGAAGGTCATCACATAGCCCATTACCCAGGTCGTTACAACACAGGAGGCTGATAGACACACAGCCAATACCTCAGCCACACATGTTCTTATGAAAAAGCCAACCAATCTGCAAACATCAACCAATCAAGAAGTAACAACACAGCCAATCTCCCCACCAGGGTTGGCTCTAGGCGTTCTTTTAAAAAATGTAACTGCTTTGTATATGGAGAATTAGTTACAGCCTAATTTTAAGCATATTTACTCAGAATAAATATTGTGAAATATATAGCATTTGGAGGGATAATTAAATTAATCTTGACAAAATTTAACTTTGCATTTATGAGACAAATTTCTTATTTTTTTTAAAAAAAATACAATATTATTTTCAAACCTGCGGTCACTGCTTTCAGTCTGAATGGAGGCTATTATATAAAAGAATCAAGCAAGGCTGTATTGGCTACATAGAGTAGAACTTCTAGGAGTTGTAGTTCAGCAACATCTGGAAAGACAGATGTTTTACTTCTGTTAACACAGAAAACAACCTCTATATAACATCCTGAAAGACACAGCAATGGAATTCCACCATAAACATTTTGATCTGAGTTCATACAACATACATAACTAGATGAAGCAATTGCATTTGCACAATGGGCTATGGTTGGTTACTTTTTGATATATAAACCTAGATTCTGTAGGTTGTGATGATGAAATAAGTGTCCACCACCAAAGTTGGTTGATATAATTTCAATCATTAAAAAAAATCGACCATTGTCTGCTTTTCTACTTGTCATACACTGAAAGCTAATTTTGTGTTCCCTTTTTAATGTAAATTGCCTTATCTGAAATCAGGTCCCTTTAATACCTGTACTCCCTGGGCCTGTGCAAATCAAGACCTTACAGAGACATTTTACAAGCTTTTAAGAAATGTCTTAGAATTTTCAAACTTAGCAACTTAAGACTTGTGGATTTCAGCTCCCAGAATTCCTCAGCCAGTCATGATTGCCCTGTTAACGTAATTAATTTTCTCATAATAGGTTTTTAAAATATTTATACTGAACCAAATACGAGGTTGAAAAATGGCTTAAATGAAATGCTGGTGGTATAACAATTCACATATTAGGATGGACAGATCAAATCACTCCAAATCATTTCTATGACCCTAGTGACTAAGCGGGAAGAATTCCCAACAGACCTTCTTTTGAGATGGATAAGATGCTCCTCACTATCTTTCTTCTTCCTTTCCCTATTTAAACTGAACACTTGTATCTGGTAATAAAGGTAATTGTCCTTACCAGATGGATCTATGGAAATGTGGAAATTAATTTGAATGTATTTTGTAAATTGCAGGTGAGCAAATACAATGTGAATTCTTGAATAATTTACAGTGCTGCAAGGCAAGTCACATAACTACACTATTTTAATGGAATTTCTTTTGGTAAGATGATAACTCTGAGGCCTCTGGGACAGAGAGACTGAGACCTTCTTCCTTTAATAATTCAATGGACATGAACAGCTTCATGCATCTCAATAGGTTTGTTTGTTTTTCCAGAATTGTTTATGTAATTTATTTGTAGAGCTTGTGATGTCTCAAAGCTCTAAAACTGATATGATGATTCAGTAATGTTTTTTTAAAAAAAATCTTTGGGATACCCTCAGTATTTCAAAGACTGAAATTATAAAGGTAGGTAGCACTCCAAAATGTTTTTTTTATATTAATGATAGCTGTTGGAATTAAGATTGCAGACTCAATTGTATGACAGCTCTTAAATATAGTATAGTACAGTACAGTAGAGTACAGTACAGTAATAGTAGAGTAATAGTAGTACTAGTAGAGTAGAGTAGAATATGGTATGCAGAGGTGATATTCAGCAGGTTCTGACCAGTTCTGGAGAACCAGTAGAGGAAATTTTGAATAGTTCAGAGAACCAGCAAATACCACCTCTGACTGGAGATTTTACAGTATCCTTCCCCTGCCACACCCACCAATCCACACTCACAGAACCAGTACTAAAAAAAAATTGAATCCCACCACTGATGATATGGTATGGTATAATATGGTAATAATAGAATAGAGTAGAAAAGAAAATAGTATAATATTAGCATTAGTATGTTATATTAGATTAGATTATTAATTATATTATATAGCTGCAGTGGTGTAGTGATTAGAATGCAATATTGCAGGCTAATTCTGCTGACTGCCATCAGTTTGATTCTCACCGACTCAAGGTTGATTCAGCCTTCCATCCTTCTGAGGTTGGTAAAATGAGAATCCAGATTGTTGGGGGCAATATGCTGACTTTGTAAACTGCCTAGAGAGGGCTGTAAAGCATTGTGAGGCAGTATATTATATTATTATAATTATGCTATACTATGCTATGCTATGCTATGCTATGCTATGCTATGCTATAATAATACACACATACTCACACATAGTGTATGTATAATAAAACAATCTGAAATTAAAAATGTATCTGAGCATTACTTAACTACCAGAACTAAAGCTTGGTTTTTGCTTTATTAATCTGTTAGAGCTTTTTGACAATAATTAAAAAGCAACAGATGTTAACTTTCAGATGTTGTATGGAAATGGAAGTCTCTATTAACATGCCTTTGGGGGGAATTACTTATGTAAAATTGCAAAAAATACTTTGAAGGAAATTAAAATGGCTATCTTAAATTGCATAAAAATGTACTTTGGTTAAGCTGGTACCCACTAATGTAACCCATTGATAATGATAGGGTTTATTTCCAAGTAATCATTGGAAGTAACTGTAAAATATTGGAAATAGAGTAGTCCTCAACTTACAACCATTCATTTAGTGACTGTTTGAAGTTATAACAGCATTTTAAAAAGTGTCTTATGACCAGTTTTCACGCTTACAATCATTGCAGCATCCCCATGATCATATAATCAAAAAATTGGACTCTTGGCAACTGGACAATTGCAGTGTCCCAGGATCATGTGATCACCTGTTGCGATCTCTGACAAGCAAAGTCAATGGGGAAGCCAGATTCACTTAACAACTGTGTTACTAACTCAACAACTGTAGTGATTCATTTAACAAAGGTGGCAAGAAAGGTCATAAAAATGGGTCAAAATTCACTTAATATTCTGTTGTCTTCTCCCATCATAATTATATTAACATAGTCCAGTCCAATTATTTTCATATGTAATTTTTTATAGAATTCTTCTTGTTTATGGTTAGATGACAAAATACAATAATAGAATATCTAGAATGTTAGATAGCAAGTATTATCTTTATTTTTTCTTTTTCTTTTGTTATTTGACATTATATCTATAAAGGGTTTGTAGGACAGATCTGGTATGATTATATGATTTGTTATAGAATAAACTGTTTAAAGTATTGTTATTGCATAAAGCATGAATGATTAAAAGTATAGTCAAATGATTTTTTTAATAGCGATATTAGGATATATAAGTTTGGATTGACAATATGAGTTGTTATGTAATATAACTGTAATTGAGACTACGAAATGAATGCACAAAACTGATGAACCAACCGACACACTGTATGTACATAAGAAAGTTGATGTTTTTATGTCTTGTTTATTTTTGTTTGTTTGTAGAAAATCAATAAAATTGCTTTCAAAAAAAATATTCTGTTGTCTTGCATAGCAACAGAAGTTTCGAGGTCAGTTGTGGCCAGTTGTGGCCAGTTGTGGTCAGTTGTGGTCACAGAAGTTTCGAGGTCAGTTGTGGTCATAAGTCAAGGACTACCTGTAGTGTGACAAGGATCTGAAAATAACAAGGAAGAATTGTTAGAGAGTCTAAAAAAATACCTATCTCAATAAATTTAGGGTGTAAACAGAAGGGAAAGGGTTGGTTGGTGATTGATTCTGCCCTTCTACTCTGATAAGTACCCAAGATACCTGATATCTATCTGGGTCAAGAATAGCTCTCTTCTTGACTCCCCTAACAAAGGGTTATGGATCTCAGATTTAGTCATTCTTTCCAAATTAAATTATGAATGTGATTTTAAAAAAGATGAATGGATTTAACTTTGCTTAGTCAGAAACATTTTGGAAAATGAAAGAATAAATGATGATAGCTTCCACTGCATAATTAATGACTGAAATTAAACAGCTTATGGATCTACCTAATGGATACACTTGTATAACTTCTTCTACTGAAGTCCATATTTGCACATCTGAATCTTTGGATGGGGACAAAATGAGTGAAATATATTGTTGTGGCCTGTTGGCCTCTGGGCCCTCCAGCAGACAAATTAGAGGAGGAGGAGGAGGAAGAGACATGGCAGTCAGGATCAGCATCAGGGCAACCTGGGAGCTGGCAGAGAGACAGAGACAGAGACAAAAGCGGAACCTGGGCTATCCATCAGCTCTCAAATGGAGAGTCAACAGTCCCCAGGTCTGGAGGTATTGATGAAGAAGAGGAGGAACAATTGGGTCCAGTGCCTGACATGCAGCCACACAGAAGGCAGAGGAGAGCAGTGGAAAGCCATGGGCCAATCCTGGTAAAGGAAGAGTCACCGCTGCTAGTGAGGCCCCACTCTAACTCTGGGGATAAAAGGGAGGGGCTGAGTGAATAGGTGCGGCAGGTAACTATTCATCTTCTGGCTGGACAGACTTATTAGCCTGCAAGACAAACTTTTTGCCAGAGCTGCCAACATTCCTAATAAAGGAATCTTTTGAGTTCACATCAGAGGGATTGTCATGTTAGCGGAGCTGGGTCAGAACAGATATATCCAACATAAATGGGGCCAACTTTGATCTCCCTACTTCCCAAGGATAGGCAACTCCATCAAGGATAATTTATTGGCATCTGTTCAGTGATAATTCATTGGAGGTAAATGGTACCAAAGAATGGGGCTTGATATTCTGGCACAAAAGAGTAGGACTCACTTTTTCCCTTCCAGGCACTCAATTTTCTATTTTTCCTCCTTTCTTCTTGTTCCGGACTAGCAGGCTTGAAAGCCTGCAATTCGGATTGGTCCGCTAACAGCAGGTCATGATTGGTCGCTCCAGACTTATCCGATTGGCTAGTAAACGGGCTGCCGCGATTGGGCAAACCAAGCATGGCAAGCTCAAATCGATGTCATTGGCCGCTTAGCTGCAGCCAGCTCTATAAAAGGGGCTGCTGCAGCTAGGATATTTCACTCAGATCAGAAGTCACTATTAAAGAGCTGTTGTTGCTATCTGAGTCTTGTCTCCGTTCTTGGACCCATCCTTCCAGACTTAACACTGGCAATGAGGATGGGATGCGGAGACAGCAGAGCTGACTGAGCACTCGCAGAAAATTGCCAGAGCACATGGCTGACAGCACGTAGATGTCGACAGAATGGCCAGCAGTGTTATACCACCCGCCTCGTTCGATCCAGCCAGCGAGGACTGGGACTCATATATGGACAGGTTTCAGATGTTCCTAGAGTCCAACAATCTGAAGGATGCCACTCCCAGCAAAAAATGAGAAGTTTTCCTGACGCATTCCTGGCCATCTTTAAGATGGCCAAAGCACTTGCAAAACCGGCTGAAGTGAAATCAATGGACTGGGATACCCTTGCTCCCATCCTTCACAACCATTACGCACCAGCAGTACCAACTCTCATCTGCAGACATGAATTTTATCAAAGGGATCAATCCAAAGGTGAGAGCATCAGGGATTTTGTGGCTGACCTAAGGAACTTAGGCGGATTGTGTGGTTTTGCTAATCTAGAAGAGGCCATGCGGGATCGAGTAGTCCTTGGCCTAAGAGACCCAACGGTCCAAAGCAAGATCATGGCCAAAGGAGACATCTCCCTCGCAGATTCCATAGCCGATGCCACTGCAGCTGAAGCCACCTGTAAATCAGCAGCATGAATGCGCTGGGCAAATGGGGCCAACCGCCAATCCACCAACGATATGGCAATGCCATCAGAGAAATACACGTCAGCCACCCATCATGAAGACATCGAATCCTCATCGGATAGTGAAAAGGAAGAAGTCCACAGACTCCAGTCAGATCATGAGCATTGAGACCAGCGGGGTCGTAAATCGAATTTCCAATGCACTGGATATGGGAGAAACCACCCACGATCTGAATGCAGATTCCTAGACGCCATCTGTCATTTTTGTGAAAGACGAGGGCATATTGCTAAGGTATGCCGGAACAAAAGAGGTTCCAGCCCCAGATGGAAAGAAAACAGTCCCAGACAAACTGAGGACACCCCCACCACAAATTGGGACCACCCAAACAACCAGTGGAAACAGTACAACAGAGCCCAGAAGTTTACTGGCGCATCCAGATGGGAAGAAGCACATCAGACTATCATCATCGGCCACGCTTCATCCGTGGACACCAAAAAAATCTGTGTAGAGGTCACCATTGAAAATCAACTATGCATCATGGAAGTGGACTCTGGGTCTTCTCTATCCATGGTCTCCTGGAAAACCCTAAAGCAGCTGATTCCCAACATCCGCTGCTGAGATCTCTGCACCGAGAGACTCATATTAAAGGACTACCAGGGCAACCAGATTCTGGTCGCTGGCACCAATCATTCCCAGGTCTCCTTCAAGGACCACACCGCAATATTACCACTCACCATTGTTGACAGAGACCGACCCAGCCTACTGGGTCTACAGTGGTTCGTGCCATTAGGAATCGGAATGGCAGGCATCAACCAGACTGAAAACGAAGGCTGTGAAGCGGCCCTCGTCCAGGACTTCCAAGAAGTCTTCAGTGAAAATCTAGGCAAGTACAAGGGGTCCCCTATCTCTTTTAATCTCCGCCCTGACATCGTGCCCATTCGCCTAAAACCACACCGAGTCCCTTTTGCTCTCAAATCCAAAATTGATGAGCAACTGGACAAACTAATTGCACAAGGCGTGTTAGAACACATTGATCATGCCCCATGGGAGACCCCAATTGTAACTCCTATAAAACCTGACGGGTCTTTGAGAATTTTTGGAGATCACAAGGCCATCCTCAACTACGCGTTATAGCAGAATGCCTATCCAGTACCAGTGGTCCAGCAACTCCTTCACTCACTTGGGGGTGGCAGAATATTCGCAAAGCTTGACCTGGCCCAAGCTTATCAACAGTTGCCAGTAGATGCTGAAACCGCTAAAGCCCAAACCATAGTTACACACCGAGGCACGTTCAAATGTAACAGGCTCCAGTTTGGCGTAAGCATAGCACCAGGAATCTTCCAAAGTCTGATGGAGAGGCTGTTGCAGGGCATTAAAGGGGTCATGCCCTACTTCGACGATGTGTTAATAGCTGCCCCAACTAGGAGTCAGTTAGAGAAATGACTAAGAACAGTCCTACAAAAGTTCCAAGACGCTGGCCTAAAAGTAAAAAAGGAAAAGTGCCAGTTATGCACTGAAAGGGTTGAATTTCTTGGTTACCTCCTTGACAAACAAGGAATTCACCCTACGGAAAAGAAATTGGCAGCCATCAAAAATGCCCCGAGACCAAAAAACAAAACAGACCTTCAAGCCTTCTTGGGACTCATTAACTTTTATAACATTTTCCTACCCCAGAAGGTGACCGTCGCTGAACCCCTTCATAGACTCCTCAATAAAAAGACTTCCTGGATTTGGGGATGATGGGAGGAACATGCCTTTCAACAAGTAAAGGACCTTTTAACTTCGGATGCAGTGCTCATCCAATATAATGAAACATTCCCATTAATTGTGACTTGTGAGCCTCACCTTTTGGGGTAGGAGACATCCTGAGCCACATCCTACCCAATGGTACAGAGGCACCTATTGCATTTTTTTCAAGAACTTTGTCAAAAACAGAAAGGAACTATAGTCACCTAGACCAGGAAGCCCTCGCCATTGTATCTGCAATCAAAAGGTTCCATGAGTATGTGTATGGGAGATCATTTTCCATCAACCCAGATCATAAACCATTACTTGGCATCCTGGCAGGTGACAAACCTACTCCACATATTCTATCCCCTAGAATGACACAATGGTCAGAGTTCCTAGCCGCCTACGACTATCAATTGAGACATCGCCCGGGAAAACCATTCCCCACGCAGACACTTTGAGCCACTCTCCACTACCAGAACTCCAAGATGACCCAGCTCCCACACTACCAATACTACAAATTGAGACACTTCCCTCACCTCCACTAACAGCACAAGACATCGCATTAGAAACCAAAAAAGACTCACGCTTGGCACATGTTCTTGGCTGGGTGGAGAGGGGTTGGCCAGAAATCGAACTCAACAAAATCTTTAAACCATTCAAGAACAGACAAACAGAACTCTTCTCACAAAGAGGATGCGTGTTGTGAGGAGACCGAGTGGTCATACCAGCAAAACTACAAAAAAAAAGTTCTACAATTACTGCACGATGGGCACCCGGGCATCGTACGTATGAAAGCGCTGGCAAGGAGCTACGCCTTGTGGCCAGGTATGGACAAACAAATTGAAACCTGGGTCGCCACCTGTAGCAGATGCCAAGAGACACACTTGGCCCCACCAAAAAATCCACCAGCTGAATGGGAAACACCCAGAGGCCCCTGGTTGCGCATCCATATCGATTTTGCGGGACCTACAAAAGGGCATACTTTCCTAATAACAGTAGATGCATACTCTAACTGGCTCGAGGTTAACAAAATGAAGACTACCATCACAGATGCAGTCATCAAGAAATTGAACAGACTTTTGCAATGCACGGCTTACTAGATGTCCTGGTATCCGACAATGGCCCTCAATTTACCGCCTTAGCCTTTGAACAATACTTAGCAGACCATGGAATACGACACACACTGACATCACTGGCTCATCCAGCGACGAATGATAGAGCTGAACGAATGGTTCAGTTCACAAAAAAAACTCTACAAAAAATGGAACAAGGCAACATCCATGGTAAAGTCACCAGGATGCTCCTTCTCCAGCACAAAACACCAAACAGTATGACCAACAAAAGCCCAGCTGAATTTCTGATGGCCAGAAAACTCAGATCGCTCCTAGACCGCCTACAACCTGCGTACACCCCGGAAAAGCCCCTGGGCTCCAGCACTAAACACTGCACCTTTAAGGTAGGAGACCCTGTATTCACAAAAAACTTTTCAGGAGACCCATTGTGGATCCCTGTCAAAATAACTCAGATTACAGGCCCCGCTCCTACCGCCTAGAAACCACAGATGGGAGAGTGTGGAAATGCCACATCGACCAACTACGATCCAGGCTGACCACATCTCCCATCAGTGACCCCAACCACGAAACCAGAGGGGGAGGGGAAACCGGAGGTTCTGGAATAAAACCAACATCTGGCCTAGAGGAACAAACCCCACGATCACCACATCAAAGCCTACAATACTCACCAGCTGATGTAGAGCCGTGGTAATCGGGCATCTTGCCTAATGACAGCAGCTGAGCGGGTTCGGCGAGCCCTGAGAGCCCAGGCGATAGCAACGAAGTAGGCGTTTCAATCATCCCGAGGTCACCAGAAAGGAGTCACAGCTATGGAACCGGCTCGCCGTTCCAGGCAATCCCAGCGAGCAGCCCATCGGAACCCGAGACCGGGCACAGACCTTTTGAACCGTGCAAGTCAGTAGACAGGTGTGAAGACCCGCCTACCTGCAAGACTACATAACCCCACCCCCTAGACGGAACCTAGAGGGGAGGGGTGTTCCGGACTAGCAGGCTTGAAAGCCTGCAATTTGGATTGGTCCGCTAACAGTGGGTCGTGATTGGTCGCTCCAGACTGATCTGATTGGCTAGTAAACGGTCTGCCGCGATTGGGCAAACCAAGCACGGCAAGCTCAAATTGATGTCATTGGCTGCTTAGCCACAGCCAGCTCTATAAAAGGGGCTGCTGCGGCTAGGGTATTTCGCTCAGATCAGAAGTCACTAATAAAGAGCTGTTGTTGCTATCTGAGTCTCATCTCCATTCTTGGACCCATCCTTCCAGACTTAACACTTCTCTTTTGGTAACAGCAGGAATTAAATAATTTTTGGTTGCAGTCTAAAATGATCATTGATCTCTTTAGAAAGGAGAAGAAATATACCTTGTACATTTTTCCAATATATCGAATGTGATATTTCACATATAAAAATTATTGACGAAACTTCTTCTAGGGAATTTGTGCACAGGGTCTTCTTCCTGTCTATGATCAAGGACTGTTTTTAGTTCCTGTTTAGAAACTGATTAATTTGTTGTTTTTCTTTATTAAAGTTCCTCTTTCTTGCTTCACTCTAAAGAGTGAACTTGAGAACGTTATTTAAAAAATAATGCTTGAAAGAAAAATATTAATTTAAGTCATGCATTAGTTGTAAGCTTTTAACTAATTAATTTAAACCCAGTACCATTACTTTTTTATGTTAAATAGTTCGGTTATACATCTAATTTATTTACACGACTGGTTTTCTGATTTCACTTTATTGTAATATGCATATGGTGTAGACGATTTTGGGTTGCCTTCAAGGCATTAATTAATTTGAATTAAACATTGATAAATAGTGAAAACTATTACAGGGAAGCTAGATGAATGCAAAAATTAATAAAGTCAAAATATTGACTTCCACAGCTTTGGATAAAAATAACTCTAAATAGTAGCAGTTTGGGTGAGTGGAAGGAAGCATTTGTAATTTTCTTTTTAAAATTTCTTTTTTCTTTACTCATTTCCCACAATTACTGTAAAACAAGTTTTGAAGTTCTGACATGGGTAACTAACTTGCAGATCCAAGTAAAATATAAGAGGGTTCCAGAGAAAGGCAGAAATTCCACAAGGACAAGACACTTGGGTGAATGGTGCAGGGTAAATTTGAGGGTTTAATTTTGGGGCCCAAGTTTTATATGTATACTTTTATTAGGCCGTGTTGCAAATTCAGCAAAAAATAATTAGGTGCCTGAAATTCTCAGCTGTGCCTGAAGTAGCACAGCACCAACAAGATAAGTGGAAGTGTTAACTGCAAGAATGCAAGCTAGCTGTGAAGGATTATACGAAGCATCTGGGAGCTGTTAACATTAGTACTGGGAACCCAAGTTTTTCAGATAACAGTTAAGCTAAAATAATTCAGCTATGCTTTGTAAATTCTCTGTTTTAAGCAAAGGCTCTATTATGTAAAAAAGTATAATCTTGTTTTATCCATCATTTTCCTGATTGAGATGGCAACCCTGCCTCCCTATGCCAATATCAGCCCTTTGAGGTTGTCCAGATTTGGAAACAAACTCCACGAGAAGAACAGAGCTAATTTTATTGACATAAGCTGTATTACTAGAATTTGCAAGTCTGATATCTTCCTTCCTTCCTTCCTTCCTTCCTTCCTTCCTTCCTTCCTTCCTTCCTTCCTTCCTTCCTTCCTTCCTTCCTTCCTTCCTTCCTTCCCCCCTCTTTTATTCCATTGAGTTATAGAGGAAACAGCCTTTTTAATATTACCTCATTTTCACAGGGTTGAAGAAATCGTTCTGTCTTTTTTTTTTTTTTCTGGACTGTTTCCAGAACTATTATTTTTCAACATCATACCAGATGAATGACTACACCTTGCCTGGCTCCATTGCTGCCTCTCCATCAGCAAAAGCCCCCACAATTGCTTCTTAGCCAAGCATATTGCCAAGCTTGGTTAAACAACAGATTAACAGAGTTGGAAGGGACCTTGGAGGTCTTCTAGTCCAACCCGCTCAGCTAGAAGATCCTATACCATTTTAGACAAATGGGAGACAACTTCCGAAGGCAAGCCACTGCAGGCATTCATGGTTCTCACTGTCGGGAAATTTCTCCTTAGTTCTAGGGTGTTTGATTGCTTTTGAACATCTGAGTACACTAACATCCCAATCGGGGGAGGCCGTTCCGAAATTAGAATCAAGCATGCCATAACTCCAGCCCAAATTGTTTCAATCTAAATGCCAGGGCTTCAACCTTTGCAAAAACTGTTATTATTTTTGCTGGCTCATAATATACATATGGAGATGTTGCTTGGAGGAAAAGAATGTTCTTAATTTTGGCTGAAACTTCCATCTTCCATGCTGCTTTTAGTCATGCTCTACTGCAAGATAGTTATTACTTCCAAGATTGTTGTAGCATGGTATAAAGCAGAAGTCTCCAAACCCTGGACCGCAGCCCTTTACCAGATCATGGCCTATTCGAAATTGGGCCATGGGAGTGGATGGCTAGAGTACAGGTGCATAGGTGTGTGCAATTCAATGTGTGCAAACAGCAGGCCAGTGGGCATTTGCACATATGTGCACTGGCACACCATTTACACAGTTGCTGGCCTACTGCTCACACAGCCCAGTTCTCCCCCCCCCCCCCCCAAGCTGCAAAGGTTGGGGACTACTGGTATGAAGCATATCTTTGGGATCCGTCTGACATTACTGGTAGAACCTGACATGCTGATGTGGTAGCCAGCTGCTTTATAATTTTGGCTGCAATGTACCAAGCTGAAGACTTGGCTCAAGTGCTGCTTTCTCCTATAGATTACTCTGGGAAAGCTTCTGCCAGGGTGAAGATCAATATCAGAAATGGGTAAAGTACCACAGAGATGTCCAGACAGATAACCAATGGTCCCAAAGTCACTCGTAAAACAGTCCATCTTTCTCACAAACTCATGCACACGAACAAAGGGAGGTCACAGTTTTGAACAGCCTGCACAGTATGTCCCCTTAGTACATCAAGACACTCAAATCATGTATTCCTACTGTCCTATTTTGAAGTTATACTGTGTGGCTCTGAGTGAACCAACATGGCCTGCAGCCAGACTATGCTTGGAAGAGTAGTTGATTTAATATTTACAAATGAGCTTCACACATCACACAGAATTGAATATTTGTTAGGTGTTGCGTGCATTTTTTCAACCCGCGTGGAGGATTACTATTGGAAAGACCACCATAGCAACGAAACAGTTGACTGATTTTATCCTTAAACGCAGAGTCTTCCTCATTTAGGTTGTGATCTGAAGACACACTCTTATCAATAAGATAGTGGGCTACTGTACCTGTGTAACTCAGGAATTAAAATGCAGTTCTATACATTTTACACAGTTTGGCATACAAGGCACCATGAAAACTGTAGCTGATAGAGGCCTCTCATACCCAGAGGTACTTCTTTTTGTACTTATGGCAATCTGACCAGTTTTCATAAATTTTTAAGACTTTTATTCCCCAGGCTGGATGTAGCAGAAATTGAAAAGGCTTTATATGGAATCTCAGCAAAGTTGGAACTTATTTCTAATACCTCTATAGCCTCTCTTGAAACTCTACAGGGTATAATCACTTCTTTATCAAAAGGTAGTCTTACATAACTGTAAAGATTTGTTAACAGCAGCCCAAGGGGAACCAAGGTTTTTCAGATAACAGTTAAGTTAAAACAATAATTTAACTGCAGATTCCTAGGCTTTTTGTTTTAAGTTAAAAAAAAAAAGCTCATTTGTATAGGAAAGTGTGAAGTCATTTTTAACCACCCTTCATCATATATTTTAATACACATATGAATTAACCCAATTGGTAAGATTAACCGTATGATCATATTGATGGCAATGCCTTACTGTATTGCTGCCAACTGAATGTAGTTGAAAAGGAACCAAATATATGAAGATGGTAATTTGCATTAACTTATGAAGAGAGCTTTACACCCCAGCCCAGCCTACCCCCCACTACAGGTTGCCATTTTCAGTCTCCAATATTGTACCTGTCAATAAATCAATCTGACCTTCAGTGTAAATGTGTCCTGGTTTCCAGTTTGAATATACTTGCATGGACGTTTATTCTTCAGTGCAGTGGTGTGATTCAATTTTTTTTACTGTCGGTTCTGTGGGTGTGGCTTGGTGGATGTGGCAGGGGAAGGATACTGTAAAATCTCCAGTCAGAGGTGGTATTTGCTGGTTCTCTGAACTACTCAAAATTTCCACTATTTGTTCTCCAGAACTGGTCAGAACCTGCTGAATACCACCTCTGCTTCAGTGTTTTTGTATTCATTTCCCATTAGGGAATAATAAATGTTTTATTTCATAGTCTAACACTATAAGATTGACTGGTTCTGGTTATAAGATATTGATTAAAATAAGAAAAAATATTAAAATTAAATATTAAAATAAAACATTTCCTTTATCTCACAACTCCACATACTCTGACACTCTTCTGTGACACCTGTTAACAATTAATAAAATATTTAACCAATTGATTATTTTTTGTACAAATATTTGATTCTTTTTGTTAAGTAATCCACTGATTATGTTGATTTTTTTAAAAAGAAAGACATCTTTAAACAAAGGTTGATATGCTGAGGTTGTCATACATGTTACATGTTATGTAAATTTCCCTTAGTGTGATCAGAAGATGCTTGCACTACAACGTTGCACAGAAGATTTCTGAGGTTCCAGATTTATACATTTCTTAGATGCTTTGCAAATGTAAACAGATCACTGTCTGTACATCCCATTTATAAAGGGTTTCTGATTTATTTTTATTGAAGCCATATTTCAAATGATTGAACTACTAAAATCTGAATGATCACTATTTGACCAGCAGAAAGTTAGTTTTCTCTATCTCTTTGCTACCATCGAGTGGATATTCACATTTTTTGCAGCCCAAAGTAGGTAAGAAGTCAACTAGTGTACACTGTGTGTAACAAATGAGCACTTACTAGTTGAGTCTATAGTTTAAGAGCAGCAAGATCAGAAGAGAAGATTCCCTGCCTACCCCATCACCCACCCATTCAAGCACACTCAAACCTCCTAATAAATAAAGACATTTCTTGTAGTTTACTGTAGTAAATGCAATAAAATCTCATCTACGCAGAATACATTTATTTTTCTAAATAAATTATATACAATAAATTATATACAAAATGCTATTATTACAAACTGGGCCCCTTTCACTCTAAATTTTTACAGACAGAAAACAGCTTCTCAGGAGACTTCCTCTCCTCTACTGTAGCTTCCAGGAGAATGTATGATGAGAACTGATATCACCACAACTTCTCTTTCACTTCTGTCTGCCACAGATACACAAGTTCCTAATGGCAATGGCACACCCACCACTTAATTCACTCCTCCAGTGGCATGATACTTGACTCTTCTCTTTTACTACAACATGACACTGCAACCATAGCCATTATCTTTCCAATCCTCCATGGCACAGTTTGGTAGAGAAACCAAACAGAGTTTCCAGAACTTCTGTCTCCTTTTTATTCTTCATTCCACTGCAGATCATTTTTTCCACAACAATTTTCACTTCTGTCTCAGCACATTAATGACTCTCTCATTAAGATTATATTAATTATATTAATAATAATTGAGTGAAATATTTCATGAGAACTACACTCCTCTGCTTGCAACAGAATACCCTATATCACCAGGCTTGAAATTTTGGGCTTGGACAACCTTAAACTATATCGCCTACGGTTGGACTTAAGCGTAGTACACAAAATTATCTGCTAATATCTTATCAGTCAGTGGCTACTTCAGCTTCAACCACAACAATGCAAGAGTACACAACAGATACAAATTCAATGTAAAACACTCCAAACTTGATTGCAGAAAGTACGACTTCAGCAACAGAGTGCTCAATGCCTGGAATGCACTACCTGACTCTGTTGTTACATCCTCTAACCCCATTCCTTTAACCTCAAACTATCCACTATTGAACTTACCCCATTCCTAAGAGGTCTGTGAGTGGTATGCATAAGTGCACAATCGTGTCTACCATCCCTGTCCTGTTGTCTCCATTTATTTGTACATATTTCCTGCATTATGTTTATACTTATACCTATTATCTTGTAAGCGATTGACAAATCAAATCAAACAATAAAATAGAAATATAGTACCATTAGCTTACTAGTATAGAACTAACTTACTAATATAAAATTAATTACCAAATTATCCTAAATAGTGCTAACATCCTAATATCATTCCAACATTTCTCCCCAAATGGAGGATTGGCTGACCCCAGACAATTCTCTGTTAATAGGACATGCTGCAGGCCCATTGATCAAGGATTCTTTTTTTCCTGGAAAGGACACATTTCTGCCCTGACTTCCAGACACTGCAACATCATGCAACTCAAAGTGAGATCTGCCCCAATTGTGGCCTTCCACAAGAGCCTTATGAATTGCCCCTGCTGGCTGACTTAGGATCCCAGTGGGAGCATTTCATGTTAGCAGTGGTTAGTGGATTAAGAAGAAGATCCCACCTCCTCCTGTAGTATTCTGAGTTTTCAAATTATTTAATTTCTGTTCATCTGATATTTATATTTTAATATTTTGCATTCTTATTTTTTATGATACTTGTAAACCTCCTGGAATCACTTGATAATGAGATGAGTGTATAAATGTAACAAATAAATAAGCATTCCCTCCTGAACTAACACAAGCTCATATACCCACAATAATTTGAGTCATAAAAGAAAGCAAAATTTCAAAGACAATACAATAAACATATTTTTAAAAAACTTTAAAAAATAATTCAAAGACTGTTATTTCCCATAAGTATATTTTCTCTTAAATATGTTCTTTCTACTTTGGAGTGTTATTGATGAAATAATAAGGGAGGCAAAGGAAATGACAAAATACAGTAAGAACAGTGTGCAGTCTATACACTGACAGGTTAACTTACATAGGACTGGCACTTCATCCCTGCCTGACAATCTTTTCCTGCTGGCTATTTGCTAAAACTATTGCATTTTTCAAAAGCAATCCTAAATTATGAGGCATCCCCTTCTGACAAATGGTGCTACTGAGTGAATTTATCCCATTATTCTGTGAATTCTTTAGATTCACACAAGATTGTAAGCATTATGCAGCTTGCCCCAAAGGTGCTTTTTTTCAGAAGGTAACTGGCTAAAATAGCTAAAAGTCTATAAAGATTCTGTAGATTCTGTCTGTGAAGAGAAAAGTTTGTAGAGAGGAAGTCTCATAATCTCATAATTTGGGATGAACCCCCTTTGAATGGGGTAGGAGTAGGAATGGATTTCCAGAGAAAAAAAAATTGCAGATTACAGGAACTTACAGGCACTACTAGGTGACCCTGAGGACACAGATAAACTCTAAGTGCTTTAATGACCTTCTAAAACAGGGGTGTCCAACCTTTCACCTTCCCTGGGCCACATTAGAAGATGAAAATTTGGTTTGGGCCACACATAAAATAAAATAAAATAAAATTATTTTTATTATTTATTATTAATTTTTTATTAAAAATTATTTATTTTTTATTTTATAATTTTCCAGCCAAATTTTGCGGGGTGGGGGGGAGAAAGCTCGCCCACCTCGCGCCTACCTCTCCTCCTGCAAATGCAGCAGTGGCAGTAGCGGCAGGGGCAGAAGCAGCAGCGGTGGTGGCAGCAGCGGTGGCAGAAGCAGCAGCGGCAGCAGCAGCGGCGGGAGCAGAAGAGGCAGCGGTGGCGGTGGTGGTGGCAACAGCAGGAGGTGGCGGGCTGGGACTTTTGGGCTGCGGCTGCCCACCTTTTCTGTTGCTCTCCTCACCCCGCCTTGTGCCTACCTCTCCTCCTGTAAATGCAGCAGCGGTCGCAGTGGTAGCGGGGGCAGAAGCAGCAGCAGCGGCGGCGGCGGCGGGGGCAGAAGCAGCAGCGGCGGCAGCAACAGCAGGTGGTGGGGCAGGAATTTTGGGCTGCAGCTGCCCGCCTTTCTGTTGCTCGCCTCGCCCCGCCTCACACCTGCCTCTCCTCTTCCTCCTCGCTGGAACTTTCATGAAGGTTGGGTGGGCATTGCGTCGCATTATGAGGCGACCTGGGCTGCATGCAGCCCATGGGCCGCAGGTTGGACAAGCCTGTTCTAAAAGGATGCAAATGACCAGCTATCTGCAAGGAATATAATTAAACCTTCCATTCCCCACTATCCTTTCAGAGCTGAAGAAGCTTCTCGGATGAGAAGCGAAACACCTTCAAAGACAAAACTAAAGAAAGTCCAATTGCCTCCTGAAAAAAAAGCACCTTTGGAACAGCCATGACCTGGATGACTGAGAATCTCTACAGACATTATATGGCTTGCTTGTTTTGTTTCTTAGAATTTTGTGCAAACCTTACATTTGTAATTTATTCAGTAAATCATGATTAAGCAAATTAGATCTTAGAATCTTGGGTGAACATAGCCTGGGGCAGCAACATTCATTGTGGAGATTTGCACGTGATTCAATTAATTTTTGCTAATTTGCATAAGTAATTCTACTCTTGACAGTAAAGGTAGAAAAGTACAATGAGATTAGGAATTTTATCAAGTTATAAATCAGAAGCGATTCCATGGGATGAGGAGAAAATATATAATAATATTTTAAATGGCATTTTTGAGTAACACTTTAAAAGTAAAAAAAAGTTGTTGACTTGCTGTTTTTTTCATACTCCTTTCTGTCAGGCCACAGCACACAAGGTGTCTGGCAATGAAAAACATTAAAAATGAAATCAACGAATCAAAAACACAATTAAAATGCAATGAAGTCCTATTAAAAAGACATTGATAAAACAGCAGCCAGAACCAAATAATTTCACTTCAACATACAAACTGTACTTGGGTGAGACTATAAAGAAAGCACATTTTCCTGTCAGTAGAAAGCTAATGGGAAAGGAAGTCTGACTTGTTTTGACAAGTGTAGTCAGAGGGGAGAGCAAAGAAATAGAGAATCATTAAACTTTGGTCCATATTAATTGTGAAAAGGGCTGTCCCTTGCTAATGAGGAACATATTCTCTAATAAAAAATGAGCAAAAAAAAAGCAGGAAGTAAAACTAACTCAGTTACAGAATCTGACAGAAGAATTAGATGGCATGAACAGAAAGCAGTGCAAATGTGTTTGGAAGAAGAAGTTAATCCAGGAATTAGTCCTTGAAGCACAGAAAATAGAGTTTTCTAGGTTTTGATCATGATTCAGAAGATGTACTCCAATGTTGAACGGGAATGGGTGCAGTATTTGTCTGCTATCTATTAAAATGATCACTTGCAGCTGCTGTAAGGGTCACATTGATGTTAATCGGTTAAATCCTTCAGAATGAAGTGACTGCAGCCAAGAAAATCCTTCCTTATCACTCCGGGTTGCGTGATCAAATTGTTAACATGTCTTCTTCCCAACCTGACATCTTTGAGTATGGCAAACTGTTATTTACAGTCCCCATGAGTCAGCAAAAGCTTTGACCAACATATCAGAAAAGCACAGAATATGAAATAGAATCCTGATATCCACCAATGTTCAAAGTAAGACTGGGAAAGCAATGAACTACAAGAAGAGGTATCTCTGAAGAATCACAGCATACAGGTAGTCCTTGACTTACAACAGTTCATTTAGTGACTGTTCAAAGTTACAATGGCACTGAAAAAAAGTGATTTATGACTGTTTTTCATAGTTAGGATTTTTACAGTGTCCCTATGATCATGCGATCAAAATTCAGATGCTTGGCAATTGGTTCATATTTATGACCTTTGCTGTGTCCTGGATCATGTGATCCCCTTTTTGCAACTTTTTTTAAAATAAAGTTTGTTAATTTTTCACCTTTTTAAAAATGTTTTTTGCAGTTATTTGTGACATCAGTTATAACAATCTCCTATACTTAGATGCATACCTACATACATACATACCTACATACATACATACACATATTTTTTACAATTACACTTTAATGCTTCTACTTTTGCATTATATATTTTTTCTATTTTCTAACCAGGCCATATAGAATTCTTTTATTTTCCCTCTCCTGCAATTCCATTGTGAATTTGTTAATTTGTGCGCAATCCATTATGTTTTTTATAATCATGCCATCTGTGGGTGTATTATCTAATTTCCAAGTCTGAGCATAAAGTATCCTAGCTTGCTGTTAAGATGTGTATTATTAGACATCCATTCTCTTTTGAATATTCTCCTTTGGTTATCCCTAATAAAAACATTTCAGGTTTGGGTACTCTCTTTAGGCTTGTTATTTCCTGTAGCCAGACCTGTATTTTATTCCAGAATTATTTTGCTTTTGGGCAGGTCCACCACATGTGAAAGAATGCACCGGGTTTCATTTTGCATTTCCAACACTCTGATTTTAAGTTTGGATGAATTTTAGCCAATCTCGTTGGTGTTAGATGCCAACAATAAAACATTTTATATACATTTTCTTTATATGAGGCTGCCAATATTAATTTATAATTTTTAGTCCATAATCTGCAACTTTCTGACAAGCAAAGTCAATGGGGAAGCCAGATTCATTTAATGTGACTAACGTAACAACTGCAGTGATTCATGTAACAACTGTGGCAAGAAAGGTCATAAAACAGGAGCAAAGTTCACCTCACAAATATTTCATTTAGAAGCGGAAGTTGGGCTCAATTGTGGTCTTAAATCGAGGACTACCAGTACAACCCTATTGTATTTTTTTCTAATACTGTAAGATGTGATGAAAAGAGACAACGGGTCCTACCACGCTACAACAACAAAAAAAGACTCTTAATATCAGCATTCTTCCTGTTGAGTACTTTAAGAGAGTAAGAAGATTCTGTCTTGCTTCCTTTGGCAAAGTAACATTAATTTCTGGAAGCAAGAAATGCTTTGCAGCCTAGCCAAAAAAAAAAAAAAAGATGGAAAAAACACATTCTTCATCTTTATTGTAGGTCTACTCTTCCCATTATTATTGATAAGCATGACTGTTGGCTGAAGCGAAAGGAATCATTACATCGATGGTCAACTGGCAGAAATTAAGCTTCATAGTTTGGAAGTACAGTTTGCTTCTGTAGGTTGAGAAATGCTATGTAACCAGCTCTTGTTCAAAACATCAGTTGGAACTTCAATATTTGCTAATTGAGACTCCATAGAGGAAGTAAATGCTAGAATTGTTAGGCTAAAAATGTACACAGCTGGGGTGTTGCCTACTTGTACATCTCTCATTTCCCCATGTGCTAATTGTATTTAGAATGTACTAATGATGTCAAAAAAGTTCCTAATTATCATTCAGAAGCTCAGAAGCGCAAGTTCTTTTTTAGTTTTGTTTTCACCAATTACGCTCTGATTTTGTTTCTAAGATAGCTGAAATGCCTAGTTATTTTCCAAGAATGAGGAAAGTTATGATCTATTTGGGGAAAAAGAAATGTTGAAAGGACTGCTAGATAAATTTAGGATTGCTAACTTCATTCCTCAAATATTTTCAACCTCAAAGCTATGTAACATCCAGACTCTACAATTCATGCATCTAGAATAATCCAAAATTCAACAAGGTTAATTTTTTGTACCCCCCCCCCTCTCTCTCTCTTCCATATGTCCATCATCCATCCATCCATCCATGGAGAACCTTCAGGGCTCACCATATCAAACTTTCAGAATATGCCAAATTTTATTCTGCAGAAGTGTCACCCCCACCCCCAATAGAAGATAAACAATTCTGTCTCCCACCCCATCTAGGCCACTTTTAACAGCACCAAGCCTGGGCCTGAAGTCAGCGAGTGCCATCCTTACCACTCAAAAAGGTCATCTTGTGCTGTTCCCCAAGACACATGAGCCTTGAGGAATGGTGTGATTTCCTCCATGGTTCAGACCCCCAGGATCTGCTGTGTGCTGCTTACTTTTAGGCTATGTTCTCTTTCTATCAACAGGACCCTGCAGCCTACCCAAGGTTTTTCCAGGTCTCAGAAAGCCTTTGTTCTTGCAGCAAAAATATTCTTCCTTGGCCTCTACAGCTTCCAAAAATGCACAGTCACACCCCTATTTTCGCACAATTTTCAGAGACCCCAGAGGCTTCATGAGAACACACCCCATCCTTGTGCAGCCTTTCCAGATTCTGCAAATCATGTAGAAATAGAATTCTTTGTTGGCCATGTGTGATTAGACACACAAGGAATTTGTCTCTGGTGCATAATCTCTCAGTGTACATACAACAATAGTGATAGATCATTATCATAGTCATTATAAAAATACATTCATCATAAAACATTAGATGCAACATTAGTGATAGTCAGGGATACTAAATAAGCAATCAACATAAATCATACTAGGATACTAATAAAGCAATATAGATTGTAAGACACAAGCAACAAAGTTATAGTAATAAGAAGATAAGGTGGTAAGTAATAGGGAAGATGAGAATAATGATGGTAATACTGCCTTTCTAGATAGTTTGATAGTGTTCTGGGAATTAGTTGTTTAGCAGAGTGATGGCATGGGGGGAAACTGTCCTTGTATCGAGTTTTCTAATGAGCAGTGCCTTATAGCATCATTTTGAGGATAGAAGTTGAAACAGTTTGTATCCAGGATGCAAGGGGTCTGTAGATATTTTCACAGCCCTTTTTCTGGCTCATGCAACATATAAGTCCTCAATGTGGGAACAAGGTGTGCTTTTGAGAATGTTCTTGGGTGTTGGTGAATGCTGGTGTCACTCAAAATGCCATAGTGTGTTGTCTTTGGTATATGTTTCATAGGTTCACCATCACTGATCTATTTTGTAATCTCTATGGGTATGTGGCAATTATGTAGTTGGAATGGAAAAGACCAGAGTATTGTCCTGCCTTTTCAATTTTGGAAAAAGTAAAATAAAGGTTAAATCTAGTTTAGCAAGCAAAAAAGCAATCTGTTTGGAGAGACCAAAGATTCCTTTGTTAAGCCTTTTGGAAACTGAGTGAACTTATTTTAAAATTTGCTTTGAAAATGGGGTGTTTTGCACCATGGTGGTGAAATAGTTAGAATGCAGTATTGCAGGTTAATTCAGTCAACTGCTAGCAGTTAGATCCTGACTGGGCTCAACGTTGACTCAACCTTCCATTCTTCTGAGGTTGTTAAAATGGGGACACAGATTGTTGGGGACACTATGCTGACTCTGTAAACCTCTTAGGGAGAACTGTAAAGCACTATCAGGTGGTGTCTAAGTGCTATTGCTATAATTTTAGATGGCTCCAAGGTGGACAAAAAGAGAATGACATATACAAGGTGACCACTACACCAGGATTTCCATCCTTGATCTTCAATGTCCATATATCCACAATGTATATGTGATGTTTAGATAGCCCTCAGTCATGGTGATTTCTTGAAAGGAATGTCATGAAGTCATGACAACTTTGATCCATTTTTTTTCTACTGAACACCCAATTGTGGTTCACCATCAAAATAGAAGAGGAATATAACTCTGAAGGGGCAATTAATTTACTGGTGCTATATGTTACTACCAAGAAGCTTAGGCAATTTTATCTTAAATGTTACAGGATGAGGAGGTAATCTATTCTCCCTCCAAATGGTGCCAATTATAGATTTGTTTAAAATTGGTTTTATCCAGGGAACATGGGGTGGGGCAGTGAGTGAATGCTTGAATTGGTTCTCTGAATTATTTTCTGCATAATTATTTATCTGCCCTTAAAATTCCTGCCTGTTAAATAGGAAAAACCTTGATTGTTTTAGAGCATTAATTCTTGTAGGAAAAACCTTGATTATTTTAGAGCATTAATTCTTATGTAGGCACGGACAATAAGATGTTGAGGGCAACTGGAACCAAAGTAATAGCAGAGACATGTACAAAGGTGGCCATGTTTCAGGGTGAGAGATTGGAAAAAGGACAAAAAATATTTTTCTGATGTTTTAAGGAATTACTATAAAATATCTAAATAACCACTATCTAAATAAGAAATGCAGAAAAGTGGCAGGAAGATGAAATTCCATTAATTACAATAAAAACTTCCTCAATGCTAGAAGGAATAAGGCAAAATTCATACAAAAATGATCAAATTTTGACTGTGTCATCCTTTTTAAAAAATATTAAAGATTAACACCTTTGGATTGGCTTAAATGACATGGGTTTTGGTTCATTTCAAAGGATTAGTCTAGGTATCTCTTCTTCATTCCTAGAGAATAATTCTTCATTGCTGTACATCCTAACATGCATATAGCTTAGTGAATGCTAAATTATAGGAAGTACATTACCAGAAATGCACCTAATCCAGTACTCAGACTGGAAAATTGGTGACTGTGACAGCCGTATATCTTACTTGGAACAAGCACCACAAAAGAAAGTAGAAAAGAAGGTGATATAGATAAAGTTAGTATAGACAGATGTCAGGGGTGGGATGCTACCAGTTCAGCCCAGTTCTATAGAACCTGTAGCTGCAAAGAGCAGCTGACATCGAACCAGTTGAGTGTTTGGCCCACATGCCTGCCCGGGCTCTAGGCTGTCCTTTATTCCCTGCTTTTCCCTCCTTAGCAGCTTTGCACGGCACAGCTGTGGTTGAAAAAGCAGGAAACAAGAGAATTTTCAAATGCTGCACACCTGAGTGCAGTGCTTGTCAGCTGTCCAGGCAGCACAGCTGATGATTTCTTACAAACACTGCATATACAATTGTCCGCAGTTCAGAGAACCACTGGCAAATCACTCCACTGGCTGGCCCTGCCCCTCCCTGTCCACTCACTCCTTACCTGACATGTGAGCCATTCAACTGGTTTGGTAAGTTGCTATTTTACCTTTTTTTCCCCCTGACCATCAGCTGTTCTGCTCTGCTGGGAGATTTAGATTAGCTAGAAAATAGGAAATCCTTGGATTTCTTGCTTTCTAGCTAATCTAAAAGCAGAGCTGAACCTTCCTTAAGGACTGAAGCTTTTCAGTGCAAACTCAGGTAGCCGATTGCAGATAGATAGATCTCTAAGTGAACCCATGATTCTGTGAGCAACTCAATCTGCCTGCCTGCTTTGCCTGCTTTTGGGTAAAAGTTGCTCTTTTTTATATATATAAAAAATCAATATTTACATAAATACAGTATTTATAATATTTACATACAAGCCACGCCCACCCAATCACATGACCAGCAAGCCACACCCACAAATTAGGCCACACCCACAGAACCAGTTGTTAAGAAATTTGAGTCTCACCTCTGACAGATGTATATTTCCATTTTTCAGATTCAGTCTATTGAGCCAGTCCAGAGAAAGAGGAAGAAAAGATAAAAGAAAAGAAAAGAAAAGAAAAGAAAAGAAAAGAAAAGAAAAGAAAAGAAAAGAAAAGAAAAGAAAAGAAAAAAGAACTAGGGTGACATGATAGAAGTATTCCAATATTTGAGGGGCTGCCACAAAAAAGAGGGGGTTAACTTATTTTCCAAAGCACCTGTAGGCAGGACAATAAACAATTGATGCAAACTAATAAAAGGGAAGTTACCTGGATTTAAGGAGAAACTTCCTAACAGCAAGGGTAATTAATCAGTGGAACAGCTCGCCTTCATAAGTTGTAAGTATTTCATCACTGGAGGTTTTTAAGAAAAGATTGGACAGCCACCTATCTGAAATGGTCTAGGGTTTCTTGCTTGAGCAGGGGGTTGAATAAAAAGACGTCCAAAGTCCCCTCCAGACAGGGGCGGGATTCAAATTTTTTAACAACCAGTTCATGGGCATGGCTTAGTTGGTGGGTGTGGCTTGGTGGTCATGTGACTGGCTGGGCATGGCCAACTCAATATCACTCACATTGATGCATGCATCTCCTTGCCTCACATTTCATGACTGTGGGGAATGCTGCAACAGTTGTAAGTATGAAAAATGGTCATAAGTCACTTTTTCAGTGCCATTGTAATTTTGAATGGTCACTCCACACAAGCAAAGTACCAGCAAAGGAGGGGAAAAAACTCCAGAGAAGTTCCTGAAACAGGAAGTCTAGTCTTGCTAAGAACGTAATAAGGATTAACGAAGCGGCAGTTTCTGTAAGCAACACCAGAACGTTTCCTTCCTGCCTTCCTTACAGGATTAGGCCAGTAATTTCTTCTAACAACCAGTTCTCCCAACTGCTTAGAATGTTAACAACCTGTTCTAGAGAATAGGTGCAAAGCTGTAGAATCCCACCCCTGTTTCCAGCTCTATTCTGATTCATTGATTAATTCCTTTCTTCCATTCACACATTAGGCCAGTGATGGTGAAACTTTTCAGCACCGAGTGCCCAAACCAGAACACATGTGCATGCATGTGCAAGCCAGAGTACCAGAAACCCAGAGACCAACTGGCAGGTGTGTGCATGACTGTTTTTTGGGCATTTTTGCCCATTTTGGAAACTGTTTTCAGGCTGGTTTTGGGCCGAAAAATAGCCCAAAAATGCCTTGAAAATGGCCCCCAAACAGCCTGATTTTGAGGCATTTTGGGGGCCATTTTCAGGCACTCTAGAGGACCAAACCAAAAGAGCAGCTGGCAATGGCTTGCATGCCCACAGAGAGGGCTCCACGTGCCACTTCTGGCACATGTGCCATAGGTTCACCATCACAGCATTCGGTCATGCACACATACAAATAATTGAATGAGCCATCCACTAGCCTTCCCGGTCTCTGTCTGCTATGTTTTGAAGTTCCCCCTCTGGTCCAGTTTCCAGCAGGGGGCACCCAGAAGCAACCTGATTGGCCGATAGTTTGACAGCCAATTATATTAGGAGCTGTCAAACAGGCCAACAGCTGTTGCCTCACGGTTGAGTGGTTTATTTGCTGTTTGCGCACTAATTCAGTAAAGACTGAGCAACCAATTTAGCTGCCTCACCTCATTCTGTTGTGTGTTCATTCCCAATAAGAAGCACTGACGATGAGGATGGGATTTCCACCCTCGAGGCATTAGGCAAGCTTGAAGTCCTCCTGTGGGGCAATGAAAAGAGCTGATCACTGTGGCAGACAGAGCCAAACAAGCCAGAAGGGCACACAAAAAAAACAAAATCACGCTGAGGGAGCTTGATAAAGTCCACCAGCCACCTGCCTAAGGATCAAGGGTTCTGTGAAGCTGTTCAGAATGGCAGCGTTAAATTCATTTGCACCATTTAATGCATCCACAGAGACTTGGGAGTCATATATTGAGCATTTTGACTTTTCCTAGAGGCAAACAATCTGGTAGATTTGACAGGCAACTGGCAAAGGGTGCTGTTTCTAAATTTCTGTGGCAAACAAATGTTTGACACAGCCAGAGCTCAGTTAGAACCTCAGCCCCTGAATTCTGTTACCTGGGAGGCATTAATGGCAAAGCTTAAGAACTATTACGCTTTCACTGAAAGTGAAAGTGCTGGCTGAGTTGAGTTAATCAACAAGTGTTAAACCTGTGTTCCCCAACCAGGGTTAAGGAGACAAGCTAAACAGAATGTGCAGCATTAGTCAGATAGGCACACAGATAAATGAGTGAGATAAGCTTGTATGATTATTAACATACATTAAAAATAACAGATACGCTTGTGCTACCAAAAATATAGTTTATTCCATTTATAGCATAGTCAAAATAACAGTCCATTAGTCATGCATCATTTAGTCAGTCCATTCAAGGATATTCAGTTAGCAAAGTCCGTGTAGAAATATCCTATGTCAGTTCACTTACAAATCAGTCCTTTGTTTATCTCTCCCGTTTGAGTAAAGCAGTCTTGAGTCCATGTAGTAATTAGGGATCATCAAAGCCAGAGAGAGCAAGCTGCAGTTGCTTTGCTTCTTTTAAAGTGCTTTCACAACCACTCCCTTAATTACATTCCTATATTTAAAGTTGCAGACACTTTAACTTATAAACTATGATTACATATTTATTATTTTACCTAAACCAGTTAGGGTAAACAATGTTATCCCTAACATTCTCCCCTTTTAGGTTAAATAATAATATAACTAATAACTATTTACATCTTTAAATCATATTTGTTACAACTCTCTTTAAACTTAATTACTCCTTGAGCTTTTGTAAATTGGTCTGCAATGTTTTCTTCTGTCATGCAGTACTCCAATTTAATTAGCCCATTCTTTACAGATTCTCTAACATTTAAGTATCTTAAATCAGTATGCTTTGATCTAGTTTTTACAGCAATACTAATAGCTAACTTTATGGCTGCTTGGTTGTCCTCGTACACAATAATGGAATCATTAACAGTTATACCCATGTCTAATAGTAACTGTTTGTACAGAATTAAGTCAGTGCATAGTAATGACAGACATGAAAATTCCGCTTCCATCGTGGACAAGCTGATATGCTGTTGTCTGATTGACCTCCACCCTATTAGTGTCTTACCAAATCATATAGCCATCCCAGATGTTGATTTTCTAGTGTTTATATCAGTTGCAAAACTTGTATCCGCATAGGCACTAAGACTCAAATCACCCTTTGGTTCTATATACAATGCATGGTTCATTGTTCCTTTAAGATATCTCAAAATTCTCTTTAATGATTGCCAATGACATTGATGTGGATCCGAATTAAAACGTGCCAGCTGATTAACACTATAAGCTATATCAGGTCTTGACCAATTGCTTATATAGGATAAGCTACCAATCAAAGATTGGTATATGGACTTATCAAATTTGGGACTTTGATCATCAGTTTGGCAAACTTCCTGATTCATTGGAGTCTTTGCCGGTTTACAAAGTTCCATTTTATACGTTTTAATTAATTGGCAAATTTTATCTTCTTGAGATATCTTAAATCCATTTTTTGTTTTGTTAATTGTCAATCCTAGATACTTTTTAATTTCACCTAAATGCTTTAATTTTATCTTTTTGGCTAATAATGATATAATCTCATTAGCTTCATTATTAGTCTTAGTTATCAAAGCAATATCATCTGTAAATAATAACAATAATGACACCGTTCCATTATTTTCTCTTTTAAACACACATGGATCTGCTAAACCAGATTTAAAACCTATATTGTTTAACTCTTTCACAATATATTGGTTCCACTCAAAGCCACATTGTTTCAACCTGTAAAGACTCTTTTTGAGTTTCCAACAATCATTACTATTTACTTTATTGTCTTTTATAATCATTGGCTTTTTCAAATATATAGTGTGCTGCAATGGTGCATGCAAATAAGCAGTTTCTACATCTAAATGGTTAATGACATAGTTTTTCTTAGCTGCCCACATGAAAGCTGCTCTCAAAGATGTTGCTTTAAGACTTGGTGTGAATACTTCATCATAATCAGATGCAGTTTGATTAAATCCTTGAACTACCAACCTAGCTTTATGGGTAACAGTCCCATCATTTCCAGTTTTTACTTTTAATATCCATTTGCACCCAATGGATTTTTCTCCTGGAGGTAATTTAGTATCTTCATATACTTTCATTACCTTTAATGAATTTAGTTCTTTTTCCATGGCCTTTTGCCAATTCTCCTGATCCTTAGCAGGATACATCCTAAGTTCATCTACACTAGTTGGAACTTTAGTTACTTGGCAAACTATACTTGCTTGATACCTATCAGGTGGTCTAGTTACACGTGTAGTACATCTAGGTATTACAGGACTTATAAGTGGACTTTCATTCATTAACTCTTCTTGATTATCTAACTCTTCCTGATCAACTGTTTCCTCTTGTTCTGGTCCTATTTGTTCTTCATGGACTTCTTCTTTAATTGGACTCTTCTTATAACTATTCTGTTCTTTCTGCCTTTTGTAGGGTTCAATAATTATTTCATTATTCAAATCTTGCTCTAATCTATTCCATCCTACATGTTCTAGGAATTTAGCACTAGCACTGGTGTAAACTCTAGATGTACCTGGTTCCCAGAATCTATAAGATCTATGATTAGATTCATATCCTACAAAAAATAATCTTTTAGCTCTATGCTGTCCTTTTTGTCTGAGTTGTGAAGGGATATGCACCCATGCTGGTGCTCCAAATGTGTGCATGTAACTTAAATCATGTTTTGTACCATGCCACAGTGTGAATGGTCATTCACCTGTTGTTGAATTAACAGCATTATTTAATATATGATTACCACACATTATAGCTTCTCCCCATAAATTGTCAGGTAATCCTGAATCAGAAATCATAGTTTGTGCCATTGATTATAATGTTTGGCCTCGTCTCTCTATAAAGGCATTATGTTGTGGCGTATATGGTGCAGACTTTTTATGTTGAATACCTAACATTCTAAGTCTATTCTGGAATTTATTATTTGTAAATTCCATACCATTATCTGTTATAAGAGTTACTATTTTCTTTTTAGTTTTCCTTTCAGCAAATTTTATCCAATTAAATAGATTTAGATACGTTTCAGTTTTGCTCTTCATTAAATAGCAAAACCCATATCTAGAATAATGGTCCATTATACTTAGTATGTATCGAGCTCCTCCTACACTTGGTTCTTTTGGACCTATTAAATCAGCAAATACAACTTCTAAAGGCTCTTTGGTAGTAAATCCATCAACTCTATTAGCTGGTTTGACCTTGCTCTTGCTTTGATTGCAAATAGAATATTGCAAATACTTATTACAAGGTTTCACACTTATTCCCTTAGATAATTCAACAGTTCTCTTAAGCATTTTAAAATTTAAATGCCCTAGCCTTCGATGTAACAAATGAATACATTCATCATGAGGTTTCTTATTATCATAAACTGTGTTAGCCACCTTTAAACTATTATCATTTAACACATATAATTCACCTCTTAAAGATGCAGTAATTTTCTTATCTTCTTTTTCAATTATGCAGTTATCTCCTTTAAAGGTAATTACATATCCTAGTTTAACCAAAATTCTAACTGAAATTAAATTAAACTTAAGTTATGATACATATAACATTTTTACATTCTCTTTTATAAAAGAACAATATGCTATACCTTGACCTTTAGCTTTCAGTTTCCAGCCATTGGCTAACGATATCTGCTGTGTACTCTTGGACATTTTAATAAAATTTTTGTTATCATTTGTGGGATGCTCCACTATCAACCACCCATAAATTATTTTTTACAGCTCCGTTACTATACATGACTAACTCTAATTTTTTTTTTATCTTTTGATGACTTTTAGTATTCTGGCCAGCATTCTGGCGCTTCGCTTTTTTACAAAATCTTGCCAAATGTCCTCTTCCTCCACAATTAAAACACTTTTTAATTGCATATGCAGTAGGAGATTTATTATCTTCTTTTTGAAGTTGCTCCCTCCTTAACTGATATATTTCAATTCTTCTTCTTGCCTCTTCAATCAATCTGCCAGTTATATTAGTTAAAGTTAAACTTTCCTTTGGCAAGTGATGAGAGAATTATGTAGACTTGGTGTAGTTCAGAGAAAATAAGCTCTTTCTCGTGCAGTTCTTGAAAAATGCTTTGCATAGTTTTCAAATGACTAAGCATATCACCATTCGTCTGGAGATGCGTCCTGAAAAGCTTCCTTGTAAGATTTATGTGAGCACCAACGTAATCTCGGACATAAATCCTCTTCAGCTTCTGCCAACACCCAACAGCCGTTTGCTCTCCACGTATATGAACAAGTTGTTTGTCAGTTAATGTTAATCCAATTATGCAAATAGCTTGTTGATTTTTATGCATAAATTCTTCTATTTTTAGTCTATCTTCATCATCCTCTGGATCCCATTCTTCTACATTTGGTGGGTTTTCAATTATGTTCTATAGACCTTCTCTTTGTTGAAGTAGACCACATTTTATAGACCATGATACATAGTTTGTTCCATCCAACTTGGATATAAGGGACAAACTTTGTAGATTGACTTGTGCCATGTTTTCTTTATATGGATATAAAACTATAATTAATAAAACACAGCTGTCTGTTTACTGTAATGTGTAACAACACAAACTCTCACTTTTACATACATCTGTTTTATCCTAGTTAAACTGACTTTGCAGCCTCTGGGCCCATAACCAGTGTTAAGCCTGTGTTCCCCAACCAGGGTTAAGGAGACAAGCTAAACAGAATGTGCAGCGTTAGTCAGATAGGCACACAGATAAATGAGTGAGATAAGCTTGTATGTTTATTAACATACAGTAAAAATAACAGATACGCTTGTGCTATCAAAAATATAGTTTATTCCATTTATAGCAAAGTCAAAATAACAGTCCATTAGTCATGTATCATTTAGTCAGTCCATTCAAGGATATTCAGTTAGCAAAGTCCGTGTAGAATATCCTATGTCAGTTCACTTACAAATCAGTCCTTTGTTTCTCTCCCATTCGAGTAAAGCAGTCTTGAGTCCATGCAGTAATTAGGGGTCATCAAAGCCAGAGAGAGAGCAAGCTGTTGTCTTCCTTCTTTTTAAAGTGCTTTCACAACCACACCCTTAATTACATTCCTATATTTAAAGTTGCAGACACTTTAACTTTTAACTATGATAACATATTTATTATTTTACCTAAACCAGTTAGGGTAAACAATGTTATCCCTAACAACATCTCTCAAACTCTCTGGAACTGAATTGTTTGAATTGCTGGAGGATACATTGTATCCCTAAGAAGATAGGAAAACAGCGAAGAAAGCTGTTAAAGGGAAGAAACTTTTTTTTTTCCTACACTCTCCCACCCCATAGAAACAGCAGATGAAGATTTGAAATTTATTTGGGCATTGAAGGTGAATTATTTTGAAAGTTAAAGCCAAGGGACGAAAGACTCTTTGGACATTGGACTTAATAATTTAAGAAATCGGAAAACCCTTATTGGAGGTATGGATTTCTGATCATTTAAAAATTGTTGTTGCAAGTGGGAAGGGAGAGGAAAAAAATTGGAGCAGAAGTGGAAAAAGGAGGAGATTGCCAAGAATACTAAAAAAAAGAAATATGGTAATTGGACCTCTTTGATTAAACAGTAACCTCAGAAAGAGAAGTGGAAGAAGGAAAAAAAAGCATTAACTTTTGGAATCTTTTCTGAATTATTGTCGATTAAAAATTATTGGGTGGTTGTTTTGGGAAAAGTTTCTCTTTTTATGATGGCATCGCTTGTGGATGAATTAAAAACTGAATATAAAAAATATTAAAAGGAAGAACAAGATGGAAAAGATACTTTGGGCACTTTATTTCAATTTTTAGAAATGGCGTTATGCACTTATGAAAAGTTGACTATGCAGCAGAACGACTGGGACAAAGAAGAAGAGGAAGAAGAAACCATCTTTGATGAACAATGGTTTTTTTTCTGGGGAGGAGGAGAAAGAGGATAAGAAAAAGGGGATTTTAAGGTTTAAAAAAACAACCAAAAAAGAGAAAAATGAGATGATTAGGTGGATGCAAGGTTAGAAAACAACGGAAAGGGAGTAAGAAAAGGGACGAGGAGAGACAAAGGGGTAAAAAGGGCAAGGAGAAGAATAAGCAAGAGAGAAAGGGGGGGAGGAGAAGCCTTAATGGTGGGAAGCAAGATCTAAAGAAAAAAAGTTTATTTAGAGACAATGGGTGAATCTAATTGAAAAAAAAAAAGGATTCTGGAAGGTACATAAGATTGGGTCTTTATATGTGTATTTAGAGTAAAATGCTTAAGATATAAATGAGTATTAATATATACGATTAGTTTTTTTTTTTTAAATGATATATAGGATTTTATTTCGTTATTGCTGGGTCTTTACCTTTTTTATAAAATTTATTGTGTAATTTTAGAATGTAGTAAACAGAATCCCAAGATAAATTAAGTGTTATATGAAGTAATTTTAAGTTAGGACAATGAGTTAAAGGCGTCACTCCAATCAGTGTATAGGAGAAGTATATTAAAAGAAAAAGGATGAATGGATAGTTTGAAATAGAACAGACAAAGAATGATATTGAAAATGATAATAAGATATGGAAGGATATATAAAGTGAATATGATGTTTGAATTTGTATCTGTGTGAAGAGTTTCAACCCGGGATCAAGCAGCCTTCAGAAAAGATGTTTTAGATTATTATTTTTTTCTATGTTCTGTGTTTTGTATGTTTATGAAAGGCAGTAAAATTTTAATAAATAAGAAATATAATTTGGATAACTAGAATGAAAAGGAGAAGCCGGGATAAGATATGAAGTTAAATAGATAACATAAATATTGATATTACAATTTGGAATTATTTTGTATATTCCTATTGGCTTTCTTCTATTATTATTATTATTATTATTATTATTATTATTATTATTATTATTATTATTATTATTATTATTATTATTATTATTATTATTATTGTTGTTGTTGTTGCTGTTGCTGTTGTTATTTTAGAAAAGAATTTTCAAATTGTTATGCCTGGATTATTTGTGTATTGTTTTTGTAAAATTAATAAAATTTGTTATAAAAAAAAAAAGAACCATTATGCTCCCACTTCCTCATGAATTGCCCAAAAGCACACATTTCACTGGTGCGAGCAAGCTGAGGGGGAAACTGTTAATCAATTTATGGCAGGTCTCCAAACAGCTGCTCTCCATTGCGAGTTTGAAGAGCTGGATGATGCCTTGCTGGATCGGTTCGTCTGTGGGTTAAAAGACCTCTGAATCCAGCGCAGACGACTACCAAAGCCTGACCTGACACTACAATCAGCATTGGATAAAACCTGTGCTGCAGAGCTATCCAACAAGTCGAGATTCATGGCACAAGCAGCCCAGCTTCAGGGAGAAAAACCTTAGCTGTCCACCAAGAAGAGGCTACAGAGGAACACGTCGATCTACCAAGGGATGATGACATCTACCATCTGAAGACTATGTCAGGTAATAATTGGCAATCCACAAAAATAGCCCACGCACAATCCTGCATAGGGTGCGGAGGTAACCATCCGCGAGCAGCCTACAGATTTCAAACTGCAAACTGTCAGCACTGTAGAAAGACAGGCCATTTAGCTAGGAAGTGCAGAGCTATCCTGCCAGATGATAGAGTCAAGGCAAAACAAGGGCAAATGAAGGTGACCCCTAGAAAATTTCCTAGTTTGGGGGAAGAGTGTTTCACCATCCAAAGGGATAATTGCCACATCAACCCCAGAGTAGGGCAAACAAACTTATCACTAAAGATTTTTTTTTCTTTCAGTGAAAATTGAGGGACAGGATTGTCAAATGGAGGTTGACACAGGATCCTCTTTGTCATTGGTCAGTTGGAGCACAATTAAAAGGTTGGTGCTCAAAATGGCAAAGAAAAGATTAAGATCCTGTTCCCTCACATTAAGAGACTATCAAGGGTATACAATTCCCATTTTGGGTCTCACTAGAGTGACAGTAGTTTTCAAACAATTCAAAGGCCGTCTCCCACTAATAGTTATAGAAAGGGCATTGCGAAGCTTACTGGACCTTGACTGGTTTGAATCCCTAGGTCTGGCCATAAGTGGAGTCCATGCCACAAATGAACTAAGCACTGACACCATAGATGCACTGGCAAAGGAATTTGCTAGTGTTTTTGACAATGACCTAGGTTTCCCTCCTATACAGGGAAACTTATTTTGCTGAATTTAGACCCTACAGTTATGCCTAGGAGACTGAAAGCCAGGCGAGTGCCCTTCACACTCTGCCCAAAAATCGATGCTGAACTCAATAAGCTTATATCACAAGGGGTATTCAAGCCAATAGATCACACTCCCTGGGAGACCCCAATTGTCATGCCACTCAAGGCTGACAGATCAGTTAGGGTGTGCTCGGACTATAAGGCAACCCTGAATTTGGCATTGCAGCAAAGCGCGTACCCAGTGCCTGTGATGCAACATCTGTTGCATTCACTGGGTAACGGAAATTTTTTTGCAAAGCTTGACATGGCTCAAGCATATCAACAGCTGCCGATGGACTCAGCCACTGCAGAAGCCCAAACTATAGTAACACATAGAGGGGCATTTAGATGCAATAGGCTACAATTTGGCATTAGTGCTGCCCCTGGGATATTCCAGTCCCTAATGGAATGACTCTTACAAGGCATCCCTGGAGTTGTTCCATATTTTGATGACATTATTGTGTCAGCTAGAGATGAAAAGGCAATTTTAGACAGTCTAAGGGAAGTTTTTAAGAGATTCCAGGCAACAGCTTTGAAACGAAAAAAGAGCAAGTGCCATTTGGGCGTACCAAAGGTGGAGTTCCTGAGGTTCCTGATTGCTGCTGCTGGAATTCATCCCACGACAGCTAAGGTCCAGGCCATAAAAAACACCCCCCACTCCAAACAACAAAACTGAACTGCAGGCTTTCCTTGGCCTCCTGAATTTTTACGCCATTTTCATTCCTCACAAGGCGTCAGTAGCTGAACCCCTAGACAGACTTTTAGATAAAAAATCTCCTTGGGTTTGGGGCAAGAAAGAGGTTAGCTCTTTTAAGGCTGTGAAGGACTTGTTAACTTCAGACTCTGTTCTCATACAGTTCAACTAATGTTTACCATTCGTGTTGGCATGTGATGCTTCTCCATATAGAGTAGGAGCGGTTTTGAGTCACAGACTGTCTAATAGCTCTGAGGATTATAGTTTTGAGTCACAGACTGCCTAATAGCTATCCTTATAGCATTTTTTCTCTAGGACCTTATCACCGGCGGAACACAATTACAGCCAAATAGATCATGAGGCCCTTGCTGCCATTTCTGGCATTAAACATTTCCACGAGTATGTTTATGGACATAAGTTTGAACTTATCATGGATCATAAGCCCTTACTAGACTTATTCTCTGGGGATAAATAGACTCCTCAAATACTCTCCCCTCAAATGACAAGGGGGGGGCGGAGTTGGCAGCGTACTCATACAAACTGACATATCACCCAGGCAAACACCTCAGCCATGTTGATGCCCTCAGCAGATGCCCGATTCCAGCTGCAGCAGAGGAGCAGGAGGCTGAGGAATCCATCCTCCTCATTGATCATCACCAGGATTTTCTTTTGACCGCTGCAGACATTGCTGCCCATTCAGCTAAAGACAGACTCTTAAGGCAAATTCTGGACTGGATGAAGAGGGGAATGGCCACAAGGAACTATGCCTGCTGACTGTCGTCCTTTCAAAATAAGGCAACAAGAGCTGTCTTACAGCAAGGGTTGTTTACTATGGGGGAGCAGAGTGGTAATTCCCTCATCCTTACAGAAGCACATACTGGAGGCACTCCACAAGGGTCACTCAGGCATAGTTCATATGAAGTCCTTAGGCTGAAGTTATGTGTGGTGGCCAGGGATGCATCAGGCAATATCTGAATGGGTGTCAGTGTGTCAGCAGTGTCAGGCAACTGGACCATTACCCCCCAAAGCCCCAGTAAGAGAGTGGGAAGCCCCCAGGGGTCCATGGTCATGCCTGCACATTGATTTTGTGGGGCCCTTCCAAGGCCAGATATTTCTCATCTTAATAGATGCTTTCTTCAGGTGGGTTGAGGTATGACATCTACAACATCTGAAGCTGTTAGCTTAGTTTTACAAAAGGTGTTTGCCACCCATAGGCTTCCCAATCTAATTGTATCAGATAATGGGCCACAATAAACTTCAATAAGTTTTGAGCTGTTTCTCATTGGTCTAGGCATAAGACATGCATTGATTTCTCCTTTCAATCCCTCAAGTAATGGTATGGCAGAACTAGGGGTAAGATCTGCAAAAGAAGCTCTAGCAAAAATGGGCCCAGGGCCATGGCCAACTGGAATAGCCCAGTATCTGCTAATTCAGCATTCTACCCCATGTTCATCCACAAATCATAGCCCAGCAGAATTATTAATGGGCCGAAGACTTAGAACAGTCTTAGATAGGCTGCATCCTGCCTATACACCAGACAAGCCCCTTGACTCGCATAGCAACACCAGAGAGTTTGATGTGGGGGACCAGGTATTAGCTAGGAATTACACTGGTAATCCCCTGTGGCTACCAGCATCCATAACTAGCATAACCTGGCCATGTTCATACATTGTGAAGTTAGAGGATGACCAAACCTGGAGGTGCCACATTAATCAATTAAGGGGTAAGGAAACCTGAAGCCAGGAGCTGTATTAACTAGGGAGAATGATGAGTTCTCAAGAACCGACACAAGACCATCTGCACCAACAACACTCCAACAGCCAAATTCACCAGAGAGACCATGGGTTGAAGAATCACCAGTGGAGGTCCAACTGCAGCAGTCGGAGGTTCTGGTCAAAGAGGTTCCACCCGAGGAGGTTCCCGCCGCATCCAACGAACCATCGCTGTGCAGTTCAACTAGGATCCAGTGCCGCCCGGCCTACTTCAAAGACTACACATGTGCTGTTGAGGTGGGAAGGATTGCTATGTTCTGAATTTCCCCCTCTGGTCTGGTTTCCAGCAGGGGGCACCCAGCCACAATCTGAATGGCCGATAGTTTGATAGCCAACTATATAAGGAGCTGTCAAACAAGCCAACAGTTGTTGCCTCATGGCAGAGTGGTTTATTCACTATAATCGTACGAATTTAATAAAGCCTGAGCAATCAATTTAGCTGCCTCGCCTCATTGTTGTGCGTTCGTTCCCAGTACGAAGCACTGTCAAAGAAAGAACTTCAGTAAGGTTCCATTATGATAGGTATAGATACCGAGTATACTTGATGTTGTGAATGAATAATACTAATAAAGTCATATTGACCTTAAAGTCAAGTGCAGGGTTCTGGCCCTGCACTTCTGATTGGCTGTTAATGGCAGGATTGGATTGGTCCATTCAGGAGCATCTGATTGGACATTAACAGGCCATTCCCATTGGTTAACGGAGCTAGCGCTCCAGGTTTGCTATTGGTTGAATAGTTAATAAGTTGCCTTTATAAGGAAGGCTATAGCAGCCCTGGAGTTGAGCTGTTACACCATGTAAATAAAGAGTTTGAAGTTCACTGTTTCTACCGGCTCGTCTCCATTATTCGCACCCATGCTCCAGACTTAACACTGGCAACAAGGATGGGATTGGATGATATCCGAGCCAACTAAAGACAACTAAGCACATGGCTGAAGCGCACAATGACGAAACCATGTCCGGCGGCGTAGTACCACCTGCTCCATTCGATCCAGCTCAAGAGGACTGGGAGTCCTACATGGATCGTTTTCAAATGTTTTTGGAAACGAATAATCTGAAGGATGCCACAACCGGGAAGAAACGGGCAATATTCCTGATGCACTGTGGCCCGGTGGTATTCAAAATGGCCAAGGCATTAGCGAAACCAGCTGAAGTGAAGGCCATGGACTGGGACGTCCTCGAACCGTTGCTAAAGGCCCACTATGCACCAACCATTCCAACGCTCGTGAGACGACACGAGTTCTATCAAAGAAACCAGCAGAAAGGAGAAAGTGTAGCCGATTTCGTTGCAGACCTCCGGAACTTGGGAGGCCTTTGCTATTTTGCCGACCTAGAGGAGGCCTTGAGAGACCGAGTAGTTCTCAGGTTAGACACTCTAAACATACAGAGCAAAATAATGGCAAAGGGCGACATCACCATTAAAGACACCATAGCTGAAGCTACAGCAGCGGATGTGACCAAGAAGTCGGCTGCCCAACTACACTGAAATCGTACTCCAACACACCAACCGGGTGGCGAAGTTTCACCCAATGCAGAAGGGCGGCTACCGACGGCCCACCATGAGGACCTCTCTTCGTCGTCAGACAGCGACGAAAAAGAGGTCCATCAACTGTGGTCCGATCGGGACCGATACCCAAAGTCCCAGCAACCGTGCATTACCGCTCGGATTGCAAATTCCGTGACGCGCTCTGCCATGAGTGAGGGAAACAAGACTACATCGGACGGGTCTGCCGAAGCCTCCTCGGACCCAGCCAGACCTCGAAAGGAACCAATCTCCGCCAATCGACAGGGAATCGCCCCGTAAGGTGAGAACCAGTAAACCACTCCTACAGAAACCGACCCGTGAGTCGTCTAGCGAGATGGGAAGAGGCCCACCAAATGCTCACTATTGGCCATGTTAAGCCTGTGTTCCCCAACCAGGGTTAAGGAGACAAGCTAAACAGAATGTTAGGGTAAACAATGTTATCCCAAAAAGGCCATGCCTCTTCGTTAGAGGCTAAGAAAATTCGAGTCAACGTGAACATTGAAAATCGGCCTTGCCAAATGACTCCGGATCGTCTCTTTCAATGGTCTCATGGAAGACCCTCAAGCAACTCATCCCCACTATCCGGCACCAAGACCTTCAATTCCAACGGCTCGTATTAAAGGACTACCAGGGGAACCAAATTCCAGTCACAGGATCCAGTCAAGTCCGGGTTGCATTCAAGAACCGCACGGCGTACTTACCCCTGATGATAATTGATAAGGACCGGCCTAGTCTGTTAGGCCTGCAATGGTTTGCACCACTCAGTATTGAAGTGGCAGGCATTAACCGAATCGGTGGCAGTGACTGGGAGGAAGACCTCACCCACAAGTTCAGGGACGTCTTCGAGGAAAAGCTAGGGGACCCCGATATCCTTCAGCCTTAATCCAAAGATAGCTCCCATCCGCCTTAAGCCTCGTCGAGTTCCGTTCGCTCTGAAACTGAAAATCGATGAGCAGCTTGATAAGTTGATTACCCAGGGAGTCTTAAAGCCAACCGACCACTCCCCATGGGAAATGCCTATTGTGACACCAATTAAGGCAGATGGCTTAATTAGAATTTGTGGGGACTACTGAGCCACCCTAAACCACGCCCTGCAACAGAACCCATATCCGGTGCCAGTGGTATAACACCTCCACCATTCCCTGGGGGGGCGGAAAAGTCTTCGCTAAACTAGACTTGGCTCAGGCTTGTCAGCAACTGCCGGTTGACGAAAAAACGGCACAGGCACAGACTATCATAACACACCAAGGTGCCTTTAAGTGCACGCGGCTCCAATTCATAGTCAGTGTAGCCCCAGGGATCTTTCAGAGCCTAATGGAGAGACTATTGCAGGGGATCAAGGGCGTTGTCCCCTATTTTGATGATGTACACATTGCTGCCCCCACTCCAAAAATCTTACGGGAGCGTTTAAGACTGGTATTACGAAAATTCCAGGAAGCAGGCTTGAAAGTCAAAAAAAATAAGTGCAAACTGTGTACCAATCGTGTTGAATTCTTAGGGTACTTAATTGACAGTCAGGGTATTCACCCTACCGATAGCAAATTGAAAGCAATAAAAAATGCTCCCAGACCGCAGAACAAGACCAACCTCCAGGCGTTCTTAGGCCTCATCAATTTCTATAATGTATTCTTGCCACACAAGGCGACTGTCGTTGAACCTTTACATCGTCTATTAGATAAAAAAGCAATCTGGGTATGGGGTCACAAAGAAGAGCAGGCATTCCGTAATGTGAAAAAACTACTGACTTCGGACGCCGTACTAATGCAGTACAATGAGACTTTGCAATAAATATTACATGCGATGGATCACCCTTTGGAGTGGGCGCCATTTTGAGCCATGTGTTGCCTAACGGTAACGAAGCCCCTGTTGCTTACTTCTCAAAGACGCTCTCGAAAACCGAGCGAAATTACAGCCAGATCGATAAAGAAGCCCTGGTGATTGTATCAGCTGTTAAAAGATTTCATGAGTACAAGTACGGCCGGGTTTTCACCATTGTAACTGACCACAAACCATTGCTGGGGATCATCGCTGGGGACAAGCCAACTCCCTACATACTTTCTCCCAGAATGACCCGCTGGTCAGAATTCTTGGCTGCCTACAATTATCTGCTACAATATCGTCCCGGTAAAGCCATTCCCCACGCCGACGCGCTGAGCCGTACACCGCTCCCTGAAATTATCAATGATCCTGCACCAACAATGACAGCGTTGCAGATCGAGACACTCCACACGCCGCCATTAACTGCCTGTGACATCGCGAGAGAAACAAAATATTACCCCAACTTGGCACGAGTCCTCACATGGGTGGAATGCGGATGGCCATTGGACCAAGTACCAGACGATTTTGCACCATTCAAAAGTCATCAAACAGAGTTGTTCTCATCTGGGGCGATAGAGTCATTATCCCAGAACGACTCCAACAGACACTGCTAAGAACCTTGCACGATGGCCACCATGGCATCGTGCGCAGGAAGGGCCTCGCACGAAGCTACTCGTGGTGGCCAAGCATCGACAGACAAATCGAATCATGGGTTAAACTTGCAAGAGATGCCAAGAAGTAAGCAACGCTCCACCAAAGGCAACCCCAACCGAATGGAAGATGCCACGGGGACCATGGTCCCGCATCCATCTGGACTTTGCCGGGCCAACCAAAGGCCACACGTTTTTGATAACCATCGACGCCTACTCGAATTGGCTCGAGATTCACTGAATGAGCAACACAACCACTGACATGGTCATCAAAAGACTGGAAAGACTTTTTGCATCCCACGGATTACCAGACGTTCTGGTATCCGACAACGGGCCCCAATTTACCGTGCTGTCTTTTGAGCAGTACCTGGCTGACCGGGGTATTCGACATGCTCTCACTTCGCCTGAACACCATGCTGCCAATGGTAGGGCTGAGTGCATGGTACAATTCATCAAAAAGACTCTCCAAAAGTTAGACTACGACAACATCGACGAGAAAATCAACCGGATCCTTTTCCTGCAGCACATCACACCTCACAGCTTCACCAACAAAACTCCCTCCGAGCTGCTAATGGGACGAAAACTCCGCTCCCACCTCGATCGGTTACACCCAGCCTACGAACCGGAAAAGCCACTCGGATCCAGCGATCGATGCCGTACCTTCCAGGTAGGCGATTTAGTATTCGTTAAAAACTTATCGGGCGATCTGCTATGGGTAGAGGCGACCGTAATCTGTGTAACCGTCCCAAGATCGTACCTCGTTCAGTGCCCTGACGACAGACTTTGGAAGCGCCACATAGATCAACTACAATCACGGCTACCGTCTCGCAATTCTGAACTCCCTTATGACTAAACTGAGGGGGGGGGAGATACAGAGGAAAACAAATTACAATTAGAGGGAACCCTTTTCGATGAGACTGATAATGGAACTGAAACCCAGGAACAGGAACCAGGGACCGGAGTGAGTTCACCTCAGGGAGTGGCCAGTGATATTGGTGACGACGGGAATGCAAACTCGGAACCAGAGGCACCCTACCATTAAACAACGATCTACCTCAGCAACAGTGCAGCCAACCACCAGGCACTTTGCGAAAATCGAAAAGACTAATAAAACAGCCGTCCTGCCTGAAGGACTATGTAACCGCGCCCCGTGGGCAGAAGCTGGGGGAAAGGGGTGTTGTGAATGAATAATACTAATAAAGTCATATTGAGCTTAAAGTCAAGTGCAGGGTTCTGGCCCTGCACTTCTGATTGGCTGTTAATGACAGGATCGGATTGGTCCATTCAGGAGCATCTGATTGGCCATTAACAGGCCATTCCCATTGGTTAACGGAGCTAGCGCTCCAGGTTTCCTATTGGTTGAATAGTTAATAAGTTGCCTAAATAAGGAAGGCTATAGCAGCCCTGGAGTTGAGCTGTTACACCATGTAAATAAAGAGTTTGAAGTTCACTGTTTCTATCGGCTCATCTCCATTATTCACACCCATGCTCCAGACTTAACACTTGACTTTTTCTAATTCTCTCACATCAAATTCTCCCACATCGCGCACTTAAGAAGGTCAGGTCCTACAAACAATAACATTATGTGCCATTATTATTGTTATTGGGGGGGAAGGAATAAGCAAAATCCCCTAGCATCCATCACTGTTCCTTCGGGTGGGGGTGAGGTGAGGTGTGGAAACAAAAAGAATTATTTAGAAAAGAAGCACATAAATAGTCTCATTTTAGAAAGACCGAAACAAAAGTATAGATAAAATCAGAAATGCTGTCAGAAAACTGATTTCATTAAAACTATACATCCATGCATGAACCATTTATAATAACCATAGTAGATAACTATAACTATACATTATGTAACTACAAAAAGGAGAATAATAACTCAAAAGCATAAGAGAATTCAAAAGTCTTTTCCTTGAGTTTTTCTTCTTTTGTTTGGATTAGTTTAAGTACAAAATACACAGAATGTATGTACTTACATAAAAATGTTTGCAAGTTTTATGGTTATGTATTACACAAGTTTGACTGTAATCTTTCAAGCTATGAAAATTTTCTGGAGAATAAGACAGCATAGAATATGGAGCACAGAATAACAGAGTTATCTGGGAGATCGTACAACCCACTGCACAAGCAAGAGACCCTATACCAGCGGTGTCAAACTCACATCGTCACGGCAGCATCATGTGATGTATCAGGACTCCCCCCCCTTTGCTAAACTGGGCAGGGTGGGGCCAGCATGTGACACATCTGTCCCACAGGCCACAAGTCTGATAGCCCTGCCCTATAAGATTTGAGACAAATGGCTGTCCAGGCTGTTCTTGAAAACCTCCAGTAACAGGGCACCCACAATATCTGAAGGCAAGCCATTTCACTGGCTGTTCTCACCATTAGGAAATTTCTTCTTAGTTCTAAGCTGATTCTCTCCTTGATCTTTCCATCCATTGGTTCTTGCCCTGCCTTCTCGCAAGCAGCAAGACTAGCCTGTGAAGATAGGACTGTACCCTTCAAGTAAATGGATTTCTTAAATTGCTGAAAGTACATTAGAAAGCTAACAACAAAATACTTACATGTCTCTTTTTAAAGTGAAAGTGTTATTCCAAACCTGTAATCAACCAATTAATGATGTTAATGATGGGCTCTACTCTTCTGAACATGAACATTAATCAGGGGATTTTTCTGCAAGTGATGAGATCGTTTTAATCGGCTTAGTTCTACAATGTACAATGAGGGAAGTACTAAGTCTAATATAGAAACAAATTATCATGTATCACAACCCATTTCTGCAGTACTTTATCAGAAGTAAAAACCCAAATAATCTAATAAACACAAAATAATGAAATCCTGGTTGCTCACATCTTTGTCATCATAAATGTTTTCACTACAGTAAACAAGCATATTTTTCTAGCTGGTTCCAAAGGTGCTGCAGAAGGTCTGATAGATCTTTTTCCCCAGAGATATTTTGCAAGTAAAATTAGAAAGCCCAAAATCTCTCTTTACATAAACATATCTAGTGATGAGAAAGTGTTTGCTGTCCTTTTTTAAAATTGATCGGATAATTTCTATTTCTTACCAATTAGAATTTTATCAGATTTTTTCATTCAATTTTTAAGTGTTATGGCCAACATATACTAAAGAAGCTTTAATGTTATAATGTCTTTTTTTCCTTTCAGAATGTCTTTGCCTCTAGGTAAGTTGAAGATATAAACCTATTCCATCTAAAATTCCATCCAGCTGATTTTAAAATAGCTTGATGCAATTTTCTGCTTGTTTGATTTTTAAAAGAATCTTAGAGCAAAATTCAGCCAAAATTCCAATTAAGAAAACTAATTGGACAAAATTACCCAGCTGAATGCAACAGAATTCAGCTTGTTTGACTTATATTTTATCCGCATGTAAAGTATAGTAAAATTTATCACTCATTGGATTTGAAACAAGAAGTCTTCAATTATATATATAGGGTATGATGCAGAGGTGGTATCAGCAGGTTCTGACCAGTTCTGGAGAACCAGTAGTGGAAATTTTGTGTCATCCGGAGAACCAGTAAATATCACCTCTAACTAGCCCTGCCCCCATCTATTCTCTGTCTCCCGAGTCCCAGCTGATTGGCTGGGTCTTCTTTTGTTGCCCTGCACAGGAAAACAAAGCTGGAAAGCAGGTTATTGGGTGGGGAGGGAATGGGATTTTGTAGTATCCTTCCCCTGCCACACCCACCAAGCCATGTGCACTAAGCCATGCCCATAGAACCAGTAGTAATTTTTTTTTGAATCCCACCACTGGTGTAATGGCTTCACAGTTACAGACTTTGAACTTGTCAGCTGGAAAGTTGACAACCTGGGTTCAAGACCCAAGTGCCGTGCAATGGAATGAGGTCCTGTTACTTGCTCTAACCCTTGCCTATGTAGCAGTTCCAAAGCAGGCAAATGCAAATAGATAAATAGATACCACTTTAGTGGGAAGTTAACAGTGTTCTGCACATCTCAGGGTCTAGTCATACTGGCCATGTGATCATGAAAATGTCTTCAGACAACACTGGCTCTCTTGGTTAAGAAACAGATATGAGCACTGCTCCCTACAGTTGTCTTTTCCTCTTCCCTTTTTTCCTTTTCTTCCTTTTCCTTTTCCTTCAAACACACTCACAAATACACATACATACATACATACATACATACATGCATACATACATACCAACAAGAACTGCACCTATTCTATATAGATAGAAGATTGCTTTATAAGATTTCATAGTTGATTGGAACAATTCAACCAGCAGATTGATGTGGGGCATAAACTAAGATAAGGATTCTGCACTTGAATGTATATAAACCTATTATACAAACATTTCTTCTGTCACACTTATAGCTAAAAAATTGAATCTGTAGGTCAGGCCTAAAGAGAAGAATAGAGGAGACATTTATTCAATTCACATTTTTAAGCCAAGCATTTTCATTCATGCTGGAGATACCAACTCAAAAATAAGTATTCATAAATATACAGAGAGGTGCAGGTGTATTTTAAATTAAATACAAGGAGGGCGGTGGCCATCTTAATATTCCATTTTTGAAGTCCCTTGGATTACTAGATTCAGTCTTTTATTTCAGATACATTTCAAGCTCCATTCTGCCCCTTTAGATGTGAATGGTTCCAGTGTAGTCTTAAGGTAAAAGAAAGTTTCACTACAACATAGATACAGTTTTAGTAACTTGTTTTGATCTTCCCTTCAGGAATAAAACTGGGGAAAATATAAACAATCATATTGATATGCAAAGTGGAAACAAACAAATGAATTCCAGAAGATCTTAGAAGGCATAAATCCTCCATTCCATACATCTCACCCATCTTAACTCTTAGCCCTAAATATCATTTAAATCCTCAAGATTAAAATTATATATCAATTATATTTTAAATAGTAAGGGAGGCTCATTTTCACTGCCCATTTTCTTATCCCATAGTGCCAGAATTGGGTTCTCATACCTCTTACTTATATGATATCTTTTCAATATATATCTAGATGCTCTGAATTATAATTCTGAGCATTCCTTACTTCACAAAATCATTGGCCGTGTTGATTGTGGAAAATTCTGGAAATAATTATCTAATACACCCAAGATTTATTCGCCTAAGGATTGTCATGGTTAGATGGAATTTGATACAGATCATGTAGACTCTTTTGCATGTAGATTCTTTCACAGCAATTGAAATTGTTATATGTACTGGAATTGCTGTAAATACACAATCAATATTAGAAGCATGTTATTTGGTCAATATTTGTTGGGTTGATTTGTGTCTTGTTTCTTATATGTTTTTCATTTTTTAAAGGAATCTTTGGATATGTGTTTTTCTTTTGCTGTACATTTTCAGTTCATATACTCTATATCATTTCAAAATGATTATAATTATGCCTTAAGTTAACAGAGCCACATTTGCTAATCTCCAGAGAATTATATAGTCAGAATTCAATTCATGAAGATTAAATATTACTGCTGATCAAAACAATGGTTGCTTCTTATAAAAAAATATGAAAGCCGTTCATCATAATGTAGTTTTCTAGGGCTTTTGGTTCATAATTCATTTCACCTCTTTAGGTAGTACTACTAACAAAGAGGCAAACAAGTCCATATGCAGCTATCATCATACATTTTTGGGGGGCTGTTCATCTGTCTCATTAATTTGTTTAATCTGATTTCTCCAATTCTTTTTATTAGCATGATATTTATGACAACACAAACTAGACCATGAAAACAAATACTTAAGCCTGCATTTCTACAATATTAAGACAGATGAACAAATACCCACTTACATTTTATATAATTCAGCTGGAGAAACAAATAAAATCATGCTACTCTGCAGAAATGCTGAAACCAGAATAGCTTTCAATATTTGGTTTTTTAGGGATAACGTGTTTTAATGATCCTATGTTCTTCAGGCCGTTGAAGATTATAGTTTTCTATGAATGTACAGTCATGTTCTAAAGATATCTCTACAGAGTGTTAATATGCTATCAGTTACTCTATGCTTCCTAAGTTGTGTATTCAGGGGTTTCAGCATCCTAGCAGGGATCGAGGCAAAATTAAATTTAAAAAAATTCCCATTGTGTTTGAACAGGCACTGTAAGAGAGGCCTAAAAATACCACAGTATTTAAATGTCTTATATAGTATATAAGATATTATAGCTATAATAGTTATAGTTAGTTTTATTATTTTATTGTTTTAGTTTTAGTTTTAGCTTTAGTTTTGTTGTGGTTATTGTGCTGGGACCATATCCAAAACATTTTGACAAAAGCCTATCTGGAATTCAGTGGAGAAGATCTATTCCAATGTTCGATCAACATCTACTCCGAATAAGAATGCAGCCTTCAAGAAGTAGATGATTTAGAGATCCCAGTGCTTTCCTATTGACCATGCTTACTGGGATTGCTGGGAGATGAAGTTCACCATCATCTCGAATGTTGTGTGGTCTTTTAGTACCAATTTAGTAGAGACTATGAAGAATCTGCTAGATCATGCATAAGATTTCCATGGATGGAAATGTTCTTCCTTTCTGTTTCCAATCAAATATAACAATTCTGTTAGGAAGGCAAGAGATGGAATTTGCCCATTCTATTTTCCAATTCCAATGACCCTGAAAATCTCATCTGAAGAGCTGAAGAAGATTTTGGAAAAGTGTTAGAAATGGTGCCTGCCTGCAATCACTGAATAAAGAGTTCACTTGTTCTTCTTTTGCCACAGGAAATGTAGTAGGCATTAACATTGTGCAACATAGTGGGTGTTAACGTTAACATTTGCATTACTGCAGCCAGTTTTGGTCACTATAATATAAAAGTTGTTGAGACTCTGTAAAGAGTATAGAATAGAGGCAAGACAAGAAACAATGGATAGAAGAAGAGAAGCAACCTAGGAGAAAATTCCTAACAGTGGGAACACTTAACCAGTGGAAATGGCTTGCCTTCAGAAGTTGTGGGTGGCTCATCACTGGAAGCTTTCAAGAAGAGATTGGATTACCACTTATATGGAGGGGTATAGAGTCTCCTGTTTTTGCAGGAGGTTGGACTAGATTACCTCCAAATTCCTTCCAACTCTATTATTCCACAAGATTGGAAGAATGAAGAAATATATCCCCTCTCTACATATGGCATGATATATCCAAATAAAAAATCCCAGCCACAGAATCATCAGAGAAGCCATAGAGATTGAAAAAAGACCAGAAAGCATGAATAGAAGAGATGATTCCACCAGACTGTCAATCATTTGGAAGCCTGCACTCACAAACAAAAAAATCTCCACACCACAAGCCAGGCAAACACCAGAGCACAAACAGATCCCCCCTGATACCTCCAGCTCAAACACACCCCAACCAGGCACCCAGATGAAACCCAGCTTCCTAACTAATGATAGCCGTCCATTTACCTGAAGCCAAGCTGCACTAAAGGCCTCCAATAAAGTAACACAATGTTGCCAGCCAATCAAGATACAGAAAGAGCCAAAAAACAGACAGAAGATATTAGAAACACCAATCAAGCAGAACACAGCAAACTCCAAGACCAATAAACACAGACCAAGACTCCCAACCAATCAGGATGAAGAAAAAACCATTCTGGCACAGCAATAGGCTGCCCCAAATTTAAATCTGAAACCACCATAAAAGTCTGACTCACAGATGAACACAATACAGAAGCCTGATGATGGCAGATAAGATTCTGCTGAAACGTTGCTACAACTTTAAAAGCACCACTACTATGACGTGGGAAAATACCTGAACAAAGCTGAATGCCATATATATATAAACAGTCAAAAAGGAGAAAAAAGAGCAAGTAAATATAAAAGAAAAAACCAGTCTGATTAACTAAATCACAATTGAAGTTCAGTGAAGAAAAAAAAAAGTAAAAGTAAAAAGCCAAGCCTCACTTTGACATTCTTTAAAGAATCGCTGCTAAGTCAGATTTTGTCAAAAATTTTACAGATTTCTTCTCACTCTAGAGTGTCCTTAAGTCCCAAGTATTAAAAAAAAAAAATCCTCACCAGCTGATACACTTTCTTTCTTTCTCTTCCTTCCAGAGCTGTCCCAGCTTCAGCAGCTTGATGGCTGCCTCTCCGCTGATGGTAAAAGGGCTTCTCCTGGGACTTGTGATGTCCCTGGGATCAACAGAATGCGCCCCTTACTATCACCGTCTTTATGGGATGGTTTAGGTCCGTTGGGACCGACCAGGGCCGAAGATATCAGCTGCAATCTCAGAACCCCGAGACTGCAGCTGTATCGCAGCGACAAAGCTCTGCCTTCTTACAAGAACCATTGAGTACTTTACTGCTAGAAGTCATGAATGAAGTTATGTTAAATAAGAAAATACCTAAAACATGGTCAAAAGCTTATATTACACTTATCCCAAAAGAAGGGGCCGGTCCATTACAAATTAAGAACTATAGACCTATTTCGTTATTGAATGCAGACTATAAAATCTTTGCTTCAATTTTGGCAGAAAGGCTTAAAAAATACTTAAACAACTTTATTCACCCTGATCAGAATGGATTTTTACCAAAGAGACAAATTAAAGACAATATGAGGGTAATCCAGGACACATTGGAATATTATGAGGCGCATCCTGAAAAACAAATGGCTTTGATATTCTTAGATGCCCAAAAGGCATTTGATAATGTGAATTGGAGATTTATGCTATTATTATTGGAACAGATGGGCTTTGCTAGAAAATTCATCCAAGCAATAGAAGCCATATATTATAAGCAAACGGCAAAAGTAATGATAGAGGGAGAATTTACAGACTCTATTAATATAAGAAAAGGTACAAGACAAGGATGCCCATTATCTCCCTTGTTATTTGTATTGACCTTGGAAGTGTTAAATAGAAATATTAGAGAGGACATAAATAAAAAAGGAATGAAAGTTAAAAAGGAGGAATTTAAATTGCAAGCTTTTGCGGATGATTTGGTTTTTATTTTGGAAGACCCTCTAGAGATAGCTTTAAAATTATTGGAAAAGATAGAGATGTACGGTGAGATGGCTGGCTTGAAAATAAATAAAGATAAAACAAAGATTCTAACAAAGAACATGTTATTAAGACAAAGAGAAGAGTTGGCAGATTTATTGAAAATTCAAGTTATGAACAAAGTTAAATATTTGGGGATATATTTGACGTCAAGATGTATTACATTGAAAGAGAATAATTATATTAAACTTAAACAGCAGATAGCAACTGATTTGAAAAAAATGGGAAAACTTACAGTTGTCATTGATAGGTAGAATTTCAACAATTAAGATGAACATTTTACCCAGAATTTTATATTTGTTCCAAACAAAACCAATTAGGCTAGGTAAAGAATACTTTGAAGAATTAAATAAAATTGTGTTGAAGTATATATGGCAAGGTAAGAAAGCGAGAATAAAATTAAAACTCTTACAAGATGCTAGAATTAGAGGAGGATTTGGCCTTCCTAATTGGGAGTTGTATTACCAAGTTGCAAACTTAATGTGGGCCAAAGAATGGATAACGTTAAGAAAGACTAGATTGTTGACATTAGAAGGACATGATTTATTATTGGGTTGGCATACTTTTCTATGGTATAAGGGAACTAAATCACAGGGCTATTTTAGAAGGCATTACATACGGGAATCATTATGGTTGAATTGGGAGAAAATTAAGAAACAATATTATTTGAAAATCCCAGTTTGGTTATCAACTATTGAAGCTTTTTCTTATCCTATAACATATAAGAAGGAGCAAACAGTTAGATATGGGGAAATACTGGATGAAAAGGGTGAGCTTAAAACGATGCAAAATTTAGAAGAACAAGGTATAAAGATGAATTGGTTTTCATATGTGCAAATACATTCAAGGTATCTTAAAGATTCTAAAACAGAAGGATTTTATGATAAATTGACTGAATTAGATAGGATTTTGATAGGTACTGATGAAAAAGTGATCAAAAAATTATACAGTTATTTGCTGGAAATTAAATTAGAGGAAGAACAGGTTAAAGAAACAATGATTGCTTGGGGGAAGAATTTTGGATATGGGATTGATTTATAGAAATGGCAAAAATTGTGGTCTCAAAATTATAAAAGGACAATGTCAACAGCATATAAAGAAAATTTGTATAAGATGTTTTATAGGTGGCACTTTCCCCCGACAAGAATAGCAAGAATGTTCAAGAACAAATCTGAAAAGTGCTGGAAATGTCACCAGATACCTGGCTCATATTACCATATGTGGTGGACTTGTGAGGAAGCCAGGAAATACTGGACTAGAATTCGCATATGGTTGGAAAAAATGATAAAGAAACATATAGAGTTGAAACCAGAGATTTTTTTATTGGGAATCTTACCTGATACATATAATAAAAACTTAAAGTATTTGATTGTAAATGTATTAACAGCAACTAGGATTGTATTTGCTAAACATTGGAAGAGTGAGAAAATACCATCAGAGGAAGAAATTATTAAGAAAATATTGGATTGTGCTAAAATGAGTAAATTGAAATTTGAAATTAGAGAACAAGAAGATAAACAATTTTATGAAGTTTGGGACCTTTTTTATCAATGGTTAGATAATACAATATAATAATAGAATATTTAGAAACTTAGGAAATAATGAATATATTTTTTTTAATGTTTTGATAATATGCTTAAAATTTTTTTATTAAGATAGATTTGGTATGATTTTATGATTTGTTATAAAATAAATTAACTAAATTATAGTTATCTCGCTTAAGTATGAATTAATAAAATTATGTCAAATGATTGTTTAATATTGATATTAGGATACATAATTGTTGATTGATAATATGAGTTATTATGTAACATAATTATTATGATGACTATGAAATAGATGCACAAAAAAGAGTGGCAAACCAACCGATGCACTGTCTGTAAATTTATGAAGGAGGGTGATGTTTTTATGTTATGTCTTATGTTTTATGTGTTTTTGTTTGTTGTTAAAATCAATAAAACTTTTACTAAAAAAAAAAAAAGGAAAAAGAAAATACCCACAAGCATAAAGAAAATTAAAATTTGAACCAAGAGACAGATCTATCCACAAGACAATAAATGTTAATGTAGTTCTTCAGTTTTGAGAACATGATATTTTTCTATTCAGGTGATTTTAGTAAAATAGAAATAGGAATAATATGAAAAAGAAAAAAAATCATTCAATTCACAATGTATCAATCTTATTAAAATTCACAGGTTTTTTTTAAATACGGATGAAATTATGCTGTGAGATAGTTGAATATGTACCAATTATAGCATCTAGTATTTTAAAATGTTTGTTACGTGAATTAACTCCCAAAATGTTATTTTCACACAGTTAAATATTAGGGGAGAATCAAGTGATCATATATTAAATGATAAGCTGAGTAGCAATAAATTAAAAAGTAGACATTTTTCAGAACATATTTTTCAGAGTATTTCAGTGTAAATTCAGAACAAATTCCATGATTCATTTCATAAATAACTAAGAAAAAATATTCTCACTTAGAGCTGCTTCGATACTCAAACTGCTTCCATATAAATAATAAGGAATCTATTGATTTGTGGAAGTTTCATCTGTGCATAAATCCTGTGCTTTAATTGACCTCTCTCTTCTATTGATAAAACATACAACATTTATTATATAGGGAAATGTCTCCTTCTGATATAATATGCAAACATGGTGATGTCCCAATGGTGTTTCTTCAAAAGGCAACTGGATTTTGTTTTTCCTTGAAGACATTTAACTTCTTATCCCAGAAGCTTCCTCAGTTCTCATGCAGGAAATTTCTCAGTTCAGTCAGAATTTGGGACAACCATAACTGAGTGACTGAGAATCTCCATAGACATTTAAACATGGCAGTGGCAGTGATGGGAAGGGTAACTTCTTCAAAAACAGAAGAACAGTTTTCCTCTTGTAACAATTTCAACAGGGACACAAAACAGAAAATGTGAGGTTCAAGACAAATATATCAGTGACTGCAAATTTTAGATTTGATGTTATCCATCACATCTCATTTGTATTAAATGGTAAGTCTATCAACTAGTAGTGATACATCCAAATTTCTTATTTTCTAGAATAGGCAGTTATACCAGTAACATCTGTGTTAGAATATTATTCAGGGGCCTTGGGATAGAAGTAGCTTGACACACATGAGATTTAATTGCTATTTTGCTAGGGGAAGCCTCTTTCTATATAGGAGGTGGGCATCATATTCATTCGTTCATTCCATTCCATTCCATATCTATAGCTGCCCATCTCATGTAGAGTCTCAATATTACTTCCGAGTTGACCAGAAATCTTCTCCAAGAATCCAGATTGACCAAAGGTGTTTCATTTTTCCTTTCCCCACTTTGCATAAACAATCTTAGAAATGTCTCATGGCTAAGAGATGCGATATTAAATTATACATTTTAGGCATTGTCATAATTGGCTGTAATCAGTTAAGATTTCTAGAAACTGGAAATAACTGGGTACGAAGTATGTCTTCTTTGGACACTCTGCCACAACTTGCAAAATCATGAAAGGGAATTAAGACACAGTCACCTGAAATCTGGATATTTGGTAACCCTCCAAATATTACTAACTATTGTTCCTTGGATCCCAAAGCTGCACATTGTTAAACAATGACTGAAAATCTGGAGCTCCCCATCTTGACCAATCCTGTTGTAATTGCAGGAGTAAAAAAATCAGGAAACCTCACGAACAGAGAAAATGAAGTCAGGAGCCAAAAACATAAATCAAGGAAGGCAATTGTGGCTGAAAAATAGGAGAAACAAAGATAACAACAATTAAAATAAGTTTTACAATCTGTTGTTTTCCAGCAATGAGCACTTTTTGTGCAGAAAGGAGTTTTGCAGTTCCTTCTCCATTTCATCTGATTCCAGATAAACTTAGTATTTATCAAGAGTTTGTTTAACCATTTGTCTCAAGTTACAGTATGCTTTGCATTATGAGCAGATAGGAGAATTCTGGAATATTTTTCAAGGTCAGACCAATCTGAATCTTCCCCAATCAAAGACGAATACAGTCTTTTACCTCCATCTCTGCAGAAGAATTATTAGACTGATTCATAATAATCACATGCCTTAAAATAAAATAATTCTCTGAATGAAACACTTAAAATAGTGGCATATAAGAGTAGAATATCCTTGACAGTTTCCTTAGAAAATTCATACAACAAAGAATCTTGACATATCAGAATTCTTGATACACAGAGCTCTGTAACTAGGAATGGTGATTAAAATGTGGCTGTTTTGATTAACTCTTTCCAGATAAAGGAAGGGAAGGCTTCATGGGTTGACAGATTTCTTACAAATTTTGGAAGCTGTGAGAAAAAAATTCCTACTGTACCTTCAAAGTTTTTTCTAACAGTGGACACAGAGTTGGGCAGGTTTGCTGCTAAATTTCTTCCAATAATAGCATCAATTCATTGCCTGCATTCTACTTTTTTCTTTAGCTTATGATATACGGAGTGAAACTTAGAGTCTTGTCTAGGCATGGAAAATCAAATCATTTTTCCCCATGCCAGTAAAAAGAGATTGAAACCTTTCAGCCATAAGGTCTTTTATTTCATTTTCTTTCTGTTGCAGGTTCACACTCATCTATTCAGCTCTGTTAGGAAATGAAGTCCAATCACTAAATTCCATCTCTGTGATAGAGCTTTGCTGAATAGAAAGTGCAGCCCTAAAAAAGTAGATTTTATGAGAAGAAAATGTTATGTCTTGAGGTCTGCATCTAGTAACATCAGTCATGACCTTGACATAAGTTCTGAAAAGATCAGAAACTAAGAAACAAGGAATTTATCCATACAATAAAGGGTGGTAAATTAATACTGATTTAGATGAAAGAATTCTGATTGCTCTGTGAAGCCCATGAAAATAAATACCAAACAAGAATAAGTTTTTCTAACAGAAATAAATCCCAAGTGCTAATTTCCAATTCCTACTTCACTGTAAAAAAAAGATGCACATGATGTTAAAAAAATAAATTTGTTAAATTCCACTTTCAGATCAGTTTCAATCTTGTCCAATAAAACTTATTCCTCTTCCATAACACTTTTTTTCAACATAGTCTATCCATAGACGTAGACACTCCTAAAATTAACTTCTCAATGCATTGTTGAAAAATATCCTTCAACTATATCTAATCAAATTAATATGTCAAATTTAAGTGATAGGCTACAAGAATGATATTGAAAAAGATGTGACACTGAATATACAAATGGAACCAGCTGATGTCTTCATAATTAAAAGTACCAAATTAAAAGAGTGGTCTGGATAATTTTTCCTATATAAGATTTACAAAAGAGTCTGTTTTGTAACATTTTGAAGAATTTGGTGAGAAGAAGCAAAGAATTAAAGCACATTCTAGGACATTATGTGAAGAAACTGAAGATTAAGCTTGTTTTTATATTTTGAATTGTAATAACATTTCTATTAAGCAAGAAAATTAATTTGTTAAATTGGCTAAAAATCATCACATAGCACAGATTAAGCCACTGAACTTTTCAAGAAATGTTTTTTGGTTCCAGACTTCCATTGGGGATCAATGATGGATTAGACATCTCCAAAGGAAGAGGAATAGATATAATCCAAGTTGTGCTGAAAATGCCTCAGTGATTCTCAGCATAAGAAATATTATATAGAGGAGAAATGATAAATACACCTATTAATAACCTAAACAGTTACCTACCATAAGATATAATCTTTTTTTCAAGGGGAATGTAAAATAAAACCAAGAGAAGGTTTAGTAGTAGATGGATATATTTTCAATGGTTTGCCTATGAACAATTGTTATAAAAAATTTTAAATAGATAAAAGAATGTATGGTTTTCAACATTGTAGATCTGCAATGGAAAAGTATAATTGCTAAAATGGATAAACTTTATTGAAATATGAAACAGAAGCACAGGTCAAAGAATGATAAAATGGGCAAAAATGGTTTCAATATAGGACGGAGGAAAGAAGGAAGATGGCGACCAAGGTAGATGCTTAGTTACACCCCTGGGAGCCTGAAGGAGAGAAAAGTATCAGTTACTAAATTCAGAGTCAGGAGTAGAAGTAACAAAAGTAACAAAAATACATAGATTAGGTCCTAGGGATCTACAAAGTAGCAGTGTAAGGATTTGGACAAAGGCAGCCAGCTGATCTGGAATGAGGGGCTCCCACCAGGGTCCAGGAATCCCATCTTGAGCAGCTTCCCTTTCAGCTGCCTGGAGAGGAAAAAGCTGCCTAGTGAAAAGAAGCTGCCTGGTCTAAAGAATCTGCCTGGTCTCAGGAGAGGGAAGCTGCAGGGAACGAACGAGTTGTGATTTTGCAGCAACAGCCGGCAAGGACTGCAAGCTTAGAAACTACCCAACTGTGGGTGAGTGTCTCCCCTGGCTCCTTATAGATCAGCAGTGCATTTTTCAGTTGGAGGAAGGAGCTGGTAAACGGCTTGAAGATTCACTGTGGATCCGAGTCAGAAACAACTTAAAAGCAAAGCATGGAAGTGGTGAGTGTGGAGATTAAGTGGCAGTGGCTTAATTTGTGTTTTTACCCTCTAACTCTGGAAGTTAAGTGGCAGCTTGAGAAAAGAGTGATTAAAGGAGGAGAAAAATGGGGGGACTAGACAAGAAGAAGAGGTGTGAAGAAGGTTTTTATTCAAAAACTGCCTTTTGAAACTGCATGAGATTGATTGTGAATTCCAATGATGGAAGAACTGGAATGATGTTTACAGTCTTTAAATCAAATCACCCAAAATAATTCTAAACGGCCACTAACTGGGGAGAACAAAGGAGACTCATGGAGAATTGATAGTTTCTATATAAATCACCCAGCTCCATTTAAATCATCCAGCTGATTAGTCAGCCTGAATTTAAATTCCCACTCAGCTGATTGGACAACCTCCACTAAACCCCCACCCAAAAATCATCCTTTCCAAACTCCAAAATAGATGATTGGTGAGCTCATTCAAATTTTCTCCATGCAAATCTATCATACAGCAATGTTTCCTCTTTAAAACAAAAACAAAACAAAAACCAAAAAACATGGCTTTAAGGAAAAACAAAGGAACTTTACACAACAAACTTCTAATACTTTACTACCTTCACTATTTCAGTATCTCAAGACCAAATATTTATAGAAAATGCTTTGTCTATAATTATTGATTTATCATATAATAGTATAATAATTAATTGTTAAATAACCACAAATTCACTGATTCATTGAACGGATAGAGATTTAATACGGTATCATTGATTATCTAGTCTATTGATTGATTGATTGATTCATAGTAATAAGTTGATTGATTTTTAGTAATAAGTAACCTTATTTTTGATTTGTTATCTAACTTATCAATTAACATTTATTAATTACCAACATTCATTAAGTAACTGTCTACCTATTACATTAATTAGCTATTGTAATTGTTTAGTGTACTATTGTCATTGACCATGCCAGCCAGAAATTCCAAATCCTCCACTACCAAACAAGAACAAAAAATAATATCTCTACCAATGACCTCCCAGATTCCTGTACATGCTTCAGATGTCTTAAAACCATCAAGGAAAACAAAAATAACTTCAAATGCTACCTATGTAGCATCAAGCCCACCTTGCCTGCTTAAACTTAATTAAAGACGAAGCTGATCTCCTAAAAGCATCAGATAAATTCCCTTATCTATATCTATCATGTTTTCCTAAGCTAAACAAACCAAGTACCCTGCCTGACAGAGTTGATAGCATAGAATCACTCATGCACTCAATAGAAAAATGCTTAGCAACACATTTTATACAAGAAAGCCTAATTTCTCTTGGAAAAAAAAATAGCGCTGATAAGTGACTACCTATCAGCTCAAAATCAAATCCCAACACAACAACCACTACCACAACTACTACCTCAACTGCAATCACAACTACAACCAAAAATAACCACCAATCCACAACCACAAATAATTACTCTCCCATCAAATAATTTCACAAATGATATCTCCTTACTCATCAGAGACACCATTGAACGTGATCAGAAACATCCAAATGCTATCTTATTTGGTCTTGAAGACACCAACAAATCAGGTGACATCACCAAAGTTCGTAATACCATAAGCAACTCAAATACAACAAACATCTCTCCTGAAGATATCATTGAAATAACCAGAGATGGCCCAGAGTCCAAAGACAATGATGGCTCAGTGACCCCAAAATTTTGTAGAGTTGTTTGCAAAAATGAGTCCAGCAAATTCATATTCATTCATACAATACACACCATTGCAAAAACCAATCCCAACCACAAAAACTTTGCTCAAGACCAGATTTATCCATACTGCAAAGAATCTGCTCCCGTGAACTCTGCAAGGAACTCAAAAGATGTCTAGACAATGGAGAGAAGGATCTCTACATTGACTACTGCACTGATTGTATCAAAAGGAAGTGACACAACCCACAACTCCACATCCAACCCTACCTCATCCAACCCACCATCACTCAAAACTAGGCACGAATGCTCCTAACTACCTCAATTCCAACGACAACTGGCCTTAAATACAAGCTACTCCATGCAAGAAGCCTTGTGAATAAAATACCTGAATTTCTCCTCTTACTAAATATGGCTAAATTCGACATCATATTTGTCTGTGAAACAGGGCTCAATGCATCTCTTCCTGACTCCATTATCACAGTAAGAGACTATCATGTTTACTGATTAGATCATGAAATCCGTAGAGGAGTTGGTGTTGCTATCTTCTATAAAAAGTCCTTACATCTAAAAAACAACCAAGTTACCCAAGAGCTTCCTCTTCCTGAGACCATCATCTGTGAACTGTCCTTAAATATCACATTTTGTTAGGGATACACACCCTAGCAGAACGTGCAACGGCAGTCTAGCAGGCAGGCAAATGATTTGAGATAAACATTGTTGTAGTTTACACTCAATAAGACAGATACACTGTGCCAGTTAATTCCTTGATTCCCAATGAGAGCATCAAGTTGACAGGGAAGTTTGTAAGTTTGTTGCCCTGATTTGGAAACAAATGTTGATAAGAAGAATGGACATTGGAGAACTAAATCTCCAATGGCTGTGTTTGGGACCCAGGCTCTTTGCTTGAAGGTAAGAGAGTACAGCCACAGTTCAGAATCTCTAGATTAAAGAATGACAACATTGTGCAAAATAACACAAATATTTTGTAAACCTGACAAATTCTGCTAGTTGAAAGGCTGAAGTAGTGACCTGGGAATTTCTTTGTGCTCAAGGAAGTGGAGAAGAGGAAGGAGAATCTGCTTGGTAAAAGAAAAAAATATGATCAGAAGAGATCAAGTGGAGTTGATATTTTACAGTGAGTTCTACCTGAGGGTCCTTGATAAATATTTCTTGAGGATTACATACTTCTGAATTAAAACATGGTGCCCTGGGACATTTTTTTTGGGCTATGCTAGCTAGAGGCACAATACACCAGGGCATGTAAGCCCAGCAAGTAGGCTGGTAGAAAAGAGCAGCAATCCTCTGATTAAATATATATATATATGTGTGTGTTTTCTTAAGTTTTCGCTGGTACTTACATGTGGCATTCAGCTTTGTTCGGGTATTTTCCCACGTCATTGCAGTTGTGCTTTTAAAGTTGTAGCAACGTTTCAGCAGAATCTCATCTGCCATCATCAGGCTTCTGTATAGTGTTCATCTGTGAGTCAGACTTTTACAGTGGTTTCAGATTTAAATTTGGGGCAGCCTATTGCTGTGCCAGAATGGTTTTTTCTTCATCCTGATTGGTTGGGAGTCTTGGTCTGTGTTTATTGGTCTTGGAGTTTGCTGTGTTCTGCTTGATTGGTGTTTCTAATATCTTCTGTTTGTTTTCTGTATCTTGATTGGCTGGCAACATTGTGTTACTTTATTGGAGGCCTTTAGTGCAGCTTGGCTTCAGGTAAATGGACAGCTATCATTAGTTAGGAAGCTGGGTTTCATCTGGGTGCCTGGTTGGGGTGTGTTTGAGCTGGAGGTATCGGGGGGATCTGTTTGTGCCCAGGTGTTTGCCTGGCTTGTGGTGTGGAGATTTTTTTGTTTGTGAGTGCAGGCTTCCAAATGATTGACAGTCTGTTGGAATCATCTCTTCTATTCATGCTTTCTGGTCTTTTTTCAATCTCTATGGCTTCTCTGATGATTCTGTGGCTGGGGTTTTCTATAGCGGCTAGGGTTTTGGTGCCATTGAAGTTGATGCTATGACCTGTGGCTTTCATGTGTTGGACTAGTGAGGAAGTGTGTTCCAGCTTTTTGACTGCATTTTTGTGTTCATCCAGGTGGGTACTTATTGTTCTATCGGTCTGTCCAATGTATGTGGCCGGGCATGATGCACAGGGAACTTCGTATATGCCTTGGTTTTCCAGGTCAATTTTATCCTTGGGGTTTCTGAGGATGGCTGCTATTTTTCTGTCTGTTTTGAAGGCAGTCTTGATGTGATGTCTGTGTAGTATCTTATTAATTTTGTCTGTAGAACCTCTTATGTAGGGCAGGACAGCTTTTCCATAGGTCTGTTCATCTTCTGGGTCTCTATTATGTCTCAGTGTGTTTTTGTGGATCAAGCCGGTGATTTTGCTTTTGTGGAAGCTGTTGGCTGTCAGTACTTTAGTCAGGATGCATAGTTCAGTCTTAATGTGTGTCTTGTCTGCCAGGTGTTTGGTTCTAGTAATTAGTGTTTTAGCCACGGAGTTTATCTGTGCTGGGTGGTGGTGGGATTGGGCGTTGAGGTCGCAGTTATTGTGTGTTTTCTTCTGGTATACAGTGTGTCCTGGTGTGCCATCTGTTTTTTTGTAGATTAGTACAATTAGGAATGGTAGTTGTTTGTTTGTTTCCGTTTCCATGGTGAACTTGATTTTGGGGTATGTGCTGTTAAGGTGTGTTAGGAAATTGTTTAGGTTTTCTTTTCCATGGGGCCAAATCACAAATGTGTCATCAATGTATCTTAACCCTAGTTTGGGTTTGTGGATGGCATTGGGCAAGGCTCTGTATTCGAATTATTCCATGAACAAGATTGCAATGATGGGTGACAGTGGTGATCCCATAGGGGCTCCTTCAGTTTGTTTGTATCTTTGTCCTTTGTATATGAAATATGTGTTGGTTAAGCAGTGTTCTGTTAGTTCCATGAAGTGTTTAGCTGGTTGGTATTTATTTTTAATGATTTCAAGGGTCTCTTTTATCGGGACTTGAGTGAATAGTGAAACCGCATCGAAACTTACAAGCAGATCTTCTTGCTCCACATGTAGATCTTTGATCATTTCCAAGAAGTGGTATGAGTTTTGTACATGTGAAGCTGCTGTTTTAGCATGAGTTGTAGCTATTTTGCTAAGTGTTTAGCTAGGTTTTGTAGTGGTGCTCCTCTGGAGCTGTCTATGGGTCTGAGAGGTATGCCTTCTTTGTGTATTTTTGGGAGGCCGTATAGTTTGGGGCATCTGGAAGATTTTTCTCTTAGGATGATCATCTGTTGGATGTCTTTGTTCATGTGGCTGGTTACAATTTTCTTCTTGGTTAATTTGGTCTGTGTTTATGGGTTTGTATGTGGGGTCTTGGAGTAGGTCTGTCAATTTTGTTTCATAGTCTTTTCTGTCCATTACTACTGTGGCATTCCCTTTATCTGCTGGAAGTATGATTATGCTGCTATCTCTTTTCAGGGTTTGTAGCGCTTTAATTTCTTCTTTCTGCAAGTTGCTTTTGGGTGGTTTGCTTGTGCATAGGATGTTGGTAACTTGGTGTCTTATTCTATCAGCTTCATCTGTATTTAATTTGGTTAGGCTGGATTCTACTGCACATATGATGGATTCCATGGGGATTTTTTTGGGTGCTATAGCATAATTGAATCCTTTGGTTAGGACATCTGTTTCTGTTTTGGTGAGTTCTCTGTTGGAAACATTATATACTAATTGTTTCAGGTGTTGTTGTGAGTTGTTGGGGTTTTTCTTGTCATGTTCTGATTTCTTTAATTTTTTCAAGAGTTTATCATATTTGTAAGTGGTTTCAGATTCAGCTCTCCAAGTTGTAAGTTGTTTTAACTTGTCCCAAAGTAGAGGGTGGATTTTGCTGCTCAGTTCCAGGTGTAGTGCTAGCAAATCTTTGTTTAACTGATCTAATTGGAATCTCTCTCTATATATATATATCTATATATATATGTGATACATTAAAATAAGAGAGAAAAGTATAGAATATGTGCATCTAAAATGATGCCTCAATTGTCAAATGGGTGGCAAAACAAATTGATCTTTCTATTTAAACACATATATTCCCCTTACATAAGAGTAATTTTCTTTTGTATCCAATGCACATTAATTCAGAGCTCATAAATTTTTAGCCCTACCCTTCTTTACCACACATACACTTTTAAAATATTTTTTCTCATTCCATTGAAATTGTATGTAGTTTTATGTACTTTTACACAGGAGAATGAATAGAAGCCTGCCATACTGTGTTGTCATTTTCACATTTTCGATCAACATTCATTTTACACAATCAACTACGCATCACATTTTAACAAGGTACACAATTCCATCTACTTATTCTGTTTTTTTCCCCATGTAAGTATATGTTACAATGATTCATTCCATTTCATTTCACCTGTCAAATACAATTTTCTTGACATTTGCTATGTTAATTTTCAACGTTATTGTTGGTTGCATTGTATCATCTATCCTAACATTCACTGCAAATCATTAAGGTTCTCAGCTAAATCATGCCATTATTTGTGAACTAGAGTGGCCAGATCCACATCATACAATATACTTTTTACATCTTCTGTTAAAAGTATTCCTCACATGTTTATCCATCAATACATTAATAAACAACCAAGGGGGTAATCAACTAATTCTTGGCTTGTTTTCAACACTGAACTGTTTGCTAAGCATTTCATTTATATTTCCATCATATACCACTTCTACGCCATTCAACAATCAATGTTCAAATTTACATTTACCTTTCTGCAAGGGCAGAAAGTGACATTCTTCCCATTGTTAAGTGTGACTTAGCTTCACACACACACACACACACACACACACACAAATTACTTTCACAGCCAGTCCATGACTTGTTTTGCAGTGAAGTGGGTGGCATATAAATTTAAACAAATAAATAAAGTGAGAGAAGCACTTTATATATACCAATAAAGGAGAATATTTATAGCACAGAGTTGAAATGTGGGGTCCTTGGTCCTCTCTGAATTTGGTTGTTTCTTATAGACATTTCATTACCTAAACATCATCAGTGCTGGTGTTACCTGGTTTGGATAATGAGCCATGGTGGCACAGTGGTTAGAATGCAGTAATGCAGGCTAACTCTGCATTCCACTGCCAGCAATTCGATCCTGACTGGCTCAAGTTTGACTCTGCCTTCCATCCTTTCAAGGTCAATAAAATGAGGACCCAGATTATTGGGGGCAATATGCTGACTCTGTAAACTGCTTAGAGAGGGCATGTAAAGCACTATGGTGTGATATATAAGTGCTACTGCTAATGAAACATCTGCAAGAAAACAGCCAAGCTCAGAGAGCACGAAGGACACCATATATATAGTTTACATTTCTCCAGTTGTCCTCCATTTATATCTGTCAACGTACTATTTTTCAATATTTTCACAGCATGTGTGCCTTTCTTTTTACCATTCTTCCCGTCCATCATATTTTTTCTCTTATTCCAGCTTTAACATATCCCTGTGATGTCCATTCAAATTTCTAAAATATTCCTTCCAGCCTTCTCTGTCATGACTTTCATCTTAAGTTATTCATCGCATTTGCCATTAATTCCATTCATGCTAGTGGAGGCTCCTTATTTAGCTCTTTTAACCAACTCTCAAAATGTTTTGTTTCAAAAACATTCTGCCAAAATCCTTCTGCGTTTTATCTGCCTTTTTCGATGTCAACTCCCACCCACTTTATATACATTACATATTTCTCTCACCCTCATTGTTTGTGGCAACCATTTCCTTAAACGATTGCTTTTTTTCCCCCTCTGCTTCATGTCATCTTTTTGCTGAACATCTTTTTTATACTTTCCATTAGGACAACTGCACATATTTCTGTGGTCCTTTGCAATTTAATTGGTTCTCTGCTGTTCAAAGGAGCTTTCACACCCTCGTTCTTTTGTCTACTTTCCACTGATTCTATTGTGAGATTAAATCTATTTTTGGATACCTTTCCATTCCTTCCCCATTGAGAACTTCTCATCGCTCTTACAAGCTTCACTAATTCTATTCATTTTTCAGGATAAACAATCAATTCATTTTTACCATGTGCACCTATAAGCTGAGTTTTGCTTAAACCAAATATTTGAAAGAGCATGATCTTTCCTAACTGGATAACCATACATAGACATCATTCTCAATAAACATTGGATATTCAAATGCTTCCATTAGTTTCTGTTCTCTTTCTTCCCATTCCCATTCAGGTCACCTATTTTTGTAGTTTTTTTTTCTCCCTGGACCACATTTATTCAGCATGTTGTACCATTTCCTAAAACTTGTCTCTGAGTCTTTCATTGTGTCCAGGGAGAGGCGCAGTGGCTTGGTATCTTAATGATGCTGGAGATTATCCCAGCTCCAGCGGTTTTAGCCCAGGCACTGTTGGAAGAAAAATCCTTCTGAGTTCAACTCCAAGTGGGGAAAAAGACACTGGAAACATGGAGACTGTTTGGAAAGTTTAATATCAGGACCACATGGCCTGGAGCTCCAGAGTGAAAAGGAAGGATGATCACATGTTTCAAGGTGAAGGAAAAGATCAAGAAAAAGGGCTGATATGCTGAGAGTGGCTGGGTTTTATAACCTTTTTGGGGATTTGAATTGGAGCTTGTATTCTTATTGGTTGTCAGATCCCCATGGGGCCATGCAGGGGCAACTCTGTAGGCTGTCCTGAGTTCCAGGCTTGGTTGAGCTTTGATGGATGATTATATACTTAAAAGGGCTTTTGGCAATTGCTATAGCTTTACCTGGATATTTTTGTTATGTAAAGTATTCTGGCCCAGGCCTTAATGGTCCACCCATTAACAAAGGTGGGGGTGAGTTTCTACTTCTGAGGTGAGTTTCTGCTCTTGAGTTTCTACTCTTTTTAGGCAAAATATTCTGCCTTTTAAATATTTCCCAGGATATTTCATTTTCTAAGAGAGGGGTGGGTGCTAACTTCCTACAGCACTATGTGGCAGGGTGGGCTCCTGTCACTTGCCTCAGCCTCTGTCCACCTAGCAGTTCAAAAGCAATTTCTATGCAAATAGATAAAATAGGAAACACTTTGGTGGGGAGATGAACTGTTGCTCTGTGAAGGCAATCAAATTCCTGATGGTTCTGAACCTTTCCAGTTGCAGTGCCCATTTGCAAGACAGCTCTGGGAAGGGAAGGGGCCTTGGGTGATGTGGCAGGAAAAGCTAGTCATCTTTTTCTCTGGTGCACAGCCACTTTACTCTCCTGTGGCACACCTTGGAAAATGCACAAAAGTGTCTCATAGCAGGGCTGGTCCCTTGGCAATCCAAAATGCTACTCTGCAACAGTATTGTGTCTCCTGGCTAATCTAACAATGCCATATGCTAACAATAATTGCATCCAGGGATCATATTTTCCAGCGTACATTTGATAATACCATCTAAAATAATGCCATGACTTTCTTACATCTGTCAAGTTTTGCATGACATTCTGTACATACCATATTGGGCAATAATTTCTCACCAGCTGGGAATATTCTACGCAGTCTAGCATTTGAGGCACAGTAAACTGTCATTGCAAAACCCAATAAAATCTCAAAGCCCAGCTAAAAGAGAGAATAATGCTGTAGTTGTATTTTTGTCACTAACTTGAAACTTCACCTTTAAAGCTTCCTTGACTTTCATTTGTTTGAAGTCTAATGACTCAAGCGTTATGCTGATGAGTTGAATTTCACAGTACATGTAAATCTGACCTGTGTAACTTATTCTGTGTACTTGAGTTATCAGGAGATACAGAAGAGCAAATTAATACAGGGAATCAGCATGGCTTGCAGCAATACTGAGTGGTTATAACTTTGTGCAGCCATATGTCTTCCATATTATTTCTGCTATACTACTTTTAATTATGTATGCATAAAAACTGGGTAGTTTTTGATGTCAAAAGGAAAAATTTGAACCAAACTAAACCTGGTTTGGAAGGAAGAGAGTTAATCCAATATTCTAAGGATTATAAAAATACCTTTAGAATGTAGGTATGAAGCCCTGATGTGAAAGGGTTCATTTATCACTATAAATACCTTTAAAACAATATATTTAATATAGTTCTTCTGATCTAATGTATACTCACATTTGCAACAAGGTTAACTTAGCATAGAAATTCAAGAACTGAAGTTTCTTCCAGAGAAGAAATGTGCTAAATCAAACTAAATATCTGTTTAGTCCAATATATTGTTACTAAAGTAACTAAACAGATGTTAATAGTTCAGAAGCTCGGAAATAGGACATTCCTGCTCTTAAGCAACTACTAATCAAAGAGAAGCAACCTCTTAGAGTCAACATAGGATATGACCATTAAACCAAGGTCCATTGTTACTTCAAGAAATTGCCTGATCCCCCCTTAAAGTAACATAGATCAATGTCCACTATCACGCTGTTGGAAGAAATATCCTTCTGGGTTCAGTTCCAAGTGGGGAAAAAGACACTGGAAACATGAAGGCTGTTTGGAGAGATGATTTAATAGTGGACAGGATCACATGCCTTGGAGCTCTTGGGCAAAGAAAAAGGGAAGAGAGTCCCTGGGTTTTATGCCATCTCTGGGATTTGAACTTCCTGTAGCACAGGAAGAGTATCCTGATTTGTTGTTGTCAGAGGTCATAGCTAGCTTTGTAGGCTATCTGTATGCTAAGATTGGTTGAAACTTGGTGGTGATGCAATGAAAGGCAATGAAATGGCTCTGCCTGAAGGAGGTAGATCTTTATTATACAGAATAGTCTGGCTCAGGCCTTTATGGCCCATTAACAAAGGTGGAGGGCTGCTTTTTAATAATAATCAAGAATAGTGCTTGGGGGGGGGGTGTTTCACTAGACAATCTGTATAGAAAATATACAAGAAAATATGCAAGACAACATAAGATCTGCAATATACAGACCTTTTAAATGTTTTCATTTTTTTCTCCTACATGTTTTTGGTTCCTGTATTCTGAATTTCCCTTTCTTTTATGCATACTGTAAAAGTACACAGATACTGTACATACACAGATATGCACACACACACAGAGTACAGAGTCAAACACCTTTTCTTTTACTGCAGAAACAACATCCTAAATTTGTGGTCTTTGGCCTAATTTCAAGCAATTTTTCATCTTATTTGTTTCCTTGTTTAATTGATTTATACCCTCCCTTTATTTTGCAGTAGGCAAGGTGGTGTACATAAAGCTGTCCTCTATTTGCAAAAAAAAATTATTAGCTATCTGTTAATTCAGACTTCTAGAAAGAGCTATCAAATGTGGTAATGTTTTCTTTCCTTCCCTATCCTTCCTTTCTTTACCAAATTTGCACCCAGAAAGAATGGGTGATCCACCTACTTTTGGTATTATCCGTGCACATAGTTTGCTCAAACTCCACCCACTATTGACATACCCCTTCAAATAAAAAGGAGAAAAACCTGCCCCCATCCCTGTTATAGCTTCCCACCCCCCTTCTGCAACAAAGGCTGTAGTGGTTCATATGAAAGAACTGTTCTTACAACTGAATTCTGTTCGATCAAAAACAATTTATGGGGAATTAATCTGTTAAATTCTTCTAGGAAGTTTCGTCAGGTTTTGTCAGGACTAGCACTAATTTCACTCGACTAAAGTTGAATAAAGGTTATACGGGGGTATGAATATGAAAACAGGCACATCTAAATCCCTCCATGTATGCTATGGGAAGTGTTCCGAACTAGCAGGCTCGTAATCCTGCACTTCTGATTGGTCCGTGAACAGCGGGTCGTGATTGGTCATTTAGAGCTGATCCGATTGGCTGGTAAATGGGCGATTGGACACTCCAAGCATGGCAAGCTCAAATCTCTGTCATTGGATGCTTTAGCAGCAGCCAGCTCTATAAAAGGAGCTGCTGCTGCTAGGCTTTTCACCTCCGATCTGAAGTCACTATTAAAAAGTTGAAGTTACTATCCGAGGTCTCATCTCCGTTATTGCACCCATCTTTCCAGACATAACACTGGCAATGAGGATGGGATGCAGAGATGATAGAGCTGACTGAGCACTCGCAGATTATTCAGAGCACATGGCTGAAGATGCGCAGAGAATGGCAGAATGGCCAGCAGCGCTATACCACCTGCTTCATTTGATCCAGCCAGCGAGGACTGGGACTCATATATGGACAGGTTCCAAATGTTCCTGGAATCTAACAATTTGAAGGATGTTACATCGAGCAAAAAAAGGGCGGTTTTCCTAACGCATTGCAGACTCGCCATTTTTAGAATGGCAAAAGCACTTGCCAAACCAGCTGAAGTCAAAACAATGGACTGGAATACCCTGGCTCCCATCCTGTGTGCCTATTACACCCCAGCAGTTCCAACCCTCATCAGAAGACATGAATTCTACCAGAGGGACCAACGTGAAGGTGAGAACATCGGGGACTTTGTATCTGACCTACGAAATTTGGGTGGATTATGTGGTTTCGTAAACCTAGAAGAAGCCATGAGAGATCGAATTGTTCTTGGCCTAAGGGACCCCACGGTCCAAAGCAAAATTATGGCAAAGGGAGACATCACCCTCACAGATGCCAAAGCCGATGCTACTGCAGCTGAAGCCACTCGCAAATCAGCAGCACGAATGCGCTGAGCAAATGGGCCCAGCTGTCAAACATCCAGCGACCCAGCCACATCCTCAGAGAAATACGCTTCATCCACCCACTATGAGGACATCGATTCCGCATCGGATAGTGAAGAGGAAGAAGTCAACAGACTAAAGTCAGAGCACGAACAGTGAGACCAGCGGGGCTGTAGATCCAATTTCCAATGCGCTGGATGTGGGGGAAACCACCCACAATCAGAATGCAGGTTCCTAGACGCCATCTGTCGTTCTTGTGAGAAATGGGGGCACATTGCTAAAGTGTGCCGGAACAAAAGAGGATCCAGCCCCAAGAGGAAAGAGACTAACTTCCAACAAGCAGCAGACACCCCACCAACAAATTGGGACCACCCAAACAACCAGTGGAGCCAGTACAACAGGAACCTGATGTTTACTGGCACAACCAGATGGGAAGAGGCACATCAGACCATCACCATCGGCCACGCTTCATTATTAGATGCAAAAAAAAATCCGGGTAAAGGTCACCATTGAAAATTGTCCATGCATCATGGAAGTGGACTCCAGGTCTTCCTTATCCATGGTTTCCTGGAAAACCCTCAAGCAGCTGATTCCTGACATCCGCTGCCAACACCTCAGCACCCAGAGGCTCATATTAAAAGACTACCAGGGAAATCGAATCCCGGTTGCCGGTTCCAGTCATGTCCAGGTCTCATTTAAGGACCACACCGCAATACTACTGCTCACCATCGTTGACAGAGACCGGCCCAGTTTATTGGTTCTGCAGTGGTTCGCGCCATTAGGAATCGGAATTGCAGGCATCAACCAGACTGTAGACATAGACTGGGAGGCGGCCCTCGTCCAGGACTTTCAAGAAGTCTTGATGGAGGAATTAGGCAAGTACAAGGGGTCCCCCATCTCATTTAATCTATGCCCTGATATCGCACCCATTCGCCTGAAGCCACGCCACATTCCTTTTGCTCTCAAACCTAAAATTGACGAGCAATTGGACAAATTAATAGCGCAGGGCATGTTAGAACCTGTTAGGGATACACACCCTAACAGAACGTGCAACGGCAGTCTAGCAGGCAGGCAAATTATGTGAGATAAATGTTGTTGTAGTTTACACTCAGTAAGACAGATACACTGTGCCAATTAAATAGTTTTTTTTATTCCAGCAAGAGTTATAGCATAGTCAAAACAGTCCATATGTCATACACTAGTTCAGTCCATCCAGGGATTAATCAGTTGCAAAGTCCAGTGTCGAAAATAGAGGTCAGTAAACTTACAAATATTCAGTCCAGCAATATATCTCTTTTGCAGTCAGAGATATGAAGAAAATCAAACCCCTTTTCTTTGTTTCAGCAACAGCAGGGAAACACACAGTTATCACCATCAATCCATCATTGTCAGCTATCCAGTAAAAGCCAGCAAACAGTGACCTCTCTTGCTCCCTCTTATGGTGATTTTACAACCGCACCCAAAATACATGTTTTAACAGTTAAAGTGATACATACACTTAAACTCATTAACATAGTTTATATATTATTTTTACCCAAACTAAGTTAGGTAACCAATGTTATCTAACATTCTCCCCTTTTGGGTAATATAATAATATATATATCTATTTACAATTTCAACCCATAGTTTTCACAATTTTCTTTGTGCTTGACTGCACCTTGGACTTTTGTAAATCCATCTGCAATGTTTTCATCAGTCATGCAATATTCCAATCTCATTAAACCATTTTTTACAGATTGTCTTACATTCAAATATCTAAGGTCAGTATGTTTAGATCTTGTTTTTACAGCAATATTTGTAGCCAACCGTATGGCTGTTTGATTGTCCTCATAAACTACAATGGCATCTTTAACAGTTACTCCCATATCTAACAACAACTGTTTATACAGAATTAAATCAGTACATAATAAAGATAGACATGAAAATTCTGCTTCCATTGTGGACATACTTATGTGTTGCTGTCTAATTGACCTCCAACCAATCAGTGTTTTACCTAATAGCATAGCCATGCCTGAAGTTGATTTTCTAGTTTTTATATCTGTTGCAAAACTTGCATCAGCATATGCACTTAAAATCAAATCATCTTTTGGTTCCAAATACAATGCATAGTGCATTGTCTTTTTAAGATACCTTAATATACGCTTTAGCGCTTGCCAGTGTCTTTCATTGGGTTCAGCATTGAATCTTGCCAATTGATTAATGCTACAGGCAATGTCTGGCCTTGACCAATTACTTATATATGATAAACTACCTATTAATGATTGACAAATAGTCTTATCAAATTTTGAACTTTGAGCATCAGTATGACAAAATTCCTGACTCATTGGAGTTTTTGCCAGCTTACAAAGTTCCATTTTATACATTTTAAGCAATTGGTAAATTTTATCTTCTTCTGATATCTTATATCCACTATTGGTTTTGTTTATTGTCAATCCTAGATATTGTCTTATTTCTTCTAATTGCTTTAATTTTATCCTCTTACCTAATAATAATATTATCTCAGTAGCTTCATTATTAGTCTTAGTAATTAAAGCAATATCATCTGTAAACAATAATAATAATGAGACCGTTCCCTTTGTCTCTCTTTTAAATAAACATGGATCAGCTAGACCTGCCTTAAATCCTATAATGTTTAATTCTTTTACAATATATTGGTTCCATTCATAACCAGATTGTTTCAATCCATAGAGACTTTTATTCAGTTTCCAAAAGTCATTATTATTTTTATCATCCATTATACCTACTGGTTTTCTTAAATATATAGTGTGCTGCAATGGTGCATTCAGATAGGCAGTTTCTACATCTAAATGATGTATGATATAGTTTTTCTTAACTGCCCACACTAAAGCTGCTCTCAAGGTTGTTGCCTTTAAATTTGGTGCAAATACCTCATCATAATCACATGCAGTTGATTAAATCCTTGAGCTATCAACCGAGCCTTATGGGTAACAGTCCCATTTTTACCAGTTTTTAACTTAAATATCCATTTGCAACCAATTGACTTTTCACCTGGAGGTAATTTGGCATTTTCATAAACTTTCATTTCCTTTAATGAATTTAATTCTTTCTCCATTGCTCTATGCCAATTTTCCTGTTCCTTTGCAGGATACATCCTACGTTCTTCAACAGTAGTTGGAACTTTACTAACTTGGCAAACTATACTTGCTTGATACCTATCAGGTGGTCTGGTTACACGTGTTGAACGTCTAGATGTTACAGGGCTTACAGGTGGACTTTCATGTTCTACCTGTTCCTGATTATCTATTTCCTCCTGTTTTGGTATTTCTTCCTGTTCTGGTCCTATATGCTCTTCCTGTACTTCCTCTTTAATTGTACTCTTCTTATTACTGATTTTTTCTTTTGGTCTTTTGTAGGTTTCTATAATTACTTTCTTATTTGAATCTTGTTCCAGTTTTTTCCCAACCTACATGTTCTAGGAATTTGGCACTAGCACTACAGTAAACTCTAGATGTTCCTTTTTCCCAGAATCTGTATGATTTGTGATTAGATTCATAACCTACAAAGAATAACTTTTTAGCCCTATGTTGCCCCTTATTTCTGTTGTGTAGTAATATGCACCCATGCTAGTGCTCCAAATGTGTGCATGTAGCTTAGGTCAGGTTTTCTACCATGCCACCGTGTGAATGGTAATTCACCTGTTGTTGAGTTAACAACATTATTCAATATATGATTACCACACATTATTGCTTCTCCCCACAAATTTTCACGTAATCCTGAATCTGACAGCATAGTACGAGTCATTGCTTGAATTGTTTGGCCTCGTCTTTCGATAAAGGCATTATGTTGTGGCCTATATGGTGCAGACTTTTTATGTTCAACACCTGCCATCTTCAGTTTATTTTGGAATTTATTGTTTATAAATTCCGTACCATTATCAGTTATAAGAGTTACTAACTTAGTTTTTCTTTCTGCAAATTTAAGCCAATTAAAGAAATTTTGATATGTTTCCATTTTGCTCTTCATTAGATAACAGAAACCATATCTGGAATAATGGTCCGTTATACTTAGTATATAATGAGCACCTCCCACACTTGGTTTTTTAGGACCTATAATATCAGCAAATACGACCTCTAGAGGCTGCTTTGTTTTAAATCCATTAATTCTATTTGCTGGTATTTCCTTGCTTTTTTCTTTACTACAAGCATTGCAGTGCAAATACTTACTGCAAGGTTTCAGTTTTATACCCTTAGATAGTTCTACTGTTTGTTCAAGCATTTTAAAATTTATATGCCCCAAACGTCTGTGTAACAAATGTATGCATTCATCATGAGGTTTAACATTATTATAAACTGTGTTAGCTACCTCTGAATTATTATTTAACACATACAATTCACCTTTTAAAGTTGCAATCACTTTTTTACCTTCTTTTTCAATTATGCAGTTGTCTCCCCTAAAGGTAATTACATAACCTAGTTTAACCAAAACTCCAACCGAAAGCAAATTAAACTTAAGTTGTGGTACATATAACATTTTTACATTTTCTTTTATGCAAGAACAATGTGCAATACCTTCACCTTTTGCTTTCATTTTCCAGCCATTAGCTAACGATATCTGCTGTGAACTCGTGGACATCTTAATAAATCTTTTCTTATATTTCGTTATGCAGTGCGATGCTCCACTATTTACAACCCATAAATTACTATTCACAGTTTCGTTGCTATACATGGCTAACTCTATGCATTTTTTATCCTTTGTATGCCTTTTATCTTTCTGGCTGGCATTTTGGCTTTTTGCTTTCTTGCAGAATCTAGCCAAATGTCCTTTTCCTCCACAATTAAAGCATTTTCTAATTGTATAAGCTGACGAAGATATTTTCTCTTCTTCACATTGTGGTTGTTCCCTTCTGAGTTGATCCCTTTCAAGCCTTCTCCTGGCTTCTTCAATTAATCTGTCAGTAATGTCAGTTAACGTGAGGTTATCTTTTGGCAGAACCTCAAGCAAAGTTACGTAGTCATTGTAGCTTTCATCTAAAGAAGACAAAATTATATAAACTTGGTGTAGTTCTGTGAAGATAAGTTCTTTTTCATGTAGTTCCTGAAAAATTCTTTTCATTGTGTTTATATGATCAACATGTCTCCATTCTTTTGCAGATGTGTTCTGAACATTTTTCATGTAAGATTTATATGTGCTCCTACACTGTCTCGAACATAAATCTTCTTTAAATTCTCCCAACATTTCGCAGCTGTTTCTTCTCCTCAAATATGTACAAGCTGCTCATCAGAGAGTGTCAGTCCTACTATACAGAGAGCTTGCTCATTCTTCAGTTGACATTCTTGTATTTTCTGGGCATCATTCTCATCCTCCGGATCCCATGCATCTACTTCTGGTGGGTTTTAAATTATACTCCACAAACCTTCTCTGTGTAGAAGTAGGCTAAATTTCATAGACCATGAAACATAGTTTGTTCCATCCAGCTTGGATATTAGAGACAAACTTGGTAAATTGACTTGTGCCATCTTTATCTGGATATTAAACTATAATTAATAAAACACAGCTGTCTGTTTACAGTATTGTGTAACTACACAAACTCTCACTTTAATCTAAGCCTGTTATATCCTGGTTAGTCTGATTGTGCACCTGGGCCCATAACCAGTGTTGGGGATACACACCCTAGCAGAATGTGCATCGGCAGTCTAGGAGGCAGGCAAATTATGTGAGATAAATGTTGTTGTAGTTTACACTCAGTAAGACAGATACACTGTGTCAGTTAAATAGTTTTTTTTATTCCAGAAAGAGTTATAGCATAGTCAAAACAGTCCATATGTCATACACTAGTTCAGTCCATCCAGGGATTAATCAGTTGCAAAATCCAGTGTCAAAAATAGAGGCCAGTAAACTTACAAATAATCAGTCCAGCAATATATCTCTTTTGCTGTCAGAGATATGAAGAAAATCAAACCCCTTTCCTTCGTTTCAGCAACAGCAGGGAAACACACAGTTATCACCATCAATCCATCATTGTCAGCTATCCAGTAAAAGTCAGCAAACTCTTGCTCACTCTTATGGTGATTTTACAACCGCACCCAAAATACATGTTTTAACAGTTAAAGTGATACATACACTTAAACTCACTAACATAGTTTATATATTATTTTTACCCAAACTAAGTTAGGTAACCAATGTTATCCCTAACATTACCCATCGACCATGCCTGCTGGGAGACCCCAATTGTAACCCCATAAAACCCGATGGATCCTTGAGAATCTGTGCGGATTACAAGGCCAGCCTCAACCACGCGTTACAGCAGAGCGCCTATCCAGTACCCGTGGTCCAACATCTCCTTCACTCACTTGGGGGCGGAAAAGTATTTGCAAAGCTTGATCTGGCCCAAACTTATCAACAGTTGTCAGTAGACGCAGAAACTGCAGAAGCCCAAACTATAGTTACACACAGAGGTGCATTCAAATGTAACAGACTCCAGTTTGGGGTAAGCGTAGCACCTGGCATTTTTCAAAGTCTGATGGAAAGGTTGTTACAGGGCATCAAAGGGGTCGTGCCCTATTTCGATGACGTGTTGATAGCTGCCCCTACGAGAAGTCATTAGAGAAACGCCTGAGAACTGTCCTACAAAAGTTCAAAGACGTAGGCCTCAAAGTTAAGAAGGAAAAGTGCCAGTTATGCACTGAGAGGGTTGAATTTCTGGGTTACCTTCTGGACAAACAAGGAATTTACCCTACTGAAAAGAAATTGGCTGCCATTAAAAATGCCCCAAGATGAAAGAACAAAACAGACCTCCAAGCCTTCCTGGGACTTATTAACTTTTATAATATCTTCCTACCCCAGAAGTTGACTGTTGCTGAACCCCTACATAGGCTCCTCAACAAGAAGGCTTCCTGGTTTTGGGGACGTCGGGAGGAGCAGGCTTTCCAACAAGTAAAAGACTTTTTAACTTTGGATGCAGTACTCATCCAATATAATGAGACACTTCCATTAACTGTGACTTGTGATGCCTCACCTTTTGGAGTAGGTGCCATCCTGAGCCATGTCCTACCAAACGGTACAGAGGTACATATTGCATTCTTTTCAAGAACTTTGTCTAAAACATAGAGAAATTATAGTCATTTGGATAAAGAAGCCCTCGCTATTGTATCTGTAATAAAAAAAGTTCCACGAGTACATGTATGGAAGATCCTTTTCCATCATCACAGATCATAAACCATTATTTGGCATCTTGGCAGGTGACAAACCAACCCCACACATCCTATCCCCTAGGATGACACGATGGTCAGAATTCTTAGCCACTTATGACTACCAGTTGAGACACCGATCAGGGAAAACCATTCCCCAGGCAGACGCTTTGAGCCATTCTCCACTGCCGGAACTTCTCAATGACCCAGTTCCCACACTCTCAGCACTACAAATTGAGACGCTTCCATCACCTCCACTAACAGCACTAGACTTAGCCTGGGAAACAAAAAAGGACTCTTGTTTGGCACGGGTTCTCAGCTGGGTGGAGAGGGGATGGCCAGAAATCGAACCAAATGACACCTTTAAACCCTTCAAGAACAGACAAACCTTTAAACCCTTCAAGAACAGACAAACAGAACTTTTCTCTCAAAAAGGGTGCGTGTTATGGGGAGACCGAGTGGTCATACCAGAGAAGCTGCGAAAGAAAGTTCTACACTTGTTACACGATGGACAACCGGGCATCGTTCGAATGAAAGCGTTGGCAAAGAGCTATGCCTGGTGGCCAGGTATGGACAAACAAATTGAAGCCTGGGTTGCCTCTTGTAGCAAATGCCAAGAAACACGCTCATCCCCACCAAAAGCACCACCAGCTGAATGGGAAACACCCAGGGGTCCTTGGTCCCACATCCACATTGATTTCACGGGATCTACAAAAGGACCTTCCTGATAACAGTGGACACCTACTCTAATTGGCTCGAGGTCAACAAGATGAAGACCACCACTACAGATGCGGTCATCAAGAAGCTAAACAGACATTTTGCAATGCACGTGTTACCAGATGTCTTGGTTTCCGACAATGGGCCCCAATTTACCGCCCCTGGCTTTTGAGCAGCACCTAGCAGACAGGGGGATACGCCACGCCCTGACTTCACCTGCTCACCCGGCGGCCAATGAATGGCTGAACGAATGGTTCCGTTCATTAAAAAGACATTACAGAAAATGGAACAAGGAAACATCCATGACAAAGTCACCAGGATGCTCTTTCTCCAGCATATTACACCAAACAGTATCACAAACAAAAGCCCAGCTGAACTCCTGATGGGCAGAAAACTCAGATCGCATCTAGACCGCCTACACCCAGCATACACCCCGGAAAAGCTCCTGGGTTCCAGCAGTAAACACCGCTCCTTTAAGGTAGGAGACCCTGTATTTGCAAAGAACTTTTCAGGAGACCCATTGTGGATCCCTGCAAATCACAGGCCCCCACTCCTACCAATTAGAAATCAAAGATGGGAGATTGTGGAAACATCACATAGACCAACTACGCTCAAGGCTGTCCACAACTCCCATCACTAACCCTGATCTCGAAACCAGAGGGAGAAGGGAAACAGGGTGGTTTGAAATTGAACCAACATCTGGCAAAGGAAGCATAACCCCACAACCAGCTCAGCGAAGCCCACTAAACTCACAAATGGAGGAGGAACCTTGGCAGGTGGTCGTATCTCCAGGAGCTAGCAGCCAAACAGGGTCCGCGATTCCAGAGAACCCAGATGGCAGCAATAATGAAAGCATTGCAGGTATTCCTGAATCACCTCATGGGAGACCCAGTGTAGAAGCCAGGTCACCACGCCAGACAGTTCCAGCAAACAATCCGTCAGAAACCAAGCAAAGACATTTTGAACAGTGTAAATCAGGTAGACAGGTACAAAGACCCACCTACCTACGAGAATACATCACCCCACCCCTTAGAGGGAATCTAGAGGGGAGGGGTGTTCCGAACTAGCAGGCTCGTAATCCTGCACTTCTGATTGGTCTGTGAACAGCGGGTCATGATTGGTCGTTTAGAGCTGATCCGATTGGCTGGTAAACGGGCTGCCGCGATTGGATGCTCCAAGCGCGGCAGGCTCAAATCTCTGTCATTGGACGCTTTAGCAGCAGCCAGCTCTATAAAAGGAGCTGCTGCTGCTAGGCTTTTCATCTCCGATCTGAAGTCATTATTAAAGAGTTGAAGTTACTATCCGAGGTCTCATCTCCATTATTGCGCCCATCTTTCCAGACATAACAGGAAGACTCTGTCAAGAATCAAGAGTCTAGCCTATGCAATCTTAATGGCTGCAATTATAGTTTTCTAAATAAAATTGCTCTAACTTTAAAGCAGCCTGTGGAAAATCAAGCAGAAGTGAAACTATTGACAGATTGTTCAACCTCTCTGGCATTCTCTCCCCTGGCCGTGTGTGTATGTGTGTGTGTATTATTGTTTAAAAAAAACAAAAAAAACCAAATAATATATGAAAATTGATGAAAAAAATATCTTCTAGGTCGTGGACAATACTGAATTGTTGGTTGCATATTTTGCAATCAGCTTGTTTTTAAAGCAATTACAAATTTTAAGATTATAGTGAAAATACACATTCTGAGCTATTGTTCTGGTAAACACATAGCCACATTATCTTGAATGGTTAGTATTTTTAAGCACTTTGGTTTTCATTTTAAAATGAACAAAAACATATTTGAGTTTGCTATGGAAAATTATAGCTGAATATAAACTCCTTTGTTTTTCTGAACAAGACCAACCTAGTACGATTTTGCTTTAGTCTAGCTGCTAGAAACAATAAAAATTAGAAAGCCAATTTGTATCCCAGGGACACATAAAAATATAAATGAAATTCAGTCATGAACAAAAATGACTGACTCTACACTATGACGATGTCAGCTCTTTGAAATTATGCAGACTCCACAAGAAGACTACAACTCAGCTATAATAAGATAGGCTGTATTAAAGGAATTTTATAACTCTGTTTTTCTTCCCCTCCACTTTATATCCCCCCAATTTTTGAGAGAACAGGTCAGAGCTTCCCTGAAGGCAGAAATTCCTAATTTGCCTTTTTTCTTATGGATAGATGGCAATCAGCGGCAATTAATATGCTTTGTTTTATTGCCAATTTTATTTCATTAGAGCTTTGTCAAAAAACAATTTGGTGTAGTGGTGAAGGCACTCCTAGACTAATAAGAGGGATGTGGTGGCTCAGTAGCTAAGACGCTGAGCTTGTCAGTCAGAAAGGTTGGCAGTTTGGTAGTTCGAATCCCTAGCACCGTGTAATGGAGTGAACACCTGTTACTTGTCCCAGCTTCTGCCAACCTAGCAGTTCGAAAGCATGTAAAAATGCAAGTAGAAAAATAGGGACCACTTTGGTGGGAAAGTAACAGTGTTCCATGTGCCTCCGGCATTTAGTCATGCTGGCCACATGACCATGGAGACATCTTTGGACAGCACTGGCTCTTTGGCTTTGTAACAAAAATGAGCACCACCCTGAGCTGGAAATGACTAGCACCTATGTGTGAGGAGAGCCTTTACCTTTACCTTAAGTAATAAGTGGGAGACTGTGAGTTCTAGCCCTGCCTTAAGCATGAAGCCAGATGGATGACCTTGGGCCAAATACTCTTTGCCATCCCTAAGAAGTGGCAATCCACTTCTGAAATCTTGCCAAAAAAATCTGCATGGACTTGACTTATTCAAAAACAAACAATATTTTTCCTTACTCAGCAGATCTGGCATTTTGTTTTATTTTTTAAATTAACAAGTTCTGAGGCCTGGAAGAGGCCTGGAAAATTAACAAGTTCTGAGGCCTGGAAAACTGCTGTTCTATCCTGCTACTCCTTTTTCCCCCTATTTTTGGGCAGTTGGGGACTTAGACTGATTTCATACAAACAAATTCCACAGATTACACATTCAATTGAATTTACCCTGTAATATTTCATTCCCACCCAAATCAGTTTTGTTTCACCATTCTTTATTTTCTAAGATATCCGTTGATCAATTGATATCTGATCTAATTGTTGAGATTTACATCTCTCTCTGTAGATCAAGCTATCTATGAATAAATAATTTAGGCTGCACCAGGCTCTAGAACTGAACACCAAAGAAACTTACTGCTTGCTTAAGACTGTAGATCTTAAAACAACAATAAAATAAAAAGAAGTAAAGTGAATTGCCTCATCATAATATCGATAACAAACAGGAGGAAGTCAGTAAATTCAAAAATGAAAATGTATAGAAAAGTTTCCTTTGAAAAAAAGGATATTTAATAAATAATATTTTAAATGAAAACTTCCAGTGCAGCAGCAAGTACACTGAGTGCTTCTGTACTAGAGAAATATTCCTTGTATGACTAACCACACTTTGCCAAAATTTGTTCTATTCTATTCTGTTGTGTTCTGTTCCATTTCATTCTGTTCTGTTCTGTTCCATTCTGTTCTGTTCTGTTCTGTTCTGCTCTGCCTTGCCCTATTGTATTGTATTGTATTTGATTTACTTTGATTTGATTCTGCTCTATTCTGCTCTGCTTTGCCCTGCCCTACCCTACTGTACCCTATTCTACCCTACCCTACCCTAAACTATTCTACTCCATTCCTGTCATACCCCTGTTAGAATCTGACCCCAAGGGAGAGGAGGAACAGCTGACGGGGAGTGGGAGTGTGGCTCCGGATTTTGTGGAGGAAGCTGGGGAAGCTGGCCATTCAGAGGAAGACCCACATCCATCCCCTCTTCATCCTAGGGCATATAGGGAGGAGCAGATAAGGGAGAAATGTGAATGGCATGGTCTATGGGACAGGAAAGGGTCCTGATCCCCTTCATGGGCTGCAGCTGTGAGGACTGTTTAAAAGGACAAACTGTGCATGGCCCAGTGCTGGAAACAAAGCTTGAAATAATTTCAGTTCTTATCTGAGTTCTGACATCCTTCCCAGTGCATATATTTCGATATCTGTGGATGTCTTCAAGCCCTTATCCTCCCTTGTCTCGTTAATTGCTTCATTCTGTTGTTTTTTTCTATTTCTAAGTTATATGTATCTTGAGTTTGAATGGAATTTCTTCCTTTTCACAACGGTTTGTGGGGGAGTTTTTTCTCCAGTCAATGATAAATGGACCTTTGAAGCCAAGTTGAAGGAATTAAAGGGACTTCACCTGTTTTTGTGGTTTTGTTGCTTTTGTATCCCACCCTGGGTCATCACAATTCCTTTTCATTCCATCTCTGCCATTCAAAAACAGAAGAAACAATTATGGGTGATCTTCAACTTACTACAATTGGGCCCAAAATTTCTGTTGCTAAGTAACATAGTTGTACCCCTTTTTTGTCATAGTTGTTAAGCAAATCACAGTGGTTGTAATGTGAGTCCTGCAGTTAGTAAGTGAATCAAGCTTCCCATTGACTTTGCTTGTCAGAGGCAATCTGGAAAGATTGCAGTAGTTATCACATGACCCCAGGACACGGAACCATTGTAAATATATGCTGGTTGCCAAGTGCCTGAATTTTAATCATATGACTGTGAGGATACTGCAATGGTCATAAGCATGAGAACTGATCATAAGTCTTCCCCCCCCCCAGTCCATTGTAAGTTAAAATGATTGCAAAATGAATGATTGTAAATTGAAGATTTCCTGTAATTTGTCTTCCATTGGCCCTCCAACTGCATCTCACACAATATTTATTTATTTGGGTTTTTTTTATCCTGCCTTTATTAATTTATAAGTAAATTTGGTGTAGTGAACATCAGAGGTGGTATTCAGCAAGTTCCGACCAGTTCTGGAGAACCGGTAGCGGAAATTTTGAGTAGTTCAGAGAACCGGCAAATACCACCTCTGACTGGCCCCACCCCCATCTATTCTCTGCCCTAAAAGCCCCAGCTGAATGACTGGGTCTTCTTTTGTTGCCCTGCACAGGAGAACGGAGCTGGAAAGTGGGGTGGGGAGGGAATGGGATTTTGCAATATCCTTTCTCCTGCCAAGCCCACCAAACTATGCCCACCAAGACACGCCCACAGAACCAGTAGTAAAAATTTTTGAATCCCACAACTGGTGAATATACATACTCCTTCCTCCTCCTATCAATGCACTGTCTAGTACAAGTATAGAGTAGTCTTTAGCATACATATATGTGTGGGAAGTTATATAGTTAAGATTGCAATGCACTTCATTCTGAATCCCAATAACTTGTTTTACCTCTTGGTTATCAAACTGCTTTTGGAATAACTGAATTTCCCAAAAGTGAAATTACATTTCCCAACATTTCTGAAAATGAGCAAATTGCTCTCTCGGTATACAAAGTCTCCAAAGCCATGAGCATTAAATTATGTATTACTGAAATATCTATGAAAGAAAGGACTATAAAGGAAAGAAAGTGATGTAGTTAAACCCTTATGAAGTAGTCAGTGATCTCTGTCCACTTGCTGTAATTTTTGAGAGAGAGAGATTGGGAATCTGGACTGAGGGCTTCTTTTTCCACCCACTTGCAATAGATTGTCATGAAATAAACAGACTTTCTTTCAAAATTACATTACTCATAGAAAGTTATATGCAGTTGTCCACAATTACTTGGAAATTTTAGTTTTTAATATGTCATGTATTTAATACACTTCTCACCCATCAAATTACTCCAGGCAGTTTACAACTAAAACCCAACTTATTTGAAAAAAACAAACAAACAAACAGAGAAGAGGAACAAAACCTAAACATAGCAAATCAAAACAGAACCAAATTAATGGGTGTGTGTACTCCACAGTCACTCTGTTCCCCCAAGTTATAACTGTTAGGGTAGGCATAGCAAGTTAAGTGGACAAATAGAATTAATTAGTATAAATTAGATAATTGTATAACTGAAATAAATGGATAAAAGTGAGCAATTTTTTTTAGAAAATGTGGGTTTTTTAAAAATATTAATTGTCATAATTAAATCTTTTTTTAAAATCATACCTCTTATGAGCCACCATGGCACAGAGGTTAGAGTGGAGTACTACAGGCTACTTCTTCTGACTGCTGGCTGATTGCAATTTGGCAGTTCAAATCTCACCAGCCTCAAGGTTGACTCAGCCTTCCATCTTTTTGAGGTGGGTAAAATGAGGACCCAGCTTGTTGGGGGCAATATACTAATTGTGTAAACCACTTAGAGAGGGCTGTAAAGCACCATGAAGCAGTTTATAAATCTAAGTGCTATTGGTATTGCTTATGGTGGAATCACTGGCTACAGAAAGGGATTGCACATTCCTGGTGAAATGGCATCAATCTGTTAGATGAAATGACAGAGGCCAGACAACTGAAGCCTTTATTTGCAGCTACCAAAGAGAATTCAGTCAGTCTGACAAAATTCTTGTAAATAAGTAATCTGCAATAAATAAACTGCTTTGGCTTACTTGCTGATTGTTCCAGTTCTTTGTACCTGATGCCTACTGACATATCACTTTAGAATAAAAGGGTATAAGGAGGATATTGAATCAGAATTTTCCTGGAATTCTGGAAAAAGTTGCAGCTTCTTTAAAGGTGAAGTCTTCTCTTTCACTGTGGAGCACACAGATGTGTCTCTATAGTTTCGTGGGTCAATTGTTAGAGAAATGGTTTGCAGCTACCCTCTTCTGAGATGTTTTTTTTTCAAGTTCACCTAACAGTTTTCCCATAATTGGTCTTCCATCCAAATACCAATCTGACTTTGCTTAGCTTTTCAGATCAGACCAAGGTTGCTTTAGTTCTGCCACCTAATTAATATTTATGAATCATACTTGACTTATTCTTTGTTCTGAGATATACATTATAATTAGAGAATGTGTAACATTTAACACTTACATTGTACAGCTTAATACTCCAGTGAATGGAAATCTGCACTGAGAATAGACAAGCCAATCATTCTTATGAAATTTATTTCTGGCTAGAAAGCAGTTCCATTCTTCTTTCATTTGATCAATGAAATGTTTCTTATTGCAAAAATAGTGTTTTCCCCCATCTCCCCAAAAACTCTCCACTAATAAGATAATTGTCATGAAACATATGCTAGAAAAGTTTGATATCATGCCTTTGTGATGGATTCATCCATTATTAGGGATTCTGAATCATCCTAGCTGGGATCTCTCTCCTCAGATATACACTAATTACAAACAAGCAATGTCAAATGTGATGCAAATGACACAACTGCCAACCATTCTGGCTATGATTCCCAGACAACCTGCAATTCTCTTGATCATAGCCAGCTAGCTCTTGTCTACGAAAGACTTAGAAGCGATAGAGGAAATCTGGCTTTGTCAACCCAAATGGCAAAATTCCCATGGACTTCAATTCAGTCCCAATTCGTTCCTAGGTTTTATGCATTCCATTCATCCTGCCAGTCAGAGATTATAGAGACATAAAATATGTGAAACCCTTTGTGTTTTGTGCATTATGATCACCCTGGCAACAAATATTGTTGGACAGCTTATCAACTGGATGATTCTGTTTGTCCCAACTTCAAGCCTGTGAAGACTCCCTGGTGACACCTTACAAGACTTGCCAATATTCACTAATTGTTGAATTCATAAATGCCTTTTTTAAAAATCCAGTCCCTGGTTACACTGCATGAAACTGCAGAGCTTTCAGCTCTTTCCACTTAGGCACATTATTTATGTGTATGATGTGAATTCTCCTGGGAAACTCCTTTGTAACAATGTCCAAATAAGCACATGTTCCAGAAGATGTTCCATTCATTTGAGAAGAACAAAGTGCTTATACCATTATAGCCAGGTGAAGATGCAGCAGAGGTCTTTCTTTGCAGCCTGAAAAGCAAGTAGAGTACACAAGAATGCCAGATGAAAGATCACGTCGCAAAATAGACAATGATTCCAAATGTGTTTGCTTCAGGATGATAATAAAGGGATCAAAACACTGATGAGAATAATCCACATTTGGGGGGGAGGGGGAGGGAATTATTTATTCTTCTTCCAGCAGCTGTTTCTACTCTGCAATTATGTATCTCTGAGCCTGCCCTTTGGTGATCTGAAACTGAAAGTGTAGCTAGAGAAAAAGTAGCATTCTATGCTCCAATTAATCACTTCCTCTTTCTAATCCTTGTTTTTTTTTAAAGTCCCCTTGAGGGTTGGAGATAATGTAATTGGCAGATTCCTTTGAAATATTCCTCAACAAAGGATAATTATGATAGGTTGAATCGACCAGGCTGAACTTGTGGTGTTGCAAAATGTCAGGCAATAGCCAAGTGCCAGACAATTAAGGGACCCAGAGATAATCCATAGGTAAGAATATGTTACACTTTATTATGAATTTCAGTAGATTTAAACAGAAATAAAACTGTAATTTTCCAAGCAAGCTGATAGAAAAACTGTCTTCAGCTATTGCAGAGGTGGGCAATTAATTTTCCCAAGGGGTCACATGAGAATTTGGGACTGATATGGAGGGCTGAATCAATAGAGCTGTGAAGGTGCACATAAGTAAATTGGGAAAGAAAGAAAAAAAACCAGCAATCACCTCCAAAATAAAAGCAATCCATGAGGCCAGTCAGGAACTGCTAGAAGACTTTATGTGGCCCAGAGGCCATAAACTACCCAGGTCTGAGCTATGGTGAGCCACAATGGAATGGCAGTAGAACAACCCCAAGACAGCCACCACATACAGTACCTAGCACCCAGTCTGTATCAAAGGTCCAAACTCAATGGGCACCAAACTATGTTCTCAGAGGTTGATTATTTGCACCTGATACCAAGACCTCATTACCTGCATGACCTGACCTTAACTAGATGGCACCACCTACTCATAATGCAAATTGACAGCACATGGAATGTAGACCAGAGTCTGGTAACCATACAGATAAGCAAGGGCCAGCTTAAGTACAATAATGGGAGTCCTCCCTATTGTAATACAGCTGTGTTAAGATTTTCCCCTTTTGTCCATAGGAGGGATGGAAAATAAACAATTTATACATCAATATGACCCAGAGCGCACTTCTAAAATTTTCTTAATATGAATGAGAGATTCAAAGGTGTCACCACATTCCTTGAAATATATAATGGTATTCCAAAATGTCACTACAACTGCTAATCAGTTTAGCTTGGAAATTCTTAAAAAATAATTAGAAATTCACTTTTTTGCCCAGATCTTGAAAAACAGAATGGGAGATATTCTGAATGTTCATGCTCAAAGCACAGAAATACAAAATTCAGCAAACTTTATATCAGTCCTGGATGCAAAACATGTACAACTGTGCCATATTATATTATGGGCTTATGAGCTATGGTGATGCAGTGGTTAGAATGCAGTACTGCAAGCTACTTCTGTTGGCTACCTGCAATTTGGCAGGTCAAATCTCACCAGGCTCAAGGTTGACTCAGCTTTCCATCCTTCTGAAGTGGGTAAAATGAGGACCCAGATTGTTGGGGGCAATACACTGACTCTGTAAACTGCTTAGAGAGGGCTGTAAAGCACTGTGAAGTGGTATATAAGTCTAAGTGCTATTGTTATATGTATGGAAATCTTTTATTTCTTAGATATATATATGTCATCCATCTCACTTGCAAGTACTTCTGAATGGCTTATGGAATTATAAATAATAATATAAACAATTCTGAAATTTAAAATATTAAAATGTAATATTTATATATCTTAACATTATTATTAAAACATAAGGTTCAATGAGAAATTTCTTTATAAATCACTGAACTCAAATAATTGGAGTTGAGAATCATAAGTTATTTATCTAATCAAGTTATACAGTTGTCCATCTTGCAATTGCAACTTTGTAAAAAGAGTTTATTGGGAAAATGGAAACAAGGCAAGAGAGAATTAAAATTAAAATCGTTGTATCTATCTAAACCTCTTACATGCTACCTGCTCGGGTAAGAGCTTGAATTTCAAAACATAATTATTTATTTATATTTTTCTTCATTTATTTATTGGAACTTGTCAAACAAAAATGAGAACAAGAATAAGGGAATAAAAATACAATGACAGGGAGGATAGGCATGTTAATGCAGTTATGTACACCCCCACTACTGACCACTTAAATATGAAGTAAGGTCCGTGGAAGTGAATTTGTGACTGAAACAGTGAAAATTTATAGCTGAGACAACTGAATCAGGTAGGGCATTCCAGACTTTGACAACCCTATTATATTTTTTACAGTCAAGTTCAGAATGATTTACATTGAGTTTAAAGCGGTTGTTTGTGCACGTATTGCGATTAAAACAGAAAAAGTCATTTCCAGGTAAAACATTACTACGTATAATTTTGTATGCATAGGTCTGACTGCAAGCAACATAGTAATACATAGGTCTGACTGCAAGCAACATAGTCCTAAGTTATCCAAACTGAGAATTTCAAGCCAAGCAACATGAGGAATTCTATTGTGTACAGAAGAGTGCAAGATTTTTCTCATGAAGTACTGCTGAACCCGCTCGGTTGTACTGATGTCAGGTATATGGTGGGGATTCCAGACAGTTGAACGATATTCAAAAATTGGTCTAGTGTAAGTTTTACAAGCTCTAATTAGCAAAACAATGTTTTTTTTAAAAAAATCTTTGCAAAATTAAGTTTACAATTCTTAATGCTTTTTTTAGCAGCACTGTTACAGTGAGCTTTGGAGCATAAATCATCAGAGATAAGTACACCTAAGTCCTTAACAAAGCGATCTGCTAGATCAATGCCACTTAGCTTATTCTTGACATTCTGATTATTTTTATCAATATGTAAGAAAGGGAATTTATTAATCAAAATTTGAAGTTGTCAAATAGATAACCCTTCAGACACATAGTTGAGATCACTTTGCAAAACAACAGAATTATCTGTTGAATTGAATAATTTTATGTGTATTGCAAAGAGAAATTTTCCAGGCCTGCTGCTTAGATGTTCCTAGGCTGAGGCTCTGTTGTGTCATATTATAAATTTAATTTTCTTTCTCTCTGTGTCTTCTTCCTCCTGATCATTTATCCCCAGGTTTATATGCAGGTGATAAGAGAAAGTCAACCTCTTGGAGAGATTTAGTGTTGTTTTGCAAAGTCAGGGGCAGTGCTCCCTCCATGTTATCATGTGTATAGCTAGAAAAATTGAGTCAGAATCTGATGGCTGGCTGGAAGAACAACAATACATATGTAATCTATGAGAGGTGTCCTACTTACCTTTGAGGATGATTTTCATCTGGTACAGAATATGCAAATCCTGGTGTGGAAAGGGAGACAATAATTTAGGTTATATTGTTGTAATTCCATAGTATAGAGTGCCAGTTTGGTGTAATGATGTAGGCTGCAGACTACAAACAAATAGTATGACTTCTAGTTCTGCATTAAGCACAAAATGAATTGGGTGACCTTGGGCCAGTCATTTAAATTATGAACAGATAAAAATAGGGATCCCACAATTCTTTTACATGTATCTATGGAGATTCTCAGTCATTCAGATCATAATTGTCTCAAAGGTGCTTTCCAAAAGGCAACTGTTTTTTTTTTTTTTTTTTTTGGGGGGGGGAGGTGTTTCCTTGAAGACATTTCACTTCTCATACAAAAGGCTTCTTCAAATCCTTGAACTGCATGCAATATAACAATGTGTAGCTCTTAACAAAAATATCCAGCCTTCAATTCAGAAATATCAGCCTTGTGACTGGAGTTCTCTAGCCTTGATGCAATATCAAACTAATATTACCTTGCTTCATGCCACTCTGTTCCCACTTGATCACGGATGGGAGGATCTCTTAGGGCTATTTAGAGAGTGTTGGCAAGCTTTCACATATCAATGTTGGTTATAATATGAAGAAGTTAAATTATACTGTAATTTTTAATGCAAGTTAACCCAAATGTTTAATTAGATCCCATGCATTGATTTGATTCTTTAGAAATCCAAAAAAGTATCTTAAATATTGGTAGAAAATACTCCTATGCACAGCTTCCTTTCATTCCATGTAGCTGCTTCTGAATGTAGCTTTCATGTACCTCTAGTAATGGTCCTCCCACCAATTAAACTGCTGAGAAAATTGTTAAAGCTTTACACCACAGTTGTTGGATTATATAACTGTAATTAAGAGTTTAGCAATGGGGTTCTTTAGAGGATATTGTCACATGACCTGGTGCATATTCATTGAGATAGAACAAACTAGGCACTTGACCAATGAGCTGCAGTAAACATTTCTAACATGAACTACACTGACTTGTAAAATGTTTTTTCATCCACGCACTTATTCAGTGAAACATCCAAATAGTTATTTTTTCCCTTCACACTCAGATTTTTTAAAAAAATAGAATTGGAAGGTTACCATTTTTCTGCCAATGGCATGAATGAAATATAACCACAAACTTATTTGCCACAGATTAATAAAAAGTAGCATCTCTTAACATTTGTTCTTACTCTCAAGATTTGGAGATTTTTATCCCATTAAACTCAAAACATCTATGGAGATTCTCAGTCATCCAAGTTATGGCTGCCCCAAAGGTGCTTCTTCAAGAGGCACCTGGACTTTCTGGTTTTTCTTTGAAGATGGTTCACTTCTCATCCAAGAAGCTTCTTCAGAGCTGTGAAGCAAAACGTCTTCAAAGAAAAACCAGAAAGTCCAGTTGCTTTTTGAAAAAGCACCTTTGGGCTAATAACCAAAACAGTATACAAAGCTTTCCAAATCAATCAAACTTTTTTTTTGCTCAAGGTCTCTGAAGTATAGAAACTGATATAGTTTCAGGCATGGGTGAAATGAATGGAGACAGTCTTAGTTGGTGAACTTTCAGCTCTTTATTACATAGTGACTTAAGACTTTAATAACAACAACTCTGCCTTATATAGGCAACCTTAATGCGAAATAACCAATAGGGAGCTGTAAGACGCTAGCTCCAAAACCAATAAGAGTCCTTCGTTAAGGGCCAATCGGATTCTCTGAATCCAACCAATCCGATCGAGCCGCTTAACAACCAATCAGAAGTGCAGGGACAGAACCCTGCACTTTACCCCAAGCTCGCTTTTATTTTAACTATTTACATACATAACACCCCTTCCCCCTGGCTCCTCAATTATGGTGTGATTATATAGTCCTTCAAATAGGACAGTTGTCTTTTGGGTCTATCAGATTTTCTTTGGATTGGCTGCGTGCAGTCCTGTTGAGGTAGAATGTTGTTTGGCAGTGGCTCAGCTTCTCGTTCTGGTGTGATTTCCCTTGGAGCGTATGATTCTTCCTCCTGCTCCATTTCCTGAGTTTCACTTGATTCATCGCTCTCTTGGAACAGGTTCCCTGGAATGTCATCTTCTTCCATTCCTTCCCCCCCCTCAGTTTGGTCATAGGGGAGTTGTTGGCTGGCCGATATGAGTCGTGACCGTAATTGGTCAATATGTCGTTTCCACAGTCTTTCATCAACACATCTTACAATATAGGATTTGGGCCCAGTCTCGCGTATTATTGTTGCTTCAATCCAAACCGGGTCGTCCGATAAATTTCTTGCATAAACGGGGTCGCCTACCTTGAAGGTACGGTAGCGTCCGCTGGATCCTGCAGGCTTTTCTGGCTCATAAGCAGGGTGCAGTCAGTCGAGGTGGGAACGGAGTTTTCACCCCATGAGAAGTTCTGCGGGAGTTCTGCCGGTTACGCTGTGCGGAGTGATGTGTTGTAGAAGTAGAATGCGGTTTATTTTTTCGTCAATATTATCATAGTCCACTTTTTGCAAAGTCTTTTTGCAAATTGGACCATGCGTTCTGCTCAGCCGTTGGTAGCAGGATGCACCGGCAAGGTGAGCGCATGGCGGATGCCATTATCAGCAAGGTACTGTTCAAACATTAGTGCTGTAAACTGTGGTCCGTTGTCGGACACCAGGACGTCCGGCAATCCATGAGTTGCAAAGAGTCTATTAAGGACTTTAATGACTGATTCGGAGGTTGTATTGGTCATTCGATGAATTTCTAACCAATTAGAGTATGCATCGACAGTCAACAGCAATGTATGTCCTTTAATCGGCCCTGCAAAATCCAGGTGGATTCTGGACCAGGGTCCGCGTGGCGTCTTCTATTCGGTCGGTGCAGCTTTTGGCGGTGCGTTGCTGGTTTGTTGGCACTTAGTGCAGGCCTTGACCCATTGCTCGATGTGTCGGTCTATGCCTGCCCACCAAGCATAGCTCCATGCGAGTGTTTTCATCCGCACGATCCCGGGATGTCCTTCGTGCAAGATTTGTAACAGCGTCTTTTGGAGTCGTTCTGGAACGACGACTCTATCGCCCCAGATGACACAGCCTTTTTGAGAAAAAAGTTCAGTCTTCCTTGTTTTAAATGGCGCGAAGTCATCTGGGACCTGGTCCAATGGCCATCCACGTTCTACCCAGTCTAGGACTCGAGCTAGGGTGTGGTCTCATCTGGTCTCTCTCGCGATATCTCAAGCGGTCAAAGGGGGCGAGTTGAGCGTTTCGATTTGTAATGCCAATACTGTTGGTGCCGGATCGTCGAAAGTCTCTGGTAGTGGTACTCTGCTGAGTGCGTCGGCATGGGGAATGGCTTTCCCCGGGCGATATAACAATCGATAATTATAAGCAGCTAGGAACTCTGACCATCGAGTCATTCTTGGGGACAATATATAGGGGGTTGGTTTATCCCCAGTAAAGGTTTGTGGTCAGTTACAATGGTAAATGTCCTTCCATATACATACTCATGGAATTTTTTTACGGCTGACACAATTGCAAGAGCTTCCTTATCTATTTGTCCATAGTTATGTTCTGCATGGGAAAAAGTCTTCGAAAAGTATGCAACGGGGGCCTCGTTTCCATTAGGCAGCACATGGCTCAAAATGGCGCCCACCCCAAACGGTGAGGCATCACAAGTTATAACCAATGGTAATGTTTCATTATATTGCATAAGTACAGAATCAGATATAAGTAAATCTTTTACATTTCGAAACGCTTTTTCCTCTTGGTAACCCCAAACCCACAATGCTTTCTTATCTAATAACTGGTGTAACGGTTCAGCCACAGTCACCTTATGCAGTAAAAACACATTATAGAAATTGATAAGGCCTAAAAATGCCTGGAGATCTGTTTTGTTACGGGGTCTGGGAGCATTTTTTATTGCCCTTAATTTACTCTCAGTAGGGTGAATACCCTGACTATCAATGCGATAACCTAGAAATTCAACACTGTCGGTATACAGATGACATTTATCCCTTTTTACTTTCAGTCCCGCTTCTTGGAATTTTTTAAGAACACATTTTAAACGATTCTGCAGAATTTTTTTACTAGGAGCTGCAATTAACACATCATCAAAATATGGAACCACGCCCTTGATTCCCTGCAATAATCGTTCCATTAAACTTTGGAATATTCCTGGGGCTACACTTACCCTGAATTGCAATCGGGTACATTTAAAAGCACCTCTGTGCGTTACTATCATTTGAGCTTGGGCTGTTTTATCGTCCACGGGCAATTGTTGATAGGCTTGAGCTAAATCTAATTTAGCAAAAACCTTTCCGCCTCCCAGGGAATGAAGGAGGTGCTGCACCACCGGCACTGGATACGCGTTCTGCTGGAGGGCATGGTTTAGAGTGGCCCGGTAGTCCCCACAGATTCGGATTGACCCATCTGGCTTAATGGGGGTTACAATAGGAGTTTCCCATGGAGAATGATCAATGGGTTGCAGTACCCCTTGTTTAATTAGTTTGTCAAGTTGTTCATCTATCTTGGCCTTAAGGGCGAACAGAACTCGACGGGGCTTTAAACGGATCGGGGCGACCTTAGGTCGAGGCTAAATGAAATTGGGGTCCCCTTATACTCGCCCAAACGATCTGCGAAGACATCGCTGAATTCAGAAATAAGGTCCTCCTCCCACTCGCAATCACCGACTCGGTTCACGCCGGCTACTTCGATGTCGAGTGGCGCAAACCATCGGAGGCCCAACAAACTAGGCCTGTCCCTATCGATGATCGTTAGAGGTAAGTATGCCGTATGCTTTTTAAACAAGACGCGGACTCAACAAAACCCAACCACAGGGATCCGATTCCCTTGGTAGTCTTTAAGGATGAGACGTTGCATTCAAAGGTCTTGGCATTGGATGGTAGGAATGAGTTGCTTTAATGTCTTCCACGACACCATCGAGAGGGACAATCCCGAATCGACCTCCATGTGGCAAGGTTGGTTCTCTATGGCTACTGTGACTCTAATCTTCTTAGCGTCCATGGCTGAGGCGTGACCTATAGTGATAGTATGGTGAGCCTCTTCTTTCTGCAACACTCGATATCTGTAGGAGTGGTTTGCTGGATCTCGCCTTACGGGACGGTTTCCTGCCGATTGGTGAAAGTTGGTTCCCTTTGAGGCCTGACTTGATCCCGGTAAACTGCGACAGGCTCGACTGATGTGGCCTCGTTTTCCACACTCATGGCAGAGTGCGTCACGGAATTTGTAGTCTGCCCTGGGGTGGTTTGCCCCGCAACCAGCCCAAGGGCGTGAGGGTTTAGGGTGAGGGTCCCGGTCGGACCGCAGTCGATGGACCCCTTCTTTGTCGCTGTCTGACAACGAAGAGAGTTCCTCGTAGTGCTGGCTGCCCTTCTGAGCTGGATAAAATGTCGCCTGTCGGTGGGGTCGTTGGGTTTCGGCTTCGCCGTAGTTGCACCGTGGACTTTTTGGTCGCCTCAGCAGCAGTGGCTTCGGTGATGGCGTCAACAAGGCCGATGTCGCCTTTTGCCATCAGCTTGCTTTGCACGCCTAGCACATCTAATCCCAGAATTAATCGGTCTCTCAGTGCTTCATCTAAGTCTGCGAACCCGCAGAGGCCTCCTAAGTGTCGGAGGTCTGCCACGAAGTCAGCCACACTCTCTCCTTTTCGCTGGCTTCTTTGATAGAACTCGTGGCGTCTCACGAGTGTAGGTACGGTTGGTGCGTAATGGTCTCTCAGGAGAGGTTCGAGGTCATCCCAGCTCATTGCTTTCACTTCTCGAGGTTTCGCGAGTGCTTTCACCATTTTAAAGACAGCCGGGCTGCAGTACGTCAGGAACAGCGCCCGCTTCTTGGCTGGTGTGGCGTCCTTCAGGTTTTTTGTTTCGAGGAACATTTGGAAGCGATCCATGTAGGATTCCCAATCCTCTTGGTTCGGATTGAACGGAGCGGGTGGTATGATGCCGCTGGACATGGTTTCCATTGGTGGCGTCATCTTAACAGGTGCTCTGTTTTTCTTCCAAGTTCCTTAAGATCAGATGTCTCCAAATTCCACCTTCGTCACCAATGATATAGTTTCAGGCATGGGTGAAATGACTGGAGACAATCTTAGTTGGTGAACTTTCAGCTCTTTATTACATAGTGACTTAAGAGAGTGAACAACAACAACTCTGCCTTATATAGGTGACCTTAATGTGAAATAACCAATAGGGTTATGGAGCTGTAAGACGCTAGCTCCAGAACCAATAAGAGTCCTTTGTTAAGGGCCAATCGGATTCTCTGAACCCAACCAATCCGATCGAGCCGCTTAACACCCAATCAGAAGTGCAGGGCCAGAACCCTGCACTTTACCCCAAGCTCGCTTTTATTTTAACTATTTACATACATAACAGAAATATAGCCCTGAAAGGTAGAATCTGAATTTGATAACATGTATATGTGAAAGAGAAGCATAATTGCTGTCAGAGTTTTATTTGTTGCTTTTGATAACAGCACATTTCCTCTGCCAAGGAGACAAATTGATATCTGATTGAAGATTGTAGCAGTAAACAATGAACAGAGCTCCAGGTGCAATATGGCTCACCTGTGTGCATATTTAACATGTGTTCTTGGCTACCTCACACTTGCACTTAACATCACTCAAATTGTCACTACTTGATTGCTTACCATGGGATGGCTCATTACTCTAAAAGTGCTGCCTTTGTCTTCCTAGTATTTGATCTCTGAAGATCCAGCACCTCAAGTGAATGTGACCTTGAGTTCTCTCAATTATTTTTCTATACATCCCACAGAGTTCTATGCTATACACACCCTTCTCCTTATTGATGGAATGAAATAATTATATATTGATGCAGCTATTTGCAATATCTCAATTGCCCAAACTCTATAAGCAGTTGGAATGGAGCAGCAATGTTGTTTGTTCAATATGGTTTAGTAGCAATGGAACAAACACCAAAAACTGATGTCAAATTTTTAAATAATATTTTTACTGAAGTTTAAAATTAGCAAGATAAAAAAATTAATACAAACTAATAAGGAAAACAAGGAAAAATAGTGTAAAATGGGAAAGTGGGTTTGGCAAATAAATACACTTCTCAAAAAAAATAAAGGGAACACAAAATAAGACATCCTAGATCTGAATGAATGAAATAATCTCATTAAATACTTTGTTCATTACATAGTTGAATGTGCTGACAACAAAATCACACAAAAAGTATCAATGGAAATCAAATTTAGCAAACCATGGAGGTCTGGATTTGGAATGACACTCAAAATTAAAGTGGGAAAAAAACACTACAGCCTAATCCAACTTTAATGTAATGTCCTTTAAACAAGTCAAAATGAAGCTCAGTAGTGTGTGTGGCCTCCACGTGCCTGTATGACCTCCCTACAATGCCTGGGCATGCTGCTGATGAGGTGGCGGATGGTCTCCTGAGAAATCTCCTCCCACACCTGGACTAGAGCATCCCCCAACTGCTGGACAGTCTGTGTTGCAATGTGGTGTTGGTGGATGGAGCGAGACATGATGTCCCAGATGTGCTAAATTGGATTCAGGTCTGGGGAACGGGCGGGCCAGTCCAGAGCATCAATGCCTTTGTCTTGCAGAAACTGCTGACATACTCCAGCCACATGAGGTCTAGCATTATTGTGCATTAGGAGAACCCAAGGCCAACCGCACCAGCATATGGCCTCACAAGAGGTCTGAGGATCTCATCTCGATACCTAATGGCAGTCAGGCTACCTCTGGCGAGCACATGGAGGGCTGTGCGGCCCCCTAAAGAAATGCCACCCCACACCATTACTGACCCACTGCCAAACCGGTCATGCTGGAGGATGTTGCAGGCAGCAGAACGTTCTCCATGGCATCTCCAGACCCTGTCACATCTGTCACATGTGCTCAATGTGAACCTGCTTTCATCTGTGAAGAGCACAGGGCGCCAGTGGCGAATTTGCCAATCTTGTGTCAATCAATTTTATAGGCTGCCCAGAGTCTATTAAATTGGGTAGCTATAACTAATTTAAATAAATATCAGATGCAATTCTAGAAATGTAACCCTGAAGTGAATTAGGACGTATCCCCATGACTCTAAAGTGTGAGGATTGCCAACACATTAAACATAAGCAACTCTCTTCAAAATTGTGCATTAATTTCTCACTCCAGCAAGTTTTCAAAAACAAACTGTGGTTTACCAGAGATGATATTTCAATAAAATCAAACTTTAACATAGGCATCCAAATTCATTTGAGTTCCATTCTTCAGCTGAAGGTTTAATCACAAGTATCACATGTATGAGGGTTGAATAATGAAGCCTGATTGCACAATGCCATATATCAGTTCAAGTTTCCTTTTGCAATTTTAATGTCAGCTTGCTTCAGTAAAGAATTAGAGACCTGCTCTGTAAAGACTGTAGTTAATTTATTCCTCACAACTTATTTTTTGCTAGTGATAAGTTTTGCTGCAATTGGTGGATGTCCTTTCAACAACCCAATAACTCTGGGAATCAGGGCTATGATTGTTATTCAAGGAATTAGCAGACTACAGGTGGTCCTTGACATACAACAGTTTATTTAGTGACCATTTAAAGTTACCACAATATTGGAAAAAATGTCTTATGAATGTTTTTCCCACTTACGATCAGGGGTGGGATACGACCAGTTCTGCCTGGTTCTATAGAACCAGTAGCTCTGAAGAGCAGCAGACACTGAACTGGTTCTGTGTTTGCTGCTGTTTGGCCCACCCGCCTGCCAGGGCTCTTACCTGTCCTTTATTTCTTGTTTTTTCAAACTTAGCTGCTTTGTGTGGCACAGCTGAGGTGGAAAAAGCAGGAAAAAAAGAGGCTTTTCAGTTGTCCGGGTGGCACAGCTCAATGTTTTTGTACACCTGTGTGCAGCATGTACACCACTGTAAATGTAGTCACTGAACCAGTAGTGACACTAGTTGAATCCCATCCCTGCTTATGATCGTTGTAGTATCCCTGTGGTCACATGATCAAGATTCATACACTTGGCAACTGATTCAGATTTATGATAGTTGTAGTGTTTGGAGTCATGTGATCACCTTTTTCACCTTCTGACAAGCAAAGTTAATGAGGAAGCCAGGTTGTCTTAATAATCATGTTACCAATTTATCAAATGCAGTGATTCACTTAACAATTGTGGGAAGAAAGGTCTAAAATAGGGCAAAACTCACTTAACAACTGTCTCACTTAGCCACAGAAATTGTAGGCTCCATTGCAGTCATAAGTCAAGGACTGTATGTAAGATATGCAGTCTCAGTATCTTCGGAATGGCATCTGCATTTGTGTGCTGAAACAAATGCACTACAACATCACAACTGTATCTGCCAATAGCTCTGGCTTTAAGATGTCTCATTCAATCTACAAATTTCTGCAAATGTTCAAGGAAAGAAAAAATCATAGTTTCAGAGCTTCAGATGAACCCTTGCGTTTTGTCAGACATCCAACATCCTAATTTTTTGGCCACCTGTTCAGTTGTGATCTTACTTTTCCTTTGTTTCATGTTCTTCTCCTGGGAAATGTAACTCTAGTTCCAGCATCTGCTTTCTGTCCTTTCAAAAGAAGAGTGAAATAAGGAATGTGTGCAGCCTTTCACTATAGCATACATCTGATGTTGGTATATTAATGTTGTTTTCTCTCAAGGACCCCACTGTCCTTTTTATCAACTCTTATTCTTCATGCTATCCTCCTGCTATCTATTTGTCTATATATTGTATTTTGCCTGTGACAGAACAGCCTCTGGCACTGACTGCCTGAGCTGGGAGATACTGTAATGTGGGTAGGATATGCCCTATTTACACATAGCTTCTCTCATTTTTCTTCTGATCGCTCCAATTGGGTATCTAGAAGGCTAATTGTTTGGTAGTTGGCAGAAATGATAAAAGATAAGCAAAGCCTACATCTTTGTCACAGGTGGCTTCAAACTTCTGCAATAATTATCTCGGGAACTTTCAGAAAAACATGACCCAGAAATGTATGTAAAAATATTTCAGTCACGGCAATGACACTAAAGGTTCAATTATTCTCATTTATACATGTGCACATAGAGGAGAGAGAAAGAGAGAGAGAGAGAGAGATTAGATTAGATAATCTTTCTCTTTGTGTTACTTCACAAAGGACAAATAGCCACTCCTTTCTCAGGCTACCTGTCACAGTCACCTGCATAGTGATCTCATAATGCACTTCTCTATTCCTAGTCTCTCTTTTCTTGAGCATAGGTATCAATAATTCTGACCAGATCCACAATGACATGTCTTACCAGAAATCATATCTTCATGCGGTGGTCTGAATGAGAGAAAGCAAGAATAACAGTAAATGGCATCTTGCCATTTTCCTAGCTAAGATTTTAGGTTTTTCTGTATATGGAAGAAAAGAAAGTAGAGTTTTGAACAGAGGTAGTGCCTGCTTTGAATTTTGTGTGTGTAAGAAGTGGAAGCACTTTTCTTTTATTATATTGTATCAATCTATCTGGCTTCAGAATGCTATATTTCATAGAGTAACTCTTTCTGTCCCTCTTTTCAATTATCCTGCATTTCAGTATAATGAGGAAAGTTTAATTCTAAAATGAGAGAATTCATGGTTTGCTGCAATTTTCCATGTCAATGGATGTCCAAAATCCATGTGGGACTTTGCACATTTCACCCCATTTGTTATATACTATGGACACATGTACACATGTTCCTTGAAAACTTTTAGACTACTTGCTTACATGCATCTGACACATAGCTAATCCTAAAAAAACTTTATATAGACTACAGAAAAAGATTTCCTTTGGATTCTGAAACTAAAACCCGAAATCACCTTTGGGAAGGAGCATCAGCCAATCTATCCCACAGACTGCATATACAATATGGAGGTTGTCTGGTTTATTTATTTATTTAGCACATGGCATATAATGTCAGGGAAATCTACAAATGCTAGACCCAATGCAGTCCTGACAGCCTTAATTACTAGTTTATTCTATTCAGCGCTTATATGCCTAGCCTTGGTGTACCAGAGGAGCGAACTCGTTTACAACATAGTAGCACTCATTGTAGCATTCAGGTTGCTGGCTTTTCTGGGCTCTTCCACCATTCCAGAGTCTCCTTGCCTCTGGTTGCATTGCCTCACATCCGGCCAGATCCAGTACCATTTTCACTCTCCGCACACACACAAACATAGCTATGTTTTTTTTCGTTTAGGAATTCAGGAAAGGTTTTTCCTTTTGTCATTATTTCAATGGGTATTTTACATAGCAAGAACTTCTTTTTGATTCAGGAATTTGATCACAAACTTTGGAGAGATTGTCGAGTGGATTATATTTGTTTCAGAATTCTACTATTTTTTTTCCCATGTTACCCAGCCCTGCCCCCAGCCCTGGTTTTTGGGCTTGCAAAATTTATATTTATGTCACTCAAACATGCATTTTATTTACTTCTAGTGCCAATGAACCACCCAAGTTAACCTAAAACCAGGGGTTGCCAGGGACATGAAAAGAAGCATAAATAGATATCACCTAACAACATAACCAAAAGGAAATGTTTCTGAGAGGCTGGTCCCACTATTGATTTCATTATCTTCACCAGTTCTGCCATTTTAGAAATAAGAGATGCTTGGCAAATTCAATTGATCCTATAATCTGTCTGCATTCCATCTGTTTAGTCTTAGAGTTCTAATTCATTAAACATTGATCTTGACATAACCCTGTTAAAACACTAGCATGTTATAGGCTAATGTGTCAGTTAGAGAGTATGCCTGTTTATGTGTGCACAAAAGAGGAAGAGGGATTAAATTATTCCATGGCTCAGCCTTCTCCCACTTTCCAGTAACAGAGTGTTCTCACTTGACAGTGAATCAGACTGGCCTTTCAGATAATGCTTTCTCACGCTTCAGCTTTCCTTTGCAGACAAAGCTTTTTTTTGTTCTGATCCCTGATAACTTGTTTGACAGAGTTCACCATGTAGCTAAGCAACTTTTTTTTTTTTTTGGAGTGGTGTGATAAGAGTAGACCACATTTCTTTGTTTCTTTTTTTTTTTATAACAAACTTTATTAATTTTTTTTAACACACACAAACAAAACATAGGATGTAATAACATAAAATATCTTTTCTAGAAGAAACAAATAAACCATCTTATTTAAAAAGAAGATAATTCCAAATTATCACACTTCTATATATATATTTATCTTATCTAATCAACTTCATATCTTTTCAAAACTTTTCTTTATTACTCCCTTTCATTCTATTTAGTCATATTTCTTCTGTCTTAAAAATATATACTCATTGAATATATTTTCATTAGTATTCTTCCATATCCTGTCAGACTTAAACAAACATTACACAAAACATAAATACATAAAACTTCTTTTTGGAAGGCGGCTTACCCTGAGTTGACTCTTTTTATACAGACATCTATCAAAATTTATACTCACTTAATATAGTATCTCATATCTTATTTAGCATTCTCTATTTTCCATATATTTTCTCTCTCCTACTCATTCTTTTAATTCTATTTTATTTATTCCATCTCAATTAAATAATTATATTTGCATCTTTGGTCCGTTTTCTTTCAATCACCTACTTATCCTTTCTATCTAATACAATATTTATCCTGTAAACCCAGATTGAAGTATGACAACTTTTTATCTTCCCCCTAAATAACACTTAAAATAATACATATTTTCCGTGCTGATTCTGCTCCGTACATTCAAAGTATTACATTTCAAAATACTATTTCATACTATTATGAAATTAAGAAATTAAACTGTATAATTAAATCATGACTTCGCTTTAATACATTTTTAAATCATATAATATTCTAATTTTCTCACTCAACTTCAAATACTAATGTCTACAATGCATTTTTATGTACTTTTGCAGAATCATTTTTAAAAAAAGATTATTTCACCCCTTATCTCTGAAAAAAAACAAACATTTTTTTGCATCTTGTTTAAAGCCTTTATGACTTCTCTTTCCTTTCCCCGTTTCTTTCTTCTCCATTCTAACTTTTTGACCCCCCCATCTCTCTAATTTCACTCTCTTAATCTTCCCTCTCTGTTGTATTTCTCTTTTCTGTTGCTTTCTGACATGATATCGCTTTTTCATCTCCTTTTTCTTGGTTGCTTTTTTAAGTTCTAAGTTCATCTTTTCCTTGCCCCCTTCCGCTTTTCTTCCTCCACTAAGTGTGTTTGTCCATTAAAGATGGCTTCTCGCCTTCATCCCAGCCTTCCTGTAGTATTTCTTGGTAGGTAGAAATCACCATTTCCAAAAAGCAAAAGATAGATCCAAACGAGCCCTTATCTTCGCTTTTCAGTTTTTGAAATTCCATTTGTAGTCCTTCAAAAGATAATGCCATTTTTTCTTTCTTTCTTTTTTAACGCAACCCTAATGTCTTTAGTCCCTTTTTAAAAAAAAACAAAATTTCACAAAGATCTCAAAGTCACAAAGCAAACCAAATCAATTTTAAGTTGTTGGTTTTTTAAATCCAATGTCCAGAAATCCTTTATCCCTTGGCTTTAAATTTCAAATTGAGTTACCTTCCGTGCCCAAGTAGATTTTCCAGATCTCCGTCTGCTATTTCTATGGGGAGGGAGAGTTAAGAAAAAACATATTCCCCCTTAACAGCTTTAACCGCAGCTTTCCAGTCTTCTTTGGGAGACAATGTATCCTCAGGCAATTCAAACAGTTCAGTTTCCAGGGTAATTAAGAGTTGTTATTGTCTCTGCTCAGCCAAATTTTCACTTCCTCCTGCAACCTCCAGCACAAATCTTGCCCGGCTGCAGGCTTCTTTGTGACGGCCATCATTGACCGCTGCTCCACCACCTTGGGAAAAAGGGGGTTTTCCGGCTGGGGAGGGAGTCTGCGATACCCCCAAACCCCTATCCAGATCCCCTCTCTCTTCGGCTGTCTCTACAGGGTAGCCATATCCCCCAGACCCATTTGGATCAGGGGCACCTTGGCAGCAAGCACAGCAGGAATTGCAGACAAGCAAATTCCTGCTGCTGCCGAAGCCATGCAAAACCGGAAGTTTCCACATTTCTTTGTTTCTTGACAACTTCATTCCCCATGCAAGATTACTTCCTGGTAGGAAAATATGTTAATACTAGCGAGCATCAAGTCTAATTGTATAACAGTTGCTCACTGGGTTTGGCTGTTTTCTTGCGGATGTTTCATTGCCCAAACTAGATAACATCATCAGTATAATAAATACTTGGTTAAGAAGTGCCTTTTAGGAAAGGTGGTTACAAGGATAATCTGTAATAATGGCAGAGGTTCTCAGTCATGACCTTGAGGATCTATTCCCTCCCCCACCTTAAAGCAATTAATTATTATATATTAGCACTAGGCTGCATTGAGTTTTCTCTTAGGGTTAGGGTTATATTACTTCATAGCATAATCATTATCACTGTTGCCATCCACAGAACCTAGAACATCTTCCTAGGACCTCAGAAACCAGCTAAACAGGCTGCATAAACACAACCACAATCTTTATAAAGAACCCATCTTGTGGATGCCAATAAATATGGAATCTAAATTAAGTCTAATATATCAAGAACAAAATATTCTGAATTCTGAAATGTTCAGACCCTTGTAGTCTAGCCAAAAGGACTCCTCCAATTGTCTATGGAGATTCTTAGTCATCCAGATCATATTTGTCCCCAAGGTGGTTGTTCAAAAGACAGTTGGACTGTTTTTCCTTAAATACATTTTGCTTCTTATCCAAGAAGCTTCTTTGCTTCAAATTGAAGAAGTTTCTTGGATAAGAAATGAAATGTATTCAAGGAAAAAAAAAAGTCTAACTGCCTATTGAAAAAGCACTTTTGGGACCCTGCTGATCTTTGGGAAGTCACTCCTACTCAAATGTTCACATTATCCAGGTCATTATAAGTGTTTGTGTTTGCATGTGCATGCACATGATTTATAAAAATATGAAACTTCCAATTCCTTTGTTTTCTAGACTATCTGAAATGAGTATTATTCTGTGTTAGCTAAACCAGTCTAAGATGAGAGTTAGTCTCATAATTATTAGGGCGATGTTCACTTCCCCCTAGGAATTTTTCAGCTGAAGATCCAGTGATACATTTCATCATTTTGGTATTCTTCAGCCTGACATCAGATAAAGTACAACTCAGCAGAACTGTAAAAAAGGTTCATGAGTTCTTTCTGCAAAACGTCTATCCCACTCAAAATACCTACTGAGTATTTATTTACAGCTTTTTACAGCTTCCTTGTCAGAGTGATTTTTAGAAACACCGGCATCCTTCTTTTGAATAAAGCGAGCAAGTAATCAGTTTCCTCAGCATTCCCATCATAGAAAACACTCTGTGATTTTCTACATCTCCTTTTCATGCTGCCTTGATTTATAAGTTGCATCCTCCCTTTCTTACCTCCTCTCTTCCCCAAATACCATTTGCTTTGTAAACTGTTGCCTGTTATTTGCAGTTAATCTTTGCAGGATTGGCTCTGGTCCAAGGATCCACTCAGAAAGCTGGATTGTTCCCTTTTCTCAACAAAAGCCCTCAGACAACCTGGCACACATACCTTGCATGCTAATGTTGAACTTCGATGAATGTAGCGAGCAATGTGCAAAGTGATTCTGCTTGTTAGCGTCGTCTGTGCTTTGTTGAAGTTCAAAATGAGCCAGACTTTCAGCAATAGGTGCCGTTATCTTGTTTATGTGTCACATTTGCACTTTGTCTTCACTTCAATGGAATAGGAATATAATCATAGAAAAACAAACTTTTAAGATCTATCAAAAGATCGTTAGAGCAGCCTCAAAAGAATAACGGAATCATAAAAACAAGGTAATCAACTAATTAATGTAATCAAATAAAGTATGCTAAAAAATATCTTTTTAAAAGTAGGCAATTTTATCACCACCCATCTTGCTCTGGTGGACAAACAAAATTAGAAGATTTAAAAAACCCCAATATAAATAGCAATAGCACTTAGACACTGCTTCACAGTGCTTTACAGCCCTCTCTAAGTGGTTTACAGAGTCAGCATATTGCCCCCCCAATATGGGTCCTCATTTACCCACCTCAGAAGGATGAAAGCCTGAGTCAACCTTGAACCTGGTGGGATTTGAACTGTCAAATTGTGGACAGCTAGCTGCAGAGGTAGCTTGAAGTATCTGCACTCTAACCACTGTGCCAAAGAGGCTCCTCTCCAAATAGCTATAAACTATTGTTTTACAAAGCAATGACTGGCTCATTTTGAACTTCAACAAAGCACAGATGACTCTAATATTGTACAGCAAGCCAAAACCAAGATACCACATTACTGTTACTTGATAAATGGAGAGCTAGTTTGGTGCAGTGATTAAGATGCTGACTTAGAAACTGGGAGGTTGTGAGTTTAACTTCCACCTTAGGCATGGAAATCCTTTGAGCCAGCCACTCTGTCTCAGACAAACCAACCTCACAGGGTTGTTTTTGTAGAGAAAATAGGAGCAAGAAGTGTATGTTGTATATTTGTTGCCTTGAGTTACTTATAAAAGTAATAATAATGGGATAAAAATCTAATAAATAAATATACTTAACCTAAATGTCAACTACCGCAATCCTGCACCATCATTCACAATATACTGTATCATCTAATCTGTAGATGGAGAACCTTCCAATACCCTTTATGTTCAAGGTGCTAATGACATGAGCAATAGCAAGACTTACATGCTGCTCCATGGTGCTTTACAGCAATCTCTGAGTGGTTTACAAATATCAGCATATTTCCCACAGCAATCAAGTTCCTTATTTTACCGACCTTGAAATGATGGAAGGCTGACCCAACCTTGAGCCCATTAGGATTGAACTCCAGGCTATGGGCAGAGTTATCCTGCAATACTGTATTCTAACCACTGTGGTACAAGGACCCTGGTTCTTATTAATAATATACTATTACTTATATTTACAATGACTGGAAAGCCCAATATTTGAACAAGTATCTCTCCCTCAATTCTCCTTCTTGAGTAATAAAACCAGCTGAGAGAACTCTCCCTGATGTTCTACTCTTGTGAGTTGTATATTATGCAAGAGAGACCATTTAGTGTAGTGTAGTGTAGTTTAGGCACAAGGCTAGAAATCAAAAAAAGCAGGAAGTTTTGTTCTGCCTTGAGCACAAAGTCAACTTGACCTTGGGTCAATCACTTTCTCTCTGCCATAGGAAGGAGGGAATTTAAAATAGTTCCCCCCAAAATGGAAGAACTTCTCCAGGTAGTTACCAGAAGTCAAGACTGACTCAAAGGTAGGAAAAGAGAAAAAAATAATCAATAAAGGATAATATTTTTAATTCAAGGTTGAAATGAGGGATCCTTGGTGCATACTCAGCATGGATCAGAGATGGTATTCAGCAGGTTCTGACTAGTTCTAGAGAACCGATAGAAGAAATTTTGAGTAGTTTGGAGAACCAGCAAATACCACCTCTGACTGGAAATCCTTCCAGTCAGTATCCTTCCCCTGCCATGCCCACCAAGCCATGCCCACAGAACCAGTAATAAAAAAAAATTGAATCTCACCACTGGCATGGATGTTTTTTTTGCAGACATATTATTACCTGAACTAGGTAACATCATCAGTGCTGGTCAGACACCAAGGACTCCTCAAGCACAATTAAACAAAGGAGTGGCTCCAGGTATGGGTCTCCTACCCTTCGCTGCACTAGAACTTTACTTTTGGCATCAGTTAAGATCTGGCTTTCACTTTTGCCTCAAATAGCTATGATTTGTGTGTTGGTCTATCATATCCATCACTTTTTAGGTGAGAAGGAGGGAGGCTTTATGTCATATGTTGTACTTGTTTTATTGATTATGGCCTGCTCTGAAATTTATCAACAAAGGTAAAAATGCAAATGAAATAACATTGAAAGTTTTTTTTTTTTTTTAATAAAGTAGAACAGACCACTGTGTAGACCAAAAAGTCATGGATAAGCTGGTATGAAAATTGAGCTCAGCTGTGCATATCTTTAAGAGCCAAGGTCATAGTCCAGCTGGCTTACAAAAAGATATTATCAGAGTTCTGCTGCCACACAGGTACCATTTCCTGTCATGTTCTGGCCTGGCAAATGAAAATAAATGAAGTATGACAGCATATCTGCAAGTGCCTTTATACAAGCAAAAACATGACAGTGTGCTTATATCCTTGAGTTGATAACAATATTCTATAGTTTATATATCCATAAACAAAGCAGGCAAATATTAATGATTATGTAGCTATGACACATGTAAAAGAAATAATGTGATTCTATGAAAGTTGCTCTACACATTATTAGAGTTTTTTTAAAAAAAATTCTGGGCTGCACAAATCTGGATGGCCACTGGATGGCAGCAAAGAGATGCAGATAGTTCATTATAGTGCTTATCCGGATTTTTGTATATGGTAACTTAGGCTAACTGAGCCATCAAGAATGTCTTCTTTGGAGAGAGCCCTCAACATTTCAAATCTTGTTTTTTTCAGAGTATTTACTATTAATTCATGCTGATTCCCCCCCCCCACACACACACACTGTACTTTGCAATACTCTTATGCATGGTGGCACAGTGGTTAGAATGCAGTATTGCAGGCCAATTCTGCTGATTGCCAATTACCAGCATTTTGACATTTTGAGTCTTACCAGTTCAAGGTTGACTCAGTCTTTCAATCTTCTGAGGTTGGTAAAATGAAGACCCAGATTGTTGGAGGCAATAGGCTGACTCTCTTAAATCACTTTAAAAGGACTGTAAAGCACTGTGAAGCAGTGTATAAGTCTAAGTGCTACTGCTAAGTGCTATTGCCACTCTAAACCAGGGATTTTCCCAATTTCAATTAGTGAAGTTTCCCTTTGTATATGTTCATTTTTGCAGGTTCTAATATGTGTTTTGAAATCTTACCATGCCAATACTTCACAGTTTGTTCTTCATTGACTGTAGCCTTATTCAATCATGCATACCATATGTTCAGCAGGACCCCCTTCTCTACCACAACCATATGAACCAGAATTTGGTACTCTCAGGAACACGATCTATCCAGAGGCCAATGAAGCCACAGATGTACTTGTTGCAGTCATCATTTCTAATCAGCAAATACCTAATCAGCAAAGACATCCTTGTAGGAATTTACCTGCCAACTTTGGATAAGAAAAAAATCATTTTCAGTTGTGTAGTAAGTCTTAATGACTAAACAGGGCTTCTAAATGCCCAAAATATGACATTTTTATGCAGATTACCTACAGTGGACTTTTTTTATTATTATTATTAGTAGTAGTAATGAAGCAGAGAGGAAAGCAATTGGGTTTAAAAAGAACTGATGCCAGGTGCCTAAAACTCTCTAGCTTTGTGTCAGATGATGGAACGAACTTTCCATCAAATTATAAAAAGCATTTTCCCCCTCCCAGCCACTGATATTGCAAGCAAACACCCATTTCTTTGCAGACTTCTAACTTTATATTTCAGACTGAATCCATTATAAAATGCATATAGGGATTGTGTCTGCTTCTCTCCTTCCATCTAGTTTGCTGCTTTAATGAAATCATTGTTTAAGTTTGAGAATTATTTTCTTCTTCGAATAAATATCAATGTATAAAATTGATGCTGATGTGACTGTATCACGTAAGTGATTTAGATTAATATTGATTTTTCAGGGAACTGAAAGCTTTAGGTAAAAAGCCATAGTCTATTAACTATGGCTTTTTACCTAAAGCTTTCAGTTCCCTGATGTAGAAGTAATCTTTGGAAATGATGCGGGGACAACATGAAAATAAAATAAAGTTTATGTAAATAAAATTCAACACTTTTCAAAACTGTCTGTTTAATGATTATATATCCATTTAGTATATAGAGCCATGGTGATGCAGTGGTTAGAATGCAGAACTGCAGGTCTAACTCACTGCTCATTCCAGGAGTTCAATTCTTGTTAGCTCAAGGTTGACGTAGCCTTCCATCCTTCCAAGGTCGGTAGGACCCAGATTGTTGTGGGCAATAGGCTCTGTAAACTGCTTAGAGAGGACTGTAAAAGTACTGTGAAGTGTTATATAAGTCTAAATGCTATTGCTATTAGGAACAATCATTTTTATAATCACTTTTTTTCTCTTCAAACTTAATCTTTAGGAACCCTTTCATACATGTTTCAGAAGTTTCATAGTAGCTAGAGAAAAATTTGAGAGTAAATAAAATTTCAACTGTTCTTGAAACAATGCAGTTACTGTCAAGCTTTGGTCACAAGTGCCAGGAATGGAACTAAGTAGGCAAGGTCACAAGAATCCCCAAACCTATGATAAGCATTTTTTTTTCTTATGCAAGATAAGCCATAATGAAAGAATTCCAGTGAGATTGTTAGAATTTGTAGGGAGAGGGGAGTTTAAAATCAACAAAATGTTACATGAAGTGCTGCAATGAAAGCACCCCATTTCTTTCATTAGATATGTTGATATTATGCTTACATGTTCAAAAGTCTGGCATCATGCCAATTTTGACATATGTTCTATGGTTGTTACTGACTGCAGCACTTTAAGAGCAATTTATAAAGCCCATCCTTAGAATCCTCTCTTGCCTGTATAATGGACCATTTAGCCACTTATTTTGAATGAGAAGTCCACTTTTCACATGTCTCTCTTTTTTCATAGTGCCTGCAAATAATATAAGAAAAGTAACTTTCACACAATTTCACAGCTCATGATTTTGCTTGCCAAGGAATACTTATGCTGTTGCAAATCTTTGGGATTACAATAATCCTAATTGTTAAGTCCTGAGCATGGGCGCAAGGAACAGAGGCGAGACATCAAACGGTGACTTCAACTCTTTATTGTAAAATAAGAACAGAGCAAATACTTGGGCAGCAGCAGCTCTTTTATAGAGCTGGCTGCTGTCAAAACAACCAATGATTTGAGTTTACCACTTTCACAAGCGTCCAATCAGAAGGGCCTGTTAACAGCCAATCAGACTGGCCAGAAACGACCAATCATGACTCGCTATTCGCGGGCCAATGAGAAGTGCAGGATTACAAGCCTGCTGTAAAATAAAGCTGTTTAGGGTTGTACCGCTGCGTTGGCTTAGTCCATAACACCCCTCCCCCCTAGGTTCTGTCTGAGGGGTGGGGTGACGTATTCTTGTAAATAGGCAGGTCGCTTCACCTGTCTGCTTGACCTGCGCTGTTCCACTGGTTTCTGTCTTTGCTCTGGCTCCGGTGGGCTGCTAGCTGGGTTGGATGGTGAAAACTGTGGCCCTGGGCTGTTTTCCCTGCTTATGCCAGTGCTGTCTTCCGGGTTCCCTGGATCTGTTTCCATCACAGTGCTGTCACGTGGCGAGGCCACTCCCTGGCTTGGTTCTCCTTCTGACGGTGAGTATCCCCGGGTTGGTTGTGTGGACTGTTGGGTTTCGATCGTTATTTCTTCTTCGGCCTCCTCAATGTTCCTTCCCCCCCCAGCTAGAGATTCCTGGGCTGAGATAGGACTATGTGTTAATCTGGAACGGAGTTGGTCTATGTGGCGCTTCCACATCTTACCATCTGCAGTTTGTAGGTGATAGGATCGGGGTCCTGTAAGTTGCGTTATGGTAGCGGGGACCCACAATGGGTCACCCGAGAAGTTTTTCGCAAACACGAGGTCACCTTCCTGGAATGCCCGACACTTGCTGCTGGATCCAGGGGGTTGTTCAGGCGTGTAGTTTGGGTGGAAGCGATCGAGATGCGAGTGAAGTTTCTGGCCCATTAGGAGTTCAGCTGGGGTTCTGTTCGTGGTACTTTTTGGGGTTATGTGCTGGAGGAGAAGCATCCGGTTTATTTTGTCATCAATGTCACCGTGGTCCATTTTGTGTAAAGTTTTTTTTACAAATTGAACCATTCGCTCAGCCCTACCATTTGCCACAGGGTGAGCTGGCAATGTTAAGGCATGGCGGATGCCCCGATGTGCCAGGAACTGTTCGAATGGCAGGGCAGTGAATTGGGGGCCATTATCAGAGACCAGGACATCTGGCAATCCGTGGGTAGTGAATAGCTTATTCAGCTTTTTAGTGACCGCCTCTGTGGTGGTGCTTTTCATCTTGTGGACTTCGAGCCAGTTTGAATAGGCATCCACTGTTAGGAGGAAAGTGTGTCCTCTTGTGGGTCCCGCAAAATCAATGTGGATACGGGACCAAGGACCTTGAGACGTTTCCCACTGAGTTGGGGGAGTTTTTGGAGGAGTAGAGCGAGTCTCCTGGCATTTGCTGCACTTTGCTACCCAGGTCTCTATCTGTTTGTCTAACCCAGGTCACCACACATAACTCCTGGTCAATGCCTTCATCCGCACGATGCCTGGATGTCCATCATGCAACATTTTAATACCCTATGTTGCAATTTCTCTGGGATTACAACTCTGTCTCCCCACAAGATGCAGCCCTTTTGGGAGAATAGCTCTGTTTGTTGATTCCTAAATGGCTTGAACGTGTCATTGGTTGCGCTGACTGGCCAATCCCGTTCCACCCAGCTGAGGACTTGTGCCAAAACAGGGTCCTTTTTTGTTTCTAAGGTGATGTCTCGAGCAGTCAGCGACGGCGATTTGAGGGTTTCGATTTGCAATACGGCTAAGGTTGGAGCTGGGTCCTCTATGACGTCTGGTAGTAGAGAGCGGCTCAAAGCGTCAGTGTGGAGAATGGTTTTCCCGGGGCGGTGTTGCAATCAGTAATCGTAGGCAGCTAAAAATTCTGACCAACGTGTCATTCTTGGTGATAAGATATGGGGAGTTGGTTTGTTTTCCGCCAAAATGCCAAGTAGTAGCTTGTGGTCTGTTATTTTGGCAAAGGGTCTCCCATACACATATTCATGGAAACGTTTAATTGCGGATACAATAGTGAGAGCCTCTTTATCAAGTTGACTATAGTTTCTTTCAGTCTTAGACAAAGTTCTCGAAAAGAACGCATTTGGTGCCTCATTACCATTTGGTAGGACATGGCTTAAAATGGCTCCCACTCCAAATGGTGAGGCGTCACAGGTAACTGTCAAGGGTAGAGTCTCGTTGTATTGCATTAATACAGCATAGGAGGTTAAGAGGTCTTTTACTTGTTGGAATGCCCTTTCTTCACGCCATCCCCAGACCCAGGAAGCCTTTTTGTCGAGAAGTCTATGTAGGGGCTTGGCTACGGTTGCCTTCTGGGGCAAGAAGATGTTATAAAAGTTAATGAGTCCCAGGAAGGCTTGGAGATCTGTCTTATTCCTAGGTCTCAGGGCATTTTTGATTGCGGTTAGTTTTTTTTTCCGGTGGGGTGGATTCCCTGTCTGTCGAGAAGGTATCCCAGGAATTCCACTCTCTCCGTACAAAGTTGACACTTGTCCCTTTTTACCTTCAGACCAGCGTCTTTAAATTTCTGTAGAACTTTTCTGAGTCATTGTACTAATAACTCTTTAGTGGGGGCAGCTATTAGGATGTCGTCAAAATAAGGCACGACGCCTTTTATGCCTTGTCATAGTCTCTCCATTAAACTTTGGAAAATGCCAGGTGCCACGCTTACTCCAAATTGGAGTCTATTGCACTTGAAGGAGCCTCTATGTGTAACTATGACTGGGCTTCTGCAGTTGTCGCATCTACAGGTAGTTGCTGGTACGCCTGAACTAAGTCCAATTTCGCAAATATTTTTCCGCTACCCAGGTTATGAAGAAGGTGTTGGACCACAAGTACTGGGTAAGCACTCTGTTGAAGAGCATGATTTAGGGTGGCCCAGTAATCCCCACAAATTCTTAACGAACCATCTGGCTTCATGGGCGTTACTATTGGAGTTTCCCAACAGGCATGGTCAATCGGTTTCAATACGCCCTGGGCTATCAGTTTATCTAGCTGCTCGTCGATCTTCGGCTTGAGGGCAAAAGGCACCCGATGAGGCTTAAGCTGAATGGGAGCTACATCAGGGCTGAGATTAAATGATATAGGGGTCCCCTTGTACATGCCTAATGTTCCTGTGAACATGTCCTGGAATTCCTGGCTGAATGCCTCTTCCCAGTCGTCGCTTCTGGTTTGGTGTATGCCGGCTAGTTCAATCCTGAGTGGGGTGAACCACTGTAACCCTAACAAACTGGGTCGGTCACGGTCGACGACAGTCAGGGGAAGTGTTGCTGTGCGGTCCTTGAAGGATACTTGGACGTGGCTGCAACCGACAACTGGAATTCTGTTTCCCTGGTAGTCTTTTAGGATGATTCGTCGAGTACTGAGGTCCTGGTGACAGATGGCAGGGATCAACTGTTTGAAGGTTTTCCAGGATACCATTGATAGGGATGATCCCGAATCGATTTCCATCATGCACGGTCGATTCTCAATAGTAACCCTTACACAGATCTTTATTGCATCGAACAAAGAAGTGTGGCCAATAATAATGGTTTGATGGGCCTCTTCTCGTCTCGTTGAAGAGGCAGGTGCTCGATTTCTGTAGTAATAGTGGTTGTTCTATTGGTGGTTCAGGCGGTCCCGATTCTCAGGAGGTTTGCCTGTCTCCCAGTGGAGGTTGTTCTCCCTTCGGCTGGGACTGGACTCTCACTTGCTTCTGCAGACCTTTGCGATGTGGCCTCTTTTCCCGCAGGTATGGCAGAGTGAGTCGAGGAATTTACAGTCCGATTGCGGGTGGTTTGCCCCGCAACCAGCACATTGGCACAGATGTCTCTGGTTCCTTTGCTCTCGTTCCGAGTGGAGCCGGTTGACCTCCTCTTCCTCACTGTCTGAGGATGACTCAAAGTCTTCGTGGTGGGTGGTGATAGCGTGCTTCTCACCAGCGAGCAGGCTGTCGTTAGCGAGTTGGCGAAGCAGTGTGTTCGCTCGGTGCATTCGAGCAGCTGACTTCCTGGTTGCTTCTGCGGCAGTAGCGTCGGTGATGACATCTGCAAGGCTGATGTCTCCTTTCGCCATAAGTTTACTCTGCATGTATGGTGCGTCTAATCCCAGAACTATGCGGTCTCTCAGGGCTTCCTCGAGGTTTGCAAAACCACAAAGGACTCCTAGGTTCCTAGGTTGGCTACGAAATCCCCAACACTCTCGTTCTTCTGTTGGTCCCTCTGATAAAACTCGTGTCTTCATATCAGTGTAGGTACTGTGGGTGCGTAATGGGCCCGGAGGATTGGGGCGAGGGTATCCCAATCCATGGTCTTCACTTCGCCGGTTTTGCCAGTGCTTTAGCCATTTTGAAAATGGCAGGGCCACAATGAGTCAGGAACACAGCTCGTTTCTTGCCAGGCATAGCATCTTTTAAATTGTTCGTCTCTAGGAACATCTGGAAGAGATCAATATACAAGTCCCAGTCTTCAGTTGCTGGGTCGAATGGAGCGGGTGGTATGGCACCGCTGGTCATCTTGCTGTTTGTTGCGCGTGCTCTTCAGCCACGTGCTCTGTTTTGTTCGATGCGTACTTAGTCAGCTCTATCGTCTCCGCATCCCATCCTCGTCGCCAGTGTTAAGTCCTGAGCATGGGCACAAGGAACGGAGATGAGACATCGAATGGTGACTTCAACTCTTTATTGTAAAATAAGAACAGAGCAAATACTTGGGCAGCAGCAGCTCTTTTATAGAGCTGGCTGCTGTCAAAACAACCAATGATTTGAGTTTACCGCTTTCACAAGCGTCCAATCAGAGGGGCCCGTTAACAGCCAATCAGACTGGCCAGAAATGACCAATCATGACTCGCTATTTGCGGGCCAGTAAGAAGTGCAGGATTACAAGCCTGCTGTAAAGTAAAGCTGTTTAGGCTTGTATCGCTGCGTTGGCTTAGTCCATAACACTAATACTTTTTTTCTTTCATGAGAATTGCACCATTTTCACTAAAACGCAGTCTATACTCATTCCTGAAATTGAAAATACAAAGAATTATAGGTAAACAAGACCGTAAATTGAGAATTTCCCAAAGATTTGCAATTTGCTGCTTTGAGAAGTAAGAACCTACACCAGTTGAAATTGCTCTTTCATTTAATCCAGGAAAGTTTAAATGTAAATTTATCTAAAATCTAGACACTAAATAATTACATAATTACATTACTATTTGGTTTTTGCTAACTATCAGGTAAAGGAGAAAAATTGAGGATGATATGAATTGTTATGAGAGAACTAATAAATGAGAATAGTTGTAGCTCAGGGTTGATATTAGGGATCCTTGGTGCTCTCTGAGCTTGATCGTTTTCTTGCAGATGTTTCATTACCCAAATTAGGTAATATCATCAGTGCTAGTCCTGTTACCTAGTTTGGGTAATGAAACTTCTGCAAGAAAACCACCAAGCTCAGAGAGCACCAATGAGCCCTTATGAGACAACTGGAAACTTCTGGACAACCACAGTTTTCGTTTGATTATTAGGGACCTGGTTTTAAGAAAGGAGGAGTTGCAATTAATAAAGAAAATGACAATTCCATAATTAACTCCAAACTGTTAGGAGGAGGAGCCGAGGTGGTGCAGTGGTTACAATGCAGTATTGCAGGATGACTCTGTCCATAGTTAGGAGTTATATACTGAAAGGACTCAAGTTTGACTCCGCCTTCCTTCTTTCCAAGGTGAGTAAAATAAGGGCCAAAATTGTTGGGGACATTATGCTCTGTAAACTGTTCAGAGAAGGCTGTAAAGCATTGTGAATCAGTATACAAGTGCTATTGCTATTCAAAAATCCTCCCCAGCCTTCTCTTACACAACTTCCATAGGATCATACAAAGAATATGATGCCAAATTCACTATTAGGGTATTTTAAATGATTTCTGCATGAGACTGTGGATGTGAATTACAGAAGTACATCCAATGAGTATTACATTCATGTCCATGCTAAACAAGAGAAACATTTTTTTTTTAACTCTACCACAAATGCTTACTTCCCATTTGTACATCCATAGAAATGAGAGGCAGATTTGGCCCATATTGTGGGTCTTTGAATAGGCAGGGTGTAGATTAATCCCCAAACACAAATGAATAGGATGGCATTCAAAGAGATGCTGACATTTCTCAAAGCACAAAAGGACAAAGCATGCCAAAGTGAAAAACAAATATGCCTGATCCCAAATTCATCTTAATATTCAGAGTCTAAGCTTGTTTACCAACCAAGTTGGAAATAAAAAAAGCCAGAATGGAAAAGTTGTTCACATTTGCTGTAATTTATGATGATAATGCTGCACATCAGGCTGGTCTTTTTTGAATACTTAATGCATAAATATTCTGGTGGAAAAATGATGTAGGTGCCTGACTGCAAGTGATTAACTAATCATTTCTTACTTTGTTTAACCCCCATTCCCTCCGCACAATAAGCAGATTAATCATTATGCATTCTATGGACACAGCATGCTCTTTTATCTTGTTTTTTAAAAATATTATTTCCAAAAGGGAGAAACAAAGCTGGAATCCAATGCACCCAATATATCTGGAAAGACATACATTTCTGAGGTGGTAATTTACTGGGATTTTTTTAGGAAGGGAGGGAGGGAAGCAGAGGTGGTATTCAGCAGGTTCTGACCAGTTCTGGAGAACTGGTAGTGGAAATTTTGAGTAGTTCAGAGAACCAGAAAATACCACCTCTGACTGGAGATTTTACAGTATCCTTCCCCTGCCACGCCCACCAAGGGACATCCACAGAACCGGTAGTAAAAAAGATTGAATCCCACCACTGGAAAGAAGGAAGGGAAAGGAAGGGAAGGAATGGGAAGGAAAGGAAAGGAAAGGAAAGGAAAGGAAAGGAAAGGAAAGGAAAGGAAAGGAAAGGAAAGGAAAGGAAAGGAAGGGGGAGGGAGGATTTAGACATTGACTTTTTATTTATTTATTTTTGTCAATTGCTTACAAGATAATAGGTATAAGAATAAACATGAGTATGAATACAGGAAATAGGTATGAATAAATGGGGACAATAGGACAGAGACAGTCGGCACGATTGTACACTTATGCATGCCCCTTACTTCTTAATGATATGGGAGTTTGGCATAATAAGAGAAGTTTAAGACTATGGAAGAGAATCTCACAAGGCAGCTAGAAATGTTTGAAGCTCTCATTTTTGCTTCTCCCAGTACAAGTACCTATTTTGTCTCAAGTTATTTTCATCCTCTAACAAAGACTCTTGTGATTGTCAATTTAACTCAAAATGAACATGCAGAAAAATCAAACAAAATTCTCATAGATAATGCTATATTGGCCATTGAGAAACCTGGATTGACATGAAAACAAGTATGGTTCTCATGTCTCCTCTGAAGCCTTATATTTCTACATTAGCGGTAGGCAAGCTTCAGAATAGAATAGAATAGAATAGAATAGAATAGAATAGAATAGAATAGAATAGAATAGAATAGAATAGGCCAAGTGTGGTTGGACACACAAGGAATTTGTCTTAGTGCAAATGCTCTCAATGTACATAAAAGAAAAGACACATTCATCAAGAGTCAAGAATCATAAGGCCATAACACTTGATGATAGTCATAGGGAACAATCAGCAATCAAATCATACTAAGAAACAATTAATATAAAAAATAAGGATACAAGCGACAAAGTTACAGTCACAAGTGGGAGGGGATGGGTGATAAGGAGTGATGAGAAGATTAACAGTAATAGTAGTGCAGACTTTGTAAATAGTTGGACAGTGTTGAGGCAATTATTTGTTTAGCAGAATGATGGCTTTCGGGGAAAAACTGTCCTTATTGTTCTGGTGTACAGTGCTCTATAGCATCATTTTGAGGGAAGGAGTTGAAACAGTTTATGTCTGGGGTGTGAGGGGTCTGAAAATATTTTCACAGCCCTCTTTTTGACTCGTGCAGCCACACACAGGTCCTTGATTGAAGGCAGGTTGGTAGTAATTGTTTTTTCCGCAGTCCTAATTAATTCAGTTCTGACTTTCTGTTTTCCTTTGAGTTTGAGGTTGGTGGCTAAAAGAGAATGAGAGAAAAGGAGTGTCAGCAAAAGAAAGAAGGATTGGCTTCATCCGATAAGTACTTCATGACTTTAGAACATTAGCTAGAAAAACATTGAACCTGCTGATCAGGAAAAAAAAGATGCTTAACTTATACTTCCTTCCTCTGGCAATTTACCTGTAATTTACCTGTATGATCCAAATTAACACCTGTTAAAACTCTTAAGCATGAATTATGAGAGCTAGAGAAGAAGTTGCCTTCTGAATAGTAAGAACGTTGGGCCATTCTGACCTCCAGTTAAGCATGCCGCGTTGACTGGATATTTAGAAAACACATCTCACCATCCAACCTGATAAGGTTTTGTTGTGTGTGTTTACATCCCTTTTAATTGCAATTGCAAGTTCTTTGGGAAAAAAAAAACTTCCTAAACTAGAGACCAGTCACTACTAGTCGCTACTAGTCACTCTTTATTTAAAATTGAAACTCAGATCAGGCAGCTTTCTTCATATTATTCTCAGACAAATATACTGTATCCTTCAGTGGAAAAGTGGGTAGTGGCAAAGGAAAAGGAGATCACTTAACCATCTCTGGTATATTCAAAGTCATGTGTCCTTAAAGGTCCTCTGTTGTTTAATTTGTATGGTGTAGCAACATACCAGTAGTCATCAACATATGACCACAATGGAGCCCAAAATTCCTGTTGTTAAGCGAGACAGTTGTTAAATGATTTCTCCCCATTTTACAACTTTTCTTGATACAGTTGTTAAGTGAGTCCCTGCAGTTGTTTATGAGGTGAGCATCCTTATTAAGTGAACCTGGTTTCCCCACTGACTCTGCTTGAAGGTTGCAAAAGGTGTTCATGTGACCCCGGGACACTGCAACCATCATAAATATGAACCAGTTGCCAGGTGCCTGAATTTTGATCATGTGACCACCGGAATGCTGTAACAATCATAGGTGTGTGAAAAACAGTCATAAGTCACTTTTTCCAGTGCTGTTGCAACTTTGTTTTTATTTATTTTTTATTTTATTTTATTTTGCAAACATTCCAACATTTCTTTAATCATCTGGGTACAAATATCTTGTGCCAAGTATTTCTGGTTAATTCAATTTCCTTGCTATAACAACAATAATTACATTACATTCTTATTTTGTACTGCTATACATAATATATCTTATTGTTGTAACCATCACCTTCTTAACTCCTTCCCCTCTATATTCATATTTGTTATACATAGATATCTTATATGTTCATATATTTAATTTCTAATTTTCATATTTCTTTTCCAACTATTGATAGAATACTTTCCATATCATGTAATATTCAGTTTATTCTTTTTCTTTAGTTGCCAGTATTAATCTATTCATTTCTGCACATTCTAGTATTTTCCTAATCACATTCTTCCATCGGAGTCTTTTCACTTTTCCAGTTTTGAGCAAATACTATTCAAGCTGCAGTTAATACATGAATAATTAAATATGTCTTTTCTTTACTATAGTTTTCATGTATCATTCTTATCTGAAAAATATTTCAGGTTTTAAGTCTGTATGTTGCTTTATCATTTTTTCCAGACACGTGTATTTTTTGTCCAATATCTCTTAACTTCTGCACATGTCCACCACATGTGGTAATATGTTCTGGGTGTCTGGTGCTGTTGCAACTTTGAATGGTCGCTGAATGAAGTGTTGTAAGTTGAGGTCTACCTGTATAGCATTAGTGCATCTGTAAAGAGCCATTGTTACATCTATGTGGCTTATTCTTGCTGGGAGATCCTTGTGAGGTCCAGAAGCTGGGATGTATAGATTATTTAGCTGTGACAAAGTTGTGATGCCCGGTATGCATCATGAGAAGGCTAGCGTGTATTGTACTCCAAGATCCCCTGTCATCAAATGTCGCATTGAGCGACCGGCCCGGCAGACCTTCTTCTTCTAGTCCGTTAAGTTTTGGCGGGACCCTCACGAGGGTGGACCAGAATTTAGGCACCAAGAAAAGACACCGGACATTTAGATGCTTGAAGTGAGGAAGCACATCGCGCCTGGGGCAGATGGAGTGGTCCCGGCCCCGATTGCTCTGCTACAACCTCCTTTATTGTGTTCTTTAGGTAGGGAGGGGTTAGGAGTACAAAGAACAAAGAAATAAGCAGTTTATGCCATATAAGAATATCTACAGAACAAGGGAATGCATAGCTCATATATCATGACTATATATCACTGACATGTCTCAAGGATTTTTCAAGCTAGCCGGGCGTTATCTATGGCGTGATTACCTAAAGTTGTTGTGTCGTTGCAAGATAAGTTTTCCTGTATGTCAGGGCATTTTTGTGGTTCTGATTTCCGTGTACGTGTCTTTTAAAAGAACACTAATGGCAACATTTTATAATACATTCACAATTCCTCCTTTTCTTTAAATTTTGGCACAAAGTGGTCCAGGAGAGAGTCCTGTTCCTCTAGAGTGGCGCCGCAGGAGGACAACGAGCTCTTCAGCTCAAAGTGCTCCCGCGGTCCGGTCTCGTCCAAGGTGGGAATGTCACACACCGAACCACCATCACATAAGTACCTTTTTGGAGGAGTTTCTTCATCTGACTCGGTGTCTGAGGACCATCCGAGTAGCGGTTGCTTAGCAGGATCTGTTGATGCAAGGGCAGAGGCTAACAAATTTATAGATTTTTGGGTATTACTAACTTCAGTATCTAGCACGTTCAAGCGATTTTTTAAGAAGCGAAGCACTTGGCCAAATATACAAGGGCCAATGGTACAAATTAATACAAACAAAATAAGTGGCCCTATTAATGCAGAAAGTAAGGTAGTCAACCATGGGGAAAAATTAAACATGCCTTGAAACCAGGAATTGTGTTGTTGTCTCTCGTTTTCACGGTCTTTGAGGCGTTTTCTTAACTCTGCCATAGAGTCTTTTACAATACCTGAATGGTCTGCATAAAAGCAACATTCTTCTTTTAAGGCTACACACAACCCCCCTTTGTTCAGAAAGAGCAAATCCAGACCTCTTCTGTTTTGTAAAGCTACTTCTGCAAGAGAAGATAGTGAAGCCTGTAAGGCGGAAATGGAAGTTTCAATGCGTTTTAATCTCTATTTGCAAGCTGAGAGTGGCTAACTGTTGATGCCCTACAGCTAGAGCAGTCACTCCTGTGGCAGCTCCTGTTGTGCCTAACCCGAGGAGTACTGATAATGTTAATGCAGTGGCTATTTCTCTTTTTTGGTGGAGAGGGAATTGAGGAGGTTCTAACATTGTAATCAGTTCAGGGCTTAGGTAATAAGAAATCTTTGGAAGTAATTGGACTTGTATGCAAAAAGTGTTTTCTGACAATAGAACATCCCCATGTACACAGGCAGTGGCACCCATGGAGCAAGCCCAAATAGAATTATTACCAGGAATAAAAAAATAGCCAGTTAGACGGTCTGTGAGGTTACCTCCTGATGTAGTATATAGAGCGCCCATGGCTCCGTGTGTGTCTGGTGATTTTTGTAAGGCTGAATTTCTGTTTTTTGGGAGATATACATCACAGTGATACCTGGAAGAAGCATTGTAACAATATTGAGAATAATTGGTAGGTATATTACCAATGCAACAACCTGTGCCTATTATATCTGTGATAGTGATGGAGGAGGTATTCCATCGGCAGAGTGTATCGTTTGTGGAATTGGAGATTGCTTCCCCCGACGCCACTGCTTCATAAAAGGGAGGTGAATCAGAAATACAAAGCCAACATTCATTGGTTTTAGCCGAATCATTAAGGGTTGCCTTGAGTAAAGAAAGGGAAGAGTTCACTAATTGAAAAAATGGGTTTTGGGCAGAATCCTGTTTCTGTAGAAAAGTTGATTTAAGATTAAGATTGGGACCCATATCGTATTTTTTCAGTTGAATAGAAAGGCGTACCGTGAAGATGTTGCCCTCATCCTTTTCCCCATCCCACTGGCGACCCCCCCATGTGAATCCAGACATCCATTTGGCCCGTGCTAGTGCCTTTCCGACCTCAGTAAAGGTAAGGATAAGAGGGTTTAACCTTTGGCCACAACACGGCCATGGATTGCATGGTATTTGTTCTCTTGTTCTAGTAATGTGTAAATAGTCATTTTTGGTAGGTGGGGTCCACCAGATGTGACCCGTAGAAACACAGTCCCATTTTTTACAGTATCTATCCACAACCCCTCCGCATGCCGCACGTGAAGATCCAGTAGAATGAGATGGACAAAAATACAATCCGTAGTTGTCTGCAGGGGCAGGAGAGCAGGAGCCTTGTTTGTCCCATACATCAGCTTGTAGTTTCTTGTCACTGAATTTGATGACTCCTGTACCCATTTCGGCAAAATCCATGTACAATGGCGGGAACCAGGGCCACCTGGTGTAATTGGTGGTGGAGTTCAGCACTTGTCCTTGAAAATCAAGGATAGTCCAGGTGTAAGTCTGCGGTTGGTGCTGGTTGGAGGATGCTGGAACGGATCGGCGGAGGCGAAGTCCCCTGGGACGTAGTAGGCGTCGGTACCAGGTAAGCATTGGTCTGGAGGCGGAGGCATATCCTGTGACCATTTCTTTGGAGGAGAGGTTAAAGTTCAGAAAGACAGGAAAGGACAAGAGAAGCAGGAGAATCAGAATGATGTTAGGAGAAGCATTAAATTGTGAAGAGACAGGAGAGGTCCAGGGAAGCAAAAAGATCACAGGGAGCATCTTTGGGAGGCTTGCCATGATAGGGCCTGACACAGCAACCAGGAACCCAGAGCACCCGGTCAGGAAGTTGTACGGCAGCATAACCTCTTCCCCAGGTGATAAGTTGTGCAGGTCCTTTCCACTGTGGATCTGGAAGTTGTCTGAAATAGACAAGGGGACGGGAAGAGGGGGCTGTTGGCTTAGAAAAGTGACGGGATGCTGCAGTGCAGGGAGGGGTCCCAGTAAGATTAAGAAAGTTAAGAGTATATAGAGTGATATTTAAGAGATTTTGTAACGTCGGGAGGTTCGGGGGGCCTAATGCCTTTTTCCCCATCTGCCGGTCAAGGGCTTGTTTCAAGGTCTGATTAGCTCTTTCTACAATAGCCTGTCCTTGACTATTAAAGGGTATACCAAATGTGTGCGTGATGGTCCACTTACGACAGAACTCTGCAAAGGGAGAACTGGTATAAGCAGGTCCATTGTCTGTTTTGAGATTTTGTGGACATCCCAGCGTTATGAAAGTCCGAAGACAATGATTGATTACATTTTTTGTTGCTTCTCCCCTTTGCAAAGTTGCCATGATAAACCCAGAGTAAGTGTCTACAGACACATGAATGTACTTCCAGGGTGCAAAGGAAGAATGGTGGGTGACATCCATTTGCCACGTGTCACAAGCTTTAGTACCCCTAGGGTTAACACCTTCGGGAATGCCCTTGGCTTGTAAACTGCAGGTTGGGCATTGTTGGATTATTGCAGTGGCCTCTTGGTTCGTGATGCCAAATTGTCGAACCAAGGCCTTTCTATTTTGGTGGAAATAGTCATGACTTTCCCCAGCCAAAATTGGTTGAGAGCATGGGGAAGCAGTCATAACTTTGCAGGCCTCATCGGCCATTTGGTTTCCTTCAGAAAGGAATCCGGGCAGTTGTTGGTGACTTCTAATATGGGCAACAAATAAAGGTGTCTTTCTTTCTTTGAGCAAGGCCTGAAGCTGTAAAAAGAGTGTCATTAGAGAAGGAGGGGTCATAGAGGAAATATATGCATCAAACATATGTACAACCATTTGAGTCACATACAAACTATCAGAGATAACATTTAAAGATTCATTAGAAAAGAGGGAGAGAGCCAAGATAAAGGCAGCCAATTCAGACTGCTGTGCGGATGGCTGGGGAGTGGTCAAGCGTTTTTGCCACTGGCCATCCTTGTACCATGCGCATGCTCCAATGGTCTTGGATCCATCTGTAAACACAGTAAGTGTTTCCTTTAATGGCTGCTGAACAAGAGGAGAGGTTAGCACAAATGGAACGGTCCTGAGTACCTGTAAATGGGGATCTGGAGGGAGGTGGCATGATACTTGACCGCACCACTCTTCCAGAGCGTCCTGTAAAACGGTCGATGCTTGTAGGAGGGGTTCCCATTGGGTAATCTTAAAGGGAACATACAATGTAAATATATCCAACCCCATCATGGCCTTAGCCCTTTTCCTTTCTTTTTCAATAAGAGAAGCCATTTGCATTGCTCTTGTGAATATTGAAGTTCTAGGAGTGTGTGGGAGATGTAACCATTCTAAAATGTGCAGGCGTTTGGTATGGGAGAGTTGAACTACAATTGCGGTTAAAAGGTGGTGTGTGGAGAGGATGGCAAGGGAGGGTGGTGTATTTGCAAGAGCGCGGTCCACCAACTGGGTGGCCAGGGCTTTGTTTACTTGTTGCAAGGCTTGCAAATGTTCCTCGGATAGGATGACTTTGTCTACTGGGTTCTTCAAGCCTACAAGTGCTTGGAACAGAGGCGATAACGTGTGTGTTGTTAGGGCAAGATATGGTCGACCCCCAAACACTGTTGTAGTTGGACCAAGGTGGTGGGTTGAGGCAGTGTGAGTGCGGGGATATGGGGAGATGCTGTGGACATCAGAACTTTGTGGCCTAGATATTGCATTGGGTATTGGGTTTGAATTTTTTCAGGGGCTACGTGCAGTCCTGCTTGTGCTAATATGTTTAGTAGCAAAGAAAAAGTTTTTTGAATTGTTCCATTTGCTGCAATTAAAATATCATCCATTTAATGATACACAAGAAAATCAGGAAATTGAGATCGACAGGGGCACAAAGCCCTGTCTACAAAAAATTGACACATTGTGGGTGAGTTTAACATACCTTGAGGCAAGACTTTCCATTGGTATCGCGAGGTAGGTTTGGAATTATTAAGTTCAGGAATAGTGAAAGCAAAAAGCATTCTATCCTTTTGTGCCAATGGTATGGAAAAGAAGCAATCTTTTAAGTCTATGATGACCAGGTCAAACCCTTCAGGAATAAGATTAGGATTGGGCAGGCCACATTGTAACGGCCCCATGGGTTGAAGTATGGAATTGATAGCCCTGAGATCCTGCAGGAGGTGCCACTTACTGGATTTTTTCTTGATAACAAACACTGGGGTGTTGTAGGGACTAGTAGATGTTTCAATATGACCCTCATCCAACTGCTGCTGAACAAGAAGGTGTAAGGCCTGCAATTTCTCTTTAGTGAGTGGCCATTGATCAACCCATACCGGAATGGGTGTTTTTAGGGAAAGATCAAGAGGAGCAATGTATGTTTGCATAGCCATGAGTGTGATTATGGCAGTTGGATAGAAGCATGAAATTGAGAAAGCAAGTCACGACCCCACAAATTGCAATGCAAGGGTAAAATGTAGGGTTTCAGATAAGCAGTGATGTTAGAATGCTTAGTGACAGCAGAAAGCCAGTGAGAGCTGACCTTAGCGGCCTGTGCTCCGCCCACACCCTGCACCGAGGATGCTTCCGCAAGGGACCAAGAGGAGGGCCATTCGGCGGAGCGGATGACGGAAACATCAGCGCCGGTATCAATCAGACCCTCGAAAAGACGACCATTAAGCGTGACAGTAAGAGTAGATTTTGAAGCCTGCACTGGTTGCTGCAAAGCAAACAAGGACGGAGCGTCAGAAGGGGGCAGAAGTATAAGAGTAGCGATGATCGTCCCCTTTTTTAGAGAAAAGCATCTATTCCCTATTCCGGCCAAAGAAAGCTGTTTTAAGTCTGATGAATCATACAGATAGGGAGCAGCGACCACGCCCTCAATTGTGAGCGAGGAGTTAGGAATGAGAAAAACAGGGTTAGAGGGAGGAAGGGGTTTAAGAAATGTGACGACAAGGGGAAAAGAAAACACAGCGCCAGGGTCATCATACACAAGATCTTCGGCCAATTCTACCGGGAAGGTGATGGCAGAAAACTCAGCCTTTGTGGCGGGGTTAGCTGAAAACCCCTCAATTAGTTTCCCGGAGATTGGGGAAGAGGAGGAGGATTGCTGCAGCATTGCGAAGCCCAATGATACCCTTTACGGCATTGGGGGCAGATAGTTTTAGGTTTGGACGGAGGAGGCGGCCCTTTTGCTTGGCCACGAGGTGCACCTCCCCCCCGTGGCATTCGACACTGGTTTTTAAAGTGTCCAGGTTTTCCACAATTAAAGTAATTGCCATTGCGCACTACGGGAAAAGCATCAGGAGCACAATTACCAGAGGGGGAGGCAGTAACAGAGGAAGGTAAAGAGGTAGTGATAGCAGCGGCAAGAGCATTCATTTTATGAGAAGTTGTGCCCACAATTCTACAAAGTTGCAAAAATTCAGCCAGGGTTGCTCCTGGTTTGTTGGCCACGGGTTGAAGGATTTTTTGGCAATCATGATTAGCATTGGAAAAGGCAAGTTTCATGAGCAATTCTTGTTTGGCTGTGGAATTATCTATTTGCCTATCCAAGGCTGTTTGCAGGCGGCTGATGAAAGAAGCATATGGCTCATTTGGCTCTTGCATGATTTTTAAGAAAGTTTGGGTAGACTGAGAATCCGAATCATCCACCCGCTTAAGAGCATTCATGGCATACATGTGAATTATGGCAAAACTGCGACGGGGGGAGTTTTGTTGTTGGACTAGTGTCGCGGATTGCCCTTTCCCCAATAGTTGATCTGCAGTGACTCCTGCGGGTAAGCCTCTTCGAATTTCTGCTTCTACCCCTTTTTCATATTCAGATTGCCAAACAACATATTGAGGTGGAGTCATGAGCATTGAAAAAAGCATTTTCCAGTCATATAGTAACATAACAGTGTTAGTAGTAACTAAGGAATCAAGTATCCCCCTCGTGAAAGGAGAATGTAGACCGTAGGTGGTTACAGCGTCCTTAATCTGTTTCAAAACTTTAAATTCGATGTTGTTATACACGTTTCCTCCCACCGCCCCTGGGACAATGGTCATAGGAAAAGCCGAAGGGCTTTCAACTTCCAGAGAAAGAGGAGAGGAAAGGAGTTCAGTAATAGTGCCTCCGAGAGGTTGATGTGGAGAGAAATCGGACACAGGGGCTGAAGGGGAGGGGGAGGTGTCAGGGTAGGGAGGAAGAGGTAGAGAAGTGGAGTCAAGATGGGCAGTGAGAGGGGCGGTAGTTTTGGGATCGGAAGTGGAAGAAGAGGATGGTTCTAGAGACGAAGAGGGAGGATAGAGGGTGTTGATGGCTGCCATAACAGCCTTCCAGGAAGTCAGAATATCCACAGGAGCCCGTGGGGTATCATGAAGATATTTTCCTATCCGCTCCCAAGTGGAGGATTTGAGCGTTCCTCCAGAGGGATAGACAGGACAATATTTTTCTATGTAAAATAAAAGATTAGTCAGGGATTTTTTAGAGATAGAGAAAATTGTAGTGCCATTAGCTTTTTGACAAGAATTAGCCTTCTTCACAAGTGCGTAAAGTTTGTCCCTATGTACTGATGAAACTTTGGAAAGTGGGGAGCCCATTACTTACGATTGTACAAAGCCTTTGCCAGGTGCGTAGTAATAGGAGTGAAGGCAGTGTTCCTCTAGACAGAGGCAACACCGTGAGACCAGAAGACCGAAGGACGAAGGATCCCGGACGAGCCCCCAGCTGTCGCGTTGAGCGACCGGCCTGGCAGACCTTCTTCTTCTAGTCCGTTAAGTTTTGGCGGGACCTTCGCGAGGGTGGACCAGAATTTAGGCACCAAGAAAAGACACCGGACATTTAGATGCTTGAAGTGAGGAAGCACATCGCGCCTGGGGCAGATGGAGTGGTCCCGGCCCCGATTGCTCTGCTGCAACTTCCTTTATTGTGTTCTTTAGGTAGGGAGGGGTTAGGAGTACAAAGAACAAAGAAATAAGCAGTTTATGCCATATAAGAATATCTACAGAACAAGGGAATGCATAGCTCATATATCATGACTATATATCACTGACATGTCTCAAGGATTTTTCAAGTTAGCCGGGCGTTATCTATGGCGTGATTACCTAAAGTTGTTGTGTCGTTGCAAGATAAGTTTTCCTGTATGTCAGGGCATTTTTGTGGTTCTGATTTCCGTGTACGTGTCTTTTAAAAGAACACTAATGGCAACATTTTATAATACATTCACAATCAAAATAAACTTCCAGATTGTGCCAAGTTACTTTCCCTTTTCTTACACTAGGAGTAAGTGGTTACGGTGGAGCTGTGGTTATAGTACAGTACTACAAACTTCTTCTGCTGACAGCTAGCTGCCTGCAATTAGGCAGATCGAATCCCACCAGGCTCAAAGTTGACTCCGCCCTCCATCCTTCAGAGATGGGTAAAATGAGGACCCAGATTGTTGGGGGCAATATGCTGATTCTATAAACCACTTAGAGAGGGCTGTAAAGCACTATAAAGCAGTATATAAGTCTAAGTGCTATTGCTAAGTGCTATTAAACTCTGGATGTTTTGCAATAACAAGAAGAAACGAGATGGTGCTGTATAAAAATGAGGAGAGTATAGACAACACAAAGTATACCTTCACAATTTCTTAGATCAGGAAGAACATTAAGTCTTGAACAACACGAGAGTGACACTTGGTTGAATGTAGAGCTAGATGGTGGGGGAATGGGAGGAAAGACATAAAAATCTTTGTGAATAAGAAGCAAGAAACTGTCAAAGAGCCAACAGCAAACAGCCCAAACAAAGAATCCCTAAGACCATACACAACGACACTGACAGGCAAGACTTCAGAATATAAACTGATGGCAAACACCCTTCCTTACTAGCCTGATGATGTTACATAGTTAGGGTAATGAGACGTCTGCAAGAAAACAAGCAAGCTCAGAGAGCATTAAGGACCCCTCATTTCAACACTGAGCTACAAATATTCTCCTTTATTGATAATCAATAACCCAATATCATTGCTCCGTAGAATCTATGATAGGAAATAATCTGGGTTGCCAGGAGGGGTGCACTCCAGAGAAGCAAGAAACAACTCTGTTCATTAGGTTATATGAGGAAAAAGAGGGTGGATAGGGCTTCTCTTGAATAGTTTCCAGAGTACATGCTTTATGTAGGTAGTAGTTTGCTTTAGTTTGGCAAGATTCTGTCTATAATCAAGGAACAATAAAGAAATATGCTTGGAAGAATGACAATGTGTCTTTCTTGGTTTTTGGAGCTTGACAAAAATCAGTTATTAACTGCATTTACATGTGCAATATCTGGGCAAAAGTTTCAGTGAGCTGAGAATTTATTGTTGTCGGAAAAGTAATTCAGAAACAAGGCTGTATTTGTAATAGTCCAGCCCTCGTCCCATTTTCTTCAAGTCCATAGCACTAGTCATTCTATCAGTGTGAACTTTCTTGGCATGTGCAATTATGTGGAAATTGTTAATATCATCTTTGATATAACTGGGACCTCCATTCTAACATTCTCACCTGACAAACAAGTCAGGATGAAGACAAACTGCTTCATATCTGACCATTGCCTAGGCTGTAGTTTTCCCCACAGTCTCATTCCCACATACCACTACAAAATCCTGCAATAGATTGCTTTGCTCTTATGTCTTTAGTCTCATCTGAAAATAGTTACACTATCTCAATTTTGCAAGGGCTTGAACCATTGCTTATATTGTTGCCATGCTTGCTGAAAAGTCATGTCTGAATGATCTGTAGCATACCAACCCTTATTTCAGAAAGTGCTTGAAAGATCTGAAGGCAGCCACATTTTCACTATTGTTTATGTGTGAATTCTGCATCTGATCAAGCATGAGAAGTAGACAGAACTCAGATCAGAATTTGGTAAACATTATGATTTGCTTGAATTATTTTTCCAGAATCTGACAAGGTTTAATATCTACAGAATGCAGCATAAGCAGAAAGGAAAGTCCAGGAAAGGAAAGTCCAGAAATATTGTCTGATTAAAATAAAACTTGCTTTTTTTCTTTTTCTATTAATCAACTTGTTACAGCAATGTCTGTTATTGACTGAGTAGGTAGATGAATTATAAAGACAGCCGTGGAAGATTTTTAAGTTAGATATGTTGTGAATGCATAAGGTTTAATAAAGTTATCTTGAGCTTGGAGTCAAGTGCAGGGTTCTGGCCCTGCACTTCTGATTGGCTGTTAATGGCAGGATCGGATTGGCCCGTTCCGGAGGATCTGATTGGCCATTAACGGAGCATTCATATTGGTTAAGGGAGCTAGCGCTCCTGGATTGTTGTTGGTTAAATAATTATTGGGTTGCCTATATAAGGAGGGCTATAACTGCCATTGAGTTTGAGCTGTCACCATGTAAATAAAGAGTTGAAGTTCACCATTCCAGAGGCTCGTCTCCATTCTTTCTCGCCCATGCTCCAAACTTAACACTGGCGACGAGGATAGGATGTGGAGATGTCAGAGCTGACTGAACTAAGAAGAAACACCGAGCATGTGGCTGACAGCGCTACACGATGGAACCATGTCCGGCATCGTCATACCACCCTCTCCGTTCGATCCAGTGCAAGAGGACTGGAAGTCCTACATGGATCGTTTCCAAATGTTTTTGGAAATTAACAATTTAAAGGATGCCACAACTGGGAAGAAACGGGTGGTATTCCTAATGCATTGCGGACCAACCATATTTAACATGGCTAAAGCACTAGCCAAACCTGCAGAAGTGAAGGTGATGGACTAGGACGTCCTCGAATTCCGTTTGCCTTAAAGCCGAAAATCGACAAACATCTCGATAAATTAATAGCTCAGGGGGTGCTAGAACCTACCGATCACTCCCCCTGGGAGACCCCAATCGTAACACCAATTAAGCTGGATGGTTCAATTCAAATTTGTGGCGACTACCGGGCCACCCTGAACCACGTCCTACAGCAAAATGCATATCCGGTGCCGGTGGTGCAGCATCTCCTCCATTCCCTGGAGGGAGGAAAAGTCTTCGCTAAATTAGACTTAGCTCAGGCATATCAGCAATTACCTGTTGATGAAAAGACGGCACAGGCACAAATGATTGTGATGCACCGAGGTGCATTTAAATGTACCCGGCTCCAATTCGGAGTCAGTGTAGCCCTGGGAATTTTTCAGAGCCTTATGGAGAGGCTACTACAAGGGATTAAAGTAGGTCCCCTACTTTGACGATGTATTAATTGCTGCACCTACAAAAAAAATCTTACGGGATCGTTTAAAATTAGTTCTACAAAAATTCTAAGACGCCGGTCTTAAAGTGAAAAAGAATAAGTGTAAATTGTGTACAGATTGTGTCGAGTTTTTAGGGTACCTAATTGACAGTCAGGGTATTCACCCTACCAACAGTAAATTGAGAGCAATAAAAAATGCTCCCAAGCCTCGGAACCAGGCTGATCTCCAGGCGTTCCTAGGCCTCATCAACTTTTATAATGTATTTCTACCACATAAAGGAACTGTCGCTGAGCTGTTACATCGTTTGCTAGACAAAAAAGCAATTTGGTTATGGGGTCCATAAAGAAGAACAGGTGTTCCGTAATGTAAAAAAAAACTACTGACTTCTGACGCTTTATTCATGCAGCACAATGAGACTTTGCCGTTAAATATCACATGTGATGCTTCGCCTTTCGGAGTGGGCGCCATTTTGAGCCATGTACTGCCTAATGGTATCGAAGCCCCTGTTGCATATTTTTCAAAGACACTTTCAAAAGCTGAGTGAAATTATAGCCAAATCGATAAAGAAGCCCTTGCAATTGTATCTGCTGTTAAAAGATTTCACGAGTACTTGTATGGCCGGGCTTTTACTATCGTGACTGACCATAAACCATTATTGGGGATAATAGCCGGAGATAAGCCAACTCCCTACATATTATCCCCCAGGATGACTCGCTGGTCAGAATTCTTGGCTGCTTATAATTATCGGCTGCAATACCGCCCGGGGAAAGCCATTCCCACGCTGAAGCATTGAGCCGAGCACTGCTTCCAGAGACTCTCGATGATCCTGCACCAGCGGTAACCAGGTTACAGATTGAAACACTCCACACGCCGCCATTAACCGCCCGAGATATCGCGAGAGAAACCAGACGTGACCCCACCTTAGCGCGAGTCCTAGGCTGGGTAGAACGCGGATGGCCATTGGACCAATTATTGGATGACTTCACACCATTCAAGACTCGACAAACGGAGTTGTTTTCTCAAAAAGGCTGTGTCATCTGGGGTGATAGAGTCATTATCCCAGAACAACTCCAAAAAGCAGTACTGAGAACCTTGCACGATTGCCACCCCGGTATCGTGCGAATGAAAGCCCTCGCATGAAGCTACACATGGTGGCCGGGCATCGACAAGCAAATCGAGAATTGGGTTAAAGATTGTCATAGATGCCAGGAAGTGAGCAACGCCCCACCAAAAGCCATCCCTAGCGAATGGGAGACACCACAGGGACCCTGGTCTCATATTCACCTGGACTTTGTGGGGCTGACCAAAGGCCACACCTTTCTTCTTACCATCGACGCCTACTCGAATTGGCTCGAGATTCACTGCATGACGAACATGACCATCGAAGCGGTTATCAAAAGATTGGAAAGACTGTTTTCAACCCACGGATTACCAGACGTTCCGGTATCCGACAATGGGCCCCAATTTACCGCGCTGTCTTTCGAGCAGTACCTGGCTGACCGTGGCATCCAACATGCACTCACCTCGCCTGTGCACCCTGCGACCAATGGCAGGGCTGAGCGCATGGTCCAATTTGTTTAGAAAACTTTGCAGAAATTAGACTACGATAACATCGACAACAAAATCAACCAAATCCTTTTTCTTCAACACATCACACCTCATAGCGTCACCAACAAAACTCCCGCCGAACTGCTTATGGGACGAAAGCTCCACTCCCATCTCGACCGGTTACACCCAGCTTATGAACTGGAAAAACTACTAGGATCCAGCGACTGATGTTGTACCTTCCAGGTAGACGATTTGGTATACGCTAAAAACCTATCGGGCGATCTGCTGTGGGTAGAGGCGACAGTAGTTCGTGTAACCGGCCCGAGATCCTACCTTGTACAATGCCTTGACGATAGACTGTGGAAACGCCATATCGATCAATTACGATCATGGCTCCGGTCGGGCATTTCTGAACTCCCTTATGACCAAACTGAAGGGGGGGGAGAGATACAGAAGAAGACGAATTTCAACTAGAAGAAAACCTGTTCGAAGGGAATGATAGTGGAATAGAAGGAACTGGAACCAGAGATGAGAATAGGTTCACCTCAGGGAGTTGCCGAAGATATTGGTGACGACGGAAACGTGAACTCTGAACCATAGGCAACCCCTTCGCCAAACAATGATCTACCTCAGCGAGATTGCAGCCAAATGCAAAACGCACAGCGAAAATCAAGCAGACTAATAAAGCAACCGTCCTACCTTAAGGACTATGTAACTGCGCCCTGTAAACAGAAGCCAGGGGGAAGAGGTGTTGTGAATGCATAAGGTTTAATAAAGTTATCTTGAGCTTGGAGTCAAGTGCACGGTTCTGGCCCTGCACTTCTGATTGGCTGTTAATGGCAGGACCGGATTGGCCTGTTCCGGGGAATCTGATTGGCCATTAACAGAGCGTTCATATTGGTTAAGGGAGCTAGCGCTCCTGGATTGTTATTGGTTAAATAGTTATTGGGTTGCCTATATAAGGAAGGCTATAACTGCCATTGAGTTTGAGCTGTCACCATGTAAATAAAGAGTTGAAGTTCACCATTCCAGAGGCTCGTCTCCATTCTTTCTCACCCATGCTCCAAACTTAACAAGATATATTCCATGATGTGTTGGAAAGCCAAATAAATCACTTGAAGTCTGTAGCATGGCAACAACAAGCAATGCTGACAAAAATTGAAGAATTGCTACAGACCAGCAAAAGTACTGATCAAGAGGCATTTAATGTCTCCAATAAATATAATAAAATGAGCACAAAAATTAAAAAGCAGACAGCAAAATTGAATTTGTCACTACAGTGTTTTTTTTAATAAACTATAGACAATTTTTATTTATTTATTCTATTTATACAGCTGTCCATTTCACTTTTACATGGCTCCAGGCAGCTTGCAAATTGCAATAAATATGTGGAAAAAAATATTCTTATATTTATATAATGTGGCTAAACAGATATAAAGTAATGATTCAGATTCAGAGATTCCTTATTTCCTAAAGTGTTTTCCTAAAATACTCCGCAAAGGGCTTTTCAAATTTTCTTTTTATATGGAGCATATGTTCTATTGTACAATGTGATCTAGAAAAGCTTCCATGTTATCACTGTCCTGGATGAATTTAGCTTGAATAATCATAATTAGGTTTATATGTCTTATTTACTGGTATTAAAAACTATGATGAGCCCAATTATGTTTCTGCTTTTTAAGGTCTCATATGGGAGATATCTGCAGTGTATATTTTAGGGTACATTAATATTTTTCAGTAGTTAAGCCAACACATACTGTAATATACAAGGAATGTCCAAAAGACTAGTATTAGCAAGCTTGGAAGAATAGAATAGAATAGAATAGAATAACAGAGTTAGAAGGGACCCTGGAGGTCTTCTAGTCCAACCTGCTGCTTAGGCAGGAAAACTTATACCAGGGGTATCAAACTCAAGGCCCAGGGCCTGGATCCAGCCCATGGGGTGCTTAGATCTGGCCCATGGGCCCACCTTGGAAACAGCAAAGAACCAGCCCACAGTGCCTTTGCCAGTGAAAATGAAGCTTGCCACATGCAGCCCACTTGGGCTCCGTTTTCAGTCGCAACAGCCTCCTGCAGCCCTCTGCCAGCAAAAATGGATCCCGGGCTCTCGTGGCAGAAAATAGAGCCTTGATGAGTGACATCAAGCTGGCCATGCCCCCGCCACACACACACACACACACACACACACACACACAAACAGAGAGAGACATATAGAGGCCCCCTGAGGTCAAACATTTTCCTGATGAGGCCCTCAATGAAATTGAGTTTGACACCCCTGTCCTATATCATTTCAGACAAATGGTTATCTAATCTCTTCTTAAAAACTTCCAGTATTGGAACATTCACAACTTCTGGATTGCAATTGTTCCACTGATTCATTGTTCTAACTGTCAGGAAATTTCTCTTTAGTTCTAGGTTACTTCTCTCTTGATTAGTTTCCACCTGTTACTTCTTGTCCTGCCCTCAGGTGCTTTGGACAATAGCTTGACTCCCTCCCTTCCTCTTCTTTGTGGCAGTCCCTGAGATATTGGAACACTGTTACCTTGTCTCCCCTAGTCCTTCTTTTAATCAAACTAGACATACCCAATTCCAGCAATCATTCTTTATGTGTTTTAGCCCCCAGTCCCCTATTCATCTTTGTTGCTCTTCTCTGCACTCTTTTTAAAGTTTCAACATCTTTTTTACATAATGTATTTATTACATGATTGATTGACTTCTTATCTGCCCATTTTCCTCACATCTGGGAGCAAGATATGTGTGTATATGTGAATATACATATATAGAAACACATACATTTAAACACGCACACACACACACACATACAACATACTAAATCTTATTCAAGATTTGAAAAACAAAACAAGCAAGGAAATGAATTGCTTTTTTGTTGAAAGTTTTCAAGCAAGGATGGATGGTGAAGTGATTTAGTACATTCTTCATTCTAAGGCAGCAACTCTCAACCTTTTGGGTACCAGGCACCAGTTCTGTTGAGAATGGTTTTTCTATAGATGGAAAGGGTAAAGTTTCATACTGTATGCTGCCTGCATCCCATGGAGGGATCTTCACTTGTTTGTGTGGTCCAGTTTCTGGCATGCCATGGACCAGCACCAGGGGTGGGGACCCCTGTTCTAAGGTGCTTTCCAATTCTATTATTTATGGCATACTTTTTATTATGTGTGATAATCATGCAGATTATGTTCAAGTTAACTTGAATCAAATAGGAGCTGATCAATCTACTGCAATCAATCCCCACTTTCAAGATGACCACCGTGCAGTAAGAGTTTGTTTTTTCTCTTGCTGACAATCTGCTGATTTCACTGCTAAAGCTGTTGCTTTGGCAGTGTTGCTCCCTGGTTTTGAATAGGAGCACTTAGGAGTGACCCAAGATGAATTTTGGATGATCATGGACCCAGTGGGAAAGATTCTGATTCCCTTTGGAAATGATTGAAAAAGTCAATGGGCATATCCATCTTCCTGCCAAGCAGTTTTGTTTTCTAAGCATGCCAGAATTATAACTTTCACTTTTTGACTTTGTTTTATTTTGCTTTTTGCTTTAGAAGTTGAGCGGTAGAATGCTGATTTATTTCAATCCCTTGCTGGACTCTTAATTGCTTTTTTTCTTTTTTTCTTTTGATATATGTGTTAAGCCTGGGTTCCCGAACCAGGGTTAAGGAGACAAGCTAAACAGAATGTGCAGCGTTAGTCAGATAGGCACACAGATAAATGAGTGAGATAAGTTTGTATGTTTATTAACATACAGTAAAAATAACAGATACGCTTGTGCTATATAGTTTATTCCATTATGAGTTCATAGCATAGTCAAAATAAAAGTCCATTAGTCATGTATCATTTAGTCACTCCATTCAAGGATATTCAGTTAGCAAAGTCCGTGTAGAATATCCTGTGTCAGTTCACTTACAAATCAGTCCTTTGTCTCTCTCCCGTTCGAGTAACGCAGTCTTGAGTCCATGCAGTAATTAGGGATCATCAAAGCCAGAGAGTGAGCAAGCTGTCGTCTTGCTTCTTTTAAAGTGCTTTCACAACCACTCCCCTAATTACATTCCCTATATTTAAAGTTGCAGACACTTTAACTTATAAACTATGATTACATATTTATTATTTTACCTAAACCAGTTAGGATAAACAATGTTATCCCTAACAATATGTTATTCTGGATAACCTTTGTCTTTTGTGTATGGAAAGCACTGCAACATTTGAAATGGTGGGGAAGAGACATTAGACTTGGATTTTGAATTTTTTTTTTTTTTTTGAATTTGCAAAATACCTGAAGTTTATTTTTATTGAATTTTTCTTATAATTTTGGATTGAAATATAGAGGAATATTTATGTATAAATGAGCTGTGGTGGTGCATTGCTTAGAATGCTATCAATCAATCAATCAATCTATTTATCTATCTAAAATCTACCTATCTAAAATCTATCTATCTATCTATCTATCGATCTATCGATCGATCTATCTATCGATCTATCGATCTATCGATCTATCTATCGATCGATCTATCGATCTATCGATCTATCGATCTATCGATCTATCGATCTATCAATCTAACTATCTAACTATCTATCTATTTAATTTGTTCTTTGTTCCTAGATTAAGTTTCTCAGATTAAAATGGCTGAACAGTGCCTGAAACATAAGAAAGAAGGATGGGGAAATATGCAGTTTTTTAGCTGAATTTCTATTACAAAAACTTGATCAAGCTTCAATATTTATTAAAAGAATGGTAGAAACTGAAGCTTTACTTTGGGATAAAGGTACAAAAAAGGATTTTGATCCAGCTCCATATCAAAGAGATCTCACAGCTGAAGAACCAGTAAAGTGGATTTCATTTGTTGTTCCAAAATTTAAGTCTATATACGTCTCCAATGTTACAGCTAGAAGGAAGGAAGACAAATTCCTTTCCTCTATGAAGACGGAGCGAGACTGGATGGATTTATTACAGTAACTACTTAACTACTTAAGCTTGCACTCTGACTTGAAGATAGACCTATTCTAGAGACTGAATTTACTACATTTAAATAAACAATTGACAAAAGAGAATATTAAGAAACAAACCATGTTTAATATTGATCCTTCCTTTTTTCCCCTTGCCATATATATTTCAACACCATTTTATTAATATCTTCAAAATATTTTTTTCTAACTTAACTGGGATTGTCTGAAAAAGATATAACATCTTGGGCAATATATTCATTTTAATCGCTGCTACTCTTCCAGTTAGAGAAAGCTGCATATTGTCCCAATTTTCTATCTCTGTTTTAATCTGCTGTTTCAGTTTGTAGTTGTTATCTTCTTTAATTGTTCCACATCTTGCTATAAACTGTATTCCTAAGTATTTAACTTTTTAAACTATCTGAATATCTATGTTTTTGTCAGTTCTTTTTTCTGTTTCTCTGTCATGTTTTTCCACCAATTTTTATTTTTAATCCAGACATTTCCTCATATTCCTCTATTCTTATTATCAACTTTAGCCCTGTTTTTAAGGGTTCTTCTAAGATAAAAACCAAATCATCTGCAAATGCTTGTAGTTTATACACTTCCTTTCTTATTTCCATGCCTTTTATCTCTTTGTCTTCTCTAATAATTCTATTCAACACTGTTACAGAATATTAGAGCTAGAGCAGCTTTGGCCTACATAATTGGGAGATCTATTATCAGGCTATGGCTCTAACATGGATGAAAGAATGGATATTATTGAGAAACAAGATACTATTAACGTTGGGGTGCATGAATTACAAATAGGATGGCATGCATTCTTATGGTGTAGAAAAGGGAAAGCACTTGGGTATTTTCAGAGACACATAGTTAGAGATGCACTATTATGTATGTGGGGAAAAAACAAAAGAACAACATTATATGAAGGTACCAGTCTGGTTATCAACAACAGAAGCACTTACATATCCAATGTTTGTAAAATGGGGAATGTTACTAGATATAAAGATATTTTAAATGAAAAGGGTGAGCTCAAAACAAAACAAGAGCTAAATGAACAAGGACTAGATATACAATAGTATTCATATTTGCAAACAAGGTATGAAAAAGATATTAAAGATGAAGGGATTGATAAAGAGTTGACAGAGTTAGATAAAATATTAACAGGAATAGAGGATAAATTGATTAAAAGAATATATTGTTATTTATTGGGTCTCATACTGGAAGAAGAAAAGGTTAAAGAAATGATGATCGCATGGGCAAAAAACTTTGGATATGTTATATAATTGGAAAAATGGCAGAAACTATAGGATAGGAACTATAAATTGACAATATCGACAGCATATAAGGAGAACTTGTATCAGAACTTGTTTTATAGATGGCACTTAGTGCCAGCAAGACTAGCAAAAATGTTTAAAGATAAATCAATAAAATGGTGGAAATGTCACCAAACACCAGGAACATATTATCATATATGGTGGAGTTGCACAGAGGCTAAAAGGTATTGGATTAAAATACACACATGGTTGGAAGAAATGATTAAACAACATATTGATCTGAAACCTGAAATATTCCTGTTAAGAATGGTACCAGAAGGTTATAGTAAAGAAAAGGTTTACTTAATTATACATGTATTAACAGCGGCTAAGATTGTATTTGGCCAAAATTGGAAAAGTGATAAAATACAGATAGAAGGGAAAATAATTGAAAAAATATTTGAATATCCAGAAATGAACAGATTGACACTAGAAATTAAAGAAAAAGAAGAAACTGAATATTACCTGATATGGAATATGTTTTATTAATAGATAGAGAATAGAACAACCTAAAAAAGATCTTATGTATGTTTAGAACAATTGGAGAAATATAACCAAAGTTATAATGTGTATTGTATTGTTAGATTTGATCAGAATATAATTTATAATGTTTAAATAATTGAAATATGTACCTATGTTGATGCATGATTGAAATTGAATGCTTTTTTACATATAAAAAAACAATAAAAAATTAATTTAAAAAAGAAAAGAAACAAACCATGTTTTTTTGACCCATGACTATCTACTGGGATAGTCAAGATGCCATGGTAAATTTTCTATGAATGGATTACAACAACAGTTTGTTAACAGAGAATTTTGAAAACTTTTATTTTGTTCTGTTTTCCTATTATATTTTTCCTGTTAACTACTTTGTCACTAATATAACATATAGAAGATAAGTCAACAAATTCTTAATAGATTTTAGTAATTTAAAAATTTTGGGAGGGCCTATTTCACAAGGGATGGCATCTAATGTTGTAGTAATATATTAATCAGTATTCAACTAGAGGAAATAATACATGCATAATGTGTTGTTGTTTTGATGTACCTTTTTAATGTTTGATTGCTTTGTGTTTTGTGAGTTTTTTCATTTATGTCTTCTTGCCTTTTTTATTTAGTTTTGTATTTTAACTTTGTCCTGAATAAAATAAAAAAGTAGAGAAAAAATCTAATGCGATCAATCAATGAACTTCCTTATTGAAGATCGTGGACGCTTATCTACATGTTGTAGATTGGTTGATAGACATTCTTTTTTTTCTTTCATGCTAAGCTGGCTTTGTGTCTTAGAGGACTAGAATCTGGGTCTTCACACTATACCACTAGTATGTTTATATATTTATTTATTATTTTTATTTTTATTTTTTTTATTTGATTTGTCAATTGCTTACAAGATAATAGGTATAAGTATATACATAGTTATGAATACATGAAATGGGTACATATAAAAAAAATAAAAAAACAATAGGACAGGGATGCATGTTGGTGCACTTATGCACGTCCCCTACAGGCCTCTTAGGAGGTCAATAGTAGACAGTCTAAGGTTAAAGTTTTTGGGGTTTGGGGAAGAAACCACAGAGTCAGGTAGAGTATTCCAGACATTGACCACTCTGTTGCTGAAGTCATATTTCCTGCAATCAAATTTGGCACGGTTAACCTTGAGTTTGTATCGTGTGCTCTTGTGTTGTTATGGTTGAAGCTGAAGTATTCATTGACAAGTAAGTCATGGTAATGTATGATTTTATATACCATACTTAGATCAGACTGAAGATGGCGTAATTTAAGGTTTTCTAGGTCTAGAATTTCAAGTCTGGTGGCATAAGGTATTCTACAACGAGTAGAGGAGTGGAGAACTCTTCTTGTGAAATATTTCTGGACTTTCTCAACTGTGCTAATATCAGATACGTAATGTGGGTTCCATACTGATGAGCTGTATTCAAGTATTGGTCTATCAAATGTTTTGTATGCTCTAGTTAGTAGTGTGATATTACCAGAGAAAAAGCTACATAGGATTAGGTTAACAGCTCTTAATGCCTTTTTGGCTATGTAGTTACAGTGGGCTCTAGCACTTAGATCATTAGAGATGAGTATTCCAAGGTCCTTTATAGAACTTGGATCATCAACAAGGTCTTGTCTCTTCAGCTTGTACTTTATTTTCTGTTGGTTTTTTTTTGCCAATATGTAAGACAGAGCATTAATTTGTTGAGATTTGAAGTTGTCATTTGTTTGACCATTCTGATACATAGTCAAGATCTTTTTGAAGGGTAGCAGGATTGTCTGTGGTACCGAACAGCTTTACATCATCAGTGAAGAGAACACAGTTGCTCTTAATATGATCACAGAAATCATTTATGTAGAGTATGAAAAGAGTTGGTCCTAGAACACTGCCTTGGGGGACTATTGACATCTACATATATGTCTATGTCTACATCTACATCTATATCTACACCTACACACACATGTTACTTTAAGTAATAGCAACATCATAGAGAATAGATTATTTTTTCCCATTTTATTTTGATTAAAGAGAATATGACCAACCAATATTTTAGATTCTACCATAAATCTGTCATTTCCTACAGTTCTTTATCACTCAAAGACATATGTTTTCTGTGGGTATAAAATAAATAAAGATCTTATAAAAAGGTGTTTGCTCCATTTTGTTTATTCAGTCTGTTGCTTTAGATAACTTTTCAAGCATAGCAATCGACCCACCACATTTCAGTATTTGATGATTATCTAAATAATAACATATTTCCCAAAACCTTTTTAATTCTTATGGGACATTCCCCCCTCCTCCAATCTAATTGTCCTTACTTTTGGGCAATTTCAATGTGCCAGAAACTCAATCAAAAGCACAACACCTTAAATTTTAGAAATCATTCACCTGTGGTTTTGCTTTTGTTCTCATTTCTCCAGTCAGTTATAAGGTGTTAGAGCCTAGCCATGCCTTAAAACATGACCTAAACACCAAAATATAGATTTTTCAGTGCAAAGTATGTGGGATACTAGGCCATGATTCCCATTAAAAATAATAGCTATTGCTTATCTAACTCCTCATTCACCACCTTGAAAATTTCTCCCTTCAGAGTCATGAAAAGCATGAAACTTACCATAACAGTGAAATTCTTGTAATAAACTACTTAACTAGATTTTGATACCTGGTGAGAAAGGGAAGATGAAATTTTCAGGAACTGTATTTGTTAGATACTTTTCTCCACTGCCAGAACAACTTCTTTTCACCTGCTGGTCTCATAAGCCTACTGAAAATTGTAGCATCAGGAACACCTTTATGTAGGTAGATAATATGATAGGGTAGAATAAGGACAGAGGAGGAATTTTTCAATCCTCTATGATGTTCTCAAATTGTTTTAATATTTTGACTAGTATTCAACTGCAGAAAGCGATTGGAGAATTCTGAAATCTGGAATAGCCACAAAAAGGCAATTTCCTGCATGCTGTAGAACATTGTGCTGCCAGACAAAATGTATAGAATTCCAATGATCCTAACCAAGCATTGAGCTGTATGTAAAGAGGGCTTGAGCTAGGTACACAACGAGAAGCATGGACCTCTCTGGATAACATTATACATGATTCTTATTATTAATGCATGGTGTTGTTACACTACCCAGGAAACCACAGTGCTATTGCAAAGTAGTAGTTTGGCTTGCCAAGGTACCAGCCCTGTTCAGGAAATGCTTGCACGCTTCCCAAGATGTGCCACAGGAAGGTGAGATGGTTTCACCACAGAGACAAAGATAAATGACTCTTCCTGCAATATCACTCAAGGCCCCCTCCTTTCTCGGAGCTGCCTCGCAAATGGGCGCTACAACAAGGAATGTTCAGAAAGTCAGGAATCTGCCTGCCTACACAGAGCACCAGCTTATCTGTCCACTGAAGTCATAGCTATCTATCTACTTGCATAGAACATGCTTTCAAACTGTTAGGTGAACAGAAGCTGAGCTCACTCCACCAGGCATGCTAGGGCTTGAAATGCTAGATCTGAGACCATCTCCAATATCATTAAACCACTACTTTACATGATGTGAAATCATCATGCAAAAGACACAAGAGACACACCATGGTGCTTGGGTACAATGATGTGACTGACACAAACATAATTGCATAGTTTCCTTGCCTCTCTGTTCTTTATCTGCTCCACTTGGCAAAGAAAAATAGTTGTTGCCGAAAGAAGAGTGAAAAGGGATGAAAAAATGCTGAGTTTGTGTGTTCTCTCTAGCACAAAAAATCAAAGATAGTGGTTGGTTCTTATAAATAGCTATATTCTCCCTTGCCAGATATCTGTCTGGCAATAACAATAGCAAAAGCACTTAGACTTATATACCACTATGCAGTGCTTTACAACCCTCTCTAAGTGGTTTACAGAGTCAGCATATTGTTCCCAATATGTCTGGGTCCTTATTTTACCAACTTCAGAAGAGTGGAAGGCTGAGTCAACCTTGAAATGGTCAGAATTGAACTTCTGGCAGTGGGTACTAAGTTAGCCTGCAATGCTGCATTCTAACCACTGTGCTACAATGGCTTTTCCCACCACACCCATAAATGATGGGTTCCTCAAACCAAGATGATTTATTGGATCAGATGATGTTCCATTCAGTGTTTTCCTTGCTCTGCAGTAAAGTTTAACATTCAGCATCCCACCTGTTGTCTTAGATACAAGATCTAATAGATGTTCTAGGGGATTGTTCCTAATTTTGTCCTGGAAAAGGCAAGCTGTCTTATGGCTAAATCAATGGAGAAATACCACTCTGGTTAAATCATTAAGCTGTGAAGTCTGAGACCTTTGTCCAAGTTTTAAGGCAATCTATAAAATGAAAGCAATTATAAACCTTGCCAGCACAATGTATTCCCATGAGTCTTTGATAATTGGGATGATCATTTAATTGGCACATTCTTTTTCCACTAGAGTGTACCATTTAAGCTGATTCTAGAGTGCTCTGGTTTAATAGGACATTTTATATTAGCCGCTCTGCTAAAATTACTTGTATTAAAAAAATATGGAAAAAGTAGTATAGATTTTATTTTATTCTTACTTTCAATATGTATGAAGACAGGAACAGAGAGTGAGCTCTCTCTCTCTCTCTAAGTGGGATTGATGATGTGACATTTATGCTCATAGATTCAGGAAAATATACTGAATGTATGTTTTGAAATGCTGGCGAAGAATTACAAAAAAATGTGCCAGGGTTCCTAGAATTATGTCCACTATCATTTCCTGCAACATGGCTTCCTGAAACACAATTCATGCAAATCTCTTGCAATGATTAATTGGAGCACTTCAGGAAATGCTGATTTTCTCCCTTTTCCCTCTCCCCACAACCCAAGAGCCACATGCACACATTCTTCCAAGCATCTTTACCAAATCACATCTACAGGATCATGGACTCTTCCCCTGCAAAACATGTTGTGTGTCAGCAAGAGCTTCAGAAGATGTGGATATTGCCTGTTGTAATAGGCACTGTGGTCCTTCCCAACCCTGACTGAAAAATTAGCATATTGTCACTTTAAAAAGTACAAGCCCTTGTTATGTCTCTAACTTAGTATGGTAACAGGCTGTATTGGATATAATGCTTTTAAGGCTGGAACGGGCATCTTACAGACAGTGGACAGAACCCACAGCAGCCCACAAAGCCCTCGCCAACTTGCAGTTCTCAGTTTTGCAAAATATGGAAAAATAACTGCACAGATTTTTTTTTAAAAAAATTAATAGCTAAAACCATAAGAAGTGTGTATATTAAGTCTCCATATGATGCACTGCCTTATGTTTTAAAAAAAAGTCTGGCATCTCCAATAAAAAAAAAGTCCATCACAATGTCCTCACTGAAGTTATCTTACCGCTGCAACGCCTATGCAATGCTTAAAACTAGCATTTTTAAAAGGTAAAAATCCAAAAAGAAGTATGTTCTACCAGCATTTGAAAGACCGAATAAGCAAGGAAACTGAAAAAAGAGTCAGTGGCATGATAGAAACACTCTCACCACATCCTACAGCAGGGGTGACAAACTAGCGTTGTCACAGAGCTAGTGTATTATGACTTTTCCCCTTTTTGCAAGACCAGGTGTGGGCATTGCCAGCATGTGATGCATCCAGCCTGAGGGGCCACGAGTTTGACAGCCCTGCCCGACAGTGTATAAATTCTATAAATTCTCAGTGTAACAAATCTCAAAATTCCCAGCAAGGGCCATGTAGGCAGAGGTAGTCCTCTATTTACGACCACTATTTAGCCCAACATTTCCATGGTTCAATTATGGTGCAGTGAGTTTTGCACCATTTTAAGAGCTTTCTTGCCAAGTTGTTAAGTGAATTACTCCAGTTAGTAACATGGTTAGTTGTGTTTGTTTAACTTCCCCCAATGGCTTTGTGGGTCAGAAGATCACAAAAGGTGATCATGTGACCCTGGATAGGGCAACCGTCATAAATACATGCTAGTTGCCAAGCGTCTGAACCATGGGGATGGCTCAATGGTCATAAGTATGAAAAACAGTTGTACGACATTTCTTCAATTCCATTGTAACCTCAAATGGTTATAAATCAAGGACTACCTGTATTTAAAGTTTGAAGGCTGGGGCCCCTAAACTGGAAGGGTTGTATAGAGGTGGGTGGATTATGATTTGAATTACTAAACTAAATCACTAAATCGGAAATATTGAGGGGGATGGGTAGAATACAAGTGAAAAAATATTTGATTCAGGCAAGGCAGGGAGGAGGTCCTTTGGCGAGACTATGATGGCAGTGATTATAGAAAAGAAATCTCCCCTTTCCCTCATAATTGCACTTAAGAACAGATGCCATATGCAGGTGTTCCAGGAAGGCAAGAAAACTTGAGAATATTAATCCTGATTACAGGATTCACTTCTGGCTGTGATGAATGTCCTCAGCAGATTAAAATTGCTTGTTTTTGCTCTGGGAGTAGTGACCTTGTAACTCAATTCAAGCTGTGTTTAACCTCTTTTAGTCCTGTTAGAAGGAGAAGAATTTAGTGATCTGTTCACTAAAACACTGTTATTCATTTTTTGAAAGGGGCTCCATTTTAGAAACACGATATTTCGTAGAGAATCTTTTTCTCGCTTTAGCAATTGTTCTAATTTTGATCATTTCTGTGCCTCTTCAGATTGCATTTATATTCCTCTGGTCAAAATGCCTGCATTGCTTCTTTAATTAAAATGAAACGCCTACACAAATATCCATGACTGGAATATACTGGTAGAAGGATACAAACTATTCAAAAACCCAGACCCCATAAAAGAGGAGGTGGAGTTGCACTGTATGTAAAGGAGCACTATATTACTACAGAAATGCATGAAACCAAAGATGAAAACCGCCTAGAATGCATATGGGTCAATATAAAAGAAAAAACGAATGACATGGCCATAGGCATATATTATAGGCCATCCAATCAAGCAGAAAAAATAGATGTCCTTTTTGCCAGCCAACTAACAAACATATGCAGGAAAAACACAACAATAGTAATGGGAGACTTCAATTATCCTAATATCAATTGGAAAACTAATTCTGCATCAAGTGAGAAATCGAATAAGTTCCTAACCAACCTAGCTGACAACTTTGTTGTCCAAAAGGTAGAGGGTGAAACTAGAGGGACAGCCATACTGGACTTAATTCTTACAAACAGAGAAGAAGTGATAGAGGACATTGAAACTGCAGGAACCTTGGGTGAGAGTGACCATGTCATACTAGAATTCAACATAAGAGAAACACAAGCAACAGAACATAATGACATCAGAGTATTGGAATTTAAAAGAGCTGATTTCAATAAACTCAGAGAGAACTTGGGAAAGATTCCATGGATGCAAATCCTAAAGGGGAAAACAACTCAAGAATCTTGGGAAACTTTAAAAAGTATGATCATAGAAGCCCAGACCAGCACGATACCACTGAGAAAGAAAAACAAGAAATCCAAGAAGAAACCAGCATAGCTACACAAATATCTCTCTGGGAAATTGAAAGAAAAAAAGGACAAGTACAAAAAATGAAAAGAAGGACACACATACAACTAAGGCAGAAGATCAGCAGATAGCCAAAATCTGCAAAGACGAAGTCAGGATTGCAAAGACTCAGAACAAACAAAGGCTTGCAACAAAAGTCAAAGATAATTAAAAAAAGTTTCTTCCAACATATAAATAACAAGAAAAAAACCAAGGAAACAGTCGGTCCACTAAGAGAGAACATGGCAAGGAAGTAACAGACAACAGAGAGAAAGCAGAACTGCTTATCTCATTCTTTGCATCTGTCTTCACACAAAAAGAAACTATAGCTCAACCCACCAAAAACATACCACATATACTCGAGTATAAGCCGAGTTTTTCAGCCCATTTATTGTGCTGAAAAAACCGCCCTTGGCTTATACTCGAGTCAGATTCCCCTCTGACCTGCTGCCCGTGCGATTAATCTTCACCCCAAGCGGGGCTGGAGAAGGGGGTCCCTGCTTGCTTTGCCCGTCTGCACCCGCCTTCCTTCCTCCTCCGCCTCGGTGCAATTCCTCCAACAGCCGCTACGGCACCATGCCTGGCCTGCGCTGGCATGGCTGCAACCGATCGCGCCTCCAGGGAAGCATCGCCGCCGCGGCTGTCTACCCGCTGAGGGCCACACAGGCGACCCCAAGCGGGCTCTCCTTCCCCATTAACGGGCGCCCGGGGCCTCCGCGAGCTCCTGCATTGTGTGCTTCCAGCTTCGCCAACAAACCGCCAGGCTCAGGCAGCCTCCTCCGCCCCCTACCCTAGCGGCGAAGAGTGCATGCGCTCTGGGGGCAGCGAGACAAAGTGCCTGGCTGTGCCATGGCGGGAGCTGCCGAGTGGAAGAGGGCCACCCTCTCCTGGGGAGCGCGACGTTTGCGGCTCTCCTGTTCAGTCCCCAACGCTGCCCCGGGCAGCCATGTTCCCGCCAAAGACTTTCGGAGCTGCAAATCTGGTAATCACCTCTTTACGAGGGCAGGCAGAACCTCTGATCCCTCTGATGAGGTCTTTCCAGTTAGGATCCAGGGGCGGCAGCCGCCCGGGCATCCTCCTCTCGGCTTTCTGAGCCAGGAGTTGCCCCGCCGCTGCGCACCGGGGAAGTGGTGGCCACTCGCCTTCACTGCAGTCGGAACTCTTCGGGGACGCCCCTCATCTCTGTCTGACCTCGCGGTCTCTGCCATCGCGGCTGCGATCGCCTCCCATCAGGGCGCTCGTCTGGAGGAGGAGGCGGTGCTTGCGAAGCCTCGGCACAAACCCCCTTTCCCCGCACTCCCCCCCCCCGCACCCCTTTGGCAGCAGCAGGCGGAGAAAGCCCCACTTCCCCCTGGCCTGTCTCAGGGAGAGGAAGCGAACGGCCCCGTCTCGGCTCCCATCCTTCTCAGTCCTGGATACCATAGCAACCCGCTTTGATGGCACGTATGAGTTGGCTTCCCACTCTTTTTTTTTTTAACTCTCCTCCTCCTCCTCCTCCTCTTCCTCTCCTCTCCCCTTGTTGTCTGGTCTTCCCTAAGGAAACTCGAGGGCTCACACTTCCAGGTGTTTCTCCCTGTCTTTCTCCCTGTCAATGATCTTTTCTTCCCTTCCCTTCTCTCAGCCCCAACCTCCTTCACCTTTGTCACCACAATCCTGAACAGATGAAGTTTGTACTTCTCAAGAAAGGTTGGATGTTCCTTTTGAGGAGGGAACCTAGTGTGACATCTGTATGTTGACCTACTACTGAGCCATGGCATGTGTGCACATGCAATGGAGGCATGAGGGAGAGCTGTGAAAGAGATGGTGGCTCTCCAAAACAGGATGTACATGCAGCACATACACATGCTTTTTTCTTGCAAGGGAGAGAGTGACTCTGTTTGGACATACAGATGATGAAGAGGAATCCAGTTTTGAAGGATTTTAACTCTTGTGTTTTAGCTTGGTTGCTGATTGAGCTAAGGTTTTTGTACTTTTAAAGTTATTGTTGACACCATATTGGTTTTGTTGGCTCTCTTTTCCACTTACAGAGCTAGTTTACTGTTTTTCTTTGAAATAAATATTCAAAAACATTTAACCTACTGATGCCTCAATTAATGTAATTTTATTGGTATCTATTTTTATTTTTGAAATTTACCAGTAGCTGCTGCATTTCCCACCCTCGACTTATACTTGAGTCAATAAGTTTTCCCAGTTTTTTGTGGTAAAATTGGGTGCCTCGGCTTATATTCGGGTCGACTTATATTCGAGTATATACGGTAACTGAAAAAGACAGACCAGAAATAAAAGTTAAAATAAGTAAAAAAATAGAAAGAAACATCTGTCTGATCTTGATGAAAACAAATCACCGGGGCCTGATGGATTATATCCCAGAGTTTTAAAGGAGCTGGCAGAGGTCATCTCAGAACCACTGTACCATATCTTTCAAAAATCCTGGAACACCAGGGAACTACCAGAGGACTGGAAAAGAGCTGATGTGGTTCCTGTTGTGTATGTACCATAGTTAATAAAGTATGAGCTTAAGGTAAAGTGCAGGGTTCTGGCCCTGCACTTCTGATTGGCTGTTAGGCGGCCAGATCAGATTGGTTAGTTCTGAGAAATCCGATTGGCCCTTAACAGAGAATTCTTATTGGTTAAAAGAGCTAGCATTCATAGCTCGTTATTGGACAATTCTCACAAGGGTTGCCAATATAAGGCAGAGTTTACTGTTGTTGTTTTAAGAAGTCACTATGCAAATAAAGAGCTGAAAGTTCACTATTCAGAGGCTGTCTCCATTTACTCCGACCCATGTTCAGTACTTAACAGTTCCCATCTTCAAAAAAGGGAAAATAAACAGACCCAGGAAACTATAGACCAATCAGCCTAACATCAAAACCCAGGAAGATACTGGAAAAGATAATAAAAAAACAGATCTGCCAACATCTAGAAACAAGTAAAGTAATAACTAGCAGTGAGCACTGGTTTGTTAAAAACAGATCATGCCAAACCAATCTCATTTCATTCTTCAGTGACTAAATTAGTAGACCAGCAAAATACTGTGGACATAATATATTTAGATTTCAGCAAGGCATTTGATAAAGTAGACCACAACCTACTTCTTAGTAAGCTAGAAAAAAAGTGAAATAGATAGCACCACCACTAGATGGATTCGCAACTGTCTGGCAAACCATACTCAATGAGTAGTCCTTAATGGGTCTAAGTCTACATGGAGGGAAGTAAGCAGTGGGGTGCCACAAGGTTCCGTCTTAGGCCCAGTACTCTTCAATATCTTCATTAACAACTTAGATGAGGGAATAGAAGGGGAACTTACCAAATTTGCAGATGATACTAAGCTGGCAGGAATAGCTAGCACCCAAGAAGATAGGCTCAAGATCCAGATGGATCTTGACAGACTAGAACACTGGGCCATATCTGATAAAATGAAATTCAATGTAGAGAAAAGTAAAGTCCCACACTTAGGGAAGAAAAACCAAAAGTACACATATAGAGTGGTTGAAACCAGTCTCAATAGCAGTAACTGTGAGAGGGATCTTGGAGTCTTAGTGGACAACCAGCTAAATATTAGCCAGCAGTGTGCAGCAGCCACCAAAAAAGCTAATGCAATCCTAAATTGTATTAACAGAGGGATACAATCAAGATCAAGGGAAGTACTAATACCACTCTATAAAGCCTTAGTAAGACCACACCTAGAGTACTGCATGCAGTTTTGGTCACCACATTATAAAAAAGATGTTGAGACTCTAGAAATAGTACAGAGAAGAGCAACCAGGATGATTAGGGGACTGGAGGCTAAAACATACAACAAACAGTTGCAGGAACTGGGCTTGGCTAGTCTAGTAAAGAGAAGGACCAGGGAAGACATAATAGTAGTGTTCCAATATTTGAGGGACTGCCACAGGGAGGAAGGGGTCAAGCTATTTTCTAAAGCTCCTATAGGCCAGACAAGGAATAATGGATGGAAACTGAACAAGGAGAGATTTAACCTGGAAATAAGGAGAAACTTTCTGACAGTGAGAACAATCAACCAATGGAACAGCTTGCCCTCGGAAGTTGTGGGAGCGCCATCAGTTGAGACTTTCAAGAAGAGAAATAATGTAGGGTCATTTGTAGGGTCATTCATTTGTCAGAAATAATGTAGGGTCTTCCACTTGAGTGGGGGGTTGGATTAGATGACCTACAATGTCCCTTCCAACTCTGATTATCTGTATCTGTATCTGAATCATTGCATTTCTTAAGGTAGTAACATGGTTGTTAAGTGAATCTGGCTTCCGTGTTGATTTTGCTCCTTAGGAGTTCGCAAAGTCTGATCACCTGATCCCAGGACACTGCAACCATCATAAATATGAATCAGCCAAGTGTCAGAATTTTGATCACGTGACCATGTGGATGTTGCACATAAGTGTGAAAAACCATCATAAGTCACTTTTTTGGTGCCACTTTAACTTTAAATGGTCACTAAATTAATTGTTGCAAGGCAAGGATTCCCTATAATACCCAAGGCAGATGTGCATCTTGTGAAAGAAATACAAATGTTACATTCTACCGTGTGCTTTGTTCATTCATCAGAGCCCTGCAATGGAATTTGACCAGAGTTCTGTCAAATGTTAGTTTATGGAGGATAGTAATTAGACGGTGGCACATAGCCATGATGCCATGATTCTTCTCCAGTAGAAAGAATAAACACTCTGCAAAGGCAGCTTTATTTCGGATCACATATCAATAAAACAACCCTTGCTTTTTAATTGTTTAGCTAGACATTATTGAACCTCTCTGAGGGAGATGGGCAGTTTTAAAATGTGATGAATTAAAATAAAAATAAAGTTTTTATATTCTTAAGTTTTCGCGGGTACTTACATGTATGGCATTCAGCTTTGTTCAGGTATTTTCCCACGTCATAGTAGTGGTGCTTTTAAAGTTGTAGCAACATTTCAGCAGAATCTCATCTGCCATCATCAGGCTTCTGTATAGTATTCGTCTGTGAGTTAGACTTTTACAGTGGTTTCAGATTTAAATTTTGGGCAGCCTATTGCTGTGCCAGAATGTTTTTTTCTTCATCCTGATTGGTTGAGAGTCTTGGTCTGTGTTTATTGGTCTTGGAGTTTGCTGTGTTCTGCTTCTAATATCTTCTGTCTGTTTTTTTGGCTCTTTTTGTATCTTGATTGGCTGGCAACATTGTGTTATTTTATTGGAGGCCTTCAGTGCAGCTTGGCTTCAGGTAAATGGACAGCTATCATTAGTTAGGAAGCTGGGTTTCATCTGGGTGCCTGGTTGGGGTGTGTTTGAGCTGGAGGTATCAGGGGGGATCTGTTTGTGCCCAGGTGTTTGCCTGGCTTGTGGTGTGGAGATTTTTTTGTTTGTGAGTGCAGGCTTCCAAATGATTGACAGTCTGTTGGAATCATCTCTTCTATTCATGCTTTCTGGTCTTTTCTCAATCTCTATGGCTTCTCTGATGATTCTGTGGCTGGGGTTTTCTATAGTGGCTAGGGTTTTGGTGCCATTGAAGTTGATGCTATGACCTGTGGCTTCCATGTGTTGGACTAGTGAGGAAGTGTGTTCCAGCTTTTTGACTGCATTTTTGTGTTTATCCAGGCGGGTGCTTATTCTTCTATTGGTCTGTCCAATGTATGTGGCCGGGCATGATGCACAGGGGACTTCATATATGTCTTGGTTTTCCAGGTCAGTTTGGTCTTTGGGGTTCCTGAGGATGGCTGCTATTTTTCTGTCTGTTTTGAAGGCAGTCTTGATGTGGTGTCTGTATAGTATCTTACTAATTTTGTCTGTAATGCCTCTTATGTAGGGCAGGACAGCTGTTCCATGGGTCTGTTCATCTTCTGGGTCTCTATTATGTCTCAGTGTGTTTTTGTGGATCAAGTTGGTGATTTTGCTTTTGTGGAAGCCGTTGGCTGTCAATATTTTAGTCAGGGTGCATAGTTCAGTCTTAATGTGTGTCTTGTCTGCCAGGCGTTTGGTTCTGGCGATTAGTGTTTTGGCCACGGAGTTTATCTGTGCTGGGTGGTGGTGGGATTGGGCATTGAGGTAGCGGTTGGTGTGTGTTTTCTTCTGGTATATGGTGTGTCCTAGTGTGCCATCTGTTTTTTTGTAGATTAGTACATCTAGGAATGGTAGTTGTTTGTTTGTTTCTGTTTCCATGGTGAACTTGATTTTGGGGTGTGCGCTGTTTAGGTGTGTTAGGAAATTGTTTAGGTTTTCTTGTCCATGGGGCCAAATCACGAATGTGTCATCGATATATCTTAACCATAGTTTGGGTTTGAGGATGGCATTGGCCAGGGCTCTGGATTCGAATTCTTCCATGAACAGGTTTGCAATGACAGGTGACAGTGGTGATCCCATGGGGGCTCCTTCAATTTGTTTGTATCTTTGTCCTTTGTATATAAAATATGTGTTGGTTAAGCAGTGTTCTGTTAGTTCCATGAGTTGTTTAGCTACTTGGTATTTATTTTTGATGATTTCAAGGGTCTCTTTTATTGGGACTTGAGTGAATAGTGAAACCACATCAAAACTTACAAGCAGATCTTCTTGCTCCACGTGTAGATCTTTGATCATTTCCAAGAAGTGGTATGAGTTTTGTGCATGAGAAGCTGCTGTTTCAGCATGGGGCTGTAGCTCTTTTGCTAGGTGGGGGTCAGTTCGCTTCATGTATGGCTCAGAGGGGTTTGAAGTGGGTAGTGATGCAGCTGCAGTGCAGCTTCTGGTCCGTGGTCATGTCTCATCTTCTGTGTGGGTGTGAGTCTGCTTTCTATGTGGAAGTGTGGTGGTGGCATCTTGTGTGGCTCTCAGGGGTGTGGGTCTGGTGTCATTCTTCATGTTAGGTACTCGTCTGTTCATGAGGGCGGGTTTCCAAATGGCTGTTAGGCAGGAGGTATCATCTCATTTATTCATGCTGTGTGGGCGTTTTTCTATCTCTATGGCTTCTCTGATTATTCTGCTGCTGAAGTGTTCGGTTTTGGCGATAGTTCTAGTATTTTTAAAGTCAATCTCAGGTCCTGTGGCTTTGAGGTGTTGGACCAGGGAAGAGGTCGGTTCTTCCTTTTTGATTGAGTTCTTATGTTCTTCAATGCATGCACTTATTCTTCTGTTAGTTTGTCTAATGTATGTGGTGGGGCAGGCAGTGCAAGGGATTTCATATACTCCTTGATTTTCTAACTCGATTTTGTCCTTAGGGTTTCTTAGGATGGTGGATATCTTTCTGTTTGTGCAGAATGCTGTCTTAATGTTGTGTTTTTGGAGGATCTTGCTGATTTTGTCTGTAGTGCCTTTTATATATGGGAGCCAATCAGAACACAGCCAACCCTCCAACCAATAAGAACACAGCCAAGCCCCCACCCAATCAAGTCACACCCCCACTAGCAGTTAAAAGGAAGAAGCAGCTGCAAGCTCACATCACTCTGAGAAGCACAGAGCTGAAGACCAAGCCTGAAGATGATGAATGAGACTACATCGAAACGTTGCCTAGATACTTCCAATCTTACACGGGAGAAAACCTGAATAAGCAAAGATCCATATATATATATATATATAAATATAAATATAAATAAAAATAATAAAATAATAAAATAATAAAATAATAAAATAATAAAACAAAATATAAACCTGTATCTGAACTTTGGAATGTCAAACATGATATTGCACCGTCTATGGAAATTTGCAATCATCCAGTCATGATGGTCTCAAAGGTGCTTTTTTCAAAAGTTAGCTAGACTTTGTTTTTTCTTCCACATGTTTCGCTTCTCATCCAAGAAACTTCTGCAATTCTGACAGAATGCTGGGGGATGGAAGGATTTATATTCCTTGCCATCATATAAATCCTTCCATCCTCCACTGTTCAGTCAGAACTGAAGGAGCTTCTTGGATGAGAAGGAAAACTTTTTCAAGGAAAAACAAAGTCCAGTTGCCTTTTGAAAAAAGCTTCATTTGGATCATATTTCACAGTAAATATAACCAGTCCTTGTTGATTATTAGTTTGCTAACTGATTCATATCAGTTTTGAGATACGGTTGATTTTGCTTTCTTATTATCAACGTTATTTTGATTTACAAATTAGAAAAGTCTGCAATGTATTAGTGGTATTGATGTTTGTGCTCCATATATTTCAGGGTTCTTCAAAGTGATCAATAATGATGCCCAAGGCTAGATGGGACTAACCAATGAGTTATTACTGCTATTGTTCATCCTATTAGTTAAAGTAACATTTATTATTTTCATATAGTAAATATTTGGGGGTCAATAACCAATCAGGAATGTAATGAAAAGGTCAATGTGTACTAAAAAGTTGGGGAACCTTGACATAATCAAGGCCCCCAATGATTCTGTAGTGTATTTAGTTCCTTAGAATGTAATACCGCAGAATGTAAGATTTTTATATACATAATTATTATTATTCTATCTTTTTCTTTTTGTTGTCCAGATAAGCTAGTAGTTAAATATAAAGGAAGACACAGGGAGAGTATTTTGAAGAGAAACTCCTTGGAACAATTTTGTCTTCTTCATCTCACATGAGGAAATCCATAAAGGATTACTTTTATGCCTACTTCATTTGCAGCTAAACTGGTTTCTATTATCCACTGTTGCATGTTCAGCTTGGAGATGGTGAGATACTTGGGCAGGAGACAATAACATCCCTGCAACTACAACATTTGTATTGGAAAATGTTTTACAGATAGTCCATGACTTATGACCACAATTGAGCTCAACCTTTCTGTTGCTAAGCAAGGCAGTTCTTAAGTGAGTTTTGTCCCATTTTATGCCCTTTCTTGCCACAATTATTAATTCAATTACTGCTGTTGTTAAGTTAGTATCATGGTTGATAAGTGAATCTGGCTTCCCCTTTGACTTTTGCTTGTAAGAATGTCTCAAAAGGTGATCACAGGACCCCAGGAGATTGCAACGGACTGATACTGTTGCCAAGCATCTGAATTTTGATCACATGACCATGGGAATGCTACAATGGTAGTGAGTGTGAAAAATGGTCATAAATCATTTTTTTTTCAGTGCCATTGTAACTGTTCTGACCCAGAACAGAACCAATGAACAGACTCCTGGTCCTGAAAAACCTCTCTTTATTTTGCTACTGTGAATTACTATCATTCACATATCAAAAAGTCCAGGCAATAATCTTTTCAAGGGTTAACTGAAGTACAGACCTTATCAGTTCCTTGGGATAATTGCCAAGCAGGGAGTTTCCAGCTGCAAAGTTGTAAATTAAATTCCATCAAGTAGTCTCTGAGGCACGAAACACGATGAGCAAATCTTCCAACAGAAATACTGAACTGTTGTCTCTCCTACAACAACCACTCCCCTTTCCTTCAATTTATTCTCCAGCCAGGGAGGGGCCATTCAGCGTCCAAGTGTACTTTGCTTCCTGAGTTGACTCCTCATCCTTTCATGTTCCTCTCTCCTAACAGCTCTGTGCATACGTGCATTGGAACAGGCTTCAGCTGTTTTTCCTCCCCACTTATCTCAGCCTTCGAAGGCAGCTGCTTCTTCAGTAGCTGGGAAATGTCAGAAAGTCCTGGTTCTATCTCTGCTTCTGACATAGAGCATCCATCAGAGCTTTTTCCAGGCACCAGAACTGGCCCAAGTTCCTTCCCAACCTCCTCATCGTCTGAATCTGCCGCCAGCTCCATTGGCAGCTGGCGGGGCACAACAGTAACTTTGAATGGTCACTAAACCAATGGTTGTAAGTTGAGGACTTTAATTCATATTAACCTTGGGCTGCTTTCCTCAGTGTGTAGAATCAAAATCATGTGAAGTGTTAATACCACTTTATATGCCTTGGTAGGAGGCATTATATGCCTTACTTGGAATTCTGCATCCAGTTTTGATTGCCACAATGTAAAAAAAAAGATGTTGAGATTCTATAAAGAATGCAAAGAAGAGCAACAAAGATGATTAGGGAACTGGAGACTAAGACATATAGAGGATTGTAGATCCAGAGACATAGATACAGTAAATAATTAATAAAACAGAATAATAGATAAACCATGATAGAAAGTAGGAAATTAGGAATAGACTTCAAATACAGCTTCTAAGAATTCCAGAATAGAAACTAAAAATCATTTTTTTGTACTGAAAATGTACATATAAAGCTTTGACCAATAATAATCTTGTTTATATAGCTCTCTCCCACCTGAACTTATGACAATAATAAAAAAAAAAAAACCATAGTGCTAGAAAGATAATTTTAAAAATTAAAACATTAGCAAAGAATATTGAACATTTTGGAATCGGGAAGAAAAATCCTATTTATCAAAGTGGCTGCAATCTGCAAGCTGTTTTATGACAAATGTGTTAATAAACCAAGAATAAAAAGTATTTCATTTACAAAAACAAAAACTATCATTTTGAATAAGTCAGTCATAATCAAGTCAAATTTGCCACATGGAAACTGTCGTGTCTGCAAAAAGACGCCAGGAGTCGGTGACTACGTTTCAAGCTCTTTATTTAGAAGTTGAGAACCGAACCGGCGAAAAGGAAAAAGCACGCGGCTTTTATTCTTTTCGCCGCGGCGGCCGCGGCCAATGACAGCGTTTCAAGTCTCCCGCTCTTGGAGCGAGCCAATCACGGGAGACTTTCAACGGGCCAATCGGCGCGGCTCGCCTGGCCAATTAGAATTCCCGCGCTTTAGCCAATCAAAGCGCGGGGATTTCGAGTATGCAAATTAGGGACAGAACACCCCTCCCCTCTTGGTACAGTCCTTACGTTGCGTAGTCACGTAGGTAGGCGGGGCTCCGTCTAGTCCTACTTGACCTGCGCAACTCAGTTGCAAGCTGGATTTCGACCGGAGCAGTCGAGTTTTTGGCTGCTCCCTCTTCTGTGCGAACCGGTTGGATGATTGGGCCGGTTCCTTCTCCGTGGCTCCCACCTGGGCCTTCCGGGTTGGTTGAGCTACGGGTCTCGCCGCTCCCGCTTGGTCTTTCCGAGTCGGTTGAGCTGGCTTGGTGTTTCTTCTCTGGTGGGGGATCGCGATGGCTGCGTTCCGGTAAGTACTGCTGGTTTATTTTTTCTTTCAATTGGTTATTCGGGTATTCCCTCCCCCCTTGGTTTGTGTTTTGGGGGGGTGGATTCTGTCGCTGTCCGTGACCTGAGTTGGTCTATGTGTCGTTTCCAGGCTCGCCCATCTGTGGTTTGGAGCCGGTATGATCGTGGGCCCGTGATTTGGGTGATGACGCCTGGGATCCATAGGGGGTCCCCCGTCAGGTTTTTCGCGTACACGAGGTCTCCGGGTGAGAATGTTTGGTATTTTGTACTTGAGTCTGGGGCCGCTCTGGGTTATACGTTGGGTGTAACCTATCGAGTGGGGACCTCAGCTTCCTACCCATTAGCAACTCGGCTGGGCTTTTGTTGGTAGTGGTGTTCGGGGTGATGTGTTGTATAAAGAGGAGTCTGTTAATTTTGTCTTGGATCTCCCCGTGGTCCATCTTCCGGATGGTTTTTTTGGTAAATTGGACCATCCGTTCCGCCCTACCGTTCGCCGCCGGATGCGCCGGTGCCGTTAAAGCGTGGCGGATGCCTCTTTCCGCCAGGAATTTCTCGAAGTCGAGGGATGTAAACTGGGGCCCGTTGTCGGAGACGACGACGTCTGGGAGGCCGTGTGTTGCAAAGAGTTTGCAAAGTTCTTTGATCACGGCCTCCATGGTTGTGGATTACATATCGCTTACCTCCAACCAGTTGGAGTAAGCGTCAATCGTTATGAGGAAGGTATGTCCATTTGTGGGACCGGCAAAGTCCAAATGGATTCTGGACCAGGGCCCCCTTGGTGTTTCCCACTCCCGGATGGGTGCTGTGGGTGGGCTGGGTCTAGTCTCCTGGCATCGCTGGCACCTAGCTACCCAGGCCTCAATTTGTTTGTCCATCCCTGGCCACCAAGCGTAACTTCTGGCCAGGGTTTTAGTTCTTACGATGCCAGGATGCCCCTCATGCAACATTTCTAAAACTTTCCCCTGTCGTCTGTCCGGGATGACCACTCTGTCACCCCATAAGATGCACCCTTTAAGTAGCGAGAGTTCGGTTTGGCGGTTTCTAAATGTCTTAACGGATTCGTCGTTGTCCCTTTCTGGCCAACCTTTCTTCACCCAATGCAAAATCCGTGCCCCTTATAAGTCACATTAAAGTTCTTGGTGCCCACTACCGGGACGCGGTTTCCCTGGTAGTCTTTTACAATAAGTCTTTGGGCGTTTATGTTTTTCATATGGAGTGTAGGCACCAATCGTTTTATCTCGTGCCATGCAATCATGGAGAGGTAGGACCCGGAGTCCACCTCCATTTTGCATGGTTGGCCCTCAATATGGACTTCTACGTGTACCTTTCTGGCGCCGTCGGAGATGGCGTGGCCGATGGTTACCGTCTGGTGGGTTTCTTCTTTGCGCCGGTTGTCGCCGCCTCTCGAGGGTCGTTGGATCCGGTCCCAACGGTTGTCCGATTGGCGATCTCTGGTCCGGGGTGGTGGGCTTTCCCTTCTCCGATCATGTTGGTCCCATCTGGGTGGACTGCGAGTCTTCTTTTGGCGGCAAACCCGAGCGATGTGTCCTTTTTTCTCACAGTGCCGACAGATAGAGTCAAAAAATCGGCATTCTGATCTGGGGTGGTCGCCGCCGCAACCGGCACAGTTGGTCCTCGACCTACGACCTCTGCGGTTCCGTTGGTCGCGCCCCGTCTGCACTCGGTGTATGTCTTCTTCGTCTTCGGACGTGCTGGATGCGGAATGGAAATCGTTTTGTTCTTTAGGTCGGCCGACCTTGCCGGGTTGTTGTTTCCGCCCTTCGCATCTGGTTTTCGCATGCTGTCGGCGGAAGTGCGGGTTGCTTCTGCGGCTGCGGCTGCGGTGAGGGCGTCTGCTAGGCTGATGTCGCCCTTGGCCATAAGCCGGCTCTGGAGTGCAGGGTCCCATAGGCCGAGCACGAATCGGTCTCTTAGGAGGCTGTTCAGGCCGTCAAATTCGCAGAGCCCCCCTAGGCGCCGCAACTCGGCGACGAAGTCGCTCAGTTTTTCACCTGGTTTCTGGTCCCGCCGGTAGAATTCGTTGCGCCGGATCAGGATGGGGACCTCGGGGGCGTAATGTCGCCGAAGGATAGGTTCGAGGACGTCCCAATCCATGGCGGTTGCGTCGGCCGGCTTGGCCAATGCTTTGGCCATCTGGAATACTTCGGTTCTGCAATGGGTGAGGAAAACGGCGCGTTTTAGCGGGCCCGGGGCGTCCTTCATTCCGGTGCACTCGAGGTACATGCGGAATCGGTCTGAGAATGATTCCCAGTCCTCGGTGGCGGGGTTGAAGGGGGCGGGCGGTGCGATTTTCGCCATTTCGGTGTTAAGTCTGGCTCTCGTTGGACACGGGGTTCGGTTCAGGGTCTGGATCCCACCTTCGTCGCCAGTGTCGTGTCCGCAAAAAGACGCCAGGAGTCGGTGACTACGTTTCAAGCTCTTTATTTAGAAGTTGAGAACCGAACCGGCGAAAAGGAAAAAGCCCGCGGCTTTTATTCTTTTCGCCGCGGCGGCCCCGGCCAATGGCAGCATTTCAAGTCTCCCGCTCTTGGAGCGAGCCAATCACGGGAGACTTTCAACGGGCCAATCGGCGCGGCTTGCCTGGCCAATTAGAAATCCCCGCGCTTTAGCCAATCAAAGCGCGGGGATTTCGAGTATGCAAATTAGGGACAGAACAGAAACCTCTTTTTCTGGGCAGACAACCATCCCATTTCAGTCTAGTCCAGCATGTCCATGGAGATCTTCAGAATAACATTCTCTAGATCATGCAGCATGAGAAAATAAATATAGGATGACATTTGTTACAAGACCTGTTTATCTTATTAGGTAATTTATCTTACTTTACATTTGCAACTTAACCTAAGTAGTTAAGCCAGTTCATATTATGTGTTGTCCTCCTTAATAATAACTGTGATAGAAAAAAGGGCTGATAATACTGAAAAGCTGCTTAAAAAAACCTATTGGAAAAAAATCATAGGGAAAAAGGCATCAGACCCCTGTTCTGCTTATGTCAAAGAGAGAAGCAAGCAGAGGGAATTGAGACCATTTTTCTGTCCAAAAAAATCAACCTCTTTCTACTCAGACTAGCATAGCACAACCTTCCAAAATGAATTAAAAAGTGGGAAGTGCTTTTTTTTTTTCTTCCCCCAAATAGCCATAATGTCCCATTCGTATTTTGACTGATATCTAGATGCCTTCCGGAAATTCTAAAATATTAATAGTTATTTCCAAGAGCTCACACTTTTGGACTTGCCTATGGAAGTCCCTGGACTATGCTTCCTAACAGTCAATAAGCTATCACCTTCATTTCCCCCTCATTTTAGCAAGCCATTTATCACATTCCTCGTCTAAAATGACAGAACATGATTCACTACAGGCCATCATGTGCTGCTTGCTGGTTAACTCCTTCATATAATTGCAATGCTGAAAAGGAGATGTAATATATAATAAATACTTGTCATACAGAATTCCTTTCTTCACATGGCAGCCATTATTATACTTTCAAAAAAACCATTAACACTTGTCATATATTCTCATGCCATATTGTCATATTTTTACTCTCTCTCCAATCTAACTGGCCCTCATTCTCACAAACTGAACATATGTAAAATTAAAGGGTGGGATCCTCTCTGCATGATCTAGAACCATGCAAAAAGCAATCCCAATTCAACCGTAAGTTGGAAGGTACAGAAAACTTGGAAGAATCAATGTGTCAGCATTCCAACCAAATTCTCCATCCCAAATTTAGCACTCAGAGACAAAGTCCATCCAAGTAAGAATTTATGAGAGAAGTCATATTGACACATTTGGGGAAAACCTAAATCTGAATTCCCCCATTTTCCCCTTCTACACTAAAACTCACACCCAGCCCCTATTGATGATTCTTTAGTCACATTTTCTAATCTACCTTAATTCTGAACTCCCGCCAAGTCCAATCACTCTCCTCCTAACTCCAGCAACTCAACCTTGAGCACTCTCAAAAGAATGTTGTTGTGACTATCCTCCCTCCTCACTATTCTCTTGTTCCCACAGCTGCTCATCCCTCCTGTAGCAGCCCTAATCTGAATCAAGATGGCTTTGGGGCTGACAGAATATTTTTAACTCCAGAATGATTCAAATCATGTCATCCAAAGTTTCAAAGGTTTCAAATAATAGAATGAAATTGGGGAAACAAAAATGATAGGGCTTTTTTTCTCATGGACCAGAATTTATCTTAAATATTCTTTGAAACATCCAGTCCCTGGCAAATCACTCTTGATCAGAGGAAGCAGTTTGGAGTCAGCGTGGCTCCAGGAATTTTCCAGAGCCTCATGGAGAGACTCTTGCAAGGAATTAAGGGGGTGGTGCCCTACTTCAACGACGAACTGTTGTCAGTGGCCAACCAACAAGAACTAGATGGTCATCTAAGGGAGGTACTAACCAAATTCAAAGAGGCCGGGCTAAAGGTGAAAAAAGGGAAATGCTAGCTGTACATAGAGCGGGTTGAGTTCCTAGGATACCTCCTAGACCAGCACGGAATCCATCCAACTGCAAAAAAAATCAGAGCCATTAAAGAAGCCCCCACGCCAAAAAGTAAAATGGAACTGCAGGCATTTCTAGGACTGCTTAATTTCTATAATATTTTTCTGCCCCAAAAGTTGACCACGGTGGAGCCTTTGCACAGGCTTTTGGACAAGGCGGCCGCATGGACTTGGGGGAAACGTGAGGAAGCCGCCTTCAACAAAACCAAGGACCTGTTCACCTCGGATGCCGTCCTCATCCAATACAACGAGACCCTACCACTTGCAGTCACATGCGACGCCTCACCTTTCGGCCTCGGCGCCGTCCTCAGCCAGATGCTCCCCAATGGAAAAGAAGCACCCATTGCCTTCTTTTCAAGGACCCTCACCAAACCGGAGAGAAATTACAGTCAGCTGGATAAAGAGGCCCTGGCTATCGTCGCTGCAGTGAAGAGGTTCCATGACTACCTCTACGGCCGCACGTTCACCATCATCACCGACCACAAGCCGCTGCTGGGAATCGTGGCAGGGAACAGGGCCACCCCGAACATTCTATCTCCTAGAATGACAAGGTGGTCTGAATTCCTTGCTGCCTACAGCTACCGGCTCACACACCGACCCGGTAAGACGATCACCCACACAGACGCCCTGAGCCACACACCGTTACCTGACCTAGACACTGACCCAGCACCCACGACAGCCACCCTCAGCATAGAGACTCTGCCCGATCTACCCATAACTGCATCAGATATTGCCCACAAGACTAATAAAGACAAGCATCTGGCGTGGGTGTTACATTGGGTAGAAAAGGGGTGGCTGGAAAAGGATGACGACAAATTATTCAGGACATTCCGGAACTGGCAAACAGAACTCTCATTACAAAAAGGTTGTGTACTTTGGGGGGATAGGGTTGTTATTCCGGAAAAGTTACAAGAGAAGGTATTGGAGTTGTTAAACAAGGGGCACCCGGGCATAGTTAGAACAAAAGCCCTGGCCAGGAGTTATGCCTAGTGGCCAGGGATGGATAAGCAGATCGAGACTTGGGTGGCAATATGCAAACGTTGCCAAGAAATCTGGCCGAGCCCTCCCGCAGCACCAATCCTGGAATGGGAAACCCCCAGGGGACCATGGTCCAGGATTTACATAGATTTTGCCGGGCCCACGAAAGGACATATATTCCTTATCATGGTAGATGCTTACTCCAACTGGTTGGAGGTAAGCAACATGAAAACCACCACCACAGAGGCTGTGACCAAGGAACTCAGCAAGCTGTTCGCAACCCACGGCCTCCCAGATGTCATCGTGTCGGATAATGGGCCCCAATTTACCTCACTGGAATTCGAAAAATTCCTAGTGGAACGGGGCATACGACACACACTGACAGCACCAGCACATCCGGCGGCGAACGGGAGGGCAGAACGGATGGTTCAATTTACGAAAAAAAACCATCCAAAAAATTGAACACGGGGAAATCCAAGTAAAAATAAAATGCTTTTTATACAACACATAACCCCGAACACAACAATGAACAAAAGCCCGGCAGAACTATTAATGGGGAGGAAATTAAAGTCCCCACTTGACAGGCTGCACCTCACATACAACCCAGAAAAAAACCCCAAACTCCTTAAGCAAACACCGAACATTTTCACCAGTCGACACAGTCTACACGAAGAACCTTACTGGAGATCCACTTTGGGTACCGGCAACCATAACTCAGCTGACAGGTCCCCGCTCGTACCGGCTGCAAATAACCGACGGGCGAGCATGGAAATGACACATCGATCAAATAAGATCGAGAACAACCACGGGAAACACAACCGACATGCAAACAGACACAGACAGCCCCCAGAACACAAACCAAGAGGGGAGGGAATACCCTGGGAACCAAAAACCAATAGAAAGAAACCAGCAATACTCACCAACAAGCAGCCAGCTCGAAGCCTCACCAGGGAGAAGCAGCCAGGCCAGCTCGACCAGCCCAGAAAGACCAGATGGGAGCGGCAACAACCGCAGCTCAACCAGCCCAGGTAGACCGGGAGGGAGCTGCAACGAAAGACCCGGTGAGGCCTTCCAGGCAGTTCCACCGACGAGGCAGAGAGCAACACAGAACCCGACCGAACCGGCTGGGAGCCAAGCAACAACTAACCTGCGCAGGTCAAGTAGGCAAGTACGAAGCCCCGCCTACTTACGGGACTACATTACGTAGGACCGTACCAAGAGGGGAGGGGTGTTCTGTACAGTCATTAGCATACTTGCAAGCCCCGCGCTGTGATTGGCCAAAGCGCACGGAGTTCTGATTGGCCGAGCAAGCCGCACTGATTGGCCCACTGTGAATCCCTCGTGATTGGTGGAAACTAATCGTGGAGATTCAAAGCAGTGCCATTGGCCGCGGCCGCCGCGGCCAGAGAATAAAAGCCGCTGTTTTTCCCCTTGAATCCCGAGCCGATCTCGGGATCCAATAAAGAGCTGAACTAAATCACTGACTCCGAGTCTCCTTCCGCAACGGACACAACAGGGGCAAAAGTAAAGGAAGGAGCATTCTTCATAAGCTGTGCCTTGCTGTTATGCCATGTCTTCTGAGTGCCATGTTACAAAGCTTAAAACATTCCAGTATTGGGGTTTCAGTCCTGACTCTTTTGTGAAGGCTGAAGAACAGCAAGTTTCTGTTCAAAATTGTTATTCCACCTCTTTTACTACTAATGGTAAAGTCTGGTAAGATGTAGGCTCCAAGTCACAATTAGTCACCTTAACCTGAACAAAGCTATACATTAAACAATGTTCAACTTTAAGTTTAACTATGTTGTGGTTCTCATTAATCTGCCAAGAAATATCTTGTTTTCCTTTTCTAAGTATGAATGCAGAACAAATTATGTTTTAAAAAATATTTCCAAAATCGTATCTGAATATTTTGTTCAATTTTGTCTCTTGATCCAGAGTTGTATTAATTGAAAATTTATGACAAAGGATTTCTGATTTAGGAATACTCAAACAGGTAACTATATCTTCTTATTATTTTATCAGGTCTTCTACAAATAAGCTTGTCACTGAACCATTTTCTCCATTATCAAGTTCTAAGAAATTCCTAAGAAATATTTGAAATGCAAATGATCCTACACCTGAAATGCAAATGAACCAAAGCATAAGCTGATTTTTTCCCCCCTGGACCCTTATGAAATAATGACCCATTTGATAAATTATTGGGCAAAATCTTTTAGTTGTTAATTTTCTGACTCCTCTTCCCAGCAAATATAATGGAAAGATGCAAAATATTTGGGAATCTGCAACATGGATTGCTGTACAAGTACACCAATTATGATAGATGTGATGGGAATCTTAATAGGAATGTCTCTGTTTCTCAGAGTACCTGTTATATGCAGCACCTCTTATTTATATGCAGCTGGGTTCAGAAGAGACATGGTGTAATAAAGAAATAGAAAGAACAATATTTCACAAAGCTGCAAATGGGATTTTCTTAATAAAAACTATATGGTCAAAGGAGACCAGTTTTGAGACTATATCTTTTCTGGTTTTTGTTTCACAAAAAAGGAAAATGAGGAGTGATACCCAAGGGAGAACATTTTATGGCATTCCTGTGCATTGATGTCACTGCACTTATTAGGAGGCCTGGGGGAGGGGGGGAGGGGCAAGAATTTTTTCGCTCCATCCACAAGTTGTTCACTGTACTTTAAAGTCTGGAGGATGAAGAAAAAAATTCCTCCAGCCATATGAAATGGTTTGATGTCCTTTCTACCAAACCTTTAAAAGCAGACTAACCTTCTATTCATTTCTCCAATTTGATGAGTCATGGTGGTGTAGCAGTTAGAGTGCAGTATTGCAGGGTACTCTGCTGACTGTCAGATGCCTATAACTTGGCAGTTCAAATCCCACCAGGCTCAGTCTTCCATCCTTTTGAAGTGGGTAAAATGAGGAACCAAAATTGTTGTGGACAATATGCTGATTCTGTAAACTGCTTAGAGAGGGCTGTAAAGCACTATGAAGTGGTATATAAGTCTAAGTGCTATTGCTATTTACTTGAGAAGGTTAAGAGAAGGGGGAAACACTGGATGAATGAATCAGGACCATTGAAATATACTGGGACCAGCCTCAATCACAAGATAAATGGCATGGAAACCCTTTCAATAGAATGAAGGACACTAACATCAGCACTTGTTCACATAAGCTCCCATATAATTCATATTGATGATATCATCCAGGAACGTAGTTTCTCAAGAAGCAACTTTTACTGATTGCAAAAATAAAGTTGATCATGGTGAATTAAGTATTACAGTAAATAAATTATGAAAATGTCCACCACTTTTTTCCATTTCAAATCACTTTGGGGAGTTGCTCACCAATACCAGGAAAAGAAGATGGGGGAAGTCAAGAGTGCACAGAATTTTTTAAAAATGCCAATTGCATTTCAAATTAATGATCTTTATTAAGGGCTATACCACTACAAAAACATTTACATGTATTAAATTGTGTAATGCTAATAAAGCAAAGATTCCATTTAATGCCAACTAATGTTAGAAGGAAAAGGTAGGTCCAGGGACATCTGCAGTAGCTGTCGGTGATGTTAAAATGCCCCTTTAGGCTGCCATGCCTGCAATGCATATTATATAGGTGTGGAGTTTGATCACCCAGTCATTCCCTTCAGGCAGGATGGATTGATGGGAATTGAGAGACCAACATTTCTCAGACCTTTTCAACTCTTCCTTGTTTCTATTTTGCATACATTGTTATGCTCACAAAAGAGCTTAATTAATTTTCCAGAATTACAAGAAGTTTTGAGGATTGTGTTAAATACATATGTCAATGAGAAGCTCATTAGGTTCAACATACATATTTTTCTACAATAGCTTTTTCCATTATGATGGAATCGTTATCTGCCAAAGGATCTATACATAAAAATATCTATTGATTTTTAAGGTACCTAGAGTTCAATATATTCTTGACTAATACCATTCATCTTCCTACATCAAAACCTTTTCATTCTCAAGCACTGCTCTACATTGTAAATATCAAAAAAGCAAAACCCTTTTGATCTTGGTTGCGTTGTATGTTTCTGGATTCTGGGTTTTTTTTTTTTTTTTTTTCAGTTGTGAAAGTGATTCTCTTTCATAAATTACATGTGTATTACAGCCACTGTTCATCACATTGCAGCCATCCTCGGGGTTACCTTAAAATAGAGTTTACTTTTAAAATAATAAAAAAAATGAAACAATGCTTCCACTTGTTGAATTTAAACACACATATACACACAATTATTCCTTTGTACTGGGAATATGCTGTCACTAATATATATTTACGGCGCACCCAACCAGGACAGCCTGGTGTGATGCAATCATAATTGCCTTCAGCAGTTATTTGCTATATCCCCCTTCTTTTCCTGCTTAACCAGGATTAGAGAAGCATGGCCAACAGAATGAGAATGCTTGTATTCTTTCTGCTAATTAAGACATCTAAGGGTACATGTGAAATATACAATGTTTATCCGACAAACCTAGCCTTTCTGAGGTATGTTAGAAAAAAATAGCTGTTTAAAGTAGTATTTAAAGTTTGTCAAGAGCACACAACTATACAGGAAAACCTGGATGGCTTTAAAATAAAAAAGTGGCTTCCAAAGGAAGCATGAAAAAAAGAACAACGTGTGGCTCCCTCTAAGAGTATGATTGGTCTTCATAAAAGTACTATTTTGAAACAAGATTTCAACATGTGCAAAAAGATATGACCTCTAATTCTATCCTGCCAACACTTTGAGGTAAACTAAAAAAACCAAGTTATGATTGCTAATATTGTTATTGTAAGGTTACATTAACAGAATCTTGCAGATCTAAATGTGCTTCTTACTCTCTTTATTTGTGTGATAACTTGGGAAGGTCAAAATTGAGATGTCATCTTGATTTACATTTCTGCCTTGGTCCCAAATTTCTCTTATCTGTTTCCTTGGTTCTGTCTCTTTCTTCTCTTCTTCAAGGTTCTCCCTCTGTCCATTACACATTCTATTTAGTTGCTCACTTTACCTGGAACCCATGTGTTTTAGATTGCTACCTGCTTCCTGGAGGATTTCACACTGTAACTATTAGAGATTGCCAATATTTAAAGCATTCACAGAAATCTAGTTAAAGGACCTGCCCACCAGGCTGTCACTTATGGCCAAGAGGAAAGAAGTCAAAGTCATTGGGAGATATCTAAAAGCTGCCAACTCATAAAGCTGACAAATGAAAAGAAGTAGCAATGGAAAATATAGACTCTGTTTACAGAAACCATACCTGACAATTTGCAGAACTATCTGCTACAAGCAGCACAATTAGTACAAGTGAGTCTCCATGATCTAGATCAGGACATCTAGGATGGTTGCATCCATTATTTCAAATATCCAAACTAGTATTCAAGATATACTTCTAGAAATATGGAGAGGTCTATGAAGAACTTTTTACAGTGTTGTGAAGCATTCTTAGGAAGAGCAGTAGCCAGAGACATGGACATTTATCTTCCAGATAACACTATCCTCCATGGAGGCTCACAACATTGTTAAGCCAGGTTGATTTACAAGTTAGAACTTCAGATCTACTAACCATCAGTCTATGAAGTTTGAAATCTTGCATTAGTTTTGTCCTAAAAAAGGTTTAATTGGACAATAAAACGTATTGATGCCAAATGGTACTATGGATGAGATATACAGGACTGTTCACTCTTGCCAATTTTACGGACTCAGTTGACTATAAGCACTCAAGTAGGTGTGTCTGAGGCAGGTGGCTTTCCTAGATGATTATCAGCACTCATAGCAGTGCAGAGCTGAGACAGGGCTAGAGATGGCAATCACATCACAGCATGTCAAAAGTACTCCATTCTATGCTTAAGACAGTGGAGGATTCATAAAATCAGAGGAGACTGACAGCACCTTTTCTAACTGTCACCTTAGATTAATAGGTATAAGTTTGCAAAAGCTGTTGCATCAGGTGCTTTTTTCTGAAATGTAGAATAGTTCATTTCCCTCTTTTATATGGTAATACCTGAGATTCCATGAACTTTGGTATTGGAGTAGAAAGAAGCACACCTGGAAAGTACCCAGAGTAGGGACACAGGCATCATCAGGCATACTAGAAGAAAACTTTTAAGAAAAGTTTCACCATAAGTGAAATACTAAGTTGCTGTATGTTTAGACATACTGATCAGGATTTGAAGAATGGAAACAAACATATAGCAAAGGTCACAAGATATAAAAAAAAAACTGTTTCAGTTTTCAGTTATGTTTATGTAAGACATCTAAATTTCCTGAAAGCTACATCATTTAGCCATTCATCTGAGATGTCCAGAAAAATACTGAGAAGACTCAGTATTATCAGTATTCTCAGTAAGGCTCATTTTCTCAGTATTCAGCATTACATATGTACAATCAGTGGTAGGATTCAATTTTTTTTTTTACTACTGGTTCTGTGGGCATGGCTTGGTGGACATGACTTGGTGGATGTGGCAGGAGAAGGATACTGCAAAATCCCATTCCCTCCCTACCACTAATCTGCTTTCCAGCTCCATTCTCCTGTGCAGGGCAACAAAAGAAGACCCAGTCAATCAGCGGGACTTGGGAGGCAGAGAATAGATGGTCACAGGTGGTATTTGCTGGTTCTCTGAACTAATCAAAATTTCCACTACCAGTTCTCCAGAACTGGTCAGAACCTGCTGAATACCATCTCTGCATACAATCCACTTATTAGATATTGTTGTTGTTGAGGTTGCTACCACTGTTGTTTGGGGATTTGGGAAGGAGAAGGGAAAGGCAAAATTAGTTTGGTGGCAGTCATATTCCTTTTTTGTTGTAATTTCTTTTTTTTGTCAGGCAATCTGTTGATTGGGAAGATATGAGCTTTTTTTGTAAAATAAAGGTAAATAATTGGCTGTACTTTGTTTATTTACAGCTTTAAGAATCTTAAATGATGACATAGCATATGATTTTCCTTCATGAGCACGAACTCTCAACTATTCTATCCATTTTAAAAATGCTTGCTTAATGTAAGCGATAGCAATTGAAAGGTTCTTGTAATGAAGTAAGTCTCAAATTGGAAAAGTGAATCTATATTACATCAATAAAGTGGAATGGAGAGATGTCTTATTAGAAATGTTCCCAACTATCTCATATCTTTTGACATTTTGAATGAATGTTGGAAAATTCACTCTCAGCTTCATTAAGTATTGTTTTTTAATACTGTACACATACACATGATCTCATCTTTATTTCACTGTGCCATAACTTGTCCTTCATAAGTTGATAATGCTCTTTATATAAGCAATGCTGAGAATATATAAAGTCAGCTCAGAGTAATGGCAACCTATATTTACTACGCATTCCTTAATAGTCATGAATAATAATTTAGGAATCTAGGATTTAGAATATGCCTCAATAATGAAAAGTCCCCCCCCCCTTTGTGTGTGTGTGTATGTGTCCTAATTTTACCTGAAACCCATATTTTCCACCAAAATTTTCCAGGTGACTAATGAGATCATCCCTACAGTCTAAAGAGTTTTATATGCTGTATATAGTATAAATTTGTGACAATTCTGTCTTGTTACTTGCACACATAAAAATAGCTTGCAGCTTTATTTTTAATTAAAAATGACAGACTATTGAACAGTCAATGCAAATTAAGCACTTCTTGCTCCGAAGAATTTGAACATGTGTCACTGGGGGCTGCAAGGAAACTGAAGTCAACATCACCTTCTGAGGTTTCCAACTGATATACTGTTCCTCCCTTTTCTTGTTATGATAGGCAACATTGGGCTAAGTAACACAACTCAGGAGATATCTACTTACTGCAGACTAAGGAAAAATGTTCAAGGTCAGGCTTACACTGAAATGGCTTTTCACTTGCTCACTTGCTACCCTAAAAGAGAAGTAGATTCAAAATTTCAAACTAAATATCAGTAACATACTCTAAACTAAATGAGACAAAACATGAAGCAACATAAGCGAAGTAGACATGAAATTAGAGATTATGCTGATTTCATTACTGAGTTCAAACACGTGCTAATCAGAGGTGGTGTTCAGCAGGTTCTGACCAGTTCTGGAGAACCAGTAGTGGACATTTTGAGTAGTTTGGAGAACTGGCACATGCCACCTCTGACTAGAGATTTTACAGTATCCTTCCCCTGCCAACCCACCAACTCACAAAACTGGTAGTAAAAAATTTTTGAATCCCACCACTGGTGCTAATTCAGTTTTTGGTGCTACCTGGAGAAGAAATCATGATGGTTTACTCCTAACCCTAATCCTTTACTTCTTCCTCATCTGATAATATATCTAAAGTCCTATCATACTAACAGTGTTATAATTTGACAAGTGGAATAACTTATTTTGTATGTGTTTTAAATGTCATAGTTGTCTCCCTTTGTTATAGGCACAACCCTAACCCTAACTCTACTTTTCCTAGTATTTGACGTTTTAGCATCTGGTGTTACTCTGAGAGCATCCTTCCTTCCCTTCCCTTCCATCCTCTTTCCCACCTCCCTCCTTCCCTTCCTCTTTTCCTTTCCTTTCCTTCCATCCTTTCTCCCTCTCTCATTTCCTTTCCTTTTCTCCCTCTCCTCCCTCCCTCCCTCCTTCCTTCCTTCCTTTCTTTTTTTCACAGTTTACATACAAAAAAGATGCTGTTAATATAAGAGAGAGAGTGCAATAAAAAGAGGACATTTATTTTGTTCTGTCCTTAATTAACATACTCGAGATCCCCGCGCTTTGATTGGCCAAAGCGCGGGGCTCTCCGATTGGTCAGGCGAGCCGCACCAATTGGCTCGCTAAGAATCTCCCGCGATTGGTCCATTCGGATCGCGGGAGATTCAAAGTGGTGCCATTGGCCGTGGCCGCCGCGGCGAAAGGAATAAAAGCCGTGGGCTTTTTTCCTTTCGCCAGTTCGGTTCCAACTTCCTAATAAAGAGCTTTGCACTAAAGTCACTGACTCCTGGCATCATTTCGCGGACACAACACTGGCGACGAAGGTGGGATCCAGACCCTGAACCGAACCACGTGTCCGACGGAAGCCAGACGAACCACCGAGATGGCGAAAATTGCACCACCCGCACCCTTCAACCCCGCCACTGAGGACTGGGAATCGTTCCCCAACCGATTCCTCATGTACCTCGAGTGCAGCGGCCTGAAGGACGCCACCGGCCCAATGAAACGCGCCGTCTTCCTGACCCACTGCGGGACCAAGGTCTTCCAGATGGCCAAGGCGCTTGTGAAACCCGCCGATGCGACCGCGATGGACTGGGATGTCCTCGAACCCATACTTCGGAGGCACTACGCTCCAGAGGTACCCATCCTGATCCGGCGCAACGAGTTCTACCGGCGGGACCAGAGGTCGGGTGAGAGCTTCAGTGACTTCGTCGCCGAGCTACGGTGTTTAGGGGGGCTCTGCGAATTCGATAACCTAAACGACGCCCTGCGAGACCGAATCGTGCTTGGTTTGTGGGACCCCATCCTCCAGAGCCGGCTGATGGCCAAGGGCAACAGACACCCTCACCGCAGACACCCTCACCGCAGCCGCAGCCACCGAAGCAACCCAAACTTCCACCGACCGCATGCGCAGACCGAACACTGGGGACCGCAGCGGAAACAACAACCCGGCTAGGTCGACCGAGCCCAAACCCGAGACGACCACCCACCAGGGCGATTTCCACTCGGCATCGGGCACTTCCGATGACGAGGAGGACATCCATCGACTCCAGACAGGCCGCAACCCACGGAACCGGCGAGGTCGTAAGTCGAGGACCAACTGTGCTGGCTGCGGCAGCGACCACCCCAGGTCAGAATGCCGGTTTTTCGAATCGATCTGCTGGCATTGCGACAAGAAGGGACACATCGCCTGTGTCTGCCGCCTGAAGAAAAATCGCAGCCCGGCACGATGGGACGAGAACAACTGGAGGAGAGAAAGCACACCACCCCGGACCAGGGATCACCCCTCGGACAACAGATGGGACCGGAACGGGCGATCCTCGCGAGGCGGCGACAACCGGCGGAGAGAGGAGACCCACCAGAGGGTCACCATCGGCCACGCCATCACCAACGATGCCCGGAAGGTCCAAGTGGAGGTAGGCATCGAGGGCCAGCCATGCAAAATGGAGGTGGACTCCGGGTCCTACCTCTCCATGATTGCATGGCATGAAATAAAGCGCTTGGTGCCTACCCTCCAAAGGAGGAACGTAGACAGCCAGAGACTCATTGTAAAGGACTACCAGGGAAACCGCATCCCGGTAGTCGGAACCAAACACTTCAACATCACGTATAAGGGGCGCACCGAACGACTTCCCCTAACAATCGTCGACCGCGACCGCCCAAGCCTACTGGGACTGCAATGGTTCACCCCGCTCGACATCGCACTCACGGGAGTCGACCACATCACCGACGACAGTTGGGAGCAGCAACTGGCCCGGGAGTTCCAAGAGGTCTTCGACGGAAACCTAGGCAAGTACCGAGGGCCCCTTATATCTTTCGACCTAGACTCTAACGTCCCCCCAAAACGCCTGAAACCAAGGTGGGTGCCATTCGCACTGAAACCCAAGATAGACGAGCAAATTGACAAGCTCGTCAAACAAGGGGTTCTACAGCCCATAGACCACGCTCGGTGGGAGACCCCCATAGTCATCCCGATCAAGCCCGATGGGTCGGAGAGGATCTGTGGGGACTATAAGGCCACCCTAAATGGCGCGCTGCAACAAAGCACCTACCCCGTCCCAGTAGTGCAACACCTACTGCACTCACTGGGAGGGGGCAAGGTTTTCGCCAAGCTCGACCTTGCCCAAGCATACCAACAATTGCCGGTCGACGAGCAAACGGCAGAAGCGCAGACCATAGTCACCCACCGGGGGGCATTCAAATGCAACCGACTCCAATTCGGAGTCAGCGTGGCACCGGGCATATTCCAAAGCCTAATGGAGAGACTATTGCAAGGTATCAAGGGGGTGTACCTTACTTCGACAACGTCCTAGTGTCAGCAGCCAACCAAGCCGAACTAGAGGGTCGACTAAGGGAGGTCCAACCAAATTTAAAGAGACCGGACTAAAAGTCAAGAGGGAGAAATGCCAGCTATGCACGGAACGAGTAGAATTCCTGGGCTACCTTCTAGACCGTCACGGCATTCACCCCACAAACAAAAAAATCAAGGCCATCAAAGAAGCCCCCACACCCAAGTCAAAGACTGAGCTACAGGCGTTCTTGGGGTTACTGAACTTTTACAATGTTTTCCTATCCCAAAAGGCGACGGCGGCAGAGCCCTTGCATAGGCTCCTGGACAAGGCGGCGACCTGGACTTGGGGGAAACGCGAGCAAGCCGCCTTCCAAAGAACGAAGGACCTCCTCACCTCCGACGCCGTCCTTATACAATTCAACGAGATCCTACCTCTGGCAGTCACATGCGACGCATCACCCTTCGGCGTCGGCGCTGTCCTCAGCCATACCCTTCCCGACAGAAAAGAAGCGCCCATCGCATTCTTTTCAAGGACCCTCACCAAACCGGAGCGGAACTATAGCCAACTGGACAAAGAGGCTCTGGCAATAGTTGCCGCCGTAAAACGATTCCACAAATATCTCTACGGCCAGACTTTCACCATCATAATGGATCACAAGCCGCTGCTGGGAATCCTTGCAGGAAACCGGGCCACCCCGAACATTCTGTCTCCCCGAATGACAAGGTGGTCCGAGTTCCTGGCAGCCTACAACTACGAACTCATACACAGACCGGGTAAGACGATCTCCCATGCAGAAGCCTTAAGCGGCTCGCCGCTACCGGAACCCGACACCGAACCAGCACCCATGACGACCACCCTCAGCATAGAGACTCTACCCAACCTGCCCATAACCGCGTCAGACATTGCCCGAGAGACTAATAAAGACAAACGTCTGGCGCGGGTGTTACATTGGGTGGAGAAAGGGTGGCCGGAAAGGGACAACGACGAGTCCGTCAAAACATTCCAAAACCGCCAAACGGAACTCTCTTTGTTAAAAGGGTGCATACTATGGGGGGATAGGGTGGTCATTCTGGAAAAGCTACAGGGGAAGGTTTTGGAACTGCTACACGAGGGGCACCCTGGCATCGTTAGGACTAAAACCCTGGCCAGAAGTTACGCTTGGTGGCCAGGGATGGACAAACAAATAGAGGCCTGGGTAGCTAGGTGCCAACGATGCCAGGAAACTAGGCCAAGCCCACCCACACACCCGTCCTAGAGTGGGAAACCCCAAGGGGACCTTGGTCTAGGATCCATATAGACTTCGCCGGGCCCACAAAAGGACACACCTTCCTCATAACAGTTGACGCTTACTCCAACTGGCTGGAGGTAAGCAACATGAAGACTACAACCACGGAGGCCGTGATCAAGGAACTCTGCAAACTCTTTGCAACACACGGCCTCCCAGACATCGTCGTCTCCGACAACGGGCCCCAGTTTACCTCGCTGGAATTCGAAAAATTCCTAGCGGAAAGGGGCATCCGCCACGCGCTGACTGCACCGGCGCACCCGGCGGCGAACGGTAGGGCGGAACGGATGGTCCAATTCACTAAAAAGACCATCCGGAAAATAGACCACGGGGAGATCCAGGAGAAAATAAACAAACTACTCTTCACCCAACACATAACCCCAAATACCACAACCAATAAAAGCCCAGCCGAACTATTAATGGGCAGAAAACTAAGGTCTCCACTCGACAGGTTACACCCCACGTATAACCCGGAGAGGCCCCCAGACTCAAACAGCAAACACCGAACCTTCGCACCCGGCGACCCCGTATACGCAAAGAACCTGACAGGAGACCCGCTATGGATTCCAGCCGTCATCACACAAACAGCAGGCCCACACTCGTACTGGCTACAAACAGCAGACAGACGAGCGTGGAAACGCCACATCGACCAACTAAGGTCGAGGACTACCAACCAACAAACCGCCGACGCACAAACAGGCGAAACCAACCCCCACAACACAAACCAAGGGGGGAGGGAATACCCAGGGGACCAAAACCAAAGAAGAATAAACCAGCAGTACTCACCGGAAAGCAGCCATCACGACCCCGCGCCAGAAAGGAACAGCCAGGCCAGCTCGACCGACCCGGAAAGACCGAGCGGGAGTGGCGAAACCCGCAGCTCAACCAACCCGGAAGGCCCAGGAGGGAGCTACGAAGAAAGGACCGGCCCGATCGACTAGCCGGTTCCCACGACGGCAGCAGGAGCAGCAGAGATCCTGACCGAACCGGCCGGGATCCAGCCTACAACTGAGTTGCGCAGGTCAAGTAGAACCAGACGGAGCCCCGCCTACCTACGTGACTACGCAACGTAAGGACTGAACCAAGAGGGGAGGGATGTTCTGTCCTTCATTAACATACTCGAGATCCCCGCGCTTTGGTTGGCCAAAGCGCGGGGCTCTCCGATTGGTCAGGCGAGCCGCGCCGATTGGCTCGCTAAGAATCTCCCGCGATTGGTCCATTCGGATCGCGGCAGATTCAAAGCGGTGCCATTGGCCGCGGCCGCCGCGGCGAAAGGAATAAAAGCTGCGGGCTTTTTTCCTTTCACCAGTTCGGTTCCAACTTCCTAATAAAGAGCTTTGCACTAAAGTCACCGACTCCTGGCATCATTTCGCGGACACAACATATTTAGTAATATGTCCCACTATATCTGATGGATTTATTTCCAGGGAAGTGCTCCTTTGATAGCCTCAGATCTGCCAATTCAGGTTTCGCATTCATGTTGGAATAGTTAAATTCTTATTGTATTCTTATGTATGAAAATGGTGTTATTGTAAAATCTAATTCCTAGTGTTATGAACTAATAAAACGCTTAAATAAAGTTTTATCAAACCTTTAAAAAATAGCAGGGTTCTAATCCTGCACTTCTGATTGGCCGATAATAGTGATATCGGATTGGTCCATTCAGGAGAATCTGATTGGCTGTTAACGAGCCACTCTCATTGGTTCAAGGGGTTAACACTCCACGTTTCTCATTGGTTACTAGATCAGCAGCTTGCCTGTAAAAAGGCTGCTGCTGCCCTAGGGTTTTGCTCTGTTCAGAATGATTAATGAAGAGTTGAAGTTCACTGTTCACCGTCTCGTCTCTGTTCCTTGCACCCATGCGCAGAACTTAACACCTAGGATATTTTGCTAGTTTTTTAAATGAATTTCTTTCATCCTATCTGAAAATATGCAGTATACAGTTCGTGTACTTTTAAAAATGATGTTATGGTAATGTGAGGATTCAGTCTGATCTGATTGTTATTGCCATTTCTATTTTAAAATAAAATCTTGTCTGTTCTAAATGGCATACAAATTATGTGGAGAATAAGGATCTTATTTTAAGTTGGAGAAAAAGTTTTGGGGATTTATTTTCCATCTGAAATAATGCCTGGCTTTCTATTTAGCAGGGTCCTCAAGTTAGAAGCAGATGGGTGGAAAAATATAGGGCAAATGTTGTGAACAGTGTCTGATGTGCTGTGTGGTTAAAAACTAAGGTTGCAGAGATAAATAAGGTACCTCAAAACAAATATTAAAGATATATTTTTGGGGTGGGATGGACAGACCCTAAGCAGGCTTACATGTGTCTTGTTTATTTTACAACACACTTTCATATCACTGGAAATCAGTCAAATAGGTTGGAATTATATGCACACTCATACAAAAATGCCCAAGAAATGATGATTTAGAACCGTGATGGTGAACTGATGGCACACATGCCACAGGTGGTATGCAGAGCCATCTGTGCTGGCCGGTAAGCTGTAGGCAAACTTACCTCACTGAGCATACACATACCTCACAGCTGATTTGAGGCTGGTTTGAGGCCTTTGTTACTTCCTATAATACCAGAAGTGATGAAACAGGCCTATTATTTGGCCTGCAGAGGTTTTTTTTCAAGCCTCTGGGAGGCCAAGAAAAGCTTCAAATTGGCCAAAAATCAGCTGTGAAGCACAGTGAAGCTAAAAGGGTGGTGGGATTGTGTGCGCATGCACAGGAGGTGAGGAGCGCATTGCCTTCTAAGTACTGGCATGTGAGCAAGCACGCACATGATTTTGGCACAGGAGCCCCAAAGGTTAGCCACTATTGATTTAGAACAAGGACAATTAAAATGTAATTAAAGATACGGCTGTAGAGCTAAAATCATTGCAATCTGTTGTGAATTAATAAAAGTGCTGGAATAAAGTTTGTTGAAACCTTAAAGCAAAGTGCAGGGTTCTGGCCCTGCACTTCTGATTGGCCAAGAATAGTGATATTGGATTGGTCCGTTCAGGAGAATCTGATTGGCTATTAACAAGCCCTTCTCGTTGGTTAAAAGGAGCTAACGTTCCTGTGTTTTCATTGGCTAAATACCCAAGAACTTGCCTATATAAAGGGGGCTGTTGAGGCCGTTCAGAGAGCTGTTGCACCATGTTAAATAAAGAGTTGAAGTTCACTGTTCGTCGACTCGTCTCCGCTTATTACGCCACGCACAGAACATAACACAATCAATCAATCTTTATTCAGTCAATCCCCCCAAATCACAATTAATTAGGGTAAAAAAGGAAAAACATAATTGTTCCAAAATATTTAAAATGAATTAAAGGAAATAGTACAGCTTATTGTGCAAACTATAGAATAGTACTTGGTTGTGGTAAAGGAAATTAAATCAGATTGATCTCATAATAACAACAATATAAAAGAAGACAGAATGATGAGGATTCTTAGTATGAACATAACAATTTGTGGCAAGCACATGCATGAAACTCATTTTTTAAAAAAACCCAGTTCAAAAGAATCGTTTTCATTCATGAATTTGTCTTTTTTAAAAAAAAAAAATCAATCATTTACTCATTTTCTTAATGAGAAAGGGACAATTAGCATAGTCGTATACTTTTGCATAAATTTGTAGGGAAAAAAATTAAAACCTGCCACCTATACACACACAAAGCAAATAAATGTACACCATTGCATTTCAGCTCACATCTCTGATGGCAATATGTTTATTTACGTGTTACTATATTTGCAAACTTACTTACGTATTACTTGATGATTGATACTTTGGTTCAAGAGGGATATAAATTAGTTTTAATTTTTAAACTTGGGGTTAAACCATATTCCTTCTCTTTGAAAGCCAGTCCATTAAACAATAGGAAGTATACGCTGTGTACTGTTGCATATGTTGTGTACTGTGCTATCAATAGAAAGAGCCAGAAGTTAAAAACAAGGATGTGGCAGAGGCTTACTTGACACCAGTGCTAGTCTGTTATCTGTTTTGCTCAAAATGAAAAAGAAAGAAAGAAAAACAATCTAGTTCATTATCCCAAAACATTCTGTTTCTACCCACTTGCTAGGCATATCAAAATTGATTACATAATTAGGATATTACAGTGGAGCCATTGTTTTGCCTGCAGATGCTTCCAAAGATTTAGCTAGCTGTCTAAAAAAAGATAGACAAGTGCATGATGGATTTTGAGAGCAATCTGGCTGTGATGAGAGATTGGAACTCTCACCCGGGTCAAGATTTTAAAAATTACAAAAAACCTATTTAGGGAACTGTTTTAATCCAAATCCACCAGTTCCTCTTTTCTCACCTAGGACAAGGAGTACAAAATTGGCAGAGAGTAAATTGATAGTTCAATGGGGCTATTGAAAATTGAACCAGAGGGAAGAATTTATTATTGCATAATGAGATGCTTCAAGTAAGTATCTCATTATACATTAATGAGTATAATGATGTATTAACGTACATTATACATCATATCAGGGATCTCCAAACCCAAGGTTAGAGACTTCTGATGTAAGGCATCAGAGCTGGGTCTATATATTAGGCAGAATGTACCACAAAGAAAATATGAAAGTATGACACAAATTATTTATTATCATTTGTCAAATTTATATGCTGTCCATATCACTGATTGGGTGACTCTTCAGAATGGTATGAAGGTAATTTTGAAGTTCAGGTGTTTTTGTACTTTTAAAAATGTATTTATTAAATTTTTATGACATCCATCTCCTATACAAAGTGAGTCTAGGTGACTTATAGGTTATAAAACAACTTTGATAATAAACATTTCCACCCACGTGCAAATGAAACCATGCCATAGGGCACTGAGTAATGTGATCTCTGAAACATAATTAATCAGACAATAAGTTTTATCACTTCTGTAAACCCTGTTCATCAGAGTCTGTTCATCTCCGCTGTTTCTGGTTCACTCTTCTGACAGAATTAGTTTAAGCAGGTTTGCTTAGAGAAAGAGAAGGGGAAAAAATAAAGGCAGAACTCAGATTCATTCCACTGATATTTTTTAATCTGGTGTGCATTTTACTATTCAATCCTCTGAATTTGTTGCCTTTTATCTTTTTTCTTTCTTCAATTTATTCATCTGAAATGTATTGTGCTTCCTGTTAGACTCTGTGTCCGATTTTCCAATGGTCTTTCAGCTCTATCAGTCTGCCTTGTCATTCTCTTTCGTTGCCCTTTTCATGCTTTATGCTCTGCTTCAATTTGACCCAAAAAAAAAAAAAAGAGAGAGAGAGAGAGAGAGAGAGGAAAGCCTTAGGAAGAAATCATTCAGTGACAAGCTTTTTCCCATTTTTAACTTGTAGCTGCTCAAGCATTGCCAGGAGTCTGTAGCAAACATACAGTAAGTACAAGGAGTATACTTGGGAGGAATTGGGAAGTTAATCATTCTGATCCTGGTATTTTAAGTGGATTGCTTGGAATTATGTAAAATTAGATCACAACTTCATTGGAATTTCCTGAAAGTATGGTCAGGTCATTCTTTCCCTTAAGTTATTTGGATGAGAGAACTGTAAAACTAAACAAGTAGAACTGAGGGGCATTTCAGACAAAGGCAGAAAGGTGCTTTGAAGTGTGCAGGGGACACTTGTGTAAGTAGCAGCTGTTAAGTTCTGCGCATGGGCGCAAGGAACGGAGACGAGGCAGTGAACAGTGAACTTCAACTCTTTATTAAACATTCTGAACAGAGCAAAACCCTAGGGCACCAGCAGCCCTTTTATAGGGCAGGCTGCTGATCTAGTAACCAATGAGAAACATGGAGTGTTAAACCCTTGAACCAATGAGAGTGGCTTGTTAACAGCCAATCAGATTCTCCTGAATGGACCAATCTGATATCGCTATTATTGGCCAATCAGAAGCGCAGGATTAGAACCCTGCTTTTTCTAAAGGTTTGATAAAACTTTATTTAAGCATTTTATTAGTTCATAACACCCCTTCCCCCCGGGTTCCATTTAAGGGGTGCGGTGACGTAATCCCTGAGATATGAAGGTTGTTTTGACTGTCTATTAGATTTGCGCTGTCCCACCAGTTCCTGTCTGTAATCCAGTTTCGGCGGGACGTTTTTGGGCATATCAGGTACCGGTGCTTCTGTATCCTCTTTGGACAACTCAGTGCCGCTAATGTTCTCGTTGTTGTCCTCCGATCTTTGCGGGCTTGCTTCTGTTAAGGTATTCCTCTGTGGCGAGGACACTCCCCTCCCTGATTCTTCTTCATTTGTCACGCCTGCTTGCTGACTTCCTTCGCTCCTGCTTTCCACCATCTCGAATTCAGTTTCTTCAACATCCCCTCCCCCCTCAGTTTGGGAGTCACCGGAGTCGCGGAAACTGGGTTGTAGCCTAGAGTGAAGCTGATCTATATGGCGTTTCCATATTTTTCTGTCGCAGATTTTCAACGGTACGACTTGGGTCCGGTGGCTTGAATTATGGTTGCCTCGACCCACAACGGTTTGCCGGAAAGGTTTCTGGTGAAAACTAAGTCGTCTATCTTGAACTCGCGGCATTTTCCGCTAGTTCCACAGGGTTTCTCTGGCTCGTACGACGGGTGAAGCCGGTCGAGGTGGGAACGGAGTTTGCATCCCATCAACAGTTCAGCTGGAGTCTTGTTGGTGACGCTGTGCGGAGTGATGTGTTGGAGAAGGAGTATTATGTTTATTTTATCTTCAATGTCCCCATAGTCCATTTTGTAGAGGGTTTTTTAAACAAATTGTACCATGCGCTCGGCTCTTCCGTTAGCTGCAGGGTGTACTGGTGAAGTTAGCGCATGGCGAATACCCCGGTCCGCTAAGTATTGTTCAAAGTGTAGAGCAGTAAAGTGGGATCCGTTGTCGGAGACCAGAATGTCTGGCAGCCCATGCATCGCAAATAGCCTGTTCAATTTCCGGATGATGGAGTCGGTTGTAGTATTCTTCATTTTGTGGATCTCGAGCCAGTTGGAATAGGCATCCACTGTTAGGAGGAATGTATGTCCCTTAGTAGGTCCCACAAAGTCAACGTGGATGCGGGACCACGGTCCCCGGGTTGTTTCCCATTCTGTTGGAGTTGCTTTAGGTGGGGCACTGCTAACTTCTTGGAACTTTAAACAAGTCTTTACCCCGGTTTCACGTTGAACTAGTCTAAATAACAACCAGATTATGCTTTATGCCTGCTACTCACTCTCCCACTGCAGGCACTAAATGGTTGTTCACAGCTGGTAGGTCAAGACAAATTACCTGCAAAATTCCATGGTAAGTTATTTATTTCACAAAATTACACATGCGTACATAATATGAACTGCTGGAGAATAAGCAATGTGCTGTGAGACTATTTCTATGAGTGCTCCTGTGTTCATTTGCTAGACAAGGCCTTAATTTTATTATATGTATTCATCATATTAGAAAAATCTATAACGTTTATACTAATGACGAATAGGGCATCAGGTTCATATACCTGGTACTCTAGAATGATTTTGACTTGAATAACTAAGTTTTTTATGCACATGATTGCTGTAAGAAACTTTACATTGCATGAATAACTCTTGAAAATGGCATTGAGTCAATTCTTGATTATTGGGTCCTCATAATCAGGAAGCTAAACTAATGTAACATTTTGGTGCAAGATCAGAAACAAAAATAATGAGTATAATATGAAAAAGAACTCCAGCAAATAACTAATTACATGGCTAATTGAATGAATACAAAGCAGACATAAGTTTGGAGTTATGATTTAATAAATTGTCTACTTTTCCTTCTCCTTTTGTAAAGGGGTATTCTCTAGGTAACACTTTCTGCTTGTGACCAGCTTCAATAAATGAAAAGGATTTGTTTCAAAACATGCTGTCTCCACAAATTGAGATTTGTCTCCCATAATGTCTGCCTGTTCTGTGTGCCTTAACTCCTCTGACTTAGCTTGCTTTGAGTCCCACTGATCCAGCAACAGCATCTAGCATGATGATGGCAAACTTATGACATTCATGTCACAGGTGTCACCCATGCCATTTTTTGTGACACAACAAGGCTCCAGATCCTTTAGAAGTTGCACAAGAGGGCCTTGGTCTCATGTAGCCTCTGTGGCATCCCAAAATCTCATGAATTTTCTTGCACAATTTTTTGAGGCTCCAGAGGCCCCATGGGTCTCTTGCATGGATTCCAGATAACCCAAAAAGGAAAGTCCAGAGAAGAGGTCCAGAGATAGGGGATGTGTGAGAAGGGAGAGGGATGACATATCAGCAGAGTCAAGATAGACATTTTCTGAATATTTGACACATCAAGCTCAAAAGTTTCCCCATCATTGATGTATCACAACCCAGGGGGGAAGCCCTCTCTCTTTTCCTGGATATTTATATGGTCTTCACATTTTCTTCAAGCAATCTTTGATAACTTAGCTTTTCTTCCAGACTTTGGATTTAATGATTGGGTAGGCCCTTTTAAGTTGGGAGTGATGTGCAAGGATGACATGTTTGTTCCTTTAAACAATTATTGGCTTCATTAACACTGTTTTTATTTTTTTTTTACTTTTTGAAGCTGCTCAGTGTTTATTTTGGAATTGGACAGCTCAGAAATCTTATAGATAGATGAACAAACAAATCTACAGAGTTCTTTGATATTGGCAACACTATTTAGTCCTTTTAAAAGCAATATTTTTAGAAAATATATACATAAGAGTCATAAAGTTATTGGATTTCCAGTTTGCAGTGCTTCGGAGCAGGCAGGAATCCGCGACTGTACACGGTTTCTCCCTGTGTTCACTGCCCGAGTGCCCCGAGCCATTTGGCTTCGGGGCTAAGCCACCTCCGTAGAAGGTGGCGAAGACAGGAGGGGTCTGGCAGGGTTGAGAGATATTGCACCTCTCTTCCCTAGCCAGCGAAACCCCCTTTTCCAAAGGCATCTGAGCGGCGGTCAGCAATGGCCGCCACATAGAAGAGCTCAGCCGGAAAAAGAAAGTGAAAGTGATCTTTGCTGACCGGGACAAGCAACAGTGAAAGTACCCTGGATTTTGAAACTTGCTAAAGAAACATCATTTCCAGAATGTGTCAAGCAGCAAATGTAAATGAAAGGAAAAGCTTTTCTTTCTTTTCACTCTCCTTCCGAACGTGACAGTGATAGAACCTTAAGAGAAATCGGAAAACTCGCATTGGAGGCATGGATTTCTGAACATTTAAAGGAAAATTGCTGCTGTAAGTGGGAAGGGAGAAGAAAAAAAATGGATCAGAATTTGAAAAAGGAGATTGCCTAGAATTTTAAAGAGCTTTAAATATTAATACGGCTTCTAAAAGATACATCTTAATTGGAACTCTTTGACTAAACAGCAACCCCAGAAAGAGAAATGGAAGAAAGAAAAAAAATATTAAAAGAAATAGTCTATTTGGATTCTTTGGTGGCTTTGGAACTTTGGGGAAATATTCTTGATTAAAAACACTCAGGTGGTTGTTTTGGAAATTTTTTTTCTCTTCATGATGACATCGCTTGTGGATGAACTAAAAATTGAATACCAAAAATATAAAAAAGAAGAACAAGATGGAAAAGATACTTTGGGCACTCTTTTTTAATTTCTAGAAATGGTGGTATGCACTTATGAAAAATTGACTGCGCAGCAGGACAACTGGGACAAAGAAGAAGCTATCTTTGATGAACAAATGGTTCTATTTGGAGAGGAGGAGAAAGAGGAAAAGAAGAAGGGGATTTTAAGGCCTGAAAAAACAACTAAAAAAGAGAAAAATGAGGTGAAAGGTGGATACAAGGTTAGAAAACAACAGAAAGGGGGAAAGCAGAAGAAGAAAAGGGAGGAGGAGAGACAAAGGGGTAAAAAGGGCAAGGAAAAGAATAAGCAGGAGAGAAAGGAGGGAAACAGAAGCCTTAATGGTGGGAAGCAAGATTTAAAGAAACAAAACTTATTTTGAGACAATGGGTAAATTTAATTGAAAAAAAGGGATTCTGTAAGGTACATAAGATTCAGTTTTTATATGTGTATTTAGAATAAGATATAATGAGTATTAATATGCATGATTAGTTTCTTAATGGCATTGATTGTGGTTTCATATGCTTTTCTTTTTTGTTATTGTTGTATTTTTTCTTTTCTTATAAAATTCATTGTATAATTTTAGAATGTACTAAACAGAATCCCAATATAAGTTAAGTGTTATATTAAGTATTATCAAGCTAGGGGAAAGAGTTAAAGGCGTCATACTCCAATCAGTGTACAGAAGAAGTTTGTCTAAAGAGAAAAGATGAATGGATAGCTGGAAATAGAACAGACAAAGAATGATAAGTATCATGAATTGAACTCAGATGAGATAAATAAAATAAAATTAAGAAAGATAAAAGGGGGAAGAAGCTATATAGAAAATTGAAAATGGTAATAAGATATGGAATAATATATAAAGTGAATATGATTTTTGGATTTGTGTCTGCACAAAGAGTTTTAACCCGGGATCAAGCAACTTTCAGAAAAGATGTTTTATGTTTTTATGTTCCATGTTTTGTTTGTCTGTGTATTGTTTTTGGAAAGCAATAAAATTTTAATTAGCAAGAAATATAATTTGGATAATAGAATGAAAAGAAGAAGTTGGGATAAGATACGAAGCTGAACAGATAACGTAAATATATATATTATAATTTGGAATTATTTTGTATGTTTTATTGGTTTTTTCAGAAAAGATTTTTTATGTTATGATGCCTTGTTTGTTTGTGTATTGTTTTGTAAAATTAATAAAATTTGTTTTCAAAGAGTCATAAAGTTATTGAGAAAACAGTGGCAGTCTTCAGGGGTTTCATTTTAAAAATGGCTGATTTAAAGGAAATTGGTATGCTCTGATGATTTATTATGTATCATTAAATAGTCTCATTGTTTAAAAGAGCACTATTGTGCATTTTGATACATGAGTTCGAATCACAATGACCAAGTAATAGTCAACACATTTGCCATCCCACCTCACCCCACCGGCCCACAAGAATAGCTAAAAAGCAATGATTATAATTCCAGCATTAATACTAACCTGCATGTGTGTGAGAAAGAATGATTTTGGCATATATTATTCCATTCCAATAAACCTCTCGTTTGTTTTTACTGCCTTCAAGTTACAGTGGATATTCAAGGGGAAAAAAAGAAGAAGTTATAGAGCTGACAGTTGTCAGATCTGGTGATACTGCCTTTGCTCTTCTTCATCGATTTTTAAATAAAATGAAAAACGAAACTTTGTATTTTTTTTCTGTGCAATGATTTTTACTTAATTAAATAATATGAGGGAATGTCCAGCTTCTTTGTGATTTAAGCCTATCTTATTTGCACCTGATCAATGAGTAAATCGATAAAGGCCATAAATAGAATTGTAAGCATGCTGAACTTGAGGTGGCTAGGTTTATAGCAGAGGTTCTAAAATTGGGGGAGCTAATTGGCAATTTTGGTTTTAAAAATCTGTCAGGAATAGTCTCATGAAAGGTTGACATGTGGGTTAGACTAATCCCCAAATACCCATATATCAGAAGGCAAAACAAAGAACTGCAGTCACTGGGTATTTTATAGTCTAAGAATATTGGCAGAATTACAGCTCAGAGACTTTGCTAGATATACAAGTTATACCTAGGATTGGTGTTTTAATCCACTGCTTTACACCTCCCCATTTTTTTTAAAAAAAATAGGAATTTAAATTAAGTAACATCATGCAAGGAATATGGTGAGCATCCAGGATAATGCTGGTAGACATGCTGTTACCCCTGAGTACTAGGCTGGAGAATCAACATCTCTGATGTCTTTTGCATTTTTTGTTTAGCAATAAGCTTTTAACTTTTCTGTTGAAGCAAAAACAGTACTAAGGATCTGGCAGACGCCTCAGAGAGTTTAGGCTGTTTCATCAACCTTCTGTTTGCCGAAGGATTCCCATATGTGATTTCTATCATAATTTTAGAAAAGCTAGTTTAGGACTTTCCAAAAGGTAAAATATTTACTCTGTCCAGATCCATTTTGGTAGTCTATTTCACTAGAAGTCATTTGGTCCTTATTTGTTTTCACATTTTTAAAACTAGAACTAGTTTAAAAAAAAAAAAAAAAAACTAGAATTATGGGCAGCATAAAACAGAAATCAATCATCCAGAGATGAATGATTGAAGTTAGATGTCCTTATATGTATAAACCCATTCAAGGTGCGATGAATATATTCAAGGTCATTACAGATGGTCCTGGACTTACAACCAGGTATTTAGGGACTGTTCAAACTTGCAATGGCACTGAAAAAAGTGACTTACATCCAGTTCTCACACTTACAACTGATGTAGCCTCCTCACAATTGTGAGATCAAAATTTGGTTGCTTGGTATCCAAATATTTACAATGGTTGCAGCATCCTGGAGTCATGTGATCACTATTTATGTCTTTCCCAGACAGCTTCTGACAAGCAAAGTCAATAGGGAAAGCCTGATTCATTTAAAACCACTGCAGTGATTCATTTAACACCTGTGGCAAAAAGGTCATAAAATTGGGCACGAATCACTTAACAACCATCTTGCTTAACAATGGAAATTCTGGTCTCAATTGTGGTCGTAAGTCGAGGAGTACCTATATATACACTATATCCAACATTTTAAATGCTTTTTAATTGTTTTATATGTTTTCCTTCAATAGTTGTGTCATGCATGAAAGAAATGCAGGGAAGAACTATTAGGACAGCTGCATAAGAGCAAAAAGTACTATGAAGACTACTAGGACAGCAGTAGGGGAAGTACAAAAAAATTAACATAAAGTCCCTCCCTATTTTAACTGCAGTGATATCACATGCATATATAAATGGACACGTCATTAGGCCAGAATCACCAAACAGTGAGCTAGTGCTATATACTGTGTTAAGCCTGGGTTCCCCAACCAGGGTTAAGGAGACAAGCTAAACAGAATGTGCAACGTTAGTCAGATAGGCACACAGATAAATGAGTGAGCTAAGCTTATATGTTTGTTAACATACAGTAAAAATAACAGATATGCTTGTGCTATCAAAAATATAGTTTATTCCATTATGAGTTCATAGCATAGTCAAAATAACAGTCCATTAGTCATGTATCACTTAGTCCATTCAAGGATATTCAGTTAGCAAAGTCCGTGTATAATATCCTATGTCAGTTCACTTACAAATCAGTCCTTTGTCTCTCTCCCGTTGGAGTAACGCAGTTTTGAGTCCATGCAGTAATTAGGGATCATCAAAGCCAGAGAGAGAGCAAGCTGTCGTCTTGCTTCTTTTAAAGTGCTTTCACAACCACTCCCCTAATTACATTCCCATATTTAAAGTTGCAGACACTTTAACTTATAAACTATGATTTATTATTTATTATTTTACCTAAACCAGTTAGGGTAAACAATGTTATCCCTAACATTCTCCCCTTTTAGGTTAAATAATAATAATAACTATTTACATCTTTAAATCATATTTGTTACAACTCTCTTTAAACATAATTACTCCTTGAGCTTTTGTAAATTGGTCTGCAATGTTTTCTTCTGTCATGCGGTATTCCAATTTAATTAGCCCATTCTTTACAGATTCTCTAACATTTAAGTATCTTAAATCAATATGCTTTGATCTAGTTTTTACAGCAATACTAGTAGCTAACTTTATGGCTGCTTGGTTGTCCTCATACACAATATGGAATCTTTAACAGTTATACCCATGTCTAATAATAACTGTTTGTGCAAAATTAAGTCAGTGCATAGTAATGACAGACATGAAAATTCCGCTTCCATCGTGGACAAGCTAATATGCTGTTGTCTGATTGACCTCCAGCCTATTAGTGTCTTACCAAATAATATAGCCATCCCAGATGTTGATTTTCTAGTGTTTATGTCAGTTGCAAAACTTGCATCTGCATAGGCACTAAGACTCAAATCACCCTTTGGTTCTATATACAATGCATGGCTCATTGTTCCTTTAAGATATCTTAAAATTCTCTTTAATGATTGCCAATGACATTGAAGTGGATCTGAATTAAAACGAGCTAGCTGATTAACACTATAAGCTATATCAGGCCTAGACCAATTGCGTATATAGGATAAGCTACCAATGAAAGATTGATATATTGACTTATCAAATTTGGGACTTTGATCATTAGTTTGGCAAACTTCCTGACTCATTGGAGTCTTTGCCGGTTTACAAAGTTCCATTTTATACGTTTTAATTAATTGGCAAATTTTATCTTCTTGAGATATCTTAAATCCATTTTTTGTTTTGTTAATTGTCAATCCTAGATATGTTTAATCTTACCTAAATGCTTTAATTTTATCTTTTTGGCTAATAATGATATAATCTCATTAGCTTCATTATTAGTGTTAGTTATCAAAGCAATATCATCTGTAAATAATAACAATAATGACACCGTTCCATTATTTTCTCTTTGAAACACACATGGATCTGCTAAACCAGATTTAAATCCTATATTGTTTAACTCTTTCACAATGTATTGGTTCCACTCAAAACCAGATTGTTTCAACCTGTAAAGACTATTTTTGAGTTGCCAACAATCATTACTATTTACTTTATTGTCTTTTATACCTACTGGTTTTCTTAAATATATAGTGTGCTGCAATGGTGCATGCAGATAGGCAGTTTCTACATCTAAATGGTTAATGACATAGTTTTTCTTAGCTGCCCACACTAATGCTGCTCTTAAAGATGTTGCTTTAAGGCTTGGTGCAAAAACTTCATCGTAATCAGATGCAGTTTGTTTAAATCCTTGAGCTACCAACCTAGCCTTATGGGTAACAGTCCCATCATTTCCAGTTTTTACTTTAAATATCCATTTGCACCCAATGGATTTTTCTCCTGGAGGTAATTTGGCATCTTCATATACTTTCATTACCTTTAATGAATTTAGTTCTTTTTCCATTGCCTTTTGCCAATTCTCCTGATCCTTAGCAGGATACATCTTAAGTTCATCTATACTAGTTGGAACTTTAGTTACTTGATACCTACCAGGTGGTCTAGTTACACGTGTAGTACATCTAGGTATTACAGGACTTACAGGTGGACTTCCCTTAACTAACTCTTCTTGATTATCTAACTCTTCCTGATCAATTGTTTCCTCTTGTTCTGGTCCTATTTGCTCTTCATGGACTTCTTCTTTAATTGTACTCTTCTTATAACTAGTCTGTTCTTTCTGCCTTTTGTAGGGTTCAATAATTACTTCATTATTTAAATCTTGCTCTAATCTATTCCATCCTACATGTTCTAGGAATTTAGCACTAGCACTGGTGTAAACTCTAGATGTACCTGGTTCCCAGAATCTATAAGATCTATGATTAGATTTATATCCTACAAAAAATAATCTTTTAGCTCTATGCTGTTCTTTTTGTCTAAGTTGTGTAGGGATATGCACCCATGCTGGTGCTCCAAATGTGTGCATGTAACTTAAAGCAGGTTTTGTACCATGCCACAGTGTGAATGGTAATTCACCTGTTGTTGAATTAACAACATTATTTAATATATGATTACCACACATTATTGCTTCTCCCCATAAATTGTCAGGTAATCCTGAATCAGACATCACAGTTCGTGCCATTGATTGTAGTGTTTGGCCTCGTCTCTCTATAAAGGTATTATGTTGTGGCCTATATGGTGCAGACTTTTTATGTTGAATACCTAACATTCTAAGTCTATTCTGGAATTTATTATTTGTAAATTCTGTACCATTATCTGTTATAAGAGTTACTAATTTCTTTTTAGTTTTCCTTTCAGCAAATTTTATCCAATTAAAGAGATTTAGATACGTTTCAGTTTTGCTCTTCATTAAATAGCAAAACCCATATCTAGAATAATGGTCCATTATACTTAGTATGTATCAAGCTCCTCCTACACTTGGTTTTTTCGGACCTGTTAAATCAGCAAATACTACTTCTAAAGGCTCTTTGGTAGTAAATCCATCAATTCTATGAGCCGGTATGGCCCTACTCTTGCTTTGATTACAGGCATTACATTGCAAATACTTTTTACAAGGTTTCAAACTTATTCCTTTAGATAGTTGAACAGTTCTCTTAAGCATGTTAAAATTTAAATGCCCTAGCCGTTGGTGTAACAAGTGAATACATTCATCATGAGGTTTCTTATTATCATAAACTGTGTTAGCCACCTTTAAACCATCATCATTTAACACATATAATTCACCTCTTAAAGATGCAGTAATTTTCTTATCTTCTTTCTCAATTATGCAGTTATCTCCTTTAAAGGTAACTACATATCCTAGTTTAACTAAAATTCTAACTGAAATTAAATTAAACTTAAGTTGTGGTACATATAACATTTTTACATTCTCTTTTATAAAAGAACAATATGCTATACCTTGACCTTTAGCTTTCAGTTTCCAGCCATTGGCTAACGATATCTGCTGTGTACTCTTGGACATTTTAATAAAATTTTTGTTATCATTTGTTATACAGTGGGATGCTCCACTGTCAACCACCCATAAATTATTTTTTACAGCTCCGTTACTATACATGGCTAACTCTAAATTTTTATTTATCTTTTGAAGACTTTTAGTATTCTGGCCAGCATTCTGGCACTTTGCTTTTTTACAAAATCTTGCCAAATGTCCTCTTCCTCCGCAATTAAAACACTTTTTAATTGCATATGCAGTAGGAGATACATTATCTTCTTTTTGAGGTTGCTCCCTCCTTAACTCATTTCTTTCAAGCCTTCTTCTGGCCTCTTCAATCAATCTGCCAGTTATATCAGTTAAAGTTAGGCTTTCCTTTGGCAAAATTTCAAGGGAAGTGACATAGTTATCATAACTTATGTCAAGTGAAGATAGAATTATGTAGACTTGGTGTAGTTCAGAGAAAATAAGCTCTTTCTCGTGCAGTTCTTGAAAAATGCTTTGCATAGTTTTCAAATGACTCAGCATATCACCATTCGTCTGGAGATGCGTCCTGAAAAGCTTTCGTGTTAGATTTATGTGTGCACCAACGTTATCTTGGACATAAATCCTCTTCAGCTTCTGCCAACACCCAACAGCTGTTTGCTCTCCACGGATATGAACAAGTTGCTGGTCAGACAGTGTTAAACCTATTATGCAAATAGCTTGTTGATTTTTATGCATAAATTCTTCTATTTTTAGTCTATCTTCATCATCCTCTGGATCCCATTCTTCTATGTTTGGTGGGTTTTCAATTATGTTCCACAAACCTCTTTGTAGAAGCAGACTACATTTCATGGACCATGATACATAGTTTGTTCCATCCAGCTTGGATATAAGGGACAAACTTTGTTGATTGACTTGTGCCATGTTTTCTTATATGGATATAAAACTAGAATTAATAAAAAACAGCTGTCTGTTTACTGTAATGTATAACAATTCAAACTCTCACTTTTACATAAATCTGTTTTATCCTAGTTAAACTGACTTTGCAGCCTCTGGGCCCATAACCAGTGTTAAGCCTGGGTTCCCCAACCAGGGTTAAGGAGACAAGCTAAACAGAATGTGCAACGTTAGTCAGATAGGCACACAGATAAATGAGTGAGATAAGCTTGTATGTTTGTTAACATACAGTAAAAATAACAGATACGCTTGTGCTATCAAAAATATAATTTATTCCATTATGAGTTCATAGCATAGTCAAAATAACAGTCCATTAGTCATGTATCATTTAGTCAGTCCATTCAAGGATATTCAGTTAGCAAAGTCCGTGTAGAATATCCTATGTCAGTTCAATTACAAATCAGTCCTTTGTCTCTCTCCCATTGGAGTAACGCAGTCTTGAGTCCATGCAGTAATTAGGGATCATCAAAGCCAGAGAGAGAGCAAGCTGTCGTCTTGCTTCTTTTAAAGTGCTTTCACAACCACTCCCCTAATTACATTCCCATATTTAAAGTTGCAGACACTTTAACTTATAAACTATGATTTATTATTTATTATTTTACCTAAACCAGTTAGGGTAAACAATGTTATCCCTAACATTCTGTATGTATATTTATTTGTTTAAAAAATTAAAAAATAAAAAATAAATAACCTCATGAGTACCCCCCACAAGAAATAGAAAAGAATGGATTCAATGAACAAAGACATCCATTCAATTTCACACCTACTAATATTGTTGGCCGAGCTGGTACAAAGATAGCCAGAGAAATTATTGAAGGCTGGGAAACAGGGCCTTTGTTAGTCAACAAAAGTGCTGATTTACCAGCAGGTTTATCAGGTATTTAGGAGCCAAGGAATTGGCAGTAAAAGGAAACAACAACCAATGACTTAATAGCTGTCCATCAATACCCCAATCAACAACTAAAAAGCCCCATGACCAGGCACCATATAAATACTACAGCAATAGCACTTAGACTTATATACCACTTAATAGTATCTTTACAGCCCTTTCTGAGCAGTTTAAAGAGTCAACATATTGATTTATCCTTCTCGAGTCTCTTTCCTTTCTCAGTTTATATGCTTACCATCTGCCTGGTTTGTTTGCATCTTCAAAATAGTTTTGCTTAGCATTTTTAATTTTTTGTGCTTTCTTCTTTTTCTATTAGCCCCATTTTATGTTTAGTTATGTCCTTTTTAATTTTAATGTCCTTTTTTTTTAAAGAAAATTTTATTAATTTTCTACAAACAAACAAGACAAACAAAACATTAAAACATTCAACTCTCGTATGTACATCCAGTGTGTCAGTTGGTTCATCATTTTTGTGCATTCATTCTGTAGTCCCAGTTACAATTATGTTACATAACAACTCATATTATCAATCCAAACATATATCCTATAATCACTAAAAAAAAATAAAAAAAATTTTTGACTATACTTTTAATCATTCATGCTTTATGAGCTAACAATACTTTAAGAAGATTATTCAACAAATCATATAAACATACCAAATCAATCCAAAAAAACCCTTTATAAATATAATATCAAGTCACAAAATAATCGCAAAATAGCAAGATAAAGATATTTCTTACTATCTAAAATATTCTATTATCGTATTTTATCATCTAGCCATTTATAAAAAAGATCCCAAATTTCATAATAATTGTTTATCCTCTTGCTCTCTAATTTCAAATGTCAATCTGCTCATCTCAGCACATTCCAATATTTTCTTAATAATTTCTTCCTGTAATGGTATTTTCTCATTCTTCCAATTTTTAGCAAATACAATCCTGGCCGCTGTTACTACATTTACAATCAGGTATTTCAAATCTTTACTATATATATCAGGTAAAATTCCCAATAAGAAGATCTCTGGTTTCAAGTCTATATGTTTCTTTGTCATTTTTTCCAGCCACATGCGAATTATAGTCCAATATTTTCTAGCATCCTCACAAGTCCACCACATATGGTAATACGAGCCGGGTATCTGATGACATTTCCAGCATTTTTCAGATTTGTTCTTAAACATTCTTGCTATTCTTGTTGGAGGAAAGTGCCACCTGTAAAACATCTTATACAAGTTTTCTTTATATGCTGTTGACATTGTCATTTTATAATTTTGAGACCACAATTTCTGCCATTTCTCTAAATCAATCCCATATCCAAAATTCTTCCCCCAAACAATCATAGTTTCTTTGACTTGTTCTTCCTCTAATTTCATTCCCAGTAAATAACCATATAATTTTTTAATCACCTTCTCATCAGTACCCATCAAGATCTTATCTAAATCAGTCTGCTTATCATAAAATCCCTCCGTTTTGGAATCTTCATCATACCTTGAATGTATTTGTGCATATGAAAACCAATTCATCCTTATACCTTGTTCCTCTAAGTTTTGGATCGATTTAAATTCACCCTTTTCATCCAAAAGTTCCCCATATCTAACTGTTTGTTCCTTCTTGTAGATTATAGGATAGGAAAATGCTTCAATGGTCGATAACCAAACTGGAATTTTCAAATAACATTGTCTTTTTATCTTCTCCCAATTTAACCACAAAGACTCCCGTACATAATGTCTTCTAAAATAACCCTGTATTTTAGTTCCCTTATACCATAAAAAGCATGCCAGCCCAACAGCAAGTCATGCCCTTCTAATGTCAACAACCTATGTTTCCTTAATGTTATCCATTCTTTGACCCACATCAAACTTGCACCTTGATAGTACAATTCCCAATTAGGCAGGCCAAAACCTCCTCCAATTCTAGAATCTTGCAAAAGCTTTAGCTTTATTCTCGCTTTTTTCCCTTGCCATATAAACTTCAACATAATTTTATTTAAATCTTCAAAATAGTCTTTTCCAAGCCTAATTGGTATTGTTTGAAACAAAAATAAAATTCTAGGTAAAATATTCATCTTAATTGTTGAAATTCTCCCTATTAATGACAATTGCAAGTTTTCCCACTTCTTCAAATCTGTAGTTATCTGTTGTTTAAGTTTAATATAATTATTCTCCTTTAATGTGCTACATCTTGTTGTCAAATATATCCCCAGATACTTAACCTTATTTGTAACTTGAATTTTCAAAAGATCTGCCAGTTTTTCTCTCTGTCTCAATAGCATATTCTTTGTCAAAATCTTTGTTTTATCTTTATTTATTTTCAAACCAGCCACCTCTCCATATGTCTCTATCCTTTCCAATAACTTTGGAGCTGTTTCTAGCGGGTCTTCCAAAATAAAAGCTAAATCATCAGCAAAAGCTTGTAGCTTAAATTCTTCCTTCTTAATTTTCATTCCTTTTATGCTTTTATCATCCCTAATATTTCTATTCAACACTTCCAAGCTCAACACAAATAGCAAAGGAGATAGGGGGCATCCTTGTCTTGTGCCTTTCCTTATATTAATAAAATCTGTAAGTTCCCCCTCCATCATTACCCTTGCTGTCTGTTTATTATATATGGCTTTTATTGCTTGAATAAATTTTTTAGCAAAACCCATCTGCTCCAATAGTAATAACATAAATCTCCAGTTCACGTTGTCAAATGCTTTTTGAGCATCTAGGAATATCAAAGCCATTTGCTTTTCAGGATGAGCCTCATAGTATTCCAAAGTGTCCAAGATTACTCTCATATTGTCTCTAATTTGTCTCTTTGGCAGAAATCCATTTTGATCTGGGTGAATAAAATTATTTAAATATTTTTTAAGTCTTTCTGCTAAGATTGAAGCAAAGATTTTATAGTCTGCATTCAATAAAGAAATAGGTCTATAATTCTTAATTTGCAGTGGGTCAGTCTCTTCCTTCGGTATAAGTGTAATATAAGCCTCTGACCATGTTTTGGGTATCATCTTTTTTAACATAACTTCATTCATAACTTCTAACAATGAGGTGCTCAAAGATTCTTGAAATATTTTATAGAATTCTGCTGGAAGCCCATCTGGACCCGGTGCTTTCCCATTATTTTGTCTCTTAAATGCTTCATTTAGTTCCATCATTGTTATATTGCTTTCTAGCATTTCTTCAGTCTCTTTAGGTATCTTCGGTAAATTAGCATCCTGTAAATACTGTTTGACTTTTTCCTCATCAATATTCTCTTGTTTATATAGTTGCCCATAAAAATCTCGAATAATTTCTTTTTTCTCCTTATTCCCATAACAACCTTGGCCTTGTTCATCTATTAACTTCAATATTTTTCTTGATTCCTTCTCTTTTCTCAATTTATATGCTAGCCATCTACCTGGTTTATTTGCATCTTCAAAATAATTCTGTTTAGAGTTTCTGATTTTCTGTGCCAGTTCTTCTTTCTCTATTAATTCCATTTTATGTTTGATTACATCCAGCTTCAATTTAATATCCTTTTTCTGTGGCATTTTCTGTAATTCTTTTTCAAGAATTTTATACTCATCTTCCAAGGCCTTAGAAGCTTGCCTTTTCCTAATATTCTTTTTTCTTGTATAATCTATTATCAAACCTCTAGCTTATGCCTTCATTGTATCCCACACATTCTGCGTTGAAGTATCTTCTTTTTTATTTTCTCTGAAGAAAAAAGCCAATTCCTTCTTCATCCATTGTATAAAATCTTTCTCCTTTAAAATAGTATTATTTAATGTCCATCTCGATCTTTTTTTTTGTCCCTTCCATTTAATTGTCATTGGGCTATGATCTGCCCAAGTACTTGTTTCAATATTTGTTTCTTGAATATTGGATATTAATTCTGTTGAGATCCAAATCATATCTAATCTAGACCATGATAGATGTCTATTTGAATAAAAAGTATATTGTTTTGCTTTAACATTTCTTTCTCTCCAAATATCTTTTAAAGTTAATTCATCTGTCATTTTTAAAAAAGACCTTGGGAGAGCCTTTTTATTTTGCTTTGTTGTTGTTGCTATATAGTCCAATTTATTGTCCACAATTCCATTAAAATCTCTCATCATAATTATATTAACATAGTCCAGCCCAATTATTTTCATGTGTAACTTTTTATAAAACTCTTCTTGTTTATCATTCGGAGCATAAATTGCAATCAAGAGTATTTTTATATTATTGTCCATTATTTCTACCATTAATACTCTTCCATCTTCATCCGTGTAAATCAATTTTGCTGGGATAGCCTCTTTAATGTATAGAACCACTCCTCTTTTCTTACATTGAGTCAAAGAAGTAAATATTTTCCCCAATTTTGGCTGTACTAACAATTGTTCATGTTGTTTTTTAATATGGACTTCTTGTAGACAAATTATATCAAATTTTAATTTCTCTAATTTATGAAAAGTTTTCCTTCTTTTAACAGCTGAATTAAGTCCATTTATATTCATTGTAATCAGTTTTTTTTCTTCCATGATTATGCTTTATATTTAGGTCTAACCGCTCTTGTGGATCTCACTTCACGCTGTTCTTTGCTATCCATCTGTCCCCCTACTGCTCCTTTCTCTTTTTCAGTCTCCAGTTGTTCCTCTTGAAACTCAATTAATGAGACCTCTTTCTCTGCCTCCTCTCTTCTTCCTCCAAAAAATTCTGCATGGAAAAGTTCCGCTTGCTCAATTGAATCAATTCTATATCTCTGCTCTTGCCACCTAAACATTAGTCCTTCTGGAATCAACCATCTATAATTCACTTCGTTTTCCAATAGCATTTTGGTCAGAAATCGATATTCTCTTCTCATCTCTCTCACTCTTCTGGGTATTTGTTTTAAAACCACAACCTCTTTACCTTTGTATTTCAATGTTTTCTCTCTTACTACTTGTAATATATGCATTTTAATGGATTTTTTGGTAAATCTAATATGGACTTCCTTGGGTAATTTATTTCTCATCGCATACCTTGTATAGACTCGATATATCTCATCTATTCCATCCATCATCTTTTCCTCTGTAATTTCCAAAGCATCTGCCAAAATTTCTATCATTACCGCTGCCAAATTTTCTCCTTTTTCCTCTTCTATATTTTGAAATCTGAGGTAAAATTCTGACATTTCCATCTCCCACCTCAACATCCCACTTTTTTCTTGTTCAACCGCTGTTAATCTACTGTCAATATTTCCAATCTTCTTCTCTCTTTGTTTTCCTTCTTCCTCAATTTTTTGGAATCTCTCATACTTGACCATCATTTGTTTAATATTTTCCACTTTTTCATCAGTCTTCTCTATTCTTTGTTCAATATTTTCTGTTCTTTGTTCAATATTTTCTGTTCTTTGTTCAATATTTCCTGTTCTTTGTTCAATGATGTCTGATTTTGTCTTGAGATCTTGGATTCCTTGCATAATCATCTGTAAAGTTACTCTTTCTTGTTCCTTATCTTGCTTCAACATTGTCTGAATTAAACGTTGTCCTCCAGCTGGTGGGGAAGCAGAGGTAGAAGTAGAAATGCCAGATGGTATTGGTTTCCTGCTCATTTCAATGCTTCCAAAGCTTCAAATTCTTCTTGACTTTTAATCCAACTGGTAGAGCAGCCAATTATAATCCAAAATAGAAAACTCCAATAGTAAAAGGCACGAAACCAAAAAAGAAACAGGAAAAAAGGAAGAAGAAAGATCTTCAGGTTCTTCTAGACCCTAATCCAATTACGAAGTAGTCCACCATAAAAAAGAAAAAAGAGAAAAGAGAAAAACAAACAAATCCAAAAATAATAATATTGATTAAGAGCAAAAAAAAGAAAAGAAAAAAAAAGCAAAAAGAGAAAAAACAAAAAGTTCCTTCAGGTTCTTCACACCTTAATCCAGTTGAAAAGTCTCAATAATCAAAAAAGAAAAACAAAGTGGTCCAAAAACATAGATAGGAAAAGCAAAAAAGTCCCAATAAAAAAGAAAAGAAAAATAAAGAAAAAACTCTGAGGCTTTCCCTTTAAAATGAAAGGCAGAAATAAAAATATTACTAGAATTGAAATTTAGAAAAAGGCTGGCGAATAGGGTATATATAAGAAAGCACACTGCACTTTATTTATTTATCCAAGGCTCTTGTTATGACTCTCTTCTCCAGCAGCTTCAAAGCCAAACCTCAAGTGTTGAATTATTGATAACAGTCCAGGAAAGCACCTGCAATAATATTTTGCTGTACTCTCCCTCTATTTTATCACATTAAAATGTCCTTGAGAAGAGGTCTTTTTGCAATTCTCTCCAATTCAAATAAAATACTTTCAAGCCTCTAGTTGGCAGTGTTGCAAAGTTTCTTAATGCTCTTCCTCCCCCCCAGCCAGAAAAAAGGAGTAATATATACAGAGACAAAAAAAAAAATAGCCAAAGGGAGCCTCTATCCTAAAGAAAGTTAAAAAATCAAAGGGAGCATAAAAATATATTTAAGAGAAAATTCAATCTGGTTACCTACAAAGTCACACTAAAGTCCCCCCAAAAAAATATAGAGAAAAGAAAAAAAAAACCCCAAGCCTCAATTTGACACCACTTTAAAAAACGCCGCTCAGACAGTTTCAGTCAAAAAAAAAGTCTCACAGATTTCTTCTTTGATCAGGATGTCCTTTCCAACCTCAGCGAATTTACAACACAAAAGAGTTTTTCTCACCCAGCCGACACACTTTCACTCCAGCCACTTTCTTTCCGGAGCTGTCCTGACTTCAGCAGCTATAGAGGCTGCCTCTCCGCCGCCAGCAAAAGGGCTTCTTCCGGATCAAACCAGAGATTTTGCGATATCTCTGGGATCCTGGAACAGTACCCTTCTCAATCCCCGTCTCTACGGGACGGTTTAGGTCTGCTGGGACTGACCAGGGGCGAAAATATCGGCTGCAATCTCAGAGCCCCGAGATCGCAGCTGTATCGCCAAAACGAAGCTCTGCCTTCTCCTTTAATGTTCTTTTTTTTTTTGTGGAAATTTCTGTAGTTCTTTTTCCAACTTCTTGTAGTCATCTTCCAATATTTTAAAAGTTTTTTTTTTCTGTTTTATATTTCTTTTCCTTGTATAGTCCATTACCAAGCCTCTTGTATAAGCCTTCATTGTGTCCCAGAGGTTCTGTAATGATGTATCCTCTTTTGTATTTTCTTTAAAGAAAAAAGTCAATTCTCTCTCAATTTCTGTTTAAAGTCTTTTTCCTTTAATATTGTATTATTTAAAGTCCATCTAGATCTCCTTTTTTGTCCTTTCCATACAAGTGTCATTGGATTGTGATCTTCCCAGGTACCTGCTTCAATTTCAATGTCTTGTATGTTAGAGAGCAATTCTGTTGACATCCATATCATATCTATTCTAGACCATGATGCATTTCTATTTGAATGCTTCTTTTAAGTTTATCTCATCTACCATTCGAAAGAAGGATTTTGGCAATGTTTTTCTAGCTTTCTTTGCTGTTTTTTGTGTTTTATAGTCCAATTTGTCATTTATTATTCCATTAAAATCTCCCATCAGACAGATATTAGCATAGTCAAGGTCAATTATTTTCTTATGTAATTTCCTGTAAAAATCTTTTTGGTTATTATTTGGAGCATAAATTGCTATTAAAAGTATCTTTAGATTATTGTCCATTATCTCCACCATCAAAATCCTTCCATCATCATCTGTATATATTTGTTCCACAGGGATTGTGTCTCTAATGTATAACACCGCTCCTCGCTTTTTACACTGTGTCAACACTGTAAATAATTTCCCTAATTTTTCTTGTTTCAACATATCATGTTAATGATGATGTTTTTTTAATATGTACTTCTTGTAGACAGATTATATCAAATTTTAATTTCTCTAACTTATGAAATATTTTTCTTCTTTTAGTAGCTAAATTAAGTCCATTTATACTAATTGTAATCAATTTTCTCTCATCCATTTTAGACTTTATAAGATGGATTTGTTGCTCTAGTAGATCTTGGTTCTCATTGCTCTCTGGGTACACCACCTACGGCTCCTTCTTCTTTTTCAATTACTGCTATACATTCCTCTTGAAGTTCAGTTAATGACTCTTCTTTTCTTGTATCTTCCTCCCTTCCTCTGAAATATTCCAGATAGAATAACTCAGCTTTTTCAACTGTATCAATTCTGTGTCTTTGTTCCTGCCAGGTAAACATGAGACCTTCTGGTATCAGCCATCTGTAATTTATTCCTCTCTTAAGTAACTCTTTGGTCAAGAATAAATATTTTCTTCTTATCTCTCTCACTTTTGTTGGTACCTGTTTCAGTACCACTATTTCTTTATCTTTATACTTTAGTGTTTTTTCTCATGCCACCTGCAGTATTTGTGATTTAATTATTTTCTTAGTAAATCTGATATGAACTTCTCTTGGCAGTTTATTTCTCATCGCATATCTTGTATAAACACAAAAAACCTCATCCATTCCATCCATCATCTTCTCTTTAGTTACCTCTAATGCTTCTGCTAGGATTTCTGTCATCATTTCAGCAAGGTTTTCACCCTTTTCTTCTTCTATATTTTGAAATCTAAGATAGAATTCTGATCTATCAATTTCCCATCCCAATGATTGCAGAGATCTGCCCTTGTCTCTTTCCACTTCACTCAATCGGGTATCCATATCTCCAATCTTCTTATCTCTTTGTACATCTTGTTCTTCAATTTTCTTCAATTTTCTTGATTCTGTCCTCCAATTGCATCATCATCTGTTGAATATTTTCAATTTTCTCATCTGTCTTTTCAGTTCTTTGCTCAATATTCTCCATTCTCTTTTCAATATTACCTGTTTTTACTTGTATCTTTTGAATTCCTTGCATAATCATCTGCAGTGTCACTTCTTTCTCCTTCTCTTGTTATAACATCACCTGTATTGATTGTTGTCCTCCAGATGGTGAGGAAGAAGAAGTCAGGATTGAAGAAGCTGAGGGTGGTATATTTCTGCTCATCTTAGAATACTTAGTAGGAAAATTGAGAAGAAAAAGCAAGAGCAGCCAACTCCCACTCCAATAAAAATAAAATAAAAGCAAAAAATAAAAATAAAAAAGGGAAGGGAAAAAATCTTCAGGTACTTGAATACCTTAATCCAATTAATTCCAATTATGTAGAGGGGAAAGGAAAATGGAAAAAGGATGAAAAAATAAAAAAAATAGGAAAAAATTTAAAAAGACAGAATTAAAATTAAAAATTAAAAAGGAAAGACCAGTCCAGTTTAAAAATTGAAAAGTTTTTACAAAAATCTAAAGTTCCAATAAAAAGGAAAAAAACCTTCAGGTTTAATTTGTGCTTAATCTCACTGCTTGAACACTTTTATCTTCACTTTTAAATTTAATTTTTAGTCTTTTAGGATATTCTCTCCAGAAAAAAATAAGTAGAAAATTATCTCACCAAGCTGACACACTTTTTTTCCAGCTTTCTTCCATTCCAGAGCTGTCCCAGCTTCAGCAGCTTTAATGGCTGCCTCTCTGCCATTGGAAAAAGGGGCTTTTCCTGGATCTACCAGGGACTTTGCAATGTCCCTGGGATCAATAGGATGTGCCCTCCTCAGTCACCATCTCTACGGGATGGTTTAGGTCTGTTGGGACTGTCCTGCAACGGAGATATCAGCAGCGATCTTAGAGCTTAAAGATCACATGCTGCACCGCCGTGATGCCAGCTCCACCCTCTATGGAAATGCCAAGAAGAAAAAAATTATTCAAGATTATTATGGAAAACTGTATCATCAAGAAAATGTTGAGGAAGAAAGAATTCAACAATACTTACAGGAAGCAAATTTGCCTCAGATACCCAAAGATATTGAAATAATGTTAGAAAGTAGCATAACAATGATGGAAATAACAGAAGCTTTAAAAAAGCAAAACATTGGGAAAGCACCAGGTCTGGACGGTTTGCCAGTGGAATTTTATAAGACATTCCAGGAAACATTGAATCTTCACATTAGAAGTTACTAATGAAGTTATGACAAAGAAGAGAATACCCAAAATATGGTCAGAAGCATATATCACACTTGTACTGAAAGAGGACACAGACCCACAGCAAGTTAAAAACTACAGACTAATATCACTATTAAATTCAGACTATGACATTTTTGCTTCAATTCTGGCAGAAAGGCTGAAAAGATACTTAAACAATTTTATTCACCCTGATCAAAATGGATTTCTGCCAAAGAGACAGATTAAAGATAATATGAGAATATTTTTAGATACACCGGAATACTATGAGGCACATCCCGAAAAACAAATGGCTCTGATGTTAGATGCACAAAAAGCCTTTGATAATGTGAATTGGCGTTTCATACTGTTACAATTGGACCAAATGGGCTTTGGTAAAAAAATTACTCAAGTCATAGAAATGATACATCATAAACAAACTGCAAAGGTTATGATAAATGGAGAGTTAACAGACTTTATAGATATATAAAAAGGGATTGGACAAGGCTGTCCACTGCCACCTCTGTTGTTTGTGTTAACACTGGAAGTGCTGAATAAGAACATCAGAGAAGAAAAAGAAATAAAGGAATGAAAATTAAAAAAGAAAAGTATAAATTAAAAGCCTTTGCAGATGACCTGGTATTTATATTAGAAGATCCATTGGAGTCAGCACCTAAACTGAGAGAAAATATAGAAGAGTATGGGAAAGTAGAAGGCTTGAAAGTAAATAAAGATAAAATAAAGATAAAATAAAGATTTTAGCAAAGAACTTGTTAGTAAGACAAAAGAAAGAATTGGAGGAAATTTTGGGGATCTAGGTCCCCAAAACATAACATAACACCAAGATGTAGCACACTTAAAGAGGATAATTATCTTAAACTTAAAGAACAGATTGTGACAGACTTGATAAAATGGGAAAATTTACAATTATCACTGATTGGGAATGTTAGGGATAATATTGTTTACCCTAACTGGTTTAGGTAAAATAATAAATATGTTATCATGGTTTGTTAGTTAAAGTGTCTGTAACTTTAACCGTAAGAATGTAATTAAGGGAGTGGTTGTAAAAGCACCATAAAAGAAGCAAGGCACGGCAGCTTGCTCTCTCTGGCTTGATGATCCCTAATTACTGGATAGACTGAAGACTGTGTTTTTCACCTACTGGAACGGGAGAGAGAAAGGACTGTTGATTTATCAACTGTGAGAGGACTGATTTATTGTAAGTGAACTGACATTGGATATTCTACAGGGACTTTGCTAATTGAATATCCTTGAATGGACTGACTAAAACGATACATGACTAATGGACTGTTATTTTGACTATGCTATAAAACTCTAAGTGGAATAAACTATATTTTTGATAACACAAACGTATCTGTTATTTTATACTGTATGTTAACTAACATACAAACTTATCTCACACATTTATCTGTATGCCTATCTGACTAACGCTGCACATTCTGTTTAGCTTGTCTCCTTAACCCTGGTTGGGGAACACAGGCTTAACAGGGAGAATATCTACAATTAAGATGAATGTATTGCCTAGAATCTTATGCTTATTCCAGACAATTCCAATCAGATTAGGGAAATAATTTTTTGAAGATTTAAACAAAATAGTGCTAAAATACATTTGGCAGGAGAAGAAAGCAAGAATAAAACTTAAATTGCTACAAGATGCAAGAATAAGAGGAGGATTTGCTTTGCCCAATTGGGAATTATACTACCAAGCAATGAGTCTGATGTGAGTAAAGGAGTGGATAACACTAAGGAATACTAGACTTTTGAATTTAGAAGGACATGACTTGCTGTTAGGGTGGCATGCCTTCCTCTGGTATAAAGGAACTAAAAGTTGTTGATTTAGATAAATTTTTGACAGGTACTGAGGAAAAAAGTAAACAAAAAATTTATGGACATTTGCTAGAGTTTAAATTAGAGGAAGAACAAGTAAAAGAAACAATGATTGCGTGGGGGAAAAATTTTGGATATGGGATTGACTTAGATAAATGGCAAAAATTGTGGTCTCAAAATTGTAAAATGACAATGTCAACTGCATATAAAAAAAATTGTATAAGATGTTTTACAGGTGGCACTTACCCCTGACGAGAATTGCGAGGATGTTCAAGAATAAATACGATAAATGTTGGAAATGTCATCAGATACCTGGTTCATATTACCATGTGTGGTGGACATGCTCGGATGCAAGAAGATGTTGGACTATAATCTACACATAGTTGGAAAAAATGACAAAACAACACATAGACTTTAAACCTGATATATTTTTATTGGGAATTGTACTGGAAATACATTGTAAAGAATTGAAATATTTGGTTGTAAATGTTCTAACAGTGGCTAGAATTGTATTTGCTAAGAATTGGAGAAATGAAAAAATACCTATACAGGGGGAAATTATTAAGAAAATCATTGACTATGCAAAAATGAGTAAATTGAAATTAGAGAACAAGAGGATAAACAATTTTATATGATATGGGATGTATTTTATCAATGATTAGATAAAAAGACATGGTAAAGAAATAGATTAGTAAGCCTTACAATAAAAGTTAATAGATTGATATAGAATACAAAATATATAACCATTGGATGAATGTATAAGATTAAATCATAATGAAAATTAGAATATATCATATAAAATGATGGAAAAATAGTTTAGTCAAATGAATGTTTAATAATTGATATTTCATAAGAACCAGCTAGATTGATAAGGTGAGAATTTATATAACTTGTGAGTAATGGTAAGGAAAAGGATAGCACAAAAGATTGTAACCAACTGACACACTGTGTGTATATAATTTTATGTTTTATGTTTTATGTTCTGTTTTATGTTTTTATGTTTTGTTTGTATGTTTGCTGTAAAAAAATAAAAACTTTGTTTAAAAAAAAAGACTCAGCATATTGTCCCCAACAATCTGGGTCCTCATTTTACCGATCTCGAAGGGTTGAAGGCTGAGTCAACCTCAAGCTTGGTGAGATTTGGACTGCCAAATTGCAGACATCTGGAAGTCAGAAGAAATACTCTAAAATACTGCATATTAACCATTGTGCCACTGAGGCTCATCAGATTAGAAGAATTGCCACCATTAAAATGAAAATATTACCCAAAATCCTGCTCCTTTTCCAAACAGTACCAATAAAATTAGGAAGATTTTTTTTGAAGAATCAAATAAACTAATAACAAAATTTATCTAGCAAGGGAAGAAACCCCAAATAAAAATAAGGCTTATGCGGGATAATAGAGATAAGGGAGGTTTTGGACTCCCAGATTGGGAATTTTACTACCAGGCAGCAGTCATGACATGGGTCAAAGATTGGATAAATTTAAACAATAAAAGAATACTAACAATACAATACAATTAACAATACAATTCATTTGGGAAGGGAAAAACAAATTACACTCATTTCCACAGCATCAAATGAGGGATGCTCTGTAATATATACAGGAGAAAATTAAGAAGAACCACAATATGAAAACCCCAATTTGGCTATCGACTATGGAGGTAATGATATACTCCAATGTTTTAGATTTAAATAAAGTGGTAAGATACAAAGAGCTATTGGATGAGAAAGGAGAATTAAAATCAAATCAGGAGTTAAAGGCCCAAGGAACTGAGATGTATTGGTGATCTTATTTACAAATTTGGACAAGGTCCAAAAAAGATTTAGAACAACATGGTTTCCATAAAGACAAACAGGAATTAGATAAATTTTACAGGGGACAGAGGAGAAAATGATCACTAAAATATATAAGCTATCTTTTAAGATTTAAAATGGAGGAAGAAACAGTAAAAGAGACCATGATAATATGGGCCAAAAAATTTGGGCATAGCATTGAATTGGAACATTAGGAAAAATTGTGGGAGAAAAATTAACAATGTCAGCAGCCTACAAAGAAAATATGAACAAAATGTTCTACCATTGGCATTTACCTCTGGCAAGATTGACCAAAATGTTTCCAAACAGATCAGCGAAATGCTGGAGATCAGCGAAATGCTGGAGACTATAAGCAAGGAACTTACTTTACATGTGGTGGACCTGTCTTAAAGCTCGGAAATACTGGCTTAAAGTAAAGAATTGGTTAGAAGAAATTATTAAACAAAAATTCGAGATGAAACCAGAACTATTTTTTATTAGGCATACGAAACAAAATATCTGCAAAAAACTGCAATACATTTTCATACATATAATAACAATGGCCAGAACTGCCTTCGCTCAAAATTGGAAACAAGATGACACTCCTTGGGGTATAATGATAATAAGAAAGGTTCTTGAGTGTGCAGAGATGGACAGCTTAACAATGGAGTTAAAAGAGATGGAATACTATAAGAGTGAAAAGAAATGGAATACTATAAGATCTGGAATGTATGGTACCAGTGGTTAGAGAACAGATGTAAAGTTGTTACATGAAGAATATGTAGGAGTTATAGTAAAATGGGGAAATATTGTATATATATTTGTAAATAGTGCTATAAGTTAAAAGTAGAAAAAACTATATAACATACAGAATAGTAACAATTATGTCAATATGCGTGAATACTGTAACCTGAACTCTGTAATGAGTGTAAATGTGGTGTTTTGGTTTGAAATATGACTAATACAAATTTGAAAAAAAAAAAAAAAAGAAGTCATCTACAGTACTGCATTCTAACTACTGCGCAATTGCAGTTCATACTATGCATAAAATGTCCCAAAGCACACATTCTGGTAAAGAGAAGTTCCCTGAGGATGGGCTGCAGCATAAATCCAAAAGCTTGGAAGACTTAACGTCCAGTCTCGGTGATTGACCCAGTTTGGATCCCGCAGAAAAGAATGGATCAGTTTAATTCTGATCAGTTTCTATTTCACTTGTGTTCCCTCATGTAATCTCTTTTTACCCATTTGTGATTTTAAAAAGCTGCATAAAATGAATTTTCCAATGCTGTTGTAATTTTGATCCTTAAACAAATGATGATAAACCAAGGACTACCTGTACTTTTGAAACTCTGCTTCCTTTCAAAAGAGGCCACTCTCTTTGTGTGCAAAAGAGAATGTGGTTTTTGCTGTTCAACATCTATATCTGGGGGTGCAGGTTTAGCCATGCATTCTCTGAAATCAGCAAAGTGGGTTAATTGTGAACTGACAGTTACCATTCACTGTGGTAACGTTTCAGTTTGAGGAATCTTCCAAGAAAATTGATGGCCGTCTGTTTAATTGGATTCGTTCATCCACAAACTTAACTGTGATATATGAGGCTTTACCCTCTAATTTGTTTTCTGATATTTTAAAAACTGGAGGAAGTCCTTTTATTCTTTCTGGTTCTCTTCCCTTTTTAATAGTATATATAAAATCTGGCTTTAGATTTCAGGGGATTTATGGGTTGGAGGTGTCTTTATTATTTGCATATTACCATATATACTCGAGTATAAGCCGAGTTTTTCAGCACATTTTTTGTGCTGAAAAAACCCCCCTCGGCTTATACTCGAGTCAGATTCCCCTCTGAAAAAAAAATGGTGTGGAGCTCCGAAGCTGGGCAGCCGCTTCCCTGCTTCCGTGTTTCCTTTGCAACTTTTAAGCATGGGAGGGGGAGGCTTTTCTGAGCTCTAGGCTGAAAAAGCAACGCGAGCCGAAGTCGCTCCACTCAGTTTCATTTCCTCAGCTCCAGCTGCTTTCAGTCCACTCGGGAGGAGGGGGAGAGAGAGAGAGAGAGATATATCATAAGAACGGCTCTTGGTTATTTCTTGCAAGGGAGAGAGTGACTCCTGCCTACCACTGTCATCATCATCATCTTTTGGGTTACTGGATCAATCAAACCTTTCATGATAGTGAGATCGTTTCCCAAATTTCCCTTAAATCAGGGAAGAAATCAGAAACAAACCTTTGGGCTGAGAATAAGCTTGTTCCTATGATGCCATTTTTGTTCACTTCAGTGTGAAAAGTGTGAAAAAACACACTTCTTTTTCTTCATCTTCTTGTTCCCTATTTACTGGTCTCTTTCAAAGAGGAAATTGTGAACATCAAACTTATTCTCAACTGTCTTAGTGAAAGTTTTTATTGGCATCTATTTTTATTTTTGAAATTTACCAGTAGCTGCTGCATTTCTCACCCTCGACTTATACTCGAGTCAATAAGTTTTCCCAGTTTTTTGTGGTTAAATTAGGTGCCTCGGCTTATATTCGGGTCGACTTATACTCGAGTATATACGGTACTTAGAACATTAGCACTGTAAGATTACAAATCTAACAACAAACCTTTTTGCAGTCCCTACTTGGTGTGATTACTAAGGACTGGGTTATCTCATAAGTAAGTCTCACAGCATACTATTACTTCATGTTGAAATTGCACTATGGGATGGATGATTGTTGTTTCTACTTGTTTTAGGTATGGAAGAGCTAATTTCAGCAAAAGTCTTTAATATTCATTTGAGAATTAAAAGAAACATTTATTTTGTGAAAATCTGGCCATAAAGATCATAAGTACTTCAGTGATGATGAACATGTAATTATTACAATGTACTGTATAAACTTTTGTTGACACTTGAAACAGAGGAAGAACAGCTTAAAGATTGTATGATAAAGTGGGCTAAAATTGTGATTATACTACATAGAGGGAAAAATGGGAACATAGGTGGTTAAAAGAGTTAAAATTTACATTAAGGCTATGAATTGATTGATTGATTGATTGATTGATTGATTGAATTTATTTGCTGTCCATCTTGTAATGAAACAACTCTGGGAGGCCTTCCAGCATTAAACATTAAAATCCTAACAAATACATATCTCTAAAACAATAAAAATAGAAACACAATCAAGACAAAACTTAAAGAGATTTTTTAATAAAAATTTTTATAAAATTTTTTTATAAAAACTTCCTATGCACTTTTTGTATAAAAGTGCAGAAAATGAATTTGTGATTTATGGATTTGATGGTTGGACAGGCTAGAATATGCAAAGAAGAGAATTAGATGTAACTGTACAGAGACAAAGTTTAAAACATAATTATGCTTATTATTTTTGTAAGGTATATTAGAAGCTATTTCTTTGTATCATTTTTGTTTATTTTCTACTTTTCTTAATTTTCTTAAATTAATTTTCTCAAACCCCCCCCTTTTTTTTTTGCTTTCTTCCTTCTTTCATTTCTTCTACTTACTTTGCATTAGTTTGTTACCTGTTTTCTTTTTTAAAAGTTTCAATAAAAATCACATATGGATTTTAAATAGGATGTAAGTACTCCAAGAATGTAAAAAATATGAAATGTAATAATTAGCAAATGTTGTTACCATATACTAATATCTAAATTCTAAGCCTTAAGTTTCAATCTAGTCCCATATTAATATATGGCTGGTGTTAGCTATTTCAGAACATAGCTGAGAATTAAAAAGTGAAACAATATTTCATTCTCTGTAGTGGCTTCCCTCTGTGTATTGTGTGTTCTGTATACATGCATACGTGTGTTCTTTATGTATTTTTTCTGGGAGCTGACTTCAAAAAGTTCTTGCAAGATCTGCCCTCCCAGAGTTAAGAATGAACAAAGTCTGTAATAATAACTTATGCCTATTGAGTTTTGAAATAACTTGGCGCCCTTACAAAATAATATATCATAATGACCACTGAGATACTTCCATATTTTACTTTCATATTTCTCTCACATAAACCTTCTCCTGCACCGTCATTTTATAATTCTCAAATAGAAGACAAAATGAGCACACACAAGCATTATGAAATTTTGGAAGAAAGGTTATATTGAGATACAATGTATGAGTTTTGGGAGAAAAAAAGGAAACCTTTTCTAACAAGCGATGCTTCAAATATTAAAGATATTTGAATGGTAACAACATCACTTGCACAGTTTTCATATGTTCTTATTTGTAGAACAAATATCCCAAAAGTATTTCAGGAAAAAGTATACCAATGTTTTCTACATAAAATCAACATTCATTTCATGGGAAAAAGTAGAGATAAGTGTAAATCAGGGATGTCCAACTTTGGCAATCTTAAGACTTATGGACTTCAACTCCCAGTCAACATGGCTGGCTTGGGAATTCTGGGAGTTGATGTTCACAAGTCTTAATATTGGCAAGGTTGAATGCCCCTGGTGTAGACAATTCCCATAATGTGAGTTGTTAGTACATTGCCTTCTCAAGAACTCATGTATCTTCCCAGCTATTTTGGATAACTATCTATGCAGTATCTACCCTTCCTTTTAAAAGAAAGACAGTAGAGAAGGTGATGGACACACAACTGAAACTACAAACATTTCCAGAGGAAATAGATTGTCCCAATCCTTATCAGTACAGATTGAGGATATGGATAAACAAACAACACGTTGGTTGTCCTATTGGATGACCTGGAGGAGTTTATACACTGGCAAGAGTTAAAATGATATCCATATCTGAATGGTGCCAAGTTGTTATGTATGTAAATAGTTGAATAAAGGCAAGCTTGGGGTAAGTGCAGGGTTCTGGCCCTGCACTTCTGATTGGGTGTTAAGCGGCTAGATCGGATTGGTTGGGTTCTGAGAATCTGATTGGCCCTCAACGAAGGACTCTTATTGGTTCTGGAGCTAGCATTTTACAGCTCCCAATTGGTTATTTCACATTAGAATTGCCTATATAAGGCAGAGTTGTTGTTATACAAGTCAGAAGTCACTATGCAATAGAGTTGAAAGTTCACCAACTAAGACTGTCTCCATTCATTCTACCCATGCCTGAATCTATAACACTGGTGACGAAGGTGGGATTTGGAGACATCTGATCTTAAGGAACTTGGAAGAAAAACAGAGCACGTGTAAAAAACGGCGCCACCAACGGAAGCCATGTCCGGCGGCATCGTACCACCTGCTCCGTTCGATTAAAACCAAGAGGATTGGGAATCCTACATGGATCGCTTTCAGATGTTCCTCGAAATGAACAACCTGAAGGACGCCACACCAGCCAAGAAGCGGGCGCTATTCCTGACATACTGCGGCCCGGCTGTCTTTAAAAAGGCAAAGGCACTCGCGAAGCCTCGAGAAGTGAAAGCAATAAGCTGGGACGACCTCGAACCTCTCCTGAGAGACCATTACGCGCCAACCGTACCCACACTCGTGAGACGCCACGAGTTCTCTCAACGAAGCCAACGTAAAGGAGAGAGTGTGGCTGACTTCGTGGCAGACCTCCGACACTTGGGAGGCCTCTGCGGGTTCACAGACTTAGATGAAGCATTGAGAGACCGCCTAATTCTGGGATTAGATGCACTAAACGTGCAGAGCAAGCTGATGGCGAAGGGTGACATCGGCCTTGTTGACGCCATCGCCAAAGCCACTGCTGCTGAGGCAACCAAAAAGTCTGCGGCGCAGCTATGGCGAAGCCGAAACCCAACAAACCCACCGAGAGGCGACATCTCACCCAGCTCAGAAGGGCAGTTGATGACAACGCACTACGCGCACCTCTCTTCGTCGTCAGACAGCGACGAAGAAGGGGTCCATCGACTGCGGTTCAACCAGGACCCTCGTCCTAAAACCTCACGCCCTTGCGCTGGCTGCGGGGCAAACCATCCCAGGGCAGACTGCAACTTCCACGACGCACTCTGCCATGAGTGCGGGAAACGAGGCCACATCGGTCGAGTCTGTCGCAGTTTACCGGGACTAAGCCCGGCCTCAAAGGGAACCAACTTTCGCCAATCGGCAGGAAACCGTCCTGTAAGGCGAGACCCAGCAAACCACTCCTACAGATATCGAGCGTTGCAGAAAGAAGAGGCTCACCATACTATCACTATAGGTCACGCCTCGGCCATGGATGCTAAGAAGATTCAAGTTACAGTAGCCATAGAGAACCAACCCTGCCACATGGAGGTCAATTCGGGATCGTCCCTCTCGATGGTGTCGTGGAAGACATTAAAGCAGCTCATTCCTACCATCCAACGCAAAGACCTTCGAATGCAACGCCTTATCCTTAAAGATTACCAAGGGAATCGGATCCCTGTGGTCGGGTCTTGTCGAGTCCGCGTCTCGTTTAAAAAGCATACGGCATACTTACCTCTAACGATCATCGATAGGGACAGGCCTAGTTTGTTGGGCCTCCAATGGTTTGCGCCACTCGGCATCGAAGTAGCCGGCGTGAACTGAGTGGGTGGAGGATCTTATGTCTGAATTCAGCGATGTCTTCGCAGATCATCTGGGAGAGTATAAGGGGACCCCAATTTCGTTCAGCCTCGACCCTAAGGTTGCCCCAATCCGTTTAAAGCCCCGTCGAGTTCCGTTCGCTCTTAAGGCCAAGATAGATGAACAACTTGACAAACTAATTAAACAAGGGGTACTGCAACCCATTGATCATTCCCCATGGGAAACTATTGTAACCCCCATTAAACCAGATGGGTCAATCCGAATCTGTGGGGACTACCGGGCCACTCTAAACCACGCCCTCCAGCAGAACGCGTATCCAGTGCCGGTGGTGCAGCACCTCCTTCATTCTTTGGGAGGTGGAAAGGTTTTTGCTAAGTTAGATTTAGCTCAAGCCTATCAACAATTGCCCGTGGACGATAAAACAGCCCAAGCTCAAACGATAGTAACGCACAGAGGTGCTTTTAAATGTACCCAATTGCAATTCGGGGTAAGTGTAGCCCCGGGAATATTCCAAAGTTTAATGGAACGATTGTTGCAGGGAATCAAGGGCGTGGTTCCGTATTTTGATGATGTATTGATTGCAGCCCCTAGTAAAAAAATTCTGCAGAATCGTTTAAAATGTGTTCTTAAAAAATTCCAAGAAGCAGGATTGAAAGTAAAAAGGGATAAATGTCATCTGTATACCGACAGTGTTGAATTTCTAGGATATCGCATTGATAGTCAGGGTATTCACCCAACTGAGAGTAAATTAAGGGTGATTAGAAATGCTCCCAGACCTCGTAACAAAACTGATCTTCAAGCATTTTTAGGCCTTATCAATTTCTACAATGTGTTTTTACCGCATAAGGTGACTGTGGCTGAACCATTACACCGGTTATTAGATAAGAAAGCATTGTGGGTTTGGGGTTACAGAGAAGAAAAAGCGTTTAGAAATGTAAAAGATTTACTTACATCTGATTCTGTACTTATGCAATATAATGAAACATTACCCTTGGTTATAACTTGTGATGCCTCACCATTTGGGGTGGGCGCTATTTTGATTCATGTGCTACCTAATGGAAATGAGGCTCCCGTTGCATACTTTTCGAAGACTCTCTCCCAGGCAGAACGTAACTATGGACAAATAGACAAGGAGGCTCTTGCAATTGTGTCAGCCGTAAAAAAATTCCATGAGTATGTATATGGAAGGACATTTACAATTGTAACTGACCACAAACCTTTACTGGGGATAATCGCTGGGGACAAACCAACCCCCTATATATTGTCCCCAAGAATGACTCGATGGTCAGAGTTCCTAGCTGCTTATAATTATCGATTGTTACATCGACTGGGGAAAGCCATTCCCCATGCCGACGCACTCAGCAGAGCACCGCTACCAGAGACCCTCGACGATCCGGCACCAACAGTATCGGTGTTACAAATCGAAACGCTCAATTCGCCTCCTATGACCGCTCGAGATATCGCGAGGGAGACCAGACGAGACCACACCCTAGCACGAGTCCTAGGCTGGGTAGAGCGTGGATGGCATTGGACCAGATCCCAGATGACTTCGCGCCTTTTAAAACAAGACAGACTGAACTTTTTTCACAAAAAGGCTGCGTCATCTGGGGCGATAGAGTCGTCGTCCCAGAACGACTCCAAAAGACGCTGTTACAAATCTTGCACGATGGACATCCTGGGATCATGCAAATGAAGGCACTCGCACGGAGCTGCGCTTGGTGGCCAGGCATGGACCGGCACATCGAGCAATGGGTCAAGGCCTGCACCAAGTGCCAACAAACCAGCAACGCACCGCCAAAAGCTGCACCGACCGAATGGGAGACGCCACATGGACCCTGGTCCAGAATCCACCTGGATTTCGCAGGGCCGATCAAAGGACAGACATTGCTGTTGACTGTCAATGCATACTCTAATTGGTTAGAAATTCATCGAATGGCCAATACAACCTCCGAGGCAGTCATTAAAGTCCTCAATAGACTCTTTGCAACTCATGGATTGCCGGACGTCCTGGTGTCCGATAACGGACCACAGTTTACAGCGCTAATGTTTGAACAGTACCTTGCTGATAACGGCATCCGCCATGTGCTCACCTCTCTGGTGCATCCTGCTACCAACGGTCGAGCGGAACGCATGGTACAATTTGTAAAAAAGACTTTACAAAAGGTGGACTATGATAATCTTGACGAAAAAATAAACTGCATTCTACTTCTACAACACATCACTCCGCACAGCGAAACCGGCAGAACTCCTGCTGAACTTCTCATGGGGCGAAAACTCTGTTCCTGCCTCGACCGACTGCACCCTGCTTACGAGCCAGAGAAGCCTCCAGGATCCAGTGGACGCTACCGTACCTTCAAGGTAGGTGACCCAGTTTATGCAAGAAATTTATCGGGCGACCCAGTTTGGATTGAAGCAACGGTAATACACGAGACTGGGCCCAAATCCTATATTGTAAAATGTATTGATGAGAGACTATGGAAAAGACATATTGACCAATTACGGTCACGACTCATAACGGCCAGCCAACAACTTCCCAACGACCAAACTGAGGGGGGGGAAGGAAGAGAAGAAGATGACATGCCAGGAAATCTGTTCCAAGAAAGCGATGAATCAAGTGAAACCCAGGAAATGGAGCAGGAAGAAGAATCGTACACTCCAAGAGAAATCACACCAGAACGAGAAGCCGAGCCACTACAAAACAACACCCTACCTCAACGGGACTGCACGCAGCCAGTCCAAAGAAAATCTGACAGACCCAAGAGACAACCGCCCTATTTAAAGGACTACATAGTCACAAATTAATTGTGGAGCCAGGGGGAAGGGGTGTTATGTATGTAAATAGTTGAATAAAGGCAAGCTTGGGGTAAAGTGCAGGGTTCTGGCCCTGCATTTCCGATTGGGTGTTAAGCGGCTAGATCGGATTGGTTGGGTTCTGAGAATCTGATTGGCCCTTAATGAAGGACTCTTATTGGTTCTGGAGCTAGCGTTTTACAGCTCCCTATTGGTTATTTCACATTAGAATTGCCTATATAAGGCAGAGTTGTTGTTATACAAGTCAGAAGTCACTATGCAATAAAGAGTTGAAAGTTCACCAACTAAGACTGTCTCCATTCATTCTAACCATGCCTGAATCTATAACACAAGTTATACATTGTTGTCTCCAACCAGATAGGTGTTGAATACTTGTAGGAACTGATTTGATGCCTAGTTAGGCTATGTAGATGAACATATTTAAAGTGAAACCTATCAAGATGGCTCTGATTTCATTCTTTGGTTCTTGATAGGATTATTCTCTCCTCTGCATGGGCCTGGATTGTAATATCTTGCTTCTCCTGCACTCATGGCACAAGCAGTAGTTAGAAGCTCTTGTGAAGATAGCCTTTGTATAAATATGTTGTTTTATAGTTACAAACTTGAGCATAGTTTAGAGTTCCAGTTAAAAATACCATTCACTCCAATTTTACTTCTGAGAGAGAGCAAACTTTTTATTCCTGGTGGTGGTGGGTAGACTTAAAAATCTTATTTTATAAGATTTTTAATTTTTATAATTGTAACTATTCAGCCTCTCCCACATATCCATGTTTAAGTTTTCACACATTAAGTACATTTAATGATTATAATGGATCATAATCATCATCTCAGGCTTTTCATCACATCATGGATCTACTATTACAATTTATTTTTATTTGGACTGCCCCTGAAGACCATTGGGAAACTTAAACTGGTTCAGCATGTTGTTACTTAGATGGTAAAGGGCACTTCAAGATATATCTAAGTAATACTTCTATTTCAGGAACTGATTTAGCTGCCAGTCAGCTTCCGGTGCTGATTATAACCTTTACAGCCCTAAATGGCTCTGGGCCTAGTTATCTCTGAGATTACCTACTCTGAAGTAAATCCACCCATCTAGTACGATCTGGGAGAAAAGCCATGTTGAAAACCTTCTCCAATGATTTTCCACTAATAGGAACCTTGGGGACATGATGGTTCAGTGATTAGAGATGCTGAACTTGTTAGTTGGTAAGCTGACAGCCTGGGTTTGAGACCTATGCTTTGCAAGATGGGGTGAGCTCCCATTCCTTCCCCAGCTCCTAACCTAGCAGTTCAAAAGCATGCAAATGTGAGTAGATTAATAGGTACCACTTTGGTGGGAAGGTAACAGCATTCTATGGGGTATAGCCATGCTGGCCATATGTTCCTGGAAAGTATCTTAAGACAACACTGAGTCCCTCAGCCAAGAAATGGAATTGAGCATTGTGCTCAAGAGTCAGACATGACTGGACAGGGAAATATTTATCTTTAATAGGAACCTCATTAACCTACTGAATGATCCCTTCTTCCCAAGTGGATTTATATAAAGATATAAAAATTTGAGTCTAGGAAAAAGTGTTTGTGGGATGTTAAGTTTTGGTTTCCATCCTCATTGGTTTTGAATGTTGTTGTGCTGCTTTAAATTTTCAGGATTTTTTTCTATGTACATCAATCTTATGTCCTTGGGAATAGAATGGCATTTGTAAATAAATAACTATATATCGATCATATTCATATGTCACATTAAGTTTGGAAATCTTTCCATATATCAGTCTCTTCTTGTCAGCAAAAGTAGCTAATTTACCTTTGTGGCTTGTTATTGTGATGCTTGAACAGCTAAGTTAGAAATGATGGATATTCCTGCTTCAATATCTGGATTATTAAGATGAGAGTAAACTATGGGTCCAGGTTAAAACAAACCACACAAGATGCTTTCAAAGTTCACTAGTTGCTTCAGTAAAATCAGTATCCTAGTTTAATATTATGTCCAAATGCAACTGTTGCTTGTTTTTCTAGGACTGTTATCTCACCTAACTCGAGAGACAATACTTGGGTAGCATGCAAACAAAACTCATAAAATAATCATAAAAACATTATTTTTAAAACAATACTAACAAAAGGAGGAAATGAACAAAATATAAAAATCTACAGACAATCTACATTGTAAAGCTGCGTTTTGAAGCTATTGTCTTGTTCTGCATGAAGATACAAGAATGGAAAATATTCCAAAGAGATGGGGCAAAAATAGTCATTTTCAGATCCATTTCCTCCTTGATCTATAAAGATAGGGAAACCCAGATAATCCTTTCATGAACCAATTAAATGATACAGGTAGATTTCCTTTGGAGAAGAGGTCTCATAAGTAGCCTGAAACAAACCCAGATAAGCCTTTCTACGTAATCAAAGCAGTGACATTATTGGAATGGTCTACTAATTAATTCTTTGTTTAATATTTTTATTGTTATAGAATATTGTAAAATACAAAATACAAAAGTTAAATAGAAAAGCAGTAGGGGGGAAGAGAAGTGAGGAAAGATAAGAAAAAAGTCTACTATAATTCTATGGGAAAAATGTGTTTATTGGCTAATGTTTATATAAAAAAAACCTTCTGGGAAATATTCAATAGATGGAAATTATTTCCATTGAAATTTCCACAACTGACATGTTTGTATAACTGCACTTGCCCTTTGATCTTAGCTGATAAACTTTTCCACAGAAACACATAAGGAAAGAATACATTTTTATTGTGTCCTTAATTTGTCATTATTTAGTAAATAAATAAGGAGTTGGTAGCTGGAAAATTTACTCTCTGAAAACTAGATAATTAATTTTGTTGTGGTGTAGCATGTAAGACACTTTTTAAAAATGCAGCTAATATTTTCCTTTTATTTAAAGAAAAGTCAAAGGAAATATGTTTGGAGTTATGAGAATGAATACTCTTGTTATACTGAGCTTTCCATTCCAGTGCAAATGCATCCACATCAAAGAAGCACAATTTCTACCAGCCAATCTGACTTACCATATAGTCTATAAAAAACACAAAACATTTCAGATCATGGAAGTTTTTGATGATAAAGAAGGCTGAGCATTGCTCATTTGCATTCCTGATTCTCAACAGTAAAATAATCAGTACATAGCAATCCAGACTCTTGTTCAGTGTTAGTATTAGTCTTGCAATTTATCTCTTCATGTTTCAGCTCTCCTTACATTGCCCCTCTCCTTGTTCTTTCTTCTTGCTACTGGTAGCCATGTTCCTCTCCTTCTTGACTTTTTCATTACCCATTTCTGTGCATGCATCCTGTTCTGTCCTTCATTAACATACTCAAGATCCCCGCGCTTTGATTGGTCAAAGCGCGGGGTTCTCCGATTGGTCAGGCAAGCCGTGCCGATTGGCTCGCTAAGAATCTCCCGCGATTGGTCCATTCAGACCACGGGAGATTCAAAGTGGTGCCATTGGCCGCGGCCGCCACGGCGAAAGGAATAAAAGCCGCGGGCTTTTTTCCTTTCGCCAGTTCAGTTCCAACTTGCCAATAAAGAGCTTTTGCACGAAATCACCGACTCCTGGCATCATTTCGTGGACACAACACTGGTGACGAAGGTGGGATCCAGACCCTGAACCGAACCACGTGTCCGACGGAAGCCAGACGAACCACCGAGATGGCGAAGATCGCACCACCCGCACCCTTCAACCCCGCCACCGAGGACTGGGAATCGTTCGCCGACCGATTCCGCATGTACCTCGAGTGCACCGGCATGAAGGACGCCTCCGGCCCAATGAAATGCGCCGTCTTCTTGACCTACTGTGGGACCGAGGTCTTCCAAATGGCCAAAGCGCTGGCCAAACCCGCCGATGCCACCGCGATGGACTGGAACGTCCTCGAACCCATACTGTGGCGGCACTACGCTCCAGAGGTACCCATCCTGATCCGGTGCAACGAGTTTTACCGGCGGGACCAGAGGTCGGGTGAGAGCTTCAGCGACTTCGTCGCCGAGCTGCAGCGTTTAGGGGGGCTCTGCGAATTCGATAACCTAAATAACGCCCTGCGAGACCGAATCGTGCTCGGTTTGTGGGACCCCGTCCTCCAGAGCCAGCTGATGGCCAAAGGCAAAATCAGCCTAGCAGACACCCTCACCGCAGCCGCAGCCGCCGAAGCAACCCGAACTTCCGCCGACCGCATGCGCAGACCGAACGCTGGGGACCGCGGCAGAAACAACAACCCGGCGAGGTCGACCAAGCCCAAACCCGAGACGACCACCCACCAGGGCGATTTCCACTCAGCATCGGACACTTCCGATGACGAGGAGGATATCCATCGACTACAGGCAGGGCCCAACCCACGGAACCGGCGAGGTTGTAAGTCGAGGACCAACTGTGTCGGCTGCGGCGGCGACCACCCCAGGTCAGAATGCCGGTTCTTCGAATCGATCTGCCGGCATTGCGACAAGAAGGGACACATCGCCCATGTCTGCCGCCTGAAGAAAAATCGCAGCCCGGCACGATGGAACCAGAGCGACCGGAGGAGAGAAAGCACACCACCCCGGACCAGAGATCGCCCCTCGGACAGCCGATGGGACCGGAACGGGCGATCCTCGCGAGGCAGCGACAACCGGCGGAGAGAGGAGACCCACCAGATGGTCACCATCGGCCACACCATCACCAACGACGCCCGGAAGGTCCACGCCGAGGTATGCATCGAGGGCCAGCCATGCAAAATGGAGGTGGACTCCGGGTCCTACCTCTCCATGATTGCATGGCATGAGATAAAGCGGTTGGTGCCTACCCTCCAAAGGAGGAACGTAGACAGCCAGAGACTCATAGTAAAGGACTACCAGGGAAACCGCATCCCGGTAGTCAGCACCAAAAGCTTTAACATCACTTATAAGGGGCGCACCGAACGACTCCCCCTAACGTTCGTTGACCGTGACTGCCCAAGCCTACTGGGACTGCAATGGTTCACCCCGCTCGACATCGCACTCACGGGAGTCGACCACGTCACCGACGACAGCTGGGAGCAGCAACTAGCCCGGGAGTTCCAAGAGGTCTTCGACGGAAACCTAGGCAAGTACCGAGGGCCCCTTATATCGTTCGACCTAGACCCTAACGTCCCCCCCAAATGCCTGAAACCAAGGCGGGTGCCATTCGCACTGAAACCCAAGATAGACGAGCAAATTGACAAGCTCGTCAAACAAGGGGTCCTCCAGCCCATAGACCACGCCTGGTGGGAGACCCCCATAGTCACCCCGATCAAGCCCGATGGGTCGATGAGAATCTGTGGGGACTATAAGGCCACCCTAAATGGCGCGCTGCAACACCTACTGCACTCACTGGGAGGGGGCAAGGTTTTCGCCAAGCTCGACCTCACCCAGGCATACCAACAGTTGCCGGTCGACGAGCAAACGGCAGAAGCGCAGACCATTGTCACCCACCGGGGAGCATTCAAATGCAACCGACTCCAATTCGGAGTCAGCGTGGCACCGGGCATATTCCAAAGCCTAATGGAGAGACTATTGCAAGGTATCAAGGGGGTGGTATCTTATTTCGACGACGTCCTAGTGTCGGCAGCCAACCAAGCCGAACTAGAAGGTCGACTAAGGGAGGTCCTAACTAAATTTAAAGAGACCGGACTGAAAGTAAAGAGGGAAAAATTCCAGCTTTGCACGGAACGAGTGGAATTCCTGGGCTACCTCCTAGACCGGCACGGCACTCACCCCACAAGCAAAAAAATCAAGGCCATCAAAGAAGCCCCCACCCCCAAGTCAAAGACTGAGCTACAGGCATTCTTGGGGTTACTGAACTTTTACAATGTTTTCCTACCCCAAAAGGCGACGGCGGCGGAGCCCTTGCATAGGCTCCTGGACAAGGCGGCGACCTGGACTTGGGGGAAACAGGAGCAAGCCGCCTTCCAAAGAACGAAGGACCTCCTCACCTCTGACGCCGTCCTCATACAATTCAACGAGACCCTACCTCTGGCCGTCACATGCGACGCATCACCCTTCGGCGTCGGCGCTGTCCTCAGCCATACCCTTCCCGACAGAAAAGAAGCGCCCATCGCATTCTTTTCAAGGACCCTCACCAAACCGGAGCGGAACTATAGCCAACCCGACAAAGAGGCTCTGGCTATAGTTGCCGCCGTAAAACGATTCCACGAGTACCTCTACGGCCGGACTTTCACCATCATAACGGACCACAAACCGCTGCTGGGAATCCTTGCAGGAAACCGGGCCACCCCGAACATTCTGTCTCCCCGAATGACAAAGTGGTCCGAGTTCCTGGCAGCCTACAACTACGAACTCATACACAGACCGGGTAAGACGATCTCCCATGCAGACGCCTTAAGCCGCTCGCCGCTACCGGAACCCGACACCGACCCAGCACCCACGACGACCACCCTCAGCATAGAGACTCTACCCAACATGCCCATAACCACGTCAGACATTGCCCGAGAGACTAATAAAGACAAATGTCTGGCGCGGGTGTTGCATTGGGTGGAGAAAGGGTGGCCGGAAAGGGACAACGACGAGTCCGTCAAAACGTTTCGAAACCGCCAAACGGAACTCTCTTTGTTAAAAGGGTGCATACTATGGGGGGACAGGGTGGTCATTCCAGAAAAACTACAAGGAAAGGTTCTGGAACTGCTACACGAGGGGCACCCTGGCATCGTAAGGACTAAAGCCCTGGCCAGTAGTTACGCTTGGTGGCCAGGGATGGACAAACAAATAGAGGCCTGGGTAGCTAGGTGCCAACGATGCCAGGAAACTAGGCCAAGCCCACCCACAGCACCCGTCCTAGAGTGGGAAACCCCAAGGGGATCTTGGTCTAGGATCCATATAGACTTCGCCGGGCCCACAAAAGGACACACCTTCCTCATAACAGTTGACGCTTACTCCAACTGGCTGGAGGTAAGCAACATGAAGACGACAACCACGGAGGCCGTGATCAAGGAACTCTGCAAACTCTTTGCAACACACGGCCTCCCAGACGTCGTCGTCTCCGACAACGGGCCCCAGTTCACCTCGCTGGAATTCAAAAAATTCCTAGCGGAAAGGGGCATCCGCCATGCGCTGACAGCACCGGCGCACCCGGCGGCGAACGGTAGGGCGGAACGAATGGTCCAATTCACTAAAAAGACCATCCGGAAAATAGACCACGGGGAGATCCAAGAGAAAATCAACAAACTACTCTTCACCCAACACATAACCCCAAATACCACAACCAATAAAAGCCCAGCCGAACTACTAATGGGCAGAAAGCTAAGGTCCCCACTCGACAGGTTACACCCCACGTATAACCCGGAGAGGCCCCCAGACTCAAGCACCAAACACCGAACCTTCGCACCCGGGGACCCCATATACGCAAAGAACCTGACGGGAGACCCTCTATGGATCCCAGCCGTCATCACACAAGCAACAGGCCCACAATTGTACCGGCTACAAACAGCAGACGGACGAGCATGGAAACGCCACATCGACCAACTTAGGTCGAGAACTACAAACCAACAAACCACCGACGCACAAACAAGCGAAACCAACCCCCACAACGCAAGCCAAGGGGGGAGGGAATACCCAGGGGACCGAATCCAAAGAAAAATAAACCAGCAGTACTCACCGGAAAGCAGCCATCATGACCCCTCGCCAGGAAGGAACAGCCAAGCCAGCTCGACCGACCCGGAAAGACTGAGCGGGAGCGGCGAAACCCGTAGCTCAACCAACCCGGAAGGCCCAGGAGGGAGCTACAGAGAAGGGACCGGCCCGATCGATCAGCCGGTTCCCACGACGGCAGCAGGAGCAGTGGAGACCCCGACCAAACCGGCCGGGATCCAGCCTACGACTGAGTTGCGCAGGTCAAGTAGGACCAGACGGAGCCCCGCCTACCTACATGACTACACAACCTAAGGACTGAACCAAGAGGGGAGGGGTGTTCTGTCCTTCATTAACATACTCGAGATCCCCGCGCTTTGATTGGCCAAAGCGCGGGGATCTCCGATTGGTCAGGCGAGCCGCGCCGATTGGCTCGCTAAGAATCTCCCATGATTGGTCCATTCAGACCGCGGGAGATTCAAAGCGGTGCCATTGGCTGCGGCCGCCGCGGCGAAAGGAATAAAAGCCACGGGCTTTTTTCCTTTCGCCAGTTCGGTTCCAACTTGCCAATAAAGAGCTTTTGCACGAAATCACCGACTCCTGGCATCATTTCGCGGACACAACACATCCTAAATTAAATGACCTTCTTTCATCTTTATCTCCACAAAATATTTTTCCACAATCTGTTAAAAAAAAAAAAACTACCTGAAAGTATTGCATTTTCTTTTATTCTAATATGAAAATGATTGTCTATCATCTATCTATAGCTATATAATTATCTCTCTCGCTACCTACTTACCTCTATCTATACTTAGACTTGACAACCAATATTATCAGACTTCCAGATAATATCAATAAAGCATGTGAGGTTACATTGTCATGATATGAACACTAATGGTATTTAAATAACTGGCTGACATTTGATACATATATTTCTTTATATTATAAGAAAATGGCAATATAGCATCTTCTCAAAACTGACCCAGAAATGACATTAAAGCCATCAAATTTCATTTGAGAAGATACACATTTTAATTTGATCAGAGAGGAGGATATGGATGAAAAACAATAATCCTTCTTGCTCCTGAGAAAGACAGTTAAGGTTAGGCAAAGAAAAGCTCCAAGAATACATCTGTGACTTCAATTTCACATTCACATTTGAAATAATTCAGCAGTGGGAAACAAATGAATTTTAAGCTCTGCAAAGCAAATTTAGGTAGCATGTATTAGATTACAGATAATGGTTGCTCACAAAGTAAAAACTAGGTTTGTTTCAACCAATTTCCTGACTTATATAGGTCAACCTTCTACTCTTTTTAGCCTTTGGTCTTAACTGTTGTCTGTCAATGTTGAGCTGTTTCCATATGGTCTATAGGTTGGCATATTTGATATGTCATGTCACATAAAAAGCTGGCAAAATTGAAGTGGCATTCACATCATACAGGGCTTGCATTATTAGCCCACACAGAGACAATGATCCCGCTCCACCCTACCATGTACCCATCATTCCTGTCATCCAAATCCAAGCATCAGAGTTAAACATATTACACCTCATGCTGGACTAGGGGAAGGGTGTGAATTTGAAGGCTGGTGACTGGAATTGAAAGATTCATGAAAAGCTGTGGGAAAACTTTCAATTTGGGCAGAAATGCATTTTTGTTCCTATAAAAAGAAATAAATACTTTTAAAATAAAATGTTAATAGATCAACCTTCTTGGCAAGAAGTGTTCAGTGTGGACAAAGCAAAAATAACAGACCATATCAGAGGTAACTTCTAAAGGTCATGGAGCTATTTTTCATTTCATTCCAAAGTTTATCTGTGTTTAAAATGTACAGCGATTTGTGTGAGAACAGTAAGAGATGGATGGCTCTCTTCCTCTCCTTTATTTTTGTTTATTTATGCACTTTTTGCATGTGTCAACCCATAATTCCAATCTACTCCAGTTTTGCACTCATCTAATGCATTAAAAAAAAATTACTTAACATATTAGTGATTGTGGGCCATATCCATCAGTTCCACACACATCATTGCAATTCTCCGTGCCTTTAAAATCTTCTTTGGGACATTGGAGAAGGCTGAAAAGTGTAGGGTGTATTATGTATGAAAATAATTACTCAAAAATGAGCAGTGTTGCTTTCAGCCCTTGAGGGAAAAAGATAATTCACATTATCCTCCTGTTAATTATGGGCATAAGGTTTTGTATTTAAAGTAAGTCTACAAGAACATGCTTTGTTTCTTTTATTTGTTGTCAAAGTGATGTTCCATCTTTCTGTACAAATCAGTACAGTGCCCTACAACAATTAAAGAAAATAAACTAAAACTATGAATCCTATTTGTGATCAGATACAATCAAAGTCAAAAGTTAGGATCAGTATCAACAAATTAGTTTGAAACAAATGCAATGCATTTTGAGAGTTGAGCAGTATAGTTCCAATTCAGTACAGATAATCATTCCTCCCTTTGATCTGATAGGGTCACACTGAGTAGATTCACACAGGACTGTACAAAAACAGAATTTGTTGAGCATCCCAGAGATTAAACTTTTTTCCCTTATTTATTTATTTTTAATCTCCAATTGGGATCATTTGTTTTAAATGTACATTTGGGACCAACCATTTTATAAGAATAAAAACATTCTAATATGAATACAATACAATACATTAGATGTGTTCTCCCCCCCACAAGGCTGAGGACTACAATGGAATTTGAATGGTCACTCAACCAAACACCATGGACAATGAAATGGATGGGCCCTATCAGGCAATAATTCCTTTCCTCTGTCATAAATTAAAAGAAGAAGAAAATCCCATGCCCTTGTTTAGCAAGATTTTGAAAGCTGCATCTCATCCTTTTGCAAGTTCAGCGACTCAGTTTTACAGGTAATCTTTAACAATGTAGGCTGCTTCCCAGCTAGCCACCCAAGGGAGATTAAAGCCAGTAGCAGAAGCTACAAGTGGCTGGGAGGGAAGCAGGCCTCAACCCACAAGTTGTAACAGCACTGCAGATATTGGTAGCTTTGCTGGTGTCTTTAGGCTCCTTGGAGGGCTGAATGGGAAGAAAGCCCTGCATGGGCTCGGTAGAGGGAAAGAGGCCCAAGGCTTGTGGGGAGCCAGAGGGACAGGACACATGGGGTGAGAGACTCTTTGGAGGCTGGGCAAGGAAGCCTGGGCTTCTGCTAGGCCTCCCATAGTCTTGACACTGAGGCATTCTACGCTCTGCCTAATGGCCCTCACTGCTATTTAATATCAGGAAGACTAAGGGTGGGGGAATCATTAAGCGAAGTGATCACATGGGCATCTCGTTAATGACCATCATAATTTGTGACTGTAATGGGCAGGTTCTATTACAGTCATATCTCAAGGGCTACCTGTTATGAACTAATAAAACACTTAAATAAAGTTTATCAAAAGCTTTAGAAAATAGCCCTGCACTTCTGATTGGCCGATAATAGCGATATTGGATTGGTCCATTCAGGAGAATCTGATTGGCTGTTAACGAGCCGCTCTCATTGGTTAAGTGGGTTAATACTCCACGTTTCCTATTGGTTACTAGAGCAGCAGCTTGCCTATAAAAGGGCTGCTGGTGCCCTAGGGTTTTGCTCTGTTCAGAATGATTAATAAAGAGTTTGAAGTTCACATTTCACCGTCCTGTCTCCATTCCTTGCGCCCATGCGCAGAACTTAACACTGGCAACGAGGATGGGATACGGAGACGTCAGAGCTGACTGAACACTACAGAGCACTAAACAGAGCACGTGGCTGAAGGCACTTCAACGGCAGAAACCATGACCGGCAGCACCATACCACCTGCTCCATTCGACCCGGCACAAGAAGACTGGGACTCATACATGGACCGGTTCCAGATGTTTCTGGAGACCAACAACTTGAAGGATGCCACTACTGGGAAAAAGAGAGTGGTATTCCTGACTCACTGCGGACCTGCCGTTTTTAAGATGGCTAAGGCACTGGCGAAACCGGCTGAGGTGAAATCCATGGACTGGGATTATGGGGACATTGAAGATAAGATAAATAGAATACTCCTTCTCCAACACATCACTCTGCACAGCGTCACCAACAAGACTCCAGCGGAATTATTGATGGGATGCAAATTCCGCTCCCACCTCGACCGGCTTCACCCGTCTTACGAGCCAGAGAAACCCTGTAGATCCAGTGGAAAATGCCACGAGTTCAAGATAGGTGACTTAGTTTTCGCCAGAAACCTTTCTGGTGAACCGTTGTGGATTGAGGCCACTGTTATTCAAGCCACTGGACCCAGGTCGTACCGGGTGAAAACCTGCAACGGAAAAATATGGAAACGCCATATTGATCAGCTTCACTTGAGGCTACAACCTAGTTTCCATGACTCCGGTAACCCCAAACTGAGGGGGGAGGGGATGTCGAAGAAACCAAATTCGAGATGGCGGAAAGCAGGAATGAAAGAAGGCAGCCATTGGGCGTAACAAGTGAAGAAGGATCAGGGATGGGTGTGGCCTCACCACAGAGGAACAACCCAATAGAGGCAAGCCCATAAGGGCCAGAGGACAACGACGAGAGCATTAGCGGCACCAAGTCTTCCAACAAGGAACCATCGGCACCCGACTTGCCCGAAAACGCCCCGCCAAAACAGGCTTACGGACAAGAACTGGTGGGACAGCGTAAATCCAATAGACAGTCAAAGCAACCTTCCTACCTCAGAGATTACATCACCGCACCCCCCAAACGGAACCCAGGGGGAAGGGGTGTTATGAACTAATAAAACACTTAAATAAAGTTTATCAAAAGCTTTAGAAAATAGCAGGGTTCTAGCCCTGCACTTCTGATTGGCCGATAATAGCGATATCGGATTGGTCCGTTCAGGAGAATCTGATTGGCTGTTAATAGCCACTCTCATTGGTTAAGTGGGTTAACACTCCACATTTCCTATTGGTTACTAGAGCAGCAGCTTGCCTATAAAAGGGCTGCTGTTGCCCTAGGGTTTTGCTCTGTTCAGAATGTTTAATAAAGAGTTTGTAGTTCACTTTTCACCATCTCATCTCTGTTCCTTGCGCCCATGCGCAGAACTTAACACTACCAATGCTTTAAATGTTATAGCAACTCCATGACATGAACACACTCACGAAAGCAGCCAGAGGAACAAAGGAATCCTCCTGGAACAAAAGGCAATCTTTCAAAAGAACTTAATTCTGCATTATTTTCATTCTGAAGCCTGTTGTTGTTGTTATCTCTTTCTTTGTTGCCCTCCAACAGAAGCAGGGGGCCTCCTTGAAGTTTTATATTTCACTTCAGTTGTGTTTTAATACACAAAGGAAATTCTATGAATGGAATCTGGGTTTGAAAGCTCAGTAGCTTTTCCTTAAATGCTCTTAAAATGATCACTGTAACTTCCACTTGCTTTCTATTAATGCATCCAGATATGATATCTTTGTGAAAGCGAGCATGTGCTGTATGTTTTAACTCCCCTGCTTGGTATTTGATACACATTTGATACACAAGAAGAAAGGTTATTCATATCACTGCATGCTGCCTTGAAGCACTTAAGAGTTAGATTTAAGAAAACTGGAGAGCAAATTAAATAGGTTCACTGAAAGTGTTAACATTGCCAGGTGAATGAATGCAAATATTTAACTTTGAATTAAATATTTTGTTTGCTCAAACTTTGTTAATGTTTTTGATTATTCAAGTCATCACATTTGCCCTCACTACCTCTTACTTCCCCTAACTCAATCACTCAAAGTGTTGATACACTGAACCAAGAAAGAACAAAGAACAAAGAAAAGCATAGAGAAGACGGGGGAGGGAAGGAAAGGGGAAGAATGGGTTGGGATGGGATGGGAGAAAGGGGAAGGAGAAAAAGTAGAGGAGAAGAATTAAAGGAAAGGGAAGGAAAGGATAGGAAAGGAAAGGAAGTATTAGGACTATATCTTTTACTACATGAAAGGCGAATGGCTTATTCTATCAGATGACCAACGAGGAATAGAATGCACACAGCTGGTGGTACCATCTGTATATAGCATTTCCAGACAAAATAATCTTTATCTAAGAGTTTTCAGTTTTTGTTAATTGGAGATAATATAGTCATGTTGCCATGCTCAGGAAAGAGAAAGTAAGCTGGGGAGAGGGATTAGCTTTGGTTTTAATATATGGTATCTTGCTGGGAATCATCACCGTTACTGTCAGTAGACATGGTTTATATATTCTCAATTTCTGCCAGCATCGTTCCTCCTATAAAAGTTGGCTATGGAGTAAGTATGAAATGAGGCATCTCTCAGCCAGTTACATACAGCCATGTGTGTCTCTGCTGAGCCATCTGTAGGCTGTCCCACATGCCAGTTGTTTTAGTTTGGGCTCAATTTTCATATGAGACACATTTTAAAAGAACAACCCAGGAAGGGTGGAGGAGGAACACTAATTTTCTCCCATTTGAAGAGAAGCAGTTATTTTTGCTGGAACAGATGCTTCCAATGGCAAATCACTCATAAATTGGAATCTCTTGAGCCACCAATAAAAATGATAATCAAAGATGATTTGAGATTATAGATCTAACTGAAAGACAGATTTCCAACATGATCTCCCATCTGTAGAATCCATATTTCCTTTGTATTCATGGTACAAGCTTGCACAGTTTATGGCCCATCAAAGTAAAGCCAACTTATCCATTCTCTATGACAAGCTCATCAGTAGGCATCATTGTTGTAATTTCGTTTAACACTATCCAAGTGCATGGCATTGCTTACCATATAAAGGGAAACTTTGCTGCCCCGAGGAGCTTACCAGATAGCAGGAAGCAGCCATTCATTTACGTGTCATTTTTATTCTGCTTTCTGGACAATTGTGGTCTCTGAATGTTATTCATTTTGTTAAAAATAGGCAGTCAACCCCAGCTGTTTAATCTGATTTTTTTAAAAAAAGGGGGGGGTGGAGGAATGGCGAGGGAAAGGGAGAGAAGAGAGATCTATTATTTTTAGTCAGAATCAAATGCTAATCTTTCCTGGTGATATTTAGATCTCTCCAAACTGGGCTGATATACCCTGGCTGATGTATTTATTGCAGAAGAAGTTTCATCAGAAAACAGATAAGATAAGGACAGGCTGTACTTCCTTTTAGCTTTGCACTTCTACAGAAGCTGGTTCTCTGAGAAGAAGAGGAACAGGAAAGGAAAGGAAGAAGTAAATTATAGCCATTCTTCTATCTTATGGGTGTCAAACTCGATTGTGTCATATGATGTCACTTGATGTAATGTGATATCTCCTATGGACAATGGCTCATCCATGTCTTCCTCAGAGGGAGAATGAGAGCATTCCTGGCACTTCTGGTTTTACTGACCCTGAACTGCTGGCAGAACATGCCTCAGCTGGAGAGAGCTCACAAGCCAATGAGGAAGAAGGGGAGGAGCTGCCAACTTTGGTAGATGCTAGAGCACACAGGAGAGAGAGGCAGAGATCTGCCAGATTGATGGGGAAAGACCCCACCACTTTTAATGGGCTACACCAGGAAGGGCTATTTAGCAGGGCAGACAGAGGGAGGTGTTGCTGGAAGCAACGTGTGTGGGTTGTGACCAGATGGTTGTTTGTATTTCTGGGACTCTGCAGCTTGCGGATTAAATTCAGTTGCAGAGTGTTTATATTCATGTTTGGAGCAGCCGGTTATCTATTGCATGGATTAATTGGCCATTGCCTGGAAGGTTTGTGTGGAGTTCATTCATGGCTGGCTTCACTGAAAACAACCCCCTGAACTCCTGGCTTGAACTATTCCTGTGATTTCTCCTTGTAAGCCTTGAAACTTGGACCACTCAGACTTGTTGACAAACCTTCATGGAGGCCCGTAACCTCAGAGGGGATTTTGGCTGTTTGTTTTTGGAGCCTATACAGGCAAAACCTTTATTTCCAAGACTGTTTTTGGTTTGGCTGTAAGTTTGTTTTGTTATTGGTTATCTACTTGGTCATGATCCAATTACTGTGCTAAGCTTGCAGCTGGGGTTTAGTTTAGCAATAGCAATAGCACTTAGACTTATATACCACTTTACAGTGCTTTACAGCCCTCTCTAAGCAGTTACAGAGTCAACATATTGCGCCCGACAATTTTGGGTCCTCATTTTACCCACCTCGGAAGTATGGAAGTCTGAGTCAGCCTTGAGCTGCTGAGATTTGAACTGCCAAATTGCAGGCAGCTGACAGTCAGCAGAAGTAGCCTGCAGTACTGCATTCTAATCACTGTGCCATCAAGGCTTAAAAATCTGAAATAGAACTGTTGGGGGACAGATTGAATAAAGCTCTCTACACCAACCCTGACATGTAGGTGAGTGGGGGCAGCACATGTATCTAAATGTGTTTTTTTTTTTTTTGCTTTTGCGGAGCCAGGGTGGGCATGGCCTACACATGATGCATCTGACTCGCAGACAGCCAGTTTTACACCCCTGTCGTAGCTGATACAAGCTAGGTCAGCCTCTCAGTAATGCTTACTCTTCTGATTCCTGTGAGTTTTAGGTGGGCTCACAATGCACCATTGAACAAAATATTTTTTGAACCAAGGTACCTCAAATGGATTAACTTACAGAATGTATCCAAAGTCCAGAACCCATGTCTCCTGTGCAGCTAAAATTTGGCATGTTTTATAAAACATTACCATAAACTTTACCATAAAGCAGTTTGCGACAAAATACCAAATGTCATAAAGCCTGTGCTGATGTTGGACTGAGCTACACAGTTCAATGTGCGCTATTTTCAAGGCAGATACATCTCTAAATACATCACAACTTTTCCAAGGAAAGCAGCAGAGGTGGTATTCAACAGGTTCTGACCAGTTCTGGAGAACCGGTAGCAGAAATTTTAAGTAGTTCAGAGAACCAGCAAATAGCACCTCTGACTGACCCTGCTCCCATCTATTCTCTGCTTCCCAAGTCCCAGTTGATCAGTTGGGTCTTCTTTTGTTGCCCTGCACAGGAGAATGGAGCTGGAAATCAGGTTAGTAGGGTAGGAATGGAGATTTTGCAGTATCTTCCCCTGCCACGCTCACCAAGCCACGCTCATATAACCACCAGTAAAAAAAAAATAAATGAATCCCACCACTGGAAGGCAGCACTTATTTAGTGATTAGATTTGTGTGCTACCCATCTCATCTAGAGGCATCTTGTCTGGACTACATTAGAGGTTATGTCATTATTGAAAGCATTGGTGAATCTGGTAAGGTAGTATCTCTGAAATGATGACAAGCCATGGGTTGTCTAGTAGATAGATACAAGCAAGGATTACTTGCTCTTGGCTCTGTTTAACTTACCAATGTTTGTGTTAGGTGCACATAAACAGAGGAATAATTGGACCCTAAGTCTTCTCAAGAATGCTGGATTGGGAAGAGTTAAGGCAATGAGAAAACAGTATTCAATTTGTTCTGTGGAGGAAGTTAAGAGCATATAGGCTACAAGCAAGAAACAATAAATACTATTAAGTTATTGGAAAGCCGAGGCAATGGGAGAGGATACAAGGATTAGAAGTGAAGAAGGGATAGATCCCTGCATTACCATTTTTGTAACACAGGTCTACTAACTTTCCATCATAACTCCAGCCCCTGTGCCTCATCCCTGCTTAAAACTGTTCTGTGCAGTCCCTAACAAACCTACTAACCAAAGGTCATCTATTTAGTCCTTATGTGTAAGAAAAGAAAATCTAATGGAAGAATTAATCATTTTGTCTTGGTTTGTGTAATTATGCTGAAATAACAGCATAACAAAGCAGTGATTATCTCTGTTGCTCTAATTGTATCTTCTGCTTCTCCTTGTACACATTCTACAACCTGCTATGCAGTCTCTTGATTCTGAGAGTATTAAAAGATTGTGAAAAATGCAGGGGGGGTGGGGGAATCAGAATCCAAGTAAGTTCAACAAGCACCGGTTCTCCAATTAGTAATGCTTGTTCTAATGAAATCTCATCTGCTTTAGGAAGTGGAGCTTTTTAAACAGTTCATCCAAAAGAGCTTGTCAAAAGTTGAATTTTTTTACTATTGCTATATTACTAATTGCTTTTTTTTGTAAAAAGTTTTTTTTATTTTTATCTTTTACAAATGTATCTTTTGGTGAACAATGTGATTTCAGGTTTTTACATTTCCATACAAATATGACCATAATTACATATTTATCTTTCATATTCAGTTTGTTATCATATCGTTACATTTTCCATTTTCTGTAAATTTTCACAAATATTCTTATATTTTTTACACTTATTTTATCCATTTTCAGTTCATATCTTAACTTATTCCATTTTTCTTTAATTATACTCATATCTTTTTTATATAATATCTTTAAATTCTTATTTCTTAATCTATGTTCATTATGCTTTATTTGCAATTTCATTGCATACTCTTATTTCATTATTCATTAAATTCTGTCTTAATTTTAATAATTCCAAACATTTCCCCTTTAATTGCCTGTTTGACTGCACCACCCTTTTGTCTTATACATCATTCAGTTTACTCCCCTTTAACCATATTAAAAATTACCATAATATAATCATTTTTAGTTATCACCTAAACACTATATATCACATATACATTTTAGGTTAGATTCCATATGGTATTCTTTCCTTTACCTTCTAAGTCATTTATTGTTCCAAATAAATTAATCTTTTCAGCTAATTGTAGTAACTGATATTCATATTTTTAGTACAATTCTCATAGTTCATTTTACATATATTCTTAACATCATTTAATTTAATTAACATTCTTATAATAGTTTCCCACTTTTACATTTATTCCAATTATAGTTTACCCATCATTCTTAAAAAATAACCAGATAGAAAAAGACATCAGTTCCAATTATTCTATTTTTAAAAAAAATATGTTTTTATACCTCGCTATATATTACCTTGCAAAATCCCCTTTCTTATTCTTTATCTACCCATTATTTCTAGGTCTTCTAGTCATGTAACTTCTTTTCAATTTTTTTGGCTTTCTATCTCCCCTTCTTTTCTGGTCCTTTCCCTTATTCCTCTTTTCCTTTGCTATTCTCCTCCATTTCTGACTCCAATTTTTATCCTCTTCCCTCTTTTGAGCTTTCTCCTGTAATTCCCTTTTCTGCTGTTTCCTTTTTCTTTGTTTGATTTTCCAAACAGTTACCTCTTTAATTGTCCCCTCAAACCTCCAAGATTTAATTTCCATGTTCCCCCCCTCCCCTTGTTTTAATGTTTGTTGCTCCATTTGTTCATTGAAGCTCACCTCTTCTCTAATCAACTCCTCCCTTTCTGGATCTCCTTGTACTTCTGTGTTCTCCAACATCGCCATTTCTTAAATTTGTAAGTCAATACTGCTCAGTTCCACTCTTTCACATATGATTTCCCTTATATTTCTTGTCCAATTTTATTTCCAAACAAAATTCTGCCATTTTTGTGCACCACTTTCAATTTTAGTTTTTCTTTTGTCTTTTTCTTCAGTATTTAAGTCCAATCTGGTTGTCCAGTAGTTTATTTAAACCAGTTTCTAGTCATCCACTTCTGTTAAATCCTGTTTCAATTTTCCAGGGTTGAAATAGTCCAATATTTATATATTTTTGTTATTAAGTTCCTTTTGTTGGGTTTTAAATTTTTCTCAAAGTCACCTTGTATTCCAGGGTTCAAGATTCTTTCTTCTTCCTTTATAATATGTTAATTTCACTTTTCAGGGTTTCTATCTTATTTTATCAAAGTTTCTCTTACTTTATATCAAGTTCCAATTTTTAAACAACCAATTTTTAGAGAACCAAATACTTTTTAAAGAGTCACTGAAATTTTTCCTTTACTATTAGGTGGCACTCTCTGTTATGTCCAAGTTCCACCTTTTCTCTTCACTTTCCTTTCCCTTTTAAGTTTCAATAATCCAATAAGTCCAATTGTTAAGTATTATTTCTTTTTTGCACATTCAAGTTCAGTTTTTAATCATGCCTCTTTAGTGCCAATATCATATAATTTAATAAAGATATTTTCCAATTTAAGAAGATATTTTCTTCTAGCTTCCTCTTTCAATTTAATTCTTTTTAAAGTTCAAAGCCACTTTCACTTATATCCATTTATTTTTCCTACTCCCTCTGGTCGCCGCTTTTCCAATCTTTCTTATAGTCTCTTAAAACTTTAAATCTGGGATACCTTTATATTAAAATATTGCACCTGGTTTGCCTGATCTCCACATTGTCTGCTTCTTCACCACTCCTGCACAATCTTTGTCCCAGATAGCTCTCCATCTTCATGGTGGCCATGTTTAGCCACTGCTGCAGCCCGTCTTCAGGGGGAGTTTACCTAGCCAGGGAGGGAAGATGCAGCTCCCCTCAACCTGACAGATGGTCTCCCCCTTCTTCTCCACCCCTCCAAGGTGGTTCTAGCCCCGTTTGGAACCCTTTAACGGGAACAGTACAGATCAAAGCCATGCACAATCATGGTCTCTGGTCTGTCCTCGACGGAAACACTACCAGAAGTCTGTCACTATATTACTAATTGCTATGTGTTAAGATTTCAATACAGCACTCTATTTATATGACCTTCCCTAAATAAGAAGGCTAAAGGTGAGAAGACAGAGACAGTCAAGTTACTAATTGCTTATGCTAGAAAATCTTCACACCTGTGATTCACAATGAATATTACAGAAGATTTGTGAAGGTGATTGAAATTAATTGGTTCATACTAAATTTAAAAAAAAAAACAAGGCATGAGTTATATGCCTTTTATGATACTGGAACGAGTTTTGATATTATACTTTAATTTTAGTTGTGCTCATTTTTATGTTTGGCTTGTTCTACAGTGAAAAAAATGTAGCCCTGTGTTCTTCTGTAATTGAAATATTTACCAATAGAGATTTACTGAGTTAGATGCTTTTGCATTTTTATTCCAAAGGGTGTTACCTTCACGTTTTCTTAATTCAAGGGTAATCTTCAGCAGCTTCTTTCATACCATCCCTACCTAATTGTGGAGGCCATTTAGTCCCTTCCATTGTCTCTAAAATTTTCCAACCATACTTGAATCTCAGACTTCAGACAGAGTCACAGAGTCTTTTTTTTCCCCAGAATCAGCAGCATTGAGTGATAGAATCAAGGAATTAACTGGTTCTAAATTTGTTTTAATGTCTCAGTGGAGCAAATCCTAATAATGATGCAACAGCTTTTAGATCTATAGACCCATTTGGTTTGTCTTCAGTGAGCTTGCCAAGGTACTGAAAGTGTTTTATTCGATCTCCACTATGTGAAAATTAACTCTTTTCTAGTTTTCACAAACAACTGTTATCCAGCTACTAATTCTAAACCTCATGGACTTCACAATATTGAAAAGGGCTTACGCATGTTCCCCAGAAAGCAAGTTAGGGTACAGTTGTGTATCATGCAACATTCAATTCTACGGTTTGTTGAACATGTTATATTGGACTGATTCACTCAAAATCAATTCATTCATTATAGTTATTGATTATAATGGATTTTTGAACCTATTCTGCCAGTCTTCTCCAAACTGATTTAATAGACAATTGGAGTTCAGTTCCTATGATAGCTATATCCACATGACCACTGTTAAGAATTTGAAGATCAAGTATCAAGACTATCAAATTTCATGCCATAAAAAGTATTTTACATGGGAAATCTGGATATTGGGAGACAGGAGGGATGAAAGCATGCATCAGAATTTCAAATAAAAATCATCATAATGATAATGTAATAGATTTAGTTACATGTTATTTACTTAAATCAAATCAATCATTTTCTTTGAAACTGAAATTTCCAGGAAAGAAGTTTCCAAAGTGTTCCAAAACACCAAGGAAAGTTTTGGCTCAAGCAAAAGTCATGTGCTAAGGACAAATGTTTTGACCACTGGTGAGATTAAGTTGTGGATAACAGTAGTACCAATCAGAACTTTATAACTCAGCCTAATCTGAAGCTTATTTATTTCATTTCACATTTATGTGCCCTACTCCAACTATTTTGTCTTGTTTTATCTTATCTTGCCTTATCTTATCTTTCCAGATATCTTCATGGTACAATTGTTTTGAAATATAAGACATTTGCTTTCTTGATTATCTAACTCCTCTTTTTCAGAATAAGTTAAATATTAGAAGTGCATGTTGCCACCACAGCTTTCTCTTCTTTCACATGTGTGAGAAATTGCATCTTCCAGCTTTCATTTTTATAGGAAATTATCAGATGTTACATAATCTTCACCTCAGCAAGGCACAGAGGGAAGTTAAAGGGAGCTCTTCTCCCATCCAAATACTTTGCTGTGAGTAAAAGCATTTACATTTTGCGAATCCTCCTAATACATTGTATATTTAATCTACTATTAGACCAAATATGAATTCTGGAATTCAATATTGTTCCTGTGAGGAGGAAAAGAGGCAGTGGTGGCAATATTAGCCACCACTGCCTCTTTTCCTCCTCACAGGAACAATATTGAATTGCCACCACTGCCTCTTTTCCTCCTCACAGGAACAATATTGAATTCCAGAATTCATATTTGGTCTAATAGTAGATTAAATATACAATGTATTAGGAAGATTTTTTTTTTCACTAAAGTATAGTGAGTGTAGGTTGTAGGGATAATAAGATGGGGGGGGGGAAGCATTTGCTAATGATATATCCTATAGTGTTTATCTGAAAGATAATTTTCTTAGAATTAAGGAAAATGTTCTTTTCTAATATAAACTCACATATGCTGAAAAGATAAACATATGCTAAAATTTCAGGATATACAAGTTCAGGATGTAGCTTTTCCTGAATATCAGAAGAAAGTGACTGTAATATTAAGAAATGAACAAATCAGCATCAAATGGGATCTTCAGAACATGTAAAGCAAGGGTGTCAAACTCGCATCACCATGGCATCGTCACGTGACATATCGTGACTTTTTTTCTCCTTTGCTAAACTGGGCGTGGGCAGGGCCAGCGTGTGATGCCTCCGGCCTATGGACCACATGTTTGACTGCCCTGGTGTAAAGGCTTTCACCCTGTACACAGTTTTGAGCACTTTACCTTTCCATTTCTAATGTTATGTCTAATGCTAATCCAACTAAATATGATCCTAGGCAATGAGGAATCACAATGTCAGTATTGTGATCAGTATTAGTACATAAGCAACAACACCTAGGTTCAGCATCACAAAATCAATTAAAATGACAACAAAGTTAAAAAGCTTCATTCTTTATTTTAGAAGACCTTTGAACCTCTCTGTAGCTCTTCTTTCCAAAAGGAAGAAAAATGAGTAGGGCATGAAATGTCACCCACACATACCTATGTTTCAGTTCTGCCCAGAAAATGGTGACTGAATTTAGATAACTTTAATAAACTTCTCAACATCATAATCCTTTGTTTAATGTCAATTCACCCCTACCTTCAACTCCTTCTTCACTCCAAACAAGATATGCTGAAAAGGTCAGTGATATCAGCTGACAGGAATTACTAAAGGCCAAATTAATTCCTTTTTTTTCTCACAAGTCAAGTTAAAATTGAGGGAACCTCTATTTAAAGTATAATTTGTGAGTCCTCACCCACTCATAATAAGCATCAGCTGGGTTGATGTGAATGCCAAATTATGCAGTTTTCTCATATCTTGAAAGATACGGAAAATGCAAAAATCCCAAATGAACAATGGTTACCCAAGAAAACTACAGATAGACTGGCACTTTAAAATAATCCCTAAAATAGTTGAAGACAATGTTAGGATATGTGCAGAGTAACCCTTGTATAAAAAGGATATGCACACGGAAAACGGTTTATGAGAACAGTTATGAAGAAATATACAACCACACAGAGTTGAACAAGTTGCATTAATGTTTAGTTGAAGAAATAGCACAGTCCAATAAACAGTCCATGTCATACATATTTGTATCAGTCCAGAAATATCCAGTTATAAAGTCTTCTTACATCTAGTATAAAGTCTTCTTATCAGTTCTGTCATGATTTCAGGCATGGGTAGAATGAATGGAGACAGTCTTAGTTGGTGAACTTTCAACTCTTTATTGCATGGTGACTTCTAACTTGTATAACAACAACTCTGCTTTATATAGGCCATGCTAATGTGAAATAACCAATAGGAGCTGTGAGACGCTAGCTCCAGTACCAATAGGAGTCCTTCATTAAGTGCCAATCAGATTCTCAGAACCCGACCAATCCGATCTAGCCACTTAACACCCAATCAGAAGTGCAGGGCCTGAACCCTGCACTTTACCCCAAGCTTGCCTTTATTCAACTATTTACATACATAACACCCCTTCCCCCTGGCTTCACAATTAGTTTGTGACTATGTAGTCCTTTAAATAGGACAGTTGTCTCTTGGGTCTGTCAGATTTTCTTTGGACTGGCTGCGTGCAGTCCCGTTGAGGTAGGGTGTTGTCTTGTAGTGGCTCAGCTTCTCGTTCTGGTGTGATTTCCCTTGGAGCGTACGATTCTTCTTCCTGCTCCATTTCCTGGGTTTCACTTGATTCATCGCTTTCCTGGAACAGGTTTCCTGGCATATCATCATCTTCTCTTCCTTCCCCCCCCTCAGTTTGGTCGTTGGGAAGTTGTTGGCTAGCAGTTATAAGTCGTGACCGTAATTGGTCAATATGTCTTTTCCATAGTCTCTCATCAATACATTTTACAATATAGGATCTGGGCCCAGTCTCGCGTATTACCGTTGCTTCAATCCAAACTGGGTCGCCCGATAAATTTCTTGCATAAACTGGGTCGCCTACCTTGAAGGTACGGTAGCGTCCGCTGGATCCTGGAGGCTTTTTTGGCTCGTAAGCAGGGTGCAGTCGGTCGAGGCGGGAATGGAGTTTTCGCCCCATGAGATGTTCAGCGGGAGTTCTGCTGGTTTCGCTGTGCGGAGTGATGTGTTGTAGAAGTAGAATGCGGTTTTTTTTTTCATCAAGATTATCATAGTCCATCTTTTGTAAAGTCTTTTTTACAAATTGTACCATGCGTTCCGCTCAGCCGTTGGTAGCAGGATGCACCAGAGAGGTGAGCGCATGGCGGATGCCATTGTCAGCAAGGTACTGTTCAAACATTAGCGCTGTAAACTGTGGTCCGTTATCGGACACCAGGACATCCGGCAATCCATGAGTTGCAAAAAGTCTATTGAGGACTTTAATGACTGCCTCGGAGGTTGTATTGGCCATTCGATGAATTTCTAACCAATTAGAGTATGCATCGACAGTCAACAGCAATGTCTGTCCTTTGATCGGCCCTGCGAAATCCAGGTGGATTCTGGACCAGGGTCCATGTGGCGTCTCCCATTCGGTCGGTGCAGCTTTTGGCGGTGCGTTGCTGGTTTGTTGGCACTTGGTGCAGGCCTTGACCCATTGCTCGATGTGTCGGTCCATGCCTGGCCACCAAGCGTAGCTCCGTGCGAGTGCCTTCATTTGCACGATCCCAGGATGTCCATCGTGCAAGATTTGTAACAGCGTCTTTTGGAGTCGTTCTGGGATGGCGACTCTATCGCCCCAGATGACGCAGCCTTTTTGAGAAAAAAGTTCAGTCTGTCTTGTTTTAAATGGTGCGAAGTCATCTGGGATCTGGTCCAATGGCCATCCACGCTCTACCCAGCCTAGGACTCGTGCTAGGGTGTAGTCTCATCTGGTGTCCCTCGCGATATCTCGAGCGGTCATAGGAGGCAAGTTGAGCGTTTCGATTTGTAACGCCGATACTCTTGGTGCCGGATCGTCGAGGGTCTCTGGTAGCGGTGCTCTGCTGAGTGCGTCGGCATGGGGAATGGCTTTCCCCGGTAGATGTAACAATCGATAATTATAAGCAGCTAGAAACTCTGACCATCGAGTCATTCTTGGGGACAATATATAGGGAGTTGATTTGTCCCCAGCGATTATCCCCAATAAAGGTTTGTAGTCAGTTACAATTGTAAATGTCCTTCCATATACATACTCATGGAATTTTTTTACGGCTGACACAATTGCAAGAGCCTCCTTGTCTATTTGTCCATAGTTATGTTCTGCCTGGGATAGAGTCTTCGAAAAATATGCAACGGGAGCCTCATTTCCATTAGGTAGCACATGGCTCAAAATAGCGCCCACCCCAAACGGTGAGGCATCACAAGTTATAACCAAGGGTAATGTTTCATTATATTGCATAAGTACAGAATCAGATGTAAGTAAATCTTTTACATTTCTAAACGCTTTTTCTTCTCGATAACCCCAAACCCATAATGCTTTCTTGTCTAATAACCGGTGTAATAGTTCAGCCACAGTCGCCTTATGTGGTAAAAACACATTGTAGAAATTGATAAGGCCTAAAAATGCTTGAAGATCAGTTTTGTTACGAGGTCTGGGAGCATTTCTAATCGCCCTTAATTTACTCTCAGTTGGGTGAATACCCTGACTATCAATGCGATAACCTAGAAATTCAACACTGTCGGTATACAGATGACATTTATCCCTTTTTACTTTCAATCCCGCTTCTTGGAATTTTTTAAACACACATTTTAAACGATTCTGCAGAATTTTTTTACTAGGAGCTGCAATCAACACGTCATCAAAATACGGAACCATGCCCTTGATTCCCTGTAACAATCGTTCCATAAAACTTTGGAATATTCCTGGGGCCACACTCACCCCGAACTGCAATCGGGTACATTTAAAAGCACCTCTGTGCGTTACTATCGTTTGGGCTTGGGCTGTTTTATCGTCCACGGGCAATTGTTGATCGGCTTGAACTAAATCTAGCTTAGCGAAAACCTTTCCCCTCCCAGAGAATGAAGGAGGTGCTGCACCACCGGCACTGGATATGCGTTCTGTTGGAGGGCGTGGTTTAGAGTGGCGTGGTAGTCCCCACAGATTCAGATTGACCCATCTGGTTTAATGGGGGTTACAATAGGAGTTTCCCATGGGGAATGATCAATGGGTTGCAGTACCCCTTGTTTAATTAGTTTGTCAAGTTGTTCATCTATCTTGGCCTTCAGGGCAAACGGAACTCGACAGGGCTTTAAACGGATCGGGGCAACCTTAGGGTCGAGGCTGAATGAAATTGGGGTCCCCTTATACTCGCCCAGACGATCTGCGAAGACATCGCTGAATTCAGACATAAGATCCTCCTCCCACTCGCAATCATTGACTCGGTTCACGCCGGCTACTTCGATGCCGAGTGGCGCAAACCATTGGAGGCCCAACAAACTAGGCCTGTCCCTATCAATGATCATTAGAGGTAAGTATGCCGTATGCTTTTTAAACGAGACGCGGACTTGACAAGACCCGACCACAGGGATCCAATTCCCTTGGTAATCTTTAAGGATAAGGCGTTGCATCCGAAGGTCTTGGCATTGGATGGTAGGAATGAGCTGCTTTAATATCTTCCACGACACCATCGAGAGGGACGATCCCGAATCGACCTCCATGTGGCAGGGTTGGTTCTCTATAGCTACTGTAACTCGAATCTTCTTAGCGTCCAGGGCCGAGGTGTGACCTATAGTGATAGTATGGTGAGCCTCTTCTTTCTGCAACGCTCGATATCTGTAGGAGTGGTTTGCTGGGTCTCGCCTTACAGGACGGTTTCCTGCCGATTGGCGAAAGTTGGTTCCCTTTGAGGCCGGGCTTGGTTCCGGTAAACTGCGACAGACTCGACCGATGTGGCCTCATTTCCCATACTCGTGGCAGAGTGCGTCGCGGAATTTGCAGTCTGCCCTGGGATGGTTTGCCCCGCAGCCAGCGCAAGGGTGTGAGGTTTTAGGATGAGGGTCCCGGTTGGAACGCAGTTGATGGACCCCTTCTTCGTCGCTGTCTGACGACGAAGAGAGGTCCTCGTGGTGCGTCGTAATGAGCTGCTCTTCCGACTTGGATAAAAGGTCGCCAGTCGGTGGGGTCGTTGGGTTTCGGCTTCGCCGTAGTTGCACCGCGGACTTTTTGGTCGCCTCAGCAGCAGTGGCTTCGGCTATGGCATCAGCAAGGCTGATGTCGCCCTTCGCCATCAGCTTGCTCTGCATGCCTAGCGCATCTAATCCCAGAATTAGGCGGTCTCTCAATGCTTCATCTAAGTCTGCGAACCCACAGAGGCCTCCTAAGTGCCGGAGGTCTGCCAGGAAGTCAGCCACACTCTCTCCTTTTCATTGGCTTCATTGATAGAACTCGTGGCTTCTCACGAGTGTGGGTACGGTTGGCGCGTAATGGTCTCTCAGGAGAGGTTCGAGGTCGTCCCAGCTTATTGCTTTCACTTCTCGAAGCTTCGCGAGGGCTTTAGCCATTTTAAAGATAGCCGGGCCGCAGTACGTCAGGAACAGCGCCCGCTTTTTGGCTGGTGTGGCATCCTTCAGGTTGTTTGTTTCGAGGAACATCTGAAAGCGATCCATGTAGGATTCCCAATCCTCTTGGGATGGATCATACGGAGCGGGTGGTACGATGCCGCCGGACATGGCTTCCGTTGGTGGCGCTGTTTTTTACATGTGCTCTGTTTTTCTTCCAAGTTCCTTAAGATCAGATGTCTCCAAATCCCACCTTCGTCGCCAGTGTCATGATTTCAGGCATGGGTAGAATGAATGCACGGCCTGAACCCTGCACTTTACCCCAAGCTTGCCTTTATTCAACTATTTACATACATAACAGGTTCCATGTCTTTTAAAGCAGACAAATATCAAACCATAATACATTAAATAACCTTTGATATCAACAGAATATAAAAATAAACAGGGTTAGTCAGTATCGGTCCGTAGTCAGTCAGTATCAGTATTAAGAGAGATCACCAGAGAAACAGAAAGAGAATTAAATCATGATCTATAGCTGCCTCTTATGGCAACTTGTAGCATAATTAACCAACCAGAACACAGCATAATACATTATAGTATTTTTCCTTAAAGCTACAAACATATATATTTGTAGTTTATATATTGTCAACTACGTTATTTACATATACATAACAGACAATTACAATATAACTGAATAATAATAATAAACATAGGAAATTCTTACAAAGGCATGTGCAGATTTGTGATTAGCAAATCAGATTGCTTTTTTTCTCCATACACTGAAGTTCGAGTTTTATTGGTTTAGAAAATAAAAACTATATTAATTTTATTTAAGATTAGCGAGAAGATTGTAAGAGAATAATTAGATAAAAGAATCTCTGATCAGACCCTTACAATATGGAAATTTCTGTAACTGTATCTTGATTAACACTTAATTATTTGTTCTGAAGAGAAATAATATCTGTATACAAACCAGAAAAACTGTCTCTGGTGAAAGGCTAAGACTTAACTATTGAATTGTTTATATCTTATGTTTCCATTCTTAACCTGATCAGTTTAAAAGTAACATGTATATGCTACCCTTTACTTATAATAAATATCGACGATGATCAGTTTTGAAGATCTCCTTCCTAAGATATCAGAATACAACTTCCTTTCTTTCTCTCTTTCTCTCTCTCCTCTTTCTCTTTCTTCTTTCTAAACATTTCCTTACTTGATTAGCCAATTCCCCTTTTTCAGAATAAGTTAAATATCTTTATATTTTTCTAGATTCTGTTCTATCATTTTGCATTAATTATTAATTATTTTGGATTATGATTAAAGAAAAGAAGAAGCAAAACATGTAAAGTAAGAAGTAAAGTAAGTAAGAAAAGTATGGAAATAAGTACAAATAGAAAAATAGAAAAGTTATAAAGTAGTGACTTCCAATGCTCTTTACAGGTGTTACAAACTTTCCCTCCCTCCTCCCCATTAAAATTGAATCATAATTCCCTTCTTCCCATATTTCACCCTTTTTAATTGGCAAATCCATAAATCACCAATTTATTCCTTTCCATTTTCAATAAAAAGTTTATAAGGGGTTTCCAGTCTTTATTCAAAGTACTTATTATCTTATCCCTGATCAAACAGGTCAAATTTGCTTTTTCTGCAAATTCTATCATCTTTACAATCCATTCCTCCACTGTCGGTATTTCTGTATTTTTTTTTTTCATCTTTATGCATACAATAGTCTTGCTTCAGTTACCGTATACAAAGCCAATCTTCCACAAAACCTTTCTAATTAGTTATCCATAAAACTTTTCTAATTAGTTATAGACTCAATAAAAACATTTATGGTTTCATCTGGATGTTATTCTTAAGAGTTCTTTGTGTCGTTTTTTAATGTGAACTTCTTGTAGACAAATTATATCAAATTTTAATTTCTCTAATTTATGAAAGGTTTTCCTTCTTTGAACAGCTGAATTAAGTCCATTTATGTTCATTGTAATCAGTTTCCTTTCTTCCATGATTATGCTTTATATTTAGGTCTAACAGCTCTCGTGGATCTCACTTCACGCTGTTCTTTACTGTCCACCTGTCCACCTACAGCTCCTTTCTCTTTTTCAGTCTCCAGTTGTTCCTCTTGAAACTCAATTAATGAGACCTCTTTCTCTGCCTCCTCTCTTCTTCTTCCAAAAAATTCTGCATGGAAAAGTTCTGCTTTCTCAATTGAATCAATTCTATGTCTCTGCTCTTGCCACGTAAACATTAATCCTTCTGGAATCAGCCATCTATAATTCACTTCGTTTTCCAGTAGCATTTTGGTCAGAAATCGATATTCTCTTCTCATCTCTCTCACTCTTCTGGGTATTTGTTTTAAAACCACAATCTCTTTACCTTTGTATTTCAATGTTTTCTCTCTTACCACTTGTAATATTTGTGTTTTGATGGATTTTTTGGTAAATCTAATATGGACTTCCTTTGGTAATTTATTTCTCATCGCATATCTTGTATAAACTTGATATACCTCATCTACTCCATCCATCATCTTTTCCTCTGTAATTTCCAAAGCATCTGCCAAAATTTCTATCATTATCGCAGCCAAATTTTCTCCTTTTTCCTCTTCTATATTTTGAAATCTAAGATAGAATTCTGACCTTTCCATCTCCCACCTCAACATCCCATTTTTTTCTTGTTCAACCACTGTTAATCTACTGTCAATATTTCCAATCTTCTCCTCTCTTTGTTTCCCTTCTTCCTCAATTTTGGGTTGCGAATAGCTTGCTAAGGTCACAGCATCCGTGGTGGTGGTTTTCATGTTGCTTACCTCCAACCAGTTGGAGTAAGCATCTACCGTTATAAGGAATGTATGTCCCTTAGTGGGCCTGGCAAAATCTATGTGGATCGTGGACCATGGTCCCCGAGGGGTTTCCCATTCCAGGATCGGTGCCGCGGGAGGGCTCAGTCTGGTTTCTTGGCAACGTTTGCATGTTGCCACCCAAGTCTTGATCTGCTTATCCATCCCTGGCCACTAGGCATAACTCCTGGCCAGGGCTTTTGTTCTAACTATGCCCGGGTGCCCCTCGTGTAACAACTCCAGTACCTTCCCTTGTAGCTTTTCTGGAATAACAACCCTTTCCCCGCAAAGGACACACCCTTTTTGGAGCGAGAGTTCTGTTTGTCGGTTCCGGAATGTCCTGACTGCTTCATCGTCGTCTTTTTTTGGCCACCCTTTTTCTACCCAATGTAACACCTGCGCCAGACATCTGTCTTTATTAGTTTCTCGGGCAATGTCTGACGTGGTTATGGGTAGATCGGGCAGAGTCTCCATGCTGAGGGTGGTTGTCATGGGTGCTGTGTCAGTGTCTAGGTCAGGTAACGGCAAGCGGCTCAGGGCGTCTGCGTGGGTGATTGACTTACCGGGTCAGTATGTGAGCCGGTAGCTGTAGGCGGCAAGGAATTCAGACCACCTTGTCATTCTGGGAGATAGGATGTTCTGGGTGGCCCTGTTCCCTGCCAGGATTCCCAACAGTGGCTTGTGGTCTGTGATAATGGTGAACGTGCGGCCGTAGAGGTACTTATGGAACCTCTTCACTGCGGCGATGATAGCCAGGGCCTCCTTGTCCAGCTGGCTATAGTTGCTCTCTGGTTTGGTGAGTGTCCTTGAGAAGAAGGTGATGGGTGCTTCTTTTCCATCCGGGAGTGTGTGACTGAGGACAGCGCCGACGCCGAAGGCTGAGGCGTCGCATGTGACGGCAAGTGGTAGGGTCTCATTGTATTGGATGAGGACGGCATCCAAGGTGAGCAGGTCCTTGGTTTTCCTGAAGGCAGCTTCCTCACATTTCCCCCAAGTCCAGGTGGCCACCTTGTCCAAAAGCCTGTGCAAAAGCTCTGCCGCGGTCACCTTTTGGGGCAGGAAAACATTGTAAAAATTAAGCAGTCCCAGAAATGCCTGCAGTTCCGTTTTATTCCTGGGCGTGGGGGGGCCTCCTTAATGGCTCTGATTTTGTTTGCGGTTGGGTGGATGCCATGCCAGTCTAGGAGGTATCCTATGAACTCGACCCACTCTGTGTAAAGCTGGTATTTCTCTTTCTTCACTTTTAGCCCGGCTTCCTTGAATTTCGTTAGTACCTCCCTTAGATGACCCTCTCATTCTAGTTGGTTGACTGCCAACACCAGCACGTCGTTGAAGTAGGGCACCACCCCCTTAATTCCTTGCAAAAGTCTCTCCATGAGCTCTGGAAAATTCCCGGTGCCACGCTGATTCCAAACTGGAGTTGGTTACAGCGAAACGCTCCCCGGTGGGTGACTATGGTTTGCGCCTCAGCAGTTTCTGCATCAACCGGCAGCTGTTGGTAGGCTTGCACCAGGCCGAGCTTCGCAAAAACCTTGCCTCCCCCCAGTGAGTGTAGGAGGTGCTGCACTACTGGGACGTGTTAGGCGCTTTGTTGTAAGGCGCAATTTAGGGTGGCCTTATAGTCCCCGCAGATTCTTACCAACCCATCGGGCTTGACTGGGGTGACTATTGAGGTCTCCAACTGGGTGTGGTCAATTGGTTGTAGGACTCCTTGCTTGACGATCTTGTCAATTTGCTCGTCTATTTTTGGCCAGAGTGCAAAAGGTACCCGCCTTGGTTTTAGGCGTATCGGGGGAATGTTGGGATCTAGGCTGAAGGAAATAGGGGGCCCTCGGTACTTGGGCCCCTACTTAGGGTGCCATCGAACACTTCCTGGAAGTCCCGTGCCAGTTGCTGTTCCCAATCGGCCTCTGCGATGTGGTTTATGCCCGTAACCTCGATGCCGAGTGATGCGAACCATTGTAGTCCCAAAAGGCTGGGTCGGTTTTGGTCCACAATTGTCAGGGGAAGCTTTGCTGTGCGGTCCTTGAATGTTACTTTGAATTGTCCGGTTCTGACTACCAGGATGAGGTTTCCCTGGTAGTCCTTGATTATTAGTTTCTGGTTCTCCAGTCCCTTCTTGTGGATGGTAGGCACCAAGCATTTGATTTCTTGACAGGCAACCATGGAGAGGTAGGACCTGGAGTCCACCTCCATTTTGCATGGCTCGCCTTTGATGCCTACCTCCATGTAGACTTTTCGGGCGTTGGTGCTTGATGCGTGGCCAATGATGACCGTCTGGTGGGTTTCCTCCTTCCGCCGGGTTTCGCCACCTTGTCGGTTCTGTCCACCCCGGTCCCATTGGCTTTTGGCTTGGTGATCTCTGGCCCTGGGGGGTGTGCTGTCATGTCTCCAGTCAAAATATTGGAGCAGAAGTGGAAAAAGGAGGAGATTGCCAAGAATACTAAAAAAAGAAATATGGAAATTGGACCTCTTTGATTAAACAGTAACCCCAGAAAGAGAAATAAAAGAAGGAAGAAAAGTATTAACTTTTGGAACTTTCTTTTTGAATTACTTTTGACTAAAAATACTTGGGTGGTTGTTTTGGGGAAAGTTTTTCTTTTCAGGATGGCATCGCTTGTGGATGAACTAAAGACTGAATATCAAAAATATAAAAAGGAAGAACAAGATGGAAAAGATACTTTGGGCACTTCATTTCAATTTTTAGAAATGGCGTTATGTACTTATGAAAAGTTGATTACGCAGCAGAATGACTGGGACAAAGAAGAAGAGGAACAAGAAGCCATCTTTGATGAACAATGGGTTTTTTCCGGGGAGGAGGAGAAAGAGGATAAGAAAAGAGGATAAGAAAAAGGGGATTTTAAGGTTTGAAAAAACAACCAAAAAAAAAGAAAAATGAGAGGAAAGGTGGATGCAAGGTTAGAAAGCAAAGGAAAGGGAGTAAGAAAAGGGAAGAGGAGAGACAAAGGGGTAAAAAGGGCAAGGAGAAGAATAAGCAAGAGAGAAAGGGGGGGAGGAGGAGCCTCAATGGTGGGAAGCAAGATCTAAAGAAAAAATGCTTATTTAGAGACAATGGGTGAATCTAATTAAGGATAAAAGGGGGATTCTGGAAGGTATATAAGATTGTGTTTTTATATGTGTATTTAGAGTATAAAATTTATTGTGTAAATTTAGAATTTATTAAACAGAATCCCAAGATAAATTAAGTGTTATATGAAGTACTTTTAAGTTAGGGTAAAGGTGTCACTCCAAATAGTGTATAGAAGTATAGTAAAAGAAAAAAGGTGAATGGATAGTTGGAAATAGAACAGACAAAGAATGTTATTGAAAATGGTTATAAGCTGTTATGCTTTGATTGTTTGTGCACTGTTTTTGTAAAATTAATAAAATTGGTTTATAAAAAAAAAAAGAAAAGAAAATGATAACAAGATATGAAAGGATATATAAAATGAATATGATGTTTGAATTTGTGTCTGTGTGAAGAGTTTTAACCCGGGATCAGGCAGCCTTCAGAAAAGATGTTTTAGTTTATGTTTTGTATATTGTGTTTGTAAAATTAATAAAAATTGTTTAAAAAAAAATGGATGGAGAATAGCTCTGCTGCATTTGGACTGGACCTTTTCAAATTGCAAGTTATCACCTTCGAGGTAAGATTCGCCCGAATTGAACATTCAACAGGCAAGTAACTTTTTAGGTTTATTTTTAGATTCCATTCAAAATGTCAACATTGACTTATAAAGCATAGCAAAAACTCACTTGAAAATTGTCTACTGTTTATTCTCCTGGTTGCTTCTCAAAATGTTCACACATATTCAGGGGTGGGATTCTACCAGTTTGCACCTATTCACTAGAACCGGTTGCTAACATTCTAAGCAGTTCGGAGAACCAGTTGTTAGAAGAAATTACTGGCCTAATCCTGTAAGGAGGGCAGGAAGAAAACATTCTGGTGTTGCTTACAGAAACTGCCTCTCCATTAACCCTTATTACATTCTTGGAAGGACTAGACTTCCTCTCTCAGGAATTTCTCTGGAGTTATTTTTCCCTCCTTTGCTGGTACTTTGCTTGTGTGGCATGCCATTCAAAGCTACAATGGCACTATAAAAAGTGACTTATGACCATTTTTCACACTTATGACTGTTGCTGCATCCTCACAGTCATGAGAGGCCAGGCGAGGAGATGCGTGCCTCAATGTGAGTGATATTGAGTTGGCCACGCCCAGCCAATAACATGACCGCCAAGTCATGTCCACCTAGTCACATGTCCACCCAGTCACATGTCCACCAAGCCACACCCACCAACTAAGCCTTGCCCACAGAACTAGTTATTAAAAAATTTGAATCCCACTTCTGCACATATTGATGGGTAATTTATAACTTCTGGATCCCATGCAGGCTCCTTGAGGTGGTGCTGAAGCTCTCAGAATGTTGTCCTTCTTTGCCCTTGAAAACAAGGAACAAATAGCTTGGGAACAATGTGAAAGGAAGAAGCACAGAGAAAAGAAGCTGACCAATAAAAAAATTTCAGGATAGAGATTATGGTGTGCATAGAGTTAACCTTTGGAAATATTTTTCAGTTTATCAATTTACTTTTTAAATATTTTCAAATATTATAGTTGATGACGAGTTGTGTTAATAGTGCTTGACAATAGATATTACTGAATTACAACACTTCTTGTCATGATCTGTTTTTCAATTATTGGAAAGAAAGCTGGGTTTCCCCCACCCCACCCCACCCCTCTGACTTCATAGCCATGTTCATTTTATGTGTCTTAGCAACAAGACAAACTTGTCTGTCACTGACTTTGTTGTGGGGGGGGGAGGCTTTTTTTGATTTTCCAATCTAGTATATAACCTTACATTTTCTGAAGATGTTTTCCACCAATTGCTAAGTTTGGGAATTTTTCATGACCAATTTCTTTTCTTTTTTTCTCCCTCTCTCTTTTAAAACCTGTGTACAGTCCAGTCTGCTAAGACATTTACATGACTTTTCTGGTCCTTTAAAACATCCAACTACCTTCAGAAAGAGAATTTTGCTTTCCATATTTAATTTGCTAAATATTCATTCACAGCCTGGTTTTGGTTCCCCTTCCCCCCTTTTTTTGGCTCTATCTCTTTTCTTCCTGCTTAAGAGCAGCCTTTGGTTGACCACATACATCTGACCTCGACTGAAAAAAAAAGGACTAATGGAATGAAGTCACTTCTAGTAATCCATGCATTGAAAGACATGCTGTGCAAGCTGCAAAGAAGCAGTTGCCATGTTGTTTAATGACCCTGGGGATTTAAATCCCCCTTTTCCAGGATGTTTGTGATGGCAAGCCAGTGTAAATTACGCTTAGTTTGATGGAATTTATTACACTCATTGAAAGGGGATGATAAATCTTTCAATTAAAGCAGCCTGTCCAGATTGTTATGCTGTTTCAGAAAAAATGCCTGGGGAGCTACATGGAAGGGTGACTTACACGACCAGAGGTCCTGCTGAAAATTTTAGATTACTTTCTATAAATGGAGACTGGCTGTATGGCTATGGATTCATTACAGGTTACTTTGGGCTTTCTCCCCAGAAGGAAGGTGGGATAAGAATTTCAACTATGAAAATAAAATGTGGATTGGCGTGTTTTATGACAAAAGGACCTATTTCTAGACTTTTAGTTTTAGTTAACCATGACTTTGATTAGCTTGGCTGTTCAGCAAAGTAAAATAAGTGAATAGAAAACTTTGGGAAGGAGAAGAACCTTTGATCTGGACACACATCTCTGTGATTCATGTTTCTTTTCCATACAGATTTAACAGATTAACAGAGTTGGAAGGGATCTTGTAGGTCATCTAGTCCAACCCCCCACCCAAGAAGGAGACTCTACACCATTTATCACAAATAGCAGTCCAATCTCATATTCTGAAGGCAAGCTGTTCCATTGGTTCATTGTTCTCACTGTCAGAAAATTTCTCCTTATTTCTAGGTTGAATCTCTCCTTGATCACTTTCCATGCATTATTCCTTGTCTGGCCTTCAGGGGCTTTGGAAAAAAGTTTGCCCTTCCTCTCTGTGGCAGCTTCTCAAATATTGGAAGACTGCTATCATGTTTCCCCTGGTCTTTCTCTTCACTAGACTAGCCAAGCCCAGTTCCTGTAAGCATTCTTCATGTTTTAATCCCCAGTTCCCTAATCATCCTGGTTGCTCTTCTTTGTACTTTTTCTATAGTCTCAACATCTTTTTTATAGTGACCAAAACTGGATGCAGTACTATAGGTGTTGTCTTACTAAGGCTTTACAGAGTAGTTTTAATACCTCACTTGATCTTGATTGTATCCCTCTATTAATACAATTTAGGATTTCATTGGTTTTTTGGGCTGCCGCCGCACACTGCTAGCTCACCTGGATCTTGAGCGTATCATCTAGGGCAGGGGTGTCAAACTTGCATTGTCATGGTGGCATCACGTGATGTATCAGGACTTTCCCCCCCTTCATTAAACCAAGTGGGGGTGTGGCCAGCACGTGATGCATCTGGCCCGCGGGCTGCGAGTTTGACAGCCCTGATCTAAGGTGTTATCTATTACTGCCAGCTTAGTATTATCTACAAATTTGGTATGTTCCCCTTCTATTCCCTCATCAAAGATGTTTATTGTTCTGCTTATTATTCTATGGATGGTATAAAGCAGACAGAGTAACTCCACAAAACATCCATAACAAAGTCTTTTTTATTGGTTCATTAGGTATCCTCATAACTCACATTTGTGACGAAGTTCTTCTTAATGTCCAATCCTTTGCATATTTGTCTAACTACATTTACCATGATGCATTCCCTTATGGGAACAGCTCACAATTCCTAAGTAACTATCCCAAATCCCATTAACTCTAAACTGTCTGGACAGCACATTTATGAAGATATTGAAGAGTAGTGGGCCTAAGACAGAATATTGTGGTACCCCACTGATTACTTCCCTCCATGTAGATGTAGACTCATTAAGGACTATTTGTTGAATACTGCTTGTCAGCTAGTTACAAATCCGTCCTATGGTGATGCTATCTATCCTTGCTGCTACTTACTACTGCTTACCACTATTTATCCTTATGCTATCTATCCTTATGCTACTTACTCCTACAACCACACCTTACTGCTCATTTGAACAATCCTATGAGCTGTATATATAGAGAAAACTCTAATTCTTTGCTGCCATTTAGTGATTGTCCATATGTTTGCAGTCTGGATAAAATTGAGAATATAGTATAAAGCAGCAGACCTCAACCTTTTGGGCACCAGGGACTGGTTCCATGGAGAGAGTTGTTTTTTTTTTTTTTTTTTTTTTTTTTTTTGTGGACCAGAGGGGACAAAGTTTTGGGTCCAGCCTGCATCCCGCAGATGAGGTTTCACTTGTTTGTGTGGCCTGGTTTCTTGCATGCCACTGACTGGTGCCAGTTCACAAACCAGGCCTTGGGGATCTGCTATAGAGGGAAGGATTCAGCTGCTTTTCCTACTGTTTGCTGCATTTTTAGGGGTTATATTTTGGAGTCTAATGCCAATGGCGGGCAAGGGCATAGCAAGATGTAAATGAAATCTGCTTTAAATGAATTGCATTAGCTTCTTTTCAATCTTCCTAACATTATCTATTCATTCCCTTCTTCTCTTCCCAGTGTCACTTCTTTATCTCTCCAGCAACAGGCATAAGGCATGGATAGCTAGCTACTATCAAAGTTCTGAACTGATCACTTGCAAAGGGCTGTTGAAATTAGACATTTGTCCCAGATTTTTTAAAAAAAACACAACCCAAGCTTATACACTTAACCAAATGCTAATATTTTAGTAGCAAGGACGGCTTCTTAGAAAACACAAAATCTATGTGACAGGACTTGCAGACTCAGTGAAACAAATGCTCCAGTATGCGTTTCTTCTAAAACCACAGTTAATTCTCAGGGAAGTGTCAGTGCCACAAATAGCATTGTGCACATTCTCATCTGGTATTCCATATTTTATTTCCCCCAGTTTGGGCTCTTTTAACTGAAACTGAAAAAGAAAAGTCCTGCAATCGTTTACTGGATTGCTACCTCCTGCTCATTACTGTGCTTATCTGCCTTATCTTCCTACATCAGTCACAGATGTCAAACTGTGAAGATATTTCTCTCCAGCAAATGTTTCTGGCTGCTTGGCAGAATGTTCAGGCATCTGGGCTGGCAGCTTTGGAGCTGTCGTTTACTCTGTCACACAGACACACTGCGCTGATAGACTCTTTGGGCTGTCTCCTGTGCTGATGTCTCTTTGGCTTTGGGCAGGAACATATCATTCGTCTTTGAATGTAACTAGTCTGTGCTTGGATACATTTTCTTTAAGCTGCTCGTGATAGTTTCCCTGATAGCAATAATCTCGCATGATGCAAGAGAGGATGATTTAAAATTTCAAGCCAGACAAAATCAAAAGGATGGACCATTTGATCATGAGGATGGGGGGGGGGGTTGTTGTGGTTTGCGGGGAGGGTAGATAATACCACAATGGAAGGCCAACAGTTTTTCTGTTGCAATTCAAAATGTCTACTTAGGAGTTCTGACAAATTGACGTGAATTATTATTGTTATAGACCTCCATGTTTAAATTCATCTGTGAGACTGAATTAATGATCAGATATTTGGAGGTCTCTCAAAACCTTACAGGCAGGTAAACCAGTGATTTGATCATACTAACTATAGTAACTGAAGCTGAACAAAGCATGCCATCTTGTACAAAATATTACATTCTCTTAGAGTTAATAAATTGAGAATCATTCCTCAATTTATTGATATAATAAATTATTCCTCAATTTATTGATATAAAATAAATCACCAGATACAGTCACCAAAATGCTCTTCTGCTTGCTAGGTGACTTTTCTATCCTTAGGGAGCATTAAATACTCTATCTAAAATTCCAACCCCCTTGAAGTAAGTAGATTGACCTGCAAGGTGTCTCTTTCTCTATTATCACAAATTTCATCTTTCATGTCCCTCAACCAGCATACTCACCTGAGAATGCCATCAATAGCATCTAGGTCTGCAAATACTCCAGTACTTATACATAGGTTACAATTGCACAGTTTCACAACACTTCCCCACATACAAACCAGGTAACTGCAATTTGGCAGTCCCACCAATTATGGCAGATTCAATGAATGTATACACACCCTGCCGATACTTATTCTGAATTTCAAGACAACTAGAAAAAACAGTTAAAGACCGTCTCCCATTAATGACATGTAAACTTCCCCATCCTGACACACTCTCATTCTTATCACTTGCTAGCTTACTTCCAACTTGAAATAATCACCAAATCTGATCCAGAGACTGACTTTGCAAAGATACTGGAACATCAGAGCAACTACCATATATTATGAAATGCTGGGGGAGAAGAAGGATAAATCTTCATCTCTCTTCCAGAGTTCTAGTTTTAATATCTACATGTTTTTACAAGTCCCGATATCAGAGTCCTGATCCAGAATATGGAAAGTTCCAAAACTTCCATCAATTTCCATTTAGCATTCAATTTTCCAGAAGTCTGTGAGACTCTTCATTTAATGTTCCAAGCCTCCAGAGATCCTCTCCTCTAATAATCTTGCCTCTTTCTTTAGATGTTCCACCAATAATATTCCAGTTGTACCATTAAGTAGTAACTGCCACATGAACTCAATGTCATCCCATGGTTGCAGCTTCATTGTGCTGCCTGGATAAACCAAGACAATTCCTGCCATTCCTGCCACTTCAAATATATTAATTCAAATAGTTTAAACTGCAGCAGCAGAAAAGTGCCTTTGATCTTCCATCCTGCTAAGTCATCATTGATAATGTATACTGAAACTCTTTGCTATTCTTTCCTCAGCATCCCCTGACCCTTCATCTAGCTTCAACCTGGAAGTATTCCCAGTGCATCAAAAACATCCATCAGCATCAGTGGCAGGATTAAATTTTTTTTACAACTGGTTCTGTGGGTGTGGCTTGGTGGGCATGGTAGGGGAAGGAGACTGTAAAATCTCCAGTCAGAGGTGATATTTGGCAGTTCTCTGCACTACTCAAAATTTCCGCTACCGGTTCTCCAGAACTGTTGAATACCACCACTGATCAGCATTTTCCTTCATACCCTGAAACCATTGTCTTAAAACTACATCAAAAAGTTTATTGGGAAACCAGAAGAATAAAATATATATATATTTTTTTTTTGATGAATCAGCTCCTTAATTGGCTGGATCATTTTTCAGGCGTGTATGGAAATCTAGGGGAAAAAAGAAAGATGAAATGCTTCTGTGAAGAATAGAATGTGTGTGTGTGTGCGCCTGCATGTGTGTGTGTTAGTCTTGAGATTTCAATCACTTCTTGTTGTTACTCTAAATTATTTTTTTGGCATTTGTAATTACCCTGCAACACTTGCAATTATAGGTTTGTCTATTTAACAGTAATTAATCAGAAAATATTTTTAAAAAGGCAATATAAATATACCAATAAAAGTGATTCACATTGTAGAATTAACATGCCATTGCTGGTTTCTAATACTTTATAAAAAATTCAATCCACAGAAACATTTTTATTTCAGTGAAAATTAACTGTACTTACCTGAAAGGAAGAAATAATTTAGCTGTTATTTTCTAAGGATGTGGTAGCAGAGGCAGTTATTTTTCTTTCTTTCTAATATTCCTGGGTTATCTTCCATTTAGGTAAATACAGTATATGGGAATTATGTCAATTAAAATGTAGCTTATTAGTACTACATAAAATCGATACTGAACTTTTTAAATATGGCCTGTAATCCCTTTTCTAAAACTAGGAATGGACAAAGCAGGTTATTTTTAATTTTATCTTAGTTGTATTGTGCAATAGCACTTAGACTTATACACCACTTCACAGTACTTTTCAGTCTGTAAGCTATTTCCAGAATCAGCATATTGCCCCTAACAACCTGGGTCCTTGTTTTACCAACCTCAGAAGGATGAGACTCTGACTGGTGAGATTTGAACTGTCGAACTGCTGGCAGCCAGCAGTCAGCAGAAGTAGCCGGCAGTACTCTATTCTAACCACGGCACCACCATGGCGGTTTTATAATTCTATGCACAGATTTCCCCAATAAAAGATTTTTGAATTCATAACGATGCCTTACATTTCAAGAGTGTGAGAAATATGTAATCCGAAAGGTCTAATGTGCATTTATTCAGGAAATACAAAGTTAATTTATTTATTTATGAAAATTATATGCTTCCCATCTCACCGAGAGGCAAGATTCTATGTGTAATCTTGTATTTTGTAGTCTAGGCAGATTGCAAAATAAATTATGAAAACAATTAAATTGAATTAAAATTGACAAAAATGAGAAGATAGGGTGCAAGGTGCACATGGGCAGGAGGTATGGTCTTATGTTCGTCAATTAACACCTCCAGAATGACATGTTTTCCCCAGCCCAATTGGGGCTCCAGACCAGTTGGCAGAGCCAAGTATCCAGGCTCTTTCAGAAGGCCAAAACGTTGAGCAGGATTCCCACTTTGCAAGGCCCTGATATTCCAGAGGACAATGTTTGGTAAGAGTCAGGTGTTGCTTGACAGAAGTAAGGAGACAGGGTCCTTGATAAGCCAAATGCATTTATTCAGCCAAACATAGGCGGATCCTTCGAGGAAGCTAGCACTCTGCAGATTTGGTCACAGGCTGAACCAATAGGCTTGTGGTTTCTTATGGAACTTTCTACAGCCTTGAGGCCTTCTGAGGCCTGAACTTTAGTTCTGCAATCTCAAGATAGATCCCTTTTTAACAATCATCAAACTTACAGATTCCTGATCAACAACAGGAGCCACAGCAGAAAAAGTTCTTCTCCTGGAGAAGAATTCCTTGACTAACAAAGTTTGCTGGATGCCTCTTCTGCTAGCATGGTGGGGTGGCCCAATACCATTGCAGTGAGATAACTCTGTTTGGGTGAGTTGACTATAAAATGTAAGCCAAATTAAATACTTTCTTGCTCCTCTCTTGAATTAATAATTCTAACAGATACACAGGAAAGGGAAAACACACTGCAGTACCTTCCCTTGAAAGGCCATGGATATTCTGTACATCAGTTAGAATTCATTCTGTAGAATTATTTCCATAAATCTGTGTACAACCCAGACAATCTCCATGATTTCAGATTGTAGCAATATAGGTCCTTATAGATTTTGAATGAAGAATGTATGAACAAAAGGATGGGAATAAAAGTCTGTTGGTCTCATTTTACCTTGTTTAGCCAGGCAAATGCATATATTTATGTTTGCAGCCTTATCTCTCATATCTGGTATTCTCCATTTCCTTGAAAACAATCAACATTTGAATCAAGAGACTCTAAAAAGAAATGAAACTGTAACCAGGAGCAATATATTATTCATATTGCACTTTATTTAAGATAGCAAAGATATATGTTTCTTTTCAGAATACATTAGATTTTTTTTCTTATTGGTTTCTCAATGATATTTTTCCATTTGGAAACTACTGAGAAAAAACAAAACACTAATGCTAATGTGTCAAACTTTATTCTAATACTGCTTTATTTTCATACCCAGATGGATTAGATACACATATGCTTACATCTAGTTTTACAGCCCTATGTTTCCAACCCATGATATTTATGGGCAAAAGATGTATAACACACAGCAATTCTGCAATAAAGTTTAGCTACATTTGACAGTTTTTCCGATTTTAGGCTAGACATTTTGCTCCTGAAATTAGTTCTTCATATTAGATGGGAAAATTCTGGAAATACAGATTTGACCTCAGCATTTGACAGTTGTGATTAGATGAATTAATTATTGAAAGGAAGTTCAACTATGTCCAATTCCATTGAAAGGAACCTTTTGCATACTGTCAAATGCTGCGGCTGCACAATTGCTATGATATACTGCCAAACATTGATTGTTCCCATGTAAGCCACTGTCAGATATTCATTTCTTCTGCATGCCGGTGTCTTGGCCGTTAAGTTAAAGTTAGATAGCAACCAGTTCAAGTTTGACAATAAGCAAAAATAAGCAACTGACAAACTCATAGATTTGATTCCAGGCTGAAGTCAAGCTCTTTCCAACAACCCAGTTTTAAGGGGCAATTCAACTGGCATTTTCAATTCAGGTCAAGGGTTGAGGTTTCTAAATTGGCTTTCACAATTCCAAGCAAAATACTAAGAATGCAGGATCCAGGTATTCTAGTTGTTCCAGTATCATATTACCATCAGAGCCATGGTTGCACAGTGATTAGAATCCAATATTGCAGGCTAATTGTGCTGACTACCATCAGTTTGATTCTCACTGTTTCAGTAGACTTAGCCTTCAGCTTTTCTAAGGTTGGTAAAATGAGGACCCTGATTGTTGGAGGGTGATATGCTGACTCTGTAAACCACTTAGAGAGGAATGTAAACAGAGGTGGTATTCAGCAGGTTCTGACCAGTTTTGGAGAACCATAGCAGAAATTTTGAGCAGTTCAGACAACTGGCAAATACCACCTCTGACTGGTCCCGCCACTAAGCAGGTTAGTGGGGTGAGGAGGGAGTGGGATTTTGCAGTAACTTTCCCCCAGGAGTGGGGAGGGAATGGGGACTTTGCAGTATTTTTCTCCTGGAGTGGGGTGAGAATAAAGATTTTACAGTATCCTTCCCCTGCCATGCCCACCAAGCCAAGCCAAGCCAAGCCACACCCACCAAGCCACAGCCACAGAACCAGTTGTAAAATATTTTGAATCCCACCACTGAATGTAAAGCACTGTGGAGTGATATATAAGTCTAAGAGCTATTGCTATTGTTATTAGACAGGAACTTTATGTGTTGTCTGAACTCTGCCAGAAGATATCAGATTTGATTCCCCATCCCAGGTTACTTAAGGCATTAATCTACTACCATATATATTGTCCTGCAATAGATTTCTCCCTATGCAGCTTTCCAATGCAGGAGACCATGGGCACTCCTAATTACTGTTTTTTTAATGAATAAAAGAAGGTTCCTACATGTTAGGTGGACAAAACACGGGTTGACCTTGTGGGGGCACAAGGAGACAGGAGTGTGGAATACAATTTTGCCTCACCACTACTGTTGGCACCAGGCTTTTCTGAATCTAGTTTAATAAGTATCTCAAGTTGTTTTCCTTCCCCATCTGAGGGTGATTTATAGGCCAAGGGCATGACAAGCAACTGTCAGTTACTGTCAACTGTTGTAATATCTGCAGAATTTGGGGTTGAAAAATGCTTCTGTGAAATATGAAATATTTGCAAATGTTTCCACATCCAAATCGCAATTGCCATGCATTTTCTTCATGCGGTACCATCAGCATATTAAAACACGCTGCCAAGAACTGAATTTATTAATTAACTTTAGAATGTGAGAACAGAAGTGGGTTTTGAAGAATTTTAATAATGGGAAAGATCAGAAAAACAAGCTCCAGTCTGGAAATGAATGAAACTTTTGGTCCAAAGAAGGCAAATGTGTATGACAAAGATGGGCAACTCTGGACAGAGACTGTGCTTAACATTTTTGGCAGGATTGCAAATTTCAGATTGTCTCAGGCCATGTCACTCAAATGCGTTGAACAGGGTTTGGTGACAGGAGATTCACTCCCAGCAAAATTTTAGAATGATGACCCAGAGAAACCTCTACAGGAGTAGAGAATTAGTTGTTTTGGCAGACTATTACATTCAAGTGCAAGATTCTGACATGGACGTCTGTGATCAATTTTATTAAAAGGAAAATGGGGAGATAGACAGAGAGACAGACAGACTTATAGGATCAATGTGTATGTGGTGTGTGTGTGTGTGTGCGTGTGTGCGTGTGCACGCACATGTGGATGCATATAGATATACATCAACAAATGAATATTTTCACTTTTGGACCCAAATAATCTCTGAGTGCATTAGTATGGAATTTTCTTCAATTTCTCAGTAACAATTCTTTGATGAATAGGAGACAACATACAATGATGTATGTCAGTTTTGCAATGTTTACTTTTTCTTTTCCAAGGTCTGAGGAGGCTAATGTGGTCCAGCTAGGCTTTCTTATGTATCTGGATGGTTTTCTGATTCCATGAATAAATTTACAATGACATTTGTCAGAAAAATTGTTGATGCCCTGGCAGTCCAGATGGATGATCTTCAGCAACAGATAAGCCTTTTAGTTTACTAGGCAGAATGATGGAGGTGGTGGAACATCAGCTCCAGTGCAAGTGTCTCAGGATGAATCAAACTTGATGTGCCTACCTGAACATGCTAGAAACTCACAGCAAGAGTAGCAGTCAAAGGAACTTCCTCTGCTTCCATTGCAATCAAAAGTGTCTGAAAGTATGGCAAGGGAACAAATTAATTGAGTATCATAATACCCTCATACAAGCCATGCTTAACTAATACAAGCACATAAGGCAGGATAATTTCATAATTTTGATGAAATCTCAGCTTGCTGTAGATGTCCCAGATTACATCTTCTTAGAACAGGCTAGAAGGAGCCAGAACAGTCAGTGACATGCTGTGAACAATTTGCATCATTCTTTGTGAATAATGATTTGCCATAAAATTTGCACTATCTTGTTCCTGTTGTTATTTAGCAAAGATGTGAAATGCTGGTGGAAACCACCTAGAGATTTTGAATTGGGTTTCTATCAGCAGGATGATGATACCTAACTTGTTCTGTTTCACCTTTCTTCTTTCCAAAAGATGAAAGAGTACAAACTCACACAAACACAGGCAGGCAAGCTGGCTCAGACTTCACAGAGTTAATTCTTTGGAACTGATAATGTCCTTGGCATTCCAACACACTCTGCCTGCCAAGTCCGAACTGATAACAAGTAAAAAGCTACTCCCAGAAAATTACAAGGCAGACCATAAAAATCATTCACAAAGAAAACCTGAAGCAAGATTAAACTTTGTCCCATACAAAGTTCCAGCCAACAACACACCCACTTTTATCCCTTGTGGGGTGTGGCTCAATGACTCAGCTCTCTCTCTGACCCTCTCACGCCTCCTACGTTGCTGCTCATGTTTCTTCCTACGATGCTGCTTAGGATCTTCCTCTTGACTCCCTGTCAGGGGCTGCTCTGATATGCCTTCCTCCTGATTAATCTCAGGCTGTTCCTCTCAGTTGTCTGATGAAACCTGAGGCATTATCAGGGAGGAAGGCATTGCCAGAGAGGAAGGTCCTGGGGAGGAAGGCATTCCCAGTTCCTCCTCCTCATCTTCCAAGTCCTCTTCCTTTAACAGCACAGGCTCGGGAATCGGAGCCACAACAAAACTTTATCACTCCTAACTATCCAATTTCAAGGAAGTGAAAAGTACCCTTAATATTGTCTAAATTGGATAAGACTTGACATACTGGAATTAAATCCTGACAAGATGAAGGAGTTGTGGATAAATAAAAACAAACCAGGACTTAGGGTCTACAATTCAGCAATCGCTACCCTTGAAAGTAACTAGAAAGTACAACTGGTACAAAAGGTGACATCTAGACTACTGGTCACTGCAAGATACAGGACATAATAGAGTATATTACATTATGTTAAACTATGATACTAAAAGAATATTTATGTTGCTTCCAATTGTTTACCAGATACTGCTAAAAGCAGGAGACTCCAAATTTGGCAACATTACGACTTGTGGACTTCAGCTCCCAGAATTCCTCAGCGAACATGGGTGGCTGCAGAATTCTGGGAGTTGAAGTCCACAGATCTTAAAGTTGCCAAGGTTGGACACTTATGGTTTAAAGTATTGATACCTGGCTCTAAAGATTTCAACAGTTTTAGGGCATGTCAGTCATGTTACAAACTGTCTTGCTATTATGACTGAGAAGTCCTTTTGAAGAGACCCTGATTGTTACAGCCTCTTCTTTCCATGTAGCCTTCTCTTGCGTTCTTCCCAAACCCTCCTTTGGGAGTTCAATTTGGCCCATCTTCTCCTTGAATTTTGGAAATCTATAGATAAACACTTCTTTCATCAGATTCATATTTATTTGATGACTATTAAACCTTGGTTTATCTTTAGGTCACCTATCTGCATTGTTGTTGTTGTTGTTGTTGTTGTTGTTGTTGTTGTTGTTGTTATTATTATTATTATTATTATTATTATTATTATTATTATTATTATTATTAGCAGCAGCTTCATAGAGTGCTCCCTAGAACAGAAAAGCTAGTTATAACTTTAAAGTAATCATGCTACTTCATCTTTGGGTCTTGAGCTGCTGTTTCCTTCTACTTTTTCTCATAATGGCAAAACAAGTCTATTATCAGTTTTTAGCAATCATGTTTAGAGGAGGTTTTAAAGGCCACATAAAGTTGGCAATATCCCCCCATGGGGTCAGGGATTCCCATCTCTGATATATATGGCCTTCCTTAGCTTTTCTGTTCCTACGCCTTCTCAAAGAGCTTTAAGGAAAGAGTCAGATTCAAGGATTTGCCAATTCTCCCCACCCCCGTCCCAAATTCTGTCATTTTTCATCTGTCTTGGTTGTCACTGCAGATTGTCTATCCTCTTGCAACACTCTTCAGGGGCACAGAGAGGGATGAGTAAAAGGTTGTGTGACTAATCCTCAAGTAGCAAGAGAGGTGACCCTTGGATTGAAAAATATTGTGTTCCCTCACCACCAGCATAAAATAATAGCAATGGTCTGCCCAGAATCATTAGAATATTTTTACTTTATTCCCTCCCTCCAGCCTTTTGAGGATAACATAAAAATATGTGTTACCAGCTACTGAAATATACCCCAAAACTGGATCTAGACAAATTCCTTGTGTGTCCAATCACACTTGGCCAATAAAGTATTCTATTCTATTCTATTTTGGCAATGCTCACACTAACAGCATTCTCAAAAAGATTCTTCCTTTGAAAAAGGAGACCTCTGGGTACTTAACTTTATTTTATTTTATTTTTTCAAAAGCAAATCATCCATAGTATTCTCTTAGGGACAAGGCACGCTTTGATTTGACAATGCTTTGAGCACGCAGCCCTTTGAAGTCAATTTCCCCAAAGCCACACAGTCCTCTGCTTCCGAACAGCGAGGCAAGGTTGCAATGCAGCTTTGCTTCAGGTTGATAGAGTGCCTGCTTTGGCATGTCCCATTTGTTACAAGAGACAGTTGGAAGGTGTGTAAAGTGCTCAGTGAGGTGAAGAGCATTGCTTCTGTGTCTCAACCAGGCAAACCGCATCACTATTGCAGTGCAAAAGGACATTGCTGAGGCCAGCTGCAGACACTTTGTGCAGACTTCAGCATTGGCCTTTCAGTTTGGCATCCCTGGGTGGAAGAACTGTCAAACTGCCTCAGAGGATTGTGAGAGAAAGACAATGTTTGCCTTAATAAATGCCCCGGTTCTATTGCCTGATACATTCCAGTAAAACCATACTTGTCTCATTTCTCGTTTTTTAACACTTGTTCCATATTGTCTGGCCAAATTGGTCCAGAAATGATTTATCTCCTAACCAGATCAAACACAATAAAGGTATGTTCTAGAGCATTTAGGAGCGATGTCAGAACAAATTGATAATCCTGAACTCCAATTTATTCATCAAGTAAGGTGTCCAGCATAATCAACTCAGTCTGAAGATGTGTCATTTTCTAACCTGAATTCCCTAACAGCTTTGTCGTATAACTTTAATAAATTGCTCCATTCATCTTCAGAATAAGATGAATTTAAATCAAAGTCACAGCCCTACCACATATTATTTGACTTTTTGTGTGTGTGCTCAGAACTTCTGTACAATGGTATAAAGAGGATCTCTGATGATTCAGTTCAAAGCTCAGCATTATATTCCCTCATTGAAATGCCCGCATTTTACCCAAAACACATCATTATGTTGTTAGAGAAGGGAGGGACAGGGGGAATACATGGTTTAAATGCACTGCACGCATAACTGTAGAGAAAGAATTTCAATAGAATTGTTCTAATCATGCAGACTTTATCCAAGTCCAGTGTGGTGCAAAGTTTGAATCATGATTTGGGGAGGATCTGGGGCTAAATTACATGCAAGCCTCGAACTCCAGAATGTCAATGTTTGGAATATTCTACCTGACCCTGTGGTTTCTCCTCCAAACTCCAAAAACTTTAACCTTAGACTCTACTATTTACCTCACCCCTTTCCTAAGAGGCCTGTAAGGGGTGTGCATACCCTACCTGTCCTATTGTTTCTTTTTATTTTTCTTATATGTATCCATTTCATGTATTCATAACTATGTTTATACTTATACCTGTTATCTTGTAAGCGATTGACAAATCAAAATAAATAAATAAAAAATAAAAGTTGCTCCTAATAGCAGATGATGAAGGTAGCAGTCCATTTGTTGGACTGCTTGTTCTACACTGCTCTATTTTTATTCAGTGTGACTGAATAAAATTGGTGAATAGTCTCTGCCACCTTGTCATGTGATCTTCCAGATATACTGATTGTATTTATCTGATAACCTGAGAGAACAACCAGATAAGCTTCCCCCCCCCCCACATTCTTACAAAGGAAGAAGGGAAGAAAAATTGAAATGGGCTAAGAAAATGACAGGAAGCAGTTGGAGTCACCAAAAAGAAAATGCTCACAAGCAAGGATGGGTAATAAACTGCTAAAGAGATGCAGGTTCCTGCGTGTTTCAACACATCGAAGAACAACATGATACAACAAGGGATTTGTCTACCCAGTATAAATGTACAGGGAAAAAGGACTGGAAACAAATGAAAAGAAGATCAAGGTGGAGCTAACCATGAGTGGTTGCCACTTACATTTTAATTAAAACATTTGATTAATTCTTTGGGGAATTTAGTAGCAATTACCTTTTAGGGTAGGCACATTATATTTTTTTTTAATAAAGTTTTACCGAGTTTTAACAAAACAAATAAAACATCTTATTTGAGTACAGCATCGTTCCGGGTTATCACATTTCCATGCAGACACAATTTCATATGCATATTCATCTCATGTATTCAACTTCATATCTTATCACTCTTTTTCCAACTTCTCACTATTTCTCCCTTTACTTCTCTTAGTTTTCTTTTATGGTTATCTCATTTTCTTCTTATTCAATTGTATTTCTTTTACCTAAATTGCTATATCTTTTTATTCATTGTACTTATACTTTCATCTGTCTTGTTTACAATTTCATATGTTCTCTTCCAACATTCTTAACAAGCAAAATTCCCCTTATGATTGCCAATTGAAGTGCAACACCTTTAAATCTTAAACATTGAATTTGTGCATTCTAAAATTATAACATTCAAATTTCTAATATCTATTTTATATCATGTAGACTCTGCTTGGTATTTCCCCTTGAAAATGTAAAAAGAAAAATTCTAAAAATATAGTAAAAACAATACACACACACACACACACACACACACACATGTATATGGCATTCAGCTTTGTTCAGGTATTTTCCCACGTCATAGTAGTGGTGCTTTTAAAGTTGCAGCAACGTTTCAGCAGAATCTCATCTGCCATCATCAGGCTTCTGTATTGTGTTCATCTGTGAGTCAGACTTTTACAGTTGTTTTAGTTTTAAATTTGGGGCTAGCCTACTGCTGTGCTAGAATGTTTTTTTCTTCATCCTGATTGTTTGGGAGTCTTGGTCTGTGTTTATTGGTCTTGGAATTTGCTGTGTTCTGCTTGATTGGTGTTTCTAATATCTTCTGTCTGTTTTGTGGCTTTTTTTGTGTGTCTTGATTGGCTGGCAACATTGTGTTCCTGTATTGGAGGCTTTTAGGGCAGCTTGGCTCTGAGTAAATGGATGGCTATCATTTGTTAGGAAGCTAGGTTTCATCTGAGTGCCTGGTTGGGGTATGTTTCAGCTGGAGGTATCAGGGGGGATCTGTTTGTGCCCAGGTGTTTGCCTGGCTAGTGGTGTGGAGATTTTTTTTGTTTGTGAGTTCAGGCTTCCAAATGATTGACAGTCTGGTGGAATCATCTCTTCTATTCATGCTTTCAGGTCTTTTTTCAATCTCTATGGCTTCTCTGATAATTCTGTGGCTGGGGTTTTCTATAGTGGCTTGGGTTTTGGTGCCATTGAAGTTGATGCTATGACCTGTGGTTTTAATGTGTTGGACTAGTGAGGAAGTGAGTTCCAGCTTTTTTACTGCATTTTTGTGTTCATCCAGGCAGGTGCTTATAGCCCAACTATAATGACGTGGGAAAGTACTCGAACAAAGCTGAATACTATATCTATCTATCTATCTATCTATCTATCTATCTATCTATCTATATTTTTTTTCTGAGATTCTCGTGGGTATTTGTATGTGGATCTTTGGTTATTCGGGGTTTTTCCCGCTTAATAAAACCATTTTTTTTCAAATCATTTTTACACAGGAGAAAACCGGAATAACTAAAAATCCATGTGTATATATCTATCTATCTATCTATCTATCTATCTATCTATCTATCTATCTATATATATACACACACACATACACAGACACAGACACACAGACACATAGACACATTAGTAAACAAAATAGTTATTCAAAATCATTCTAGTAGTGGTATGAACCTTGTAAATCTTTCAAGTTTCTTTTCAATATCTATCGATCTTTGAGAACAATTGAAATGTTTCCTTCCCTTCTTCATTATTACTTAACTGTTAATAAGCATACCATTGGATATTCATACAGTTTTATCTTATAAATTATTTACTATTCATAAGCAAAATAATTATTCAAATTAATTCTAATAACTGGTATACATTTCCTTATACATCTTTCACATTTCTTTTCAATATTTTATCAATCTTTAGAAACAATTGCAGTGTTTCCCTCTCTTCTTTATTATTACATTAATTATAAATAAACATACCATTACATAACAATACAGTTTTATCTCATAGATTGTTTACTTATTTCATTTCTAACTCATTACAGTATTCTACTGTCACAACACTATCTTTTGTACCTTTGCAGAATCCCTACTTTTAACTAAATTTAACCATTGTCTCTGTGTTTTCTAGCTGAGCAAATACTTTTAATCCTAGTACGTTTCCCCTTTTTCTTTATTTCCTGTTTTTGTCCCTCATAAGTTCTTTCCCTTTCTATCTTTCCCCCCTTTTTGTCATCCCTTTTTAAATACCCTTCTCTCTCTAATTTTCCCTTCTGTAGTTTTCTTTTCTGCTTCTCCTTGCTTCTTTTTCAGACTATTTTTCTTTTTGGCTGTTCCCTTTGATCTCAAACTTTTAACTCCTTTCCCCCTTTTTACCACACTTTGCATTATTTGATCATTGAAAATGGCTTCTTCTTTGTCCTGCCCTTCTTCTTGCTCCTGAAGCTTTTCCTTTTGCTTTTCATAGTTCAGGATCTCCATTTCAAAAAATTCAAATATGAAGCCAAAAGATCTTCCTCCCCTTTCTGCATCTTCTTTCTGTTTTTTAAGACTCATCTTCAATTCGTCCAGGAGCGATAGCTTTTTAAACACTTTTGAACAATCACCTGATTGACTTTAAGTAAAAACAGAGAAAGAAAGAAAAAACCAATGCCAAAAACATTTTTTTTTTTTTTTTTTTTAAATCACCAAATGATCCCAGACTGTTTCTTCTTGTTTCTTTCCTTTACTTTTCCTTTCCGTGGATTACTGTATCTTTTAATAAGTTTTCAGTTACAATGTAGCCTCAGGAGTCTTTTCAAAGTTTCACTGTTAATCCTCTTTATTTTTCCAGGTGGCATTCCCTTTTTCCATTATTCCAAGTCCCACCCTTTTGCCTCCACTCTTCTCCTTTTTAGGGCTTTAAAATGACCAAGAAAAAAATCTTTATCCTCCTTTTGACACTTAGATTTCAGCTTAAGGTTGCCTATTAGTGTCAAAATAGATTAATATAAATTTCTTTCCATACCATTTGTAATTGTCAATATAAAGGTTAAAAAAGGGTTGTTAACCTCCTTTTCTCTCTCCTTCGCCGCTTAAAGATCTTCTTTCAGAAATATCCCTCTAGGTACTTTTAGATTCAGGGTACCTTGCTTAGATGTTCTCTGTTGTTTAGCCTGGTCTGTCCTGCTTTCCTCTTTGTCTTCCTCCTGCACAATCTTATCCAGTCAGATTCTTCTTTGAGGTGGCCATTTCTGACCACTGCTGCAACCACCTTCAAAGAAGGGAATTTAGACCAGCCAAGGAGGAGAGATGCGGCTCTCCTCCACTCAGCTAGCAATCTCCCCCCTCTTCACCACCTCTATGGGGTGGCTTCAGCCCCGAATCCAAAGGATTGGGGCACTCCAGCAGTGAGCACAGATTGAAACCATGCATGATCGCAGATTTCGGTCTGTCGCTGAAGAGACCCAAACCAGAAGTCAGGGTAGGCACATTATTATGGCAGCAACTGTGAGCAGAGAAATAGTTAATCTCAGAATGGTGGAGCTATTAGGCCATTCACTGCATTTTACATTTTTCTGAAAGCAGGAGGGAGATGAAGCTCTGTTTAGGTTGAATGCTGCTTGCATGGTTATCTGGATGAAAGAGTTAATTTAGTAGACTGATAGAGAGACCAATGAGTTCTTTGATTATGCTAACAATAAAGTAAAAAAAAAATGACTGGTTTACAAGAAGATCCTTGTGTGCTGTCCTTTGAATATTATTCTTAAGAATGTGGTGGGAGAGATATGAAAAACCATGACCAGGATAGAAAGAAAAAAGAATTTGTCAAAATCCAGAGGATCTTGCAAGTGTTTGGGGTGAAACAAGACATATTGGTCCTTTGCAGATAAATTAGTGGATGGGCTGATGACAAGAAAAGCAGATTTAACAAAGATAAAGGGAAGAGTTGCAGGACTCAAAACCTCCCATGATAAGTCAATGACTAAGAAAACCCTTCCTTCATTCGTGGACATGAGAGAAGCCCCTGATACTAAACCCAAAGGCATTCCTCAAACTGTAACTCCAGCTCTATCAGTGGGATTGTTGAGTGAATCAGAAGCTTTCTATGAAGCAGCCACTGGAGAAAAGAGAACTTTCTAGGCCAGGGGTGCCCAACCTCGGCAACTTTAAGACTTGTGGACTTCAACTCCCAGAATTTCCCAGCCAGCATGGGAAATTCTGGGAGATGAAGTTCAGAAGTCTTAAAGTTGACAAGGTTGGGCACTTTGCCTAGGCGGAGAATTGAAGAAGAAAGAAAACCGAATGGGGTAGAATGATAGTGATGGCTGTTTGTGGTTTACCTCAGCTGGCTATTATGAATTTATTGTTATGTTGTTGGTTGTGTTGGGTTTTTAATTGTTATTGTTATTCAGAGTCATGATAATGAGAAAGGTGGCCATATACATTGAACTAACTGAATCTCTGTCAAATAACCACTTTTGATAACTACATAATACCCAGAACTAAGGATTTATTAGATCAGTTAGTTGTAGCTAAATATTTCACTATCTTGCCTTTATCCAAGATCCAGTCCCAAATACTTCTGAGGGAAAGTTTAAGGTAAAGATAGTATTTGCCTAGCCTCAAAAATTGTTCCAATATATTAAAAAATGCTTTTTGTTCTCATGGCATATCTCCAAATTTCTAGAAACTAATGAACATAATTATTCCAGGCAGAGGAATGACCTATAAAGTTTTTTTGAATGATCTTGTGATTCACAGCATCATCTGGAAGAAATATCTAAAGAAATTGAAAGATGTCATTTTCAAATTTGAAGATGCTGGCCTAACCATTAACCCACCCAGATGCCATCTGGGTTATTATGATTGTATTATTTGGGCTACAATTGATCAATAAGAACTCAACCTTAAGAGAAGACATTGCCTTGTATCGTGAGTTTTGTCAGGCTAATCTTAAGAAGTCACTTCATTTTATGTCCCAAATGTTATAATCTTTGAGTCAGTCTCTTTTGCATAGAAGCTGCATGAATTCATAAATGACAAGCGCAGTATAAAATAAATAGATAAATAAATAGATATCAAAGAGTATATTCTTTAAGCCATGCTGGTGCAGTGGTTAGAATGCAGTATTACTGTCTAATTCTGCTGACTGCCGACTGCTAACAGTTTGGCAGTTTCATTCTCATTGGCTCCAGGCTTACTCAGCCTTTCATCCTTCCAAGGTCAGTAAAATGGAGATCCAGATTGTTGGGGGCAATAGGTTGACTCTGTAAACCGCTTTGAGAATTCTGTAAAGCACTATGAAGCAGTATGTAACTCTAAGTGCTATTGCTATTGTTATTAAGAGATCAGATCCTCATTAAATATATAAACATTAGAGCAAAATCTGCTTGGTTTCCTGTTTGACTGTGGAATTATTGCTCTGGAACATTACAATGAAGTAGCCAAGATAAAATATATCCTATCCTTATGAATGACACACTTTCATCAAAAAGTAGCTGCCTGTTTCTTGTGGAGTGCAATTTGCTTGTGACTCTGATCTTTGGAGCTCAGTAGGATTGTTCTTCATTTGTTTATTTTGTGATTGAATCTACAGCCCAATTTAATATTTGTGTCTTGATTTAGCTGTGGTACAAAGTTGCTTCTCTCCACGTGTGTTCATTCTATGGGTGTCAGTATATTTGTGTAAAGGGTGGTGAGCTTCAGCTACCCAAGGCCTTTACTATCAGTATGTAGGAGGTGATTCTTTGTGCATTCCTGCATTTTTAAAAGGTTGATTAGCCTGTCAATTGGGTGAGACTTCAACTGCCTTCACAGCTGATAGAAAATCTCCATTTTCTATTATCACTGCACAGACGCTGATTAAATGACTAGGGATTTTATTTTATTTTATTTATCAGTGGAGCCAAAGTCTTGTTACAGACATTAAAAGCCAGCTACCTTAGTATTCTGTGCTTGATCAAAGCCTCCTTAACTGAATGGCAGAAGACTTTAGCGAGTTATACAATGAAGTCAAAAATTAAGCTAAAATGTCATGCATAATTTAAAATTTTATCAATACCCATAATGCAAATTTGCAATAATGATTTCACTCTGCCCTTAAAACGAGTTCTGTTTTAAGCATCCATGTTATCATTAACATTTTTTTTTCCAAAAGTGAAAAACGGATCTTTGCGAATGAGATAAAACTGGAGAAAGAAAAAAAGGAGAGAATTGAGGTTTTCCATAATTCGCTGATGGGATGGTGCAGATTATCTGGAGTTGAACATTCATCTCTGAGGATGGGTTGGCACAGAGATGAGCCATTTGAGGGCCTAATCTGGAGAAAACTTTTGAGAATGCCTTAGTCAGCAAGAAAAATAAACCACCAAGTGCTAAATGAAGTAAAACCAGATAAGTCACTGGAAACACTAATAATAACACTACAGGCCAGTGGTGGTATTCAGCCAGTTCGCACTGGGTTGGGCAAACCAGTAGCAAGAATTTGGTATGGGTTGATGAACTGGTGGTAAGTTCTGGCTGGCCATGCCCCCACCTGGTCGCCCTCCCACCCAATGCTCGCTCACCCCACCCGCCTGCCTGACATTTGCCTAAGGTATTTCTTTCTTTCTTTTCCCTCCTGATAATCAGCTGTAGATAAGATCAGCTGTGCCAGGATTTCCCTTGCTGAGGCCCAGGAAGGCAAAAAATAGAGGGAGGAGCTCAGCCCCCCTCCCTCCATTTTTTGCCTTTCAGAGCCCCAGAGGAGCCTTAGGGGAGCAAAAATGCCCACCCCAGAGGCTTCTCTGAGGCGCTCCCAAAACAGAGCTTGGAGGGGTGCTCCCTCCCCTCCCATGCTCTGTTCCTTTCCTTTCAGAGCCCCAGGGGAACCTTGGGGGAGTAAAAGCACCGCACACCCAGAGGCTTCTCTGAGCCTAGGAAACTCCCAAAATGGAGCTGGGAGGTGTGCTGCCTGCCCCTCCCATGCTCTGTTCCTTTTCTTCAAGAGCCCCAGAGGAGCCTTAGAGGAGCTAAAATGCCCCCCCCCCCCCGAGGCTCCTCTGTGGCTGGAAGCTTCCAAAAATGGATGGGGGCTGCAAAAAAAAAGCCACGCTCACCAAGTCACATGGCCATGCCCACCAAGCCATGCCTACAGAACGGGTAGTAAAAGTTTTTGAATCCCACCACTGCTACAGCTAGGCTAAGTGCATTGGACACATACTGCAGAAGCAAGAACTTTTGAAGAAGAACCAGATATTTGGACAAATCTAAGGTAACAGAAAAAGAGGTCAGCAGAGGACAAGCTGGCTAGACACTCACATCTTGAACAGTGGCTTTTTTAAACCCAGATAAGTTATTGACAGTCAGCCCTGACAAACTAACTTGGAATTGAGTGGCATATAATTTTAATCAATTGTCAGAGTACATTCATTAACTGGCAGAGACATGGTTAACAAAATAAGTATGGCAAAAGACCAGCCAATGGGAGCTGACAGTCTGAGTTGGCTCTGTGGTTTGGCTCTGTGTGCTCTGCTGAGAATTGAAAGTGAAACAGACTTGTTTGCTTGCAAAATGCAACTAGAGTTCTGTTCTGAGCCCTCTGAGCTGCTGCTTGTGTTTGTTGAAAGAATCTACAAATGGTATTGTAAACTTTACTCATATTAATATGTTTATAAAGAAGTTAATGATCCTGCTGAATCAGTCTGTATGTTTTCTGGATGTGAATTTATGCTGCAAACTCTAACATCAATTAAACAATTATTCATCTTTCCATGAAGATTCAGAATTGAATGACTAAGGAACAACAACAATAACAGCTCAGCAACCCCAAATAGGAATGGTGAACTGGAAATCAAATGTATGCACAGTTCCAGGCTAAAAAAAATACCTGGGATTGGCATAAAAATGATCCTTAATAACTGATAAAACAACCAGTGCTTAAGCTACACATCTGTCCAGTTTATTGACTCTGTAGATCAGCAGAATTCCAATTGCAGAAATGAATCCATATTCATTAGCAACTACTGGCATTTTCTAGACTCATCCATTAGATCTCTCCATCAATACCTGGATAAGGCTATTCAGAATTTGTAAAGCACTGGTGGAAAAATGACTTATGTTTAAGAAAAAAGGGGCATTTTTTTCCATCAGCTCTATTAAGTTCTGCGCATGGGCGCAAGGATGGAGACGAGTCGGTGAACAGTGAACTTCAAACTCTTTATTAACATGGTGTAACAGCTCAGCTCTACGGCCACAATGGCCCCTTTATATAGGCAAACTCTTGAGTACTTAGCCAATGAAAACACAGGGAGTGCTAGCTCCATTAACCAATGGGAAAGGCTCGTTAATAGCCAATCAGATTCTCCTGAACGGACCAATCCGATGTCGCTATTATCGGCCAATCAGAAGTGCAGGGCCAGAACCCTGCACTTTACTTTAAGCTTTTAATAATCTTTATTCAAGCACTTTTATTAATTCACAACACCCCTTCCCCCGGGTTCTGTTTAAGGAGTGTGGTAACGTAGTCTTTGAGGTGAGCAGGTTGTTTTGATTGTCTATTTGATTTACGCTGTCCTCCCGGTATTTGGCTATAGTCTTGTTGGGGTAGGATGTTATCCGGTGAACAGGGTGCCTCCGGTTCTGTATCTAAATTTTCGTTGCCACTAATGTCCTCGGTATCTGTTTGAGGCGAGCTTACCCCTATCCCCGATCCTTCTTCACGTGTTGCCTCTGAGCGGTCATTTCTTCCACTTGTGCTTTCTGCCGTTTCAAATTCAGCCTCTTCGGCGTCTCCTCCCCCCTCAGTTTGGAAATCAAGGAACTCGGAGATCCCTGACTGCAGCCTTGAATGCAGCTGATCAATATGGCGCTTCTATATTCTATTGTTGCGACATTTCACTCGGTAAGATCTGGGTCCGGTTACTTGGATTACAGTTGCCTCGACCCATAATGGATTGCCCGAAAAATTCCTAGCAAAAACCAAGTTGCCTACCTGGAAGTTATGGCATTTCCCACTGGATCCGTGTGGTTTTTCAGGTTCATATGATGGGTGTAGATGGTCGAGGTGGGAGTGGAGCTTCCGCCCCATCAATAACTCGGCTGGAGTTTTATTGGTGACGCAGTGTGGAGTGATATGCTGCAAAAGGAGTATCCGGTTAATCTTTTCTTCGATATCGCCATAGTCCATTTTATGCAAGGTTTTTTTGATGAATTGTACCATGCGCTCGGCCCTTCCATTGGCCGCAGGATGCACCAGTGAAGTCAGTGGTTGAGGTTAAATGATATTAGGGTCCCCTTGTACTCGCCTAGTTTTTCTGCAAAGATGTCCTGGAATTCTTGGACGAGATCCTCTTCCCAGTCGTTGCTGTAAGTTCGGTGAATGTTGGCTACCTCAATTCCGAGTGGAGCGAACCATTGGAGGCCTAACAACCTAGGCCGATCCCTGTTGACTACAGTCAGGGGTAGGAATGCTGTACGATTCTTAAATGAGACACGGACTTGGCTGGATCCAACGACTGGAATTCGATTCCCCTGACAGTCCTTGAGTATGATTCTTTGGAATCTGAGGTCTTGCCACCGGACAGTAGGGATGAGCTGCTTGAGGGTCTTCCAGGAAACCATTGAGAGGGACGATCCTGAATCGACTTCCATCAGGCAGGGCTGGTTTTCAATGGCCACTTTCACTTGGATCTTCTTGGCATCTAGAGATGAGGCATGACTGATTGTAACAGTTTGGCGAGCCTCTTCTTGCTTCGTTGAGTGGTTTAGGGTTTTGTTTCTGTAGGAGTGGTTGTTCCATTGGTGGTTCAACGGTTCTCGCTTTACAGGACGGCTTCCTGTCAGTTGGCGATAGTTAGCCCCCCTCGGGGGCTGGCTGGGTCCTAGTTTGCTTCTACAGACCCATCCAATGTGGCCTCTTTTCCCGCACACATGGCAGAGCACGTTGAGGAATTTGCAGTCTGATCGGGGGTGGCTTGCCCCGCAACCAGCGCATTGGTACTGTGATTTCTGGCATTGGTCTCGGTCAGACCGGAGCTGGTTGACCTCTTTTTCATTGCTCTCTGATGACGATTCGAGGTCCTCGTGGTGGGCTGTCGTAGCCGGTTCTTCTGAGTGAGGTGAAGTTTCGTGGGTGAGTTGGCGAAGCAGGGCGTGGGTGTAGTGCATTCGGGCAGCCGACTTCCTGGTTGCTTCTGCCGCAGTAGCTTCAGTAATGGCGTCTGCAAGGCTGATGTCGCCTTTCGCCATCAACTTGCTTTGAGTATGTGGTGCATCTAATCCCAGAATTATTCGGTCTCTCAGGGCTTCTTCGCGGTCGGCAAACCTGCATAGGCCTCCCAGATTCCGAAGATCCACAATGAAATCAGCAATACTTTCACCCTTCTGCTGACCTCTCTGGTAAAATTCATGCCTTCTAACAAGCTTTGGTACGGTCGGTGCATAGTGGGCCCTTAGCAGGGGTTTGAGGACGTCCCAGTCCATAGACTTCACTTCTGCCGGTTTTGCTAGTGCCTTGGCCATCTTGAATACGGTCGGTCCTCAATGAGTTAGGAATACTTTCCGGTAGTGGCATCCTTCAAATTGTTGGTCTCCAGAAACATCTGGAAGCGAACCATATATGAGTCCCAGTCTTCTTGTGCCAGGTCGAATGGAGCAGGTGGTATGACACTGCCGGACATGGTTCCACCGTTGGTGCGTTTCAGCCACGTGCTTGGTTATCGTTCTTCGTTGTTCAGTCAGCTCTGACATCTCCACATCCCACCCTCGTCGCCAGTGTTAAGTTCTGCGCATGGGCACAATGATGGAGACGAGTCGGTGAACAGTGAACTTCAAACTCTTTATTAACATGGTGTAACAGCTCAGCTCTATGGCCACAACGGCCCCTTTTTATAGGCAAACTCTTTTTTTTTTTTTTATAAACAAATTTTATTAATTTTACAAACACAATACGCAAGACATAAACTAAAACATCTTTTCTGAAGGCTGCCTGATCCTAGGTTAAATCTCTTCACACAGACACAAATTCAAACATCATATTCATTTTATATATCCTTCCATATCTTGTTATCATTTTCTTTTCTTTTTTTTTATAAACCATTTTTATTAATTTTACAAAAACAGTGCACAAACAATCAAAGCATAACAGCTTATAACCATTTTCAATAACATTCTTTGTCTGTTCTATTTCCAACTATCCATTCACCTTTTTTCTTTTACTATACTTCTCCTATACACTATTTGGAGTGACGCCTTTACCCTAACTTAAAAGTACTTCATATAACACTTAATTTATCTTGGGATTCTGTTTAATAAATTCTAAATTTACACAATAAATTTTATACTCTAAATACACATATAAAAACACAATCTTATATACCTTCCAGAATCCCCCTTTTATCCTTAATTAGATTCACCATTGTCTCTAAATAAGCTTTTTTTCTTTAGATCTTGCTTCCCACCATTGAGGCTTCTCCTCCCCCCCCTTCTCTCTTGCTTATTCTTCTCCTTGCCCTTTTTACCCCTTTGTCTCTCCTCTTCCCTTTTCTTACTCCCTTTCCTTTGCTTTCTAACCTTGCATCCACCTTTCCTCTCATTTTTCTTTTTTTGGGTTGTTTTTTCAAACCTTAAAATCCCCTTTTTCTTATCCTCTTTCTCCTCCTCCCCGGAAAAAACCCATTGTTCATCAAAGATGGCTTCTTGTTCCTCTTCTTCTTTGTCCCAGTCATTCTGCTGCGTAATCAACTTTTCATAAGTACATAACGCCATTTCTAAAAATTGAAATGAAGTGCCCAAAGTATCTTTTCCATCTTTTTTTTTTTTGGTAAAAGTTTTATTGATTTTAACAACAAACAAAAAACATATAAGACATAAAACATGACATAGAAAAAAAATAAAAATAAAAAAAAATATAACATTCTTCATAAATTTACAGTGTATCGGTTGGTTTACCACTCCCTTTTGTGCATCCATTTCATAGTCATCAGAATAATTATATTACATAATAACTCACATTATCAATCATCAATAAAATATCGCAATATCATTATTGAACAATCATTTGACTATAATTTTACTAATTCATACTTAAGCGAGATAACTATAATTAAGTTAAATTATTTTATGACAAATCATAAAATCATATCAAATCTATCATAATAAAATATTCTTAAATATTATCAAAACCAAGAAAAAATATATATTCATTGTTTCCTAGATTTCTAAATATTCTATTATCATATTGTATTATCTAACCATTGATAAAAAAGATCCCAAACTTCACAAAATTGTTTATCTTCTTGTTCTCTAATTTCAAATGTCAATCTACTCATTTCAGCACATTCCAATATTTTCTTAATAATTTCTTCCTCTATTGGTATTTTCTCACTCTTCCAATGTTTAGCAAATACAATCCTAGCTGCTGTTAATACATTTACAATCAGATATTTTAAATTTTTATTATATACATCAGGTACGATTCCCAATAAAAAAATCTCTGATTTCAAATCTATGTGTTTCTTTATCATTTTTTCCAGCCATATGCGAATTCTAGTCCAATATTTCCTGGCCTCCTCACAAGTCCACCACATATGGTAATATGAGCCAGGTATCTGATGACATTTTCAGCACTTTTCAGATTTATTCTTGAACATTCTTGCTATTCTTGTCGGGGGGAAGTGCCACCTGTAAAACATCTTATACAAATTTTCTTTATATGCTGTTGACATTGTCATTTTATAATTTTGTGACCACAGTTTTTGCCATTTCTCTAAATCAATCCCATATCCAAAATTCTTCCTCCAAGCAATCATTGTTTCTTTAACTTGTTCTTCCTCTAATTTAATTTCCAACAAATAACTATATAATTTTTTAATCACTTTTTCATCAGTACCTGTCAAAATCCTATCTAAGTCAGTCAATTTATCATAAAATCCTTCTATTTTAGAATCTTTAAGATACCTTGCATGTATTTGCGCATATGAAAACCAATTCATCTTTATACCTTGTTCTTCTAAATTTTGCATCGTTTTAAGTTCACCCTTTTCATCCAATATTTCCCCATATCTAACTGTTTGTTCCTTCTTATAAGTTATAGGATACGAAAAAGCTTCAATAGTTGATAACCAAACTGGAATTTTCAAATAACATTGTTTCTTATTTTTCTCCCAATTCAACCATAACGATTCCCGTATATAATGCCTTCTGAAATAACCCTGTGATTTAGTTCCCTTATACCATAAAAAAGCATGCCAACCCAATAATAAATCATGACCTTCTAATGTCAACAATCTAGTCTTTCTTAACGTTATCCATTCTTTAACCCACATTAAGTTTGCAGCTTGATAATACAACTCCCAATTAGGAAGGCCAAATCCTCCTCTAATTCTAGCATCCTGTAAAAGTTTTAATTTTATTCTCGCTTTCTTACCTTGCCATATATACTTCAACACAATTTTATTTAGTTCTTCGAAGTAATCCTTACTTAACCTAATTGGTATTGTTTGAAACAAATATAAAATTCTGGGTAAAATATTCATCTTGATTGTTGAAATTCTACCTATCAATGACAATTGTAGGTTTTCCCATTTTTTCAGGTCGGATGCTATTTGCTGTTTAAACTTAATATAATTATTCTCTTTCAATGTAGTACATCTTGATGTCAAATATATCGCCAAATATTTAACTTTGTTTGTAACTTGAATTTTCAATAAATCTGCCAGCTCTTCTCTTTGCCTTAATAACATGTTCTTTGTCAAAATCTTTGTTTTGTCTTTATTTATTTTTAAACCAGCCATCTCACCATACATCTCTATCTTTTCCAATAGTTTTAAAGCTGTCTCTAAAGGGTCTTCCAAAATAAAGACCAAGTCATCCGCAAAGGCTTGCAATTTGAATTCCTCCTTTTTGACTTTCATTCCTTTTATGTTTATATCCTCTCTAATATTTCTATTTAAGACTTCCAAGGTCAATACAAATAACAAAGGAGATAATGGGCATCCTTGTTTTGTACCTTTTTTAATATTAATAGAGTCTGTGAATTCTCCATCTATCATTACTTTTGCCGTTTGCTTATAATATACGGCTTCTATTGCTTGTATAAATTTTCTAGCAAAGCCCATCTGTTCCAATAGTAATAACATAAATCTCCAGTTCACATTATCAAATGCCTTTTGGGCATCTAAGAATATCAAAGCCATTTGTTTTTCAGAGTGCGCCTCATAGTATTCCAATGTGTCCAGGATTACCCTCATATTGTCTTTAATCTATCTCTTTGGTAAAAATCCATTCTGATCAGAGTGAATAAAATTATTTAGGTATTTTTTAAGCCTTTCTGCCAAGATTGAAGCAAAGATTTTATAGTCTGCATTCAATAAAGAAATAGGTCTATAGTTCTTAATTTGTAATGGGTCAACCCCTTCTTTTGGAATAAGTGTAATATAAGCTTCTGACCATGTTTCAGGTATTTTCTTATTTATCATAACTTCATTCATGACTTCTAACAGTGGAATGCTCAACGATTCTTGCAGTGTTTTATAAAATTCTGCCGGGAAACCATCTGGTCCTGGTGCTTTTCCATTGTTCTGTCTGTTAAGTGCTTCAGTTAATTCCATCATTGTTATAGCACTTTCTAACATTTTCCGAGTTTCATCAGGTATCTTAGGTAGGTTAGCATTTTGTAAATACTGTTTAATTTTTTCCTCATCAAGATCCTCTTGTTTATATAATTGTCCATAAAAATCTCGAATGATTGCCTTTTTCTCCTTATTACCATAACAAATTTGACCATGATCATCTATTAACTGTGATATTTTCCTTGATTCTTTCTCTTTTCTCAGCTTATATGCTAACCATCTACCTGGCCTATTTGCATCTTCAAAATAGTTCTGTTTAGCACTTCTAATTTTTTGTGCCAATTCTTCTTTCTCTGCTTGATCCATTTTATGTTTAATTATGTCCATTTTAAGTTTGATATCTTTTTTCTGTGGCATCTTCTGTAATTCTTTTTCCAGTTTTTTATGGTCATCTTCTAGAGCTTTAATCATTTGCTTCTTCCTAATGTTCTTTTTCTTTATATAGTCAATTATTAGTCCTCTTGCATATGCCTTCATTGTATCCCAAGCATTCTGTATTAAAGTATCTTCTTTTTTGTTTTCATTGAAGAAGAAGGCCAATTCTTTTTCCATCCATTGTGTAAAAATCTTTTTCCTTTAGAATAGTATTGTTTAATGTCCATCTAGATCTTCTTTTTTGTCCTTTCCATTTAATTGTCATTGGATTATGGTCTGCCCACGTACTTATTTCAATATTCATTTCTTGAATATTAGATAATAACTCTGTTGATGTCCAAATCATATCTATTCTGGACCACGATAAATGCCTGTTTGAAGAAAAAGTATATTGTTGAATTTTAGTATTTCTTTCTCTCCATATATCTTTTAAATTTAGTTCATCTGTCATTTTAAAAAAGGATTTAGGGAGAGTTTTCCTATTTTGTCATGTTGTTTTTGCTGTATAGTCCAGTTTATTGTCTATGATTCCATTAAAGTCCCCCATCATAAGTATGTTAACATAGTCCAGTTCAATCATTTTCATATGTAATTTTTTATAAAATTCTTCTTGCTTATCATTTGGGGCATAAATTGCAACCAAGAGAGTTTTTATATTATTATCCACTATTTCAACTATTAATACTCTTCCATCTTCATCCGTATAAATCAATTTGGCTGGAGTGGTTTCTTTAACGTACAAAACCACTCCTCTTTTCTTACAATGAGTCAGAGAAGTAAATATTTTCCCTAACTTTGGTCGTATCAATAATTGTTCATGTTGTTTTTTAATGTGTACTTCTTGTAAGCAAATTATATCAAATTTTAGCTTCTCTAATTTATAAAAAGTTTTCCTTCTTTTGATAGCTGAGTTCAGTCCATTTATATTCATGGAAATCAGTTTTTTCTCCCCCATAGTTATGCTTTATATTTAGGTCTAACAGCTCTCGTGGATCTTATTTCACGTTGTTCTTTGATCTCCATTTGTCCACCTATTGCACCTTCTTCCTTTTCCATCTCCATTTGGTCCTCTTCAAATTCAGTTAAAATCTTTTCTTTTTCCATCTCCATTTCTCTTCTTTTGAAAAATTCCTTATAAAACATTTCTGCTTTCACAATTGAATCAATTCTGTATCTCTGTTCTTGCCATATAAACATTAATCCTTCTGGAATCAGCCATCTATAGTTCACCTCTTTTTTCAATAGCATTTTAGTCAAAAATTGATACTCTCTTCTAATCTCTCTCATTTTTCTAGGTACTTGTTTCAAGACCAGAATCTCTTTGCCTTTATATTTCAATCCCTTCTCTCTTACCACTTGTAATATTTGGTTTTTAATAGTTTTTTTAGTGAATCTAACATGGACCTCTCTTGGTAATTGGTTCCTCATCGCATATCTTGTGAAGACTCGATATATCTCATCTACTCCATCCATCATCTTTTCCTCTGTTATTTCCAAGACTCCAGCCAAAATTTCAATCATTACTGCTGCCAAGTTTTGTCCTTTTTCTTCCTCAATATTTTGGAATCTAAGATAAAATTCTGACCTGTCCATCTCCCACTTCAACATCCCACTTTTTTCTTGTTCGACCATTGTTAATCTTTTATCAATATTCCCAATCTCTTTGCTTGTTTTTCTCTTCTATTTTTTGGATTCTCTCATCATGTTTCACCATCATTTGTTGAAAATTTTCAATTTTCTCATCCATCTTTCCAATTCTTTGGTCAATACTCTCCATTCTTTGTTCCATACTCATTTTAAGATCTTGTATTCCTTGCATAACCATCGTTAAATCCACTTGCGCTTTGTCTTGCTTCACCATTGTTGAGAGTCATCCTCCAGATGACGGGGAAACAGGAGCAGAAGTTGAGATGCCCGAAGGTAAAATTTTCTTACTCATTTCGATAACTCAGGGTCTTCCGGGTCTTTTAATCCAATTAGTGAGGTAGCCAATTATAATCCAATTTTTAAAAAAGGAAAACACCACAAAAAACAAAAACAAAACCAGTAATAAGTAAAAAGCCCAAAATTAAAAAGAAAAAGATTCTTCAGGTTCTTCAATACCTTAATCCAATTGTAGAATATGCAAATCTAATTCAAAAGTAAAAATTAAAAGATGAAGAAAAAAAAAGAAGCAAAATAAAGCCCAATAATAACAAAAAATAATAAGCAAAGAAAAAGGAAAAAAAGAAAAAAGAAAAAGAGAATTCTTCAAATTCTTCCCACCTTAATCCAATTGAAAAACCTCAGAAAATGAAAAAAAAGCCATAAAAATAAGTCAAAAATAGAAATCAAAAAGGCAGACATCCCTATAAATAAGAGAAAAGAAGCAAAAAAGGGTATTCTGAGGCTTCCCCTTTAAAAAAATAAAAAATAAAAATGAAATATAATAAAAGATAAAAAATAAATATATCAATATTACAAAATAGTGTGGGGTTGGAGGGGAGGGATGAAACAATTAATAAGGAGTTTAAAAAAAAAAAGACACACACTGCCTTTTATTTATCCAAGGCTCTTATTTGACTTCTCCACAAGTTTCAAAGCCAAACTTCAAATATTCATTTAATAATAGAAGTTCCAAAGAGCACCTGTATAAATATCCTCCAGTACTCTTCCCTCTATCTTATCATTTCCATAGCCTTGAGAAAAGTTTTTCAAACAAAAGTTTTTCAACTTCAAACAGAATATTTCCAAGCCTCTAGTTGGCAGTGTACAAAGTTTCTTCAATCCACTCCCCCTTCTTCCCCCCCAGAAAAAAGCCTAAAAAGAGAAAAAAAAATGTGTATGTATATTTATGTATATTAAAAAAAGATATTAAAGGGGGCCTCTATTTTAAAAAATACAAACAGTCAGAAAAGCAAAGAGAAAACAAGTAAATATAAAAATATAAAAGAAAAAAGCCAGTCTGGTTAACTATATCGCAATAGAAATTCAGTAAAGAAAAAAAAAAGGAAAAATAAAAAGCCAAGCCTCACTTTGACGTTACTAAAAAAAAAATCGCTGCTAAATCAAATTCTGTCAATAATTTTACAGATTTCTTCTAATATTAGAGTGTTCTTGAGTCCCAAGCAAAAAAAAAAAGATCCTCACCAGCCAATACACTTCTTTCTATCCCGTTCTTCCGGAGCTGTCCCAGCTTCAGCAGCCTAATGGCTGCCTCTCCGCCATTGGCAAAGGGGCTTCTTCTGGATCGACCAGGGACTTGCGATGTCCCCGGAATCTACAGAACGCGCCCCTTACTGTCACCGTCACTATGAGACGGTTTAGGTCCGTTGGGACCGACCAGCGGCGAAGATATCAGCTGCGATCTCGGAGCCCCGAGATCACAGCTGTATCGCGGCGACGAAGCTCCGCCTTCTCCACCAAAGTATCTTTTCCATCTTGTTCTTCCTTTTTATATTTTTGATATTCAATTTTTAGTTCATCCACAAGCGATGCCATCCTGAAAAGAAAAACTTTCCCCAAAACAACCACCCAAGTATTTTTAGTCAAAAGTAATTCAAAAAGAAAGTTCCAAAAGTTAATACTTTTCTTCCTTCTTCTATTTCTCTTTCTGGGGTTACTGTTTAATCAAAGAAGTCCAATTTCCATATTTCTTTTTTTAGTATTCTTGGCAATCTCCTTTTTTTTCCACTTCTGCTCCAATATTTTTCCACTCCCTTCCCACTTGCAACATCAATTTTTAAATGATCAGAAATCCATACCTCTAATAAAGGTTTTTCAATTTCTTAATTTTTTAAGTCCAATGTCCAAGCAACTCTCAGAATATTTCACCTTCAGTGCCCAAACAAATTTCAAATCTTCTTCTGCTTTTTTCATGGGGTGGGAGAGTGAAGAAAAAAAAAGTTCCCTTTTACAGCTTCTCCGCCGCTTTCGATCTTCTTAGGGATACAATGTATCCTCCAGCAATTCAGACAGCTCAGTTCCAGTGAATTTAAAGGATGTTGATTGACCCGGCTCAGCCAGCACTTTCACTTTTCTTGCTTCCTCCAGCACAATCTTACCCGGTTGCAGACTTCTTCGTGGTGGCCATTGCTGACCGCCGCTCCACCGCCTTGGGAAAAAGGGGGTTTTCAGGATGAGGAGGGGGTCTGCGACACCCCCAACTCCCTGTCCAGCTCCCCTATCTCTTCGGCTGTCCCTACAGGGCAGCCATATCCCCCTGACCCATCTGGATCAGAGATACCTCGGCGGCTAGCACAGCAGGAATCTCGAGCGGTCATGAATTCCTGCTGCCCCGAAGCCACGCAAAAACCAGAACTATATAGGCAAACTCTTGAGTACTTAGCCAATGAAAACACAGGGAGCGCTAGCTCCATTAACCAATGGGAAAGGCTTGTTAATAGCCAATCAGATTCTCCTGAACGGACCAATCCGATGTCGCTATTATCGGCCAATCAGAAGTGCAGGGCCAGAACCCTTCACTTTACTTTAAGCTTTTAATAATCTTTATTCAAGCACTTTTATTTATTCACAACAAGCTCTATAAACTTGTATCCATCAGAGTCTCAACTTATTTCTAACATGCATATTGAGGAGCAAGATTCCTCAAATAGACTTTTGGTTTTCCTGTTGTGATCTTCTATTTTGTTCCTATAGCATTGCTTAATTTATATTATTCGATGCATTTTCTACAATAACCTCTACTCTGACTCACATATTTATTTCCACAGATTCTTGACATGTCTTGATTCCCAAATGTATTGGCTTTTAAGGAGAAATAATTTACTTTATTCCACGTGACTAGGTCACCTGGTACTAAATTTATCACCTAAGTTTATCGATCTTGTATAGAAGATTTTGTGTGTGTTGGTGGGAGATTAAATTAAACTATTTTTTTTGTCTTTCTTAAATAACCTTGCTGAAAAGCAAAATACAGATTTTAGGAGATTGTGCAGCTACACGCAGAGAAAAGCTTCCCTTAAAATCATGAAGCAAAATTATTTACAAAACTAAGCATTCTTGTTTAATGTTAGAATTACCAGTTATAGCAGCTGCAATAATATGACTCTATAAGCAAAAAAACAGGAAAAAGTATCCATATGTAATATATGTGTAAATAGATAAAAATGTACACTTCTCAGTTGGAAATATTTCAATTTGAAATAAATCTATGATATGATTCCTTTAGGTATTTCTTTCACAAGGAAAACAAATATAGATAATTTATGATCAAAGGCTCAGACATTTCTCCAATGTTTTCTGATCTGCTTTAAAAAAAAACTGGATAGCAAATTCTCAATATTAAATATTCACCACTGCCTAAACACTTCAGTCAATGTTACACAAATAAGAAGTACACATAGACAGAATGAGGATGTAATGACTTCGATTATATATGCATTGTTTCAACAGGAATGGCTTTAAATTATGAGTATTATTTACTAAGGAGTCATATGGCATATTTTATGTAGAGCCAACTAGACAACTTGTGCCTTATTGTGACATTGTTACAGAGATAGCTTTTTTGCCGAAACAGAGAAAGAGAACAACTGAGGGTGGGCAAAAAATCGGTGGGAGCAGGAACAACTTCCACTTTCCTGCTGGCTTCCCCATTGAGTTTTCTTGTGGGAATTTGGCAAGGAGCATAAAAAATCCTCCCTCCCTCCCTCCCTTCCCTTTCTAGTAAGTTGCTGCCACTGGGTGAGGGAGAGAGCAAAGATTTGTGAGATTGCCTACGAAACTGTTTTGAAATATTGAAAATGAAAACCACATAACTGGAGCAGCAGGTCATCAATGTCACAGCAACTAATAGCATTAAAGCAGTTACAACTTTCTCAATTTTGGGGCTCCTGGAAGCCATGGGTTCTAGTTTTGGGACTTGTTTTGTAAGCTATTTGAGATACATTGTTTCAAAAATTATTGCTCTATGATGCACCATTCCATCCAGTTAAAGGACATAACAATAAGTAGTATATAGATTGCTTGGGTCTTCCAATTATTCTGAATCACCTTTTCTCATATGTATCGTGTTGTGATTAGAAGGTTTGAGCCTGCTGTGAGCATTGAGTCTGATGTATCAGAAGACACAGGTTCGAGTGATGAGGAAGGTTTGGCATTGGAATGGGAGCCTGCTTTAATGAGAGATGCAGACATGAGCCAGGAGGATGAGGGAGTGTCAGAATCGCCATCCTCTCCTGAACCTTCCACATCAATCATGTCTCAGATGTCAGCAGCTGATCCACAGAACATACCAGAGTCCTTGAGTGATGACCAAAATGACGAATGTTGGGTTGATGCAAGGACTAGACTCAGGTTGAGACGTCAAGCACAATTTGAAAAGAAACGTCAAGTCAGAGACTAATTAGAGAGACTGAAATGCCCCTTCAGGCTGGCTGTGGAGCAAACCATGCCAGGGCCGAATGCAAATTCCGCGACGCACTCTGCCATGAGTGCGGGAACCGAGGCCACATCAGCCGGGTCTGCCGCAGCTTACCAGGACCCAGCCAGGCCTCAAAAGGGGCCAACTATCGCCAATCGACAGGAAACCGTCCTGTAAGGCAAGAGCCAGTAAACCACTCCTAGAGAAATCGAGCTTTGCAAAAAGAAGAGGCTCACCATACTATCACTATAGGTCACACCTCAGTTTTGGACACTAAGAAAATTCGAGTCACGGTAGCCATCGAGAACCAGCCTTGCCACATGGAGGTCGACTCGGGATCGTCCCTCTTGATGGTGTCTTGGAAGACACTCAAGCAGCTTATCCCCACAATCCAACGCCAAGACCTCCAATTTCAATGCCTCATCCTCAAGGACTACCAAGAAAATCGAATCCCCGTGGTCGGGTCCTGCCGAGTCCGAGTCTCCTTCAAAAAGCATACAGCGTACTTACCTCTAACGATCATCGATAGAGATAGGCCTAGTCTATTAAGCCTCCAATGGTTCACGCCACTCGGCATCGAAGTGGCCGGCATGAACCAAATCGGTGGTTGTGAGTGGGAGGAAGACCTTATTTCTGAGTTCAGTGACGTCTTCGTGGACCGTTTAGGCGAGTATAAAGGGACCCCAATCTTATTTAGTCTAGATCCAAAAGTAGCCCCTATTCGCTTGAAGCCCCGTTGAGTTCCATTCGCTCTTAAAGCTAAGATCGACGAACAACTCGACAAGCTAATTGCTCAAGGGGTGTTGAAGCCCATTGATCACTCTCCATGGGAAACCCCTATTGTAACACCCATTAAGCCAGATGGGTCAATCCAAATTTGTGGGGACTACCGGGCCACTTTAAACCACGCCCTAGAGCAGAATGCGTATCCAGTTCCGGTGGTGCAGCACCTCCTCCATTCCTTGGGGGGCGGAAAGGTTTTCGCTAAATTCGATTTAGCTCAAGCTTATCAACAACTACCAGTGGATGAAAAGACGGCCCAGGCCCAAACAATTGTAATGCACAGAGGTGCTTTTAAATGTACTCGATGGCAATTTGGGGTTAGTGTAGCCCCGGGGATATTCCAAAGCCTCATGGAAAGGTTGTTACAGGGAATCAAGGGCGTGGTTCCGTATTTTGATGATGTATTAATTGCAGCCCCTACCAAAAAAATCTTGCAGGATGGTTTGAAATGTGTTCTTAAAACATTCCAAGAGGCAGGTCTTAAGGTGAAAAAAAATAAATGTCACTTATATACTGACAGTGTTGAGTTTCTAAGGTATTGGATTGATAGCCAGGGTATTCATCCTACCGAAAGGCGATAAAAAAATGCTCCCAGGCTACGTAGCAAGGCCGATCTCCAGGCATTCTTAGGCCTCATTAATTTCTATAATGTATTTTTACCGCACAAGGTGACTGTTCCTGAACCGTTACACCGGTTATTAGATAAAAAAGCATTGTGGGTATGGGGTTACCGTGAAGAACAAACGTTCCGGAATGTTAAAAAATTGCTCACATCTGACTCTGTACTTATGCAGTATAACGAGACTTTACCATTAGTTATAATCTGCAATGCCTCGCCCTTTGGGGTGGGCACCATTTTGAGTCATGTACTGCCCAATTGGAACAAAGCCCCTGTTGCATACTTTTCAAAGACTCTTTCACAAGCAGAGCGGAACTATGGACAAATTGATAAAGAAGCTCTCGCAATCATTTCAGCTGTAAAGAAATTTCATGAATATGTGTATGGAAGGACATTTACCATTAAAACGGACCATAAACCATTGCTAGGGATAATAGCCGGGGACAAGCCAACCCCCTACATATTATCCCCTAGAATGACCCGATGGTCAGAATTCCTAGCTGCTTATAATTATCGCCTTCAATATCGCCCGGGGAAAGCCATTCCCCACGCCGATGCATTAAGCCGAGCACCGCTTCCAGAGACTCTCGACGATCCGGCACCAACGGCAACCACGTTGCAAATCGAAACACTCAACTCGTCGCCTATGACCGCCCGAGACATCGCGAGAGAAACCAAACGAGACCACACCCTAGCTTGAGTCCTAGGCTGGGTAGAACGCGGATGGCCATTGGACCAAGTCCCGGATGACTTCGCGCCGTTTAAAGCAAGACAGACTGAACTTTTTTCCCAAAAAGGCTGTGTCATCTGGGGTGATAGAGTCATTGTCCCAGAACGACTCCGGAAGATGCTGCTACAAATTCTGCATGAGGGCCACCCCAGCATCGTGCGGATAAAAGCGCTTGCACGAAGCTATGCATGGTGGCCGGGCATGGACCGGCAAATCGAGCAGTGGGTCAAAGCATGTCTCAATTGCCAACAAGCCAGCAACGCCCCACCAAAAGCCATGCCTGCTGAATGGGAGACGCCACGCGGACCCTGGTCCAGAATCCACCTGGATTTTGTGGGGCCAACCAAAGGATATACCTTCCTGCTGACAGTCGACACATACTCCAATTGGTTAGAAATTCATCATATGACGGCCACAACTTCTGAGGCAGTGATTAAGATCCTAAATAGACTCTTTGCAACCCACGGATTGCCTGACGTCTTGGTGTCCGATAACGGGCCACAGTTTACTGCACTAATGTTCGAGCAGTACCTTGCTTACCGTGGCATCCGCCATGCACTGACCTCGCCTGCGCACCCTGTGACCAATGGCCAAGCGGAACGCATGGTCCAATTTGTTAAAAAGACCTTGCAAAAAATGGACTATGACAATATCGATGACAAGGTCAACCAAATTCTCTTTTTGTAACAGATAACTCCACATGGCGTCACCGGCAGAACTCCCGCGGAACTACTGATGGGACGAAGACTCCATTCCCACCTCGACCGGTTGCACCCTGCTTACGAACCGGAAAAGCCAATAGGATCCAGTGGCCACTATCGCACCTTCCAGGTAGGAGACCACGTTTACGCACGAAATTTATCGGGCGATCCGTTATGGATAGAGGCAATGGTAGTATGAGTGACCGGCCCCAAATCCTATGTAGTGAAATGCTGTAACAATAGACTGTGGAAACGGCATATCGACCAATTATGGTCACGACTCACAACGGCCAATCAACAACTCCCCCATGACCAAACCGAGGGGGAGGGAGGTACAGAAGAAGATGATGTTCCAGGGAACCTGCTCAAAGGGAGTGACGAATTAAGTGAGACTCAGGAAATGGAGCAGGAAGGAGAATTGTTTGCACCGCAAGAAATTGCACCTGAGCAAGAAGCAGATCCACTGCCAAACAACAATCTACCTCAACAGGATTGCAATCAACCAGTCCAATGAAAATCCGAAAGACCGTCCTATTTGAAGGACTATATAACTACACCGTAATTAAGAAGCCAGGGGGAAGGGGTGTTGTGTATGTACCATAGTTAATAAAAGTATGAGCTTGAGGTAAAGTGCAGGGTTCTGGCCCTGCACTTCTGATTGGCTGTTAGGCGGCCAGATCGGATTGGTTAGTTCTTAGGAATCTGATTGGCCCTTAAAAGAGGATTATTATTGGTTAAAAGAACTGGTGTTCACAGCTCGCTATTGGACAATTCTCACAAGGGATGCCTATATAAGGCAGAGTTCACTGTTGTTGTTTTTTGACAAGTCACTATGCAATAAAGAGCTGAAAGTTCACATTCAGAGGCTGTCTCCATTTACTCCGACCCTTGTCCAAGTACATAATACTTATAACTATTGGCTGCAATACCGCCCGGGGAAAGCCATTCCCCAAGCCGATGCATTGAGCCAAGCACCGCTTCCAGAGACTCTCGATGATCCGGCACCAACGGTAACCACATTGCAAATTAAGGCACTCAACTCGCCGCCACTGACCACCCGAGATATCGTGAGAGAAACCAAACGCGACCACACCCTAGCACAAGTCCTAGGCTGGGTAGAACGCGGATGGCCATTGGACCAGTTATCAGATGACTTCACACCATTCAAATCTCGACAGACCGAGCTCTTCTCCCACTAAGGCTGTGTCATCTGGGGCAATAGAGTCGTTATCCCAAAACGGCTCCAAAAAGCACTACTGAGAACTTTGCACGATGGCCACCCGGCATCGTGCGAATGAAAGCCCTTGCGCAAAGCTACGCATGGTGGCCGGGCATTGACAAGCAAATCGAACAGTGGGTTAAAGCTTGTCCCAAATGCCAAGAAGTCAGCAATACCCCACCAAAAGCCATGCCTACTGAATGGGAGACACCACGTGGACCCTGGTCCCGAATTCACCTGGACTTCGCGGGGCCAACCAAAGGCCACACTTTCCTGCTTACTGTCGATGCCTACTCGAATTGGCTCAAAATTCATCGCATGACGACTACGACCTCCGAGGCGGTTATCAAAATTTTAAACAGACTTTTTGCAACCCACGGATTACCAGACATCCTGGTATCCGATAACGGCCCACAATTTACTGCACTAGCTTGGAGTAAATGCAGGGTTCTGGCCCTGCACTTCTGATTGGCTGTTAAGCGGCCGGACCAGATTGGCCCATTCTGGGGAATCCGATTGGCCCTTAACAGGGAGTTCTTTTTGGTTATAAGAGCTAGCATTCCTAGCTCGTTATTGGTTAAATGTTACAGGGTTTGCCTATATAAGGCGGATTTTACTGCTGTTGAATCGAAGAAGTCACTATGTAAATAAAGAGCTGAAGTTCACCGTTCAGAGGCTTGTCTCCATTCTTTCTCGCCCATGCTCAAAACATAACCATCTCAGCTACAGTCTGGAAAGGCAATGCATATTTTTTTGTTTAAGTCAAATAAAATATGAAATGAAATAAAGGTATTATTTAATATTAGACATAGTTGTAGAGATACATAATACTTTTCACTACACAAACAAACATTGATAAATACTTCATGGTAAATGAAGTGGAAGTGAATTGTAAGAAACCCGGCCTACCTTGCATGGAATCAACAGTAAGCATGACTTCTGTTCTTATAGGCAGAGACACACTTTTTCCTTTCTTCCTTTTGGCCAAGTACACAGTTGAGCTAAACTGTGGCAGAGTATTACCATTGCATCACACAAATGGGGGGGATACCTGAATTTTCTAGGTTCTTGGGGGTTCCATAAATATGATTGCACTTCTATTTTCATTATTTTTAATTCCCGGAAATGATGTGACCTTCTTTTAAGGATATGATCTCTCCATGAATTCTAAAATTGGAATTTTGGGTTGCTGCCATCCTTATGAGAACGGTTTGGCAATTTATAGTCTAGATCAAATTCAAACCTTTATTATCAGAGTACAACATGTGTACAATGAGATTGGCTGAACCTCACTTCATGCACCCCCTCCCTCCCCAACACAATACAACTCACAGTGAAGATCAGCATTTCTCAACCTCAACAACTTGATAAGATGAGATGAACTGGGGAGTGGGGGGAGAGGAGAGGAGAGGAGAAGAGGAGAGGAGAAAAAAGAAGAGAAGAAAAGAGAAGAGAAGATTTATTGTCATTTTTTTTACTGTGGGCACACTGGCACACATTAAAAATGAAATTATGTTGTCTGCTCTCAAAAGTGTACACATAACACACATATAGATATGCTATGTACATATATATGTATACACTTACACCCTAACATATAAAAACATTTAAATCTTGTCCATCTTGAATACATGGCAGAAAGAGGAAGCTTGAGAATTCACAAGGTTGATAGGGTATGGAACAAACCTGTGATTGAATCTGGATGTTCTTCTTCAGATACCATGAAGCCTCTACCCAGTAGATAACAAGGAAATAGGTCATGAAAAGGATGTGTAGCATCCCAGACAATATTGCATATGTATGGACTTCGATGTATGAACTTCAGTGAGCTGGTTTACCATTATGGTATTAAGCAAACAAATACAAATAATTGATGTATGAATCAATATGTTTGGACTTCTATATAGGCTGAAGAATTCTGAAATTATCTTCTTTTTGCTGAGGCTGAGAACCACTGGTCTACATCAATTACTTGTATTTGTTGGCATAATACTGTAACTACAAACCTATTCACTGAAATCAGCTTACAAGCTTATATCTACATTTATTTATTTGTAGTTTATATCTATGTACTTTCTTATCAGTTAGATACGTAGTGCATATCAGGCACTAAAGAACATTTAGTCTTGTAGCACTCTAATAAGTGAGGCCATTTAAAGCAAAATATCATGTCTTCCCTAAGTTTCTAAGAGTTTTTAAGAGTGATCTAACCGGTATTCTCTTAAGTACATATACCCATGGACAAAGTTCAGAAAGGAAAGTATTTGTGGAATTATTGTTATTATAATGATAATGACAAGAGCCCTGATGCAGGGCTAACTCTTCCCACTACCAGGAGTTCAATCCTGATTGGTTCAAGGTTGACTCAGGCAGGGGTGGGATTCAACTGGTGTTACTACCGGTTTGGTGACTACATTTTGCTGCACACGTGTGTAAAAAACCTTAAGTTGTGCCACCCGGACAGCTGAAAAGTGCTGCACGCAGGTGAGCAACGTTTGAAAAGCCACTTTTTTCCTGCTTTTTCAACCACAGCTGTGCCGAGCAAAGCAGCTGAGGTTGAAAAAGCAGGTAATAAAGGACAGGTAAGAGACCGGGTGGGCGGGTGTGTCAAATGGCAGCAAACACAGAACCAGTTTGGTGTCTTCTGCTCTTCAGAGCTACCAGTCCTATGGAGCCGGGCAGACCCAGTAGCATCCCACCCCTAGACTCAGGCTTCCATCCCTCCAAGGTTGGTAAAATGAGGACCCAGGTTGTTGGGGGATAATACACAAACAATGCTTCTACATTGTAAATCAACCAGAGAGTGCTGTAAAGCACTATAGGCTGATATATTGCCAATGCTATTGTAGTTACCAGCAATAAAATGTTCCACCCTGGAAATAAAGCAAAGCTAGAGCATTTATAAAGCCTCTGGAATGTCTTAGTTAAGTCAGAACAGTAGTTTGGGGAACTATTGTTTTATTTATCTGAGATATAATGTAATTTTAATCATTTGTTTATAATTCTTGATTGTGTAAGATGAGGAATTATTGACAAGATATATATTTTATTAGAAGTCTTGAAAGACTACATGTTGTGCAATAGTAGAGCTTCTATTCCAGAAATAATATGGATAAGTGATTAGATGAGCTTCTTCATTAATTCCCTGGACAGTTTCTAAATAAGTGGAAATTTATCCAAACCAACTACAGGATATCAAAAGCCTAAAAAACTGTTCAAATGAAATGACAATATGTTGGTTGTTCCAAGAAAAGAGTTTTTTTAGAAGCTGAATATGAAGTCAAATCATTCTAATTTTTTGTTTTGACAGTTTTACTGTTATAGCTCCTAATGTTCCAATAGTACAACAAAAACTTTTGCTGTTTTATTCCACAACCTCAGTATTTCAGTTGTTATGACCAGTATTATACAATAATATCTTGTTCCTTTTGAGCTGCTCTACCATCATTTGGTATTGGCCACAGCTATAAATAAAATCACATTTTCTTCAATGACTATGATGTCCTTCAGTTGGTCTTCTAGAAGCCAGTCTGAATTTGAAAGTCCCATAAATGTTTGCATTATTCTAGAAACATATTTTGAACATTATGGTATAATTTGGGGCATCAGATCTATATTTTTTTTACTTTAATTCCAGTGCAGTGTTTCTCAATCTCAGCTCCTTTAAGATGTGTGGACTTCAATTCCCAGGATTCCATGCTGGCTCCCACAGTTTAAGATTTGTGGACTTTCCAAAGATGCTTTTTCAAAAGGCAACTAGACTTTCTTTGTTTTTCCTTGAAGATGTTTCGCTTCTCATCAAAGAAGCTTCTTCAATTCTAGATGTTCTTCTTGGATGAGAAGTGAAACATCTTCAAGGAAAAACAAAGAAAATCCAGTTGCCTTTTGAAAAAGCACCTTTGGGACAACCAAGACGTGAATGACTGAGAATCATAAACATGTGAACTTCGATTCCCAGAATTCCAGGCTGGCTCCATTACTTTAAGTCTAAAATGTGTAGATGTCAATTTTTAGACATCCATGCTGGATCCCATGGAATGGGAGTCGAGCATGGAATTATAGGAATGGAAGTCCATACATCTTGAAGTTGCTGACATTGAGAAACACTGTTCCAATGAACTATTTTTGCCACAAACTATTTCTTGTTTTGTGTGGTCTGAGCAATTTTGCTACAGATGCTTATAATAATCCTTTTCATTGCATAGCCCACAATTGCTATTGTTTTCAGTTTTTTGAATTCTTATTTGATCATATTGTTGCTAGTACAATATTAAGGTATTTCCTTCTTGCTGAATCCAATCTGAAGCCATTGTCAAGTTTTATTACTATTCACCTTACCTTATATTTTGAACTATGCATCTTCCAACATTTCCATTCACTGTTGTAGCTGTTCAGTTTTGTGTGCCTCCTTTAATTCGGTCACTTCCAAAATGTTTTTCTTGCAGACATTTATTAATATATTCTCTATGCTTTCTTTTATGCAATTATTGAAGCCTCTGATTTCATCCTCCACTGTCTGCTATATTAGAAACAAACCATGACTGCCAATTTTCCTTGGTAAATACAAATTATCTATGTCACTTTTTGGATGTAATGCATGATGAATTGCTTTATGCTTTTGGATCTTATCATATAAGACATCTGGTCCAGTTTTTACCCGCTGTGTAGCATATTACAGAGATGGTCCAAGTATTAAATGACTTAGATTATATTACTGCCATTCACCTTCTGTCTTAAAACTTTTCTGTTTTACATATTTGAAGCTTTTCTAATTCATTTTAAATATTTTCTTTTACATTTAGGCATACAAGATATTATTAGCTTCGAAAAGACCATACTATTTGTAACCTCTCTTTTTATCATTGATGCTTTAATTTCTGTGCCATTTTATAGTTCAATACCATCAGAGTATGGAATTTTTGATTGTTTAATTATCAGCGTGGCAAACTTATTCACTCTAAATCTCATAATTAAATATTTAAACTGTATTTAAATAATAATTACATTTTGTATATGGTTTCAAATGATCTGCATTGAACAAAATGGAAATATTTGTGTATTACTTGGATAAGTAATAGCCATGGTGGCACAGTGGTTAGAATGAAGTACTGCAGGCTACTTCTGCTGGCTGTTAGCTGCCTGTAATTTGGCAGATTGAATCTCACCAGGCTCAAGGATGACTCAGCCTTCCAGCCTTCCAAGATGGGTAAAATGAGGTCCCAGATTGTTGGGGGCAATATGCTGACTCTGTAAACCACATAGAATGGACTGTAAAAGCACTATGAAGTGGTATATAAGTCTAAGTGCTATTGCTATTGCTATAATGTAATGTGTTGTTTAAAGGCATTTTCTTCTAGAATCAGAGCTGTATTAAAAAAAACAATGAAGACAACTAGTTTCCTAAACAAATCTTCTTCTGATTTTGACTTCTCAGGGGGGAGGGTTGTATGTGTGTTTTCATTTTTCTATTACATTATTTGCAAATTTTGTAAATCCCAAAAGTTCCATTAAAAAATAATTCAGCTGTGAATACTAATTCAAATGCTTTTCTGTGATCATATAGAGGTGAGTATATATTACCCTGTTTCTCCAACAATATGGCCTCTCCCAATAGGAAGTCCCAGCATGTTTTATAGGCATGAAATGAAAGTAAGCCCCTCTCCCCAAATTAAGGCCTATATTAAAACATGTGAAATGTGGGGGAATGGTGGGGGGGGGTTGCCGTTAGGAAGTACTTTTGTTGCACACCCGGATATGGTGCTGCCTGTGTTGACCCCGATACGAAGTGTCCCATCAACGCCGAGGTCAGCATACAAGCCATCGCTGCCCCTTCGCAGATGTAGGGGGGGAATTAAGTCACCCCCCTGAAAAGATGGCCTAGCCATTTTTTGGGGGCTCAAAAAAAAATAAGACCCGGCCTTATTATATGAGAAACACGGGAGCAAAGATTAATAGTAATTTTGTAAGACTGACAATTCTTGATTAGTTTTACATGATCAAAACCATTTGGCTTGTATTTACACAATCACTAACAGATCCTTGCTTTGATACCTGAATGAAATCATTTGCAAGATGAGAATATAATACCTAAATGCATGACACTTCTCTTTTCCTAGCATACTCCAATCTTGACCTTTTTATCTTGTACATTTTTTCAATTTATGCTCTACTACAGGTATTTCTCAATTTGCAATCATTCATTAACTGATCTTTTTCAAAGTTACAATGGTACTGAAAAAAGTGACTTTTATGACACTTAAAACCTCTCAGCCAGTCCTTGAGTACTGAAGATTTGTCCTGAAATGAATACAAACTCCAGCTCCTTTGTTGCAATGATGATTTATTCATTAGCTCAGCAAACAACAAATACTCTTCTTTGACAAGAAAGACTAAAAGCCAGGCAAGGTTAGAGTTGGGTTTGAGTTTGCTCCCTTTTCTTTTATTACCATTATCATGAGACACACCCCACCACACCCAGACCTATATGCAGTTCTAATTCTGGCCACATCTAACCCATTATCCCTAAATGCTATTAACCCTATAACATGTCTACATCCCTAACCTATTCCGATCCTCACTAACTGATCCCCACCTGGTGTCTTCTTCACCATGTTTTAACCTAAGGCTTAATTACCACTTATAGGTGCCCCAACCCCTTTTAACAATATGCACCACATCAATGCATGAAAAGAGGCATTTCCAGTAGCCCTGCAGTTGTTTCAGAATCCATCATCCATCCTTGCAGTTGTTGCAGAATCTATCCTCAGCTCTGCTGAGTCATTCCAAAGCCATCTGCCAGCACACAAGCAGAAATACAGATCCAGCAGCAGCAGAGATAAGGTTACATGGCCAGCTGACTTGCTGCGAGCCATATTCAGAGCTGACAGGCTCTGAGTGAACTTGGAGCCCGACAAAACCACTGCAGCGTTCTCATGGTTATACAATCAAAATTCAGATGCTTGACAACTGGTTCATATTTATGATGATTGCAGTGTCCCAGAGTCATGTGATCAGTTTTTGCGCCCTTTTGACAACCAGAGGATAGTTGTTCAGTATATCACAGGAGATCCACAGAATTAAAATGTCAAAGAGTGACTTTACAATCTTGGATTGATGCTTGAGGTACCAACATTCTTGGACAGAATACAGAATAACTAAGTTGGAAGGGACCTTGAGGTTTTCTAGTCCAACCGCTGAGCTCAAACAGAAAAGCCGATTTCATTCCGGCAAATGGCTGTCCAATCTTGTTTTAAAAACCTCCAATGATGGAGCACCCACAAATTCTGAAGACAAGCCATTCCACTGATTAGTTGCTTTCACTGTCAGGAAATTTCTCCTTTGTTCTTAAATTGGATCTTTCCTTGATAAGTTTCCAACCATTACTTCTTGTCCTACCCTCAGCTGCTTTGGAGAATACATCGATCCCCTTCCTTTCTGTCTCTCACATATTGGAACACTGCTATCATGTCACCTTTAATCCTTCTTTCCGTTAGATTAGACATACCCAGTTCCAAGGGTGGGATTCTAATAGTTCGTCCTGGTTCTATAGAACCAGTAGCTCCAAAGAGCAGCTGACACTGACCTGGTTCACTGTGATGATCTTCTGCTCTTCTGTTTGACCCACCTGCCTGCCTGGGCTCTAGGCTGTCCTTTATTCTCTGCTTTTTCCTCCTCAGCTGCTTTGCACGACACAGCTAAGTGCTGCTCATCAGCAAGAGAAGGTGAGTGCTTGCCGGAGCCAGTAATGTGTAAATAGTGTGCATGCACATGCACTCACTCACTGAACCGGTTGTTATGCTGGTAGGATCCCAACCCTGCCCAGTTCCTGCAACCGTTCATTGTATATTTCAGCTTCCAGTCCCCTAATTATCTTTGTTGCTCTTCTCTGTAGTCTAAGCAACTTTTTTGTATCATAATCAGAACTGGATGCAGTATTCCAAGTATGATCTTACCAAGGCAGTATATAAACCTGTGCTGGACATACTAGCAATGCCTCTATTACTGTAATATTCTCTACATGGGACTATTTATTCAACCATTATTGCAATATTCTCTACATGGGACTCTTCTTAAGAGCTGTAATTAATATAAAATGCAGCAACTCCACATTTGTGATGTTTGGCTATTGCCAGGGAATCCCTCTTTTTTTTATATGCATAGAGAAGGTGTTCAAGAATCTGTTTCCTATATTGCGAATTGGACAAGTATTTTGGCTGTTCCTGCTTTGCATATTTCTTTTGGATGTTTGTATTGTTTTTAATTTTTATTTTAAAAAACCACTCAATATTTTGATTGTAATACATTTTTTGAATTTTAAGCCACCCAGAGTCATTGACTAAAAAAGGCAACTATAGAAATTGAATAAATAAATATGTATGTGCGTGTAATGTGCATATGCATGTACGTGTATATTTCTTATCCATTGACTTTCCATTTCTTCTCCTTTCTTACTTGGTCTTTCCTAACATATTTCTTCAATTTGCATAATTAAAATAATGCTCATTTTCAGTTCTTGATTTAGGCCTGCCCTATAAAGTCATTCTTTTTATAACTTCTCTCTGTTTTCCTTCAGATCATTCTTATATTTATCTCTCTCATTTGAACTGTCCTCTATGTCTTCCTACTCAGTGTATTAAATTGACATAAAGGGAGGGAAGAGGAAAACATTTTTGTGAAAAGGGGTCAGGCAGCAGGATGGTAATTTTCCCTAAGCAAATCAAGGAAAAAACTGCAATCAGCAGCATGACTAAAGGAAAGAGATTGGCTTGTTTGTTCAATTAACCAAATACATTCTCCCCACCACCTCAAAAAATAAATAAATATCAGATTTGTTTGTTTGTTTCAAAATTATGCTGCAGATCTGGAGATGAAATCAGATGTCCTGAGGTGAATCAGTTATTTGTAGATCTCCAATTAAAAATCAGTATCTGCCTTGTAGACAGAACAAAGAAAGAGCATTCTAATATTACAACTTACAATATCATATGTGCAAATATAGATATAATTTTCTCCCTCATCTCCAGAAAAATATCACAGAGACCCAGAGAAGGCAATCAATCTTCCAAAAGTAAATAGGACTTTTTCACTTTTGAAGTAACCATTTCCCTTTCTCTTATCCAAAAATCCAAAAATTTTACTTCAATAACCTAGAAGAAAATGCAACTAGGCTACTGCTATTGGGAAGGATGGGAGGTGGGGGAGAGAAAAAGTAGAATAAAATTCAATTATGTTTTAAAGCAATAAAAATGCTTTTAATTGAAGATACTACTGATATAAATGCATCAAAGTAGGTATATTTTGGAAACATTGTTTCTTTTCCTTTGTGGAAAGTTCCATATACATTTTAAGCTTTCTAGATACTGATTTAATCTTATCCTACCTTAATAATAACTGTCTTAGATGAAGAATGGTCTTATTTTACTTTTTTTTAGTTCTGTAAAAGGCTCAAGGCTCCGATAAATAGTTTTATCTGTCTCCCATAGTCAATCTTTCCTCCTTATTATTATAATACACATAAACAATAAAGCTTATAATTTGTTCTGCATCTCATATAATTAAAAAACTGAAAGATGTGAAGTGAGAAAGTATTAACTCTTGACAGTGAATTTCATATATTAACTGATAGATTGGGGGGAAGAGCAGGGTTTTTCACAACATTTTTAATAGAAACAAAGAAGGAAGAAGAAAGGTGAAGAAGATTGAGAAGGAGAGGGAGGAGAGGGGGAGGGGGAGGAGGAAGAGGAAGAGGAAGAGGGGGAGGAGGAAGAGGAAGAGGGGGAGGAGGACGAGGGAGTCAAACTACTCTCCAAAGCCCGTGAAGGCAGGACAAGGAACAATGGGTGGAAATTAATTAACGAGAAAATCAAAGTAGAACTAAGGAGACATTTCCTGACAGTTAGAAATATTAATCAGTGGAACAACTTGCCTCCAGAAGTTGTGGATGTTCCAACACTGGAATTTTTTAAGAAGAGATAATATTACTTTTCCAGCACTCTCTTAACCAATGAAGAAATCCTGTAATCCTTGATTTTCTAACTCAGTCTTAACTAGTTGAAGTTCGTACTAAGTAAAATAAAATGAGAGACTATGTTATTTTGGAGGTAAGAAACAATGTTAGAAATGAAGCTACAAGGTAGACCAGATCAAGATTAGCTGCACAGAAGACCAAAAACTACTTTTATTTAGATCTGTAAATTACTAAAATAATATTGCAAGGTTGATTGTGCTTTCCCTCTCCCTCTTTTATAGTATTGTGAATTAGTGAGATGTCTACCTAATATGTTTTTGTAATCTTTCCCTTTCTCCTTTTCTTTGTTAAGGTCATTCTCTTTACTCTCTACATGAGTTTGACTTTTGAGGGAAATGATACATGACTATAATATAGAAAGGCCACTTGATTCCCCTACTTTGGGGCCATGGGATAGCAGATTGCATGTTTTATATCAGATACTGTCCCTGAAAGTCCCCTTAATTTTCAAATGATCTGTTATTATTGCAACAGAATTACAGAGTTGGAAGGGACCTTGAAGGTCTTCTAGTCCAACCCCCTGCTTAAGTAGGAGACTCAAAATGATTTCTGACATGAACCTGTCCAGTCTCTTTTTAAAAATCTCCTATGATAGAGCCTCCACAACTTCTGGAGGAAAGTTATTCCACTGGTTGATTGTTCTCATTGTCAATCAGTGAAACCTTCAAAAGTAAATTTATTGTCTTTTTGAAAAAAATCTTAAAATCTTAACCATTCCAATCAAAGTTCAGAGAAATGTATCATGATATAAAGTTATTTTCTTTGTGATTATCATGTGATGTCCTTACAATCTTGGGTTATAAGGTGGTGGCTTACAATATTTCACCAACCATGAAGTGTTAAAATCACGTGGTCTTCCTTTTAACATGATGTTTCTATGTTGCATTTACCATCATCAGATAAAATGGACCAAAATGACATTTAAAATATTTTTTATAAAACCTGAATTATATTAATGGTGTGCAAAATTTGTCAGTCTGTGAATATTGCAGAAAGTTTCATTTTACTGCATCACATCACTTCTTAAATTTGATATTCTGGACAAAAATATCACAAACTTTGCCTTTTAGTGTAGTAACTTAATATCAAAATAAATTTATATGGAAGAAAGAATGCATTTTTTTATATGAAGAAAATCTTTACCAGTCGACTGATGATTGTTTTCAAGTGCATTTCCTGGATAAGAGCTATTTTGAGCTCAAAGTTCATAGTTAAAAACCTGAAGCAAATATAGCTGTAAATCTTGCTATGTAAACTCAAAGTTTATTCCTTTCTAATAGAAAGTAAAGAACAAACAAAAAGCAAAAGTTGCTGAGCACAACCAACAGCTGGCAAATACATCAAAGTAATATTCCTCTAAAACACTTTTTGTGCATATTCAGCATTTACTTAATCAAAGTATGTAAACATTATTATTTTTTTTTAAAAAAAATTCTTCTGCCATTTATTACAGGGGTCAAAGAAAGAGACAAATGATCTGAGACGTAACACTGCCAGTGGCATGCGAGTAAAAATAAATAGAAGGTTGGATTATATGGGAAGACGAACTCTTTACTGTAAAGCATTACTCAAGCTGTTGGTTATACACTTTGGCAAAATACAATTTTTCATGCCCTGACACTGATAGACTCTCCTTTAAAAAAAAATCCAAAACTATTACAATCAGTTCGAAAAGTTGAAAATATCTTGCTGAGATTTAGTGGAATGGAGTGGCGGGAAAAAGGCTTGACTAAAATTTATTGCTGACTGATATCAGTCAGAGAAAAGAGAATAACTATTATTTGGCTGCCTCCCACCCCCCTCGCTTAGCAATTCACTGTAAGGTAGTACAATAATGGACTGAGCTTATCAGAGCATATATATATGAAAATACCCGAACAAAGCTGAATACCATACATGTAAGTACCCACAAAAACTTAAGAAAACTTAAGAAAACATATATATAAGAAGATATTAGAAGCAGAACACAGCAAACTCCAAGACCAATAAACACAGACCAAGACTCTCAACCAATCAGGATGAAGAAAAAACCATTCTGTCTCAGCAATAGGCTGCCCCAAATTTAAATCTGAAACCATTGTAAAAGTCTGACTCACAGACAAACACTATACAGAAGCCTGATGATGGCAGATGAGATTCTGCTGAAACGTTGCTACAACTTTAAAAGCATCACTATTATGACGTGAGAAAATACCCGAACAAAGCTGAATGCCAGACATGTAAGTACCCGCGAAAACTTAAGAAAACACACACACACACACACACACACACATATATGTGTGTGTGTGTGTGTGTGTGTGTGTGTGTGTATTCTTAAGTTTTCACGGGTACTTACATGTATGGCATGTATAGTTACATGTATAGTTCGGGTATTTTTCCACGTCATGGTAGTTGTGCTTTTAAAGTTGTAGCAACGTTTCAGCAGAATCTCATCTGCCATCATCAGGCTTCTGTATTGTGTTCGTCTGTGAGTCAAATTTTCACAGCCATTTCTGTTTTAAATTTGGGGCTAGCCTACTGCTGTGCCAGAATGTTTTTTTCTTCATCCTGATTGTTTGGGAGTCTTGGTCTGTGTTTATTGGTCTTGGAGTTTGCTGTGTTCTGCTTGATTGGTGTTTCTAATATCTACTGTCTGTTTTGTGGCTTTTTTTGTGTGTGTCTTGATTGGCTGGCAACATTGTGTTCCTGTATTGGAGGCTTTTAGTGCAGCTTGGCTCCGAGTAAATGGATGGCTATCATTTGTTAGGAAGCTAGGTTTCATCTGAGTGCCTGGTTGGGATGTGTTTGAGCTGGAGGTATCAGGGGGGATCTGTTTGTGCCCAGGTGTTTGCCTGGCTTGTGGTGTGGAGATTTTTTTGTTTGTGAGTGCAGGCTTTCAAATGATTGACAGCCTGGTGGAATCATCTCTTCTATTCATGCTTTCTGGTCTTTTTTCAATCTCTATGGCTTCTCTGATGATTCTGTGGCTGGGGTTTTCTATAGTGGCTAGGGTTTTGGTGCCATTGAAGTTGATGCTATGACCTGTGGCTTTCATGTATTGGACTAGTGAGGAAGTGTGTTCCAGTTTTTTTACTGCATTTTTGTGTTCATCCAGGCAGGTACTTATAGCGCAACTATAATGACATGCGAAAATACCCGAACAAAGCTGAATACCATACATACATACATACATACATACATACATACATACATACACATATACATACTTTTGTGGGTATTTGTATGTGGATCTTTGGTTATTCGGGTTTTCTCCCACATAAAATTGGAAGTATCCTGGCCACATTTCAATGAAGTCTCATTCATCATCTTCAGGCTTGTGTCTTCAGCTTTGTGCTTCTCGGAGCAATGTGAGCTTGCAGCTGCTTCTTCCTTTTAACTGCTAGTGGGGGTGTGACTTGATTGGGTGGTGGCTTGCCTGTGTTCTGATTGGGTGTGGGTGTGTTCTCATTGTTTGGGGGTTTGGCTGTGTTCTGATTGGCTGGGGGTGTGTTCTTTTCAGGTGGGGGCTTGGTTGTGCTCAGGTTAGTCTTAGTTGCTGGGGGATTTGAGCTGGTGAGCTGTGATTCTGTTGTTTGGCTTCGCATTCGTGGTTGTGCCACATCTTCATGGTGGGCATCCATTCGCTTCATGTATGGGTCACTTCAAACCCCTCCCCCAGCAACTAAGACTAACCTGAGCACAACCAAGCCCCCACCTGAACAGAACACAGCCCCAGCCAATCAGAACACAGCCAACCCCCCAACCAATCAGAACACAGCCAAAACCTAATGCAGATGAACACAATACACAAGCCTGATGATGGCAGATGATATTTTGCCAAAACATTGCTACAACTTTAAAAGCACAACTATAATGACATGGGGAAATACCCGAACAAAGCTGAATGCCATACATATAGATACCCATGAAAACTTAAGAAAACACACACACACACACACACACACACACAAAGTAATTCTGTGTCTTTTTTGCACAGCTCAATTTATGCTCCATTTAACAAAAAGGATCAAATTTTATCATGGACTGCTAGTAATTTGTCCATCACTTATAGGTATTGGGAGATTGTTCTGAGAACATAACTATGCAGAGGCAGGGAATGGTCTCCATCTCCCAAAACTGGATCCATAGCTGATGGAAGAAAAAGGAGAGAGAAAATTCTGGTGTCTGAAATGACACCAGTCCAATCTTGCATTTGAGTGTTTCCATAATAACAAAAAATAATTATGGGTATTTATATCTTTGTTATGAAAGGAATTGGGATGCAAAACTGAATAGAAATTGCCAAAACAGCATGATATATAGTAAAAGCTCTGTGTTTTATTGTTTTTACTGTCATTTTGCTTAGACTCTGGTCCTGATGACAGAGAAAAGCTATAAAAGTGTCTGGTCTCCTGCCTAAATCATGGCATTGATAAGACAAGAGATGCTGAAACATGTGCTTGAGACAAGTTTATCTATGTGAGTTTCTGTGAGAAATTATCTAATCCTTATACTAATGTGAGCTTTGAAGTATAATTATCTTTCGGCTGTCATCCTTTTCTAAATTCTGGAGTACAGCGGCCAGCTCATAGAAAAAGCAATCCAATACTATAGCTGTGATGAACTTCCAAGGATGAATTAAAATGGAATTTCTATAATGACAGTTGTGATCTGTATTGAAGTAGATCCTCTTCAGTCTAGATCACAGCAAAACAGCTGCCCAAATGAAGTCACCTCTGAGGTAAAGTGATTAGAATATCTGAACACGAGGCACTATTTCAAATCAATAGTTTGAATCAAGGTAATATCTTGTGATGAGGTGAATCCTAAATATAAACAGTACTCAACATATAACCAAAACTGAGCCCAAAATTTCTGCCATTAAGCAAGGCAGCTGTTAAATGAGTTTTGCCTTATTTTATGACCTTTTTTGCTACAGTTGTTGAGTAAATCACTGCTTTTGTTAAATGGTTACTAAGAAAATCTGGATTCCCCCCATTGACTTGGCTTGTCGGAAGCCAGCTGGAAAGGTTATAGATGTTAATCATATAACCCCGGGACAGTGCAACTGTTATAAACAGTTGCCAATTGCCTGAATTTTGATCACGTGATCATGGGGACACTGTAACGGTTGTTTAGTGTGAAAACCAGTCATAAGTCACTTTTTAAAAGCTATTTTAAAAGCCATTCTAACTTAGAAAGTTAGAAAGTTAGAAAGTCACTAAATGAATGGCTGTAAGTCAAGGATTACCTGTGTAGGCACATTTTCTATTTATTCCCACTTTTTATTATTTTTACGAATAACTCAAGGCAGCAAATATATCCAATGCACCTTCCTCCCCCTATTTCCCCTGCATCAACAACTCTGTGAGGTGGGTTGGGCTGAGAGAGAATAACTGATCCATGATCATTCTGTCAGCTTTCATGGCTAAGGAAAAACTAGAACTCACAGTCTCCCAATTCCTAGCCTAGTGTCTTAAGCACTAGTGACTAGAGTACTCTAAAATATCTCATATAACTAAATGGAAGTAAATACTACGATGAATGATTCTTTTGTGAGAAAATGCACTTTAAAACAGGTCTAAATATGGATTTACTCTAGGGCATTCCATCTCCTAAAGTTGGAGGCTTGTTCAACTAAAATAGAAGAAAACATAAATTAGTTTGCAGAACTGCCATGATTAAATGAGGGATATTTTCTAACCCCACACCACAACTGATTAAATGTAATAGCTGAGCTCCAGAGAACAAATATAAAAGTTAGACAATGGTGGCTTTATTTTTTTATAATTTTGAAGGGATTTTTTTTATTGCTCACAGCTAATTAAAATGGAATTAAGTATTACTCTGACAATTGACATTTCCCTCTGAAAAAGTAATTTCTTTTGTAATTAATATAAATGTGTTATTATTCTTTCCTTCAAATTATCAATGATGCCATTTGTTAGCAGATTAATATCAGAATAATGAAGCCATGGAAGGGGGGAGGAACAGAGAGTAATGATCAATAGGTTAATTTTTAACTTTCAAATCCATTCTCCATTAAAAAAATAGCTTATATTTGTCAGATGGATTTCAATATTTTGATCAGTTTTCTCAGAAGCTGGTTGTTTTCTTTCCATTTTTCAAAGTAATTAAAAGATAAATGCAAATTCGTTACCTGAATACTGGAAATTTTGCGCAAGCCAAAAAAGTATTTGGCACACACACATATACACAAAAAGGAAAAGCTCGACAGCATATAGCCTTGTTTTTAGCTTTAATAAAAAAGTCACTTCTGTCCACACCCTTTCCCCTTGCTATTCTGCACAGGAAACAAAAATGAAACCTTGTGATGGCAAGTTTCCACTAAGTTCATGAGGGTCAGAGTTTCACTTTTAGCTGCAGAATGGCCCATGAGTAAAAAATAAATACAAAATAAAACTGAATTTGAAAAGCAATTTCAGAAACGTGCTGCCAAGCAAGGGGACTTAATGCACCACCATAGTGACACACTGGAACATTTGCTAAGATTCTGTCACAGATGATAGAAAGGGACTAGCAAAATGCTTCCTTAAATTTTAGATACATCATTTCCTTGGATGATGCTCCCTTGGTGTGACACAAAGTGGCTCTCAACTCTGAGTGCAGGTTTCGATTTTGAGATGGAACAGATCACTCACTGACAGGCTCTTTAAGTCGTCTGCCTCCATGCTGGAAATTGAAGGCGACAATATTATCGACTATAAGTGTAGAGCCGTTAGTAAACACAATCAAGCGCTAGGCAGGGAAGATGAAATCTGCCTGACAAAGGAAGATGCTCCGTTTTCTGGCAATAGTTATTATAATTCCGGTTATCGTTCGGAATGACAGCATCCCAAAACTTTGGAATTCAATAAATAGGCTAAGTAGGAAGCCCACACAGAGATATCAGTAGTGGATACTTGCATATGTCTTTTGAATGATATTTGCTCCCAAACCTTCAGGGTCAAGACCATGTGGGTGGTGTAGACTTATTTGTCAATTTTCATCTGAGTGCCCCCAAAGTGCTTTTTTTCAAAGAGCAACTGGACTTTGTTTTTGCTCAAAGATGTTTCCCTTCTCTTCCAAGAAGCTTCTTCTTCAGTGAAGAAGAAGCTTCTTGGATGAGACATAAAATGTCTTCATGCAAAAAAACATTCATTGAAAAAAGCACCTTTGGGGCAACCATGACCTGGATGATTCGGAATCTCCATAAATGTTTAGCTTTACACCTGAGTAGTGACTACTGTCTCTGGGTTGCTATTTTAGTTTTATAATGTGCAATGTCTCCTTCAAAACAAGGTTTTCCTAAAGGAGCTGACAAATCATAAAAATGCAGTTTAAATTCTGAAATAAAAAAATGAAACTTAATAATAAAAACAACAGGTAAAAGGCATAAAGGAGCTGAAGCTGAAGGTAGAAAATGGTAAAGGGGTCCTTGAGGAATTTACCCTGCTAGTTGTTGCTGACTCTAGGAGGCAGTGCTCATGTCTGTTTCAAAACAATTTAGGCAGCACTGTCCATTGACATTTTCACAGTCATGTAGCCAGCATGACACCAGAGCAGTGTTACCCTCTCACCAAAGTGGCATCCATTTATTTACTTGCAATCGCATGCTTTTGAAATGCTAGATAGGCAGGAGCTGGGGTGAGGATGAGAACTCACCCCATCACTTGGCATTCAAGTCTCAAACCTGAGCTACAACTTTCCAGCTGATAAGCCCAGTGTTTCATTTGCTGAGCCACCACACCACCCTATAGAGCTGAAGGAGGATCCCAATTTAAAAAAAAAAGAAATTAAAAATAAAAATGATCAAGATATTTATCTATCAGCTTCCTGAAAGGTTTGGAAGAATCACTGTTTTCATCTGTTTTCAGAAAAAATAATAAAGGAGGTATCAGGTCCATAGGGGTGGGGACTATTAAGAAACTTTATTTTTTTACTTGAATCATATAAGCACATGGTCCAGATTTCCCAGAGTGTAGAAGTCGAGCAGTCATATTTTAAACTAAATAAAAAGTTTGGATATCTTCAAGGGCAACCCTTGAAGAGAGTGTAGAAGTCTAGCAGTCATATTTTAAACTAAATAAAATGGTTGGATATCTTCAAGGGCAACCCTATGTATAATGAATATATGATTAAGAAATTATCAACATGAGAATTATTGAAGGGAAGCTATTTATTTCCAAGTAAACCAATAATTCTCACATTGTCCTTTTGTTACAATAATGTTATTAAACATTACATTTAAAAACATTGAACTGACCCAAATAGTAAAAAATAGAAATATAAAAAGAGGAAATGGAAAATCCAGAAAAGGAAATAGAAAAAAAAAAAGGAAAAATAAAGATATAGTGAAGAAAAAGAAAGAAAACATGTAAAGAAATGTCTTTTCCCTTCATCATAAGTATGAATAATTTATCACCTTCTCTTAAAATATAACAAGTGACCTCTTCTTCCCATACCCCATCTCTTATCTATAAACAAATACTTAAAGGACAGGGACAGTAGGCATGATGGTGCACTTAATGCATGCCCCTTATCTCTTAGGAATGGGGTGAGGTCAGTAGTGTATAGTTTGAGGTAATCTTTACCTTCTTCAAATTCCTCCTAGTACCCAACCTTCAAAGCCCCATCTTTCTTTTTTAAGACTTAAAATGACAGCACTTTCCCATGGGAAGGATTCTTTTCATTAATTTCCAAATTTTATTTCAAATCCATCCGGACCCCTAGTTGGTTTATAATACTCTAAAAGCAACATTCTAATCACCATTTTTTATTCATCCCCCCAAATGAATTTTTAAAGTCTTTTATCTTGTGTTTAATTTTTTTTTTTCCCTAAGGATTGAAGGAAATCTGATGACTCTATAAACCGTGTTATTCCAATGGTTACTAATAATTGAAAAGCATTTAAGAAGTAATTCCGAAAGTGATTAAGAAATGAGATTCAGTGACCCTTGTGTTTGTATAGGCTACATTATGGCTATGAGCTTGGTTGAAATCCCATGAGTCCCAGCCACTCAATTCACAAGTCAACCATAAAAACCATGATTCCTGCAGTCTACTCATATGGAACAGCTCTCTGGAGTATATGTGTGTGATCTCACATATCTCCTTCTAGAGACACTTTGCCAACCAGAATTCACCATCTCACTGCCAATCTCTGCCACAATACCATCCCTGCTTTTTCAGGGATATCTAGTTTGCCATGGATCCTCACCAGAAGTCCACACTATCCTAAACAAAGTCCTTAATGACCCCATGGAATGATTGATTCTGTACCATGAAATCAATATTAGTGACTATAGTCAGTAGAGGAACTTTCACAAGAATAACCTGTCCCCAATCTATTGTTCAGGCCTTCCCATGAGTACTCATGAGTACTGTAATTGAGATAATCCATCTTGGTGCTGGTTATCCTCTTTTTCTCCTTCATTTCATCTTTCATAGCATTATAAACTTCTTAAGAGAGCTAATATGATAAATTTATTTTTATTTATTCCTAAAGTGAGAAGTCTGGATTGATTTGTTCAAATGATCCATTTGTTTGTTTGTTTTGGCTATGCATGTCCCCCCCCCCCCCCCAGGAATCTTCTTTAATACCAAAGATCAAAACAATTAATTCTCTTTTTATTCTGTTTTGTCAAAGTCCAACTTTCCCTTCAGAGTGTCAAGAAAAATGATTGCTTGCACTATTGTGATCTATGTAAGTAAAGACACACCACAGCATCTGAAATATTTTTCAGTGCTGGACCTGTGACATATTTCTCGACTGCTGGTTCCTTTACTGTTAATAGTTGGTCATAAAAGGTAGAAGTTATTCACTACTTTGATATCTTCATTGTCATTTCTAAGATTGTTACAGCTTTATCATTACTTCTTCTTTTATTTAGTCCTATTTTGCTGTTATAACTAGGATCCTCTACCGCCTTGTACTAATAATGTAGTAATTTTAACTTTTACATATTCCATAGAGATGTTTCTTTGCCTGTTTAAAGATAGCTTCAGCAATAAATAAATCATTGGACTGCTTCATTTTAGTCTCCCGGGCCATATAAAACTCCTTGGCATGATTAAAGTATCATTCTTTCTGGTGCTTCATTTACTTAGTAAACCAAGATACAAACTAGGATTGGCCTCCACAAAAAGACTGTTCAGGTCCCATTGTGTCCAGTGCCCAACTTATGTTATGCTGCCAGTGGTTCATGAGATCCTGAACCAATCTGTCCAACAAGAAACTGGGGAATTCCTAAAATCCTCTCTGTAAACCATATGAATCCACCCAGGGTAGGTGGCTTTGCCCAATTGATATGACCTGTGGCTTCTAATCTCACCTGGATAAAGGTATGATCTGACCATAAAAATCTCTCCTCTCCCCCCCCCCCCAATCATATAATGTTTGCTCCAAAATGTAGGTGATCATTTTCATATGATCATCTACATGTTATCAGAACTGGGATTACTTGAAGCATGAGACATGGTCAGTGCAGTGGTTAGAGTGCAGAACTATAGGCTGATTGCTGGCTGCCTGCAATTTGGCAGTTCAAATCTCATCAGGCTTAAGGTTGACACAGCTTCCATCCTTCTGAGGTGGGTAAAATGAGGACCCAGAGTGTTGGGGGCAATATGCTGACAAACAGCTCAGAGAGGGCCATAAAGCACTGTAAGTCTAAGTGCTATTGTATATAAGTCTAAGTGCTATTGCTGTATCCATAGGTGGCATGGAGGCCATAAACTCCTGGGCTTTGCCTATGCAAGGAAGGTAGTGGGAGTTCTCTATTGGCAACCCAGACATCACTTACAGCAGGTAGGGGAGGAATTGTACTGGGAAGCATGGTGCCTGGTACCAGGTTTGTTCCAAGTTTGCCTCTGCAGCCCAATCTACCATACTTTCAACCTGATCTTGATCACAGATAAGATGTCATTCACAATCAAAGCCATCTCCAGCCCCACTCCAACATGTGGTCATCAAGGTTGCCAATGGACCAGAAACTAAGGCAGGGAGATATCACACAAGGTAGTATATCGTCTTTATCCAGACAGATGACAGTAATACATGGCAGCTCTGCTGCCTTCTTTACCATCAAGTTTTGATCTTATTACTGCTGCTGGTTTTATTTATTTAGCTTGTGCTGTGATTCAATTCATTTTGTTTGAAAATAGGAATATTTTCCATAGTATATATTGTATTGTTTACTATATATGTAAAATGCTTATGTAATAATACAGTTTACAAAATATACAATATGATAGCTATTATTATATGGGAGATTACATGGACATCTAAAGAATAATTCCTCAAGAAATAGGAGAGGGCATAATACTGAAATAATTTTTTATTATAAGGATACTCATGATTGGATAGAGACAAAATGGTTGTAACTACAAAAGGAACCACTTAGCATTTCAGGTCCAATTGGATTCTGAAACTTATGCAAACTTTCAGTATCTTCTGGGACAATTCAGTGACTAACAGCATCAAGCAGTCATCCAGATAATCAGAATTACTCCCATCTCCCCAAATAACTGCTTGAGGAAGGAATCTGAACTTGGAGGAAAAAAACCCAAAACCTAACAATATTTCTAGTATGGTCATGATTTATGACAAAAAGATTTTCTTCAAAAAACAAGATGGGATTAGGAGATCAATTTGAAAGACAAAGTTGACCTCCAGGATTATATTTTTTGTGCTGCTCATATTATTTATGATGGAAGAAAAGTGAATATGAATTGCATGAATTGTTCAAGAACAGCTGGTTCTACAGAAAAATAATTGCTGCCAAAGTCAGAAAGATCAATGGGTATTTGCTGCATAAATACTGCTTGTGCAAGATGAAGCAACCTGGGGCTGACTGAATTTATGGACCACATTTCCCCAGATTCCCATCCATTTTAGATTGGAGAGCCTTGCTTGCATATTCAGAGCCGAGCCTTTCTTCCACTGAAGGATGGCAGACCTTCCAATGACTTCACTAAAGCATTCATAAAATTCTTATCTCACCTTCATTCTGCTGATTATTCTTTTCATCTAAGGTCAGAGTAAAACATATAAAAGACTTGCACTCAAGAATGCCAAGAAAATATTAATGCAAACTAAATTGAAATAATAGTATTGAAATAATTGCATATCAGTCCTTCCAGAACTAGATTCAGACATTGCCCTATTGCACATTACGTCTAGAACCAGGGGTAGCTGCTGTGGGTTCTCAGGGGTTCGGGAGAGCCCCTAGCGAAGGTTCTGTGCAGTTCAGAGAACCCCCAAATCCCACTCCTGGCTGGCCCCGCCCATCCAGCTGTGCCCCTTCCAGGAGTCCCCATGCAGCCTCTTTTAGATGCAGGTAAGTGCAGGTGCACACAGAGCTCATGGAGGGCAAAACAGGCCTCCCAGAAGTTCAGGAAGGCTGGAAATAGGCCTGTTTCTGGCTTCAGGAGTGGAAAGCCTCCGGAGCCCGGGGAGAGCAAAAATACCCCCCCCCCCCATCGTAGTGCATGCCATGCCCACCATGGCCACGCCCACCCAGCAACCAGGCAGAGAAGCCATTACTAAATTTTTTGAAACCCACTCCTGTATAGAACTGTGCAGGGGAGTCATGAATACATATTGATTGTTACATCAGGGATGAAAAGTTCAGTATTGAGATACTACACGTATCTCAATACCAATTGCCATAGAATATAAATTATAAAATCATAGAATTGTATAGGACCTTGGAGGTGTTTTAGTCCAACCTCCTGTCCAAGAAAGGAGTCCTTGTATCTTCCCAGACAAATTGTTGTCTAATTTTTTTCTTGAAAACCTCCAGCAATAGATTACCCACAACTTCAGGAAGCAAGTTAATCCATTAATTGTTTCCGTTGTCAGGAAATTTCTCCCTAGTTCCAGGTTGGACCTTCATCTGATGTGCTCCCGCCCATTGTGCTGTCCTCAAGTGATTTGTGAAAATAAATTGATGCCATCTTTCCTGTAAGAGCCCTTCAAGTATTGGAAGATGGCTATCATATCTCCCCTAAGTCTTCTCAAGGCATACCCATGAATGAAAGCAATATAAGTGCCTCGGGATAAGTTGCAGGATCCAATATGGATCAGTCACTGGTACCAGAAATTTAGCTGTCTGAGTTCTCGGACTTGTGCTGGACATCTTCCAGAAGAGAGAAGCTTCCTGAGGATGGGCTCCAGCACAAGTCTGAGCTAAACCTCTTGTCCTGGTGACTGAATCAGATTGGCTGCTATAAACATACCTACCTGCTCACCCTACAATTTAGCCTTCAGTTCCATTATCATCAAATTATTTTACCATGATCCTCATTGGTGAAAATGTGTGGCATGTAGTTGCAAATTTATTCTGTCTTCCAGTTTTATCTCTCTCTCTCTCGATCTACTCTTGGTTTGTGAGTCACCATCCTGCTTTTGTCTTCCTAGGAAAACTCTGACTTTCCAATCTATCAGAAATAAGCTTCAGCTATTTCTGTTGGAAATTGGAATACAACATTTGTATTCTCTCTGTGTTTTACTTCAGACCTTATTGTATGAAATTATTGAATTTAAGACTGCTACCCTTAAGGATTAAGTGTAATTGGTTTAGACAATCATTACAGGAGCATTATGGAAAGAAGGATTCAAATGAGGGCTAAATATTTGTGACAGTTAACTGGGTCAAAAACTAGAGCTGTTGAGAGAGACAGATCTTCTAGTTCCCATTTTTCTCAATTCCATTCTGCAATAGTCTATTTTTTTTAACTTTGTATGAGCATCCATAAATCTGTTCTCCTGAATAATTTAAAATGTATGCATTTGGCCCTATATATATATATATAATTATATATATATAATTGTGAAGGTTTGCATCCCGAGATATAAGTTCAGAAGAAAAGGAGATTGCTCTTCGGGAAAAAGTTTTTATTTTTGTTCAGAATTTTCGGATTTGTTATCTCAAGTCCGTCTTCAGTGAACAGTTAGTTGGAGATGTGTCAGGGAAGGAGCTTTGGTCGTTGTTTCTGTCGTTGGTGTCAGCGTTCTATAGATTGGCAGCGCGGGCATCAATCGCGTGATTGGCTTGTTAGTTGTTTTGGGTGCGAGCTGGGTTGTTTTTTGATGTTGTTCATCCAATTATCACGTAAACTTTGATAGTTGGGGTCAATGTCTTTGTGGCGATTAATGCAATTGGTGCCAGTATGCCATGCTTCAATAAATTCGCGTGCATAACGTGTTTTGCCTGTGCCAATTATTTTGGTTGCATCCCAGTTGAAGCAATGATTGTGCTCTATGCTGTGTGTTGCTATTTGAGATAGTGGGTCTCTTCTTTTAACTGCTAATGTGTGTTCATGTATTCTTTCGTGGAGTTGTTTTCCAGTTTGGCCAATGTATTTTTGGGGGCATGTTTTGCATGGTATTTCATATATAACGTTTTTCATTGAGGTGATTGGTAATTTGTCTTTACCTGATATGAGTGTTTTTCTTAATGAAGTTGTTGGTTTATGTGCTATATTGATGTTAAATGGTTGTAAGTGTCTTGATATGATTTCTGATACACCATGTATATATGGAAGTGAGTACCATTTAGGTGGGTTTTGTGGGTTTTTGTTGTTTGTGTCTGTTTGTTTATGTGGTTTGTGTCTTAGGCAGTTTTTGATGAAGCTTTTTGGGTATCCATTGGTTATGAAGAGGTTGTATAGAAAGTTTAGTTCTTCTTTTCGTGTTTTTTTATCTTGGCAATAAGTGTAGGCTCGTTTGAAGAGTGTTGAGATGTAGCTTCTTTTGTGTGTGGTAGGGTGGTTGCTTCTGTAGTGGAGTATAATGTCATCATTTGTTTTCTTTCTGTATACGCTTGTTTGTAATTTGCCATTTTCAAGAAGTTTTAAGTTGACATCTAGAAATGATAATTGAGTATTATTCATTTCTTCTCGTGTAAATTGTATATCTGGGTGTATTGAGTTGATTGCTTTGTGTAGTTGTTCTAATTCAGTGCGTTTGACAATGACAAATGTGTCATCCACATATCGAAGCCATAGTTTTGGTTTGAGATTTGTAAAAACGGATTTTTCTAGATCTTGTAACACTATTTCAGCTATGAAACCTGAAATAGGAGAGCCCATTGGTGTGCCTTTTTTCTGGAGGTAGAATTTATTGTTAAATTGGCAGTAGTTGGTTAGGCAAAGGGTGATTAGCTCCATTACTCTGTCAGTGGGGATATTGATGGGTTTTTCTTCTAATTGTTGTTTAATTATATTTTTGGCATGTTCAAGAGGGATCGATGGAAAAAGTGATATAACATCAAAGGATACCATGCATTCATCTGGTTTTATTTGTATTTCTTTGATTCGTTCAAGAAAGGTGTATGCATTTGTAATACTGTGTTCTGAGTTTGCAATTAAATGTTTGAGGTGTTGGAGAAGCCATTTGGCTAAGTTGTAAGTGGGGGTTCCGATGAGTGAAATTACCATGCGAAGTGGAATGTTCGGTTTGTGTATTTTTGGAAGTCCATATGCTCTGGCAATGGAGGGGCTGGTTATTAGGATGAATTTGCTGTCTTCATTTGAAATGAATTTTTCTTTAGAGAGTCGTTTGATTGTTGAAATTATTGTATTGTTTTGTTTCTTTGTGGGATCATTTTGTAATTCTGTGTATGTTGTGGTGTCTTCTAATAATGTAGTTGCTTTGGTGATATAGTCATCTTTATTCATGATGACTGTAGCTCCTCCTTTGTCTGCAGGGAGGATGACTATAGATTTATCTTTTCGTAAGGATTGTAATCCAAGGTTTTCTTTTTTTGTTAAAATGTGATCTGGGTTCTTTGATCTTAGTAAACCTGTAACTGTGTTTCTGATTGTTGATCTGGTGTTATCAGTTATTTCTGGTCTGGAGAGGATTGCTTCCAGGTCAGCCATGAAATCAATGAATTGTGCATCTTTGGTGTTGAATTTTAGTCCATGGGAGAGTAAATTGAGTTCTGTTGTTGTTAATTGTCTTGTTGATAGATTTACAGCTTTTTGATTTGTTTGTGGAGGTGTTGTATTTGAAGTAAGTTTTTGTAATTTGGTTTCAAGTGATGCGCGTTTGGTTTGGCTGCTATTTGATGCTGAAGATTTGATTTTGTCATTAAGTTGTGAAAAAAGTTCTGGATAGAGTTTTTTCTCACATATTGTTTTTAATTGATCGGCTTCGGCTTTAAACCGATGAAGCCGGTTTTGTGCATCTTGAATTAAGACGCGCAGCATGCGGCGGCCGTTCTGAGCGGCTATTTTGTATCCGAACGGCGATTTGACAGGTGGATTGGATTTTACTGACCTTGGCAATACGTTTGTGTCTCTGCATCGGTGTAGAAACCATAGCTGTTGACGTGTAGCGGCTTCTCTTCGGGCAAGTTTTTTCCATTTTCGGGCTTGTCGGAGCGTATCACGCTCTTGGGTATTTCGTATAATTGTGAAGGTTTGCATCCCGAGATATAAGTTCAGAAGAAAAGGAGATTGCTCTTCGGGAAAAAGTTTTTATTTTTGTTCAGAATTTTCGGATTTGTTATCTCAAGTCCGTCTTCAGTGAACAGTTAGTTGGAGATGTGTCAGGGAAGGAGCTTTGGTCGTTGTTTCTGTCGTTGGTGTCAGCGTACTATAGATTGGCAGCGCGGGCATCAATCGCGTGATTGGCTTGTTAGTTGTTTTGGGTGCGAACTGGGTTGTTTTTTGATGTTGTTCATCCAATTATCACGTAAACTTTGATAGTTGGGGTCAATGTCTTTGTGGCGATTAATGCAATTGGTGCCAGTATGCCATGCTTCAATAAATTCGCGTGCATAACGTGTTTTGCCTGTGCCAATTATTTTGGTTGCATCCCAGAAAACAACTCCACGAAAGAATACATGAACACACATTAGCAGTTAAAAGAAGAGACCCACTATCTCAAATAGCAACACACAGCATAGAGCACAATCATTGCTTCAACTGGGATGCAACCAAAATAATTGGCACAGGCAAAACACGTTATGCACGCGAATTTATTGAAGCATGGCATACTGGCACCAATTGCATTAATCGCCACAAAGACATTGACCCCAACTATCAAAGTTTACGTGATAATTGGATGAACAACATCAAAAAACAACCCAGCTCGCACCCAAAACAACTAACAAGCCAATCACGCGATTGATGCCCGCGCTGCCAATCTATAGAACGCTGACACCAACGACAGAAACAACGACCAAAGCTCCTTCCCTGACACATCTCCAACTAACTGTTCACTGAAGACGGACTTGAGATAACAAATCCGAAAATTCTGAACAAAAATAAAAACTTTTTCCCGAAGAGCAATCTCCTTTTCTTCTGAATATATATATATATATATATATAGAATTGTGAAGATTTGCATCCCGAGATATAAGTTCAAAAGAAAGAAAGATTTGCTCTTCGGGAAAGTTTTTTATTTTTTGTTCAGAATTTTCGGATTTGTTATCTCAAGTCCGTCTTCAGTGAACTGTTAGATGGAGATGTGTCCAGACATCTCCATCTAACAGTTCACTGAAGACGGACTTGAGATAACAAATCCGAAAATTCTGAACAAAAAATAAAAAACTTTCCCGAAGAGCAAATCTTTCTTTCTTTTGAATATATATATATATATATATATATATATATATATATATATATATATATACACATATACATATACACATACACATACACATACACACACACATACACACACACACACACACACACACACACACACATATATATATATATATATATATATATATATATATATATATATATATATATACACATATATATATAAAGCCATGTTTTTCAAGCATTCTTTTTCTTAACTCAGTTGGTAATATATTAGGGCAGTGTAGAATTTCAAAAGAGTCCCTCACATGAAGATCAACAGCACAATCAAAACCCAGCTGTATTCCAGCTTTCTGGGGACTGCCTTGCATTCTTCTTCCTTTTTCTGTAGCTGCCCCTTTTTATCATCAGCATTTTAAAGAAATTGTCATCTATCCATGGTGGCTTTTTAAAAAATTTCCCACCCCACCCCACCCTTTTTTTTTTTCATACAGTGTATTTTGTGACAGAGTCTTCAGTATCTTATTTCACAAAATTTCCCATCCTTCCAGGGCATCTTTCTCTTTCTAGATTTTGAATAACGAGATCCAACCATCTTCCCTCAGGGTTTATCAAATCATTCTTATGAAGTCCAAGCTTTAGGTCTGTTTCTGTTTAGTTCCTCCTCCTTCTCCAGATAGCATCATCTCAGAAAGTCTTTTTGAAAGAATGTAGCTAGGGACCACTTTATAGGTTTCCATTTTAAGTAAAAATCTAAGAAGCAACTCTGCGTAATATAATTTCAGTATTGCCTTTATATTTCTCCTCTGGGTTCCTGTGTGTAGGTTTGTGTGTGTACACATAGTTAGCTTTAATTACTTTCTCCCAATCTATCTCTCAGTGGGGGATTTTAATAATAATTTACTATCATTAGTATATGTAGTTCTCCCAATCAAATATGTACAAGGAGACTGTCATTCTTGTAGGCAAGATTTTTCAGAAGTGGTTTGTCATTGCCTCATTCCTAGGGCTGAGACAAAGTGACTGGCCCAAGGTAACCCATCTGGATTGGTATCTGAAGTAGGACTACAACACACAGTCTTTTGGTTTCTAGCCCATGCCTTGATCATTATATCAATCTGCATCCAACACACACACACACACAGACACACACACTACATATGCATGTACATGTACATATATATGCACATGCATATGGACATTTACATATATAAGTAAAGTGGTACTTTTTTCCAACTAAAATGTGTAGGTTTGTAGTTTAGACTGTCTTAGATATTTTTGTGTTTGTTTCTAATTTGTGCGAAAAAATAGACAAGTTAATAATAAAATATGATTTAGGTACTCATTGTTGATTCCTTTGGGGAAAATTTTTTCAAAAAAAAAAACCATGATCAATATATAGAACAAAAAGGTTTACTTTGGAATTAAATTAAAATACAATACTTTCCTACATTATTTTATTCCTTTTAATTGCAACAGATTATCCATTATTTAGAGATGCACAATGAGATGTTACTTAATTATATTTGTCCTGACTGATATTTCTATCAGTGTGCATTTACCAAAACAACAACAACAACCGTCATTAGCTCTGTCATTCATTACATTTATCTTCCAGTCTTGTTCAAATTCCTTCCATGTCTTCATCAAATTACTAATTATAAATGCTGAAGAGAACTGGGCTCAAGATTGTATTTTGGGAAACTCTGCTTGATATCTCACTCCAGTTTTTATGAGGAACCACAGATAAGCACTGGATATCTTTCAGCAGTTCCCTATTTTTATTAACCACCTGACATACTTCTTTCCTGTTCCTTTATTTTAAAATACCTCAAGAAACCCTAGTTACTGTTCTTAGCATTGTTCATTAACTTGATGCCAGTTCTATTACTGTGGCATGCTTCCTTAGTCAACTGTCTATGTTTCCACTTGCGGTATGTTTCTTCTAGGTCTAGAAATATCTGCCACTTTCCATTTAGTACTTTCTTGAGGAATTCCAAGTTACTTTGAAATCTTTTCCTCATTTATTTTTCAAATTCAAATTCAGTATAACATTGCCACTATTCCCAATATATTCTGTTTAATTCTCTCAGTTATGCCTGATATCTTGATGATAAATCAAATACAGTTAATCCTCTTGGACCTTCTTCCACTGTCCAAAAGACAATATTGTCAGCAACACAAGTATGGAACTTCCTGGAAAGACCATGTTGAAAGAGTTCATCTTACAACAACCTTGAGATAATGAAGGGTCTCCCATTACTACTAAATACCTGTTTGGAGGATTTGGAAGCACCATCTTTTTGGTTGTGTATAGGGGATGATAATTTTAGATGACCTTGGAAAAACTAGACAAAGACAACAACTACATAAAAATAATAATACATTTAAAAATGGAAAGAATTCCACTGTGTGGAATTCCACTTTTCTCCCATTCACTTAATGTACTAAGACTGCCATTCTCTTTCATAGACAAGTGAAGTATAGGATTTGATTCAAGAGTATCGTAAACAATAAAAATGGGCTAGATTTAACATTTAAACTTCCCTTGTTATTCTTAGAAAAAGTAAAATATTAAATTGTAACATACAAAACCTAAAAAAATATCTTCAAATCTTAAATCTCCCATTCATTGTGAAGAGATTAAGTTTTGCCCTGAATGTATCGTATTGACTCAAGAATTCATTCTGGCCTATTTAAAAGAATACAGCTCTATTTTGTGTGCGTGAACTTCAACTCCCAGAATTCCTGAGAAAGCCATGCAGACTCTGTGTGTGTGTGTGTGTGTGTGTGTGTGTGTGTGTGTGTGTGCGTATGTGTGCGCGCATGCGCAAGAATGATAAAACACTGTTAGAATTAATTAAAAGGCGAAGGAAGAGTTTTTTGGGCACTAACCAGTTCCATGGCTGTGTGCTCCTCTGAGCTCCCCATGCAAAGCCACAGAGCCTTCCTTTTCAGAAGGCTAGGAAAGCCTGCCTCTTGTGGGGTGAAAGTAGAAGGAATTGAAAAAAAAAAAATGAATGGGAAGTTGAGGCCAGATATCAGAGAGTCAGGAAACTAGGTAAGGATTAATAATATATGGATTTATAGAAAGGCAGACAAGCTCAAGAATGAACAAGTAAAAAAAAAAAGAGCAACTGAATATTTTGTCTTTCTCTCTCTTCAAATAATCTTTCTGTTTCTTGCAGGGAGAAAAACATATAACATACATACAAACATGCACACATGCAAATAGTTCAGAGAAATAAAATAAAGGCACATCTGATTCTACAAAGGTAGAAGATTTAATGAGGAGATAACATCTATTGCCAGCTAGTGCCATTACAGTACATAACTCCATCTTTTTCAGATCTGTCCATGTCTGGAAGAATACCTCATATATTTTGATCTATCTATCTATCTATCTATCTATCTATCTATCTATCTATCTATCTATCTATCTACTTACCTACCCACCAGTGGTGGGATTCAAATTTTTTTCTGCCGGTTCTGTGGGCATGGCTTGATAGGCGTGGCTTGGTGGGCGTGGCATGGCTTGTGGCCATGGTGTGGTTTGGTGGGTGTGGTGTGGTGGGCATGGCAGGGGAAGGATATTGTGAAATCTCCATTCCCACCCCCCACCCCCCACTCACCTGCATTCCAGCTTCCTTCTCCTATGCAGGGCAACAAAAGGAGACCCAGCCGATCACCTGGGACTTGGGAGGCAGCGAATAGATGGGGGCTGGGCCAGTCAGAGGTGGCATTCCATACTACTCAAAATTTCCACTACTGGTTCTCCAGAACTGGTCAGAACCTGCTGAATACCACCTCTGCTACCCACCTATCTACCTATCCCTACCTTTTTACTGACCTTCAGGAGCATGATAACTATGATTGCTATAAAAGTATGATTGCTATAAAAGTATTGCTTTGGAATACACATTACATCACACGGAAGGTAAGTCTGTGAGATTGGCTAGTGAACAGATGGTGATTTGCTTGTTAGTGAATTTCTGCCTATGAAGAATTAATTCATTCTGTGAAAAAAAAAAAAAGGCCTTTAGTCACTCTTTGAAAAAAGGATCAACCTAGAGGACTACCATTTTATAAAACTGTGGTTAGCAATTAGGAGCAAGCTGTCAGCCCCAACAGGTAAACTAGAACAGAAAATCAACTCCACAAGAAGACTAAAACTATATTTACTAATGTGGATTATAATAATAGAATCTTGCAAAATTGATTGTGCTATACCTCCTCCCTGTCTTACCCCCGAATGAATTAGGAAAGCAACCTGAGCTGGTTCCAAATATTATCTTATTTTTGGGATTTTATAAATATTTCCACATCTTTTTCTAGATAATATTTATTGCATATTTCCATCAAGGCCATCCTCCTTATATATTTCACAAGTCAGAAAATTTTCCTCTTCATTCCTCTTCTACCCTTCCTCACTTGGGATACTAGTTGTTGTAAGTCTTCATAGAATATAACATAAAAGGATTGAAATTTAAAATCATGATTTGACACTACTATCATATCCCACTTTATACTGACTATAAACGTTGGCTTCATGCAGGGGTGTGATTCTCCTGGTTCTGACCGGTTTGGGTGGACCCCTAGCTGTAATGATCAGCTGGCTCTGAAGCGGTTCGATCCGGTGATCATGTGGGCCTACTCATCTACCCCTATGCTGTACTCTCCTATATCTGCTCAGCTGATTCGCACGGCAGAGTAGATTGCCGCACCTAGCCGTGTTACTTCCCTGAAGTAACATTGAAAGTAAGTAATTGTGATAGCTGTGCATGTGCATGCAGTGAAACATGTGATTAGCGAACCAGTTATTACACTGGGAGAATCCCACCCGTGCTTAATGGCCAATAATCTTGAGGATATATGAAAATTTCTTCAGGTCCAGGTTATGAGAGAGGGGATCATTTATTCTCCACAGTACTAGTTCACTATCATTCAGGACTGGCATTTTTACCAATAAATTGGGCCAAAGATATGGCAGGATTGAAGTGTCTTCTTCCCTGACACTCTGTTTGTAGCTAAACATGTTCAGTTTCCACATCTAAGGACAGAAAGAGCTCTTTAATGATATTCTCCACCTTGCCAACCATAAGTAAACTTCAATAGGTCAATAGAATTCTGCTGGCTGGGGGATTCTGGGAGTTGACACAATGGTCAAGGTTGAGAAAAACCATTCTAGACCCAAAACAAGATGGCTGCAGAATTCTGAGAGCTGAAGTCCACCCACCTTAAAGTGGCTAAGGTTGATAAACACTGCTGTTGACCCAAAGCATATCATCTGGGGAATTCTGGGAGTTGAAGTCTACATATCTTAAAGTGGCCAAGCTTGAGAAATACTGCCCTATGTAACTCTCAATTAAATATTGAATTTTAACATGTGGGATGGAATGATTCTCAACTAAATATTGTGTGTTAACATAAGGGGTAGCTAAGAGTATCTGACAATGATCTCCTGTAAGCTTTATTCATTTGTATATTGTTACTTGTTTTGCCTGTTTATAACTTCTTCAGCATTCAACATGTGGTATTTTGCTGAATTAAAAATCTAAGGCTTCTTTGTTATAGTCCCAGCTACTGGCTTTCTTGGTGGGATTTCAGTATCTCCTGTGGATAATGCATTTGGGACAAAATGGATGGTAATGATTCAATTTTCCAATAAAATAAAGGTCAAAAAATGTACCTACCAAAACTTGGTGGCAGCTAAGGTGTAACTGAGACACCACTGAGTCTTGTAGGTTGTAGGCAACCCAACCAGGATATAATTGGATATTGGTAAAGAGGGTCATTCTGTCAAGAATGTTCATAATATAAAGTATTGAAAAGTAGATCTCTGAAACTTTTACATTTGAAGCACTACTGTAATCTGACCAGAGGTCAGATAGTAAAATGGTTCACTTTACCTTATTCCCCCCTCTTTTTTTTAAAGCAGTAGCTGTTTGTCTTGAATTATTACATTGACTTACAACCATTCATTTAGTGACATTTGAATTACAACAGTACTGAAAAATGTGACTTATGGCTGTTTTCACACTTACAACCATTACAGCATCCCCACTGTCACATGATCAAAATTCAGGCACTTGGCACTGACTCATATTTATTACAGTGCCATGGTATCATGTGATCACCTTTTGCAACCTCCTGACAAGCAAAGTCAATGAGAAAGTCAGATTCATTTAACAACCACATTACTAATTAACATCTGTAGTGATTCACTTAACAACTGTGATAGAAAGGTGGTAAAATGGGGCAAAACACACAACAACTGTCTGGTTTAGCAATGGAAATCTTGGGCTTCAGCATGGTCATAAATCAAGGACTACCTATATAGAAACATACTGGTCAGGCTTATATCCTCTGATATGTGTAATCTGTACTATGTATAATGAAATTGCAAGATCTAGAAGAGAAAGATCTTGCAAAAGAAAGAAGCAACACATTGGTCCCAAAATAAAAAGTAATGTTAACAGCATGAATTAACACACCAGTACAAATAGATTTGTCTAAATGTTTACGCTTCAGACACGGGTTTCATGGCTTCAAAAGAAATGGTCCTTGCGTGGATGGCAATAGGCTTAGACACAGTGTGATGGTATAAATTGCTTATCTTGTTTTTGATCCAGGCCTTTTTTTGATAACTGGCATAGCATGAAATGTCAAGGAGCAAATTCTCTGAACAGGCTCACTTTTGACTCCCTGAACATCTCATTCCCCTCTTTTGAAGTTTCCTTCATAATTCTTATTAAGGTAACTGAACCTTCCTTGTGACACAATTAAGAAAAAAAATGTCTCAAAAATGGCAGAATAAGCTCGCAGGAGCTCTCATTTTGCTTACTAGAAAGTGGTTTGGATTTTTTTCTTTGCTTCTTGATTGGTTTGGTAAAGAAAGATGTGCAGATATTTGTTTTTGAAATGCAGCCATTGACTTTATAGATAAGTTGTATGGCATTCTATCATGCTTCCCCCAAAGTAAGACCTAACCTGAAAATAAGCCCTAGCATGATTTTTTCAGGATGCTTGTAATATAAGCCCTACCCCCAAAATAAGCCCCAGTTAAGATCATCGGCCAGACAAATGTATTCATATTTCCCTGAAAATAAGACCTAATGTGTCTTTTGGAACAAATATTAGCGTAAGACTAGGTCTTGTTTTCAGGAAAATATGGTATGTTTCACAGATTATCATTATAGACAAATCCTAACATTTCTCTGGAGGTTCCATTTCATGAAACAGCAAAAAAGGATTCCATCACTTGCTCTTTCCTTCTAATATTTATACATACTTCAACATTGATGCTAGGGCCTAGCAGCCTAATTTTTGGGCTGGTATGTTCTAGTAAGTATGTAAATTCAGTATCTTTCCCAAAGGCTTCCCAGATGGGAGTGTTTGTCAATTGTTTTTCTTAAAACAAAACAAAAACCCAAACTACAGGTACACTGGGTGTGAATTGTCAGCAACATACAGCTGTAGGAACATTGGCTTCTATTTGTGAACACCCACATTAATGTAGCAACCAACATTATTTGAGAGGCATCATCAATGAGCACAGCAGAACATATCTGAACAGCATACCAGGGTTGGAAGAGTCCTTGGAAGTCATCAAGCCCATATCCCCTGCTTGAGCAGAAGACCTTATACCATTTCAGATAAGTGGCTGTCCAGTCTCTTCTTAAAAACCTCCAATAATGGAGCACCCACAACTTCTGAAGGCAAGCCATTCCACTGATAAATTGTTCTAACTGTCAGTACATTTCTCCTTATTTCTAGATTGGATCTCTCCTTGATCAGTTTCCATCTAATACTTCTGGTTCTGCCTTCAGGTGTTTTGGAGTAGTTGACCCTGTTAAGCCTGGTTTCCCCAACCAGGGTTAGGGAGACAAGCTAAACAGAATGTGCAGCGTTAGTCAGATAGGCACACAGATAAATGAGTGAGCTAAGCTTATATGTTTATTAACATACAATAAAAATAACAGATACGCTTGTGCTATCAAATATATAGTTTATTCCATTATGAGTTCATAGCATAGTCAAAATAACAGTCCAATAGTCATGTATCATTTAGTCAGTCCATTCAGGGATATTCAGTTAGCAAAGTCCATGTAGAAATATCCTATGTCAATTCACTTACAAGTCTGTCCTTTGTTTTCTCTCCCGTTCGAGCAATGCAGACTTGTTTTCCTTGCAGTAATCAGGGATCATCAAAGCCAGAGAGAGAGCAAGCTACAGCCTTGCTTCTTTTAAAGTGCTTTCACAACCACTCCCTTAATTACTATCCCACAGTTAAAGTTGCAGACACTTTAACATACAAACTATGATTACATATTATTATTTACCTAAACCAGTTAGGGTAAAACAATGTTATCCCTAACATTCTCCCCTTTTTGGAAATAATAATAAATATAACTATTTACATCTTTAAATCATATTTGTTACAACTTTCTTTAAACTTAATTACTCCTTGAGCTTTTGTAAATTGGTCTGCAATGTTTTCTTCTGTCATGCAGTATTCCAATTTAATTAGCCCATTCTTTACAGATTCTCTAACATTTAAGTATCTTAAATCAGTATGCTTTGATCTAGTTTTTACAGCAATACTAGTAGCTAATTTTATAGCTGCTTGGTTATCCTCGTACACAATAATGGAATCTTTTACAGTTATACCCATGTCTAATAATAACTGTTTATACAAAATCAAGTCAGTGCATAGTAATGACAGACATGAAAATTCCGCTTCCATCGTGGATAAGCTGATATGCTGTTGTCTGATTGACCTCCACCCTATTAATGTTTTACCAAATAATATAGCCATCCCAGATGTTGATTTTCTTGTGTTTATATCAGTTGCAAAACTTGCATCTGCATAGGCACTAAGACTCAAATCACCCTTTGGTTCTATATACAATGCATGGTTCATTGTTCCTTTAAGATATCTTAAAATTCTCTTTAATGATTGCCAATGACATTGATGTGGATCAGAATTAAAACGTGCCAGCTGATTTACACTATAAGCTATATCTGGCCTTGACCAATTGCTTATATATGATAAGCTATCAATCAAAGATTGATATATAGACTTATCAAATTTGGGACTTTGATCATCAGTTTGGCAAACTTCCTGACTCATTGGAGTCTTTGCCGGTTTACAAAGTTCCATTTTAAACGTTTTAATTAATTGGCAAATTTTATCTTCTTGAGATATCTTAAAACCATTTTTTGTTTTGTTAATTGTCAATCCTAGATACCTTTTAATTTCACCTAAATGCTTTAATTTTATCTTTTTGGCTAATAATGATATAATCTCATTAGCTTCATTATTAGTCTTAGTTATCAAAGCAATATCATCTGTAAATAATAACAATAATGACACCGTTCCATTATTTTCTCTTTTAAATACACATGGATCTGCTAAACCAGATTTAAAACCTATATTGTTTAACTCTTTCACAATATATTGGTTCCACTCAAACCCAGATTGTTTCAACCCGTAAAGACTCTTTTTGAGTTTCCAACAATCATTACTATTTAATTTATTATCTTTTATACCTACTGGTTTTCTTAAATATATAGTGTGCTGCAATGGTGCATGCAGATAAGCAGTTTCTACATCTAAATGGTTAATTACATAGTTTTTCTTAGCTGCCCACACTAATGCTGCTCTCAAAGATGTTGCTTTAAGACTTGGTGCAAAAACTTCATCATAATCAGATGCAGTTTGATTAAATCCTTGAGCTACTAACCTAGCCTTATGGGTAACAGTCCCATCATTTCCAGTTTTTACTTTAAATATCCATTTGCACCCAATGGATTTTTCTCCTGGAGGTAATTTAGCATCTTCATAAACTTTCATTACCTTTAATGAATTAAGTTCCTTTTCCATTGCCTTTTGCCAATTCTCCTGATCCTTAGCAGGATACATCCTAAGTTCATCTACACTAGTTGGAACTTTAGTTACTTGGCAAACTATACTTGCTTGATACCTATCAGGTGGTCTAGTTACACGTGTAGTACGTCTAGGTATTACAGGACTTACAGGTGGACTTTCATTAACTAACTCTTCTTGATTATCTAACTCTTCCTGATCAACTGTTTTCTCTTGTTCTGGTCCTATTTTCTCTTCATGGACTTCTTCTTTAATTGGACTCTTCTTATAACTAATCTGATCTTTCTGCCTTTTGTAGGGTTCAATAATTACTTCATTATTTAAATCTTGCTCTAATCTATTCCATCCTACATGTTCTAGGAATTTTGCACTAGCACTGGTGTAAACTCTAGATGTACCTGGTTCCCAGAATCTATGAGATCTATGATTAGATGTATATCCTACAAAATATAATCTTTTAGCTCTATGTTGTCCTTTGTGTCTAAGTTGTGAAGGGATATGCACCCATGCTGGTGCTCCAAATGTGTGCATGTAACTTAAATCAGATTTCGTACCATGCCACAGTGTGAATGGTAATTCACCTGTTGTTGAATTAACAACATTATTTAATATATGATTACCACACATTATTGCTTCTCCCCACAAATTGTCAGGTAATCCTGAATCAGACATCATAGTTCGTGCCATTGATTGTAATGTTTGGCCTCTTCTCTCTATAAAGGCATTATGTTGTGGCCTATATGGTGCAGACTTTTTATGTTGAATACCTAACATTCTTAGTCTGTTCTGGAATTTATTATTTGTAAATTCTGTACCATTATCTGTTATAAGAGTTACTAATTTCTTTTTAGTTTTCCTTTCTACAAATTTTATCCAATTAAAGAGATTTTGATACGTTTCAGTTTTGCTTTTCATTAAATAGCAAAACCCATATCTAGAATAATGGTCCATTATACTTAGTATGTAACGAGCTCCTCCTACACTTGGTTTTTTCGGACCTATTAAATCTACAAATACTACCTCTAAAAGTTCTTTGGTAGTAAATCCATCAACTCTATTAGCAGGTGTGACCCTGGCCTTACTTTGATTACAAATAGAACATTGCAAATACTTATTACAAGGTTTCAAACTTATTCCCTTAGATGATTCAACAGTTTTCTTAAGCATTTTAAAATTTAAATGCCCTAGCCTTCGATGTAACAAGTGAATACATTCATCATGAGGTTTCTTATTTTCATAAACTGTGTTAGCCACCTTTAAACCATCATCATTTAACACATATAATTCATCTCTTAAAGATGCAGTAATTTTCTTATCTTCTTTCTCAATTATGCAGTTATCTCCTTTAAAAGTAACTACATATCCTAGTTTAACCAAAATTCTTACTGAAATTAAATTAAACTTAAGTTGTGGTACATATAACATTTTTACATTCTCTTTTATAAAAGAACAATATGCTATACCTTGACCTTTAGCTTTCAGTTTCCAGCCATTGGCTAACGATATCTGCTGTGTACTCTGGGACATTTTAATAAAATTTTTCTTATCATTTGTTATACAATGTGATGCTCCACTATCAACCACCCATAAATTATTTTTTACAGCTCTGTTAGTGTACATGGCTAACTCAAATTTTTTTTTTTTATCTTTTGATGACTTTTAGTATTCTGGCCAGTGTTCTGGTATTTTGCTTTTTTACAAAATCTTGCCAAATGTCCTCTTCCTCCACAATTAAAACACTTTTTAATTGCGTATGCAGTAGGAGTTTCATTATCTTCTTTTTGAGGTTGCTGCCTCCTTAACTCATCTCTTTCAAACCTTCTTCTGGCTTCTTCAATCAATCTGCCAGTTATATCAGTTAAAGTTAGGCTTTCCTTTGGCAATATTTCAAGTGAAGTTACGTAGTTATCATAGCTTTCATCAAGGGAAGATAGAATTATGTAGACTTGGTGTAGTTCAGAGAAAATAAGCTCTTTCTCGTGCAGTTCTTGAAAAATGCTTTGCATAGTTTTTAAATGACTTAGCATATCACCATTCTTATGGAGATGTGTACTGAAAAGTTTCCGTGTTAGATTTATGTGAGCACCAACATTATCTCGAACATAAATCCTCTTCAGCTTCTGCCAACACCCAAAAGCTGATTTCTCTCCGTGGATATAAACAAGTTGCATATCAGTTAAGGTTAAAGCAATAATGCAAATAGCTTGTTGATTTTTATGCATAAATTCTTCTATCTTTAGTTTATCTTCCTCATCCTCTGGATCCCATTCTTCTACGTTTGGTGGATTTTCAATTATGTTCCACAAACCTTCTCTTCGTAGAAGCAGACTACATTTCATAGACCATGATACATAGTTTGTTCCATCCAGCTTGGATATAAGGGACAAACTTTGTAGATTGACTTGTGCCATGTTTTCTTATATGGATATAAAACTATAATTAATAAAACACAGCTGTCTGTTTACTGTAATGTATAACAACACAAACTCTCACTTTTACATAAATCTGTTTTATCCTAATTAAATTGACTTTGCAGCCTCTGGGCCCATAACCAGTGTTAAGCCTGGTTTCCCCAACCAGGGTTAGGGAGACAAGCTAAACAGAATGTGCAGCGTTAGTCAGATAGGCACACAGATAAATGAGTGAGCTAAGCTTGTATGTTTATTAACATACAGTAAAAATAACAGATACGCTTGTGCTATCAAATATATAGTTTATTCCATTATGAGTTCATAGCATAGTCAAAATAACAGTCCAATAGTCATGTATCATTTAGTCAGTCCAATCAGGGATATTCAGTTAGCAAAGTCCGTGTAGAAATATCCTATGTCAATTCACTTACAAGTCTGTCCTTTGTTTTCTCTCCCGTTCGAGCAATGCAGACTTGTTTTCCTTGCAGTAATCAGGGATCATCAAAGCCAGAGAGAGAGCAAGCTACAGCCTTGCTTCTTTTAAAGTGCTTTCACAACCACTCCCTTAATTACTATCCCACAGTTAAAGTTGCAGACACTTTAACATACAAACTATGATTACATATTATTATTTACCTAAACCAGTTAGGGTAAAACAATGTTATCCCTAACAGACCCCACTCTTCTTTGTGGCAGCTCCTTAATTATCGGAACACTGCTATCATGTCATCCTTAGTCTTTCTTTTCATTAAACTAGACATATCCAATTCTTGCCACCATTCATCATATGTTTTATCTTCCAGTCTCCTAATCATCTTTATTGCTCTTCTCTGCACTCTTTCTAGAGTCTCAACATCTTTTTTTTATATCATGGCAATCAAACTGATTGACCAAGCTGATAAGATTGGAATTGCTTTTGGGTGAAGTGTTCCAAAAAATGGATGCCTGACAGGGATTAGAGTGACTATAGAAACAATATACAAGATGCCATTTTTGTTGACAGTTTTAAATGTTAAGTAATATGGAGATCACACTTCAAAAGATAGTTAGTTCTAGTTGTTAGGGATAACACTGTTTACACTAACTGGTTTAGGTAAAATAATAAATAAGTTATCATGGTTTGTTGGTTAAAGTGTGTGTAACTTTAACTGCAAGAATGTAATTAAGGGTATGGTTGTAAAAGCACCATAAAAGGAGCAAGACAACAGCAGCTCGCTCTCTGGCTTAATGATCCCAAATTACTGGATGAATTGATGACTGCGTTTTTTCCTACTGGAACGGGAGATAGCAAGGAGTGTTGATTTCTCAACGGTGAGGAGAAATAATATGGACTGATTTATTGTAAGTGAACTGACATTGAATATTCAACACGGACTTTGTGAATTGAGTATCCCTGAATGGACTGACTGAAATGATACATGACTAATGGACTGTTTTTGACTATGCTATAACTCTTAAATGGAATAAACTATATTTTGATAGCACAAGCGTATCTGCTTTTTACTGAGTGTTAACTAACATACAAACTTATCTCACACATTTACCTGTCTGCCTAACTGACCAATGCTGCACATTCTGTTTAGTGTGTTTCCTTAAGATTGATTGGGGGACCAGGCTTAACAAAGGTTATGGGCCCAGAGGCTGCAAAGTCAGTTTAACTAGGATAAAACAGATTTATGTAAAAAGTGAGAGTTTGTGTTGTTACACGTTACAGTAAACAGACAGTTGTGTTTTATTAATTATAGTTTTATATCCATAAAAAGAAAACATGGCACAAGTCAATCTACAAAGTTTGTCCCTTTTATCCAAGCTGGATGGAACGAACTATGTTTCATGGTCTATGAAATGTAGTCTACTTCTACGAAGAGAAGGTCTGTGGAACATAATTGAAAATCCACCAAACGTAGAGGAATGGGATCCAGAGGTTGAGGAAGATAGTCAAAAGATAGAAGACTTTAAGCAGAAGAATGAACAAGCTCCTTGCATAATAGGACTAACACTATCTGACCAGCAACTTGTTCATATCCGCGGAGAACAAATGGCGGTTGGGTGTTGGCAGAAGCTGAAGAGGATTTATGTCCGAGATAACGTTGGTGCTCACATAAATCTAACACGGAAGCTTTTCAGGACACATCTCCAAATGAATGGTGATATGCTGAGTCATTTGAACACTATGAAAGAGCTTATTTTCTCTGAACTACACCAAGTCTACATAATTCTGTCTTCATTAGACGAAAATTTTGATAACTACGTCACTTCCCTTGAAATTTTGCCTAAGGAAAGCCTAACTTTAACTGATATCACTGGCAGATTGATTGAAGAGGCCAGAAGAAGGCTTGTAAGAGATCAGTTAAGGAGGGAGCAACCATAAAAAGAAGATATTGAATCTCCTACTGCATACGCAATTAAAAAGTGTTTTAATTGTGGAGGAAGAGGACATTTGGCAAGGTTTTGTAAAAAAGCAAAGCGCCAGAACACTGGCCAGAATACTAAAAGTCATCAAAATAAAAATAAAAATTTTGAGTTAGCCATATATATTAACGGAGCTGTAAAAAATAATTTATGGGTAATTGACAGTGGAGCATCCCACTGTATAACAAATGATAACAAAAATTTTGTAAAAATGTCCATGAGTTCACAGCAGATATCGTTAGCCAATGGCTGGAAACTGAAAGCTAAAGGTCAAGGTATAGCATATTGTTCTTGCATAAAAGAGAATGTAAAAATGTTATATGTACCACAACTTAAGTTTAATTTACTTTCAGTTAGAATTTTGGTTAAACTAGGATATGTAGTTACCTTTTGGGGAGATAACTGCATAATTGAAAAAGAAGATAAGAAAATTACTGCATCTTTAAGAGGTGAATTGTATGTGTTAAATGATAATGGTTTAGAGGTGGCTAACACGGTTTATGATAATAAGAAACCTCATGATGAATGTATTCACTTGTTACACCAATGGCTAGGGCATTTAAATTTTAAAATGCTTAAGAGAACTGTTCAACTATCTAAAGGAATAAGTTTGAAACCTTGTAATAATTATTTGCAATGTTCTGCTTGCAATCAAAGCAAAAGCAAGGTCATACCGGCAAATAGAGTTGATGGATTTACTCCCAAAGAGCCTTTAGAGGTAGTATTTGCCGATTTTATAGATCTGAAAAAACCAAGTGTAGGAGGTGCTCGATATATACTAAGTATAATGGACCACTATTCTAGATATGGGTTCTGCTATTTTATGAAGAGCAAAACTGAAACATATCTACATTTCTTTAATTGGTTAAAATTTGTAGAAAGGAAAAATAAAAAGAAATTCGTAACTCTTATAACAGATAATGGTGCGGAATTTACAAATAATAAATTCCAGTGTAGACTTAGGATGGCAGGTATTCAACATAAAAAGTCTGCACCATATAGGCCACAACATAATCCCTTTATAGAGAGACGAGGCCAAACACTGCAGTCAATGGCATGTACTATGTTGTCTGATTCATGATTACCTGACAATTTGTGGGGAGAAGCAATAATGTGTGGTAATCATATATTAAATAATGTTGTTAATTCAACAACAGGTGAATTACCATTCACCCTGTGGCATGGTACGAAACCTGATTTAAGTTACATGCACACATTTGGAGCACCAGCATGGGTACATATCCCTACACAACTCAGACACAAAGGACAGCATAGAGCTAAAAGATTATTTTTTGTCGGATATGAATCAAATCACAGATCTTATAGATTCTGGGAACCAGGTACATCTAGAATTTACTGCAGTGCTAGTGCAAAATTCCAAGAACATGTAGGATGGAATAGATTAGAGCAAGATTTAGATAATGATGTAATTATTGAACCCTACAAAAGGCAGAAAAAAAGACAAGTTATAAGAAGATTCCAATTAAAGAAGAAGTCCACAAAGAACAATTAGGACCAGAACAAGAGGAAATAGTTGATCAGGAAGAGTTATATAATCAAGAACAGGTCCACCTCTAAGTCCTGTAATACCTAGACGTTCTACACGTGTAACTAGACCACCTGATAGGTATCAAGCAAGTATCGGGTTTGTTGGTTAAAGTGTGTGTTGTGTATGCAATATAATTAATAAAGTGTGAGCTTGGAGTAAGTGCAGGGTTCTGGCCCTGCACTTCTGATTGGCTGTTTAGTGGCTGGACCGGATTGGCCCGTTCCGGGGAATCTGATTGGCCCTTAACAGAGAGTTCTTATTGGTTATAAAAGCTAGCGTTCCTAGCTTGTTATTGGTTAAACGTTACAAGGTTTGCCTATATAAGGCGGGTTTTACTGATATTAAATGAGCAAGTCACGATGTAAATAAAGAGCTGAAGTTCACCGTTCAGAAACTTGTCTCCATTCTTTCTCGCCCATGCTCAAACTTAACACTGGCGACGAGGATGGGATTTGGAGACATCTGAACCAACGAAACTTCGAAGAACACTGAGCACGTGACAGACGACACCAACAATGGAACCATGTCCGGCGGCATCGTACCACCCGCTCCATTCGATCCAACCCAAGAGGACTGGGAGTCCTACATGGATTGCTTCCAAATGTTCCTAGAGACAAACAATTTGAAGGATGCCACACCAGGAAAGAAACGGGAGGTGTTCCTAACGCATTGCAGCCCAACCATATTTAAGATGGCTAAAGCACTAACCAAATCCCGAGAAGTGAAGGCCATGGATTGGGACAACCTCAAAGCTATCCTGCGAGACCACTACGCTCCGACCATGCCTACGCTCGTGAGACGCCACGAGTTTTATCAAAGAAGTCAGCGAAAAGGAGAAAGCGTGGCTGACTTCATAGCAGACCTCTGAAATTTGGGAGGCCTCTGCGGATTCACCGATCTAGAAGAAGCACTAAGAGACTGCATAGTTCTGGGATTGGATGCACCAGGCATCCAAAGCAAACTGATGGCGAAAGGCGACATCAGTCTTGCTGACGCCATTGCCGATGCTACCACAGTGGAAGCAACCAAGAAGTCGGCTGCACAACTACGCCGAAACCAGACTCCGGTACTACCACCAGCCAGCGAAATCTCACCTATTTCAGAAGGGCAGCTTGCGACAACACACCACGAGGACCTCTCTTCGTCGACGAAAAAGGGGTCCATCGACTGTGGTCTAACCGGGACCCTCACCTGAAGCCCTTACGCCCTTGCGCTGGCTGTGGAGCCAACCATGCCAGATCCAAATGCAAATTCCGCGACGCACTCTGCCATGAGTGCGGGAAACGAGGCCACATCGGACGGGTCTGCCGCAGCTTGCCAAGACCCAGCCAGGCCTCAAAAGGGGCTAACTATCGCCAATCGACAGGAAACCGACCTGTAAGGCGAGAGCTAGTAAACCACTCCTACAGAAATCGAGCTTTGCAAAGAGAAGAAGCTCACCATACTATTACTATTGGTCACGCCTCAGCATTGGACAATAAGAAAATCCGAGTCACGGTAGCCATCGAGAACCAGCCTTGCCACATGGAGGTCGACTCGGGATCGTCCCTATCGATGGTGTCTTGGAAGACACTCAAGCAACTCATCCCCACAATTCAACGCCAAGATCTCCGTTTCCAACGCCTCATCCTCAAGGACTACCAGGGGAATCGAATTCCCGTCGTTGGGTCCTGCCGAGTCTGAGTCTCCTTCAAGCAGCACACAGCATATTTACCTTTAACGGTCATCGATAGAGATAGGCCTAGCCTACTGGGCCTCCAATGGTTTCTGCCACTCGGCATTGAAGTGGTCGGCGTAAACCGAGTCAGTGTCTGTGACAGGGAGGAAGACCTTATTTCTGAGTTCAGGGACGTCTTCTTGGACAGCTTAGGCAAGTACAAGGGGACCCCGATCTCATTCAGCTTAGATCCAAAAATAGCTCCCATTCGCCTAAAGCCCCGTCGAGTTCCGTTTGCCTTAAAATCGAAAATCAATGAACAACTCGACAAACTGATAGCTCAAGGGGTGTTGGAGCCCATCGATCACTCCCCGTGGGAAACCCCTATTGTAACACCCATTAAGCCAGATGGGTCAATCCGAATTTGTGGGGACTACCGGGCCACTTTGAACCACGCCCTGCAGCAGAACGCATTTCCAGTTCCGGTGGTGCAGCACCTCCTCCATTCCCTGGGGGGCAGGAAAGTTTTAGCTAAATTGGATTTAGCTCAGGCATATCAGCAATTACCAGTAGATGAAAAAAACGGCACAGGCCCAAACTATTGTGACGCACAGAGGTGACTTTAAATGCACTCGGCTGCAATTTGGAGTAAGTGTAGCCCTGGGGATTTTTCAGAGCCTTATGGAAAGGTTATTGCAAGGGATTAAGGGCGTGGTCCCCTATTTTGACGATGTATTAATTGTAGCCCCTACAAAAAAAATCTTACAGGACCGGTTAAAATTAGCCCTAAAAAAATTCCAAGAGGCCGGTCTTTAGGTAAAAAAAACAAATGTAAATTGTGTACTGACAGGATTGAATTTTTAGGATACCTGATTGATAGGGCATTCACCCTACCGAAAGTAAATTAAAAGCGATCAAAAATGCTCCCAGGCCACGAAACAAGGCTGATCTCCAGGCGTTCCTAGGCCTCATCAATTTTTATAATGTATTTTTACCGCACAAAGCAACTGTCACTGAACCATTACACCGATTGTTAGATAAAAGAGCAAATTGATTATGGGGTTACCGTGAAGAACAGGCGTTCCAAAATGTTAAAAAACTGCTCACTTCTGACTCTGTACTCATGCAGTATAACGAGACTTTGCCGTTAGTTATAACCTGTGATGCATCGCCTTTCGGGGTGGGCGCCATTTTGAGCCACGTACTGCCTAATGGGAACGAAGCCCCTGTTGCATATTTTTCAAAGACTCTTTCAAAAACAGAGCAGAACTATGGACAAATTGATAAAGAAGCCCTCGCAATTGTCTCAGCTGTGAAAAGATTTCATGAATACGTGTATGGTAGGGTTTTTACTATTGTGACTGACCACAAGCCTTTGTTGGGGATAATAGCCGGAGATAAGCCGACTCCCTACATATTATCCCCTAGGATGACCCGATGGTCAGAATTCTTAGCTGCTTATAACTATCGGCTGCAATACCGCCCGGGGAAAGCCATTCCCCACGCCGATGCATTGAACCGAGCACCGCTTCCAGAGACTCTCGATGATCCGGCACCAACGGTAACCACGTTGCAAATCGAAGCACTCAACTCGCCACCACTGACCACCCGAGATATCGCGAGAGAAACCAAATGCGACCACACCCTAGCACGAGTCCTAGGCTGGGTAGAATGTGGATGGCCATTGGACCAGTTATCAGATGACTTCACACCATTCAAAACTCGACAGACCGAACTCTTCTCCCAGAAAGGCTGTGTCATCTGAGGCGATAGAGTTGTTATTCCAGAACGGCTCCGAATAGTGCTGCTGAGAACTTTGCACAATGGCCACCCCAGCATTGTGCGAATGAAAGCCCTTGCACGAAGCTACGCATGGTGGCTGGGCATTGACAAGCAAATCGAACAGTGAGTTAAAGCTTGTCCCAAATGCCAAGAAGTCAGCAACGCCCCATCAAAAGCCATGCCTACTGAATGGGAGACACCACGGGGACCCTGGTCCCGAATTCACCTGGACTTCGTGGGGCCAACCAAGGGCCACACCTTCCTGCTTACCATCGATGCCTACTCCAATTGGCTCGAAATTCATTGCATGACAACTGCGACCTCCGAGGTGGTCATCAAGATGCTAAAAAGACTCTTTGCAACCCACGGATTACCAGACGTCCTGGTATCCGATAATGGCCCACAATTTACTGCACTAGCGTTCGAGCAGTACCTTGCTGACCGCGGCATCTGCCATGCGCTCACCTTGCCTGTGCACCCTGCGAGCAATGGCTGAGCAGAACGCATCGTTCAATTTGTGAAGAAAACCTTGCAAAAGGTAGACTACGACAACATTGACGACAAGGTCAACCAAATCCTCTTTTTGCAACACATCACCCCACATAGCGTCACCAACAAAACTCCCTCTGAACTGCTAATGGGACGAAAGCTCCGCTCCCACCTTGACCGGTTGCACCCTGCGTATGAACCAGAGAAACCACTAGGATCCAGCGGCCGCTGTCGCACCTTCCAGGTAGGAGACCTGGTTTGTGCAAAAAACCTATTGGGCGACCCATTGTGGGTGGAAGCGACAGTAGTACGTGTAACTGGCCCTAGATCCTACCTCGTGCAATGCCTTGATGATAAACTTTGGAAACGGCATATCGACCAATTACGGTCGCGGCTTGCAGCTGACAATTCGCAACTTCCCTATGACCAAACTGAGGGGGGGGAGGTACGGAAGAAGATGAAGCCCTAGGAAACCCGTTAGAAGGAAACGACGATTTAATTGAAACTCAGGAAGTAGAGCCGGAGGGAGAAACATCTGCACCTCAGGGAATCGAGGAAAATGTGGGCAACGACGTAGAAGTGAACTCTGAACCAGAGACAGCCCCACTGCCAGACAACGATCTACCTCAGCGAGATTGCAACCAGCCGATACAACGAAAATCAAAGAGACTAAAAAGACAACCATCCTATTTAAGGGACTATGTAACTGCGCCCTGAACTAAGGAACCAGGGGGAAGGGGTGTTTTGTATGCAATATAATTAATAAAGTGTGAGCTTGGAGTAAGTGCAGGGTTCTGGCCCTGCACTTCTGATTGGCTGTTTAGTGGCTGGACCGGATTGGCCCGTTCCGGGGAATCTGATTGGCCCTTAACAGAGAGTTCTTATTGGTTATAAAAGCTAGCGTTCCTAGCTTGTTATTGGTTAAACATTACAAGGTTTGCCTGTATAAGGCGGGTTTCACTGATATTAAATGAGCAAGTCACGATGTAAATAAAGAGCTGAAGTTCACCGTTCAGAAACTTGTCTCCATTCTTTCTTGCCCATGCTCAAACTTAACAGTGTGTGTAACTTTAACTGCAAGAATGTAATTAAGGGTGTGGTTGTAAAAGCACCATAAAAGGAGCAATACAAAGGCAGCTCACTCTCTGGCTTAATGATCCCTAATTACTGGATGGATTGATGACTGTGTTTTTTCCTACTGGAACGGGAGAGAGAAAGGAGTGTTGATTTCTCAACGGTGAGAAGAAATAATATGGACTGATTTATTGTAAGTGAACTGACATTGAATATTCAACACGGACTTTGCGAATTGAGTATCCCCGAATGGACTGACTGAAATGATACATGACTAATGGACTGTTTTTGACTATGCTATAACTCTTAAATGGAATAAACTATATTTTGATAGCACAAGCGTATCTGCTTTTTACTGAGTGTTAACTAACATACAAACTTATCTCACACATTTACCTGTCTGCCTAACTGACTAACGCTGCACATTCTGTTTAGCGTGTTTCTTTAACATTGGTTGGGGGACCAGGCTTAACACTAGTTAGTGGTTAAGGTGCTGGCCTAGAAATCACAAAACTGTGAGTTTTAATCCTGCACAGCCATGAAAGCCGGCTGAGTGACCTTGGGCTGATCACTCCCTCTCAGTCTACCTCACAAGGTTGTTGTTGTAGAGAAAACAGGAGGAGAAAGGAGTATTGTGTATATTCCCCACCTTGAGTTACTTGTAAAGTAATAAAGAGGGAGGGAATAAAATCAATAAATAAATTGAAATGAATTGAAATAGATGAATGTGGTACCTAGATTTTTTACAAAATCACATGGGCAATTTTGCAAAATTATACTAATCATCTGCAGTAGCACCCACTGAAAATTAGAGCAAAGCCTCGTGGAATAGTATTTATACCATCAAGCAAGGCAGCCTTGGAAAGTAATTAGTTATTTCTCATAATTTTCAAAGTGGTCTACAGCCATCCAGAATATAGTAGCTCTAAACACACATATATAAATGCTGTTAAAAGTGGCCAAAATTCCCTAAGGATATAACTTTACCAAAGTAAATGGATTTACACCAGCAAAGCATTTTGCCCAATATAAACTTTAACAAGGATCTGGGGAGTAGAATATCTATCTTCTAAAGCCAACATTGCAGTGGCAGTTGTGTGCCAGTTTGACCTCTGGGTGTTTTGTGAAGCATTTAGAAATGTCACCATAACTCTTTGAACAAGGAAAAATGAGTCAGCAGGTATTAAGGATGTATTTTCTTGTTTAACCAAGCTTAGAAAGGACCTCCTGATTTAAAAACTCTGAATAGTAATCCTTCACATTCAATACTCTTTTTTGGAAGGCAAAAACAATATTTTTCTTATTCTGAAATACATCATCTATCTTTCCAATTTATCCTTTTTTAAAACCCAAAGGAATACTTTGAAGGGTGAGGGTTACACCAGAGTAAGAGATCATGCTAAACATAGTCAAAGTAGAGTTCTCCTTAGTTTTGCTACATTGTTCAGGTTTGCAGATGCTTCAATGACTTCTGTAAGTCCCTTCGTCCCCTTTATTAGAGGAGACAAAAAGCATTCTGGAAATACTCTTATGTCTATTCTCTTCTGTGCTTGTTTACTTATTTTTAGCCAATAAAAAAAGTTCAGCTCCAATTGCTTTTTCAGGAGTAAAAATGCTATTCACATCCAAATGACCCCAGATCCCAAATGCAATCTTTCATCATTGAGACTTTTCTTTGAAATCATAAGACTGACCTGCAGTAAACTCTCAACATGTTCAGTAAATGTCATCACCAACCACATTAGAATTAAAGTGATTTACTTCAAGTGCCTTTAACTTTTTATAGAGAAAGAGGTTGAATGTATTATTTTCTTCCCTTAAAAAGTATGCCTGAGATGAGATTTATTTTAATCTCCTATGATTGCCCTACTGATACTTATTCCCCAGCTAAAACAGATTTTTCACAGCCACGTGCAGGGAAGGCACAGGAGGGCTGTCTTGGGTCTTTTTAGGGCTACAGTAGACCTTGGATAAATCATTGCAGAAAATCTTTCTTTAATATCATAAGTAAGTTAAGCAATGTTATTCATAGGTTTTCTTTTATTATATCATTTTAAATGCAATTTAAAAAGGCTGACCTTCATCTTATTTAGAGAGGATCACAATTGGAATAACTTGTAAGCCCAATAAAATAGATAGGTGGGTACATAGATGACAGATCGATGGAAGAGATAGATAGATAGATAGATAGATAGATAGATAGATAGATAGATAGATAGATAGATAGATAGATAGAGATAACAAACAGGTGGGTGGGTGGGTGGGAGACAGACAGACAGACAGACAGACAGATAATGATAGATGTGAAGATACATGGATAGACATAGATACATAGATAGACAGATATAAATAGGTGGATATATAGTTAGATAGATTCTGTTGAGTACATGTAATCCATCACAGCAATGAATCTGGGAGATATATACAAGGCTCAGAACAACTAATGATCATAATACAAAGTGGTAAAGACATTATTTCTACATTCTCTAGTCTTTATTTGGCCCAGCCGTACAAGACATTTGTACTACATTTGTCTTTGGGGTTTAGCTTTCTGTGATCCTCCGTGTTGTGCAAATTCTCTTTGCCTTTCCAATTTGTGAACCAATTCATTTTTAAAGAAACAGAGGTGGTCCTAATATGAAAATATTAATATGAAATTATGTGAAAATATAGTCCTTCTTATTTTTTCACTAACTCTCAGGGCCAGATGAGCAATGGAAAATGGGCAAAATTTCTTAGCTGGGATAATGTATTATGAATCACAAGCTGCACACAACCACACAGCATTCCAGATTTTTATCAATATTGTCCTCTTCCTCCTTGTACAAAAAGGTACAAAATGGATGTGTTAATGTGTAATGTTAATATAAAATGTAAATCAGTTGGTCAAGTTTCAAATTTAAGATGGCTCAGATGTATGATTAGAGTATAGTACATACCACATTGTTAGATGATCATTTTTAGTGGAGGAGAACCATTCATATTTACTGAAGCTATTTTCTGCATTGTCTCACTTACTTTGGCCATGTCATGTGGGGGAATTCACTAAAAAAAGCAATTATGATGGGAAGAGTTGGGATAAAAGGAAACCAAAGAGCATGATGATTGGACACTATCAAAATTGGCAGCAGCCAGATCCTAGAAAACCTTAAAGAAGTAGTGCAAGATCAAAAGATGTGAAGAGACCTGGCCCATATAATCGCCAAGAGTCAGACTCAACTGAATGGATAACAACACGCTGCTAAATAAATAATTCCCTCAACACAGTCCAACTATATATAAAGTCTGCACTACTATTACTATTAATCTTCTCATCACTCCTTATCACCCATCCCCTCCCACTTGTGACTGTATGACTGTAACTTGGTTGCTTGTATCCTTACGATTTATATTGACTGTTTCCTAGTATGATTTGTACCCTATGACTGTTAATAAGTGTTGTACCTGATGATTCTTGACTCTTGATGAATGTATCTTTTCTTTTATGTATACTGAGAGCATTTGCACCAAGACAAAAATCCCTTGTATGTCCAATCACACTTGGCCAATAAAGAATTCTATTCTATTCTAACTACTTCTCCTAGTTTTCCCCCCCTTCCCCTTCCCTCCCTTCTCCGCTTCTTCTCCTATGACTTGGCCACCTATTTACTGTAGCCTAAAAATAAATTCATCAGTGCTTGAAACAGCAGGAATTAGGTCCTATTGTAACTGTGCCCATGGGCTATCAACCAACTTCCTATTACTAACTATAATTTTCAACATATAAAAGAATGTAAACTTAAGATCAATATTATATATACACTACTTCAGTTAAATTGAACACTAATCATGCTCTTTTCTATTTTCTTATTTCTTTTTGTCTCTCCTAGACAGCATCTTATCATTGTAGTAGTCATACTCCACACTTAAATATACTACATTTGTGTTTAGATGCTCACTAAAGAGTGACTGGCATTCTTCAGTGGGCAAAGGGGAATGAAGCAAGGACAAAGATGCTATTAGGGCTCAGTGTTTAGGTGTGTGGGGGGGAGAGAGGATGGGGATGCATGAAAAAGTACAATTCTAATTAAGGATCCTAATTAAGGATAATAGTGATCACCCTGAGACATTATCATGTATGAAGGGAGGAAAGGACAAAAAAATCAGAAATGGGGAAAGAATTGTGGGAGGCACAAATGAGAATTGCTTTACAAACAGATGAAACTGAGTGGTGGTTGGAACAGCAAAGTGCCATCCACAAAGAGACAGAAAGTTTCAAAATCACAGTGTATTGAGAAGTAACTAAATAACACTACTTAAGCTTAATGATTGAGAGAAAGAAAAAAGAAGAGAAATGTCACACATTTATTGGCAGCCAAAGGATATAACACAAAATATGCAAAATATGTACTAGAAATTCAGAAAAGGAGAGAGAGAAAGAGAGAAAGGGGTAGGTAGGCAGAGATCTCATACATGTATTGGCAGCCAGGAATGTAACATAAAATATGCAAAATATGTACTAGAAATTCTTTTCCATTGGCCTTCTCCCATGAAATAAAAATATCCATTGTTATGGTAGGAAAAAGAGAAGGAGGGACTATTAAGAATGTTTGGCACCTTGAGTTACTTATAATGGAATAAAGACAGGAAACAAATATAATAAATAGATAAAAATTAATTGATTCCTGAATGTTGATCGATTCTTCTATTGACTGCTCATACTTGGGGCTGTGCTGAGGAGAAAATAAGATGAAGATGGCCTCTATACCTTTTAAATGTCAAAGAGGAACAGAAATGCCAGGCTTGGATTTGACAGCTGAACTTCACTTGAGCTTCTTCTCCACCTCCTTGAGCTCCTGGATTCACCCAGCAGCAGCCTTGCCCTGTTGATTTACCAAAAATGTCTTATGGAAAAGCAAGTAGGCTTTGTCAAATCATGGCATCCTCTAATTTTTCTCTCTGGGAAGTGGAAGGACTGAGAGGTCAGGAAACCTAATAACTGTTTGATTAGATTACACACTGAGAAGGTTTGCCACCTGCCCTTTCTTACTCCTTTCTGAAAAGGGCCAAGAGGGCAGCCATGATGTTGGTATCCTCATTTTGACAGCAGCAAGGATACTGTAATTTGTTTCTGCAGATATATATGCATACAATATTCCTACCACCACTTCACACAGAGACACATACACACGAAGAGCTGCAACCCAGCAGAATGAACTATCTCTGATACACATCAAGGAAACAGTCAGCTGGCCAAACATTTACTGTTATAATGACTTGGGCAAGAGTCTTATCAGACTCCATTTTCAATACAGTATCAAAGAAATGATTGAAAGATAAAACACAAATGCAACCCGTGAGAGATAAAATATACCAAGGATTCTAAACCTACAAAAACAACAACAACCCTTTATATCAACTGTATTATTTGAAAATGCTGATCTAATAGGGACTACATTCCTCTGCTCCGACTCAGAAAATGGAGCCATTGTGAATAAGCTAAAGGTCATTCTAAGGATCTCTTTCCCTGAAATATTCTGCAGAAAAGGGAAAGGGAAAAAAAATTTTTCAAACTAATTCGTAAATTTATTTTATTTCTTCAGTAGCAAACACGAGAAAAATACATGATTCAGCAGTATAAGTTCTTATGTCCAGTATTTTTTTAATTAAAAAAAAACCACATAGTAATATAACCATTACATGCAAATCAATTGGCATCCTTGAGATAATGTCATAGTTGGGAAAAAGAAAAGAATGACCTACTCATACCCTCTTCCTCTCCCGAGAACTGGGCATCTTGTGCTACAGATGTCTGAATAACTTTCCTCCCCCACTCCCCTCTTGTCTTGTTTCATCTGGTGTTTATTTCAAATGAATTCTATAATTGGATTCTATGTGTATCTTCTTTACTTCCTTTATATGTGTGTATGTGTGTGTGTGATATCATTAAGCTTTGCTACCAATACTGAGTCTGTAAAAAGCCCATCATCTAACAACAACAACAACAATAATAACCTGCTACAACCTGGTTTGAGCAGTCATTAGGACAGGGACTTTCCCCCCATTTAGATCACAAGCAAAACATCTTTTATTTCTTTGTAATACAAAAGTATGCTCAGATCCTGAGTCATAGCAGTGAAGAAGGGAACAAATTGTCATACATTTGACTGCAGGTGTTTTGAATAGAAAAATAATTGCACTTCATTAGTGGATAACGAATCCTAATGTGCATTACACTATCTCTTATATCTTTCTTTTTTTGAAGATAATAATTACTCACATCCCTATTCTTAATCATACTTTGATTCTTTTTATCAATATTTTGCTTCTTAATTCACCTGTGTTTTATTTTTTTTAATTATCTAAAAATGGTGACACACATTTCTTTATTCAAGCATGACTTTGTTTTAAGAAAAAGATCTCTATCACCTTAAACAATTTTTTCTACTTTTGCACCAAAATGAAAAAGATCTCTATCACCTTAAACAATTTTTTCTACTTTTGCACCAAAATGTTAACACTTTAGTCTTTTTCTTTTTAATCACCTCAACCTTCGCTCATTACAGAGAATGCATTACTTTTCAACACTTCCTCAAAGCTTGCGTCTAAGTAGGTTGCTTTGAATTCACTGGAACCTTTCAACAATTTAGCTTTTAATGGCCTCAGAGAATGTTCTAGCTTCCCCTGTGAAAGTAATTCTTGTTTAAAGTAGGTGACATTTACCTTGCCAATCACCAGAATTATAGGCAAGCTTAACAACTCTTGTAGTTAATGAGGTAACTGATGCTTCCATATCTGGAACAATTCAGATGGGTAATGTCAGCCTCCCTCAAATTGAGATCTTCCAAGATTGCTGGGCATCTTTGCCAACTCCATGAATGCCCTTGAGTTGGATTCAACTGCATTTCTTGGTCCAAACTAAAATGAGAAGTATAAATTGGACTATGAATCACAAATGTAATTTAGATGCCATAACATACTATAAACAGAACTGATCTTGGCAACACTTGTTTGATAAGGCAGATTCCTTTCACAGTTTTTGTTTAGAGAAAAAAAAAATCCCTCTTGGAAAATGTGCCTTCCAAAAATAGAGAGAAAGAGAGAGGGAGAGGGAGAATATTGATTGAATATGGTAAGTACTGACTGATTTAGCACAATGTGTTCATTTACTTGTTCCCATTTATATTTCTTGCAACTCAGCCATCTACCTGGTTTTCATGCCTACAAAAGGACTAGAACTCTAAATCTCTCAGTATCAACCCACTAGATAGAACATATCAGAAGACCAACTGCACAGGAAGACTCTATTGAGATCTATCTCTGTCTCTCTGTCTCTCTCTGTCTCTCTGTCTCTCTCTCCCTCCCTCCCTCCCTCCCTCCCTCCCTCTCTCTTTCTCATTTGTATAGCCACCCATACAGTGGTGGGATTCAAATAATTTAACAACTGGTTCTCTAACCTAATGATTTCTTCCAACAACCAATTCGTCAAGCTGCTTAGAAAGTTAACAACCAGTTCTCCTGAAGTGGTGCAAACTGGCTGAATCCCATCACTGCACCCATATCATATGAAAGTTAATAATAATTATATAAATATGAATCTTGCAAGCCTGTATATGCTGTACCTCCTCCCCGTTTTTATATGCCAGTGAATTGGAAAGGCATTTACCTAAGCAACTTCTGAATGTTATCTCTGAATTTAAAGAATGTCTTCATTCTTTTTGCCTAGAATGAAGTTTCTAATTTTTGACCAGTTTCTAATGACCAGTTTCTAATTTTTTTGGTCAAAGTCATCTTTCTTGTTCTCTTCACTCGGTTTCAAGTCCAGCAGCTTAACAACTGCACCATACAATATACTAAGCCATAAATTGTGATATAGAAACTATGAGTGTTAGGTTTTCACAATGCAATAAAGAAGCTGCCACAGCTGATCTGCATGTGTTATTTTTCTTTATTTTCCTATTTTTCCTATTTGCATCCTTCATGGGTAAAGGAAAAGAAAATAATATCCAGGAAAAGTCACTGATGGCTATCTATTACTTATAAGAAACCTAGGCCACAACTGCCTGACTGGTTTATTTATTAATGATAAATAAATAAATATGTTTAAGGTTTGAACTAGGAATAAGGACATCTAAGTTCTAGTTCTTATGGCCAGCCCATAGTTTGGAGCCAGTTACTCTCTCATAGCCCAAACTACCTTATAGGGGAGTTTCTGTAGGAAAAAAATAGGGCAGTGAGTGCTAGATAAGCCACCTTAAACCTCTGATCAAGAGTTAAGATATATATCTAACAAACAAATACTCTTAGCAATATTTAAAATAAAGCACCAAACCAAATTTAAACCAGAAAGTCAGAACCAATTAAAAGGAGCAGATAAAAACAACAGTCAAAATCAGATATGTCACTGATTGGATGTTCCATATATATTTGTCACTGAAATCCTAGAAAAGTTTTTTTAAAAAAAACAAATTGCTGAATTATCAGAATATGCTTGTGTCACACTCACGTTGCCTCGCCTGGTTAGTTGAACCTGGGCAACTTGAGTTTTCTTTCATTTAGCATAATCTTTATAAACACATCCTGACCCATTTCAGGTTGTATTGCATTTAGTTTCATGTCTGCAAATTAGTAATGACTAATAGGCAATTTGCAAAATGAAGCACAGGACCTTAAACTATGTAGAAAAAATTACTGAAAGCCTGAACAGCCAACAATATGGCACATGATTGAATATGCTTGACAAATATTAACCTCCTTGTTACAAATACTTAAAAAGATGACAGAATGCTGACTGGAAGTAAAAACAAAGTGTTGTGTCCGCGAAATGATGCCAGGAGTCGGTGACTTCAAATCATGCTCTTTATTTGAGGTTGGAACCGAACTGGGGCAAAGGGAAAAAGATCACGGCTTTTATTCTTTTAGCTGCGGCGGCCGCGGCCAATGACACCACTTTGAATCTCCCGCGATCCGAATGGACCAATCGCGGGAGATTCTTAGTGAGCCAATCGGCGCGGCTCGCCTGACCAATCAGAGTGCCCTGCGCTTTGGCCAATCAAAGCGCGGGGATCTCAAGAATGCTAATTAAGGACAGAACACCCCTCCCCTTTTGATTCAGTCCTTACGTCGCGTAGTCACGTAGGTAGGTGGGGCTCCGTCTGAGCCTACTGGACCTGCGCAGCTCAGTCGTAGGTTGGATCCCGGCCGGTTCGGTCAGGATCTCTGCTGCTCCTACTGCTGTCGTGGGAACCGGCTGGTCGATCGGGCCAGGCCGCTCTCCGTAGCTCCCTCCTGGGCCTCCCAGGTTGGTTGAGCTGCAGGTTTTGCCGCTCCTGCTCAGTCTTTCCGGGTCGGTCAAGCTGGCCTGGCTGTCTCTTCCTGGCGAGGGGTCGTGATGGCTGCTTTCCGGTAAGTGCGGCTGGTTTATTCTTCTTTGGTTTTGGTTCCCTGGGTATTCCCTCCCCCCTTGGTTTGTGTTGTGGGGGTCGGTTTCGCCTGTTTGTGCGTCGGTGGTCTCTTGGTTGGTAGTCCTCGACCTTAGTTGGTCGATGTGGCGTTTCCACGCTCGTCCGTCTGCTGTTTGTAGCTGGTACGAGTGTGGGCCTGTTATTTGTGTGATGACGGCTGGTATCCATAGTGGGTCTCCCGTCAGGTTTCTCGCGTAAACGGGGTCACCGGGTGCGAAGGTTCGGTGTTTGCTGTTTGAGTCTGGGGGCTTCTCCGGGTTATACGTGGGGTGTAACCTGTCGAGTGGGGACCTTAATTTCCTCCCCATTAATAGTTCGGCTGGGCTCTTATTGGTTGTGGTATTTGGGGTTATGTGTTGGGTGAAGAGTAGTTTGTTTATTTTCTCCTGGATCTCCCCGTGGTCTATTTTCCGGATGGTCTTCTTAGTGAATTGCACCATCCGTTCCGCCCTACCGTTCGCCGCCGGGTGCGCCGGTGCTGTCAGGGCGTGGTGGATGCCCCTTTCCGCTAGGAATTTTTCGAATTCCAGCGAGGTGAATTGGGGCCCGTTGTCGGAAACGACGACGTCTGGGAGTGTTGCAAAGAGTTTGCAGAGTTCCTTGATCACGGCCTCCGTGGTTGTCGTCTTCATGTTGCTTACCTCCAGCCAGTTGGAGTAAGCGTCAACTGTTATGAGGAAGGTGTGTCCTTTTGTGGGCCCGGCGAAGTCTATATGGATCCTAGACCAAGGTCCCCTTGGGGTTTCCCACTCTAGGACGGGTGCTGTGGGTGGGCTTGGCCTAGTTTCCTGGCATCGTTGGAACCTAGCTACCCAGGCCTCTATTTGTTTGTCCATCCCTGGCCACCAATGGTAACTTCTGGCCAGGGCTTTAGTCCTAACGATGCCAGGGTGCCCCTCGTGTAGCAGTTCCAGAACCTTCCCTTGTAGCTTTTCTGGAATGACCACCCTATCCCCCCATAGTATGCACCCTTTTAATAACGATAGTTCCGTTTGGCGGTTTCAGAATGTTTTGACGGACTCCTCGTTGTCCCTTTCCGGCCACCCTTTCTCTACCCAATGCAACACCCACGCCAGACGTTATTAGTCTCTCGGGCAATGTCTGACGTGGTTATGGGCAGGTTGGGTAGAGTCTCTATGCTGAGGGTGGTCGTCGTGGGTGCTGGGTCGGTGTCAGGTTCTGGTAGCGGCGAGCGGCTTAAGGCCTCTGCATGGCAGATCATCTTACCCGGTTTGTGTATGAGTCTGTAGTTGTAGGCCACCAGGAACTCGGACCACCTTGTCATTCGGGGAAACAGAATGTTCGGGGTGGCCCGGTTTCCTGCAAGGATTCCCAGCAGCGGCTTGTGGTCGGTTATGATGGTGAAAGTCCGGCCGTAGAGATACTCGTGGAATCTTTTTATGGCGGCAACGATAGCCAGAGCCTCTTTGTCCAGCTAGCTACAGTTCCGCTCCAGTTTGGTGAGGGTCCTTGAAAAGAACGCGATGGGCGCTTCTTTTCCGTCGGGGAGGGTATGGCTGAGGACAGCGCCGACGCCAAAGGGTGATGCGTCACATGTGACGGCCAGAGGTAGGGTCTCGTTATATTGTATGAGGACGGCGTCCGAAGTGAGGAGGTCCTTTGTTCTTTGGAAGGCGGCTTGCTCGCGTTTCCCCCAAGTCCAGGTCGCCGCCTTGTCCAGGAGCCTATGCAAGGGCTCCGCCGCCGTCACCTTTTGGGGCAGGAAAACATTGTAAAAGTTCAGTAGCCCCAGGAATGCCTGTAGTTCCGTCTTGGACTTGGGTGTGGGGGCTTCTTTGATGGCCTTGATTTTTTTGTTTGTGGGGTGAATGCCGTGACGGTCTAGGAGGTATCCTTGGAATTCGACCCATTCCGTGCATAGCTGGCATTTCTCCCTCTTGACTTTTCGCCCGGTCTCTTTAAATTTGGTTAGGACCTCCCTTAGGCGACCCTCTAGTTCGGCTTGGTTAGTTGCCGACACTAGGACGTTGACGAAGTAAGGAACCACCCCCTTGATGCCTTACAGCAGTCTTTCCATCAGGCTTTGGAATATTTCCGGTGCCACGCTGACTCCGAATTGGAGTCGGTTGCATTTAATGCCCCCCGGTGGGTGACTATGGTTTGCGCTTCTGCCGTTTGCTCGTCAACTGGCAACTGTTGGTATGCCTGGGCGAGGTCGAGCTTGGCGAAAACCTTGCCCCCTCCCAGTGAGTGCAGTAGGTGTTGCACTACTGGGACGGGGTAGGCGCTTTGTTGTAGCGCGCCATTTAGGGTGGCCTTATAGTCCCCACAGATCCTCACCGACCCATCGGGCTTGATTGGGGTGACTATGGGGGTCTCCCACCGGGCGTGGTCTATGGGCTGTAGAACCCCTTGCTTGACGAGCTTGTCAATTTGCTCGTCTATCTTGGGTTTAAGTGCGAATGGCACCCGCCTTGGTTTCAATCGTTTGGGGGGGATGTTTGGGTCTAGGTTGAAAGATATAAGGGGCCCTCGGTACTTGCCTAGGTTTCCGTTGAAGACCTCTTGGAATTCCCGGGCCAGTTGCTGCTCCCAGCTGTCGTCGCTGACGTGGTTGACTCCCGTGACTGCGATGCCGAGCGGGACGAACCATTGCAGTCCCAGTAGGCTTGGGCGGTCGCGGTCAACGATTGTCAGGGGAAGTCTTTCGGTGTGCCCTTTGTATGTGATGTTGAAGTGTTTGGTTCTGACTACCGGGATGCGGTTTCCCTGGTAGTCCTTAACAATGAGTCTCTGGCTGTCTAGGCTCCTCCTTTGGAGGGTAGGCACCAGGCGCTTTATTTCATGCCATGCTATCATGGAGAGGTAGGACCCGGAGTCCACCTCCATTTTGCATGGCTGGCCCTCGATGCCTACCTCCACGTGGACCTTCCGGGCATCATTGGTGATGGCGTGGCCGATGGTGACTGTCTGATGGGTCTCCTCTCTTCGCCGGTTATCGCCACCTCGCAGGGATCGTCAATTCCAGTCCCATCTGTTGTCCGAGGGGCGATCTCTGGTCCGGAGTGGTGTGCTCTCTCACCTCCGGTCGCTCTGGTCCCATCGTGCCGGGCTGCAATTCTTCTTTAGGCGGCAGACACGGGCGATGTGTCCCTTCTTGTCGCAATGCCGGCAGATCGATTCGAAAAACCGGCATTCCGACCTGGGGTGGTCGCCGCCGCAACCGGCACAGTTGGTCCTCTACTTACGACCCCGCCGGTTCCATGGGTCGCGGCCTGTCTGGAGGCGATGGACGTCCTCCTCCTCGTCTGAAGTGCCCGATGCCGAGTGGAAGTCGCCCTGGTGGGTGGTCGTCTCGGGTTGGGCCTCGGTCGACCTCGCCGGGTTGTTGTTTCTGCTGCGGTCCCCAGTGTTCGGTCTGTGCATGCGGTCGGCGGAAGTTCGGGTTGCTTCGGAGGCTGCGGCTGCGGTGAGGGTGTCTGCTAGGCTGATGTTGCCCTTGGCCATCAGCTGGCTCTGGAGGATGGGGTCCCACAAACCGAGCACGATTCGGTCTCGCAGGGCGTCGTTCAGGTTGTCGAATTCACAGAGCCCCCCTAGGCGCCGTAGCTCGGCGACGAAATCGCTGAAACTCTCACCCAACCTCTGGTCCCGATGGTAGAATTCGTTGCGTTGGATCAGGATGGGTACCTCTGGAGCGTAGTGCCGCCGAAGTATTGGCTCAAGGACGTCCCAGTCCATCGCGGTCGCATCGGCGGGTTTGGCAAGCGCCTTGGCCATCTTGAATACCTCGGTCCCGCAGTGGGTCAGGAAGACGGTGCGCTTCATGGGGCCGGTGGCATCCTTCAGGTCGCTGCACTTGAGGAACATGTGGAATCTGTCGGAGTACGATTCCCAGTCCTCGGTGGCGGGGTTGAAGGGTGCGGGGGGTGCGATTTTCGCCATCGCGGTGGTTCGTCTGGCTTCCGTCGGATACATGGTTCGGTTCAGGGTCTGGATCCCACCCTCGTCGCCAGTGTTGTGTCCGCGAAATGATGCCAGGAGTCGGTGACTTCAAATCATGCTCTTTATTTGAGGTTGGAACCGAACTGGGGCAAAGGGAAAAAAATCGCAGCTTTTATTCTTTTAGCCGCGGCGGCTGCGGCCAACGACACCGCTTTGAATCTCCCGCGATCCGAATGGACCAATCGCAGGAGATTCTTAGCGAGCCAATCGGCGCGGCTCGCCTGACCAATCAGAGTGCCCCGCGCTTTGGCCAATCAAAGCGCGGGGATCTCAAGAATGCTAATTGAGGACAGAACACAAAGGAAGGATTTTTATTTTGAAAACATCTTAAATGAAAAGACCCCTTTTTGTGGTTAGCAGAACAAAGAAGTTGGATAATTAATGGATATAATCCAGCATGTATATTTTTACAACTGTACTATTTAGTCCAAAAAGAAACATTAATATGAAATCAGACACAGAAGTTGAAGAATATGCCTGGATAAATCCATTTATTTTGGTCATCTGCTTTTAGACATAGCTACAACCAAGCCATTTTCCAGCCTGAAATTGTGTTGGGAGGGACATGTGACCATTCTCAGAAGTGCTGAAAAAGCTGGTATTATTGTTGTTGTTGTTTCTTCTTCTTCTTCTTCTTCTTCTTCTTCTTCTTCTTCTTCTTCTTCTTCTTCTTCTTCTTCTTCTTCTTCTTCTTCTTCTTCTTCTTCTTCTTCTTCTTCTCCTCCTCCTCCTCCTCCTCCTCCTCCTCCTCCTCCTCCTCCTCCTGTTTGTAGTTTAACATTTTATTGATTATAAAATATTGTAAAATATAAAATACAAAGTAAACAGAAAAGCAGGAAAAGGGGAAAGAAATAAGAAAAAAATAGAAAAGAAGCACTGACTTCCAACTCTCTCTGTTGCTGTAAAATAAGGCACTAACATCAAATCACAACTTTTTGCTTTTTCGTAATAATACGAACAAGCCATTTTTTAAAAGATTTATCAATCCACTCAGTAAAACCCAAAATCAAAGTCTAAGTCTTTTCCACTTCAAGCACAAAGTTCATAAGTGATCTCCAAGTGGAAACAAAAGTACTTATGTTCTTTTCTTTAATCAAAGTAGATAATTTTGCCATTTCAGCCAACTCCATCAACTTCTGCAGCCATTTGTCCGTAGCAGGAATCAAAGTTTCAGTATTGGTCTTCTTGAGAAGCCTAAGGCTCCTCTTAATAGATCAGATTTTTTCAACAATAAAAATAGGAATGTCCCTAATTACAGATAATTTTAGGAAATTTGGCTTATTCACAGTTTCAGATTAAATTTTCATAAGTCACTGCAGTCTCAGCAGTTAGAATACAAGACACTACAGATACATCCAAATATGAAATTAGATTAAATTTGAAATTGGATTAAATTTGTCACCTGGTGCAGAGAAAAGAAGAATCTCAAAAATATGTAAGGTTCTATTAAAAGATAAGACAAGCTGTTTGAATGCAGTATGGGAATTAGAGGTAAAAGCTTCTTCACCTATGACTTTATATTAATCCATTTGGAAGAGGAACTACCAATATAATTTTCAAGCTGAATTAGGCGAAAATCAGTATTTTATAGATGGCATTTAAACCAAGACAACTTACCATTATAAATCCTAGGATAAGTCCCATGTGCATCAGAAAATGTAAAGAATTACATATTGTACACGGCTTGGAAAGTTGTTCAATTATTTTTGACTAAATTTTTCATTAAAAATAAGACATGTTATTACAGTACACCTTAAGCTGACCTTATAGATAGGGTTTTTTGAGGGGGGTTCTTTTTCTTTTTTTAGCGGGTGGGGGGAAGGAGGTGATAATACTAATAATTACTTAGAGCATAAAGATTTGACAGGTTTTGTGGATGAAGAAGATGAAGATGATGAAGATTAAGCCAAATATTATGGTTAACAGTAAGATTGTGGAAGGGACATGGTGGCTCAGTGGCTAAGACCCTGAGTTTATCAATCAGAAAGGTCAGCAATTCAGCAGTTCGAATCCCTAGCACTGCATAACAGAGTGAGCTCCCGTTCCTTGTTCCAGCTTCTGCCAACCTAGCAGTTCGAAAGTGTTAAGCCTGTGTTCCCCAACCAGGGTTAAGGAGACAAGCTAAACAGAATGTGCAGCATTAGTCAGATAGGCATACAGATAAATGTGTGAGATAAGTTTGTATGTTTATTAACATACAGTAAAAATAACAGATACGCTTGTGCTATCAAAATATTGTTTATTCCATTTAGAGTTTATAGCATAGTCAAAATAACAGTCCATTAGTCATGTATCATTTTTAGTCAGTCCGTTCAAGGATATTCAGTTAGCAAAGTCCGTGTAGAATATCCAATGTCAGTACACTTACAAATAAATCAGTCCTTTATCTCTCTCCCGTTTCAGTAGGGAAAAATGCAGTCTTCATCCAGTAATTAGGGATCATCAAGTGTTGTAACTATGTATCATTCATGTGATTGCAACTATGTATCATTGCAACTATGTATCATTCAAGCATTACAACATTGTATCAATCACGTGTAAACATTAGATTTCTGTCTCTTCAGTGATCTTTGCCAGGCACGCACAAGAGACGGGGAGATAAACAACTGTCAATAGAGAATGATATCCTAACTGACTTGAACTGTTGTAAATCACACATATCCTGTTAACCTGGTATCTTAACTGACCTGAACCATTGTAAATCACGCGCATCCTGTTTAACCTGGTATCTTAACTGACCTGAACCATTGTAAATCTTGAATACCCTGTTTGACTTGGGCTCTGAAAAATTTCACCCCCCCCCCTGTGAAAAAGCATAATAAAAGAGCGAGTACCAAGACATTCTGGGCGCGCTCATCCCGAGGAAACCTTGTCTCGTGTCGTTTCTCTCTCCCTTGCTCCCTTTCATGTGCCGCCCATCAGATGCGGGATGGCAGATACCGCAATCAAGTCAGAGAGAGCAAGCTGATGTTCCTTGCTTCTTTTATGGTGCTTTCACAACCACTCCCTTAATTACATTCCTACAGTTAAAGTTGCAGACACTTTAACTAACAAACTATGATAACATATTTATTATTTTACCTAAACCAGTTAGGGTAAACAATGTTATCCCAAACATTCTCCCCTTTTAGGTAACAATAAAAATATAACTAATAACTATTTACATCTTTAAATTATATTTGTTACAACTCTCTTTAAACTTAATTACTCCTTGAGCTTTTGTAAATTGGTCTGCAAATAAATCAGTCCTTTATCTCTCTCCTGTTCCAGTAGAGAAAAACGCAGTCTTCATCCAGTAATTAGGGATCATCAAGTCAGAGAGAGCAAGCTGACGTTCCTTGCTTCTTTTATGGTGCTTTCAAAACCACTCCCTTAATTACATTCCTACAGTTAAAGTTGCAGACACTTTAACTGACAAACTATGATAACATATTTATTATTTTACCTAAACCAGTTAGGGTAAACAATGTTATCCCTAACAGAAAGCACATAAAAATTCAAGTAGAAAAATAGGGATCACATTTGGTGGGGAAGGTAACAGTGTTCCGTGCACTTTCAGTGTTTAATCATCCCGGCCATATGACCACTGAGACATCTTCTGACAGTGCTGGCTCTTTGGACAGCACTTTTTAATGGAGACGAGCACCTTTGTAACAGAGATCAGCACCCTAGAGCTGGAAATGACTAGCACATATGTGCAAGGGGAACCTTTACCTTCACCTTTTAAAGATTGTGGAAAACAGGAAAGAACCTGAATATTGCCGTATTGTGGCAAATATATTTTCCCTAATGAAAGTGTTAGCAGATAGAAAAAGGCCTCAATATAATGATAATTCAGAAGAATTTATGTATGTATTTATTTATTTAAATAAATATGAGATGTTCGTTTTCTCAGTACATGGCTCAGAGAAAAAAGGAGAGATTTTCTTCAACCCAATTTAAATGTAGATATAATGGTTTTTACTTATAAGCTCTAGGACCCTTGATGATTTAATTTAAAAAAGGTGTTGATGGTAAATAGATGATAGATAGATAGATAGATAGATAGATAGATAGATAGATAGATAGATAGATACCGTGTTTCTCATAAAATAAGGCCAGGTCTTATATTTTTTTGAGCCCCCCAAAAATGGCTAGGTCGTCTTTGCGGGGGTGACTTAATTCCCCCCCTTGCATCCTCATCTAGAGTGCCCTGTGGGCAGCCTTGCCACCAGCCACTCCTAACAGGTGATCATGGCGAAGCGCAGAGAGCTCCCTACTCCTACCAAACACCTTTGTTGCAGACCCAAGACCTTTGGCGCCTGCCACCGTTGCTTTCCCTTCTGCCCATTCCACACCACGTTTGGAGCTGCCGCTTCCATGTTTGGAGTGCCACTGCCATTTGGAGTGCCACCACCATTTGGAGCACTGCCGTCATGTTGGAGCTGCCACTTCTGCATTTGTAGCTGCCGCTGTGTTTGGAGTGGCGGCGGCACTCCAAATGGCAGTGGTGCTCCAAACAGCGGCAGTGCTCCAAATGTGAAAGCTGCAGTTCCAAACGCGGCAGCAGCTCCAAATGTGGACATGGCAACTCCAAACAGCGGCAGTGCTCCAAACAGTGGTGGGGTTCCAAACGTGGAAGCAGCAGCTCCAAATGCAGCGGCAGCTCCAAATGCAGAAGTGGCAGCTCCAAACAGCAGCAGTGCTCCAAACAGCGGCAGCACTCCAAAAGTGTAAGCGGCATCTCCAAACGCAGCAGCAGCTCCGAATGCAGAAGTGGCAGCTCCAAATGCAGCGGCAGCTCCAGACAGCAGTGGTGCTCCAAACGTGGAAGTGGCAGCTCCAAATGCCACGGTGGCGGCATGGGCAGAAGGGAAATCAACAGCGGCGGGCGCTGAAGGTCTTGGGTCTGCTGCAAAGGTGCTTGGCAGGAGTAGGGAGCTCTCCGCGGTTTGCCATGATCTCCCATTAGGAGCAGCTGGTAGTGAGGAATTGCTGCCCATGGGGCTCTCCTAACGGCAAATCCCCCTGCCCTTCCCCCCATTTTGCATGTTTTAAAATAGGCCTTAATTTGGGGGAGGGGCTTAATTTGATTTTATGCCTAGAAAACATGCTGGGACTTCCTATTGGGGGAGGTTGTATTGTTGGAGAAACACGATAGCAAGCTAGCTAGCTAGCTAGATAGATAGATAGATAGATAGATAGATAGATAGATAGATAGATAGATAGATGTTGCTCTTTATGTTTTCTTTAGTGTATTATAAATAGCAGTAAATAAAGCAGATTAGGAAAAAAAAGCTTTAGATGAGGTAAACCTATGAATTACTTCTTAAAGCTTCTAAAACAAGTTCAATTTCTATTCATTGTGGATTTTTTTCCCCTAAGGAAAGATGGAATCTATCTGAAATTCATTCTGATTAATGTCCAGCTATCCAGGAATCCTTGTGGAATGAAATACGGAAAATCAGTCCCACTGGGATCCTTGGCAGCTTTTGTTTTTACTTGTGTGGGAAAATTTAGAGCAATTTTTCCATTATAAGGGCAATTTAATTTATAGAGGTGTTAGAGAGTATTATACATTAGACCTGAATAAATTACTTGGCAAATTCTTTAAGGAAAAAAGTTGACCTGGACATGTTTATATTTGTCTTTTCCTATGATTTTCAGCTGCCTTACTAAATAAATAACCATATTTATTCGAATCACAGCAAGGGAAATAAAAGTCTCAGGGAACAATCATTAAGACTCTGACTTCCAATAAGTCAGGTCCCTGGCATTTAAGTAAATCTGTCAGTTGCATATTCATTCCTGACATGGCAAGAATCGATGTAACATTTTGTTTTTTAGAAGTTGAGAAATGTGGTGTTCATAATTATAACTGAGCCTACAAAACATTTACTCTAATTCTTCCATTTCCTTTGAAAGGAAAGGAAAGGAAAGGAAAGGAAAGGAAAGGAAAGGAAAGGAAAGGAAAGGAAAGGAAAGGAAAGGAAAGGAAGAGAGGAAGCAGAGATTTGATATTTGAGTAGTTAACAGGTTGATAGTTATTCACAAAATATTTCATGAAATCCATCCTATGAGAGAGAAAAAACAAGTACTCTGCTGGATTAGATCAATGATAGGTAACTGAATCAGTTTATTCCCACATTGTACCATTTTTGCAAGTAGAAGGTCCAATATTTTTTATTTGCTGTAGGTAGTTACAGACCATCTCTCTAAAGACCAAATGAAAAATATTTTATTAAAAAAAAACCCACTGTCTGAATAAAACCTGAAATGCTGTCTTCAACACAGACTATCAATTCATATACTTGAGAAGACTAGGCTAAACAGGTTGGATGTCCATTACTTTCCAATTTTACAACTCTTTTTTTCTGTCACCAGTTTAGAAACCTTATTTATTTTGCTAGTACTGCAATCATGATACTGATGACCTATAGAGGCCTAGTTTCAGAGTTGGCAGCTCTCAAACACTAATGGATTCAGAAGCATCTATCTCCAACCAGCATGTGATACAGTGGTTAATGTGGGCAGATTAGAACAGGAGAAACCCAAATTCAAATCGACCTTTAGTTATTCAGCACTATGGTTAGTTAATCATGGAGCCAATCATTCTTTCTTTAATAATTCTTTAATCATATGGAGCCAATCATTCTTTCTCAAAACAATCTATTTCTCAGAGTTTTTCTTGTAAATATAAAATGAAGGGAGATTTCCATGAAGCACTTTCAAGATTCTGGATTAGAATTGAAATATAAATCCTACATTTAGTATTGGACAAAATGATCTCTTGGGGCCTTTCCAGTTCTATCATTCTGTGACACTATAACAGCTATCAAATTAAAAATAAACTATTCTAATCATGCATATGGTGATGCTTCTGAATAACAGCCAAGTAGCTGCTTGGTTTGTACTAGATCCTTATCATCTCTGATTACCCTCCATGCAATGTTCAACTCGCCATCAATATTCCAAATGACATTTGGGATAATCTAAAATGGCAGCCAGCCAGCTTGGACAAGAGCCAAATATAGAATCAGATCCTAATCAGATGTTTTCTGGGGAGGGCAGAGTTTCTGAGTGGAGGCCAACTTGGCAATCCATTCTGCACTGGTTTGTTTGTTTATATATTTATTTGTACACTTTGGAGGTCACCCAATTCCCAGGATTCTAGGCCACTCACAATTTGAAAAGTAGGAAAAAATATACAGGCAAAGTTGCCCCTGTCCCCATTATAGAAGAAGGTTAAGCGTTTGTGATCACTTAGAATCACTGAGAAAGAGCAGAGGTTTATAAATGTAGACGCTATTTATTGGGGAATGTGTTCATCTCATGGAATGAGATGTATCAGGAATGGCTCAAACTGAATGGGCTTTGGCTTGCATAAACAAAGCATTTCCCACCTAAAAGGCTACATAATGCAGTTCATGAGCAGACAAAGAGGTGATGTAATTTGTCTTCACGAGATATTGTTTATCCTTTTGAAGCATCTTCCAGCTATGACCAGTGTCACTGTATACTTCACAGCGACATGAAGTAAAATAAAGCAGGTTTTTTTTGCTTTTAAAAATGAATGGGCCACCCTTCATGAAGCCATTTTGAGGGCATCTTTTGCTCTAGGCACTGAATGTGAGAACTCTCCTTTAAGGCCTTCAATAACCTTAGTGACAACATTAGTAAGCTGGCAGGTCAGGAAGCAGTACAGCAGTGCTGAAAGTGGGCAGGGGATGATAACATTTCACCACCTACATAAGGATGGAGGGTTTGAAACACTGAAAACTCAACTCTGATCTCTGATCTTGGCACCAAACCCAAGAATAGCCCAAGCTTTAGAGACCAGAGAGAGAGAGAGAAACAATTGACTAAACTAGACTATGTATATCTGTGCCTGTGAATCTGTATGTTTCAGGGCCCCAAGGACCAACAACGACACCTAGAGTTACTAAACAATAGTTTCTTTTATTGTTCTCCATCTATAGACAGGATCTTGCCAGACTAACACAACTATTTCAATAATTGCAGAGAGACTCTGGAAATAGCTAAGGAGAAGCTAGAATTAGAGGAAAGTACAGAAGTAAACTCATAGGTTACTTTCAATGTGCCAAACTATATATAATATATAAATATAATGTTCATAAGAATATATGCTTTTATCTGCTCACACCCAGTGACTCTGGATGGCATACAACCTTTTTATTACAGTACAGTTTATTCTTTGTTGATGACTCCTGAAACACAAAGCAATATTGTAATAGTAGTATGATCTATGGTTTTGCAGCTAAAAATAAGTATACTTATCTACCTTTGTGTGTGTATGTATACATTGTATATTATGGGCTCAATACCAGTATAAGTTGAATATATCCCAAGCTAACCATTCTAGGCCTTGTTAGATTTGTTAGATATATCCAGCTTCCCACAGCAGAATCAGAATACAACAGTTGTTCTTTGAGATTTTGCCAACTTCCTCCACTGAAAAAATCAATTGAATAATATCTTAGGCATTGTTATGCAAGAAATGATTGCAGAATTTGATCAGGAAGAAGACCCAGCAAAGAGGTATTTGAGCTTCTTTCAGATTAAAAAAAAACACAACTGGGAAATTTTTCAAATATAGTGATACTATTTTGCCCTGTCTTAAATAGCAATTGTCAAACTATTATAGAACACACATTATGTCAGACAGATAGTCTGGTCAAGTCAGGGAGAGGAGTGAAGCAGTGAATTAGTCTGGAATCTAATTGCATAGGCACAAAAAGCCAAAGTCTTGAATAAGTTGAGCCTTGCCTAAGCTGGCCCAGGTACAAACTGCCAGACTGGAAAGATTCCTTTGAAATAGGCATACACAATAAAGTAGCTAATAAAAATCTTCACATGTAGATTGGTTGGTCATGCTTGACACACTACCACTCTTGTTGCTGTTGCAATTACTATACCTACAACTGCTTTCTTACCTTTTTATATACAATGGTTATAACCACAAAGTCTTTTAGCTGGTTTCAGCTTAGGATATTACCGAAATTCATCCATTGTGATTTAATTAATATAACATGGTAAAATAAACAGAGACTTTTATAATGAGGTCAAAAAAGGTATCTCCAATCACACATTGCTTTCATGTTGACTTTTTAAAATGTGTTTTGGACATCCCTCCAAACAAACTATGGTATGAAACCGTGTCAACCCAGAATAATCATCTGTCTCATAAGTTTGTGTTTTGCCCCTGCTGAAACCAAACCTGCAGGCTAGCCTTATCCCTGCAGATTATTTTAATAAGCACTGAGGAATGAGGAAAATATAGGTGAGTTAGCAGAGCAAGTGTAGCTACTGGCCTGCCTAGCTTAACAAGAAGAGAAAGTGTGTGTGGGGGGGATGGGGGTCTACTCCCTTGTATATAGAGATCAACATTTTCAGATGCCCTGTGTTCTGTCCCTAATTTACATACTCGAAATCCCCGCGCTTTGATTGGCTAAAGCGTGGGGATTTCTAATTGGCCAGGCGAGCCGCGCCGATTGGCCCGTTGAAAGTCTCCCGTGATTGGCTCACTCCAAGAGCGGGAGACTTGAAACGCTGCCATTGGCCGCGGCCGCCGCGGCGAAAAGGATAAAAGCCGCGGGCTTTTTCCTTTTCGCCGGTTCGGTTCTCAATGTTAAAATAAAGAGCTTTAAACTAAGTCACCGACTCCTGGCGTCTTTTCCGGACACGACACTGGCGACGAGGATGGGATCCAGACCCTGAACCGAACCCCGTGTCCGACAAGAGCCAGACTTAGCACCGACATGGCGAAAATCGCACCGCCCGCCCCCTTCAACCCCGCCACCGAGGACTGGGAATCATTCTCAGACCGATTCCGCATGTACCTCGAGTGCACCGGAATGAAGGACGCCCCGGGCCCGCTGAAACGCGCCGTTTTCCTTACGCATTGCGGAACCGAAGTATTCCAGATGGCCAAAGCATTGGCCAAGCCGGCCGACGCAACCGCCATGGATTGGGACGTCCTCGAACCTATCCTTCGGCGACATTACGCCCCCGAGGTCCCAATCCTGATCCGGCGCAACGAATTCTACCGGCGGGACCAGAAATCAGGCGAAAAACTGAGCGACTTCGTCGCCGAGCTGCGGCGCCTAGGAAGACTCTGCGAATTTGACGGCCTGAATAGCCTTCTAAGAGACCGATTCGTACTCGGCCTATGGGACCCTGCACTCCAGAGCCGGCTTATGGCTAAGGGTGACATCAGCCTAGCAGACGCCCTCACCGCAGCCGCAGCCGCAGAAGCAACCCGTACTTCCGCTGACAGCATGCGAAAACCAGATGCAAAGGGCGGAAACAACAACCCGGCGAGGTCGGCCGACCCAAAAAACGAAACGACCGCACACTACGGCGATTTCCATTCTACATCCAGCACGTCCGAAGACGAAGAAGACATACATCGAGTCCAGACGGGGCGCGGCGACCAACGGAACCGGAGAGGTCGTAGGTCGAGGACCAACTGTGCCGGCTGCGGCGGCGACCACCCCAGATCAGAATGCCGATTTTTTGACTCTATCTGTCGGCATTGTGATAAAAGGGGACACATCGCCCGGGTTTGCCACCAAAAGAAGACTCGCAGTCCACCCAGATGGGACCAACACGATCGTAAGAGAGAAAGCCCACCGCCCAGGACCAGAGATCGCCAATCGGACAGCCGGTGGGACCGAATCCAGCGACCATCGAGAGGCGGCGACAACCGGCGCAAGGAAGAAACCCATCAGACGGTAACCATCGGCCACGCCATCTCCGACGGCGCCAGAAAGGTACACGTAGAGGTCCATATTGAAGGACGACCATGCAAAATGGAGGTGGACTCCGGGTCCTACCTCTCCATGATTGCATGGCACGAGATAAAACGGTTAGTGCCCACCCTCCATAGGAGAAACATAAACGCCCAAAGACTTATTATAATAGACTACCAGGGAAACCGCGTCCCGGTAGTGGGCACCAAGAATTTTAATGTGACATACAAGGGCCGCACCGAACAACTCCCACTCACAATCGTCGATCGCGACCGCCCAAGCCTGCTGGGCTTACAATGGTTCGCCCCGCTCGACATCGCCCTCACGGGAGTCAACCACGTCACCGACGACGGCTGGGAACAGCGGCTAGCCCAGGAGTTCCGGGAGGTCTTCGACGGAAGCCTGGGCAAGTACCAGGGGCCCCTTATCTCTTTTGATCTAGACCCTAGCGTCCCCCCCAAGCGACTAAAACCTAGGCGGGTACCATTCGCCCTAAAACCTAGGATTGACGAGCAGATTGACAAGCTCGTCAAACAGGGGGTGTTACAACCTATAGACCATGCCAGATGGGAGACCCCAATAGTGACCCCGGTCAAGCCAGACGGGTCAGTGAGAATTTGTGGGGACTATAAGGCCACCCTAAATGGCACGCTGCAACAAAGCGCTTACCCCGTCCCAATCGTGCAACACCTACTGCACTCACTGGGAGGGGGCAAGGTCTTTGCCAAGCTCGATCTCGCCCAGGCATACCAACAGTTGCCGGTCGACGAAAAAACAGCGGAAGCCCAGACCATCGTTACACATCGGGGGGCTTTCAAGTGCAACCGACTCCAATTCGGAGTCAGCGTGGCACCAGGCATCTTTCAGAGCCTGATGGAACGTTTGCTGCAGGGCATCAAGGGGGTGGTGCCCTATTTCGATGACGTATTAGTAGCGGCGCCAAACGAAGCCGAATTAGAAAACCGACTCAGAGAGGTCTTAACCAAATTTAAAGAAACGGGACTTAAAGTAAAAAGGGAGAAATGCCAACTGTGCACGGAGCGAGTGGAATTCTTGGGCTACCTTCTAGACCGGCACGGCATTCACCCCACAAGTAAAAAAGTAAAAGCTATCAAAGAAGCCCCCACCCCTAGGTCTAAGACTGAACTACAGGCTTTCTTGGGGTTGCTGAACTTTTATAATGTTTTCCTACCCCAAAAGGCAACGGCGGTGGAGCCTTTGCATAGGCTCCTGGATAAGGCGGCAACCTGGACTTGGGGGAAACGGGAGCAAGCCGCCTTCCAAAAAACCAAAGACCTCCTCACCTCCGACGCCGTCCTGATCCAATTCAGCAAAACCTTGCCCCTGGCCGTCACTTGCGACACATCACCTTTCGGCGTCGGCGCTGTCCTCAGCCATACCCTTCCTGACGGAAAAGAAGCACCCATCGCATTCTTTTCCAGGACCCTAACCAAGCCAGAGCGGAACTATAGCCAGCTGGACAAAGAAGCCTTGGCTATAGTTGCCGCCGTTAAGCGGTTCCACGAATACCTTTACGGCCGCCCTTTTACCATTGTGACAGACCATAAGCCGTTGCTGGGCATCCTTGCAGGAAATCGAGCCACCCCGAACATTCTGTCTCCCCGGATGACAAGGTGGTCCGAGTTCCTGGCAGCCTACAGCTACGAACTAATACACAAGCCGGGTATGAAGATTTCGCACGCGGACGCTTTAAGCCGCTCGCCGTTACCAGACTCCGACCCTGACCCAGCACCAACGACAAACACCCTGAACATCGAAAACCTGCCCAACCTGCCCATAACCGCGTCAGACATTGCCCGGGAGACTATTAAAGACAGGCGTCTGGCGCAGGTTTTGCATTGGGTGGAAAAAGGTTGGCCAGAAAGGGACAATGACGAATCCATTAAGACATTTAAAAACCGCCAAACCGAACTCTCGCTACTTAAGGGGTGTATCTTATGGGATGACAGGGTGGTCATCCCGGACAGGCTGCAAAGGAGGGTCTTAGAATTGTTGCATGAGGGGCATCCTGGCATCGTCAGAACTAAAGCCCTGGCCAGAAGTTACGCTTGGTGGCCAGGGATGGACAAACAGATAGAGGCCTGGGTAGCTAGGTGCCAGCGATGCCAGGAGACTAGACCCAGCCCACCCGCAGCACCCATCCTAGAGTGGGAAACACCAAGGGGGCCCTGGTCCAGAATCCATTTGGACTTTGCCGGTCCCACAAATGGGCATACCTTTCTAATAACAGTTGACGCTTACTCCAACTGGTTGGAGGTAAGCGACATGAAATCTACCACCACGGAGGCCATAATCAAAGAACTTTGCAAACTCTTTGCAACACACGGCCTCCCAGACGTCGTCGTTTCCGACAACGGGCCCCAGTTTACTTCCCTCGACTTCGAGAGATTCCTGGCGGAGAGGGGCATCCGCCACGCATTAACAGCACCGGCGCATCCGGCGGCGAACGGTAGGGTGGAACGGATGGTGCAATTTACCAAAAAAACCATCCGGAAAATGGACCACGGGGAGATCCAAGACAAAATTAACAGACTCCTCTTTATACAACATATCACCCCGAACACCACTACCAACAAAAGCCCAGCCGAATTACTAATGGGTAGGAAGCTGAGGTCCCCACTCGACAGGTTACACCCAACATATAACCCGGAGCGGCCCCCAGACTCAAGTTCAAAATACCGAACATTCGCACCCGGAGACCTCATGTATGCGAAAAACCTGATGGGGGACCCTCTATGGATCCCAGCCGTCATCACCCAAATCACAGGCCCGCGCTCATACCGGCTCCAAACCACAGATGGGCGAGCCTGGAAACGATACATTGACCAACTCAGGTCACGGTCGGCAACAGAATCCACCCCCCAAGAAACAAACCAAGGGGGGAGGGAATACCCGAATAAACAAACGCAAGAAAAAATAAACCAGCAGTACTTACCGGAACGCAGCCATCGCGATCCCCCACCGGAGAAGAAACACCAAGCCAGCTCAACCGACTCAGAAAGACCAAGCGGGAGCGGCGAGACCCGTAGCTCAACCAACCCGGAAGGCCCAGGTGGGAGCCACGGAGAAAGAACCGGCCCGATCATCCAACCGGTTCGCACAGAAGAGGGAGCGGCCAAAAACTCGACTGCTCCAGTCGAAATCCAGCTTGCAACTGAGTTGCGCAGGTCAAGTAGGACTAGATGGAGCCCCGCCTACCTACGTGGCTACGCAACGTAAAGACTGTACCAAGAGGGGAGGGGTGTTCTGTCCCTAATTTACATACTCGAAATCCCCGCGCTTTGATTGGCTAAAGCGCGGGGATTTCTAATTGGCCAGGCGAGCCGCGCCGATTGGCCCGTTGAAAGTCTCCCGTGATTGGCTCACTCCAAGAGCGGGAGACTTGAAACACTGCCATTGGCCGCGGCCGCCGCGGCGAAAAGGATAAAAGCCGCGGGCTTTTTCCTTTTCGCCGGTTCGGTTCTCAACGTTAAAATAAAGAGCTTTAAACTAAGTCACCGACTCCTGGCGTCTTTTGCGGACACGACACCCTGCACTGAGAAAAAATAGGAACAGGTAACGAAGACACTGTTTAACCTCAAAGGGCAGTTGTACATAGAAGTGAGCTCGCTGGCTACTCATATGTGGAGTGCCACAGGGATCAGTCTCTCCCTCCTCTTTTTTTCAAAGTGAGACTGTATGGTAGAGATTATAAGTCATCTTGGAGTGAGATGTGTGACCCTAAAGAAAGAAAATAGGTGTTGTGTATGTACCATAGTTAATAAAGTATGAGCTTGAGGTAAAGTGCAGGGTTCTGGCCCTGCACTTCTGATTGGCTGTTAGGCGGCCAGATCGGATTGGTTAGTTCTTAGGAATCCGATTGTCCCTTAACAGAGGATTATTATTGGTTTAAAGAGCTAGCGTTCATAGCTCGCTATTGGACAATTCTCACAAAGGTTGCCTATATAAGGCAGGGTTCACTGTTATTGTTTTGAGAAGTCACTATGCAATAAAGAGCTGAAAGTTCACATTCAAAGACTGTCTCCATTTACTCCAACTCATGTCCAAGTACTTAACACTGGCGACGAAGGTGGGATTTGGAGACGTCTGAACCTAAGAAGCCAGGAAGCAATACCGAGCACGTGAAAGACGACGCCAACAACGGAACCATGTCCGGCGGCATCGTACCACCCGCTCCGTTCGACCCAAACCAAGAGGATTGGGAATCCTACATGGATCGCTTCCAAATGTTTCTTGAGACAAATAATTTGAAGGACGCCACACCAGCAAAAAAGCGGGCACTGTTCCTGACGCACTGCGGCCCAGCTGTATTTAAAATGGCAAAAGCACTCACCAAACCTTGAGAAGTGAAAGCCATGAGCTGGGACGACCTCGAACCCATCCTGAGAGACCATTACGCGCCAACCGTGCCTACACTCGTGAGACGCCATGAGTTTTATCAGAGGAACCAGCGAAAAGGAGAGAGCGTGGCTGATTTCGTGGCGGAACTCTGGAATTTAGGGGGCCTCTGCGGGTTCGCCGATTTAGAAGAAGCACTAAGAGATCGAGTAATTCTGCGATTAGATGCACTAGGTGTACAAAGCAAGCTGATGGCGAAAGGCGACATCAGCCTTGCTGACGCCATCGCCGAAGCCACGGCTGCGGAGGCGACCAAAAAGTTGGCTGCACAATTACGGCAAAGCCGCACTCCGGCAACACAACTGACCGATGAAATCTCACCCAACTCAGAAGGGCAGCTACTAATGACACATCACGAGGACCTCTCTTCATCATCAGACAGCGCCGAAGAAGGGGTCCATCAACTGCGGTCCAACCGGGATCCTCGCCCTAAGCCCTTACGCCCTTGTGCTGGCTGTGGAGCAAACCATGCCAGGGCCGAATGCAAATTCCGCGACGCACTCTGCCATGAGTGCGGGAAACGAGGCCACGTCAGCCGGGTCTGCCACAGCTTACCAGGACCCAGCCAGGCCTCAAAAGGAGCCAACTATCGCCAATCGACAGGAAACCGTCCTGTAAGGCGAGAACCAGTAAACCACTCCTTCAGAAATCGAGCTTTGCAAAAAGAAGAGGCTCATCATACTATCACTATAGGTCACGTCTCAGTTTGGGACATTAAGAAAATTCGAGTCACGGTAGCCATTGAGAACCAGCCTTGCCACATGGAGGTCGACTCAGGATCGTCCCTCTCGATGGTGTCTTGGAAGACACTCAAGCAACTTATCCCCACAATCCAACGCCAAGACCTCCAATTTCAACGCCTCATCCTCAAGGACTACCAAGGAAATCGAATCCCCGTGGTCGGGTCCTGCCGAGTCCGAGTCTCCTTCAAAAAAGCATACAGCGTACTTACCGCTAACGATCATCGACAGAGATAGGCCTAGTCTATTAGGCCTCCAATGGTTCGCGCCACTCGGCATTGAAGTGGCCGGTGTGAACCGAGTCGGTGGTTGTGAGTGGGAGGAAGACCTTATTTCTGAGTTCAGCGACGTCTTCGCGGACCGTTTAGGCGAGTATAAGGGGACCCCAATCTCATTTAGTCTAGATCCAAAAGTAGCCCCAATTCGCTTGAAGCCCCGTCGAGTTCCATTCGTTCTTAAAGCTAAGATGACGAACAACTCGACAAGCTAATTGCTCAAGGGGTGTTGAAACCCATTGATCACTCTCCATGGGAAACCCCTATTGTAACCCCCATTGAGCCAGATGGGTCAATCTGAATTTGTGGGGACAACCAGGCCACTTTAAACCACGCCCTACAGCAGAATGCATATCCAGTTCCAGTGGTGCAGCACCTCCTCCATTCCTTGGGGGGTGGAAAGGTTTTCGCTAAATTAGATTTAGCTCAAGCTTATCAACAACTACCAGTGGATGAAAAGACGGCCCAAGCCCAAACAATTGTAACGCACAGAGGTGCTTTTAAATGTACTCGATTGCAATTTGGGGTTAGTGTGGCCCCGGGAATATTCCAAAGCCTCATGGAAAGGTTGTGACAGGGAATCAAGGGCGTGGTTCCGTATTTTGATGACGTATTAATTACAGCTCCTACCAAAAAAATCTTGCAGGATCGTTTGAAATGTGTTCTTAAAAAATTCCAAGAGACAGGACTTAAGGTGAAAAAAAAAAAATGTCACTTATATACTGACAGTGTTGAGTTTCTAGGGTATCAGATTGATAGCCAGGGCATCCACCCTACCGAAAGTAAATTAAAGGCGATAAAAAATGCTCCCAGGCCACGTAACAAGGCCGATCTCCAGGCATTCTTAGGCCTCATTAATTTCTATAATGTATTTTTACCGCACAAGGCGACTGTTGCTGAACTGTTACACCGGTTATTAGATAAAAAAGCATTGTGGGTATGGGGTTACCGGGAAGAACAAACATTCCGGAATGTTAAAAAATTGCTCACATCTGACTCTGTACTTATGCAGTATAATGAGACTTTACCTTTAGTTATAACCTGCGATGCCTCGCCCTTTGGGGTGGGTGCCATTTTGAGTCATGTACTGCCTAATGGGAACGAAGCCCCTGTTGCATACTTTTCGAAGACTCTCTCACATGCAGAGCGGAACTATGGACAAATTGATAAAGAAGCTCTCGCAATCATTTCAACTGTAAAGAAATTTCATGAATATGTGTATGGAAGGACATTCACCATTATAACTGACCACAAACCGTTGCTAGGGATAATAGCCGGGGACAAGCCAACCCCCTACATATTATCCCCGAGAATGACCCGATGGTCAGAATTCCTAGCTGCTTATAATTATTGCCTGCAATATCGCCCGGGGAAAGCCATTCCCCACGGCGACGCATTAAGCCGAGCACCGCTTCCAGAGACTCTCGACGATCCGGCACCAACGGCAACCACGTTGCAGATCGAAACACTCAACTCACCGCCTATGACCGCCCGAGACATCGCGAGAGAAACCAAACGAGACCACACCCTAGCTCGAGTCCTAGGCTGGGTAGAACGCGGATGGCCATTGGACCAAGTCCCAGATGACTTCGCGCCGTTTAAAGCAAGACAGACTGAACTTTTTTCCCAAAAAGGCTGTGTCATCTGGGGCGATAGAGTCGTTGTCCCAGAACAACTCCGGAAGACGCTGCTACAAATTCTGCACGAGGGCCACCCCAGCATCGTGCGGATGAAAGCACTTGCACGAGGCTACGCATGGTGGCCGGGCATGGACTGGCAAATCGAGCAGTGGGTCAAAGCGTGTAACAATTGCCAACAAGCCAGCAACGCCCCACCAAAAGCCATGCCTACTGAATGGGAGACGCCACGTGGACCCTGGTCCAGAATCCATCTGGATTTCGCGGGGCCAACCAAAGGATATACCTTCCTGCTGACAGTCGATGCATACTCCAATTGGTTAGAAATTCATCGTATGACGGCCATAACTTCCGAGGCAGTGATTAAGATCGTAAATAGACTCTTTGCAACCGACGGATTGCCTGACGTCCTGGTGTCCGATAACGGGCCACAGTTCACGGCATTGATGTTCGAGCAGTACCTCGCTGACCGCGGCATCCGCCATGCGCTCACCTCGCCTGCGCACCCTGCTACCAATGGCCGAGCGGAACGCATGGTCCAATTTGTTAAAAAGACTTTGCAAAAAATGGCAAATGACAATATCGATGACAAAGTCAACCAAATTCTCTTTTTGCAACACATAACTCCACATAGCATCACCGGCAGAACTCCCGCGGAACTACTGATGGGATGAAGACTCCGTTCCCACCTCGACCGGTTGCACCCTGCTTACGAACTGGGAAAGCCAATAGGATCCAGTGGCCGCTGTCGCACTTTTCAGGTAGGAGACCGCGTTTACGCACGAAACTTATCAGGCGATCCGTTATGGATAGAGGCAACGGTAGTGCGAGTGACCAGCCCCAAATCCTACGTAGTGAAATGCTGTGACAATAGACTGTGGAAATGGCATATCGACCAATTACAGTCATGACTCACAACGGCCAGTCAACAACTCCCCCATGACCAAACCGAGGGGGGGGGGAGGTACAGAAGAAGATGACGTTCCAGGGAACCTGCTTGAAGGGAGTGACGAATCAAGTGAGACTCAGGACATGGAGCAGGAAGGAGAATTGTTTGCACCACAAGAAATTGCACCTGAGCAAGAAGCAGAGACACTGCCAAACAACAATCTACCTCAACAGGATTGCAATCAACCAGTCCAACGAAAATCTGAAAGACTTAAAAGACAACTGTCCTATTTAAAGGACTATACAACTACACCGTAATTAAGAAGCCAGGGGGAAGGGGTGTTGTGTATGTACCATAGTTAATAAAGTATGAGCTTGAGGTAAAGTGCAGGGTTCTGGCCCTGCACTTCTGATTGGCTGTTAGGTGGCCAGATCAGATTGGTTAGTTCTTAGGAATCCGATTGTCCCTTAACAGAGGATTATTATTGGTTTAAAGAGCTAGCATTCATAGCTCGCTATTGGACAATTCTCACAAAGGTTGCCTATATAAGGCAGGGTTCACTGTTATTGTTTTGAGAAGTCACTATGCAATAAAGAGCTGAAAGTTCACATTCAAAGACTGTCTCCATTTACTCCAACCCATGTCCAAGTACTTAACAATAGGGAAAGGAGAAATATGAACTTAGTTCAGAGAATGAGACAGGAAAAGATTTCCCTGGTCATATTCTCTATGGCAGGGCTGTCAAACTCCCAGCCCATAGGCTGGATGTGTCATACACTGGCCACACCCACATTTCCCCAGTTTAGCAAAGGGGGGGAAAGTCCCAATACATCACATGATGCTGCCATGATGGTGTGAGTTTGACACCCCTGCTCTATGGTATGAAAGGAAGCCTTTCAAGATGATGTTATAGTGACCTGAATCAATGAAGTGCCAATATGTCTAGTGAAGTGATTTCGCAACTTAACCTTATCCTAAAGGCTGATATAAATCTTTAAAGTCTTCTACTCTCTATTTGGAGAGGCAGAGAACCTTGCCTTTCACCACATGAATGGCATCCTGTCCTTGGGCATTCCACTGCCCACTGAGCAACATACTGAAGTGTTATTGCTATTATTTTTTGTTTGTTTGTTTCCATCTTTAATATTTTTACAAGTAATTCAAAGTGACAAACATACCTAATACTCCTTCCTCCTTCTATTTTCACAACAACAAGAACCCTGTGAGGTGGAACAAGTTGAGAGAGAGCATCTGGCTCAGAGTCATCCATCAACATAAACAGCAAGTAGATCACAGGTGACTCCATCCACTTAATTAATACACAGAAGAGCAATGATTCTAACCTTACTGTTTGTGGAGATTTTCAGTTATCTAGGTCATGGTTGTCCCAAAATCCTTTTTTTCAAAAGACAACTGGACTTCGTTTTATCTTGAAGACATTTTGCTTGTCATCTAAGAATTTTTTTTCAGAAGCTTACCTTTGAGTTCTAAGCTTACCTAACATTGAAAATTATCACTATGACTCTATTTATTCTTTCTGGATTGCCAATGAACTGATGATCCATCAAAGCCCACCATGTTAACAATCAGAAGACAGTGAGGGACATTCTTGAAAATCACAGTCATGGCATTTGGATGATGATACTTTAACAGAAATAATCCAATGTTATGACAATTAGACAAGTTTTGCTGTTAAGTAATTTTAATAGTTGCCTTTTGTCCCTACTAAGACTAGAATGTTCTCCTTTTTATTATATAAATCCCTGACACTGTTTGCCACTGTTAGACATCCGGAAGCCCTCTAGTTAAGAAAGTCCTGTTTGTTCCATTTTCAGTATGTCAGCTGGCAAAATTTGAATACATTCAACAAATGGAAAGTATTATTACAGTAGTTATAAAAATTAATGCAGCTGTTTGCCAGCCATTATCTCAGAGACAAAATAATAGTTTTAGAAAATGTTCTTCAATTGAATACTCTAATCTTGCTTTTCTAACAGCACATCTTCATTGCATTGGGGTAGATTCAGCTAAATAACAGATTCATGTCATTTAGGTTTTAGTTTTGCATGTATGGCTGCATTAAAGAATCACAATGTTGATTCATTTTTACTTTAGTTTGCACTCCTTTGTTCCATAATTAAAAGTCTAGATTTATATTATAATTTTTTTCTCCATTTAACTGATTGTGTAGTGTTAATTGTTCAGCATTTCGCACCTCTACAAGCAATAAGCAGCTTTTTTTGTGTGTGTGTGATTGTTTACTTAGAAATATGTATTTTGAAAATAGAAAAGAAGGTCATCATTAGAACTGATGGCTCTCAAATGTAGGATCTCTTAAAACAAATAATCCATCTGGAAAATTCCTCTATCTCAAAATAATTTATTTTTAACCAAGCATCAAACTGATCTGAGAAATTTGGTTCTCTGTACTGTATTCTTTTTACACTCCTATTTACCATGTTTCTCCAACAATAGGGGCACCCCAATAGGAAGTCCCAGCATGCTTTATAGGCATAAAATCAAATTAAGCCCCTCCCCCCCAAATTAAGGCTTATATTAAACATGCAAAATGGCAGGGAATGGGGGGGGGCTGGCCGTTAGGAAGTACTTTTGTTGCATATACCCGGTACATTGATCTCGGCATTGGTGGGGCACTTTGTATTGGGAAACCTTCCGCCACCTTATTTTCCCTTCTCCCCATGCTTTAAAGCAATGCCGCGGCATTTGGCACAGCCACACGCGACCAACCAGAGCTCCTCCCTGCAACTGGAACCCAGTGGAGACACTCAGCTTCAGGCACTCCTGTCGCCACATTTCCTTTGCCTTTGAAGGCAAAGCCAATTCTTTTAAAAATGACTCCCTCCTTTCCTGCCCAACAGGGCAGCCCAACCCCACGTGGGGAGGTGAATCTCCCAGAGCCGCAGCACAGGATCGGCCCACCCTGGGAGAAGCACCCAGCTGCCATCCCTGCCTGGCACTGGACAGAGCGTGAAGAGCTTTGCCTGGGGCGCCCAGTGCAGTTGACAGGCAGGCCCTCCTGCCCAGTGGCAGAGCTCTTGCCAAGGCAGCAAGCGCCTCCCCACCAGACTCTACGCTCATCCTGCCAGGGCTGCACCGGAGCCGTGAGGGCTGGGCAGAGCCAGGAAAGTGAGCTACGGGTGCGCACCTGCCTGCCAACTGAAAGAGCCTGGCCAACCTGAGCTTGGCTTCCTTCCCAAGTCCCTCCAGTCTGAACCCAAAGGGGCCACCAGGAGAGACTGCCTGAGGCAGAGATAGCGCCCACCCATCTGCGGACAGGGAGGCGAGGTGATGGCAGCACTGCTTCCCTGGCCGGCAGTTCGAGCGGAGAGAGCCCGAATCCACTCATCCTTTCCACCCCTCGCCCAGCTCGTCCCTGTCCCCATGCATCTCCAAATGCGCCGCAGCTCCAAACACTGCAGCGGCAAGGGCATCGGGCAGAGGCACTCACTCGTCGAGGCTCAGGTCAGAGGAGGACGCGGAGCAGGCCATCGCCTTGCCTCCCTGTCCATGGATGGGTGGGTGCTATCACTGCCTCGGGCAGCCTCTCCCGGTGGCCCCTTTGGGTTCAGACTGGAGGGACTTGGGAAGGAAGCCAAGCTCAGGTCGGCCCGGCTCTTTCAGTTGGCAGGCAGACGCGCACCCGTGGCTCGCTTTCCCGGCTCTGCCCAGCCTGTATGGCTCCAGTGCAGCCCTGATGGGATGAGTGGAGGGTCTGGTGGGGAGGAGCTTGCTGCCTTGACGAGATGTCTGCCACCGGGCAGGAGGGCCCACCTGTCAGCTGCGCTGGGCGCCCCAGGTGAAGCTCTTCACACTCTGCCCGGCACCAGGCAGGGATGGTGGCTGGGTGCTTCTCCCGGGGTGGGCCGATCCTGCACTGCAGCCTCGGGAGATTCGCCTCCCCATGTGGGGTTGGGCTGCCCTCCCGGGTAGGGGAATCTTTGTCATACTGGTAGTAGGGCGTCATTTTTAAAAGAATTGGCTTTGCCTTTGAAGGCGAAGGGAATGCAGTGACAGGAGGGCCTGAAGCCGAGTGTCTCCTCCAGGCTACAGTTGCAGGGAAGAGTCCTGGCTGGCCACGCATGGCTGTGCCAAAGCCGCGGCATTGCTTTAAACGCTACGGCAGCACGGGGAGAAGGGAAAGCAACGGTGGCAGAAGGTTTCCCAATATGAAGTGCCCCACCAATGCCGAGGTCAACATCCAAGCCGTCCCTGCTCACCCACCCGAGGATGCAAGGGGGGGAATTAAGTCACCCCAAAAAGATGGCCTAGCCGTTTTGGGGGGGGGTCAAAAAATAATAAGGCCTGGCCTTATTTTGTGAGAAACATGGTATTCATCCTGAAAATGCACTTCTTAGCCAGGAGATGATGTTGATGATGGTGCCCCATTTGCATAGTTTACACTATGAAAACGGTCACCCTGGGTGTTCAGACTGAAAACAAGAACCGAGTAGCACTTACTTGTTGGTTTTTCCACAGTTTTATGGCACCATATCTCCTAAGTGGATTTTGCTTAAGTTCCTTTTGGGTTTCCAGTTGAATTATCAGCCTACATGAGTTGGCAGAAAAATCTCAAGCGATGCTTCACACACCTTGCTGGGTTATAATGGCAACTCTTTTTGTTTTTTTTAATAAAAAATTTATTTGGGTTTTCACAAAACATAATACAAGTAAAATTTCCTCTTTTTTTTTTTTAGAATAGCATGGTCCCCAGTTATCACTTCTCCATACAGACACAAATTCAATTTCATATTCATCTTTGTGTTCTATTCCATATCTTATTACTATTTTAACATTTTCTCAATATTTTTTTTCTTCCCTTAGTTTTCTCAATCTTTTAATTATCTCATTCCTTTCTAAATTCAATGATATATATCTTTTTCTAAGTTTCAATATCTTTCTAGTCATTATATTTATACTTTTGTCTGTCCTGTTCCAATTTCATATTTTCTTTTCTCATTAAACAAAGATTTTCCCTGTAGTTACTAATAGGAGTATGACACCTTTGTATCTTTTAATTTTTATCCATTCAACTCTTATTTAAAATTCAATTTATGCCTTTACAATTATAACATTAATATAACACATAACTTCCAGTCAAATTCTGCTTGGTACATTCTTAAAATACACACTAAGTTCTTATAGAGAAAATATATATATAACAGTAATAAATAAAATACGTTCTATTCTAATTCAGCTCTATCACTATACATTAATGATAGATTATAATATTTATAATCTTTGACATCTTTAACATCTCTTTTCAATATCATACTTCTAGGAACACTTATAATATTTCCATAATTTATTCATGTTTCTTTCATATTCCTCTTTACTTAAATTTTTATAACACATTTATAATAATTAAAATGTTCCCTTCCTTTCCTAATTTCATTCTCTCATTCTCTTTATTTCATTTATTTATTAAACATTCCATTACATTACAATGAGTATTTTATCTATCATTTTAATCACACTTGTTTCATATTTTCAAAGTTCATTTCTATTTCTAATATAACAATACTATCTTATGTATCCATTGCAGAATCCCCCTTTCAATTAAGTTTTCATCCATTATCTCTTTGTCTTCTAAATAGGCTTATACCCTTAATCCTTGTACATTTTCCCTGTTTCTCTATGTCCTGTTTCTGTCCTTTATAATTTCTTTTCCTTTCCCTCTTCCCTCTCTTCTTCTCCCTTCCCTTTTTGACTCCTTGCCTCTCTAATTCTGATTCTCTCTTCTGTAATCCTCTCTTCTGTTTCTCCCTAATGTTGTAATTACTTTTCAAACTATTCTTTTTTTGACTTGTTTTTATAAATCTTAAATTTTTAACTCTCTTCCCCCCCCCTTTCCTTTCTTTTCCCCACATAGAAATACTTGGTCATTGAAGATGGCTTCTTCTTTGTCCCGCCCTTCTTGTTCTACAGGCATTTCTTGTTTTTTCTTATAGTTCAGGATCTCCATTTGTAAAAATTGAAATACGAAGCCAAAAGACCCTCTTCCTTTTTGTGCATTTTCTTTCTGTTTTTTAAGTTCCATTCTCAATTCTTCCAAGAGTGATACCATTTTAAAAACTTTTAAACAACCACCCGATTAATTTTAGTCCTTTAGATCCAATAGCCAAAAATCCAAAAATCACCAAGTAATCCAAATAATCCAAAGCTCTTTCTTCTTGCTTCTTTTTTCCACTTTCTCTTCCTGGGGTTCTCTTATCTTGTTACAAAGTTTCAGTTAAAATGTATCTTTTAGGAATCGTGTTAAAGTTTCACTGTTAATTCCTTTCACTTCCAGGTGGCCTCCTCCATTTTTCCAGATCCCACACTTTTCTTTTTTTCCTTCTTTTAAAAGTTTTTGAGAATCCAGAAATCTTTATTATCCCTTTGACATTTTATTTTCAGCTTAAATACCTGATAATGTCAAAGTGGATTTTTGCCGATTTCTTGCTTAAATCTCTTAGTTGTCAATATAGGGAAGGAAAAAAAAAACCAAGTCCTTTCCCTTCCCTTTCTCATTTGCTGCTTCAAAGTCTTCTTTGGGAACAATGTTGTTCTTTATAATTCAAATTCCAGGGTACCTTATATTGTTGCTGTTGTGTCCGCGAAATGATGCCAGGAGTCGGTGACTTTAGTGCAAGCTCTTTATTAGTAAGTTGGAACCGAACTGGCGAAAGGAAAAAAGCCCGCGGCTTTTATTCCTTTCGCCGTGGCGGCCGTGGCCAATGGCACCGCTTTGAATCTCCCGCGATCTGAATGGACCAATCGCGGGAGATTCCTAGCAAGCCAATCGGCGCGGCTTGCCTGACCAATCGGAGAGCCCCGCGCTTTGGCCAATCAAAGTGCGGGGATCTCGAGTATGTTAATTAAGGACAGAACGCCCCTCCCCTCTTGGTTCAGTCCTTACGTTGCGTAGTCACATAGGTAGGCGGGGCTCCGTCTGGGCCTACTTGACCTGCGCAACTCAGTTGTAGGCTGGATCCCGGCCAATTCGGTCGGGATCTCTGCTGCTCCTGCTGCCGTCGTGGGAACCGGCTGGTCGATCGGGCCGGTCCTTTCTCCGTAGCTCCCTCCTGGGCCTTCCGGGTTGGTTGAGCTGCAGGTTTCGCCGCTCCCGCTCGGTCTTTCCGGGTCGGTCGAGCTGGCCTGGCTGTTTCTTCCTGGCGCGGGGTCGTGATGGCTGCTTTCCGGTGAGTACTGCTGGTTTATTTTTCTTTGGTTTTGGTCCCCTGGGTATTCCCTCCCCCCCTTGGTTTGTGTTGTGGGGGTTGGTTTGCCCTGTCTGTGCATCGGTGGTTTGTTGGTTGGTAGTCCTCGACCTTAGTTGGTCGATGTGGCGTTTCCACGCTCGTCCGTCTGCTGTTTGTAGCCGGTACGAGTGTGGGCCTGTTGCTTGTGTGATGACGGCTGGAATCCATAGTGGGTCTCCCATCAGGTTTTTTGTGTATATGGGGTCGCCGGGTGCGAAGGTTCGGTGTTTGCTGTTTGAGTCTGGGGGCCTCTCCGGGTTATACATGGGGTGTAACCTGTCGAGTGGGGACCTTAGTTTCCTGCCGATTAATAGTTCGGCTGGGCTTTTATTGGTTGTGGTATTTGGGGTTATGTGTTGGGTGAATAGTAGTTTGTTTATTTTCTCCTGGATCTCCCCGTGGTCTATTTTCCGGATGGTCTTTTTAGTGAATTGGACCATCCGTTCTGCCCTACCATTTGCCGCTGGGTGCGCCGGTGCTGTCAGTGCGTGGCGGATGCCCCTTTTCGCTAGGAATTTTTCGAATTCCAGCGAGGTGAACTGGGGCCCGTTGTCGGAAACGACGACGTCTGGAAGGCCGTGTGTTGCAAAGAGTTTGCAGAGTTCCTTGATCACGGCCTCCGTGGTTGTCATCTTCATGTTGCTTACCTCCAGCCAATTCGAGTAAGCGTCAACTGTTATGAGGAAGGTGTGTCCTTTTGTGGGCCCGGCGAAGTCTATATGGATCCTAGACCAAGGTCCCCTTGGGGTTTCCCACTCTAGGACGGGTGCTGTGGGTGGGCTTGGCCTAGTTTCCTGGCATCGTTGGAACCTAGCTACCCAGGCCTCTATTTGTTTATCCATCCCTGGCCACCAAGCGTAACTTCTGGCCAGGGCTTTAGTCCTAACGATGCCAGGGTGCCCCTCATGTAGCAGTTCCAGAACCTTCCCCTGTAGCTTCTCCGGAATGACCACCTTATTCCCCCATAGTATGCACCCTTTTAATAAGGAGAGTTCTGTTTGGCGGTTCTGGAACGTTTTGACGGACTCGTCGTTGTCCCTTTCCGGCCACCCTTTCTCCACCCAATGCAACACCCACACCAGACGTTTGTCTTTATTAGTCTCTCGGGCAATGTCTGACGCGGTTATGGGCAGGTTGGGTAGAGTCTCTATGCTGAGGGTGGTCGTCGTGGGTGCTGGGTCAGTGTCGGGTTCCAGTAGCGGCAAGTGGCTTAAGGCGTCTGCATGGGAGATCATCTTACCCGGTCTGTGTATGAGTTCGTAGTTGTAGGCTGCCAGGAACTCGGACCACCTTGTCATTCGGGGAGACAGAATGTTCGGGGTGGCCCGGTTTCCTGCAAGGATTCCCAGCAGCGGCTTGTGATCCGTTATGATGGTGAAAGTCCGGCCGTAGAGATATTCGTGGAATCGTTTTATGGCGGCAACGATAGCCAGAGCCTCTTTGTCCAGTTGACTATAGTTCCGCTCCGGTTTGGTGAGGGTCCTTGAAAAGAATGCGATGGGCGCTTCTTTTCCGTCGGAAGGGTATGGCTGAGGACAGCACCGACGCCGAAGGGTGATGCATCGCATGTGACGGCAGAGGTAGGGTCTCATTGAATTGTATAAGGACGGCGTCCGAGGTGAGGAGGTCCTTTGTTCTTTGGAAGGCGGCTTGCTCGCGTTTCCCCTAAGTCCAGGTCGCCGCCTTGTCCAGGAACCTATGCAAAGGCTCCGCCGCCGTCGCCTTTTGGGGCAGGAAAACATTGTAAAAGTTCAGTAACCCCAAGAACGCCTTTAGTTCCGTCTTTGACTTGGGTGTGGGGGCTTCTTTGGTGGCCTTGATTTTTTGGTTTGTGGGGTGAATGCTGTGACGGTCTAGGAGGTAGCCTAGGAATTCTACTCGTTCCGTGCATAGCTGGCATTTCTCCCTCTTGACTTTTAGTCCGGTCTCTTTAAATTTGGTTAGGACCTCCCTTAGTCGACCCTCTAGTTCGGCTTGGTTGGCTGCCGACACTAGGACGTCCTCGAAGTAAGGTACCACCCCCTTGATACCTTGCAATAGTCTCTCCATTAGGCTTTGGAATATGCCCGGTGCCACGCTGACTCCGAATTGGAGTCGGTTGCATTTGAATGCCCCCCGGTGGGTGACTATGGTCTGCGCTTCTGCCGTTTGCTCGTCGACCGGCAACTGTTGGTATGCCTGGGCGAGGTCGAGCTTGGCGAAAACCTTGCCCCCTCCCAGTGAGTGCAGTAGGTGTTGCACTACTGGGATGAGGTAGGCGCTTTGTTGTAGCGCGCCATTTAGGGTGGCCTTATAGTCCCCACAGATCCTTACCGACCCATCGGGCTTGATCGGGGTGACTATGGGGGTCTCCCACCAGGCGTGGTCTATGGGCTGTAGAACCCCTTGTTTGATGAGCTTGTCAATTTGCTCGTCTATCTTGGGTTTCAGTGCGAATGGCACCCACCTTGGTTTCAGGCGTTTTGGGGGGACGTTAGGGTCTAGGTCGAAAGATATAAGGGCCCCTCAGTACTTGCCTAGGTTTCCATCGAAGACCTCTTGGAACTCCCGGGCCAGTTGCTGCTCCCAGCTGTCGTCGGTGACGTGGTCGACTCCCGTGAGAGCGATGTCGAGCGGGGTGAACCATTGCAGTCCCAGTAGGCTTGGGCGGTCGCGGTCGATGATTGTCAGGGGAAGTCTTTCGTTGCGCCCCTTATACGTGATGTTGAAGTGTTTGGTTCCGACTACCGGGATGCGGTTTCCCTGGTAGTCTTTTACAATGAGTCTCTGGCTGTCTACGTTCCTCCTTTGGAGGGTAGGCACCAAGCGCTTTATTTCATGCCATGCAATCATGGAGAGGTAGGACCCAGAATCCACCTCCATTTTGCATGGCTGGCCCTCGATGCCTACCTCCACGTGGACCTTCCGGGCATTGTTGGTGATGGCGTGGCCGATGGTGACCGTCTGGTGGGTCTCCTCTCTCCGCTGGTTGTCGCCGCCTCGCGAGGATCGCCCGTTCCGGTCCCATCGGTTGTCCGAGGGGCGATCTCTGGTCCGGGGTGGTGTGCCTTCTCTCCTCCGGTTGTTCTGGTCCCATCGTGCCGGGCTGCGATTTTTCTTCAGGTGGCAGACATGGGCGATGTGTCCCTTCTTGTCGCAATGCCGGCAGATCGATTCGAAAAACCGGCATTCCGACCTGGGGTGGTCGCCACCGCAACCGGCACAGTTGGTCCTCGACTTATGACCTCGCCGGCTTCGTGGGTCGCGGCCTGTCTGGAGGCGATGGATGTCCTCCTCATCATCGGAAGTGCCCGATGTCGAGTGGAGCTCGCCCTGGTGGGTGGTCGTCTCGGGTCGGGGCTCGGTCGACCTCGCCGTGTTGTTGTTTCCGCTGCGGTCCCCAGTGTTCGGTCTGCGCATGCGGTCGGCGGAAGTTCGGGTTGCTTCGGCGGCTGCGGCTGCGGTGAGGGTGTCTGTTAGGCTGATGTTGCCCTTGGCCATCAGCCGGCTCTGGAGGACGGGGTCCCACAAACCGAGCATGATCCGGTCTCGCAGGGCATCTTTTGTCGAATTCGCAAAGCCCCCCTAGACGCCGCAGCTCGGCGACGAAGTCGCTGAAACTCTCCCCCGACCTCTGATCCCGCCGGTAGAACTCGTTGCGCCGGATCAGGATGGGTACCTCTGGAGCGTAGTGCCACCGAAGTATGGGTTCGAGGACATCCCAGTCCATCGCGGTCGCATCGGCGGGTTTGGCGAGCGCCTTGGCCATCTGGAAGACCTCGGTCCCGAAGTGGGTCAGGAAGACAGCGCACTTCATGGGGCTGGTGGTGTCCTTCAAGCCGCTGCACTTGAGGTACATGCGGAATCGGTCGGAGAACGATTCCCAATCCTCGGTGGCGGGGTTGAAGGATGCAGGTGGTGCGATTTTCACCATCTCGGTGGTTCGTCTGGCTTCCGTCGGACACGTGGTTCGGTTCAGGGTCTGGATCCCACCCTCGTCGCCAGTGTTGTGTCCGCGAAATGTTGCCAGGAGTCGGTGACTTTAGTGCAAGCTCTTTATTAGTAAGTTGGAACCGAACTGGCGAAAGGAAAAAATCCCGCGGCTTTTATTCCTTTCGCTGCGGTGGCCGCAGCCAATGGCACCACTTTGAATCTCCCGCGATCTGAATGGACCAATCGCGGGAGATTCCTAGCGAGCCAATCGGTGCGGCTCGCCTGACCAATCGGAGAGCCCCGCGCTTTGGCCAATCAAAGCGCGGGGATCTCGAGTATGTTAATTAAGGACAGAACAGTTGCTTTTTCAGTTCAACCCGGTTAGCCAAAACTTTCTCTTCTTATCTTCCTCCTGCACATTCTTTTGTGGTCAAGTTCTTCTTTGAGGTGGCCATTTTTGCTGCAACCGCCTTTGGGAAAGGGAGTAATGGCCAGCTGGGGAGGAGAGATGCGACTCTCCCCGACCCTGCTGGCAGTCTCCTCCCTCTTCACCACCCTATGGGGTGGCTTAGCCCCCAAACCAGCCGGCTCGGGGTTCTCCAGCGGCGAGCACAGATCGAAACTGCTCACGATCGCAGATTTCAGTCTGTCGCCGAAGAAGCTCAAACCAGAAGCCATAATGGCAACTCTTTTCACCCCTATGAGCCACTTTGGCTTTTGTTAAGGTGTAAAGACAACACAGTTTCCTTCCCTGAACATTTACTTCACTTTTCTAATTGAGGGAGGAGTGTTGTTTCACAAAGTAATTTCAAGATTTTGTTTGTTTGTTTGAAATATCATTCAAACAATGTACCTCTTTTTAATTCTGCAGATCTCTATTAAATAATAGCTCAGTGCTCCCTAGATTAGCAGTTTTGTCTTTTGGGATCATTGTGACTGATTAGGTTTTGCTATTATTATGAAATCTCTCAGTTGGAAAAGCATCTCCTGGCAGAATAACAGAGTTAGAAGGGATATTGGAGGTCTCCAAGTCCAACCCCTTGCTCAAGCAGGAGACCTTACATACCATTTTAGATAAATAGCTGTCCAAACTCTTCTTAAAAACCTCCAGTGATGGAGCACCCACAGCTTCTGGAAGCAAGTCATTGTTCCACTGATTAATCTGACTGTTAAGAAATTCCTCCTTAGTTCTAGGTTGGTTCTGCCTTTGGTTGGTTTCCCTCCATTACTGCTTGTCCTGCCTTTGGTGCTTTGGAGAATAGATTGACTCTCTCCTCTGTGCCAGCCCCTTAAATATTGGAACACATTGCAGCAGAGATTGTTTTCAAGATAATGCGAGGCCCCACATCCACCTTCTGAGGCCTTCACATCTCTTCTCAAACAGAGATTTCTGAAAATCTGGGTTTCCCACTGTGTTTTCTGGAGTGGAGGGAAATGGATGAAAGCTGTAATGTAAAGCTACATTGTTTCACAACTAAGAAAAAAACTAAAGAAAAACTCCAAAGTTTACCCACAAATTTATCCAGTGTGATATCTGATGAATCTCCTCCCACTTTGCAAGCCTCCCAAATGATTAAAGCAGTCCTTTGGCACAAAAAATGGTCAATCCCACATTGGCTTTTCCATAATTAATTGAGTATCTCATAGCTGGCTGGTTCCAGGAAGCACTATGCTAAACTGGAATGATTTGGAATAACACGATGTGTTCAACCCAAATCCACCATTATGGCTTAATATGATGTGTAAGCCAACCACAGTCCCTTTTTAAACAGAACACATACAGATGGTTAATGGGCTGATCTGTAAAATGCAAGTGTAATTTTGCTTGCCAGCTCAAAATTTAGATGTAACACACAGTATAAACAAGATGAAATTCAAGAGAGAGCCAAAGGAGATAAAATGAAATTCAGATAAATGAAAAAGGGGTGAAAACAAGTCTCAGAATCCAACTGAAACAATTCTTTGTGCACTAATGGGCATCACAGGATAAAAGTAGGAAAAAATATTTTTTCCTTTTTTGAATAGCTACTACACCATGTTCATGTGAGGTCAATGTGAGGTTTAAGGAAAGATTTCCCACTGATTATTTCTATAAAAGACATTTAACTTTTGCTGGCAGTATTAAGAAATCTAGATTTGTCATATAAATAGAGCCTTGATGTATGTTTGTACAAATTCTTACAGTTTCAGGGGAAATTAATACCTCATTTACTCTTTTTTTTTTTTTTTACAAAAAAGTTTCATGAAGATATTATACTTTGTTAACAACAAATTGGATAAAGGAGGGTTATGCATATAAAATACCTCTGAAGTTCATGCATACTTTTCTCCTATCTAAATAAGAAGATAGCAATTTTTCTGTGTAGGACATAAGGTATCTCAAAATTGTTGGTAGCCTCACATTGCAATGAATAAAGATATACATTCCATTTCATAGCTATTAAGATTGTTGGCTGAGCAGATACAAAGATATCCAGAGAAATTCTTGAAGCCTGGGAAATTGGTCCCTTGTCAGTCAAAAGGAGTGCTGAATTACCCTCAGCTTATCAGTTACTTAGGAGCCATGGACTTGGCAGCACAAGGAAACAATAGCCAATAGTTCTCCATTAACACACCAATCAACCAATAGAACACCAAACCAGGCACTGCATAAATACAATGCATAGAGCAGCCCAAAGCACACATTCTGGTAGAGAGAAGTTCCCTGAGGATGGGCTGCAGCATGAGTCCAAAAGCTCAGAAGATTAAACTTCTGGTCCTGGTGTCCGACTCAAATTGGATTCTGCAACATTATCTTGAGACACGTATATTGCCTAATATGTCTCTAGGCATTAGATCTGTATGTATAAAGTCTAATGAACCTAGCTTAAACACAGGTCTTTTTCAGACATGAGAGCAGAAGTGGTATTCAGCAGGTTCTGACCAGTTCTGGAAAAACGGTAGTGGAAATTTTGAATAGTTTGGAGATCTGGCAAATACCACCTCTGACTGGAGATTTTACAGTCTCCTTCCCCTGCCCTGCCCACCAAGCCAAGCCCACAGAATCGGTAGTAAAAAAAAAATTGAATCCCACCACTGTATGAGAGTACATTACTGTACTGAGATCCAGTTTAATGCAGTGGTTAAAGGTATTGGAGTCAAAACCAGGAAACTGTGAGATCTACCTGAAACAGAAAGCCAGCTAGATGACTTGGGCCACTCACCAAGAATCAGGCAAGAGCGAACCACATCTGAAATGTTGGCAGGAAAACTGCAGGGACTTGTCCAGGCAGTTTCCAGGAGTCAACACTGACTGAAAGGCACACACACACACACACACACACCAAGAATCTGCTCACATATCACTGCTTAATAGCACTATATCAGATCCAAAATCAGTAAATAGAGAGCCAACATAAGAGAGCCAATGTTTTAATGTAATTTAAGTTGAGTAACCCAAATTTACTACATCCCCTTTTGCCTGAATGTTTCACATTACAAAACAGGAAGCTTGCAACAACAGCTGTCCAGGTGACCTCAAAGATTCTGTCTGTTATTCACAAGTTCCAGAATGAAAAGAAAGGGAAACTATAAATGTATTTATAGCTGGGATTTGGCTGCAGAATACAATAAAAGACCAAAAAGGTAGAAGGGAGAGTACTTTTAAAAGTAAATGAGTCATATCCTCAGATGACACCAAAAGCTTACATTCAGAAATTTAAAAGCAACATACAAGGAAAGAATAAGTAGTTGAAAATTAAAATTTGCATTCATTGTACTGAGGAAATCACTTTGCTTAATACTTTTTTTTTAAAAGCGTGGCATATATGTATCATTCTTTAAGCACCAATTTAGAAATTTTCAAGGTTAAAGTGTAGTCTTCCAGCCACAATCTTCAAAATGCTTATTCTCTAGATCAGTTTCACTGATGCGCTATGATTCGGACTCTACCTCCTCATAATTATCCAGGGTTCTTCTCAACAACTTTAGTTAATTGGGAAAGGAAGAAGAAATTTAGACCTGAAGATATATTTCCTGAAAAGATGGCAAACAGAGAATTAATTGAATTGAGTGAAAGAGACTTTAAAATGGGATATACTCTGATTTTTTTTTCTGACTCCTTCCCCCATTTTTGTTAAAAGCATCCTCAGAGGAATTCATCTTCATCAGCATCTGAGGCAAAGATTGTGTCCATTGGCAGTCATCATTTATCTGCAGCCCACAGCCCACAGCCCACAGCCCACTAGTTCTATTGTCAGTGACACTTAAAAACTGTTGATGTGGAAGGGATAAGGTTATTTAACAAGTTATCTGCTTTGGGCAAAGTTAATAAGTGTCCTCTAGAATCAAAGTACCAGAGGGACCTTTTAATCTTCTTGCATGCTTTATTCTGAGGGAACTATTTTAGAAAGTACATTACAAAATTATAAATTATTCCAAGATAAAACCAAGATTGAAATATATGTTATGTTGTTTTTTAATATCTCAGAATTCTGCCTTCCTTTTAGAAACTCCAGATGACATCCATGTTTCCCAGTCCCCATTGTAATTTTATCTTATAACAAAGCAAGGTAAATTAGTCTGAAAAATTATTATTATACCCAGTGAGAGTTATGGCAAACTAGAAATATCTTCCCAATTGTCTTGCCTTCCATTATATAGCATAGGGTTCATCAAGACATCATTTTCTAGCCCATATAATTCTGCCACTCATTCATATAGACTAACAAGCTGCTCATTTTCCTGAATTGGGCCTTTTCTGCTGCTTTGTAAACAACTTCTATGATTAATATACCTCTCAGCTTTTCATGCATAAATTGTGACTTCTAAGTTTTTCAAATTCACTACATCCAAGATACGAAGGAGAGCCATGATAGATGGATGGATGGATGTATAGATATGGATAGGTAGGTATGTATGTAGGTAGGTAGATAGATGATAGGTAGGTAGGTAGGTAGGTAGGTGGATGGATAGATAGATAGATAGATAGATAGATAGATAGATAGATAGATAGATAGATAGACATCCATATATATGCATATATACATATATGGGCAAAGTTAATACACACCCATGCAGAGACATGCAGAGACACTCACAGATATGTACACACACAGAGAGACACATACAGGCACACACACACACACACATACAGGCACATACACACACTCATACACACACAGAGAGAGACAGACATAGACAATATTTCCAACTGCAGAGAAAAATAAAAATGAAATGTCCTATTCATAGAAAAATGTTAAGAAAAGAACAATAAAAAAATAAGGAAGATTTGCCACTGCTACCTTGTATTTCCACTTGTGCAATTGAAAAGATGTTATAGCGGTTAACTAAGTAAGATTGCAGAGCCCCATAGATTCAGACCCACATAACCTTCAGGCACTGAGAAAAGACATCAACAGCATTATATAGCTCATCAGAGGCAGAAATGTATGGCTGGGCATTCTCAGCACACTGATGATAATTCCATCTAATTCAACAATAAAATGCTTCACATTTGTTGGCCGCAGATAATGTTTTGAAAAGGATGGCTGCCAACGTCATTCTGAAAGAAGAGAAAGCTGCTCATACGACATTATCTTGTTCTGGTTTAATATTCTCTTGTTTTGGTTTAATATTCACAGGTTGTTGATATGGTGCTATACAGTTCAATAAAGATACAATATATGTGTCAGCCACACAAGTTAAACTGATCAGGTAATCAACACAACAGAAAGGCTTAAAAGTACTTTTATTGCGAATAGGTATAATAAGAGAATCTTGCAACCCTGCTTCTGCTACATCTTTACCTTCTTCTCCTACTCCAGTGAATCCAGGAGACATCTCCCTGAACTACCACCACTATTTTCAAATGCTATTTTATCATTGTATTTTTTTAAAAAAAACAGTTTTCTGCATCTTTTGCCTAAGAGACAATTCTTACACATTTCCATCAATGCCTTACTCTTCCCCTTCCCCTTCCCCTTCCCCTTACTCTTCCCCTTACTCTTTGCAATATAAATGTGCTTTGGGGTTTTATATAAAAAATTGGAATTTATTTCTTTATGAAGAACTTCTATACATGGGTCTCAGCAAAAAAAATATTATTATTCTTCAACATTGGAAAGACTGTGATTCCTGATTTATAATCTTGGATCACTGATATGTCCATGCATATAGCTATATATCCATGCAATAGAATGAGCAAATTTAAAGGTGTGTTTAAAAACTGAACTCTTTTTAAAAATATAGTTTTGCAGAGGAGAGGAATAAATATGTTAGCATGTATGTAAAACATGTTTTTATTTTTCCTTATTTCTGCTTCTTTTGGTATCCCTTATGCTTTTTAAAGTTTCCCTTTCCTTTGTAATTTTTAAATATTCTTTAATATTTCTTGGTATATTTCTTAATAAAATAAATATGCCTTTAAAAGACATATAAAAATACATTGGAAAATATAACTGGCCAGTTCGTGAAGCCAAAATCACCATCTCATTGTATGATGAGATGGTTAAGCCAAGCATAAGAGTTACATTTGTTAAGTGCTGGGGAATATTTTTGGGACCAGCCAAATTTGTACATCAGAAATGGATCAAGGTTACTGACAAAAAACATCAAAAAGGTGGCCCAATAACTTTTAAAATGATGTCTAGGGGAAAGTTGACATGTTCTAGGCACATTCAGTAAAGAAGAGAGTGGGTGGCTCAGAAAATAATATACAGGATACAGCCAATATTGAAACAAGTTAATGGGTGGGCATGACCAAGAGAAATGGATAGAAGGCAAAATGTCAAGGAAAAGGGAACACACAATAGGAATATTTGTAAAAGTACACAGTGAATATATTTTTTCTATGCCAATATTGTAAGGCATAGAGCCAAGGTAGATGGGTTTAGAGTGCTTAGCTGCAGCATAGTCATTTCCAAATGAAAAACTTTACAGGTAATCCTTGACTTATAGCCACCATTGAACCCAAAATTTCTATTGTTAAGTGAAATATTTGTTAAGTGAGTTTTGCCCCATTTTATGACCTTTCTTGCCATAGTTGTTAGATGAATTACCACCATTGATAAGTTGGTTCTGAAGAGGACTGAAGATAAGAACCAGATATTCAAGTGTGAGATCCTTGGTGGTTTCTAAGCTTGCTTATTTTCTTGCACTGATGATTTACCTGGTTAAAGTAATGAAATGTCTGCAAGAAAACAAGCAAGTTCAGAGAGCACCAAGGACCCCTCATGTCAACCTTGAGCTACAAATATTCTCCTTTATAGGTATCCATGTTTTGAAGAGTTAATAGGGAAGGGGAGAAGCAGTGAGTTAACTTGGTTTGTAAATAATAGCAAACACTTCAAAATACAAAATAAAAATAAAAATAAAGTGATTCTGAAGAGCTGCAAAAGAAGCTCCTCAGGCTGGATGAATGGTCAGCCAACTTCCGAATATAGGTTAAATAAATAAATGCACACTGGGGCAAAAATCCATGAAATAATATGTACAGTGTTGGAGTCTGTGCTGGTAGCATGGAGAGGAATTCAATGAATATATTGATTCAGAGTGGGGCAATTATGAAAAAAAGGAAGATCTATGTTAGAGAACATAAGGAATAGCTTTAAAATGTTTGTGATGCCCATATAGAAATCTAGAGTCTACCCCATCTGGAAAGTCATGTACATTTCTGCTCAAAATAGTTGAAAAGGACTATAATAAATTTGGAAAAAAGTGATCAGAAGCTCAGACATATGATTTACAAGAAAAGGCTATCACATTTTGAACTCTAGCTTAGAAGAAAAGTTGCTGAAGGAGACATAAACAAGGTGTAGGAAATAATGCATGGTATGGGCAAAGCAGATATGATTTTCTCCCTCAAATCTCTAGGAACAGGGCTTGTTCAATGAAACTCACTGAAGAGTGATTTAGAACAGTAAAAAAAGCTTCTTCAGTACATTAAAAAACCTATGGAACTCATTACTACAAGACATGGCAACATCCATTAACTTGGTATTAAAAGAAGACTAGAGAAATTCATGGAAGAAAGATCTATCAATAGCTATTAGTTCTAAAGATTTAATGTTTTATTTGGGATGGGCGCAACACCCCTCCAAACACCAGTTAGAAGAAAATAAGTACAAGCAACCACCCAAAGATATCTACCGTGTTTCTCATAAAATAAAGCCAGCTCTTATATTTTTTTGAGCCCCCCAAAAACGGCTAGGCCGTCTTTTCGGGGGTGACTTAATTCTCTCCCTTGCATACTCATCTAGAGCGCCCCGCGGGCAGCCTCGCCACCAGCCGCTCCTAACAGGTGATCATGGCGAAGCGCAGAGAGCTCCCTACTCCCACCAAACACCTTTGCTGCAGACCCAAGACCTTTGTCACCCACCGCTGTTGCTTTCCCTTCTGCCCATTCTGCCACCATGTTTGCAGCTGCTGCTTCCGTGTTTGGAGTGCCGCTGCTATTTGGAGTGCCGCCACCATTTGAAGCACCGCCATCATGTTTGGAGCTGCCACTTCCTTGTTTGGAGCTGCCACCGTGTTTGGAGTGGTGGCTGCACTCCAAATGGCAGTGGTGCTCCAAACAGTGGCAGTGCTCCAAACAGCAGTGGGGTTCCAAACGTGGAAGCGGCAGCTCCAAATGCAGCAGCAGCTCCAAATGCAGAAGGGCAGCTCCAAACACAGTGGCAGCTCCAAATGCAGAAGTGGCAGCTCCAAACAGCAGCGGCGCTCCAAACAGTAGTGGTGCTCCAAACATGGAAGTGGCAGCTCCAAATGTGGCAGCATGGACAGAAGAGAAATCAACAGTGGCAGGCGCTGAAGGTCTTGGGTCTGCTGCAAAGGTGCTTGGCAGGAGTAGGGAGCTCTCCATGCTCTGCCATGATCGCCCATTTGGAGCAGCTGGTGGCGAGGAATTGCTGCCTGTGGGACGCTCCTAATGGCAAGTCCCCCCGCCCTTCCCCCCATTTTGCATGTTTTAAAATAGGCCTAAATTTGGGGGAGGGGCTTAATTTGATTTTATGCCTAGAAAACATGCTGGGTCTGCCTATTGAGGGAAGTCGTATTGTTGGAGAAACATGGTAGTTGGCCACTGTGAGAACCAAAATGCTGGACTCGGATGAAACTTATGTTCTTCAGATGGCAACCTTGTTGGGGATGTGAGGTTCCCATATGGACTGAGGAAGAAATAATGACAGACCATGTAGAAAATAGGTGCTTTCTCTTGCAGCTAATAATGGACAAAGGATGGCCAGAAACCCACCCCCAAAATAAGCAAGGACATAAAAGCTCTTGTCAGGCAGCACAAAAATAAATCAAGGATAAGTTGTAAGACATGGGGGAAAAACAAAGAGAGGTGAGTTAATACTGCACAAAACGTAATTGCTTCAATTCCCTTTGTACTATGTTCATTTCTATACTGGTGTTAACTCTTTCGGTGCAATACTTTTAGATGTGATGGTCCACATAATGTCATGAGATTTATATTCCAAAAGCATTACTAGTAGTTTAAAATATCAGGAACAAAAAGACTAAACTTTATATCCCTGATCTTTCCCAAAAGTTTCTTTTGGTAAACTATAAAGTGTAATGGAAACTTGAAACCCTTTAGATAATTCTCAGTACATTTTCCATTAGAGTTGGTCCATCACATTTGGAAGACCAGAGATTCTCTATCTGTACTAAACAGTAAGCAAGGCATGGGATAATATCTATATATATTTTTTTTAAAAAAAAAAAACCATGCTCCAGCATTATCACAGTCCCTTCCATTTGGGCTATGACCCTGAATTATTATTCCTATTAAACAGCAATAATTACTTAAATATTTCAAACACCCACCCAGGAGTCCAGAGAAGTAGCTAGGTCAGTGCTTATACTTGTGTTTAGCTGGATTTCTGAATTAATTTGTAATCTGGACAAATATTCCTTTTTCAGAGACTAAACTCAAAAGCAGAAAGTGCAAGTGGTCAATAAGAACCCTAGGCAGATTTGAGTTAATAAAAAACAATTGATGCCAGGGCTAATTTTGAAATATGTCTTTCAAACCCTCTGGCCTTGACACAACTTCTCCCTGAAACACTAGGAACAAGAAAGAGAGATGTGGGAATAGCTGATTGCTTTCAAAACATGAAGCCTAATTGATTGAGCACCAGACACCAACTCTAACATATGTTTCTAAGGTGTGTACAGTCCAGTAAATTCATGACAAAATGACATTACTGGCCTGTAATGGACTCTAGGGGTTTTCTTCATTGTTCGGCTCTTTGGGGGCTTCGGTTTAATGAGATTCTAAAAACAACGTTGTCAACAGTGCTTACCGGGAATTCAAACTAAGCCAGTAAATATTGCTTGCTGCTATTTGGCCAAAGTGATGATTTCATCATCCTGCCCTCCAGCCAAGCTCTTGATCTGTCTGAAACTCAGGTTGGAGGATGACAAGGAAGAGAGTTAATGGGCTACATGTTGATTAAATTGCAGGTAGCAGTCGAACAAAGGAAGCAAGTCACGGTACAGGTCAAAGGTAGAGAAAAGATAGAGAAAAGCCCAGCCAGTGAAACTATTTAATTTATATTTTCATCAAAAAGGGGGAAAGGGAAAGTGTTGTTCTTTCAAGCAACAAAACTGTATTGTTGGCTAGTGCTATTGATGAGCCTGGGGTGCAGCCCAACACAGCAGTCCCTATGGCCTCTTTACCACCAAGTAATTGGTTATTTTTTTATTTCCATTCAATCATGCGTGATTATTGGACAATGCCTGCAGATTTCTTGGCAAGGTTTTTCAGAAATGTTTTGCCATTTCTTTCTTCCTAGGACTAAGGAAAAGTAATTAGCCCAAGGAGTTGCCATTTCTTCATTTAATTGTCTGGGGTAGTTTAGAAATAGTGTTTCTTATCCTTAGTATTTTCTTGTTTCAGTTGCAGATTCTGTTTGGTTTCAAGCTGTGTTTATCTACTTCCTACAAAAAAGCTATCAATGCACAATGGAATGGGCGTTGGTTCTTACCTGATACGCCTCTTCTCGTGGAACTGCGTATAGCATCCAGAGAGTGGGAGGTGCTTCAGTCTTCACTTCTCACAGGCTGAGCTGAAATTGAGGAACGCCCTCCTCCTCCACGTGACTCCTCCATGCATTCCCCCCAGTTTTATCGAAGACAAGAGGACAAAAAAACCCCTCTACTCTTAAGTATTAAACAACATGAACTACAACATTAGAAATCATTGGCCGAAACAGGTTTTCCCCCTTTACAGATGGACCAACAGGGTGGGGCTGGATGCTCTACGCAGTTCCACGAGGAGAGGCGTATCAGGTAAGAACCAATGCCCATTCTCCGTAGAACTGCTGCGAGCATCCAGAGAGTGGGACATACCAAAGCCAGTGTGTCCTACGGGTGGGAGTCCATCTGGATTGGAACTTCCCCAGGATCTCTAACCACTTGCTGCAAAACTCGCCTGCCAAAAGATGCTTCAGCTGAGGCGTAAACATCAATCTTATAATGTCTTATAAAGGGAGATGGGGAAGTCCAGGTGGCCGCCCGGCAAATATCAAGAATAGACGCCTGAGTAGCCCAGGCTGCCGAGGTAGCTGCACTTCTGGTGGAGTGAGCGGTAACCCCACTGGGAACTGGAATATCTTGAACTAAATAGGCTTTGGATATGGTAGCCCTAATCCATCTGCTTACCGTGGACAGAGAAACCTTACAGCCTAGTGTCTTTGCTGAAAGGACAAAAATAGAGACTCTGTCTTCCTGATGGACTGCGTGCGAAAAATGTAAATACGCAAAGCCCTTCGAACATCAAGGATGTGCCACTGCCTCTCTTGCTCGCGCAGAGGCTTCGGGCAAAAATTAGGCAGGACCAACTCCTGCGCCCTGTGGAACGGTGAATTAATCTTCGGCATAAATGCTGGGTCTGGTCTCAGAACCACCCGATCTGAATGAAAAATGCACAGATCTTTTCTCATGGATAGAGCTGCAATTTCAGATATCCTTCTAGCTGAAGTAATAGCCACCAGAAAAACTGCTTTAAATGTAAGAAATTGAAGTGACGCCTCCCTGAGAGGCTCAAAGGGAGATCTAGTCAAGGCCAGGAGAACTTTATTAAGGTCCCATGTCGGGTACCTGTGCACTACTGACGGGCGCAAATTAGAAGCCCCTTTAAGAAAAGCCTTGATTCGAGGATGGTGGGAAAGGGGACCGAAAGGACCGCCAGCAACCACCGTTGAGAGCGCCGCTACCTGCCTCCTTAAGGTGTTAGGTGATAAACCTCCATCTAGGCCATCTTGTAAAAAGGCCAGGATCTGAGCAACTGAAGGAGAGCGTGGGTCGATGAATGATTTGTGGCACCAGTTACAGAAACTTTTCCAGGTAGCCTCATAAATGCGAGTAGTAGAAGGCCTTCTAGCCGCCAAAATGGTGTTAATGACCTGGGCTGATAAGCCTTCCTCAATCATCCTTTCCCACTCAACCTCCAAACAGCCAATTGTAGCCACTGTGGCTCTGGATGGAGCAGCGGGCCTTGGGACAGCGAAATCTGATCCAACGGAATCCTCCATGGTGGGGATACTGACAGATTGCGGAGGTCCGCAAACCACGGCCTCCTGGGCCAATAAGGTGCCACCATGAGGATCTCTGCTTTCTCGGCTATCAACTTTCGAATCACCTTGGGAATTAATAGAAGTGGAGGGAAGGCGTACAGTAGCCCGGGAGGCCACGGGCAACACAAGGCATCATGATTCTCTGCTCCGCTGGAGGGATAACGGGAGAAGAACCTCGGTGTTTGCGTGTTGAGCGGAGACGCAAAAAGGTCTACTAGGGGCTGACCGAACCTGGCTGCTGCTTCTCTGAACAGATGTGGGTGCAGACGCCACTCTGCCTGATCCAGTGTTGCCCTGCTGTGCCAGTCTGCTTGGACGTTGGAGGCCCCGGAGATGTGCTCCGCTCTGATGGATAAGAGGTGCGCTTCTGCCCATCGACACAGTCGCTCGGCCTCTCTCATGAGAAGGAGGGAATGGGTGCCCCCTTGCCGATTGATGTGGGCCTTGGTTGTAGTATTGTCCGTTAGGACCAGGACATGGCGCCCCCTTACCCGATGAAGAAATGTTTGCAGAGCCAGGTACACTGCACGAAGCTCCAACCAGTTGATGCTCCGACTTCGCTCCAAACGGGTCCAAACTCCCTGTGCTGAGAGAGATTGTAGATGGGCCCCCCATCCGGAAAGACTTGCATCTGTCATGAGAACAACCCTTTGAGGTTCCTGGAATAGCTGACCTCTGTTGACAGATGGTCACGTCCACCACAGGAGGGAGGCGAGAACTTTCGGCGGGACCTTCACTATAAACCTTGACGTGCTCCTTCCTGAACACTGATATGGCAGGAGGAACCATTGCAAAGATCTGGAATGCAAGCGAGCCCATGGAATAATGGAAATACAGAAAACTAGCTTCCCTAGCAGTTTGGATAAATTGAGCAACGATGCTTTCCCGGTCCGCCGGATATCTCTGATAGTGGTGCAGATACTAATAAGTCTCTCCTGAGAGAGAAAGACCCTTCCTTCAACAGAGTCAATCACAGCCCCTAGATGGGATATACCAGTGGAGGGAGTAAGCTGACTCTTTTCCCAGTTCACTAAGAACCCGTGGGACTGAAGTACTGAGAGGGTAGCGCTAGTATCGCTCTCGGCTTGATGTCGGGAAGGGGATACAACCAGGATATTGTCAAGGTAACAGTGGATCCGGATGGGAATTTGTCTAAGGTGAGCTGCAATAGCCGCCAACACCTTAGTGAAAGATTTCGGGGCTGAGGCTAGACCAAAGGGGAGGGCTACATACTGGAAATGCTGATTATTATAACAAAATCTGAGATATTTAGAATACGAGGAATGAATGGGAATATGGAGATAAGCCTCGGAAAGGTCAATTGACGTAAGCCAGTCTCCTTCTCTGATGCCCTGTAAAATCGACTGCAGAGTCTGCATTTTGAATTTATGGCGTACAATAAAACGATTTAACCTCTTAAGATCTAAAATGGGTCTCCATCCCCCAGAATGTTTAGGCACCAAGAATAAAAGTGAATAGAAACCCCTTCCCTGTTGGGAGAGGAGTACAGGTTGAATAGCCCTAATATCAGAGAGATGTTTGATGGCAGAAGTCATAAGAGCCCGTTTAGTAGGATTCCTAGAAATGGGTGAAACCCTGAAATGTTCGGGGGGAGGAGAGAGAAACTGCAGGATCAAGCCAAAGCGCACTGAATCTGTAACCCAAATATCAGAGGTGGATTCCTCCCACTTGTCGGCAAAATGCCTGAGGCGGCTGCCTATGGTAAGAAAACCTGCAACGCTACCTGGGCCGGCGGGCCGCTCTACTCCCGGAACCCCTGAAGGGCCTTCTGTAGCTGCCCCCTCTCTTGCCTCTGTCTCCCGAGTCGCCCCGTTCCTGGTAGGACGGCCGGAATGAGGGAGAGCCCTGAAATCTAGGAGAGAATGATGACTGGAAGGAGGGACGAAAGGAGCCCCTCCGAAAGGACTGGGAACTCTTGGCTTCCTGCCTACGAAAAAGTGAAGGCAGAAACTTTTTCTTATTTCGGGTCTCCAGGAGTAATGGCTCCAGAGCGGGCCCGAATAATTTCCCTTTTACTATGGGGGCTGAAGCCAACTTAGACTTATTTTTCATATCAGCCTGCCAGTGTTGAAGCCAAAGCAATCGTCTGGCAGAAACATGGGAAGAAATAGCTCGGGATGAGAACTTAACCGAATGAAAGGTAGCGTCGGCTGCAAATTCCGCCGCTGCCGTGATCTTTGCAATATCTTGATGGGCTCTGGTATTAGCTGGGGAAATGTGTTGCTTCAGCTGTCTGAGCCACCTGATGGAGGATTGGGTGAAAAAGGAAGTGGCCGTGGCCGACCGGATAGCCCAGACATCAGCGGTGTGAGCCCGCCGGAGCGCCATCTCCGCTCACTTATCCTCCGGCTTCAGTGCTTCTAGTGCATCGGTAGGATTGGAAGAAGAAGCAAGCCTTATAATTGGATCATCTACTTCCGGGGTGTCTAACATAGCTGAGAAATCCAAATCCAGGGTAAACAACCTCTTATCCTGACTAGAAGGGGCCGGAGAAGGACCCACCGAGGCCAACTGCTTTGCTACCAGATCTGAGAAGATTGGGGGGGCCGGAATAATGTCTGTGCCACTGTCGGCTGTCTAAACATAAGGTCATCAGGACCTTCTGGACTCGATGGAGGGGGTTCAGAAGGAGGCTGAGAGGCCAGACCTGAAATGTTCTTTGCCTTAAATAGCAAGGACTTAAATAAATGGGGTTTAAAAAGACCCACAACAGCCGGTTGTTCAGGAGAAAGACCCTCATCTTCTGACATTTCTCCCTCCATTAGGTCCCCCTCCAGAAAGGGTTCCGAATACTGTAAGGAACCTCTGTCAGAACCTTTGTACTCTCCGAACGGTTCAAGGCCCACTCCCTCTTCTTCTTGGGTATCCTCCCCCTCTGGGAATGGAACATCCATGTGAGGAGGTACCTGACCATGCTGTGACGCTGGTGCAGAAGGAGATCTCCCGGATAAAGACTCAGCCTCAGGAGTCCTCCCTCGGGAATCCGGTCTTGCGAGCTGCTGCATTCCTTCAGCTATACCTTGACGGATGGCAGACTGCATCCATTCTCTGATGTTCTCAGGTACAATAATTGGAGCAGGATCCTCAGAGCGTAGACCTGCAGCGGTTGGCGTAAATGTCGCCTCTGGTACACGGGAGGGCTGGCGGCCTCAGGTGGAAGTACTGCCCCTAGAGGAAGATGGTTGGCTCGGCAGGGGGGGTAGAAGGAAAGGCAGATGTTATAGAGTGAGACTCTTTAGCCCGCTTGCTAAATTCCCTTTCTAGGGCCTTATGATGTCGTAAGGCATCTCTTTGAGAAGCACTGGAAGAATCCTTGTCCCTTCTGCGAAGGTAGTGCGGCTTAGACTTGGCCTTCAGAGAAGAGCCAGTAGGATTAGCCTCTGCCATGGTATTGAAAGAAAATGGCGGTTAGCACGCCTAGGAGTTCGGCCTACAAACGTAAACCGGTTTTCCTAAAATTGGGTCACATCCCCCTTTTTGAAATAAATTTTATTCTAGAACTAGCTATTATCTATTCAAAAAAATCTCCTTTCTCTCTCTCTCTCTTTTTTTTTAAAAACCTTATGCAATAAAAAAACAGAAAACAATTCTAGCAGCTAAATTAAAAATCTGAATATATACACTGGCAATTAAATACAAAAAAAGGGGTCAGGTTCAAGTAAGGAAAACCAAATAGCTCCAAAAGGTACAGCAAATAATAATAATAATAATAACTTAATTCCAAATAGACCAAATGAATGCTGAGGCCAAGCAATTGTGAAAGGCAAGACAAGAAAAAAGAGAGGCCTCTATAGGCAGCCCCCCAACAACATGGAGAGTACGTGCCTGCGCTTCTGAACTAGCTGCGGGCCAAGGAAGAAAGCCAACAATATTAACTCTAAGAGAGACAGCAGGGCACAGGACCACAGTGCTCTCTCAGTAAAAATAAAGGCTCCACGCGGCCTGACGGTCCCGCTAAGGGCCTACAAAAAACCTCGCAGCTCACTCTCAAACTAAAAAGAAAAAGGCCTTACTTGTTAAGAAAAACAAAATGGCGCCGGCCACGAGGCGTGCCCAAACTGGCCGCCCGGCTCAGAGCGCACAGCTCAGAAGCGCACCAGCCCACCGCAACTTCAAAAGAGAGAAGGAAAGAGCTGGGAGAGGAAGCGCTGCCTCCTCTGAGGCGTTCTAGGGGGGAAGACGCAATTGCGCTTTTAAAATACAGCGCAGGGCCAAGCGGCTGAACCCAGCACGCTTGGAACGGCAGAGGATAGATTAGAAGGGGGGGGGACAAAGGGCTCCAACCCCTTACTTCCCTCCTGGGATCAAAATCGCTCCACCAACTAAATTTGGGATTGCACTAGCCTTGCAGGGAGAGGAAAAAATGAAATCAAACCTGATCCAACTCTCAACGATCACCTGAAACGGCCAAGGAACGAGAAAAAGCTGCCTGCTTCTCGAAGGCTGAGCTAAAACTGGGGGGAAGTCACGGAGGAGTCACGTGGAGGAGGAGGGCGTTCCTCAATTTCAGCTCAGCCTGTGAGAAGTGAAGACTGAAGCACCTCCCACTCTCTGGATGCTCGCAGCAGTTCTATGGAGAACAAGGAATTTTTTGTTGTTTTTCAACCAGCTGGTCACGTACTTTGATGCTGAGTAGGAGAGGAAGTGACTTGTCCAAGGTCAACTAGACAATGTCCAAATCAAAGAGAGGATTAGGCATGAGTTTCCCTCTTCTTAACTCAGCATCTTAACTGATCATACTGACTATCTGACAGTTCAGAACTATCCACTTGATTATGCAAAACCATAGTACATGTGCCAACAGTTATTTCAGAAAACTCATTCTGGATTTCCTTTGTCTTTGATGTTTATGATTTCTTTCCTTCCTTCCTTCCTCCCCCCCCCCCCCCCCGCCTGACTTACTGACTTTTTTTTCCACCAATCTCACTGTGGGGTGTTTATGCTATGGATTATTGGAATGTTCTTCTTTATGGATTTTTTAGGGCAAGTGCCTGAGTACAAGGTTTTATTTGTTCAGGGGTTCAACCTGCAAGGTAAATTGATTTCAGAGCAAGAAATCAGCTCCACAGAAAAAGTAGAACTATACTTAATTAATATTGGCTATAAAAACAGAATATTGCAAGTCTTGTTGGAATGTACCTTCCTTTCTTCTTATATTCCAATGAATCAAGGAGGCCCTTGTCTTTTTTTTTTTTTTATTAAATTTGTATTGGTTTTTAAGACAAACATAGACAAACAAAACATAAAAACATCAACCCATCTTCCATATATATACATACAGTGTGCCGGTTGATTTACAAATTGTTTTGTGCTTCCATTTCATAGTCTTCAGTTACAATTACATTGTATATATTCTCATATTGTCTTCCATAGTTTTTTTTTTTTTTTTTTTGTAGTTAGGTTTAGAAGCTCTCGTAGATCTTGGTTCACGTTGTTCTTTGACTTCCACCTTTCTACCTACTGCACCTTCTTCTTTTTCAGTAGCCATTTCGCATTCCTCTTGGAATTCAATTAGTGAAATTTCTTTTTCTGCCTCTTCCTCTTTCCCTCTGAAAAATTCTGTATAAAATGATTCAGCTTTCTCAATTGAATCAATTCTGTATCTCTGTTCTTGCCATGTGAACATTAAACCTTCTGGAATCAGCCATCTATAATTCACCTCTTTTTTAAGTCGCATCTTGGTCAGAAATCGGTATTCTCTTCTCATCTCTCTCACTCTTCTGGGTACTTGTTTCAGGACCACAATCTCCTTGTCTTTATATTTCAATGTTTTCTCCGTTGCAACTTGCAATATTTGCGTTTTAATGGCTTTCTTTGTAAATCAGATGTGAACTTCTCTTGGTAAGCTATTTCTCATTGCATATCTTGTGAAGACTTGATAAACTTCATCTATTCCATCCACCATCTTCTCTTTAGTTATTTCCAAAGCTTCAGCCAAAATTTCTATCATTGTCTCAGCTAGGTTTTGTCCCTTTTCTTCCTCTATGTTTTGGAATCTGAGATAAAATTCTGATCTGTCCATCTCCCATCTCAACATCCCACTTTTATCTTGTTCAACCACAGTTAATCTGCTATCAATATCTCCAATTTTCTTATCTCTTTGTTTGTCTTCTTCTTCAATTTTTTGGAATCTCTCATCATAGTTCATCATCATTTGTTGAATGTTCTCCACCTTTTCATCAGTTTTTCCTGTTCTTTGTTCAATGTTCTCTGTTCTCTTTTCAATATTCTCTGTTCTTATTTGAATATTTTGAATTCCTTGCATAATCATCTGCAGGTTCACTTTTTCCTGTTATTTTTCTTGCTGTAACTTCATCTGTATTGAACGTTGTCCTCCAGATGGTAAAGAGGAAGAAGTAGAAGTTGAGGAACCAGGGGCTGTTAGTTTCCTACTCATTTCAGACAATTCAAAATCTTCAGGTTCCTCTAGACCTTAATCCACTTCTAAAATAACCAATTGTTATTCCAAGTAAAAATAGTGGAGAGAAGAAACCAAATAGTAGTAATAATAATAATAATAATAATAATAATAATAATAATAATAATAATAATAATAATAATAATAATAATAATAATAATAATAAATTTCTTCAGGTTATTGTATACCTTAATCCAATCAATTGGTTAGAATGCAATAAAAACTCAAAAATGGAAGAAAAGACCATAAACACACACAAAAAGAAAAAAATGTTAAATCCTGAAAAAGGCAGAAAAGTAAAAAGTAAAAAGCTAAAGAAGAGAAAAGAAAAGTTCTTCCAGTTCTTCAACATCTTAATCCAATTAAAAGGTCTCAGGTATAAAAGGATGCATAAGAAAAAAAGAAAGCCACAAAAACCAATATGGAAGGTAAATAGAAAAAAAAATACAAGGGAGGGAGAGAGAGAAAAGAAAAGATCCCCTTTTTTTCCCTACAAACTTCAACACCAGACTCCAACTATTGATAGAAACCCAGAAGACCACCTGTAATAATACTCTCCCATGCTCTTCCCTCTATCTTATCAAACAGGCAATGTCCTTGAAAAGAAGTTTCAGTTCTTTCTCAGCTTTGTTTGGTCAAAAAAAAAAAAAAGAGATAGAATATTTCCAAGCCTCTAGTTGACAGTGTTACAAAATTTCTTCTGCTTTCACTTTCCCCCTCCTTTTCCAAACAAGATATAATACAAATTAATTAAAAAGGGAAAAAGATATTTAAAAAGATGACTAAAAGGGAGTCTCTAGCCTAGAATATTATAAAGTCAAAAAGGAGAGAAAGAATAGGTGGAAGAAGAAAAAAAAACAAAACAGTCCAGTTTCAAAATATAAAATCATGTGTAGAAAATCCAGCAATAAGAAAAAAAAATTACTTTGACTTCCTGTTTAAAATCACCACTTAATCACTTCTATCAAAACTTTAACAGATTCTTTCTTTTCCTTAGGGTGTCCTTTCAAATCTTAAAGTAAAGAAAAAAGTTCTCACCAAACTGGCACACTTTCTCTTTCTGTTCTCTTTCGTTTCGGAGCTGTCCCAACTTCAGCAGCTTTAATGGCTGCCTCTTTGCCGCTGGCAAAAAGAGCTTCTCCTGGATCTACCAGGGACTTCGTGGTATCCCTGGGATTGACAGGATGCGCTCTTTACATTCACCATCTCTTTGGGATGGTTTAGATCCAATTGGACCATCAGGAGCAAAGATATCAGCAGCGATCTCAGACCTCCAAGATCGCATGCCGTATCATTGCGATGCCAGCTCTGCCCTCCCTAAGGAGGCCCTTGTCTGAGGCACTTCTAGTTATTATCTGGTTTCCCAGGACTTAAAGAATGTATCAATGTCCTTTTATCTATATCATCATATTTTCAATGTGTCTTCTTTCATGTCAACTGACAAGTACATTTGTTCATCATCTCTGGATTTCTTGGGCAGGTATTGAAGGCAAATGGATGTTGATCCTAATTATTTGCACATGAATATTGTGTTGAATATTTATATTGTTGTTACTGGAGAAGAGTAAATATCTGGCTAGTATTCTCTTTAGAATCTGTTTTCTTCTTTAAACTTTTTTTTTCTTTGTAGCACTAATATAGAGTTGAGGGACAAGGATGGTCAGAACCAATAATCACATATATTTACTGGGTAGTTTGAATAGAATATAATTATGTTGTATATTTTTTTGAAAACTACCAAAGGAGAGGAATAGGGTTATTGTGTTGTGTTTTAGAATTTTACCATTTAAAAACAAACTTCATAACCAATTAAAATGACTAAATTAAAACATTTGTCTTGCTGCAAGAAAGGCAGGGGAAAAAAATCTGCTGAAACTAATTACAAATGTATGTGAAATTTGTTCCCAGACCCATTAACCAACAGCTGATCAGTCAATGGCAAGATAACAAGTGACAACATTTATAATAGGCACAGCAAGATAGCCGAATTAAAAGACTTTCCTCCAGTGCCTGATTTGGCAGAAAAATATGCCAGCATAATTTGTGTGGCTCTGATGGCCAAGATCTAATCTCTCTCAGTAACAGGGTTTGCAAAGAATCTGGTCCTTGGTGTTTTAATGTGGAACTAGTTAAGGGAAGATCTTAGTGGATTCACCTGTTACATTTTCTTACTCATCCATCAACTGCTGTTAATTGTAGTGAGGCAGGTTGGGCAAATGGGCTCTCTATAATGAAAATTAAACCAGTTTACAACTGCTGAAAGTGATTGCTTGTTAGCACAATGGCTGATCTGATATTTGAGCTATATCTCAATTTATTTAATTATGGTTTTATTATTTTAGAAGATTGATTTGCCCTCCTTTAGAAATATACACACACACACACACAAATACATACATACATACATACATACATATCTATCTATCTATCTATCTATCTATCTATCTATCTATCTATCTATCTATCTATCTATATCTACTGTATTTCTACCATATATATGTAGATATAGATGGGTATATAGATATATAGATAGAGATAGATAGATTCACCATAGTAATTGAGAAAAAATATAAAGTCACAATCAAACATCCAGCTTAACCAAGAAATAGACTTTGTTCTACAGCCAGGGCCCCAGATTCAAGCTTATAGAAGTCCAAAAGGATGGGTCAAATCTAAACTCTTGAAGTTTCATATTCCAGAGCCAACAGGAAAGGCTATCTTCCTGGGTCCTGCCAGCTGCCAGCTCTTATCAAATAGGACTTAGTGCATGCTCCTCCTGCTAGACTGAATGGGGCAGATAGAAAGAACTGGATAGAAAGCATGTTCGGTTTTGGCGATAGTTCTGGTATTATTATTATTATTATTATTATTATTATTATTTTTTTTTACAAAAAAAAATTTTTTTTATTTTTTACAAAAATACCAAAACTATCGCCAAAACTGGACACTTCAACAACAGAATAATCAGAGAAGCCATAAAGATAGAAAAACACCCACACAGCATGAATAAATGAGATGATACCCCCCACCTACCAGCCATTTGGAAAACCGCCCTCATGAACAGACGAGTACCAAACATGAAGAATGACACCAGAACCACACCCACGAGGGCCGCACAAGATGCTACCACTATACTTCCACATAGAAAGCAGACTCACACCCACACAGAAGATGAGACATGACCACGGACCAAAAGCCGCATTGCAGCTGCATCACTATCCGCTTCAAACCCCTCTGAGCCATACATGAAGTGAACTGACGCCCACCATGAAGATGCAGCACAACCACGAACGCGAAGCCAAACAGCAGGATAACAGCTCACCAGCTCAAATCCCCCAGCAACTAAGACTAACCTGAGCACAACCAAGCCCCCACCTGAACAGAACACACCCCCAGCCAATCAGAACACAGCCAAGCCCCCACCCAATCAAGTCACACCCCCACTAGCAGTTAAAAGGAAGAAGCAGCTGCAAGTTCACATTACTCTGAGAAGCACAGAGCCAAAGACAAAAGCCTGAAGATGATGAATGAGACTTCATCGAAACATTGCCTAGAGACTTCCAATTTTACGCGGGAGAAAACCCCGGGTATTTTCCCATGGCATTGTAGTTGTGCTTTTAAAGTTGTAGCAACGTTTCGGCAGAATCTCATTTGCCATCATCAGGCTTCTGTATTGTGTTCATCTGTGAGTCAGACTTTTACAGTTGTTTCACAGACTCACAGACAAACACAATACAGAAACCTAATGATGGCAGATGAGATTCTGCCGAAACATTGTTATAACTTTAAAAGCACTACTACAATGACGTGGGAAAATACCCGAACAAAGATGAATACCATACATGTAAGTACCCGCAAAAACTTAAGAAAACATATGTGTGTGTGTGTGTGTGTGTGTGTGTGTGTGTTGTGGCTTCGATTCCCGAGCCTGTGCTGTTAGAGGAAGAGGACTTGGAAAATGAGGAGGAGGAACTGGGAATGCCTTCCTTCCCAGGACCTTTCTCTCTGGCAATGCCTTCCTCCCTGATAATGCTTCAGGTTTCATCAGACAACCAAGAGGAACAGCCTGAGATTAATCAGGAGGGAGGCATATCGGAGCAGCCCCTGACAGGGAGTCAAGAGGAAGAATGTTGGCTTGATCCTAAGCAGTGTCGTAGGGAGAAACGTGAGCAGCAATGTAGGAGGTGTGGGAGGGTCAGAGAATGAGCTGAATCATTGAGCCACAACCCACAGGGGAGAAAAGTGGGTGTGTCATCGGCTGGAACTTTGTACGGGATAAAGTTTGATCTTACTTCAGGTTTTCTTTGTGAATGAGTTTTGTGGTCTGCCTTGTAATTTTTTGTAAGTAGCTTTTTACTTGTTATCAGTTCGGACTTGACAGGCAGAGGGTGTTGGAATGCCAAGGACGTTATCAGTTCCAAATAATTAACTCTGTGAAGTCCGAGCCAGCCTGCCTGCCTGCCTGTGTTTGTGTGAGTTTGTACACTTTCATCTTTTGGGAAAGAAGAAAGGTGAGACAGAACATGTATGTTTGTATATACTGTATGTATATATGTATACACACACACACACACACACACACATGTATATATGTATGTAAGAATATTATTATAAGAATAGTATATAAGAAGAAAGAAAGAAAAGTGAAAATACTAGTATGAGTGATACCGATAGAGTAAAGTGCTATAAAGATTGGAAATGTGGTGAAAATGTATAATATATATATATTTTTTTTTAAAAAAGAAAGAACTAGGGAGAGATCATCCTATAAATTATCTGGTCTTGAACCATGAAGAGCTTTAAAGATGACTACGAGTATCTTGACTCCTGCACCCAGAAGCAATACCAGTAGCCAATGCAACTGTCATAGCAGTAGTACCATATGTACCAAGAAACATAAACTGGTAATTGTCTATGCTGCCACATTCTGCACCAGCTGAATCTTTCAAATGTTCTTCCAGAACAGCCCCAAATAGAACTCATTGCAATAGTCCAATCTGGAGTGATGATGAGTAAAGCCTCTCAATCTAGGAACAGGCACAACTGTCGCACAACATGGAACATATTTTAAAAATGGATTGTAGTGAAATCTAGGAAACCTATATCTTAGGTTTCCTGTTGAAGAGGAAGAAGAGAACAGAGAAGGAAAAGGAGAAGGATATAGTGTTTTGTCCTAATACTACATTGAAATTTTTATCTGCTCTTGCATCAGTTCAAGATGTTTTCAGCTTTGAATCCTAAAATTCAAATTCAAACTAGTTCTTACTGGATTTACAAACTCCTAGCCAAAACATATAGCCAAACCATTATCTGATGTGCCAAACTCACCCATTATAATGGATGTGAGTTGACAATCCAGAATCTTTGGTGGAAAAGCAGTTTAGAACAGCTAGTTAGTTCTCATGATAGTTTTGTACTCTCTTCTCTGTATCATGACTTTTTAAAAAAACCCAATCAAGTTTAAATTGATCAAACAGCCCCAAAATTTCCTGAAGTTTCTTTTTAACATACCTTAGACTTTCTGTCTTTTATTATTTTGCATCAATCTCTTGTCTTTCACTCACTCAGTCACTTATTTAGGGACATAAGCTATATGACTTCCAGCTCCATTAGCTTATGTTGTTACTATTTAAACCGGTCCAAATCTATGATAAGTGACCCAAAATAAAAATAAATGATTTAGTTTTTAGATGGAAGGCAGTAATTCAACAGTAAGAGACAATGGTCTTGAAGAATTAATTTCCCTTTGCTGATGTGTTAATAATAAAATAAAAAATAGAAAAATAGAAAATAAGAAGAAAACTTTACTATTGAATTATTTTAAGAGTCTGGACAAGAATACAAATTTGGTGATTTCATCTCAGACAAAATTAGGTTATATTCTTAAGTCACCATAAATCATCAAAGAGTGTTAAATGTGGCTTGTGTCTATTAATAAAAATAAAATGGTTGCAAAAGAACATTTATTTACCTTGTAAAGAATGAATAATGTTTTCTGCAGTAATGGGGAATTCTTTTTGTCAGCACAGGAATGCAAAATTAAATCTTACCGACTGTTTTTGGAATTTCATCCAATATGTCCATGCAGGGTGGCAAGCTTGAATTCTCTTCATTTAAAAACTTTGTGTACAGATAATGTAGTTTCATAGACTTGCATTTTAGCAGCAGAATTTAAGTATAAATGTTTTATACCTCTGAACAGTAGAATGCAATTGACTATGGGATGCTGCTTTTCTCCAAATTTTGCAATGCCAAATTTAAGGTTATTAAAGAAAAATGCAGATAGAAAAGATGGTTTCTAGCTTTCTTCTCAAATTTAAAGAGATGAGTGCTTTGGAATATTCACCCTGGATACCATAGAGTCAATTATTACAGAATTAGAAAACTGGAAAACTTCTTTGAAGCCTGTCTTAATTATATCTCCAGTGAGTATTTATTTCACCAACATTCTTGCTTCCCTAATAACAGTTCTAGTTTTCCTTTGTAATTTGGGATAGAAAAATCTTATTATTATGTTATAAGCATAAGGCTGTGCCTCAAAATTATTTCTTCAAATGCATTACCTTTATTAAAACTCAGATTCTTTTCCAATTCTGTGATTTTATTACATATATTGGGTTTATTCAAATAGAGTCTCTCTCATACACACACATCCTTTTAAACATAGATTTGGGAGATCATAGTTGGCAAAGACATTTAAAACAGACTCCAAAAACCTGTTAATTTCTTGTGTTCATCTGGAGAACATCTCAAAAAAAAATGGAGATTGACTTCTGGGGCAATTTGGGTGACCTCTCTGAAAAAATACAGTATAATCTCTTTTTTTCTGACCTTCTCTGGAATGTTCTGGACAAATGAATATTAAAATAATTTTCATTGGTCCACCGACCCACCCACACCAAAGCACTTAATCTATGTACCAAACAAATATTATTAGGACTTTACTTATTTTAGTGTAAGCTGTTGAAAGTCCTCAGATGCTGGAATCCCAACATCATTGCTAAGCAAATTAAAATAGATAAACTTGCATTTATTTTTCTTATTCCCTACTCTGATATATGTTTCTCAATGTGGGAAACTCTATTTTTAAAATAAATAAATACGTAATTTTTAAATAAAGTATAAGAATACTGCATATTGGAAATTCTCTTCAGTGGAGACATATATAATATAACAATTAAAATGTACATAGTTGTATACAAATATTTGATCCCTATTTGCATGCACGAAAGTAGGATATTCCACTGTACAAACATACACTACACTTATAACAGTAGGTGTAATTATATAGCAAGCCCAAATTTTAACAAAACTGCACCTCTGGTTACTTGTAAAAGACTGTAAATTCTAAGCATGTATGGTATAATGTGGGTGAAACTCCACTTCTGTAAATAAAGATATTTGAATACATGACTAGATGCACAGACTCAAACATACATATGTATACATGTATATGTGTACATGTATATGGTAGTCATAATAGCTCCTTAAAACCATCCTATCTGCAGTTTAAGCAACTTCCCTTGACATATTGGAGTTTACTATAATTTTATTATAGCTACATGATTTGTAATGATTTGCTTTCATTTCTTTTTATTACAACTAACAAGGTAGACCTTAATGAAAATTAGTAGTGGCAGTTGGTGAAACACAAATGGTTCTTAAATGTACAAAATAAGAAGATGAAAGGACTATTTAATGAAACCTCTCTCAAATAACTCTCAATATGATGTTTTGCTCAATCATGAAAGACTTGCAATGCACAAAAGTTAACATACAAAAAGCTGAGAGCTGCAAAACAAAAGCACTGCAATCATAAATTTAGAATAAATAGACAGACATTATTATAGATATAACTCAACCTTGTGTTTTGTCCTACCCAAGCAGCTTCATTTAGCCCCATGTACAGTATAAAGTCAATATTTATGGAGTTGTTTGCTATAAAGATTGCTGGCCAGGATTTTTTTTTCCTATTCTTTCAAAACTTGTTCTGAAAATCTGTAAATCAAAGTTGCTAATAAAGAACATTGCTTATCGAAGTTGATGCATTTTGGTTGTTCAACATATTTCTAGCAGCATATAATGTTTAACTTTAAACCAGATGATACTGTCATCTATGAGTTGTTCCACAGTTTCCCATGAATATATAATATAATGTACTCACCTATTTTGCAGCAAGAACTGATTGTTTCACATCTAACTGCTGCATGCTTTGTGCAAAAATTGTACAAACCATTAATTGTAATATATAATTGTAATGAATAATGGTATGAACCATTAAAGTATCTCCTGGGTTCTGATCATTCATTGTCATTCTATTCATTAGAGTTATATAATGCATTAAAATATTCCCTTTAGATGCTGATCATTCATAGTTTTTCTTTTTGTTAGAATGTGTTTCCATTTATTAATTTGATTACTGTGTTCTGAACTTTTTTTGGCATCACAATATTGATTTACATATAGAGCAACTCTGACTATGCTCAGGGCTTCAATCATGAATATACACTAATGCATCTGTATCAGAAATTTATTAAATTCCACTCTTATTAAACCTTCGCACGAATTTTTCCCTTTCTCTGAATTCATATGTGAAGTTGGCAGATTCATTAGGTTCCAATTAGTACAAACCTTCTGCTTGGTTTTTCACCCTCCTGAATTACTCAAATCACTACACACTTGGTTTCCTCCTTGCCCAGATTCAAAAGCACAGTTGAATAAATAGGACTGATTTCAATAATGCCACAATAATTCTTATATCCAATATTATAAATGACGGTTTACTATTGCTCCAAATTATATTTCACTATTAGTTATGCAAAAGAAGATTCTAATTCTTTGTTCTGTTATCGTTACGAGTAGGCTTACTATAATCTTTCTGGGTGTCTAACCTATATATACTGTATGTGTGTGTGTGTGTGTATGTGTGTGTATATATATATATATATATATATATATATATATATATATATATATATATATATAAAAATATATATATATATCTGGCATTCAGCTTTGTTCGGGTATTTTCCCACGTCATAGTAGTGGTGCTTTTAAAGTTGCAGCAACATTTCAGCAGAATCTCATCTGCCATCATCAGGCTTCTGTATACCTGATGACTATACAGAAGCCTGATGATGGCAGATGAGATTCTGCTGAAACGTTGCTACAACTTTAAAAGCACCACTACTATGACGTGGGAAAATACCCGAACAAAGCTGAATGGCAGACATGTAAGTACCCGCGAAAACTTAAGAAAACAAATATATATATATATATATATATATATATATATATATATATATATATATATATATATATATATATATATATATATATATATTATGTATAATTATTATATAATATATAATATCCTATAAAAAGGCATGTAACTCTTTCTGTATTGTGGCCAATAAAACTATGTGGATATATATCCATTTAGGTACCCTAAGTCAAGCTTTGTTAGCAACAATCTTTACTTTTATTTTATAATCTATTGTATTTCCTCCATCTACATCTTGTTTGAAATTCATAACAAATATTCATAGGGCCATACTTCCATTTGGCAAAGCTATGATTTCTTTTCACAGCAACATTTGTTCTTCAGTCAGTCAAAAATCCTACAGCATTTTTGGAACTTCCGGTTTGCGTGGCTTCGGGGCAGCAGGAATTCGCGACAGCTCGCGATTCCTGCTGTGCTAGCCGTCGAGGTACCCCCGATCCAGACGGGTCAGGGGGATATGGCTGCCCTGTAGGGACAGCTGAAGAGAGAGGGGAGTCGGATAGGGAGGTGGGGGTGTCGCAGACCCCCCCCTTCTCCGGGAAAACCCCTTTTTCCCAAGGCGGTGGAGCGGCGGTCAGCAATGGCCGCCATGAAGAAGCCAGCAACCGGGTAAGAACTGTGCTGGAGGAAGTGTGAAGAGTGAAAGTTCTGTCTGAGCCGGGTCAAGTAACACCTTTTAAACTGCCTGGAATTGAGCTGCTTGAATTGCTGGAGGATACATTGTATCCCTAAGAAGAGCGAAAAGCGGCGGAGAAGCTGTTAAAGGGAACTCTTTTTTTTTTTTTACTCTCCCACCCCACGGAAAAAGCAGAAATATTTGGATATATTAGACATTGAAAGTGGATTGCTTTGAAAGCTGAAGCTGAGACAAAGGGATTTTTGGACATTGAAAAATTTAAGAAATTGGAAAATCTTTGCTGGAGGTATGGATTTTTGATTATTTAAAATTGTCATTGCAAGTGGGAAGGGAGAAAAAAAATTGGAGCAGAAGCTGAAAAAGGAGGAGATTGTCTAGAACGTTTTTGTGGATCCCAAAAGAAGATATATGGTAATTGGACCTCTTTGATTAAAAATTAATCCAGAAAGAGAAAGAGAAGAAGGAAGAAAAGTATTAACTTTTGGAATTTTTTTTTTAATTGCTTTTGATTATCTTTGATTAAAAATACTTGTGGTTGTTTTGGAAAAAGTTTCCCTTTTTATAATGGCATTGTTTGTGGATGAACTAGAGATTGAATATCAAAAATATAAAAAAGAAGATACTTTGGGCGCTTTGTTTCAATTCTTAGAAATGGCGTTATGTTCTGTTGAAAAGTTGATTACGCAGCAGAAGGACTGGGACAAGGAAGAAGAGGAAGAAGAAGCCATCTTTGATGAACAATGGGTCCCTTCCGGAGAGGAGGAGAAAAAGGATAAGAAAAAGGGGATTTTAAGAATTATAAAAACAACCAAAAGAGAGAAAAATGAGCGAAAAGGTGGAGGCAAGGTTAGAAAGCAAAGGAAAAGGAGTAAGAAAAGTGATGGGAAAAAGCAAAGGGGTAGAAAGGGCAAGGAGAAGAATAAGCAAGAGAGAAAGGGGGGGAGGAGAAGCCTTAATGGGGGGAAGCAAGACCTAAAGAAAAAAAGTTTATTTAGAGACAATGGGTGAATTTAATTTAGATTAAAAGAGGGATTCTGGAGGGTATATAAGATTGTGTTTTTATATGTGTATTTAGAATATAAAATTTATTATGTAATTTTAGAATCTTTTAAACAGAATCCCAAGAAAGATTGTAATATGTAGTATTTCTAAGTTAGGGTAATGAGTTATAGATGTTACTCCAATTGGTGTACAGGAGAAGTATAGTAAAAGAAAAAAAAAAGATGAATGGATAATTGGAAATAAAACAGACAAAGAATGTTGTTGAAAATGGTAATAAGATATGGAAGGATATATATGCTTTTTTTTTTTTTTTGGATTTTGTATATTGATAAAAGGCAATAAAATTTTAATTAATAAATAATTTGGATGGAAAAGAGAAGTAGGGACAAGATATGAAGTTAATATTATATGAAATATTGATATTATAATCTGGAAATGTTATGCCTTATTGGTCTTTTATTATTATTTTTTCTTAGAAAAGAATTTATAAGCTGTTATGCCTTGATTCTTTGTGCATTGTTCTTATAAAACTGATAAAAATGGTTTTTATATATATATATATAAAAGAAAATGATAATAAGATATGGAAGGAGATATGGGTTGAATATGATGTTTGAATTTGTGTCTGTGTAAAGAGTTTTAACCCGGGAACAGACAACCTTCAGAAAAGATCTTTTAGTTTTGTTTATGTTTTGTGTTTGTATGTTTGTGTATTGTGTTTATGGTAAAACTAACAAAATTTGTTTTTTATAAAAAAAAAAAGGAAAAAAGAATCAATAAAACCTTGGAAGAATGTTAGACGAGAATAATTTAAACAAGCCAGAAAGAAAAGAATATGATGACTATAAAATGGATAAATATGGAAGAGAAATGAAATTGAATAGGAGTAAAGAGAAATAATGAGAAATTTGCTGGAAGATATTTGTGTGTCCATATGGAGATGGGATAAATTGGAATTATGCTGTATAAAAATAATGTTTTGTTTGACTTGTAAGGATTTACAATGTTAAGAGGTTTTATGTGTTTATGTATTTAATAGTTAATGATGTGTTGTTTTATCTTTAAAATTAATAAAAAATTGTTTCAAAAAAAAAAAAAAATCCTACAGCATTTTTGTTATTATTTCAGCAAAGAAGGGCCAAACAAATTAAGGCATAGTGGTACATATATCCATGTGTATATATTGTAAAATTAAACACATCTTTTTTCAGAGATTTCTCTCTTCACTGTTTTTCACAGATATACCAGGGGAAGAATGATGAAGTGACCAGGCATTTTATTTGATTTCTGTCTAGAATATTTTTAGAAATTTAACTATCTTCCAATAGCTAGGAAAAGGCCAATTGGATTGACTTTGCCTGTTTTGATTTATTTAAACGACTGAATTCATAATGGCTAAATGAAATCTTTTACAGGATTTTACATGCAGGACTTTGAAAGGTTATCACAATCTCATATAATATTGAATTTTCTATAATGTAATCTTCTCCTGATTTGTAGTGTCTATAAAAAAAACATTCATAAGAAGCATACTGTACATTTTCTTGGATCTCTCTTTAAAAAAAAAAGAGGGAGGGAGGGAAGGAGGGAGGAAGGGGAAAGAAAGACATAGGTTATATTGACAACCAATATTTTTCCCCAGATAGCCTGGAACAATTTCATTTCTGCTTTTTCCATTTTAGCTTTTAAATTATATGCTAAATAGAATGCACATCCTTTGTTCTGTAGGTAATTTATTCAATTGTATATGTCTATCACTCTTGTGTCCTTCTATTCGTTATTCTTCCAAAGGACAATGCAAATATTCTTTTATTTATTCTCCTCAACATTTTCTAGAAATAGCAGATAAGTATTTTTTTTAAAATTTTACTTTGGGGTGAAGTCAACAAACCCTTCACAGTTTATCATTAATAGAAGAATATATAGTTGATGCTTCACATGTCTAGGTAGGCTTAAATAACTTGAAAAGTAAAAGTAAAGATTTTCCCTGTCCAGTGGCATCTGCCTCTAGGGGACAGTGCTCATCTCTGTTTCTTGGCCAAAGTAGTCAGTATTGTCCAAAGACAATTTCAGTGAGGCCAGCATGACTATACACTGAGGGGCATGGAATACTGTTACCTTCTCACCAAAGAGGTACTTATTTATCTATTTGCATTTGTCTGCTTTCAAACTGATAGGTGGCCAGAAGCTGGCTCAAGTAATTGCTGGAATGGGACAACTCACCACAGCCAACTCACTACAGAACAACTCACCACAGCCAACTCACTACAGGACAACTCACCATGGGACAGCTTGCTGTGAGACAATTTAACAATTCTATTTCATTATTTAAAGTAAATATGTTTTTAAATTAGTTGCTATTCACATTTCATCCTCCTCCTTTCGCATCCTTTCTTTAATGATTCTGTTCTACTGTTTCTTTGATATTAGTGTAACTCTTCTGCAATGAGTTGTCCTGAGGTGAGTTGGCCATGACAAGTTGGCTGTGGCAAATTGTCATAGACACACACACCCGTTGTACCATGCTTGGGTTTCGAATCTGGGCTGCCAGCTGAGAAGCTCAGTGAAATGTATGTTCTTCTTGAGATTTAGATTATAGTTTTTTCTGTCACATCGGTTTAAAGAGATAGCAAATGCTGCCTTAATGGGAAAGTCTGCTGTAACTGTGACAAATTTTATAATAAATAACAACCAGTCTTTATAGTTCAGCTTAATAATGAAACAATGTGCAAACATTATCACTGCAGGCAAGTATATAAAGCAAAAAAATGTTTACATAATGTTTATGTAATGTTTACATGTCTACATAACATATAACATTTTGTTTTTAATTGGAAATAATTTTAATTATTTTACTGTTTTCTAATCAATAACAAAAAAGAAGAATGAAACAATGACTATAATAACAAATGACAATATTAAAAAAAAATAGGCCATAATGTAGCTAAACTATGGTTGGGTGAAATGCACAAAAATACTAAATAGCTTATTTACACTTTATATGTAAGAAATGAAACCTTGACCACACACAAATAATAGAATTGATCGGATTTCTCATTACACTAGGAAAAAGTCAATTCACATGCACATGCATTATAAACCTGTTTTCCATTCAGGATATTAGGGGCTACAGTAGAATTTGTCAATTAGAGTACAACAATCTTTTTAGCTTCTGCCAATACATAATGAATCCAATGTTATTCATGCTTTAGTAGCTGACACAATTTAAATATATAATTCAACATCACATAAACATCTTTCATTCTAATTGGTTTTCTGAATGCAGACTTATGAATATTTAACAAAGACAGTGTTAAATGTAGAAAAAGCCCAAAACATGAGTCAGTCTTTTGGCATCTTATATATCCAACAGAGGTAGAAAGTCATATGCGTAAAATATTGAATGGTAATTCAGATTCAAGGAACTTTTAACAGACATCCTTTTAACTCATTTATTCATGGTTTATTCTGTACTTATTGTTTATGATGTTGTTCATTTTTTTAAAAAAGGAACATGTATAAATAATGCAAGGCATAAATTACATTTCAAGCTAGGCTTGAAAAGCAGAAGAAATTGCAAGATTGTTCATAGAGCACTAGATAGAAACTAAACTTTGGCCATTTAAAATGCTGATATGCAAAATGTATCAATGATTTTGGAGGCCTGAGGAGCCTCCATCCTAAAAGATAATGTGAGGAAGGCAAAGAAATGGAAAAAGCAAGGAAACGAACAAATAAATAATAATGTTCTGGGACTTTAAAATTCAAATAGGCAAGCACCTGCCATATAACAGACTTAACTACTGCTGATAAGAAAGACGAAAAGGTCTAGGTAGTGCATATTGGACTACTTGGAGACAACAAGATAGAAAAGAAAGAATTGGAGAAAATTACAAAGTACAAAGACAAGTAAAAAATTAAAGTGGAATGTCTATGGCAAAAGAATGCAAAGATAGTAGTAAAAGGCACCTTGGATGTAATTCTAAAACTTCTGGGATCACATGAATATCATCGGCATTGACAAAATCACCATCAATTGCAAAAGGCAGCTTTACTTCGAACTGCTTACATCCTGCAATATATCTTTAATACCATCTGTTATGTTCTGCGCATGGGCGCAAGAAGTGGAGACGAGACGATGAACAGTGAACTTCAACTCTTTATTTAACATTGTGGAACAGAGCAAAAACTATGGCAGCAATAGCCCTTTTTATAGGCAAGCTGCTGATCAAATAACCAATAAGAAACGGGAAGCGTTATTTCCCTTAACCAATGAAAGAGGCCCGCTAACAGCCAATCAGATTCTCCTGAATGGACCAATCAGATGTCGCTATTATCGGCAATCAGAAGTGCAGGACCTGAACCCTGCACTTTACTTCAAGCTCTTAATGATCTTTATTAAGCATTTATTGATTCACAACAGCTAGTAAAAGTAGCAGAATTATTTGAAATGCTGAATCACCATTTTGAAGAAAGAGAGATTTGTTCATCATTGAGGCATAACTTCATTAGGTCAATAGAAATATATGAAATGGAAAGAAAAAAAAAATTGCATTTCCAAGAATATTTCATCAAGATAGTTTTAAAGATGCAAAGAAGAGGTTTCGCGTGGCTTCGGGGCAGCAGGAATTCGCGACAGCTCGCGATTCCTGCTGTACTAGCCGCCGAGGTACCCCCGATCCAGATGGGTCAGGGGGATATGGCTGCCCTGTAGGGACAGCTGAAGAGAGAGGGGAGTCGGACAGGGGGTTGGGGGTGTCGCAGACCCCCTCCTTCTCCGGAAAAACCCCTTTTTCCCAAGGCGGTGGAGCGGCGGTCAGCAATGGCCGCCACGAAGAAGCCAGCAACCGGGTAAGATTGAGCTGGAGGAAATAAGAAGAGTGAAAGTGCTGTCTGAGCCGGGTCAAGTAACATCTTTAAAATTGGTTGGAACTGAGCTGTTTGAATTGCTGGAGGATACATTGTATCCCTAAGAAGATCGAAAGCGGCGGAGAAGCTGTTGAAGGGAACTTTTTTTTTTCTTTACTCTCCCACCCCATGGAAACAGCAGAAATGTTTGGACATATTGGACATTGAAAGTGAATTGTTTTGAGAGTTGAAGCTAAGGGACAAAAGGATTTTTGGACATTGAAAAATTTAAGAAATTGGAAAACCCTTGTTGGAGGTATGGATTTCTGATTATTTAAAATTGATATCGCAAGTGGGAAGGGAGAGGAAAAAAAATTGGAGCAGAAGCTGAAAAAGGAAGAGATTGCCTAGAATCCCAAAGAAAGGTATATGGTAATTGGACCTCTTTGATTAAACATTAACCCCAGAAAGAGAAAGAGAAGAAGGAAGAAAAGTATTAATTTTTGGAACTTTTTTTGAATTAATTTTGATTAAAAATACTTGTGGTTGTTTTGGGAAAAGTTTCTCTTTTCATAATGGCATCGCTTGTGGATGAACTAAAGACTGAATATCAAAAATAGAAAAAGGAAGATACTTTGGGCACTTTGTTTCAATTCTTAGAAATGGCGTTATGTACTTATGAAAAGTTGACTATGCAGCAGAAGGACTGGGACAAAGAAGAAGAGGAAGAAGAAGCCATCTTTGATGAACAATGGGTTCTTTCCGGGGAGGAGGAGAAAAAGGATAAGAAAAAGGAGATTTTAAGAATTATAAAAACAACCAAAGAAGAGAAAAATGAGCGGAAAGGTGGAGGCAAGGTTAGAAAGCAAAGGAAAAGGAGTAAGAAAAGGGAGGAGGAAAGACAAAGGGGTAAAAAGGGCAAGGAGAAGAATAAGCAAGAGAGAAAGGGGGGGAGGAGAAGCTTCAATGGGGGGAAGCAAGATCTAAAGAAAAAAAGTTTATTCAGAGACAATGGGTGAATTTAATTTAGGATAAAAGAGGGATTCTGGAGGGTACATAAGATTGTGTTTTTTATATGTGTATTTAGAGTATAAAATTCATTGTGTAATTTTAGAATCTATTAAACAGAATCCCAAGAAAAATTGTTATATGAAGTACTTTTAAGTTAGGGTAATGAGTTATAGACGTTACTCCAATTGGTGTATAGCAGTATAATAAAAGAAAAAAGATGAATGGATAGTTGGAAATAGAACAGACAAAGAATATTATTGAAAATGGTAATAAAATATGAAAGGATATATAAAGGTTTTGTTATGCTTTTTTTTGGATGTTGTATATTGAAAAAAGGCAAAAAAAAAATTTTAATTAATAAAAAATAATTTGGATGAAAAGGAGAAGTTGGGATAAGATATGAAGTTAAATAGACAAAGTATTGATACTATAATTTGGGATTGTTATGTTCTATTGGTTTTCTTCTTTTATTATTTTTTCTTAGAAAAGAACTTATAAGCTGTTATGCCTTGTGCATTGTTTATATAAAATTGATAAAAATGGTTTATATATATAATATAAAAAAGAAAATGATAATAAGATATGGAAGGATATATAAAGTGAATATGATGTTTGAATTTGTGTCTGTGCGAAGAGTTTCAACCCGGGATCAGACAACCTTCAGAAAAGATCTTTTAGTTTTGTTTGTGTTCTGTAAAATCAATAAAATTTGTTTTTTTTTAAAAAAAGAAGTGCAGGGCCAGAACCCGGCACTTTTCTAAAGGTTTTAATTATCTTTATTTAAGCACTTTTATTAATTCACAACACCCCTTCCCCCTGGGTTCCGTTTAAGGGGTGCGGTGACGTAATCTTTGAGGTAGGCAGGTTGTTTAGATTGTCTATTAGATTTTCGCTGTCCCCCCGGTACTTGTTTATAATCTTCTTTGGGCGGGACATTTTCTGGCGAGTAGGGTGCCTCCAGTCCTTCATTTAAAAACTCGGTGCCGCTAACGTCCTCTTTGTCCTCTAGCCTTTGTTGGCTTGCCTCTGATGAGGTATCTCTTTGAGGTAAGTCCACCACCCTCTCTGATCCTTCTTTATGTGTTAAGTCCGAATGCTCACTTCTTCCACTCGTGCTTTCTGCCGTTTCGAACTCGGCTCCTCAGCATCTCCTCCCCCCTCAGTTTGGAAGTTACCGGAGTCGCAGAAACCAGGTTGCAGCCTTGAATGCAGCTGATCAATATGGCGCTTCCATATTCTTCCGTCGTGACTTTTTACTCGGTACGACCTGGGTCCTGTGACTTGGATTACAGTTGCCTCGACCCACAAAGGATCGCCAGAAAAGTTTCTAGCGAAGACTAAGTCACCTATCTGGAATTCACGGCATTACCCACTGGATCCATGTGGTTTTTCTGGTTCATACGATGGGTGTAGTTGGTCAAGGTAGGAGCGGAGTTTTCGTCCCATTAACAATTCAGCCAGAGTCTTGTTGGTGATGCTGTGCGGAGTGATGTTTTGAAGAAAGAGTATCCGGTTAATCTTATCTTCGATATCGCCATAGTCCATTTTATGTAGGGTCTTTTTGACGAATTGTATCATGCGCTCGGCTCTTCCATTGGCCGCAGGATGTACCAGCGAAGTTAGCGTGTGGCGAATACCACGGTCTGCCAAATACTGTTCAAAAGAAAGCACGGTAAACTGGGGGCCATTGTTGGATACCAGAATATCTGGCAGTCCATGGGTTGCGAATAACCTGTCCAATTTCCTGATGACGGATTCAGTTGTGGTACTTTTCATTTCATGGATTTCAAGCCAGTTTGAGTAGGCATCCACCGTTACTAGGAATGTGTGTCCTTTAGTAGGTCCTGCAAAGTCAATATGAATATGGGACCATGGTCCCCTGGGTGTTTCCCACTCTGTTGGGGTTGCTTTCGGTGGGGCATTGCTAACTTCCTGGCATTTGCAACAAGTCTTTACCCAGGCCTCAATTTGCTTGTCGATACCCAGCCACCATGCCTAGCTTCGTGCGAGCGCCTTCATGCGCACGATGCTGGGGTGGCCTTCATGCAAGGTTTTCAATACCGCTCATTGCAGCCACTCTGGGACGACAACTCTATCCCCCCAAATGATGCAGCCTTTCTGGGAAAACAGTTCCATCTGTCAATTCTTGAAAGGACTGAAGTTGTCAGGAATTTGATCCAATGGCCATCCTTGCTCGACTCCCAGCTAAGAACTCGCACCAAAATGGGATCGCGTTTGGTTTTGATCGCGATATCTCGAGCTGTCAGTGGTGGTGATTGAAGTGTCTCAATCTGGAGCGTTGTGATGGTTGGAGCTGGGTCATCAATGGTTTCCGGAAGTGGTGCACAGCTTAGTGCGTCAGCATGGGGGATGGCTTTCCCCAGGCAGTGTTGCAGCTTATAATTATATGCAGCCAAGAATTCCGACCAGCGAGTCATTCTGGGAGATAATATATAAGGGGTTGGCTTGTCCCCTGCTATAATCCCCAGCAAAGGTTTGTGGTCGGTAACTATAGTAAAAACTCACCCATAAATATATTCATTAAATCGTTTAACAGCAGAAACGACAGCAAGAGCCTCTTTATCGATTTGACTATAGTTACGTTCAGCTTTTGATAGCGTTTTTGAAAATTAGGCAATAGGGGCTTCACTACCATTTGGTAACACATGGCTCAAAGTGGCACCCACTCCGAATGGTGATGCATCACATGTAATCGTTAAAGGCAAAGTCTCATTATACTGCATCAAAACAGCGTCTGAAGTCAATAAGTTTTTTACTTGTCGGAACGCATGTTCCTCTCGGTGTCCCCAGACCCAGGTTGCCTTTTTGTCCAACAGACGATGTAGGGGCTCAGCTACAGTTGCTTTGTGGGGCAGGAACACGTTGTAAAAATTGATAAGGCCCAGGAAAGCTTGGAGATCAGTCTTATTTCTGGGCCTTGGGGCGTTTTTGATTGCCCTTAGCTTGCTTCTACAGACTCTTCCGATATGACCTCTTTTCCCACACACATGGCAGAGCGCGTCGAGGAATTTTCAGTCTGATCATGGGTGGTTTGCCCCACAACCAGCGCATTGGTACTGCACTCTCTGGTTACGTTGATAGCGTTGGTCTCATTCAGACCGGAGCTGGTTGACCTCTTCTTCATCACTTTCTGATGATGATTCGAGGTCCTCGTGGTGGGCTGTCATTGCCTGTCCTTCCAGGTGACGTGAGATTTCGCCGGCGAGTTGGTGGAGTGGGGTGTGGGTGCGGCGCATTTGTGCAGCCAACTTCCTGGTTGCTTCTGCTGCAGTAGCATCAGCGATGGCATCTGCAAGGCTAATGTCGCCTTTCGCCATCAGCTTACTTTGTGTAGCTAGTGCATCGAATCCCAGAACTATTCGGTCTCTCAGGGCCTCTTCGAGGTCGGTGAACCCGCAGAGGCCTCCCAAATTCCGGAGATCCGCAATGAAATCTGCAATGCTTTCTCCCTTCTGCTGGTCTCTCTGATAAAATTCATGTCTTCGAACAAGCGTTGGTACGGTTGGTGCTTAGTGGGCCCGTAGAAGGGGCTCGAGGACATCCCAGTCCATGGACTTCATCTCAGCCAGTTTGGCTAGTGCCTTGGCCATCTTAAACATGGTCGGCCCACAGTGAGTTAGGAATACTGCTCGCTTCTTTCCGGTAGTGGCATCCTTCAAGTTGTTGGTCTCCAGAAACATCTGGAATCGGTCCATATATGAGTCCCAGTCTTCTTGTGCCGAGTCGAATGGAGCGGGACGTATGAAGCTGCTAGACATGGTTCAGCCGTTGGTGCGTCTTCAGCCACGTGCTCTGTTTAGCGCTCTGTAGTGCCCAGTCAGCTTTGACGTCTCCAAATCCCACCCTTGTCGCCAGTGTTATGTTCTGCGCATGGGCCCAAGAAGTGGAGACGAGACAATGAACAGTGAACTTCAACTCTTTATTTAACATTGTGCAACAGAGCAAAAACTACGGCAGCAATAGCCCTTTTTATAGGCAAGCTGCTGATCAAATAACCAATAAGAAACGGGAAGCATTAGTTCCTTAACCAATGAAAGAGGCCTGCTAATAGCCAATCAGATTCTCCTGAATGGACCAATCAGATGTCGCTTTTATCGGCCAATTAGAAGTGCAGGGCCAGAACCCTGCACTTTTCTAAAGGTTTTAATAATCTTTATTTAAGCACTTTTATTAATTCACAACACCATCAAACAGCATCTGTTTATCCCAGATCATTGAGAAGGGCTGGGTATGGGATAAAAATACCAAATCCAGTCTAACTATTTGGTTGATGGTGTGACCAACCATAATAATTTCATTAAATAAGTATATCTTTACTGAAAGATTACTGTACTTTGGCAATCTATTAATCACTGCTTAGCATCAGAGCACAAATTACAATTTAGTATGGAGGCTAAAACCCTGTCATTTCAAATTGTGCAATCACATCAGAATACAGTTCCTGGATCATTTGCCTGGCTAAATATTTGTTCCTATTATAACTTTGGCTCACTAATAATAACGATTGGTAATATATGATCCAAGGTATGGAAACTTGTGAATTTTTAACAAGGGCTATGAATTATCAGAGCCAATTTGATCATATTTTTAAAAGGTAATATATCAAAAATAGAAACAATTAATTGTGGCTAATTTTCATGGTTTTTATTTTGGTTTTTATTTCAGTAGAGTGATATAGATGAAGGTAATCTTGATGTTCATTTATAGCTAGAGGCCAAATCAATGAATCATTGATATAAGCATTAGATCCACATGAGTAGGTCTGTTTAATCAGCTTTGTTAGAGAACTCCAGTGCTGGAGCTTCTAAACTGCAGATTTCTATATGTCTTCCTTCAGTCATATTGCAAGGAACAGCTTCCCACTGAAACCAATTGGAGGCAATAACTTTATGCCATCTTCACTAGTCTGGGAGAAGAAGTGAAGCATTGATTCATAGCACAAATGAATCATTGATTGCACAATGCACAAAGCATAAGCTAAACCAAAAATTCTTTGCCGGTTTCTGGTTTTTTACTCTTTGAGATTGCAACAATCTGGCTTCTCTGAGTGGTAGGAGGTCAGAGGGAACTTAATATCCTATGTCTCTCTCCCCAGCTTGATGTTTTTCTCCAAATGTTGTGGGAGCAATCTAAAAACTGATGTGGTTACTGGGGTGACCTCCTAGAGACCATAGAATTGAATTCTGAGTAGAATAGCTAAAATCAATGGAATTAAATCAAACACCATTCAACAAAATCCCATTAATTTGGTGATTAAATCAATATAGTGGTTGCTCAGATCCTAAAATTTATTGCTCTTAGGAAAGCAAGGAGAAATTTTCCAATTTTCAAGGACTTATTCAGTTATTTCTATGGATTAAGAAAACTGATAGAATGAAAAATACATCCAGAAACATGTTAACTGAAACACAAGTTGTTCAAGATGTGTGCAAACTCCTGCAGTTGGTTAAATTATACATATACTATGTGTTGTTTTTCTTTGGTGAACTGAGATTGTGATGAAAATATTGATTTATGTTGCTTCTCTTTCTCCCATAGTAAGTCTAGCAACCACCTCCCTGCACATTACATTCTATTAACAAAATCCTGGGATGCAAATATCAATCCTTAGTTTTATTCCTTCCTAAAATCACTTTTATTAAATGCAGCATAAACATTGACGTTTATTAATTTAAACAGTTATTTGTGACTTCCAATGGCAAACACTCATTTGTGGATAATGACAAAATTCATAAATTTAAGATATATCCTAGAAGCTAATTGTGAATGTGCATGAATACACCAATTAGCACTTTGTAAAATGAGTTTCTTTCACCAACTGGCAAGATTAAAGGTACCATATCTGAGTTGCAAAAATTTGGAGAAGTAGAAAATAAATAGCAATTATTTTATTTCCACATTCCTATTTGTTTGATCTTGAATGTGATATTAGATAAGTCTATACATATCAATGCAGCAACTGTATAAATACTGTATATACACAGGAACTTCTTTGTTGTAATTGCTAAATATTGCCTTTGCTCAATTATTAATCAAAAATATTGTTCTAATAATCACAGCATTGGATATTTCCACTGTTAGTCCACTTTAGACATTTTAAAGAAAGGGATAGAAGAGGCTTTAACATGACCCCCTACTTTAGATTCAATTCCTAAAATTCCACATTTAGCCACTGGTAAGAATTCTAGAGTGGTGTGGTGGCCTACTAGTAAAGACATTCACCTCCCACTTGGAAGATTGAAAGTTCAATCCTAGGTAGTAGCAGATATTTCTCTCTCCTAGTGCATAAAAAAAAAAAAAAAAATCTGCTGCAAACTCTGGGTAGAGTCAGGAAGGGTGTCCGGCCAATAAATGCTCAGTTCTATCCAATCATACCAATTCTACTCTGAATAGGGAGTAGAGGGTCATAAAAAGGGAGCTATTGGTAAGAATTCTAAGTGTTGAAGACTTCACATCTGAAGATGGGTCATTTAAAAAGCAAAAGAACAACAGGAATTGTATAAGTTAATTATACGATAAGCATCTAAGTCTAGCTTTTCTCCCCCATCCTGCTATTGCACTACTTTATGAGTTTTCATAAGCTTCACATGTTATTTTCCACCCCAAGTAAACTAATTCCATTATTAAAAATTAATTGCATACAGTATCCCATATGTTAACATTTCACATACCTAGTATAGTAACAAATTCAAATACATTACCATGTCAAAGAAAGGGCCAAGATAATATGCTTTCAATTAAGTGGTAAGGGTTTCTTAAAAATATTTGTTTACCTACATTCAATAGCACACACATTGTCTTAGCAAGAAGACACAGATTATTGTTAACAACTTTGGTGTCTACCCTTTCTATTCTATTTTACCCTTCCTTTCTATTTTTTCCTTCTCAGAATAGATTGTTTTAATGCTGCTTTCTGGCTAATGAATAGCAATTTAGCGCATCTTAACATTTATCAGAAAATAAAATCATTGTTTTTACATTCTAAAATAACTAGCTGCTACTACTTGGCAACTTCAGTGACAAGAGTCAATTCTGAAGTTACAATATATTTGACAGCACTTGGGGATAATGAGCATGTAGACATTTTCTAACAATTAGCAATTTTGTACATTAGAAATACACTTCAGAGTTGCCTATCTTCCTCTTATTAAAGCTGCCCTGTTGGAATAAAAATAATAATAATCACATAGTGGAAAACATGTACAAATATAATTTTTAAAGTTGATATACTGCAACAAGAGGGTGACATGTTAGTTTAATAAATACATAAATAAATACATTATTGTTAAGATGTTTAATTTAACAAATATCTACTGCTGTTATTTGAAGATTGGAGGATTCCTAATTAGGCTTTTACAATTCTTGTAATTTTATATCAGGGACATTTTATTGCATTTATTTCTTTTGCTAGTGTTATGTTCTGAGCATGGGTGCAAGGATGGAGACGAGCCAGTGAAACAGTGAACTTCAACTCTTTATTTACATGTGAAAACAGCTCAACTCATGGCCACGATGGGCCCCTTTATATAGGCAACTCTAAACTTATTTAACCAATAAAAACACAGGGAGCGCTAGCTCCATTAACCAATGGAAGAGGCTCGTTAATAGCCAATCAGATTCTCCTGAATGGACCAATCTGATGTCGCTATTATTGGCCAATCAGAAGTGCAGGGCCTGAACCCTGCACTTTACTTCAAGCTTTTAATGATCTTTGTTAAGCATTTATTGATTCACAACACCCCTTCCCCCCGGGTTCCGTTTAAGAGGTGCGGTCACATAGTCTTTGAGGTAGGCAGGTTGTTTCGATTGTCTATTAGATTTTCGTTGTCCTCCTGGTATTTGGCTACAGTCTTGTTGGGGTAGGACGTTATCTGGTGAAAAAGGTGCCTCCCGTTCCGCATTTGAATTTTCGTCGTCGCTACTGTTTTCGGCATCTCTTTGAGGCGAGGCCACCCCCATTCTGGTTCCATCACGTGCTGCTCTGAGCGGTCATTACTACCACTTAAACTTTCTGCCGCTTCGAATTCAGCTTCCTCGCTATCTCCTCCCCCTTCGGTTTGGAAATCAGGGGGCTCGGAGATCCCTGACTGTAGCCTAGAACACAGCTGATCGATAAGGAGTTTCCAAACTCTATTGTCACAACATTTTACACGGTATGATCTAGGGCCAGTTACTTGTACTATGGTTGCCTCGACCCACAAGGGATCGCCCGAAAAGTTCCTAGCGAAAACCAGATCGCCTACCTGGAAATTGCGACATTTCCCGCTAGAACCGTGTGGCTTTTCAGGTTCATATGCTGGATGTAGGCAGTCGAGGTGGGAGCGGAGCTTCCGTCCCATTAATAACTCGGCGGGAGTTTTATTGGTGACGCTGTGCAGAGTGATGTGCTGTAAAAGAAGTATCCGGTTAATCTTGTCTTCTATGTCACCATAGTCCACCTTATGCAAGGTTTTCTTGATGAATTGTACCATGCGCTTGGCCCTTCCTTTGGCCACAGGGTGCACTGGCAAAGTCAGCGCATTTCGGATACCGCGGTCCGCCAGGTACTGTTCGAAGGACAGCGCGGTAAATTGAGGCCCGTTGTCGGATACCAGAACGTCTGGTAATCCGTGTGTCGCAAAGAGTCTTTCCAATTTTCTGATGACTGCTTTGGTCATTGTATTCCTCATTTCATGGATTTCAAGCCAGTTTGAGTAGGCATCCACCGTCAGTAAGAATGTGTGTCCCTTAGTAGGACCCGCAAAGTCCAGATGAATGTGGGACCATGGTCCCCTCGGCATTTCCCATTTGGTTGAGGGTTGCTTTCGGCAGGGCATTGCTTACTTCCTGGCATTTGCGACAGGCTTTTACCCATGTCTCTATCTGCTTGTCAATACCAGGCCACCAGGCGTAGCTTCGTGCGAGGGCTTTCATACGCACGATGCCAGGGTGGCCATCGTGCAAGGTCCTTAGTATCACTGGTCGCAACCGCTCTGGGACGATAACTCTATCAGCCCAGATAATGCAGCCCTTTTGAGAAAATAGTTCCGTTTGCCGATTTTTGAATGGGACGTAGTCAGATATTTGGTCTAACGGCCATCCCCGCTCGACCCAACTGAGGACTCGTGCTAAAATGGGGTCACGTTTCATTTCCATCGCGATATCCCGGGCCGTTAATGGCGGCATTTGAAGTGTCTCAATCTGCAGCGTGGTGACCGTTGGAGCAAGGTCATCAATAGTCTCTGGAAGAGGTGCACAGCTCAATGTGTTGGCATGGGGAATGGCCTTCCCTGGGCGATGTTGTAATTTGTAATTGTATGCCGCCAAAAATTCTGACCAGCGGGTCATTCTGGGAGATAATATATATGGTGTTGGCCTATCTCCCGCGATTATTCCCAGCAAAGTTTTGTGGTCAGTCACTATGGTAAATGCTCGGCCACACACATATTCATGAAATCTCTTAACTGCAGACACTATAGCACGGGCCTTCTTGTCAAGTTGACTATAGTTGCGTTCTGTTTTTGATAACATCTTTGAGAAATAAGCAACAGGAGCTTCATTACCATTTGGCAAAACGTGGCTTAAAATGGCGCCCACCCCAAATGGGGATGCATCACACGTGATCGTTAAAGGCAAAGTCTCATTATATTGCATCAGTACAGACTCAGAAGTCAATAAATCTTTTACAAGTCGAAACGCCTGTTCTTCTCTATGTCCCCATACCCAGGTTGCTTTTTTGTCCAATAAACGATGTAGGGGCTCAGCTATGGTTGCTTTGTGAGGCAGGAAAATGTTATAAAAATTGATAAGGCCCAGAAAAGCCTGGAGGTTGGCCTTGTTCCAGGGTTTTGGGGCGTTCTTGATCATCCTGAGTTTGTTATCGGTGGGGTGAATGCCTTGACTGTCAATTAAATATCCCAAAAATTCTACACGATCTGTACATAAATAACACTTGTTCTTTTTAACTTTGAGACCGGAGTCTTTAAATCTCTGGAGAACCAACCTCAGGCGTTCCTTAAGTATTTTCTGGGTTGGGACTGCGATTAACACATCATCAAAATATGGAACAACACCTTTTATCCCTTGTAATAACCTCTCCATTAAACTTTGAAAGATTCCCGGGGCTACGCTCACTCCGAACTGGAGCCGGTTACATTTAAATGCGCCTCTGTGTGTAACGATTGTTTGGGCCTCTGCCGTTTTTTTTTGTCAACAGGCAGTTGTTGGTATGCCTGGGCTAAGTCTAGTTTAGCGAAGACTTTTCCGCCCCCCAGGGAATGGAGGAGGTGTTGTACCACCAGTACCGGGTAAGCGTTTTGTTGAAGGGCATGGCTCAGGGTGGCTCGGTAGTCCCCACAAATTCTTATTGATACATCCGGCTTGGGGTTATGATTGGGGTTTCCCAGGGAGAGTGATAGGTTGGTTCTAGCACTCCCTGGGCTATTAATTTATCAAGCTGCTCATCAATCTTTGGTTTAAGGGCAAAGGGAACTCGACGAGGCTTAAGGCAGATGGGAGCTATTTCGGGATTGAGGTTAAACGATATCGGGGTCCCCTTGTTCTCGCCTAATTTTTCGGCGAAGACGTCTTGGAATTTGTGGACGAGGTCTTTTTCCCAATCGCTGCTGCAGGTTCGGTGAATGCCAGCCACTTCAATTCCAAGAGGAGCATAACAAACTAGGCCGATCCTTGTTGATTACAGTCAGGGGTAAAAATGCTGTACGGTTCTTAAACGATACCCGTACTCAGCTGGATCCAATGACCGGGATTCGATTTCCTTGATAGTCCTTAAGTATGAGTCTTTGGAACCGGAGGTCTTGCCTACGGATAGTGGGGATGAGTTGCTTGAGGGTCTTCCATGAAACCATCGAGAGGGATGATCCTGAATCGACTTCCATCAGGCAGGGCTGGTTTTTGATGGCCACTTTCACTCGGATCTTTTTGGTGTCCAGTGACGAGGCGTGACCGATCGTGATCGTTTGGTGAGCCTTTTCTCGCTTCGTTGGATGGTTTAGGGTTTTGTTTCTGTAGGAGTGGTTGTTCCATTGGTGGTTCACGGGTTCTTGCTTCATGGGATGACTTCCTGTTGGTTGGCGATAGTTAGCCCCTCTTGAGGGCTGGCTGGGTCCTGGCTTGCTTCTATGTGGCCTCTTTTCCTGCACACATGGCAGAGCGCATCGAGGAATTTGTATTCTGACCGGGGATGGCTTGCTCCACACCCGGTGCATTGTACTGTGATTTCTCGCATTGGTCCCGTTCGGACCGAAGTCGATGGACCTCTTCCTCATCACTGTCTGACGACGAGTCGAGGTCCTCGTGGTGGGCCATTTCCAGCTGTCCCTCTGACTGAGGTGAAATGTCGCTGGCTCCTTGGCGAACCGTGGCATGTGTGCGGCGCATTTGGGCAGCCGACTTCCTGGTTGCTTCTGCTGCAGTAGCTTCAGCTATGGCGTCTTTAAGGGTGATGTCGCCCTTTGCCATTAATTTACTCTGAGTGCCTGGTGCATCTAATCCCAGAACGATTCAGTCTCTTAGGGCTTCTTCTAAGTCGGTAAACTCACATAGGCCTCCCAGATTCCGGAGATCCACGATGAAATCAGCAACGTTTTCGCCCTTCCGCTGACTTCTCTGATAGAATTCATGCCTTCTCACGAGCGTTGGCACGGTCGGTGCGTAGTGAGCCCTTAGTAGCAGTTCGAGGACATCCCAGTCCATAGACTTTACTTCTGCCGGTTTTGCTAGTGCCTTGGCCATCTTGAATACAGTTGGCCCGCAATGAGTTAGGAATACCGCTTGTTTCTTTCCGGTAGTGGCATCCTTTAAATTGTTGGTTTCCAGAAACATCTGGAAGCGATCCATATATGAGTCCCAGTCTTCTTGTGCCGGGTTGAATGGAGCGGGTAGTATGACGCTGCCGGACATGGTTCCGCCGTTGGTGCATTCAGCCACGTGCTCGGTTATGGTTCTTCGTTGTTCAGCAAGCTCTGATGTCTCCACATTCCATCCTTGTCGCCAGTGTTATGTTCTGAGCATTGGTGCAAGGATGGAGATGAGCCGGTGAAACAGTGAACTTCAAACTCTTTATTTGCATGTGAAAACAGCTCAACTTATGGCCACAATGGGCCCCTTTATATAGGCAACTCTAAACTTATTTAACCAATAAAAACACAGGGAGCGCTAGCTCCATTAACCAATGGAAGTGGCTCGTTAATAGCCAATCAGATTCTCCTGAATGGACCAATCTGATGTCGCTATTATCGGCCAATCAGAAGTGCAGGACCTGAACCCTGCACTTTACTTCAAGCTCTTAATGATCTTTATTAAGCATTTATTGATTCACAACAGCTAGTAAAAGTAGCAGAATTATTTGAAATGCTGAATCACCATTTTGAAGAAAGAGAGATTTGTTCATCATTGAGGCATAACTTCATTAGGTCAATAGAAATATATGAAATGGAAAGAAAAAGAAAAATTGCATTTCCAAGAATATTTCATCAAGATAGTTTTAAAGATGCAAAGAAGAGGTGACGAGAGGCACAGAGAGAAAGAAGCAAAGTGAAGTGTACTATAGTTAGAAAACTGATGATAGGTTGCAATTTAGCAGTTTAACAATTAGTTTGTATACAGGATGGAGAGCATTTGAAACATCTTCAATGTGCTTATGTTCTCTGAAGAGGTATAAAATACAGACAAATCTTTTATATTTAATTTTGCACAAAAATTCTAAAGTTTATAATGACTCTGTAAATTTTCAGATAGCCTAATAACAATTTGGCTTGATATAAAATTGGGATTTTTTTTCCTGTCAGAAACAAGGTAGCTGTTTTTGCTGTTTATTTGCCCAAAATATGTCTTTTTCTGCTAGCCAGTTGAATAGTATTGGTATCTTAGGACTGCCCAAATTAGTCAGTCTAAAGAAGGTTTTATTTATGAATTACCTTACAACAAATTTTGTTTAGAGACCAGATAACCACAGGAAGTTTGAAGGATTTTCTGGAACTTTGTTTTACTGATCTTGGAAGGATGGAAGGCTGAATCAACCTACAGCCGGTCAGAATGAAACTGCTGACAGTTGGCAGAATTATCCTGCAATACTGCATTCTAACTACTGAGCTCCCATGATTCTGTATCAATGCTGTGGCAAGTTTTTCAGACAAATTACCTCTACACACATACATGCATACATGCACATATACACTTAAATGTGGGAAGTTAATATGCCAATTCTATTTTTCTTCTTTTGCTATTTCCTCAGAGATACTTACATATTTAGCTAGAAGTTGGGTACCCTCTGGAAAACTATTTGCCTATACTGATGTCTTTTTTTAAAAAAAAAATCTATGTCCACCTGAGAAGTAAACTCATTGATCTTAATTTTGGATTTCTTCACATAGACATGTATTGGCTTTCCTGTTAGGGATATTAAAATGCTGTCTGTCCAGCTTTATTATCCAGTTAATTTGTATCCAATTTTTCTACTTTGGAAAAGTTCTCAAAAAGATTTGGACAAAAAAAAAGCAGAGAACAAAAAGCAGAGACAGGTACAAATGCAATGCAAGCAATCCAGAGTATGACAAAAAAGTAAAAAGGAAACATCTTTCAATAAAATGGATACCCACATAATTTTATCAAAAAGTGTCTGACACCTCAATCCACCATACCACAATCCATGCAAACTATGAAAACAATAAAACTATCATGCATCAAAAGCATCTCAGAAACAACCAACGAAATATGGCATCACTATACCACCAAACCAACTACAAAACGAACTTCAAAACATCTTAAGTAAACCAAAAGACCCAACATCCCCAAAAGAAAAAAACAGGAGTCATCTACAACATACAATGAAAGAACATACAGACAAATCAGCCACTTTGTACCAAAGGTGCTTTTTCAAGAGGCAACTGACTTTTTGGTTTTTCTTTGACCTGGATGACTGAGAATCTCCATAGACAGCAACTTTGTAAGATAGACAGGCAGAAGACTAGCAGAGCACATCCATGAACATCAGTTATCCGTCAGAAATCAAATGAGAAGAACACATCATCTACTAGAATCAACTTCCAGATAAGCAGGGTTATAATCTGGAAAAATAATATCTTAATTAAGAAACCTCCGAGAAGAAAATTGCACCCACATATAAACTGGGAGGGCAAGCTAGTTTATATAAATAGCAGGCAAACCTCACACTGATGGAGTTATCTAGTTGGATAATGAAACATCTGCAGGAAAGCAATCAATTTCAGGGAGCACCATCCCCCCAAAAATATTAAATATTTTTTTCATTTAAAAAAAATAAAAACTTAAATTAAAAATAACACTAAAACAGACATGAAAATAATGTAAAAATAAAAAACCTGGACAAACATTTTCGAAATGATGAGAGAATGGGAACTTTAATAAAAAGGCTAAACATAATTCTTTTCCAAGCAACCTCGCTTAATATATTATTCTTATGATTACCCTGCTTTTATTTACATAACCCTCTCAAGGTATAATTTTCCTACCTATTTAATATATGTTGCTTTCCTATGCATCTTTGCACCCAGTTATTAATAATATTCTGAAGCTGAAATCCATAAATCACTTCAATTATATGGTCATCCATGCTTTGAGATAGACTACTGATCAACCCGTTGGCCTGGAAAAATAAGGGATGACATATGCCTTTTCTTTCCATAGATAAGTGCCAATAAGAAAATGGCATTTGTGTATTGAACAATAGTTAAAACTCAGATAAAGAAATTATGCTGCTAACTGTCCAATCTCAGAGGCCGCTCTATTACAGAAGGTAAAGAAAAGCCACAGATTATCCCAGTATGGTCATTTATGTAAGTTATAATGAAGGGGAGTATTAACAGAAAACCCAGCACATGAGTGAGGCATACTTTGCAATCAGTAGCAAGAAAGCAGATGGAATCAGCCAGTAAGCTAACTGCCCGAAGGAGAGAAACTGCCCATAGAAGAAAACAAAAGAGAAGGAGTGCTTTAAAAACAAAATCCCTCAGAGATGCACAAAGCTAAAGAATAAAGTTGCATGCATCTGTGAGAAAGTTCTCCCCACAAAGACCAATGGGTTAAAGTTTAATCTGACTCAAGTCCATAAAAGAAAATAAGAAATTCTCCTGTTTATAAAGGCCAGGAAGGAGGGAGGAGGGAGGAAAGGTGGAGGGAAGAAGCTGAAAGAAAAAAAAAAAAACATATAACATTTTGGAAATAGGTGACCTTTACAGGATTATTTTACAGGCAGTGCTCGATTTACAGCCATAACTAAGTCTCCAATTCCTATTGATAAACAAGACAGTTATTGAGTTTCGCCCCTTTTTACGACCTTTCTTGCCACAGTTGTTCAGTGAATCACTTAACTTGTAAAGTTAGTAACACGGTTGTAAAGTGAATCTGGCTTCCCCATTGGCTTTGCTTGTCAGAAGATCGCAAAAGGTGATCACATGACCCCGGGACAATGCAACTGTCATAAATGCATGTCAGTTGCCAACTGTCTGAATTTTAATTGTGTGATCACGGGGATGATGCAAGGGCTTTAAGTGTGAAAACTGGTCATGAGTCACTTTTTCAGTGCTGTTGTACCTTCAAACAGTTGCTAAACAAATAGTTGTAAGTCAAGAGGCTACTTGTATTAGCAAAATTCACTATGCCCAGGCCTATTGATTAGTCAAACAGTTCCATTGCTGACTGCTAGGTTGAGTTTATCTATTGCACCAAGTACTTACCCTGTTTCCTCAAAAATAAAATCTATCCTGAAAGTAAGGCCTAGCTCAATTTTTACGCATGCACCCAATATAAGCCCTACCCCCAAAATAAGTTCTAATTAAGACCCTGCCCACTCCAGAGTGCACGGGTAAAAATTAAGCTATGGTGGGGATGTGGGAGGGTGGAGCTGCCCTACTACTTACCTTTGGACAATTGTAGCCAGGCCTTGAACACCCTGACACCTGCCTTGCCAGCCCATTTCTTCTGCAGCCTGCAAGGCTTTCATGAAGGCCCCTGTAGCTGATAACAAAGCTCTAGATAGATCTGGATCTCTGTTATGGGCGGCAGAGGCCTTCAGGAAAGCCTTGCTGGATGCAGAAGAAAAAGTTCCTGAAGGCCTCTGACAGTGAAAAGGAGGCTGGGGGTGACGCGCGCAAGCAAGGTTAGTCAGTGGATGGCTTCCCCTGAAAATAAGACCTGGTGCCTTTTTTGGTGGCAACAAAATACAAAACAGGGGAAACACAGTAGTGATTAGACGATGTGGAGACATCACAGTAAGTGATGTTTGGCACATTGCTACTCATTTGAAACTGAATTTTCTAGGCTTTTCCACAATCAAAACAGAAGCAAGCAATATATTTGAACCAAAGCATGTCTGTCAAATGGGAAGTTCTACTCACATGCAGCCCACCAGTCCAAAAAGTGTCCACTTTCTACAGAAGCAAAATTTTGCAACACATTACTGCCACTTAGAACTGCCCAAAGATCCTACTTGCATTTTAATTCTTATCTGATCTCCTTCTATTTAACGCTCACTGCCTGAAGTGATAAATCCTATACGTGGAATTTTTTCTCTCTCTCTCTTTCATTGATATGTGGCTGCAAATGAACCATACATGTGAGAAAGCACTTAAAAACTTCATGATGGCAGTTCCAATGCAATTTACAGAATTCAGAGGCATAGCTGATGGTTTCACATCTCATTATCAAAAAGATGGATTTCACTATTTTTCCTGAAGGATTTACACAACACTTAATATGACTGTACTTTTTCCCCTATACATGTGACATCGAGAGCAACTATTAAAGTTATATATTTTGTATAAATACAGGCATAATGATAATGAACAAGTAGTTCTTCTCTTAAATTTACTACATTGATATTATTCCATAGTTAAAATTATGTAACTAAATTTTGGATTATTAACTCTACTCTCTTGAGGCAACATAAGGTAATTTTCACTCAAAAAAAATGATGTTGCCTGCAATATAACAATATGTAACTTGTCTTCAATGTCTTAAAAACTGAAGTATTAAATAGTACTGCAACTAATAGTAGAACTGTAAATCCATACTATCAGTAGGTTTGTTTGTTTATGTATTTACTATTTGTTTGTTTGCATGTTTACTATATGTTGCATGGTGGTAACACAGTGGTTAGAATGCAGTATTGCAGGCTGACTCGGCCCACAGTCAGGACTTTGATCCTGACCAGCTCATGGGCTGTGTTGAGGATAGCAACACTAACACACTGACTAATTTTAAGGCAAATACAGAATTGGTTTCCCCAATGTCATCAGAGAACGTTTTTCCATCTTGAATTCATCAAATTGCACAAAAATTGGCTACTGATTACTAGGTCACATTTTTCATATCCTCCCTGCTATTCAGTGCCCATCTGTCATGCCATCATGCTGGTCTGTGACAAAAAGTCTTTCTATTCATTATGGTATCCTTTTTTAAATTATTCATGTTTGCAAACAGATCAGTCTAGCATTCGTTGTCATTAAGTTGATCATTTGTTATGTAATCACAATCATTCTGAACATATTTTAAAGTTACTTAACATTCAAAGAAGATTGTTCTCTGGTGTGTGTGGTCAGGTTCTATATGTTCTTTTAAATTTTGTCTTATTGTAGCCCAAATAATATTCCAACAATGGAGAACTATGATTATTACTGTTGGCCACACACAGTCGGCCAGAGTTTTAGACTGAATTTGGCATTATCGTCCACCTATCAAGTCCTTCCCAAGATCCTAGGTTAAGCAGGTGTTGCTATTAATAATCATAAAGGTATCATCACAGGCAGGGGTGGGATTCAATTTTTTAAATAACTGGTTCTGTGAATGTGGCTTGGTGGTCATGTTATTGGCTGGGTGTGGCCAACTCAATATCACTCACATTGAGGCACGCTTCTCCTCACCTGGCCTCTCAAGACTGTGGGGATGCTGTAACAGTCGTAAGTGTGAAAAATGGTCATAAGTCATTTTTTTCAGAGCCATTGTAACTTTGAATGGTCACTCCACAAAATCAAAATACTAGCAAAGGAGGGGGGGAAAAACACCAGAGAAGTTCCAGAGACAGGATGTCTAGTCCTCCCAAGAATATAATAAGGGTTAATAGAGAGACAATTTCTGTAAGCAACACCAGAATGTTTCCTTCTTGCCTTCCTTACAGTAATTTCTTCTAACAACCAGTTCTCCGAACTGCGTAGAATGTTAACAACTGGTTCTAGCAAATAGATGCAAACTGGTAGAATCCCACCCCTGATCACAGGATGTAAGCTGTTCCAAGTAAAGCTATCTTTTACAATTGACTGACAATAATTCTGTCAATGCTGATCATGTTCAACTGGTGCACCAGATGTTTTGGGTTTGTACCCAACGTGCCTGTTCCTATTGGTACTATCTTTGCTTTCTTCTGCCATAGTTGTTCCACTTGTTTTCAGACGTTTGTATTTTGTAATTTTCTTCAGTTTTTTCCTTCTATTTTACAGTCTCCAAGCACTGCAATGTCTGCTGTCCAGACTTGTTTTTTTTTTTTGTCTTGTTTCTATTTATTGTGTTTTTCATCTTGTTTACTTGATATTGTGAGTTGCACAGAGTCATTCTGGAACTAGGCAACACCTAAAGTTAAATAAATAAATCCCCATGCAGCTGGACAAGATCAATGAAACAAGATTAAAACAATTTTCAGTAAAGTCTTTTTAATTGTAGTTGGTTGCAAATGCAGAATCCTGAAAACTGCAGAAACTAGTTTATAGCTATAGCTGCTTAAGGCAGTCTCTTTGAGTGATTTGAAACAGTCCTTCCCAGATTTATAGCTGGCTGGGCTAATTTGCTGTTTACAAAGTAAAGTGTCCATTGACTCTCCCAATGTTCTCTCTTCATTGTGTGTATCTGTGTTCTCTAGCATTCCTTTCCCACCCTGCTCTACAGTTTCTCACAGCTTCCCAAAGATGCCACTTCTGTTTAGAGAGAGGACAAGGCTAAAGCCAATTAGGCAATTTCAAAAAAAAAAAATGCTTCATCTAAAAAATAGCCCATTGGAAATATCCGACTATCCTGATTACTGTTATCACACACCCATAAGTTGCTTGAATGGTATGAACATCTAAAGGTATAAAATCATTATTGAGTGGATTTATATAACACTAACCTAGAATAGAATAGAATAGAATAGAATAGAATAGAATAGAATAGAATAGAATGGAATGGAATGGAATGGAACGGAACGGAACGGAACAGAACAGAACAGAACAGAACAGAACAGAACAGAACAGAACAGAACAGAACAGAATAGAATAGAATAGAATAGAATAGAATAGAATAGCTTTATTGTCATTGCATTCAAAATACAATGAAATTTGACAGCTACTCCAGCACAGTGCCCCAAACACCACATCACAATCATACTACACAGTATTTAAAAATTAAAATAATTAAAGCAATAATAATAATTAAAAACCTAGTCTATTTAAAACATATATTAAGTTAGATAGTTTAAAATGGCACTTTATACATAGAACTAAATCACAAATGTACTGTTTGATTCAAAACAATTATTGTCTTGGAAAAGAAACTGTTTCTCAGTCTATTAGTCCTCATTTTAAAACACCTATAACGTCTCCCTGATGGTAACAATTTGAAATATGAATGACCAGGATGAGAACAGTCTGTGGAGATTTTTAGTGTTCTATAGAGGAGTCTGGTCTTCGCAATCTCTTCCAAAGAAAAAAGAGAGCAACCAATCATTTTTTGTGCTGTGTTTATAACTCTCAGGAGCATCATTTTATCCACTACAGAGCATCCAGCATACCACACCGTTACACAGTATGCCAAAATGCTCTCGATGGTAGAATGATAAAAAGTAACCAGCACTTCTCACCCAGACCACTTTTTCAGCAGCCTCAGAAAGTGCAGGCACTGTTGGGCCTTCTTTTCAGTGGCCATAGTGTGGACCAACCAAGTAAGGTTGTCGGAAATATGAGTTTCTAGAAATTTAAAACTATGAACTCTTTCCATACAGACTCCATTGATATGTAATGGAAGAGGCTCTGCTTTGCATCAAAAATGTGATTCAAAACCCTAGGCATTCACACAAAAGTCTAAGCCATAATTAAGCAAACTATTTAATGAATTTGTGGCCTTTTGTGAAAGCAGAAATTTTCTAAGTATATGTCCAACTCTATCTGAATAAGTTAAAGAATGTAATTTGCCATAAGGCTAACAAAGTAAACTCTGATTCAGCAGGCAACTTACTTAGGCAGACAATTCTGTAACCATTAATTTTCAAAGGTATGTACTTCCCTGATCATATTCTAAGGTTGATGGCTATATTAAATCAAATAAAGAAATAAAATAGAGAAATATTTCTTAAACTAATGCAATTGGTTATTTCAGGGCAACCTGGATGAGTGTTGGCATGAGGTGTGCTCCTCAATTTTAACATCCAAGTAGGCAGAAATATGCTTCCCCTCCTCCATTTTCATGTTTCTGCAGGCAGCAGATGATATTATTCAGGTTCACTGCAGAAGTGTTATTTAGCAGGTTCTGACCAGTTCTGGAGAACCGGAAGCGGAAATTTGGAGTAGTTCGAAGAATCGGTAAATACCACCTCTGACTGGCCCCGCCCCATCTATTCTCTGTGTTCTGTACCTTCATTTGCATTCTTGAAACCCCGTGTTTTGATTGGTCAAAGCGCAGGGTGATCTGATAGGTTTAGCGAGCTGCGCTGATTGGCCCGCTGAGAATCTCCCGCGATTGGCGGATACAAATCACGGGAGATTCAAAGTGGTGCCATTGGCTGCGGCCGCGGCGGCTTGAGAATAAAAAACCGCAAGTTTTCCCTTGGAGCCAGATTGGTTCTGGGGGCCTAATAAAGAGCTGAAACCACAGTCACTGCCTCCTGGTCTCCTTGCCGAACGGACATGACACTGGCGACGAAGGTGGGATACTAAGGCTGAACCCCATCGAGCACGTATCCGCCGGAAGCAAGACCAACGAGATGGCCAGAATCGCTCCGCCCGCGCCCTTCAACCCCGCTAGCGAGGACTGGGAATCCTACACGGGCAGATTGCTCATGTTCCTCGAATGCAGCAACATGAAGGACGCCACCGGGCCAAAAAAACGAGCCATTTTCCTGACACACTGCGGGCCTGCAGTGTTCAAGATGATGAAAGCCCTCGCGAAACCTGCCGACGTCAAAGCAATGGACTGGGATGACCTCGAGCCCTTGTTCCACAACCACTACACCTCTGCCGTGCCCACCCTCATCAGGCGGCATGACTTCTACCGGCGGGACCAGAGACTGGGCGAAAGCATCAGTGACTTTGTTGCCAAGTTGCGGAACCTAGGAGGCATGTGCGGATTCTCCGACATGGACGAGGCCCTACGGGACCAAGTCGTGCTCGGACTTCAGGATCCAGTCCTCCAGAGCTGACTGATGGCCAAAGGTGACATCGCCCTTGCCGACGCCATTGCTGAAGCCACCACAGCCGAGGCTTCCCGGAAGTCAGCGAACCGCATGCGGAGATCGGACGCCGGGGACCGGACCACGACCACCAACTTGGGACGGGCGACCAAGGCCCAACTGGAAGCAAGTCACCACGAGACCACCACCCACCATGGCGAATTCCACTCTGCCTCCGACACCTCGGATGAAGAAGAGGAAATCCACCAGCTCCAGGTGGGATGCAACCACTGCAATCGGCGGGGTCATAAGTCGAGGATCACGTGTGCTGGTTGCAGAGGCAACCACCTGAGATCAGAGTGCTGTTTCTTCAACGCAGTCTGCCGGCATTGTGACAAAAAGGGCCACATCGCCCGCGTCTGCCGACTAAAGAAAGTCTACAGCCCCAGACGGCGGGACCACAGTGAGCGGAGACGGGACAGCACACACCCCAGAGCCAGAGATCGCCCAGCCAACAGCCGATGGGACCGGAGCAGGCGAACCCGACGAGGCGGAGAGACCCAGCTGAAGGAGGAAACCTACCAGACGGTCATCATTGGCCACGCATCAACCACCGACGCCCAAAAAGTCTACGTGGAGGTAGGCATCAAAGGCAAGCCATGCAGGATGGAGGTGGATTCTGGGTCCTACCTCTCCATGGTCGCCTGGCAAGAAATCAAACACTTGGTGCCTACCATCCACAAGAAGGGATTGGAGAACCAGAGACTAATCATCAAAGACTACCAGGGAAACCGCATCCCAGTAGTCAGAACCGGACAATTCGAAGAAACATTTAAGGGCCACACGGAAAAGCTTCCCCTAACAATCGTGGACCAAGACCGGCCCAGCCTTTTGGGACTGCAATGGTTCGCGCCACTTGGCATCGAAGTCACGGGCATCAATCACATCGCCGAGAACAATTGGGAGCAGCAACTGGCACGGGACTTCCAGGAAGTGTTCGACGGCACCCTAGGTAAGTACCGAGGGACCCCATCTCCTTCAGCCTAGACCCTAACATTCCCCCGAGACGCCTAAAACCACGGCGGGTACCTTTTGCACTCCGGCCAAAAATTGACAAGCAAATTGACAAGCTCGTCAAGCAAGGGGTCCTACAACCGATTGATCATGCCCGGTGGGAGACCCCAATAGTCACCCCAGTCAAGCCCGATGGGTCAGTGAGAATCTGCGGGGACTATAAAGCCACCCTAAATTGCGCCTTGCAACAAAGCGCCTACCCCGTCCCAGTAGTGCAGCACCTTCTACACTCACTGGGGGGAGGCAAGGATTTTGCAAAGCTCGACCTGGCCCAAGCATACCAACAGCTGCCGGTCGACACAGAAACCGCGGAGGCGCAAACCACAGTCACCCACCGGGGAGCTTTCCAATGTAACCGACTCCAGTTTGGAGTCAGCATGGCACCTGGAATTTTCCAGAGCCTCATGGAGAGACTCTTGGAGGGCATCAAGGGGGTGGTGCCCTACTTCGACGATGTGCTGGTATTGGCAACCAACCAGTGAGAACTAGAGGGTCGGCTAAGGGAGGTGTTAACCAAATTCAAGGAAACCGGGCTAAAAGTGAAGAGGGAAAAGTGCCAACTTTACACAGAGCAGATCAAGTTCCTGGGATACCTCCTAGACTGGCACGGCATCCACCCCATCGAAACTAAAATCAGAGCCATTAAGGAGGCTCCCACACCCAGGACTAAAACAGAACTGCAGGCGTTTCTGGGACTTCTTAATTTTTACAATGTTTTCCTGCCCCAGAAAGCGACCGCGGCGGAGCCTTTGCACAGGCTCTTGGACAAGGCGGCTACCTGGACTTGGGGAAAACGTGAGGAAGCTGCCTTCAGGAGAACCAAGGACCTGCTCTCCTCGGATGCTGTCCTCATCCAATACAATGAAACACTACCACTTGCCATCACATGCGATGCCTCACCCTTCGGCGTCGGCGCCGTCCTCAGCCACACAATCCCAGATGGAAGAGAAGCGCCCATCGCCTTCTTCTCCAGGACACTCACCAAACCAGAGCGGAACTATAGCCAGCTGGACAAGAAGGCCCTAGCCATCGTCGTAGCAGTGAAGAGGTTTCACGAGTATCTCTACGGCCGCACCTTCACAATCATCACGGACCACAAGCCATTGCTGGGCATCCTGGCAGGAAACCAGGCCACCCCGAACATTTTATCTCCCAGGATGACAAGGTGGTCTGAATTCCATGCCGCCTACAGCTACCAGCTCACACACCGACGCGGTAAGACTATTACACATGCAGACGCTTTGAGCCGCTCACCGCTACCCGATAGACACCGACCCAGCACCCACAACAAGCACCCTCAGCATAGAGACTCTGCCCGATCTACCCATAACCGCGTCAGACATTGCCCGAGAAACCAATAAAGACAAACGTCTGGCGTGGGTGTTACATTGGGTAGAGAAAGGGTGGCTGGAAAAGGACAACGATGAAGCATTCAAAACATTCCGGAACCGGCAAACGGAACTTTTGCTGCAAAAAGGGTGTGTACTGTGGGGAGATGGGGTGGTTTTCCTGGAAAAACTGCAAGGGAAGGTTTTGGGGTTGTTACACGAGGGGCACCCAGGCATAGTTAGAATGAAAGCCCTGGCCAGAAGTTATGCTTGGTGTCCAGGAATGGATAAACAAATCGAGGCCTGGGTGGCAAGGTGTCAACGCTGCCAAGAAACCAGACCGAGCCCTCCCGCGGCACCGATCCTGGAATCGGAAACCCCCAGGGGACCCTGGTCTAGGGTCCACATAGACTTTGCCAGGCCCACCAAGGGACATACATTCCTAGTAACCGTAGATGCTTACTCCAATTGGCTGGAGGTAAGCAACATGAAATCCACCACCACAGAGGCCATAACCAAGGAACTTTGCAAACTATTCGCAACCCACGGCCTCCCGGATGTCATCGTGTCAGACAACAGGCCCCAATTTACCTCGCTGGAATTTGAAAAATTCCTAGTGGAACGGGGCATACGACATGCACTGACAGCTCCGGCGCATCCGGCGGTGAACGGAAGGGTGGAACGGATGGTTCAATTCATGAAAAAAACCATCCAGAAAATCGAACACAGGGAAATCCAAGACAAAATAAATAAAATGCTTTTTATCCAACATATAACCCCAAACACAACAACGAACAAAAGCCCGGCAGAACTATTAATGGGGAGGAAATTAAGGTCCCCACTCGACAGGCTGCACCTCACATACAACCCAGAAAAAACCCCCAAACTCCTCAAGCAAACACCGAACATTTTCACCAGGCGACACAGTCTACGCGAAGAACCTTACTGGAGATCCACTTTGGGTACCGGCAACCATAACCCAGCTGATAGGTCCCGCTCGTACCGGCTGCAAACAACCGACAGACGAGCGTGGAAACGCCACATCGATCAGATAAGATCGAGAACGGCCACAAGAAACACAACCAACACGCAACCAGACACAGAAAATCCCCTTAACACAAGCCAAGAGGGGAGGGAATACCCCGGGAACCAAAACCCAGAAGAAAACCAACCATACTCACCAGCAAGCAGCCAGCTCGAAGCCTCACCAGGGAGGAGCAGCCAGGCCAGCTCGACCAGCCCAGAAAGACCGGGCGGGAGCGGCGAGAACCGCAGCTCAACCAGCCCAGGTAGACCGAGAGGGAGCTGTGACAAGCAGCCCGGCAAGGCCTACCAGGCGGTTCCATCGACAAGGCTGAGAGACACAGAGAACCCAACCGAACCGGCTGGGAGCCAACCAACGACTGACCTGCGCAGGTCCAGTAGGCAAGTGCGGAGTCCCGCCTACTTACGGGACTACGTTACGTAGGACCAAACCAAGAGGGGAGGGGTGTTCTGTACCTTCATTTGCATTCTTGAAACCCCGCGTTTTGATTGGTCAAAGCGTGGGGTGATCTGATTGGTTTAGCGAGCCGCGTTGATTGGCCCGCTGAGAATCTCCCGCGATTGGTGGATACGAATCGCGGGAGATTCAAAGTGGTGCCATTGGCCACGGCTGCCGCGGCTTGAGAATAAAAAGCCACAAGTTTTCCCTTGGAGCCAGATCGGTTCCGGGGGCCTAATAAAGAGCTGAAACCACATTCACTGCCTCCTGGTCTCCTTGTCGAACGGACACGACACTCTGCCTCCTAAGTACCAGCTGATTGGCTGGGTTTTCTCTTGTTGCCCTGCAAAGGAGAACGGAGTTGGAAAGCAGGTTAGTGGAGTGGGAAGGGAATGGGGATTTTATAGTATCCTTCCCCTGGAATGGAATGGGAATGGATATTTTACAATTTCCTTCCCCTTCCATGCTCACCAAGTCATGCCCATCAATCCATACCACACCCATCAAGTGATGCCCACAGAACTGGTAGTAAAAATATTTGAATCCCACCACTGGTTCACTGATAACCAGAAGAAAGATGGATAGATTTAATTACACTGATAATGCATGAAACATTGAAAGACCCAAGTTAGAGACAGCATTGTGTTAAAAAAAACTGCTATCATGAAGACATATAATCAGTAATCCATTGAATAGCAATGTTTCCTTTGTTATTCTTTTTTTCTGTGTACGCCAGTCACAGTTTGCTTACTACAAAAAGAAAGAGACCCTTAAGATCATTGAACATGGCTTTTGTCAAATGTGAGGAATGGCCTCATGGTCTTAAAATGGCACATTTGGCTTTTTTAAAGGATGGGTGGAGGTGCCTTCTTCCCCACCATTTAATTATGTTTTCATGCACAAACTCTTTTATGGGTCTCAGAAGTTGAGGGGGCATTTAGGATTCACAAGAGAGAAAAACATTAACTCTGGCCTTCAGAACAGAACCATTGGAGGAAGTTTTTTAATTAAAAAACCTGGAATTAGCAGCTCTTACCAGAAAAACCTTTCCAGGAACTTGACTATTCTCCAAATCTTTCGTGGTTGATTTTTAAAGATCATCTTTCTTCAACCTCTGCTTGTGACTTTATATCTAAGAGAGCTTTTTGGTTTTATGCATAAGATTGCAGCTTATGTAAACAAATAGGTTATAAAGCTAAGTAATTCAAGTAAGCAAGAAAAAAGGAACAAGTGAAATTGTTTAAGTGTCAGTTAATTGGATAATTAAATATTATTAGAGAACATAGTTTCTTTTATTTATCTCTTCCCTTTTCCTTGGGTTTCTTGAATATGGATCTATTAATTTTGATTTGTCCAGGGTCACTTAGTATATTAGCATAACATTGTGCATCCTCAAATCACTCTTGCCACTCCCAATTGTACTGAGATTTGAATTTCTCTACAAATAGTTTTCAAGGTGATAAAACAGTACCCCATAATCTTTTTTAAAAAATATAAATTTTATTTTGGATTTTCACAAAAAGAAACATAATACAAATAAAACATCTTTTTTTGAGAATAGCATGATCACGGGTTGTCACTTCTTCATACAAACACAAACTCAATTTCATGTTCATCTTTGTGTTCTATTCCATGTCTTATTACTGTTTAACATTTTCTACAGTTATTCCCCTCCTTTGATTTTCTCAACTTTATTTTTAACTATCTCATATCTCAATTCAAATCATTATATTTGTACTTTTGTCTGTCCTGTTTCAATTTCATATTACCTTTTCCCTGTACTTACTAAATGGAGTATGACACCTTTATATCTTTTGATTTTGTCCATTCAATTCTTATTTTAACATTCTTAAAATACACACTATATCCTAAACATTATATATATATATATATAATATATATAATATATATATATATATATATATATATATATATATATATATATATATATATATATGTATATATGTATGTATATATATATATATATATATATATATATATATATATATATATATATATATATATATATATATCACATCAGGCTTCTGTATGGTGTTTGTCTGATGATGGCAGATGAGATTCTGCTGAAACGTTGCTACAACTTTAAAAGCACCACGTGGGAAAATACCCGAACAAAGCTGAATGCCAGACATGTAAGTACCCGCGAAAACTTAAGAAAACATATATATATATATATATATATATATATATATATATATATATATATGTGTGTGTGTGTGTGTGTGTGTGTGTGTGTGTGTGTGTGTGCACGTGTGTATCTTTGGTATTCGGGTTTTCTCCTGCGTAAGATTGGAAGTATCTAGGCAACATTTCAATGAAGTCTCATTCATCATCTTCAGGCTTGGTCTTCAGCTCTATGCTTCAGAGTGATGTGAGCTTGCAGCTGCTTCTTCTTTTTAACTGCTAGTGGGGGTGTGACTTGATTGGGTGGGGGCTTGGCTGCATTCTGATTGGGTGGGGGTGTGTTCTGATTGGTTGGGGTTTTGGCTGTGTTCTCATTGGCTGGGGGATTGGCTGTGTTCTGATTGTCTGGAGGCGTGTTCTGTTCAGGTGGGGGCTTGGTTGTGCTCCGGTTAGTCTTAGTTGCTGGGAGATTTGAGCTGGTGAGCTGTGATCTTGCTTCGAGTTCGTGGTCATGCTGCATCTTCATGGTGGGGGTCAGTTCGCTTCATGTATGGCTCAGAGGGGTTTGAAGTGGGTAGTGATGCAGCTGCAGTGCGGCTTCTGGTCCGTGGTCGTGTTTCATCTTCTGTGTGGGTGTGAGTCTGCTTTCTACATGGAAGTGTGGTGGTGGCATCTTGTGTGGCTCTCAGGGGTGTGGGTCTGGTGTCATTCTTCATGTTAGGTACTCGTCTGTTCATGAGGGCGGGTTTCCAAATGGCTGGTAGACGGGAGGTATCATCTCGTTTATTCATGCTGTGTGGGCGTTTTTCTATCTCTATGGCTTCTCTGATTATTCTGCTGCTGAAGTGTTCGGTTTTGGTGATAGTTCTGGTATTTTTAAAGTCAATCTCATGTCCTGTGGCTTTGAGGTGTTGGACCAGGGAAGAGGTCAGTTCTTCCTTTTTGATTGAGTTCTTATGTTCTTCAATGTGTGCACTTATTCTTCTGTTAGTTTGTCCAATGTATGTGTTGGGGCAGGCAGTGAAAGGGATTTCGTATACTCCTTGATTTTCTAACTCGATTTTGTCCTTAGGGTTTCTTAGGATGGTGGATATCTTTCTGTTTGTGCAGAATGCACATCCCATACAAATACCCACGAGAACCTCAGAAAACAAATATATATATATTTGTTATATATATATATATAAACACTATACAGAAGCCTAATGATGACAGATGAGATTCTGCTGAAACGTTGCTACAACTTTAAAAGCACCACTATTATGATGTGGGAAAATACCCGAACAAAGCTGATATATATATATATATATATATATATATATATATATATATATATATATATATATATATATATACATACAACTAAACGTATCCTGAAAAGAACTGAAATGGCTCTACTAAGAAACCAGCTCCACAGTAAGAGATTCCAATTAGATCAGTTAAACAAAGATTTGCTAGCACTACACCTGGAATTGAGCAGCAAAATCCACCCTCTACTTTGGGACAAGATAAAACAACTTACAACTTGGAGAGCTGAATCTGCAAACATTTACAAACAGGAAAAGCTCTTGAAAAAATTAAAGAAATTAGAACATGACAAGAAAACCCCCAACAACTCACAACAACACCTGAAACAATTAGTGTACAATGTTTCCAACAGAGAACTCACCAAAACAGAAACAGAAGTCCTAACCAAAGGATTCAATTATGCTATAGCACCCCAAAAAATCCCCACAGAATCCATCATATGTGCAGTAGAATCCAGCCTAACTAAATTAAATACAGATGAAGCTGATAAAATAAGACACCAAGTTACCAACATTCTATGCACAAGCAAACCACCCAAAAGCAACTTGCAGCAAAATGAAATTAAAGCGGTACAAACCCTGAAAAGAGACAGCAGCATAATCATCCTCCCAGCAGATAAAGGGAATGCCACTGTAGTAATGGACAGAAGAGACTATGAAACTAAATTGACAGACCTACTCCAAGACTCCACATACAAACCCATAAACACAGACCCAACCACATATCTGGAAAAATTAACCAAGAAGAAAATTATAACCAGCCACATGAGCAAAGAGATCCAACACACGATCATACCCAGAGAGAAATCTTCCAGATGCCCCAAACTATACGGCCTCCCAAAAATACACAAAGAAGGCATTCCTCTCAGACCCATAGTCAGCTCCAGAGGAGCACCACTACAAAACCTAGCTAAACATCTAGCAAAAGAGCTACAGCCCCATGCTGAAACAGCAGCTTCTCATGTACAAAACTCATATCACTTCTTGGAAATGATCAAAGATCTACACGTGGAGCAAGAAGATCTGCTTGTAAGTTTTGACGTGGTTTCACTATTCACTCAAGTCCCGATAAAAGAGACCCTCGAAATCATCAAAAATAAATACCAACCAGCTAAACACCTCATGGAACTAACAGAACACTGCTTAACCAACACATATTTCATATACAAAGGACAAAGATACAAACAAATTGAAGGAGCCCCCATGGGATCACCACTGTCACCTGTCATTGCAAAACCTGTTCATGGAAGAATTCGAATCCAGAGCCTTGGCCAATGCCATCCTCAAACCCAAACTATGGTTAAGATATATCGATGACACATTCGTGATTTGGCCCCATGGACAAGAAAACCTAAACAATTTCCTAACACACCTAAACAGCGCACACCCCAAAATCAAGTTCACCATGGAAACAGAAACAAACAAACAACTACCATTCCTAGATGTACTAATCTACAAAAAAACAGATGGCACACTAGGACACAACATATACCAGAAGAAAACACACACCAACCGCTACCTCAACGCCCAATCCCACCACCACCCAGCACAGATAAACTCTGTGGCTAAAACACTAATTACTAGAACCAAACGCCTGGCAGACAATACACACATTAAGACTGAACTGTACACCCTGATCAAAATATTGACAGCCAATGGCTTCCACAAAAGCAAAATCACCAACTTGAGCCACAAAAACACACTGAGACATAATAGAGACCCAGATGATGAACAGACCTATGGAACAGCTGTCCTGCCCTACATAAGAGGCACTACAGACAAAATTAGTAAGATTCAAAACAGACACCACATCAAGACTACCTTCAAAACAGACAGAAAAATAGCAGCCATCCTCAGGAACCCCAAAGACAAAATTGACCTGGAAAACCAAGGCATATATGAAGTCCCCAGCCACAGAATCATCAGAGAAGCCATAGAGATTGAAAAAAGACCAGAAAGCATGAACAGAAGAGATGATTCCACCAGGCTGTCAATCATTTGGAAGCCTGCACTCACAAACAAAAAAATCTCCACACCACAAGCCAGGCAAACACCTGGGCACAAACAGATCCCCTCTGATACCTCCAGCTCAAACACACCCCAACCAGGCACCCAGATGAAACCCAGCTTCCTAACTAATGAGAGCCGTCCATTTACCCGAAGCCAAGCTGCACTAAAGGCCTCCAATCAAGTAACACAATGTTGCCAGCCAATCAAGATACAAAAAGAGTAAAAAAAAAACAGACAGAAGATATTAGAAGCAGAACACAGCAAACTCCAAGACCAATAAACACAGACCAAGACTCTCAACCAATCAGGATGAAGAAAAAAACATTCTGTCACAGCAATAGGCTGCCCCAAATTTAAATCTGAAACCACTGTAAAAATCTGACTCACAGACGAATACTATACAGAAGCCTGATGATGGCAGATGAGATTCTGCTGAAACGTTGCTACAACTTTAAAAGCACCACTATTATGACATGGGAAAATACCCGAACAAAGCTGAATGCCAGACATGTAAGTACCCGCGAAAACTTAAGAAAACAAATATATATATATATATATATATATATATATATATATATATATATATATATATGTGTGTGTGTGTGTGTGTGTGTGTGTGTGTGTATGTGTGTATGTGTATGTTATATGTATGTGTATGTGTATATGTATATGTATATGTATATGTATATGTATATATATATATAAAATTATACATATATGCATATATATAGTGTGTGTGTGTGTGTGTGTGTGTCAATAAAACACTCATTCCATTCCAATTCAATTCTATTGTTAATATTCATTAAAGTCTTAACATCTTTTTCTTTTCAATTGAATATCATACTTCCTTGTGAATACTTATAAAGTGTCCATAATTAATTCTTTTTCCCCCATATTTCTTCACTTACATTTTTATAAATCATTAATAATAATTAAAATGTTCCCATCCTTTCCTAATTTCATTCTCTCATTCACGGCAGCTGCCTTCGGGAAAGGGAGTAATGGCCAGCTGGGGAGGAGAGATGCAGCTCTCCTCGACCCTGATGGCAGTCTCCCCCCTTTTCATCACCTCTACAGGTTGGCTTAGCTCTGAAACCAGCCAGCTCGGGGCGCTCTGGCGGTGAGAACGAATCGAAACCGCGCACGATCATGGATTTTGGTCTTTTGCTGAAGGATCTCAAACTGGAAGTCCCCACAGTACCCCATAATCTAAAGAGTTTCTTTCTGTAGAATAGAACTTAACTTTCTTCAAATTGGGAAAGACAATTGTACCAAATGCATCAGTACAACCCATTTACACTTTCCAAGAAGAGCAATACTAAAAATAAAGTCATATGCTTTTGGCATACAAATTTCAATTAGCTATGCTCAGAAAGATATACCAAGATAAACAAAGAGAAATGATTGATATCTTTTTTAAAATGTTTGACAGATCTAGGCTGAAAGTAACCAGTGTTTAGACTTAAACATTATTTAAAATATCACTGGAAATTTACTATTTCAAATGGAGAGGCCTAGAGCCACCACATGGGGAGAATTAAGAAAGCTAAATATCAGGGTAGAGTCATGGGAGCAAGATGGGTGGCTATATAACTTCAATAAATTTGCAATATAATTTACTTAAATTTGCAATGTTCTCTGATTGCTCTTTATACATATTTACTCCACCAATCCTATATATAACGGAGCACATATTTTCTGAAATTTTTCATGCATGCATACACACTCATCTTAGACTTTAACATATATTGCTTTATATTAATTAAACTCAGCATAAGAAATATTTTTTTTAACCTTGAAAAGAGAAAAAAATGCAAGATGGAGAAGGAGAAAGTACCCATGACTGTTTAAAATATAATGTATGTTTAACATATAGTTTATATTTAGCTCCATTACAATGATTAATTTGTAATGTAGGACCCAGGTGCATGAACCTGTTTGATATTGTAAATAAGTACATTAATTTTAGAATCGGGCCAATAGCCCACCAATTCAAGTAAATTATGTTCATTGTGCCCAATGAAGATGCAGTAGAAAGTCAGAAATGGAGAACTGGTAGCAGAAATTTTGAGTAGTTCGGAGAACCAGCAAATACCACCTCTGACTGGCCCTACCCCCAGCTATTCTCTGCCTCCCGAGTCCCAGCTAATCGGCTGGGTCTTCTTTTGTTGCCCTGCACAGGAGAACAGAGCTGGAAAGCAGGTTAGTGGGGTGGTGAGGGAATGGGATTTTGCAGTAACCTTCCCCCTGGAGTGGGATGGGAATGAAGATTTTACAGTATCCACCCCCTGCCACATCCACCAAGCCACACCCACAGAACCAGTAGTAAAAAATTTGAATCCCACCACAGCAGATCTGGTGGTATTTCACACATATGCAACCTTTGATTCAACAAATCACTATTTGTAGCTGGCTATAGGATACAAAAGAGTGACAGAGTCCTTGGTCCTCTCCTATCTTTGCTGTTTGCTTGTAGAAGTTTCATCATTCAGTCCAATGGTGGGATCCATTTTTTAAAATTACTGGTTCTGTGGGCATGGCTTGGTGGGCATGGCAGGGGAAGGATAAAATCTCCAGTCAGAGGTGGTGTTTGCCGGTTCTCTGAACTACTCAAAATTTCTACTCAACTACTCAAAATTTCTGCTACCGGTTCTCCAGAACTGGTCAGAACCTGCTGAGTATCACCTCTGGTTCAGTTGGTTATCATCCTCAGTGCTATGACTGCATTTCATCATCCACATCTACTATATAATCTATTATTACTACGCAATAAAACTTCTTAGTTCAAATTCATCCTCAAGCTAGTCATCCATTGGGCAAGTCATTATTTTTAAGATTGTCTTTTCATCTGAAAAGAAATGAATATTCTTAGGCTATACTTCATTCCCTGTTGAAATGCAAATGGGCCTGGAAGTTGGATCATCAGAAAGACTTAAGAAAGAAAAATTGATGTCTTTGAATTGTCATGCTGGTGAAAATGGTGGAGAACACTCTCAAGAACAAATTGTTCAGTGCTTGATGATGTAAAACCACACTACTAATTAGAAGTGCTCATAGTGAAGCTACAAGAAAATTACTTTGATTATGTAATATGAGGTGAATCAAAGTTGGGAAAGACTCGGGATGCTTTCAAAAAGAGACAAACAGAAAAGAAGGTGGCTTAGATACCTTCCTAGATGATACAAACAGAAGCTTAAAAAGCATTTCACAAAGCAAGTACTGATAGGCAAGCCTGATGATGTGGTGTTAGTCAAGTCAGAAACAACCGAATGACTGAACACTAATAAAAGTTGCAATCCATATGGAACAAGCACTATTGAACACAACGCAACTGAATTCTTAGTTAAAGATTGTACTGCACATCTTTCCTTTTACAATTTCTAAAGTTGTTTCAAAAAGCCACTTTACGCTATAGTAATAAGAGGCATCAAAAGTGCTATAAATAAATAATAAATATGAACAGAATTTATATATACCTAGCTTCTACATCAGGGTCCTCAAACTTGGCAGCTTTAAGACTTGTGGACTTCAACTCCCAGAATTCCTCTCCCAACATCTCTGGGAGTTGAAGTCCACAAATCTTAAAGTTGCCAAGTTTGGAAACCTCTGTTCTACATTCATGGCTGTTAGGGATAACATTGTTTACCCTAACTGGTTTAGGTAAAATAATAAATATGTTATCATGGTTTATTAGTTGGGGTGTCTGCAACTTTAACTGTGGGAATGTAATTAAGGGAGTAGTTGTAATAGCACCATAAAAGAAGCAAGGTACTGCAGCTTGCTCTCTCTGGCTTTATGATCCCTAATTACTGGATAGTTTGAAGACTGTGTTTTTTCTCCTACTGGAAAGGGAGAGAGAAAGGACTGATTTATTGTAAGTGAACTGACATTGATATTCTACACGGACTTTGCTAATTGAATAACCTTGAATGGACTGACTAAAATGATACATGACTAATGGACTGTTATTTTGACTATGCAATAAACTCTAAATGGAATAAACTATATTTTGATAGCACAAGCGTATCTGTTATTTTTACTGTATGTTAATAAACATACAAACTTATCTCACACATTTATCTGTATGCCTATCTGACTAACGCTGCACATTCTGTTTAGCTTGTCTCCTTAACCCTGGTTGGGGAACACAGGCTTAACACTGGTTATGGGCCCAGACTTAACAATGGCATGCAGCTTTCTCCCAATTTCTTTTAATATGACGCCTAAAGGGAAGAAGAAAGCTTACAATGAACTAGAATACTGTCTATCTTGTCAACATTTTCCAGGGATTCAGATAAATAAAATTCAATTCCATAAATTGTATTGGAAATCAATTGTGGTAGTCCACTCACATGAGTCTTTGCAACAAGACAGATGCTAACATCAAACTCCAGCAGTGGAATGTAGCTAGTGTGTTACAATTAAGGAATGGCCAGTGAGGGGTCCTTGGTGCTCTCTAAGTTTGCTTGTTTTCTTGCAGATATTTCATTACCCAAATCAGGTAACATCATCAATGCCATCAGTTACCTGATTTGGGTAATTAAATGCCTGCAAAAAAAAAAAAAAAACCAAGCTCAGAGAGCACGAAGGACCCCTCAATGTCAACTCTGATCTACAAATATTCTCCTTTATTAATGGCCAATGAATTATTGGGGGGGGGAATAGATGTACCCAAAGACTAGCAAATTGAACATATATTCCTCTTTATTTGTAGCAGGGACAGATAAACCTTGCCATTTCTTTTAAAGGGGATCAAATTCTCTCAAACCAGGTTTTAGGAATGTTAGACAAGTGTCTGCGGGTTTATGGTTTACTCACTTATCATTTACATGTGCTGATTTCTGTGTATAGATAATTGACTCTTGGGATGTAATAGAATTTTAAGTGTGTATTACCACAAAAGAAAGCTATTTATGGTCCAATTGTACTGGAAGAACTCAAGGAGTCATGGGAGCTATAGATAATAAGACAACATTTAGGTTAAAAATATTATTCTCATAAAAAGCCTTTGCTATTTACTGCAACAAAAAAAAACACCTGAAGGATTATTAACAAAGCCAACAGTCTGCTTGAAAACATTCTGGGGTATTGAATGTATAACACACAAGATGATCTCATAAGTACACTGAAATAAATCAAACTCTTTTCCCCTCAATTAACTTCTAAACAAAACCAGATAATGCAAGACAGGCATAAACAGAAGAGGTTCCATATTCTCTTCCAAGTATACCAATAATATATACAACAAATCCATATTTGCTCAGTGCACACTATCCAACACCTTATTATGGACATTCTAGATTGAAATTCACCATCAATCATAGAAACTCACTGGGTGATTTTGGGCCAGTCACAGTCTCTTAATCCTACCTAAATGGAGAAGCAGATACTATGCATACTTCCATGAGCCCCTTTGAAAAGATAGAATATAAAACTAATAAAATAAGAAAGCCTCTTAATCATTAGATTACAACTTTGATGACAGAAATAGGGGAAAGAAGGAAAAGAGGGGAGCAATGCACAAGATTTCCAATTCACTTGGCTGTTTATTTATTTCATTTATATTCTGCCATTTGACTTTGGTGAATCATTACACACAAAACATGACAAGCTCCTGTCTAAAAGAAGCAAGACTTTGGACCACTCCTTTATCTATTGTTTGATATTCGTATAGGAGAAATATATGATATATATATTTAAAGTATGATCAGATTGAAGTCTAAGCTTTTCAACAATGGCTGAAACACTTTGCAAACCATTGGTCCAGGTTGGCAACTTTAGGACTCTCCAAACTTGGCAACTTTAGAACTTGTGGACCATGTGGAATGTTTTAGAAATTCTGGGAGTTGAAGTCCACAAGTCTTAAAGTTGCCAAGTTTTGGGACACCTGCATTACACCAATGGCCTTTACCATGAATTAGGCCCGTTGCAATAATCATAGTTGTAGTTTCTTAATTAGTTCATAGTTTGCTTTTCCTTAATTCCCAGTTTATTCCTGATACCAATCTTGATTCTCTTAAAAAGATCATAAACACTACTTGCACAGCCAAAGCGAGAACTTAAAGATCACCTTGATATATAGGATAAATAGTTGCTCTGCGTTGGAAAGTGTACTGGAATTTGACTATAAAAATATACTCAGATAATACCATACTCACAGGATTGTATAGAAATGAAAGTGAATGTTAGTTTCTCCCAGTGGTATAAGAGTTTCAACACACAGCCAACAGATTTGCAACTCTTATAATTCATTGTTCTTTGATTTCCTTGGTTTATTGAGTTTTGCTTCTCATAATGGGTGAGCTTCTTTTGAAAAAAAAAAAAAAGTGAAGTTCATAATAGACAAGACAATTTTACTAGTCAACTGAGGTCAGTAAGCACATTGGCAGCAAATCACTCTATTGTTTAAATTGACCTGAAAAGGCAATGTAATTCCTGGGATGAGTGTAAGAAGAAACATACAGATCTGGATAGTGACTCCCATGAACAAATGAGAAGGAGGATGCCCCCCATCAAATAAATCAACCATTGACCTATAGATATATTTAGGGGGGGAATTCCGTATGCTAAAAAAAATTACTATGAAAGATCAAAATGTTTCATATTACTACATTCCATAAGTGATATTGCAGTTTTCTCCAGATCAGTAGAACTGTTTAAGTAAAATGCATTTGCAACATTTAAGAATATGTAAAATGGACAGTGTGGGTGAAAACAGCACCCAAGGAATCTGTCTGATTTCCTAAGCCTGCAGAGAAAGCTTTACTAAAGGTATAATTACTGTTCACGTACCATAACTAATGAGTGCTAGCTATTTGTTTTAGCATTATTTACTTTTTGGTTTTCATAGCAAAACTAACCACATACTGCTTGCTTTCAAAATAAATAATTCAAGGGTTCACTCCATAATTACCATGTTATATTTGTGACGGCATGCCCTCGCTTGTGTCTCAATTGTCCTTAAAAGAGAGTATACATGGATGGGTGATGCACATTTCTAAGAAGCGATGATGGAAAGAACACAGAAACCTAGAAAAGGTATAAAATATAGCAGCTGGAATTGGACTGAATGTTCTTTCCTTCTTCTATTTCAGCAGAATTACTTCTATGCTACTGGAACAACTCCCAATCTAATCTAAACTTTTCAAAGCATGATTTGTTGCTGTGATTTCATCCAAGCACTGTACAAAGATTAAAATCCGCATTTACTACCTAATAGATTTATATTGCACCTTTTTTTTCTATCATGGAAACTCAGGATGGTTTGGATGGGTTTCTAAGATGTCTTGGAAACTCAGTGCCCTAGGTTGCTTAATAAGGTGGAAGTAGGAAGAAAAAGTATGAAAACATTGGCTCTTGGTCAAGCAGATAGATAGATAGTAGATAGATAGATAGAGAGAGAGACAGACAGACAGACAGACAGACAGACAGACACACAGACACAGACACAGACACAGACAGACAGACAGACAGACAGAGATAGAGATGTATAGATATAATATGTTGCTTATGTCACTGTCCCGAGTAAGGACAGTGCTTGTTAAGGAGAAAGAATAAGAGGAATACTACTCTTGGATTCTGTGTGCAACATGCCTCTCAAATCAGATTAATCAGCCAGTCCAATTGAAATGAGCTGCAATACAGGAAAACGTTTATATGAATGGATAAACACATACACAAACACAACTATTCAACATACCTCTCCATACCTTTCTACCCATGCAAATTACCCTTGATTCCATTGCCTTTTGTTCTTTATATTTCTCACATCGCTTTTTTGAGCACCTCCTCAACTCCAACTAATTATGACTTCTGTAGACTTCCACTATGTACTTCTTCTATGTACTTCCTTTATATTGGTCACTTGTTTTTATATTCAACATACATTTATTCAGTATCCATTCATTCTTGATGTTATTGCTTGTTCTACCAAGCTGACTTCTAAAGTACAGCCACTCTTCATACAATGATTACCTTGGTTGGTGACCATTCACAAATATAATGGCAATAAATGGTAATTTAAAATTCATTTTTTGACCAATGAGCACATTTATGGCCAAATTTCAACAAAACCTTCAGTATGAAGCTGATTAAGACCTGATCACTTTCAGGAAGCAGTGTAAGCTGGCAGGAGGGTTTTAATCCACTAATTAAGGTCATAGAGTTGAGCTTGTTAACTTGCAGTTAGCACTTTTTAAGAATGTCCTATGCTGTGAAGAAAAAAAAAAAGCAGCTCAGGAAGAAATAGCTTTGTTTACCTTTCTGCCCTGCCAGAGGGCCAAAAGAAAAGAAAAAGAAAAATGGGTCAGACACAGGACACTGTGTAGTAGCTATGCAGAGGACTATTGTTATTTTGAGGACTTCAGTAACATATTTTGATTTTCCCTTCATGTTAAGAAAGGTCTAGAAGTCTAGAGCTCATTCTGAGCTAACATGCTTCTTTGTCACCCTTACTTATTAAATAAAGGAGAAGAGAGAAACTTCACATAGTTTCAAAACTTTTCCCATTATGAAAGTCTCAGACTTTTGATTCCCTTTCGACAGTCATGTGTCAGCCAAGGTTTCAAAAATGATCTACTCAGCAGTTGCAAGATAATCTACCATTATAAGAGTCTCTTCTCTGGTCTGCTTTTTTAGCTCTTGTAGTACTTCTATGGAACTGGTGAATTATTGTCCAACAGTATAAATCATTGTGCCAATTACAACATTGCTCTTATGTCTTATATAGATCTAGCTTGCATGAATACAACTTCTCATGTAACATTGCAGAATGTTGAATTGTATCCTTTCAAAAGACTTCAAAATGAAAATAGTACTACTAAGCACAGTGAAGTATATGATTGGCACAGAACATTTCATGGCTTTAGGGTCAATAAAATGAACTAATAAGGAATAATTATTTTAACACATTAAATTAATAGTACAGATGCCTCCAAAAGGGCTTTTGTGTTGATTGTTTTGTTAAGATTACACTTTTGGCAGCATTCATTTTATTGATCTGATTTTTGTATTTAAAAATATTAGGATTATATATTACAAGTGTCATTACTGCTGAATAATGAACCAATAAATTCAGATCACCAAACTCTTTGCTTCGGGCCTTTCCCCAGGACTGAGCTGTAGTGCTATTCACCTATCCTTGAGTTTGCAAGATGAAAACTGTTGTGCCTATTTGCTAGTCATTATCCTGGGTTTCATTATGGGTCAATGCTAAACTGTTTTGGAAGGTAGATTAGGTAGATCAGGTAGATTTCCTACCTAAAAGGAGCAAACCCAAATTAATTTTATACTTACTGTGAGGCTCCCCTTGCATGATACTGAAATAAGAAGGTAATATTTCCTTAAAATTGTACAACTAAATATGCCTCATTTTTGGCTTAGGAAAAGATGATGAGCAGGAAAAAAGAAAAACACAACCTGGGAGGAAACTGATAAACCCTTCGCTTTGAAGTACATGTCAGGAAAGGCATGGTCTTGGATGATGGTAAATTGTATCCTGAAAAAAAGATGTAGCAAGTAGCTTAAGTTCTGCAGTTAGGTAGAGAAAAATCAATGGTATAGGCATAAAGTTAAGAATGGGAAGAGGAGGTATTCTTGGCTTCATAGCTATGCCTATAAAAAAAAGATTAAGGTATCTTACTTACAGGATGCAACTAGGCACTATGATGTGACTGATAAACAAGCAAACAGTTAGATTTTTAACCCACCTTTATTACTTTATACATTAACTCGAGGCAGCAAACATATTTAATATGTTTAATATTTAATAATCCTTCCTCCTCCTCTTTCCCTCCCACAACCAGGTAGGAGGTGAGTTGAACTAAGAGAGAGTAACTGGCCCAAAGTTACCCAGCTGGCTTTCACAGCAGTACTAGAACTCCAGTCACTGGTTTCTAGGCCAACACCTTAATCACTGTCAAACTGGCAGCCCATGAGCCAAATTCATCACATGCTATACCAATCCAGGCTCCACAAAAGGAAAAAATATTGCAGTATGTCACAATACATCACATGACATGATCGAGTTTGACACCAATACATTAGACAAAACTAGCTTTTTCTTTTCTTTCTTTTATTCTATGTTATTTTCTTGCCATTCATTCACTGTAGTTACAATCAGGGGTGGGATTCTACAGGTTCGCACCTATTCGCTAGAACTGGTTGTTAACATTCTAAGCAGTTCGGAGAAGCAGTTGTTAGAAGAAATTACTGGTCTAATCCTGTAAGGAAAGCAGGAAGGAAACATTCTGGTGTTGCTTATAGAAACTGTCTCTCCATTAACTCTTATTACATTCTTGGTAGGACTAGACTTCCTGTCTCTGGAACTTCTCTGGAGATTTTTTCCTCCTTTGCTGGTACTTTGTTTGTGTGGAGTGACCATTCAAAGTTACAATGGCACTGAAAAAAGTGACTTATGACCATTTTTCACACTTATGACTGTTGCAGCATCCCCACAGTCTTGAGAGGCCAGGCGAGAAGATGTGTGCCTCCATGTGAGTGATGTTGAGTTGGCCACGCCCACCAACTAAGCCATGCCCACAGAACCAATTGTTTAAAAAATTGAATCCCACCCCTGGTTACAATATGGAATCTGCTGTTTGGTGATACAGCTTAAGGACATCATTGATAAACCAAAGCCATGGTGTCCCAGTGATTAGAATGCAGTCCTGCAGGGCTAACTCACTGTTCACTCCAGGAGTTCAATCTTGATCGGCTCAAGGTTGACTTAGCCTTCTATCCTTCTGAGGCTGATAAAATGAGAACCCAGATTGTTGGGGGCAATATGCTGACTCCAATGTTCAAATGTTTTTACTACCAGTTCTGTGGGTGTGGCTTGGTGGGCGTGGCTGGGAAAGGATACTGCAAAATCTCCAGTCAGAGGTGGTATTTGCCAGTTCTCTGAACTACTCAAAATTTCCGCTACCGGTTGTCCAGAATTGGTCAGAACCTGCTGAATACCACCTATGGCTGACTCTGTAAACTGCTTAGAGAAGACTATAAAGCACTGTGAAGCAGTATATAAATCTAAGTGCTATTGCTATTAGACTGTAATGATGTTTCTTGGAACTGAATCCTATATCGAATGGTTGAAAAACCCAAATATTTGTAACCTGGATAAGAAACAGAATAAGAGGAGGCACAAATACCTTGTACACATGTCTCCCATTTGGGTCAGGATTGGTCTATATTTTTTTCAGGATAAATCTTTGCATTTACAATCATCTTTTTTTTTTTTTTTCAAAATAGATCTTTGTATCTATAACCAATGGATGCAAAGATGTCAAGTAAATGGATTCTGAACAGAAAAAGTTATTCAAGAGGGTAACAGACTTTGAAGTTGAGGTCTGCCCTTTGTTGGAGATCCATAAATAGACACCGTCAGAGATGCTACATTTGCATGCCACACAAAAGATGCTACCTTGAATCAGAGGTTGAACTAGATATGCTTTTGTGGTCTTTTTATGGAAAAAGATAAATGCTTTAGGCAGAGATAGGTAACCTTTTCTTTCTATAAAAGGTCTCATTAATGAGGTGTCATATGATGAGGACATCAGTCAATTGCCAGATGGAACTGAAATGAGTTGTAGGTAGAACAAGAACCCAACAAAGGGAGACCATCTATTCTAGGGGTGTCAAACTCATGTCATCATGCCAGCATCACGTGACATATCAGGACTTTTCCCCCTTTGCTAAGGGAGCAGGGGCGGGGCCAGCATGACACACATCTAGCCCATGGCCATGAGTTTGACACCCCTGATCTATTCTCTTCTTTTCTGACACCCATTATTTTCAGTTTTCTGATATCTTTTCTTGTTCATCATCCTTCTCTCTCTCTTTTTCACCTTCTCTCTTTATCTCACTCTGTTTTTTCATATACAAAAAGTTGCCAAGAAAAGTGCAGGTCACTTTTTACCACAGGACTTAATGTATTGCTTTCAAAGTAAATTTGAAATTAGTCAGAGGACTGCATGAAATTAGGAAGATATCTCATTGGCCTGAAAGCCACAGATTGCTCACTTCTGGTTTAAGACCTCACCTTTTACACAAATTTACATTTGAAGAATCAGGGAATGATGTAATTATTATTAATGCATCCTTTCCTGTCCTTCTGTGGCTTTGCAGAAATTTACTTTCTTGTGCTCTTTCAGATTATATGTACAAAGAACTGCTTTTCCACCCTGCAATAACAACTGATGTCAATGAGGATAATTAATACCCTTAGCTTTCATTCCAAGTCCATTCATTGTTGCTTACTATCGGCAGCAGAATTGGTAATATTTCATTGTCAAATGTTAGGTGTTTTTGCAATACTCGAAAGGGCAATCACTGCACTAATAATCTCACAGAAAATGAGGGGTAGGGGCAGGAAAATTTAACACAAGTAAATATGATTTACCTTTGGCAGCATGACAGAAATTGATCTTATATAAATACTTGACCATGTTGGAGCTTGAAATATAAACTAAGAGAAATTATGTGATGTATGGCAAGATGTTTTTGGAAGAAGTCATAAGATTAATTGAATGCATTTACACCAAGCTGAGCCATAATGTTGTTTGCTTGGATTTTACTTCGTACGAGCCATTTTGGTTCCTTAACACTAATATATGACTTAATTTATCCACTGTGCTGTATTTATCAAACCATGTGTGAATGAACTCACTGTGTGAGATGCTGACAAATAGAATTGGTTCTGTTTCTCTTTCAAAGTTCAATTCTGTTGTAATGGAGGAAGAAAATTCAACCTGGTGGACTTTGATGTGTGGGGTACCACAGGGGTCCATCCTCTCTCCCAGCTATTTAAAATCTATATGAAATCTCAGGTTGAGGAAATCCAAGAATTAGGGTACAGAGTCATCCGTGTGTAGATGTCCACAATTGTTTATTGCTATCTTGAGGTATGAGGTAAATACCAATCAGAGCCTTTTCCATTGCTTAGAACTGGGGTGTCAAACTCATGGCCCATGGACCAGATGTGTCATGTGCTGGCCCTGCCCCCACCCAGCTTAGTGAAGGGGGGAAAATCCCAATATGTCACATGACTCCACCATGATGACGTGAATTTGACACTCCTGGATTAGAGGGAGATGACAAACTGAAATCTGAGGAGTCCTTGGTACTCTCTGATCTTGCTTGCTTTCTTGCAGACATTTCCTTACTCAAACTAGGTAACATTATAAATGCTAGCATCAATAGCAATGAAGATGTTACCTAGTTTGGGTAATGAAATATCTGCAACAAAGCAAGAAAGCTCAGAAAACACCAAGAATTCCTCATGTCAAACCTGAGCTGCACATATTCTCCTTCATTAGACTCAAATTTAACTCAACTTAGAGAGAATTCTCTGTTGTAACCATGTTGCCTCTTAATGGGCACTTCATGTGGAGGAGCAGATTCAGGACTTGGGAGGTTCTTTGGACTCACAGCTTATGCTTGAATAGCAGGTGGAAGCCATGTCCAGCCCTGAGTGGTATGCTAATCTGCCTACTCATGTCTTAGTTATAACCCAGTTAGATTATTGGAGAGTCATATGGTAGTGGTTAAGGCATCGGGAGTTTCATTGTCCAGTCCTGCCTTGGGCATCAAACCAGCTGGGTGACTTTGAATGAGTCACTTTCTCTTAGCTCTAGGAAGAAGGCAAAAAAAACTCCCCCCCCCAAAAAAAAAAAACTTTGTTAAGAAAATTCCAGAGAGTTCTCCAGACAGTCTCTAAGACTCAGAAACAATTGATCAGAAGAAGAAAAAAGATTTCTGCAGTAAGTCTTACATGAGACTGTTTTGAAAGATTACTTGGAAATGGCATCTGGTCTGGAATGCAGTGGTTCAGGTATTTACCAGCCCTTGACTCTTAGAGCACATAAAACAGATGTTTGCAAAGCCTGTTAGTTGTTGATTGGTTTTTGAGAACAATGTAAGATGATGGTTTTTACCCATAAAGCCCTTTATGGTGTAACGCATGGATACCTACAGGACTTCATACTCCAACCAGCACCAGCCCAACCTATTAGAATTTGCAAGGAGAAGGTACTTATTGTCCTACATTTCTCAAAGTTTTGGTGATTTATGTAACAATGCATAATGTTGGGATTCAGTCCAATAGAAACTTTGATGGGTTTGTATACATATACCTGTGCAGCAATTTAAAATCTCACTGACCATCATCCACAAGGAGGCATGTGGCTGTTGAGGGTTTTTTTGGTTTATTTGTTTCTTATAGCCAACCAACAGAATCAGGGCTGTATTGTTATTTTGATTTTTAAAAATATAATTATTAGCTGAATGTTAAATACAGTAGGTTCAGGAAAAGTCATTTTACTTCAATTTCTCCTGATGTTTTTTTTTTTTTTAATCTGCAGATTAAAGTTATTTCTTTTATTAAATCAATATATTTGCCTTACTGTATAAATGAGATTACATAAATGAGAGAAATGAAAAGCAGGAGGAACGAGAGGATATCATATTATGTGCAGATGGCATAAATCAGTTTTGTTTACTCTAAGTCAGTGAAACAGCACATCTGTTGATTTGCTTTAAAAATTGAAGAGAGCAAATGAAATAATTTGGCCAGTTATACTTTTCAGTTACATATTTCATACCTATCATCAGCTACTGGAAGTAAATAACAGATTAAAGTCTGAAATTATACAGACAAACTGAAAGCTACAATAAAAAAAATCAATTATTAATTATCCTTGTGATTCAAGAAAAGTACCTTTGCTAGGGTCAGATTGTTCCAGGTTTTGCAATAGAGATCATCTTAGACTGTTATGAATATAGTCTGCATGTCAGTCTTCATATACACTGCCACATCCCCATGAATGAATGATGGCTCCTGGTCATGTACAAAGTCAGATGACCTCCCAGCCCTTTGAAATGCTGAAAAGAGAAAGAACATAGGCTTTCAAACAAAACACTTCAGAGAGAGAGGCTGATAAAAATCAAGATTTTCTACCTCCCAGTCTGCCTCTGATTAATAATTTGGAATTTCCAAGAAGCTGAAAACATCCAAGTAATTAAAACAGAGGAACATCATTTTAAGAAGCTTCCACTTCCCTCCCTTCAAACCATGGCACCATCTGCATGTCACCGTTGATACCTATTCAGGATTTATTATGGCAACACCTCAACGAGGAGAGGCTACAAAACATGTAGTCAACCATTGCCTCCGTACCTTCACACATGTGGGGCCACCAATGGAGATCAAAACCGATAATGGCCCTGCTTACATTAGCACCGCCTTTGGGGAATTTTGTCATCGATGGTCAATTATACATAAATTTGGCATTCCCTACAATTCCACTGGTCAGGCCATTGTGGAATGAGCTCATCAGATGCTAAAACAAGCACTCCTTCACACAAAAACAAAAAAGGGGGAAGTGGATGGATATGGCTTGCCTTACATACAAAACATTCTTAATATTACCTTATACACTTTAAATTTTTTAAACATGACAGGATCTCCCGCTGCTATGGCAGCCAGTAGGCATTTTGCTTCCTTCCCTTCTGCAGGTACGCCAAGACTGAAAGTTCGGTATAAGAGACTACCAGATCCAACGTGGAAAGGACCTGTCCCGCTGATAACTTGGGGCCAAGGATACACTGCTGTTGAAGATGAGGGGACAGTTGTTTGGGTTCCTGCTCACTGTGTGCATCCTTATCATTAGCCAAAGGGGCAAGGGGATGGATTTGGGGGAATGGAAAAGAAACACGTTGATCCAGGACATGGGGAAGCTAGCAAACCTTCATAATAAAACTGATTGTTGGGTATGTATGCACATGCCAACTCACAAAACATCAGGGCTTCCAATGGTTGCAGTACCTCTGGCCGAAGGTGACTGGTATAAGGAACAATGCTATGGTTGTTCAGGGATGTGGTCTAACAGTTGGACTACAAGTAACATGAATACATTGCATCTTGGAAGCCGAATCCAAGAGGTGGCGGGTATCTGCTGGACTCACAATGAGACAGTAGAGAATATGACTTACTTGGGAACCTATCCATTTTGTAACAAAACAATTATTATTGGCAATGGAAGTCGGGTTTATCCAGATGATTTGAAAACTAATAATCTCACTTACTTTGTACATAATATTTCTAAATTTGATATCATACCTTTGATAAATGAAAATGGGTGTCCAATTATCCCTGCCACATGTTGTCCCATCATGATAGAAAACCAGCTGCCCAAATGTGCAAATGGGAAATACGCACCACCGCCCACTTATTTGGCTATGTTAATGGAATCCTTTGCACGATTAATCTATGCTGAACCAAATATGGTTGGCCATCTTCTGGGAGCAAATCTATGGTTGCTATGTGGACGGATGGTCTATGATCGCATGCCAGCACGATGGAAAGGAGTCTGCACCTTTGGGAAAGTAATCCCATCTCATGTCATTTTAAAATCTTTGGGGACTGCTCATATCCGCAATGCGCGTTCCACAACGGAAGTAAACTCTGTTTTGAATCATGACTACTGGACACAGATATCAAGGGGAGTTATTCCTCCTTTAGGAGTCATGATGAACTATAGAGATTTGCATCATTTAAACAACTGGACAGTTACTATGTTTAAAGACACCATTAAAACGCTAAAGCTGAAGAAGAGCAAGGAAAAATCCTTGACTTTGTCCTCCAAACCAGATATGCGGTGGACACTAATTTGGCTATGCAAGGGGGAGTTTGCGCTGTGATTCATACACATTGTTGCATGTATATCTCTGATTATTCTCCAAACATTACAGCTACTATACAGCATATGGAACAAACCCTGAGTGAGAATCCATTACAATCGGAGGACGAGGGACTGGACGTGTGGTCTGCACTTTGATCCTGGTTGCCAGATGGTTCATGGATTTGTCACCTAATTGTTGGAGTGATATTGCTTTTTATACTTTCTCTTTGTGTATGCTGTTGTATCCAATGTCTCCCTGGACTTTTAGGAATGTGTCGGGTGAAGCCTACGGAAGGAGAACTGTTGTTGCAAATGGCAAAAAGCTACCGAGGCATCCGCAATCATCAAAAAACTAAAACAGGGGAGATGTGGGAATAAACTTTGACTTCAGTATTGGGTAATTATTAGTCTAAGACCTTATACATACATGTCTGCCTAAGGGTCACTGAGATAAGCAAGGAAATTAAAAACAAACACCAGGAACAATTAAGCAGCTCAGACAATTGTAAACAATTCTATGTACTATGTCTAATTATTGTAATCCACAATGTGCATGCTTACTATGTATGAAATTCTCAATAAAAGGGAGCACTAGAATTTGCTCTACACTCCCATCCCGAGTACACCAGCCTCTGTGTCTCATTCTTTCCATGGGAGACCACCACATTATATCTTTAAGTATATATCTTTAAGCTATACCAGAATTAAATATCTCCATGCTGGGTAAATTTTTATAGGATTGGATAACTTATTATCCAATCACCTGTAATCAAAACAACATGTACAATATTATAAGTATTTACTGAAAAGTAAATGTAGCAAGGAAAGATAATTTAAGGTGCCTCTAAATCCTGGGCCATTTAAGGTGTAAAGACTTGTTGGTTCATATATATTTTGATGTGTATCTGGGTTTTTTTTTACATTTTGCTCTACAGATGCACAACAAGCAGAAGGGGAATGCAATTAAGCAGATATGAAACATAAAGAACTTTTCTAAATCCTTAAGAAGTCCTGATGAATTTTTTTCAATGATTTTCTGTAAACCATTTCCTCTAATTCCATCAAAACAATAAATGTGAATCAAAAACATATAATCTTATTGAAAAGTACAATATTCCAGGAGGGTGGACAGCATTATTATAAGTGATAGAATGCTGCCACACTGTAATTATGAAATGTGGGGGAGGGGAACCTCTCATCTTAAATATGAGCCCTCTTATTCTTTTATAACATGTTTGATATTGACAGCACTTAGTAAGTAGCTCAGGAATTCACTTTAAATCATCATCAGCCATAATTAGAGGAGGTTGGAGGGTGTCAGGGTTAGTTTGATCTTTATCTGCATTGATGCATAGAGTTTTCAGTGGCATCTACAGCAAATTTCATCGCAAATATTAAAATCCCTGTCCTGATAAGACTGGAAATATTTAAAGGAAGACTCAAATATGTACACACAAATTGGGCATGAATATGATTAGAAACATTTCTCAAGGAGATTCAGCAGCTCTCCAAAGGCAGAAGCTCCCCCAAAGCAGAAATGTTGTGCTGATCGTGGATCCATTGGTACATTGCCAGAGACTGTACTCTGCAGCAGATAGTGCTAGGAGAAAAGCTAAATTTGATTTGTTATGTTATAACTAATTAATTGCCACTAGTTCTATTTTTAAGAACTTCCTGCCTCTTTGTCACCATTTGGTAACATTTGGCAATCTCTGAGGGCTGCCACTGAAATTTATGCAGTACAGAAGGGATGCTTAGAATTCAGTATCTCATGCTCCAATAAAACATATGTAACATTTTGATTCCACAAGATTAATCAAATTTCCCTAGGAAACCCTTAAGTTTTCTTCCAAAAGGGTTCAGAAGTAAGAATAAACACAGCTACGTACAGCTCTCTATAATCTGCCAAACAAAACATGGTTTTTTTAGCCTAAAGAAAAACAGTTGAAAGTCAAAATACTTCTGCTAGATTGTGGTCTTAATCTACAACTGGTAGCAGATGAGAAGGTGAGAGATCATTCCATATTAACAATATTGGAAATCATACCTGTACATAGCTGAATATCTATGCATAAAAGCCCTAATGCCAAGTACAATAACAACACATTTAAACTAGGGTGATCTTTGTTTTCCCTGGAATATGTCTTATAATAGCACAGGCATTGTTCTACAATAGCAAGAAAATGTTCCTTCCTCCATTCTTGATGGGCTATTGTGATGGCAATGAGATAAAAAAAAAAGAAAAACAATCAGGAACTATTAAGACTTGCAATGTAAAACCTCTTTATCCCCATAAAAGGATCTCTGCTGCCTCCATTCATTTTCAATCTTCAGAGTAGATTTGTGTGTTCCTTGAAATAAATGCTTGCCAATAAACCTGCTCTCAAGTTTCTTTCTTATTTGAGATTAACATTTATTGTCACACGTAGGAAGCAATGTTCTTCTGACTAATATCAGATGTCTGCTTTTTCCTCACACTTCAACCAGCCTCTCACCTGAGAAAAGCTAGGGCCACCTCAGGCTATTTTCCTGAAGAATGTTGCTAGGGAGGAAAACAGGAAAAATGCTATCTCTCCCCTTCCATGTTTGATTACAAACTAAAGCAAAGCTAAACATGAAGTATCAAGCTCCAATAACAAGCCATTTCAGAATGCATAACTGTTCACAGTCAGCATTTTAAATGGACCTCAATTCACAGCCCAATCTTTCTTAATCTCAGCAATTCTAAGATATGTGGGCTTCAACCCCCAGAATTCCTCAGCCAGAGGAATTTAAGAGGGAGGGAGGGAGGGAGGGGGAGAGAGAGAATGTTTTGATATCATGAAGTGAAGTAAATTCCAGTATAGTGTAAAGTGAACTGGTTGTTATACTGGTTGAATTGCAGCCCTGGCTAGCCACCTTATGAAACTGGTGCAATTAATACTAGGCAATCTGACATAATTTTATTCCATCTCCACTAAATATGAAATAAAGAAAAGGGTGGATAAAAAACAGAAGAGAGCAGCAGGAAATTGGGTTTTATACCCTTATGCACCACAACCTGGATCCCCATTCTCAAATTAGGCAGCGAGAAGGAAAGAAAAGAAGCAACTATTTTGAACCAAGTCTGTGACCAACTTAAGCAGGCAAATTAATGTTTCCTGTGCACAAACCAAGGGCACTTATCATGAAAATTGGAGGGAGAAATTCAAGAATTTTAATTTTGTTGAGAAATACTAAATGCTTGATTTACTGAGGAGGCTGAGCTACATATTTCTGTTGCGTCCGGCGCGGCAAGGAGACCAGGACTCAGTGACTTGGTTCAGCTCTTTTATTGGTCCCGAGAACGGCTCAGGTTCCGGGGGAAAAACAGTGGCTTTTTATTCCCAAGCCGCCGCGGCCGCGACCAATGGCACCGCTTTGAATCTCCCATGATTCGTTTCCACCAATCGCGGGAGATCCGCAGCGGGCCAATCAGAGCGGCTCGCTCGACCAATCGGATTCCTGTGTGCTTTGACCAATCACAGTGCAGCATTTACAAGAATGTAAATGACTGTACAGAACACCCCTCCCCTCTTGGTTCGGTCCTACATGACATAGTCCCATAAGTAGGCGGGGCTCTGTACTTGCCAACTGGACCTGCACAGGTTAGTTGTTCTTTGGCTCCCGGCCGGTTCAGTCGGGTTCTCTGTTGCTCTCGGCCTCGTCGATGGAACCGCCTGGAAGGTGTCGCTGGGCCTTTTGTCGCAGCTCCCTGCCGGTCTACCCGGGCTGGTTGAGCTGCAGTTTCCGCTGCTCCCTCCTAGTCTTTCTGGGCTGGTTGAGCTGGCCTGGCTCCTTCTTCCTGGTGAGGCTTCGAGCTGGCTGTCAGTCGGTAAGTGTTGCTGGTTTCTTTCTATTGGGTTTTGGTTCCCGGGGTATTCCCTCCCCTCTTGGCTTGTATTAAGGGGGTTGTCTGTGTTTGGTTATGTGTCAGTTGTGTTTCCTGTGATTGTTCTTGATCTTAGTTGATCGATGTGGCGTTTCCAGGCTCGTCCGTCAGTTGTTTGCAGCCGGTCTGTCGGTTGTTTGCAGCCGGGGACCTGTCAATTGGGTTATGGTTGCTGGCACCCACAGTGGGTCTCCGGTTAGGTTCTTTGCGTAGATGGCATCGCCTGGTGCAAAGGACCGGTGCTTGCTAGAAGAGTTTGGGGGTTTCTCCGGGTTGTATGTGGGGTGCAGCCTGTCGAGTGGGGACCTTATTTTCCTCCCCATAAGTAGCTCTGCCGGGCTTTTGTTTGTTGTCGTGTTCGGGGTTATATGTTATATGAAGAGCATTTTATTTATTTTTTCTTGGATTTCCCCGTGTTCGATTTTTTTGATGGTTTTTTCGTAAATTGAACCATCCGTTCTGCCCTTCCGTTCGCCGCCGCATGTGCCGGAGCTGTCAATGCGTGTCGTATGCCCCATTCCGCTGGGAATTTTTCAAATTCTAGCGAGGTGAATTGGGGCCCGTTATCCAACACGATGACATCTGGGAGGCCGTGGGTTGCGAATAGCTTGCTAAGTTCCTTGGCCTCTGTGGTGGTAGTTTTCATGTTGCTTACCTCCAACCAGTTGGAGGAAGCATCTACTGTTATAAGGAATGTATGTCCCTTAGTGGGCCTGGCAAAATCTATGTGGATCCTGGACCATGGTCCCCTGGGGGTTTCCCATTTCAGGATCGGTGCCACGGGAGGGCTCAGTCTGGTTTCTTGGCAGCGTTCACATCTTGCTACCCAGGCTTCGATTTGTTTATCCATCCCTGGTCACCAAGCGTAATTTCTGGCCAGGGCTTTCGTTCTAACTATGCCTGGGTGCCCCTCGTGTAACAACTCCAATACTTTCCCTTGTAGCTTTTCCGGAATAACAACCCTATCCCCCCAAAGTACACATCCTTTTTGTTGCGAGAGTTCTGTTTGCCGGTTCCGGAATGTCTTGAATGCTTCGTCATCATCTTTTTCCGGCCACCCTTTTTCTACCTAATGTAACACCCGCACCAGACGTTTGTCTTTATTGGTTTCTCAGGCAAGGTCTGAGGCAGTGATGGGTAGATCGGGCAGAGTCTCTATGAGGGTGGTTGTCATGGGTGCTGGGTCGGTGTCTAGGTCGGGTAACGGTGAGTGGCTCAAGGCGTCTGCGTGGGTGATAGTCTTACCGGGTCAGTGTGTGAGCCAGTAGCTGTAGGCGGCAAGGACAGACCACCTTGTCATTCTGGGAGATAGGATGTTCGGGGTGGCCCGGTTCCCTGCCAGGATGCCCAACAGCGGCTTGTGGTCTGTGATAATGGTGAACATGCGGCCATAGAGGTACTCGTGGAACCTCTTCACTGCTGCGACAATGGCCAGGGCCTCCTTGTACAGCTGGCTATAGTTCCTCTCTGGTTTGTTGGGTGTCCTCGAGAAGAAAGCGATGGGTGCTTCTCTTCCATCTGGGAGTGTGTGACTGAGGACGGCGCCGACACCGAAGGGTGAGGCATTGCAAGTGACGGCAAGTGGTAGGGTCTCATTGTATTGGATGAGGATGGCATCCGAGATAAGCAGGTCCTTGGTTTTCCTGAAGGCGGCTTCCTCACGTTTCCCCCAAGTCCAGGTGGCCGCCTTGTCCAAAAGCCTTTGCAAAGGCTCCGCCGCGGTCACCTTTTGGGGCAGGAAAACATTGTAAAAATTAAGCAGTCCCAGAAATGCCTGCAGTTCCATTTTATTCCTGGGTGTGGAGGCCTCCTTAATGGCTCTGATTTTGTTTGCGGGTGGGTGGATGCCGTGCTGGTCTAGGGGGTATCCTAGGAACTTGACCCGCTCTGTGTAAAGCTGGCATTTCTCTCTCTTCACTTTTAGCCTGGTTTCCTTGAATTTTGTCAGCACCTCCCTAAGACGACCCTCTAGTTCTAGCTGGTTGGTTGCCGACACCAGCATGTCGTCGAAGTAGGGCACCACCCCCTTAATTCCTTGCAAAAGTCTCTCCATGAGGCTCTGGAAAATTCCAGGCACCACGCTGACTCCAAACTGGAGTCGGTTAGAGCACAACGCTCCCCGGTGGGTGACTATGGTTTGCGTCTCAGCGTTTTCCGCGTCGACCGGCAGCTGTTGGTAAGCTTGCGCCAGGTCGAGCTTCGCAAAAACCTTGCCTCTCCCCAGTGAGTGTAGAAGGTGCTGCACTACTGGGACGGGGTAGGCGCTTTGTTGTAAGGTGCAATTTAAGGTGGCCTTATAGTCCACGCAGATTCTTACCGACCCATCGGGCTTGACTGGGGTGACTATTGGGGTCTCCCACCAGGCGTGGTCGATTGGTTGTAGGACCCCTTGCTTGATGAGCTTGTCAATTTGCTCATCTATTTTTGGCCTGAGTGCAAAGGGTACCCAACTTGGTTTTAGGCATATCGAGGGAATGTTGGGATCTAGGCTGAAGGAAATAGGGGGCCCTCGGTACTTGCCTAGGGTGCTGTCGAACACTTCCTGGAAGTCCCGTGCCAGTTGCTGTTCCCAATCGGTCTCGGCAGTGTGGTTTATGCCCATGACCTCGATGCCGAGCGGTGCGAACCATTGTAGTCCGAAAAGGCTGGGTTGGTCTCGGTCCATGATTGTCAGGGGAAGCTTTGCAGTGCGGCCCTTGAATGTTACCTTGAATTGTCCAGTTCTGACTACCGGGATGCGGTTTCCCTGGTAGTCCTTGATTATTAGTTTCTAGTTCTCCAGTCCCTTCTTGTGGATGGTAGGCACCAAGCATTTGATTTCTTGCCAGGCGACCATGGAGAGGTAGGACCAAGAGTCCACCTCCATTTTGCATGGCTCACCTTCGATGCCTACTTCCACGTAGACCTTTCGGGCGTTGGTGGTTGATGCGTGGCCGATGATGACCATCTGGTGGGTTTCCTCCTTCCTCCAGGTTTCACCACCTTGTCGGTTCCATCTGCTCCGGTCCCATCAGCTGTCAGCTTGGCGATCTCTGGCTCTGGGGGGTGTGCTGTCATGTCTCCGCTCGCTGTGGTCCCGCCGTCTGGGGCTGTAGGCCTTCCTCAATCGGCAGACTCAGGTGATGTGACCCTTTTTGTCACAGTGCCAGCAGACTGCATCAAAGAAACGGCACTCTGTTCGAGGGTGGTCACCTCCGCACCCGGCATATGCGGTCCCCGACTTACGACTCTGCCGATTTCGCTGGTCACGTCCTGTCTGGAGCTGGTGGATCTCCTCCTCCTCATCCGTGGTGTCGGAGGCGGAGTGGAATTCGCTATGAGGGGTGGTGGTCTCGCGGTGACTTGCTTCCAGTTGGGCCTCAGTTGCCTGTCCTGGGTTGGTGGTTGCGGTGCGGTCTCCGATGTCTGGTCTCCGCATGCGGTTCGCCGATTTCCAGGTTGCGTCAGCTGCGGTGGCTTCAGCGATGGCGTCGGTGAGGGCGATGTTGCCTTTGGCCATCAGTCGGCTCTGTAGGACTGGGTCTCGGAGTCCGAGTACGACGCGGTCCCATAAAGCCTCATCCATGTCCGAGAACCCGCACACAACCCCTAGTCTTCGTAGCTCAGCCACAAAATCGCTGATGCTCTCACCCGATCTCTGGTCCCGCCGGTAGAAATCGTGCCGCCTGATGAGGATGGGCACGGCGAGGACATAGTCGTTCTGGAGCAATGGTTCGAGGTCGGCCCAGTCCATCTCCTTGACATCCACAGGTTTCGCTAGAGCTTTTGCCATCGTGAACACTGCAGGCCCGCAGTGTGTCAGGAAGACAGCTCTTTTCTTCAGCCCATCAGCGTCCTTCATGCTGCTACATTCGAGGAACATGAGGAATCTGTCTGTGTATGATTCCCAGTCCTCGGTAGCGGGATTAAAGGGTGCGGGCGGTGCGATGCTGGCCATCTCGTCGGTCTTGTTTCCTCTGGACACGTGTTGGTGGGGGATTAGTCTTGGAATCCCACCTTCGTCACCAGTGTTGTGTCCGGCGCGGCAAGGAGACCAGGACTCAGTGACTTGGTTCAGCTCTTCTATTGGTCCCGAGAACGGCTCAGGTTCCAGGGAAAAAACAGCAGCTTTTTATTCCCAAGCTGCGGCGGCCGCGACCAATGACACCACTTTGAATCTCCCGCGATTAGTTTCCACCAATCGCGGGAGATCCGCAGTGGGCCAATCAGAGAGGCTCGCTTGACCAATCGGATGCCTGTGCGCTTTGACCAATCACAGCGCGGCGTTTACAAGAATGTAAATGACTGTACAGAACAATTTCAACATGCAAAGAAAGTTAAACTGTTTTTTCCTATCTTAAAGGAGAGTAAATTACCTAATATATTATTAATCTTTTGCATAAACACAGTGTACCACAACAGAGTTCTGTCCTCTTCAAATGTATAAAAACAATGACAACTATTTAACCACAAGCATCCCAGTCAGACGTCTGCCTTGCATCAAAATTCCATTCATATACAGAGGAAAATGTTGATAAAAGAAACAGAAGAATAGATCAAAATCAATGCCTATTTAATTTTGAGAAACTATTGAAATCTCTTTGTGTTTTGATACTTTGTGCATTAAGTCATCCTGAGCAATTGCAGGTTTTGGTTAGAAGTTTCAAGGACACAGGGAAAGAGAATTAAATTAGCAACTAATGTCACAACTTGTCTTTATTTTAATTCTGAATGTAGATGATTGTTTTGATAGGTGAGAGAAGAGACAGGAATGAAGAATAGATATTACACAAAGGTACACCTGAAAATATTTATTCCTTATATCCTGAACCGATATGGTCAACACACTGATACACTAAAGCTGATTTGGGAGGCTCATTTTAACTGGCTTTCTGGGAAGAGATATTTTAAAATAAAGTACTAAATGTGATGAGAAGGGGGAAACATAAAAGCCATTTTGTACTTTATTTCTTTTTTTAGGGAAAAAAACCTTACCTACTTAACATCAATGGTTTTATAACCAGATATATACTACACTCTTTGTTCTGGGAGCTGTCAGATGCTTACTGGCAAACTAACAGAAATATTTTTTTAAATGAATAATATCTCAAATCAACCTTGATTTGTAATCTCTCACATTTTCCCAGGTGGCTGTGTTGTAAACATACATTCAACAAGGATATACAGAAAGAACAACTCAAGGCTGTACAAACAGGTGAATCTTATTAAGGCAAAATGGTGGCTATCATCTCCCATAATCCCACATATGACCTGGTTTCACTGAACCTATTCAGGCCTTCAGTGAAGTTGTGATTCACCCAATGCAAGTAGAAGTTTGATTGATGGGAGCCAACTTTACCAGCTTACAATATGCTCCCAGGATTCCTCAGCCAGTCATGCTGGCTGGAGAATTCTGGGAGCTGAAGTCCACAAGTATTAAAGTTGTCAAGTTTGCAGATCCCTCTTATAGATAGTTGTATTGTCCTAGCCTAGGCTACATGAACCATTTGCTGAGAGCAGCTATGGTGCTTACTCCATGGTAAAGCCAGGGCTGAATTCAAATTATAACTTTAAATAATTTGTTCTGAAGCTTCCTGGTCCAGATTATGAATTATGAATCCTAAATTATGTACACTAACACTATGATGCTCCCAACATAAGTTTTGATCTTTTAAAGTAGAAGGCAACAATGTCAAGTTTCTTAAATTATAGTGTTATACCAAGAGGAAAATAGGTTGCTGGCATTTGGAAATGTAGGGATTTCTAGCTACAGATATTCCTCAACTTATAACCATTTGAAGTTACAACAGTACTGAAAAAGGTGACTTATGACCATTTTTCACCCCTACAATTGTTGTAGCATCCCCATGGGCATATGATCAAAATTCAGTCTCTTAGCAACTGGGCCATATTTATGATGGTTTGCAGTGTCCCAGGTCATGTGATCACCTTTTGTGACCTTATGACAAGTAAAGTCAATGGGGAAACCAGTTTCACTTAACAACCATGTTATTAACTGAACAAATGCAGTGATTCATTTAGCAACTGTGACAAGAAAGACTATAAAGTGGGGCAAAACTTAACAACCATTTTGTGTGGGAAGGGAAATGTTGGGCTCAGTTGTGGTCATAAGTCAAGGGCTACCTATACAAAGTTTAATGATTCTGATACAAACTCATGAGGGAACAAAGGAATTGAGTTCATTTAGTTTCAATCAGAGGTGGTATTCAGCAGGTTCTGACAGGTTCTGGAAAACCAGTAGTGGAAATTTTGAGAAGTTTGGAGATCCAGCAAATACTATTCTCTGACTGGCCCCACCCCCATCTATTCTCGGCCTCCCGAGTCCCAGCTGCTCGGCTGGGTCTTCTTTTGTTGCCCTGCACAGGAAAACAGAGCTGGAAAGCAGGTTAGTGGGGTGGGGAGGGAGTGGGTTTTTCAGTATGTTTCCTCTGCCACTCCCATCAAGCCATGCCCACAGAACCAGTAGTAAACATTTTTGAATCCCACCAATGGTTTCATTGTTCTTTCTGATAGAAGTCATGGTTTCCTAGTTTTAACCGAAAAAGAATTGTTTTTGTTTTAACACACTTTTCAATTCTTTTTTCTACAGGGTGTTTGTAGAAGAATACTTAGCAATATAATCCTATATAGGGGAAGTTTATAACACAGCTTGATTTGAAGAGTGATGACTCAGGTGACAATGCAAGCAGCACACATCCTGAAAACCCAGGCCTCTGAGAGCAATAGATTTGCAATAATAAGGCCTGAATTATATTCAGAAATAAACCATGTTGGCTTCAACTGATGGGTTGGAGTTGGTGCAGAGTTAAAGGTCACTTGTAATGGTTACAATGACATTTAAAAAAAAATGTTTAACAAATTTATGTAACTTCCCACCTGAAATGCTTTGGCATTGTGCAACTTACAATAAAGCAAAGACCAACCAAGAAGAAAAGAGACAATAAGCAAATGATGAAGACAATTGTTTTCTTCTGTTTGCTGCTTAATACAGCTGTGTGCTGCTCAAAGTAATTTCATGTGAGATGGGTGTCTATTTAAACGTCAATAGACAAATAATCAAACATAAACTGCTGGTAAGCAATCGACCCACCCTGTTATAGTTTATGAGGTGGGCAGATACAACTAGGAAGAAGCAGTGCCACAAATAACCCATTTCAGCAATGTTTAGGGTTAAGTGATAACCAGCAGCTTCCATTGCAACCAGAAGTCTATAGGAAGCCAGTTCCACCTGTAAAATAGTGATGGTATGTGAGCATACTAAGGTAAACCTGTAACTATACTGCAGTCTGGACCAATTGTAACTTCCAGATAGTGTTGAAGTACAATACCACATTAGACCATGAGGGCATAGTCTAACAGAAGTGAATAAGGCATGAGTTAGAACAAGCAGGGTCTTCTGATCCAGGAAGAGGTTTAGCAAGTACACATGATAGAGTTATATAGATGCCCTCCTGGCCACAGTTGTCACTTGTAAGTCCAGAAGGACTCTCAAATTTAGCACAGTGTTTAGGCAGAAAAGTTCAACAACACCCAAAACCAAAATTTTCTGTTCTGAGATATGCGGAGGGATCGGGGATCCACAATTGCTCAGACTTGATAGGATTGAGCCAAACCATGTTGTTCACCATCCAGATCACCACAGCCTTCAGGCATTGGGGTAGGATCTTGACAGCTTCACTTGCTCAGCATATGTCTCCAAGGAATATTTCCCTCCACATGGATCTCCTTCTATGCCCCATCCCTGGAGGCTTTTAATCAACTGAGATGGATCTAAAACATGCAAAATGATTTGGCACATCTGCCAGCTTTTCAAGTTGACATATATTTTAAGGAAAAGATTGCTCTGTCTTAACAAAATTGAGATGAAATTTGGTGATAGTTACAACTTGTCAGTTAAGGAAGATAAAAATAAATCTAATGGTTGGCTGTAAGACAGGTCATGTCACAGATTTAGTACTCTTGTCTTTAAAAATCTTACATCTAGAGACTGCATAGCTATTTGTTTCCTAAAGACATAGTATGTACTCTTATATTAATCCTCATTTTTCTATTCATACACTCAATAGTGTCCCCATTTTCTCTCCAAACACCTAATCCAAATATAAATATAAGTAATGCTAGGCACACACATCCATTTGTAGAGGGATAGTTTGCTGAAAAATGTGATGTCAGAGCCACACTGATTTTTAGGGAAAAATGTTTTGCATGTGTGTTGTGTGTGTATGAGAAAGAGTGAGTGAGTGTGTAATTCCACACTGAACTCTGCTGCCATCTGTCTCTAAGAGTATTTTTTTTTCTTATAGGATTACATTCATGCATACATCATAACCACACTTCTGAAATTTCTTGGGGCAAAGTAATTTGAAGGAAAAAAAAACAGCTGAATAGCAAATTAAGAAGTATAAGGAAGGTTATGCAACTTTTCTCTTTCCAGCTCATCAGCCTCCCCAAAATCATACTCTTTCAATTACTCTTTCAGCAAAGTCATGGATTCAGGCATGTATGTGTATGTGTGTATGTACATACATACATACATACATGTGTGTGTGTGTGTGTGTGCATGTGTAAACACGCATCATTTAGAAATGTTCACTTCATCTTAAAATGCATATATGCTGTATGAATGACTTTGTATGCTTGAATACTGAAATAAATTATCAAGGAATTCTTCATAGGTCAAGAGTGGATATAAGCCACTGTGAAGCTTTCTACTTTCCTCTATGATCTCATACTGTCCAGACTGAGGGTTTTTAAAATTCTATTTGCTTGGCATGCATGGATTTTAACTCTGGTATTCTTAAGATTTTCCTTCTTGCCATATTCATTACAACACCTGTACTATAGTTTCCGAAGAAATCAGAGATGTTATCATTGAATGGGTGATTCAGAGATGACTTATGGTGGGTCCTTCATCAATGTCATGTTTACGTGATATCTACCCCTCCTCAAGTCAGTCACAAAACTATTCCAACTGGCTGTTGCCATTCTTAACCTCTATCATGCTTATTCTAAAGCAGGTGTGGTGTTCTACCAGTTCGGCCCAGTTCAGCCAAAATGGTAGCTCCAAGGATCTTCTGTGAGTGAACCAGTTCACTCCGACAATCAGCTGCTGGGCCTGCCCACCCTGACTCTATTCTGACCTTTATTTTCTTTATTTCCTGCTTCGTGCGGCACAAAGGATTGCCGCATGTCAGCTGTTTATCACACAGGGAGAGTGCAGGATTGCAGGAGAAGGTCAGTAGCAAGCCCTCTGTGCATGCGCCAAGCACATTTGGTGTTCACGCATCCACCAAGCCACAACCACAGAACCAGTGGTAAAAAAAATTGAATCCCATCACTGTTCTAAAGCTTTTGTTCTGGCTTGCCTTCAAGATGCTGGTGTCCTGATTTAAGATATGCAGAGCATCTAAACCAAAGTTGTTGATTAAAGTTCTAGATTTGCTGATCCATTGGATATTAAAAATGGCAGGTAAAGTGACTGAATCCTTCCCATCAGTAGTGTTTTAACCATTAAGCAGACTAAATATGTGCTTAGGGCAGCAGGCCCAAAGGGGGCACCACAAAAACATTTATGTAGCCTAACCTTGGCTTCATTTGTACAGTATGTACAAAGGAGGGGGGCACCAAGATTTGTCAGTGCTTAAGACACCCGTGAACCTTAATCTGCCACTGCTTCCCATAACAAATTGGATTTAGATGACCAAGGGGTCACCTGAGTGACCCTTACCACATCTTGTTCATTGCTCAACAGGGAACTTTTAAGCCAATGTTTAGGCATAGAGTGGCAATGACATAAATCAGGGGTGTTCAGCCTTGGCAACTTTAAGACCTATGGACTTCAACTCCCAGAATTCCCCAGGTCTTAAAATTGCAAAGGCTGGAGAGAGAGGGGGGGAGAGAGGGGGGAGGGGGGGAGAGGGAGGGAGGGAGGCAGATTACAGCAGAAAAACAAGAGATATTACCAGAATATTGTGTGTTGTAGGTAGTTGCAGATAGGAAAAAGCCCTCAGGAATGGTCAGTGTTAGGGATAACATTGGTTACCTAACTTAGTTTGGGTAGAAATAATATATAAACTATGTTAGTGAGTATAAGTGTGTGTATCACATTAACTGCAAAACATGTATTTTGGGTGCAGTTGTAAAATCACCATAAGAGGGAGCAAGGGAGCTCACTGTTAGCTGGCTTTTACTGTAGTAGCTGACAATGTTGGATTGATGGTGATAACTGGGTGTGTTTCCCTGCTGTTGCTGAAATGAAGAAAGGGGGTTTGATTTTCTTCATATCTCTGACTGCAAAAGAGATATATTGCTGAACTGATTATATGTAAGTTTACTGACCTCTATTTTCGACACTGGACTTTGCAACTGATTAATCCCTGGATGGACTGAACTAGTGTATGACATTTGGACTGTTTTGACTATGCTATAACTCTTGCTGGAATAAAAAAAACTATTTAACTGGCACAGTGTATCTGTCTTACTGAGTGTAAACTACAACAACATTTATCTCACATAATTTGCCTGCCTGCTAGACTGCCGTTGCACGTTCTGCTAGGGTGTGTATCCATAACAGTCAGCAAAACTGACCTGTGGGTGTGGGGGGAATTAGGCAGAACTCCTGGACAAAGATTGACCATTGAGATCAGATATCCACCTAATTCAAACCAAGACCAATACACCCTTTGCTGTAGAACTCTGGCTCAAACTTTACTGTTATGACATTTTTAAAATCACACTCTTTAGAGGTAATGTGGGTAACCAGAGGAAACACAAAACCCCAATCTGAAACCCTAATTCTTAAAGGAAACAAAGCCTCCCAAGACTACATAGTGAACTACGCTCTGAGCTCAAAAGACTCCATGAACAAGGAAATACTAACCTATACATTGACTACCGCATAGAACGTATCAAAAGCAAGACCTCTAACTTACATCCCAATAACCATCATCCTAACATCCAACATTAGGCATGCATGCCCCTTACTTCCTCCAGACCCATTACTACATATCTAAAATGCAAACTACTCAATGCAAGAAGCCTCGCAAACAAAATACATGAATTCCTCATCTTATTAGGCATGATCACATTCGACATTATATTTGTCTGTGAGAAATCGTTAAATGCATCTTTTCCAAACTCCATTACCCCAGTCAGAGAATCAGATCAGATTTATCAGTCAGTTCATGTAATCCATAGAAGAGGTGGAGTTGTTATCTTCTACAAAAAATTCCTGAATCTAAAAAAGATTCATATTACACAGGAACTTGCTCTTCCAGAGACCATTATCTGTAAACTGTCCTCAAATACCACAATCCGCTTCTTACTATGCTACAGAGCCCCTGATTATGACATAGTTCATGCAAACAAGCTAAATTCACTGCTAACGTGGGCTCCTCTTTCCCGCAACCTCTTATTTTCCTTGGTGACATCAATCTACCTCTTATAAATTGGACCCTAAATGAATGTACATCTGAACCCATACATGCAACCCTGTACAATGCCATTACTACATCGGGACTAGATCAATTTGTAAGTAACAACAGTAGACTCAACAACTGCCTCGACCTTATCAATATATCAAACTCAATATATGGCCTACAAACACAAGAACCCTTTACAAAAAGTGATCACAGTATGATCGACTTTTGTCTCAATTTACACCCTCACAAAGAGGATCATAATGATGGATCCCCAAAATACAACTTCAAAAAAACCAACTATGATCTCATAGAAGCTGACCTATCATCTCTTGATTAGCACATTCTATTCTCTAGTTGTAATACTACAGAAGACCATTATAATGCATTCTTGTTTGAACTTGAAAGAGTCATTAAACTATATTCATCATTAATAACTCCCAAAACCAAAACCAAATTACCCATAACAATAAGGAAACTTCAATTAAAACAAAAAGATTGCTATGGCGTAAAAACAAAACTAGCTACGTAGCAAACTTTAAAAACCAATACAACACCTTATGCCAACAGATAAAGGCAGAATGCACAAATTACCACTGCTAGCAAGAGGAAAACCTCCTACATACAAAATCTACCCCACGCCTTCTACAATTTTGTAAACACCAAACTTAAAGACTCAAGAACCATCTCACCCCTAAAAGGACCAAATGGGAAAGACTGCGATGATGAAGCCATTAAGGTGAACCTCATCGACACGTTCTTCGGTTCAGTCTTTGTAAACAACAATGGATCATGCCCCGTATTTCCTAGTCATACCACAACTAACTGTAATGATCTACTACATATTGACTTTACAGAAGATAATGTAGAAAAGGCACTACATAACCTAAAACCATCCATAACTATTGGCCCCGATGGATTATGTGCATACTTCTTAAAAAAGCTTTCCTCTGCCATAGTGGAAACCCTAAGCATTATATATGAAATATCATTCAGAACCAGCTCCTTAACAAACCTATGGTCCTTAGCTATGGTCATCCCTATCTTCAAAAAAGGTGATCGCAGCCTGGTTGAAAACTACAGAACAATTTCACTGTGTTGTGTCACATGCAAAGTCATGTAATCAATCATTAACCAATTCATCACCCTCCACTTAAATTCAAACAACCTACTCTCCAAAAAACAATTTGATTTCAGGAAAAAATTGTCCTGCATTCTTCAACTACTACACTACAAAAATATATGGACTTAACCAGGGTAAAGCTATAGACACAATTTATATAAACTTCTGCAAAACCTTTGATTCAGTCGTACATGATAAACTACTGTTAAAATTAAACTCTTATGGCATTTCCGGATCCCTTCATAAGCGGATTATTGCATTCCTGTCAAACAGGCAACAAACAGTAAAAATAGGGAGCATCATATCAAACCCTGCTCCAGTTAACAACAGTGTCCCCCAAGGCAGCATTCTAGGACCCACACTCTTTATACTCTATATAAATGACCTTTGTGGTCACCTTATAAGCAACTGCGTCCTCTTCACAGATGATGTAAAACTATTCCACACCACTGACAATGCTGCTGTCCTTCAAAGTGACCTTGATTATGTGTCTGAACGGTCAAATAATTGGCAACTCCAAATCTCAACCAACAAATGCTTTGTCCTACACTTTGGTAAAAAAAAAAAATCAGTACACTCAATACAAACTCGGTGGATATGACCTCACTGACGATCCTTACTTTGTCAAGGACCTTGGAGTCTCATATCATACAATCTAAGCACCAGAGCTCACTGTAACAGCATTGCCAAAAAGGCATTAAGAGTTGTAAATCTAATCTTATGAAGCTTCTCCTCTGGAAATATTGAATTGCTAATTAGAGCATACAAAACTTTTGCTAGACCAATACTTGAATACAGTTAATCAGTCTGGAATCTGCACTGTATATCACATTAATACAATTGAGTGAGTCCAGAAGTATTTCACGAGAAGTGTACTACACTCGTCTGCTCGTAACAGAATACCCTATATCAGGAGTCTCCAATCTTGGCAACTTTAAGTCTGGAGGACTTCAATTCCCAGAATTCTCCAGCCAATTGGTGGAGAATTCTGGGAATTGAAGTCCTCCAGACTTAAAGTTGCCAAGGTTGGAGACCCCTGCACTATATCACCAGGCTTGAGATTTGGGGCTTGGACAACCTTGAACTACCCCGCCTATGGTTGGACTTAAGTGTAGCACACAAAATTATCTGCTAGAATGTCCTACCAGTCAATGACTGCTTCAGCTTCAATCATGAGCACACAACAGATACAAACTCAATATAAACTGCTCCAAACTTGATTGCAGAAAGTACAGCTTCAGCAACAAAGTGGTCAATGCCTGGAATAGTACTACCTAACTGTTGTTACATCCTCTAACCCCCACTCCTTTAACTTCAAACTATCCACTATTGACCTCACCCCATTCCTAAGAGGTCTGTAAGGGGCATGCATAAGTGCACAATCGTACCTACTGTCCCTGTCCTATTGTCCCCATTTATTCGTACCTATTTCCTGTATTCTTACTTATGTTTATACTTATATCTATTATCTTGTAAGCAATTGACAAAGAAAGAAAGAAAGAAAGAAAGAAAGAAAGAAAGAAAGAAAGAAAGAAAGAAAGAAAGAAAGAAAGAAAGAAAGAAAACTCAGTGGGACTTCAAAAGAACAGAAAAAAACCATGCTACTGACTCATCACAAAGCCAAAACAGCAGGCATTTATCTAATGTTCTTTCCTGTCCATGACAACATTATTGCTTTCATTGATCGATGTCCTATATTCTTTTACTGGATTAAAAAAAAAAGAAGAGAAATGTTAGATTCTAAAATTTATTAAAAATTTACTAAAATAAAAATATTTTTAGTAACTCACACCATCACACATTGCATTAAAATGCATAACCAATCCAGAGATTACAAATACTAAAAAGTTGATAAGGCCTATCATGGGATTTTTTATGTATATTTTCCTCCTTCATTTAAGACTGCCTGTTGCTAGGTTTCACAAATTGACTCAAAGAATAGGGGAAAACATCAGGCTTATTAATTTGAGCCGATCTGCCCTTCTAAAGCTGCAGCAGAGTCCTGATTTTCAGTTCCTGCCTGGATTTAAATAACTCAGTCCCATGCTTTCCTTTACTTATAATCCAAAGGTTTACTCAGAAGAAAGCCACAGTAAGTTTTAAGTTGCTCCTCAAATAAATTTGCAAACACAAGCAAAGGAAAAAAAAAAAAAACATGTGATGTGACTCCTGCCTCAGTTTTTGAGGTTTCATGCATTTGGCTTCCCAAAAGTGAGGTTTTGACAACCATGGCTGACTGGAGAACTAAAATTAAGGAGAAATTTCCTGACAGTGAGAAGACTCAATCAGTGAAACAGCTTCCCTTCAGAAGTTGTGGATGCTCCAACACTGGAAGCTTTTAAGAAGAGACTGGACACCCACTTGTCTGAAATGGTATAGACTACTAGAAGACCTCCAACCTCACTTCAGACTCTGTTATTCTGATATCCTCCAATTTAAGGGAATTGTCTTCTCAGATTTCTATTCTGTTCTATTTTTGATGCATACTTTGTGTTTAATGGGTGAAAGAAACAAAGATCTGTATTGCAAATTATATAGGTAGAAAGTTTTAACTGCTATATGTTCAAACTGTTCCTCACTATAGTGTTATAACAGGTTTGTATGTATGTGTGCTATATTACATTGAATTCTTGGTCCAAGCTATAGTTTGGCAAATTGCTCCCTGATCCAAATACATATGAACACATACGTACAAATATGTTATTATTCATCAGACCAAATCAATCCACTATAGTAGAAAGGCCTCTTCACTGAATTTTTTGTGGATTTGGAGGCTGCCTGATGGAACTCTGGGTGGTTTATAAAAACAATAAAACAAAAAAGGACATCTTCAAAACAAATAACCCAATGTATCAAAATAATACTAACAGAGGTGCAGTAATGAATCAGCTTCAATAGTTTCAGTACATGCCAGGCCCCAAGGCCTAAAGGCCTCACGTAGGCTGCAAGCGTGTACCAGGAACAAAGAACATCAATCAGCAATACAACACCATGGGCTATTAACTGGACTGCAAGCATTGATTGGCTACTTTGTACCTACTAAAACTGACCATATAGTACTGTGATTTGATGCTACTATGTATCCACTAATATTTCTGCTCATGTAACATAATGACTGGATAGAATTCACCGCTTGTGATGTATTACTATGTGTTTTTAATAAAAGAGCTTCCCGAGCTTGTGATCGGGGCAGCTCACCCGAGATAGAACCAGTCTGGTGTCTTTCTTGATGCGTTCGACCACCCAGTGAGAAGCCTTCCAAATGCGGAGCAAAGCCACATCTGGTGACCCCAACATGATCCGTTAAAAGAAATGGGTGCATCTGTCTTCGACTTTTTATCTCACCCAGCCGGATGAGCCAGTTGCAACTCAGGGACGTTGTCTCGTGTCACGGATCCCTCCCCAGGAATCTTCCCTAAAGAAGACATCCTCCCTTCAGGTGAGTATGGGCAGAAAGTTCTCCAAAGCGCAGATAGCACATTTGCAGGAATTAGGGGTGTTAGGGATAACATTGGTTACCTAACTTAGTTTGGGTAGAAATAATATATAAACTATGTTATTGAGTTTAAGTGTAAGTATCACTTTAACTGCAAAACATGTATTTTGGGTGCAGTCATAAAATCACCATAAGAGGAAGCAAGAGAGCTCACTGTTTGCTGGCTTTTACTGTAGTAACTGACAATGTTGGATTGATGGTGATAACTGTGTGTGTTTCCCTGCTGTTGCTGAGAGAAGAAAAGGGGTTTGATTTTCTTCATATCTCTGACTGCAAAAGATATATATTGCTGGACTGATTATTTGTAAGTTTACTGACCTCTATTTTCAACACTGGACTTTGCAACTGATTAATCCCTGGATGGACTGAAATAGTGTATAACATATGGACTGTTTTGACGATGCTATAACTCTTGCTGGAATAAAAAAACTATTTAACTGGCACAGTGTATCTGTCTTACTGAGTGTAAACTACAACAACGTTTATCTCACATAATTTGCCTGCCTGCTAGACTGCCGTTGCACGTTCTGCTAGGGTGTGTATTCCTAACAAGGAGAATTCACGAAGAGCTCAATTCTTATTCTTAGGAATCAGGGCAAAACGCTCCCGGTTCCAACTGAAAAGGACCTTATCACCCTTTTGACTTACATCTATACACAATGCCCGGCTTATCTGGAGAAAGGGTCCTTGAAAGTCTCCACATGGCAACATTTGGGTGACTATTTTCATAGCAATCCCAGGGCTCCACCAAAGATTTTGACCACATGGCAGATAGTCATGGAATGCTTAAAAATCCATGGCTCAGCACTGACCAATGCCCCCTTCCCTAAGGAGGGTCCTCCTCCTTACACAACCAAAACCAAGACAAAGGACGTTCTCCCATTAGAAGCTTCCTCCCCCACTGCTCCTGAACCCATAAATCCTCCTGACTCAAATCCAGTGGAGAATCAGACACCCATGGGAGCGATTGCACAAGCCATGGTGCAGGGATGCAGGGAGGGCTCTCTTACTCTGTAGGAGCTCTCTCTCTGTCCCGTTGAATATATAGGGGATGGAACCGGAAATATGGTGCCTAGACTTGAACCTTTACCCATGAAATTAATTAGAGATTTAAAACAAGCCGTGGCTATGTACGGCATCCAGGCACCATATGTCAGAGGCTTCATTAACACCATCAGCACCTTCTTTTTCATGTTTCCCCAAGATTGGAAAGATCTTTTCCATATGATACTGATGGGACCGCAGTATGTTGTTTGGGAGTCAGACTTTCGCGCCGAAACTGAAAAATTTGCCCGCGATCGTGGCGCAGCTGCGAGAGCGGATCAAATTTTTGGTATGGGCCGATTTACGGACTTAATAGCTCAGATGGCGCTCCCACCATGTATTCTTGCCCTTATCAGTATCATAGCAGTCAAAGCCCTTGACAAGGTTGATGATCCTACCTCTAACATCGTAGGATCTTTTTCAAAAATTACTCAAGGCTCACATCAGCCTTATGCTGAGTTCGTAGAAGAACTTCAGAAAGCCATTCAGAGACAAATCTCAAATGAAGAAGCCCATAAAGAGCTTCTGTTGAAACTGGCTGTTGAAAATGCAAATGAGGATTGCAAGAGGATTCTGCAGCCTCTATCTGCCCAAGGGGGGCTTCCCTCTTGGACTATCTAAAGGCTTGCAGAATCGTGGGAACTGTCTCCTACAATATGGAGCATCTGGCCATGGCCTTGCAGCAAGCAAATTCTCAAGGCAGGCCAGCCGGAAACTGCTTCAATTGTGGGAAGCCAGGCCATTTCAAAGCACAATGCAGAGCCAGAGACAATACACAAAACAACACCAAGCCTAAGACGATATGCCCAAGGTGCAAGAAAGGGTACCACTGGGCAAACCAGTGTCACAGCAATATTCCTCAGCCAAAGGGAAACTAGAGGAGGGGCGATTAGCCAGCCCCGCTCCAAAGGCTGACTCCATATCTTTCCAACTAATTGCCTCCGAAGATATGGAAATTGACATTCCAGGCACTGTTTACTTTTTCCCCACATGCCTGAAAATAATCCCTCTTGCTATGATGCCCCTCATAATTTATCCCTTCCGAGACCTCATGGCAAGGGGAATCATTGCTTCTCTGTTTCTGAGAGATTCCGATGACTTTTCCTCAGTGGCCATGGCAGTAATTGGAAATACTCCCACAAAATTTAGCAAGGGAGAATTAGTAGCAACTGCTATTCCGGTACCTGTTAAAAAGGCTGATGCATGGGCATTTACTGTCCATCAAATAGTGGAACAAGCCAGGCCTGTGTTACAATTCACAATCCGTAACAAAGTCTTTTCGGGTCTCTTAGATACTGGAGCTGACGTAAGTGTCATCCGAATGGCTGAGTGGCCGGACAATTGGCCTTTGGAAACTGCCCCAGCCGTTTGGGGAGTGGGAGGAGTTCAGCACGCCCACCATAGCAAACACTGGCTACCGGTGAGTTCCTCTGATATTCCTCGCACTGCCTACCTCCAACCCTTGGTTCTTCCGCTACATACTAACCTGTAGGGTTGTGATCTTATGTCTCAACTTAATTTAAAACTCATTATCGATTAATGGAATCTTTTGCTCGAACTCCACTGCGGCTACAATTAAAAACCACAGAACCTGTTTGGATAGATCAATGGTCCCTCACTATAGACAAACTAGAAGCCCTGCAATCACTTGTTCAGGACCAAATTGTCAAAGGGCACGTTGAACCATCTGTCAGCCCATATAACACCCCCATTTTTGTCATAAAAAAAGAAGTCAGGAAAATGGAGGCTATTGCAGGATCTACGAGCCGTGAACACTATAATAAAACCAATGGGGGCGCTGCAATGTGGTCTCTCAAATCCTAACATCATTCCTGAAAAATTTGATCTAATGGTCATTGATTTAAAAGATTGCTTCTTTTCTATCCCTTGCATGAACAAGATCGTGCCTTATTCGCTTTTACATTACCTCGCTTAAACAACTCCTCTTCCTCCTCCCGCTTTCAGTGGAAAGTCCTACCTCAAGGTATGCTCAATAGCCCCACCATGTGTCAACACTATGTCAATAATGTCTTGCTACCCTATCGTTCTGCTTTTCCACAATTTCTGGTGTATCATTACATGGATGATATCCTTGTTGCTGCTCCTGGGCCACCAGGTACGGTGTTCACTTCATTTTCCTTCCTGAAAGCCATTCTTGAAAAAGGAGGCTTGCACATAGCACCTGAAAAGGTGCAAGTACTAACTCCATACGCATATCTGGGCTATAAAATGCTTTCTGCTACTGCCTATCCTTCACTTCCCTCTCTGTTTCTGCCTTCTCAACCCACCCTGGTTCAACTTCAGCAATATCTGGATACCATTAACTGGGCTCGACCTTTCCTGTCTTTAACCACTGATATTCTTTCTCCATTGTTCGAAGCCCTTACCTGGGGAAAAAAGCCTGCTGACATAATATCCTTGCAGCAACCTCAGCTTCTAGCAATAACTCAAATAGAAGAGAATATCCGAAAAATATGGGTAGACAGAGCTGCTGCCAATACTCCTCTAGATATGGTCATTTTAGCCACCCCGAGGCTTATGACCGCAGCAGTAATTCAAAAGGACCAAAAGCTCCACATCATAGAGTGGATCCATCTTTCCCATATGCCACGATGCTCCATCACTTCCAAATCAGCTCAATTGGCTCAATTGATCATAAAAGGCAGGAGCCGTGCAAAATTACTTATGGGAATAGATGTCTCCACACTTTTCGTACCTTTTTCGCTACAAATATGGGAATCTCTATTCCAAAACTCCCAGGAAACTCAGTTTGCCTTAGCTGACTGGCCTGGACTAGTTTCCTGCCACCCACCCTCTGATCCACGTTTTCAAATCATTCAGACAATACCCATCTCTTTCTCCTCTCCCATCAGCAAAAGGCCTTTGGTCAACGCCTTGACTATATTTGCTGATGGCAGTAGGGAACGAGGGGCATGCGCTTGGCAAAGAAATGGGGTGTGGCACACTAAAACCACCCCTGTGCAAACATCACCACAAAGGGCTGAGCTTGCTGCAACCATATTAGTCCTCCAGAATTTTAACGAACCCCTCAGCTTACTCCTAGACAGCCTATATGTTACCCAAATAGTCTCTACTATTCATGATTCTTACCTCTCTCCCACTATTGATAAAAACCTTCTCTCTCTTTTTGTTACATTGCAACAGCTTGTTGCACAGCGTCAGCACCCCCTCTTTGTAGCACACATCCGCATCCACCAACCCTTCCCAGGAATCCTCCAGGAAGGCAAGGATGTAGCTGATCAAGCGGCTGCAGGTATCATGACCTCACACACCTTAACTCCTTGGGAGAGCCATTCATACTTCCATCAAAACACTAAAGCTCTCATGAAACATTTCAACCTTACTATGGCCGAAGCCTCAGCCATTAGACAGCAGTGCCCCACCTGCAGTCAATAAGCCCATTCTATTCCCTTAGGGGTAAATCCCCGCGGGTTGAAAGCCTGTGAAATATGGCAGATGGACATTACTCAGTTTCCTCCATTTGCCCCCTGGAAGTATCTGCATGTCACAATTGATACTTATTCAGGGTTTATAATGGCAACCCGGCAAAGAGGAGAAGCCTCCAAACATGTCATCAACCATTGCATTCGCACCTTTGCATCGGTGGGACGCCCAAATGAAATAAAAAAAGATAATGGTCCTGCATACACTAGCACAGCTATGTCAGAATTTTGCACTAAGTGGCAAATTACCCACAAATTTGGGATCCCTTATAACAGTCAAGGACAAGCTCTGGCAGAGAGAGCCGACCTAATGCTCAAAACAGCGTTAGAACAACATTTGATCAAAGGGAAAAAAGTCCTTGGCCTCCCAGCGATGCAAGACACCCTTAATCTCTGTCTTTATACACTTAACTTCCTCAATCTCTCCGGCACCCCTGCTACGATGGCAGCGGAGCGACATTTCTCCTCCCCCCCTTCCCCTGATTCTCCCAAACCACAGGTATACTACCGCCAACTGCCAGATTCTACTTGGAAGGGTCCTGCTGCTCTCCTCACCTGGGGTCGTGGCTACGCAGCTATCCAGCTTCCAGATCATGTCCTGTGGGTTCCTGGACGACACATCAGACCATACCACCCCAAGATAGAAAAATCACCACCCACAGACATATCAACATGATTCATCCCATTGCCTTGCCGACCCTCTTCCTCCTTCTTGCCACACATGCCTCCAAGGTCTCCATTCCATCTCGAGTGATGTACTTCATGCCAGGTACTCCCCTCCTGCTGACCTGCACTGCATCTGGAGACATTTTTTCACCCTATCTCAGATGGTCGACACTCCCTCAGCCATGGCTCCATATCTCCAGCAATGCTTCTTTCTGGATCAACACCTTTGAAAACCCTCCTTGGACTACACTCCTCATACTTCGTCCTACTGAAACCACTTATTATTGCTCCGGTCAATGCCTCTATGATTCCACACATAACATTTATGACTCCTGGACACTCCTCAGACCCCGTTCACCTCGTCATCATCAGAGACAATTCGCAAATCAGCCTGACATTTATGTTCAGGCCACCACCTTTCTACATCGGGTTAAGAGATTGCAGAACCTCACCAGCGCATCAGATGGCTGCACCCCCTGCCTGACCAAAACCATGCAAGCAGGCTCCATTCAACTAATTCTCATCTACCATACCCAACAACCGCAGAAGTGCCTTCCTACGGGAAAAATTTTCCAAAACAATGGGACCATGTGCCATCTATGTAAGAACTCAAAAACCATTTGCTACGATCCCAAGACGGCTGTACGTCTCAACATCACCTTATGGGTGGGACTTCCAAGAACCTCTGGCAGATCTGATCCTGAGGGGGAGGGAAAACTTTATTACCTAAACCACACCACCGTGCTCAAGGATGGTACTAACCCAATTGTTTTAATCTTTGATGTTTGTGTTGCTTGTTCTAAACCAGGGGGACATTCATGTGGATCTGCTGACTGGAAAACAACGTACGCCCACAATCATAAATATTTGTGTCATACACCCATTAACTGGGCCACAGGGAACCCCAACCAATGGATCACTTGTGGAGGTTCCGTCAAGTGCTCGGGTTGGTCTTGTGTCTGTGATTATACCGGGGGAGGGTACTCAGGCTGCAATCATCTGTCACATTTCAAATGAATATCAGGGTCTACCACAGACAATAAGGTAGAAATCACCATCTCCAGACAACACCCTGCCTTGAATACTTATGGTATAGGGATTGATGGCACAGGATCAGATCCAAACACTTACATTACCATAAAAACTGAAGTAATATACGAAGGTAAGGAAACATCCTTAAGCTGGTCGGTATATAATAATTTAAGGAAATTAGAAAAAGCCCCTGATACCAGTGTTATTGCAAAAAACTTGTTCGTGGATATGGCAGAAAAAATTGCAAAATAACTTGCAATAACCAATTGTTTTGTCTGTGGGGGAACCACCACAGGAGAACAATGGCTGTGGCAAGTCTTAGAAGCCTCACCATCACTGTTCAATAACATGTCTTCTGTAGGAAACATAACAGCTAGAACAGCTTCCGATCCACTTATCTTGACAATTACCACCAACTTAATTGGTAGAAACTGCTTTTTCCGAAATGGGTCCACTCCAGTAGGACACCTCCTTTGCTTAGGTACATGGGATAACTCCTACCAGACTTGGACAGCACCTGACAATGCTACCACTACACCTGCAAAATTCAACACCTCCCTCCTTCCTTATCTCAATGACACAACATCTTCCCAAATTTGGATAGCCCCAAATAACATGTATTGGATTTGTGGTAACCTAGCCTATCCATCCCTTCCAGCAGATTGGCAAGGATCATGTGTATTGGGGTGGATAAGACCTTCCTTTTTCCTCCTACCGATCTCCATTAAGCAAGAACTAGGCATCCCTGTGTATGATACATTATCCCGCAAGAAAAGAGACACCAACAATGCCTTTAGAACCCCCATATATACGATTAATAGAATTATTCATTTACAAGCTGTTTTAGATTTAGCAGGTCAACGAATAGACAAAGCTCTAAAAACTCTAGCAATTGCTACAGACAAATTACACACAGCTGTCTACCAAAATCGCTTATCTTTAGATTACATACTAGCCAAAGAAGGAGGGGTATGTGGTAGGTTCAATCTCACGAATTGTTGTCTTCAAATTGATAAGGTTGGCAAAGTAGTAGCACAATTAACAACTGAGATGTGACAATCAACCTATAATCCTAATCAAGTATGGCAAGGTATTGATTTTTAAAATATTTTTAGTTCCTGGTTCCCAAAACTACCAGGATTACAAGCCATAGTAGCTCTCATAGGTATGATTGCTGCAGGATGCATTATTCTTCCATGTGTGTTACCAATTTTTATTCGCACTATCACCAATAGTCTGTCTTTATTAACTGAAAAGCACACCATTGTACAGGTTAATGCCCTCTGGGAAAAAGAACCTCTGTACAAAGTCACACCCTCAGAAGACCCTGATGCGTACGCTCGCACAAGTTTTTGCATGGGCAGTGACGAAGATCCAGAAGAATTTTCTCCATATAAAACTAAAACAGAGGAGATGCAGTAATGAATCAGCTTCAATAGTTTCAGTACATGCCAGGCCTCAAGGCCTTACGTAGGCTGCAAGCGTGTACCAGGAACAAAGAACATCAATCAGCAATACAACACCATGGACTATTAACTGGACTGCAAGCGTTGATTGGCTACTTTGTACCTACTAAAACTGACCATATAGTACTGTGATTTGATGCTACTATGTGTGCACTAATATTTCTGCTCATGTAACAAAATGATTGGATAGAATTCACCGCTTGTGATGTATTACTATGTGTTTTTAATAAAAGAGCTTCCCGAGCTCGTGATCAGGGCAGCTCACCCGAGATAGAACCAGCCTGGTGTCTTTCTTGATGCATTTGAGAAGCCTTCCAAATGTGGAGCAAAGCCGCACAGAGGTACAACAACCATCACAACCCTAGGCCTGGGAACAGAGCCAGATTCTAAGTGACTTGTGGATTGGCTGCAGGGTGAAAGCTCTACTGATCTCCAGAGACAGACTATTCCAGAGGGCAAGTGCTGTGGGAGACATAGTTCTTAGGTCCTGACAGATGACATTTCTTTAATTAAAGGAACCAGAAGTGTGCCTACTCTGCTCAATTTTGCTGGACAGGCTGAAACCTTCAAATAACTAGGCTCCCTGCCATGAAAGGCTTTATAGATGATAAAGAGCAGTTTGAATTATGTCAAAAGCAAATGTGACCAGTTAGCTCACAAAGCAGTTAAGACACATGAGCAAGACATGGCACATTCACTGCATTCTGGACCACTTAGAAGTTACAAGTTACAAGTAGTCCAAATGCAGAGTTGTTTGCAGTCCATCCTTAAACTAATTAGGGTGTATAATTATCTGAAGGGAATGAGTGCACCTGATGGATCTGGGCATCCTGGCCACACCTGCTTCTCAAACAGGAGTTGTAATCTAGGATAATTCCAGTTTGCACCTTAGTATTGAATGGGAGAGTGAAACCTACCCAAGACCAAAGTTGCAAATCTCCAGGTACATAGGGCATGAAAGAAAGAAAAAACCCACAGCCACTCAGTCTTATCAAGACTGATCCTGAGTCTGTTCCTTCCCATCCAGACTCAAACAGCCTTCAAGCACTTTTAAGGTCATTGACAGCATCAACTGAATGGCCCAGGATTGAAATGTACAACTGGCTATCATCTGCATACTGATGAGCCTAGACCACAAACTAATTGTCTCGCTCAATGTTTTTGTGTAGATGTTAAACAGGAGGAATAAGAGTATTGAGCCCTGAGACATCCCCAAAGTGGGGAGCTGGAGACATGACCTCTCTACCCAACACTGTCTAGAACTCACCATATAGGAAATAGGAGCATCACTATAATCCAATGCCCTGCATTCCCAAGCCCTGCATCATAACCAGAAGCAAAGTATGATCATCATATCAAAAGCCACTGAGGGATCAGGACCATAACTATTATTTTGGTCCATCATACAATCAGCCAGATATTTAGACTGGATCAGTTATTTTTGACCACCTATCGAGTCCTTCCCAAGGACCTAGGATAGGCAGGTATTGTTTCATGGTGTTAAAAGTATTATTGTTGGGGTAACTTCCGGTTTGAGCTTCTTCAGTGACAGATCTAAACCTCGTCTCTGCGAAGCTTCGATCCGTGCTCGCCACTGGAGTGCCCCGAGCCAGCTGGTTTTGGGGCTAAGCCACCCTGTAGAGGTGGTGAAGAGGGGGGAGACTGCTAGTAGGGTTGAGGAGAGATGCATCTCTCCTCCCCAGCTGACCATTACTCCCTTTCCCGAAGGTGGTTGCAGCGGTGATCAGAAATGGCCACCACAAAGAACTCAACTGGAAAAGAATGTGCAGGAGGAAGATAAGAAGAGAAAGTTTTGGTTGACTGGGTCAAACAGCAAAAGCAACAAATAAGGTACCCTGGAACTGAAACTGTTAAAAAAACAATTACATTGTTCCCTAAGATTTTTAAGCTGTGAAGGAGAGAGAAAAGGGAAAAGATTTGGTTTTCTCCTTTTCCTATACTGACAGCTAAGAGACTTAAGGAAGAAATTGGAAAAAAATCCACTTTGACATCAATAGGCAATAGGTTTAAAACTGTTTAAAATGTCTCCACTTTTAGAAGAACTGAAAGTGGAACTTAAAAAGTACAAAGAAGATGCACAAGAAGGGAGAGGTTCTTTTGGCTTCGTATTTCAATTTTTAGAAATTGAGATTTGGAATTATGAGAAACAACAAGAAATGCCTGCAGAACAAGAAGATTGCAACAAAGAAGAAGCCATCTTTAATGAACAAGTAATCTTAGATGGGGGAAAAAAAGGAAAGGGGGGGAAGAGAATGGAAAGTTTAAGATTGGGAAAAACAACTCCTCCCCCCCTAAAAATAGAGTGAAAAATAAATATAAAATCAGAAAGCAACAGAAGAGGGAAATGCAGAAGAGAGAATTTGAACTAGAGAGACAAGGGGGTAAAAAAGGGAGGGAGAAGATGAGAGGGAAGAAAGAAAGGAAAAGAAGTTATAAAGGACAGAAGCAAAATATAGAGAAAGAGGCCTATTTAGAGATAATGGGTGAAAACTTAATGGAAAAAGGGATTCTGCAAAGGTACATAAGATAATATGGTTATATTAGAAACAGAAATAATTTTAGAAAACATGAAACAATGTATGATTAAAATATCTGATAAAATAGCTATCGTAATTCAGTGGAATGCTTGTCAATAAATAAATGTAACAAAAGGTATAGTTAATGATTTATAAAACATATGTGAAGAGAAATAAGGGAAAAATTAATTATGGAGATTATATGTGTTTTTAAGGAAGTATGATAATTAATTGAAAAGAAGTGTTAAAGATGTTAAGATTTTAATGATTATTAATTATAGAACTGAACTGGAATGGAATGAGGGTTTATAATTACATATACTTACAATCTTTCTTTTTTAAAAAAAAAAAAAAAAAAAAGAATATAGTGTGCATTATAAGAATGTGCCAGGCAGAATTCGGTTGGAAGTTATGTATTATGTATTATATTGAAGGTCATAAAATTAAGGTATATATTGAAGTTTAAATAAGAGTTGAATGGATGTAATTAAAAGATATAAAAGTGTCATACTCCAATTAGTAACTACAGGAGAAAATTTGTTTAATGAGAAAAGATAATATAAAATTGAAACAGGACAGACAAAAGTATAAATGTAATGATTTGAATTGAGATGAGATAATCAAAATAAAATTGAGAAAATTAAAAGAGGGGAAAAACTATATAGAAAATGTAAAATAGTATAAGATATGGAATAGAATACAAAAAGGAGCATGAAAATGAGTTTTGTGTCTGTGTAAAGAAGTTCAACCCGGGACCATGCTATTTTCAAAAAAGATGTTTTACTTGTATTTTGTGTGTGAAAACCCAAATAAAATTTTATTTTTTTAAAAAGTATTATCATTGGATGTAAGCTGTTCCAAATAAAGCTGCCTTTTGCAATTGACTGCTGGTGATTTTTGTCAATGCTGTCTGCTTGCTCAAATGTTGCTTCAGATGTTTTGGGATTGCATTCAAGGCACTTATAACCGCTGGTACCTTCTTTACTCCCCCCCCTTCCATTCAATTGGTTCTATTATCAGAGATTGGGTGGAGAAATCCCTGCAGTTTTCTTGACAAAGTTTTTCAGAAGTGGTTTGTCATTGCCTTCTTCTTAGGGGTGAGAAAATGTGAGTGGCCTAAGCTTCATGCCTAGAGCAGGAGTAGAACTCAGTTTCCCAGTTTCTAGACTAATGCCTTAATCAGTGGACTCCAACTTTTCCAGGGAAGATAAATGTGCTGGAATTTTTAGATCACTAATACTTTCATCTTAATGAAGTTTGCTCAATAAAACTTTTTAAGATTCATGCTTGGCAAAATAATTGCTTTCAGTTCAGACAGCCACCCAAAAGGTGATAAGGTCTTCTCCAAAACTGGGACTGTCTTACCAAACCTCGAATGTCTGTCCACCCTAAATTGGGAAGGCTGTGTCATATCAGACACAGCAACTTTAATCTCTTCTTACTTGCTTGTATATGAGATATTTGGAAGAACAAGTTGACTCTGCAAGTCACAAGTTTCAGTTGAAATACATCTAGTAGCTTAAGGGAGATCTGTATTTTAATCTGCTTTTGCTGTTATGCACCCTAATGGTATCTTAGGTGAGTGTTAAAATTGGGTTCAGAGGTGTCCATGATTAAACAGGCTCAGCCCATGTTGTGCAGTTGATGTGCAGTTCTTCTTGGAGAAGTCAGAATGGGAGCTGCTGAACATGTGATAATATGCTAAAATCCAATTGCAAAGTCTTTTGGAAAATCAGTAGCATTTTACCACTTGTTAATTTTATTTGGAATGGAAAAGGGGGGTTTGAGACTGAATCCATCCCAAAGTGTTGATCATCATAGCCTGCAACCATTTTGTGATTTGGACAGGCAGTCCTGGGAAGAACTTGTTTAATGTGTGAAATTCAACAGCTTCACACTATACATGTAAAGTACTGCTACCAGTCATAAATCATTTTTGTCAATCATCAAAGTGTATCAGTATGCTTTTAGTTAACATTTTAACCATAGATAAAGGATAAGAATAATTGAACCGTTTACCAGCCTTGGTGGAATTCAAATGTCTCACTTGTTACCTCACTTAGAATACAGTTACATTAAATAAATTTAGGATGCCTATTTTAAATACTGTGGATGATCCCACCAGAATTTTTTAGGTTTTTAATAGGCAATAGAGGAGGAAGAGGAGGAGGAAGAGGAAGAAGAGGAAGACATGGAGGAGAAGGGCATTACAAATATAAGAAAGTGGTTGTCAGGCTGTGCTCCCTTTAGATCCCAAGAAAGAAATGCTCAGACTCCATGGTGTAGAGCAAAGTTATCCTTTGACTGGAAAATAAAGTGGAAGCTACAAATCAATTCCGAAACTGAGAAATTGGCGGGTAGAATCCACATACAAAGAATTAGGTTTGTTCCCACCCCCCAAAGTTCAAATTATTCTTCCAATTAAAACTTCTGAATAAGCTCATGTGGTCATCTTCAGATGGTGATGAAGTGTCTTGTCAAATGACCTTGACATATTTTGATAAAAGTTCGCGGTTGCGCAAAAGAGGACAGAAGATAGCCAAGAAACGGAAAGTTAAAGAAAAGAATCCCCCCTCCCCTTGCTAGCCCAGCAAGGAATGCAAACACCTCCAGTCTTCTTCTCTAGCAAAATCCCCCCTCCCACCGTTGTCATGACAGCCCAGAGAAATAATGAAATAATAGCAGAAAAGCAACAGAGGAAGGTATCTTGAGGGCTGACATTCGGACCCCCTAGAAAAAGGACATAAGTCCCTAAAAGAAAACAACATAATTACATGTTAACATTGTTATACATTTTCATGGTTTATCAGGATATTTGGCATAGAACTTTTTTAATAGTTCGGGAGCTCTAAGGTCCTTTTCATTTACCCACTCAGAATGGGACGGAGGAAAATGTTTCCAGGCTACCAAGTATTGGGTACGAGCCCTCCATTTTCTAGAGTCTAAAATTTCTTTAATTTCGAAATGCTGTTCACCCTCAATTAACAATGTTACGGGGGGATCAGACTGGGTCGGTCTCAAGGTACAGGTACGTTCTGGTTTCAACAAACTAACGTGGAAAACTGGATGAATACAATGAAGAGTCTTTGGTAAAGTGAGTTGAACAGTCACAGGATTTATAATCCTCTCAATGGGGAAAGGTCCTACATACTTAGGACCCAGCTTCTTCAATTTTTGAGTAGTCTGCAAATACTTGGTTGAGAGAAATACTTTATCGCCCACTTGATATGACATCTGCGGAGCTCACTTTCTGTCTGCAAATTTCTTATGAGATTTGTGTGCCTCGTCCAAAGCTTTTAGGACGACCGGCCAATTAAGTTGAAGCTGAGATATCCAATCACTCAGTGACTGGACAGTTGGGTTTTCACCAGGCAGTTCAGGTATGGGTACAAAATCTTGCCCCGTTGCTATTTTGAAAGGAGTAAATCCCGTACTACTGTGAACAGAGTTATTATATGCTACTTCCGCAAAAGGTTGTAGATCCACCCAGTTGTCTAGCTGATAATTTATGCAACATTGGAGGTATTGTTCTAGCACCCCATTAGTCCTCTCGCAGGCTCCATTCATTTGGGGATGGTGGGCGGAGCTTAAGCTTTGGGTGGAGCCTATTAACTTCAAAAATTCCCTCCAGAAATTCGAGGTAAATTGGACTCTCCGATCAGAAACTACACGTTCAGGTACACCATGCAATCTGTAGACATGAAGAATGAATAGTCTGGCCAACGACCTCGCCAAAGGGATCTTTGAGCAAGGGATGAAATGGGCTTGTTTGGAGAACAAGTCAGTCACCACCCAAATGACTGTGTGTCCACTGCTCTCGGGTAGATCTACTATAAAGTCCATGGAAATTTCCTTCCAAGGAGCAGTTGGGCTGGCCACATTTTGCAACAGTCCTGGTGGCTTCCCAGGAGGTATTTTTGCTGAGGCGCAAATCGGACAACTCGCCACATAAGTCTCAATGTCCTTTTTCAACGAAGGCCACCAAAACTGCTGTTTCACCAAATGTAAGGTCTTCACAAACCCAAAATGACCAGCCACTTTGGAATCATGAGTTTGTTGCAATACATGGCTTCTCAGGTTCTGAGGTACATACAATTTCGCCCCCATCCAGGCTAGGCCATCTCGAACAGTGCAGTTGTTTGCATTTGCCAGAAACCACTCATCCGTTTTCAAAGCCTCCTTAAACTGTTCCATCAGATCAGTGGATAGATTCTTTTCTTGGTTCCTTTTTTGAGCGCGGGTAACTACAGGGGCAACCAGTTGTGTAGTGGACAAGATTGGCCTTATCATTTCTTTATGGATACTGTTGTATTGAGGCATTCTAGACAAAGCATCTGTCATAAAATTCTTTCCCCCTGGTGTATATTTCAAGGAGAAATTGAATCGCTTGAAAAACTGAGCCCACCTAACTTGTTTAGGGGATAACTTCCGAGGGGTTTTTAAAGCTTCTAGATTCTTATGGTCAGTCCACACTTTAAATGGGTGTTTTGCTCCTTCCAAAAGATGTCTCCAAGCTAGTAAGGCCCAACGGACTGTAATCGCTTCTTTCTCCCAAATGGCCCATCTCCTTTCAGTCTCAGTGAATTTACGAGAAGTGTAAGCGCATGGTTGTAGTGTTCCCTTCTTGTTTAATTGGAGTAAGACTGCCCCCACTGCTACATCGCTTGCATCAGTTTGGATCATGAAAGGGGCGTCCATGTCTGGGTGTTTCAGTATTGGTTCTGCAGCAAAAAGTCTCTTAAGTTTTTCAAATGCAGCTTGGCACTCCATGGTCCAATTCAATGGTTGACTGGGCTTTGGTTTCAGTTCCCCCTTTGTTTTCAGGAGGTTGGTGATGGGCATGGCTATTTTTGCAAAAGACGGGATGAATTGGCGATAAAAGTTGGCAAATCCCAGAAAACTTTGAAGCTGTTTACGAGTTTTCGGTGGGGTCCAGTCCAAAACGGCTCGCACCTTTTCTGGGTCCATTTCAATGCCTTCGGGGGAGATACAATATCCCAAGTAGTCGATTTTTTCTTGATGGAACTCACATTTGGATAGTTTGGCGTACAATTTGGCGGCCCTCAGCTTGTGCAACACAGAGCGTACCAGCTTCACATGTTCGTCTCTAGTCTCCGTGTAGATAAGAATATCATCAAGGTATACCAGAACCCCTTTGTATAAATGTTCGTGAAGCACTTGATTGATCAGTTGCATGAAAACAGCAGGCACCCCCTGTAAGCCGAAAGGGAGAACATTGAACTGGAAACAACCCATTGGGCAGTTGAACGCAGTCTTCCACTCGTCTCCCTTCTTTATCCGGATTCGGTAGTATGCCTCCCTCAAGTCCAGCTTTGTGAAAATCTTCCCCTTTGCCAGGTGGGCTAACATGTCCTTCATCAGAGGGAGGGGGTACATGTTCTCTACAGATACTGCGTTCAGGTTTCTATAGTCCACTACCAGACGTTTGGAGCTATCTTTCTTCTCGCGGAACATCACAGGGGCCGCCACTCGAGGTCTGGCAGGCGTGATGAAGCCCCGTCGCAAGTTCTTGTCAATAAATGCCCTCAATTCCTCCAATTCCCCCGGTGTCATCGGATACATCTTCGGTTTCGGGAGCGTCACCCCTGGCAGGAATTCAATGCTACAATCGGTCGACCGATGTGGAGGGAGCTTGTTGGAAGCCTCTTCACTAAACACCTCTCTTAAGTCCCAATACTCCTTCGGGATTTTCTCCTCTCCTTCCACGTGTTCGGCATCTGTAGAAGCTATCTCGGCGGGTACCTGGGACTTCAGATGGGATTTCCCCTCCCCTTCCAGATAGGGTTGCTCCTCCCCTTCCGGTGGCCGATCGGTGCGGATGCGTATCCACCCCTCTCTCCAGTTCACATGGGGATTCAACTTCCAAAGCCATGATAGTCCCAATATTAGAGGCTGTTCCATCCCAGGGGCCACAATAAAACACAGGGTCTCATGGTGGTTTCCCATGGTCATCTTTAGTGGTTCTGTTATAAAACGTGCAGGGCAACCTCCCGCCACCAACCCATCCAGTTGGCAAAAAGATATGGGCGTTTTTAAAGTTCTCAGTCCGATGCCCATCCCCTTAACCACTTTCATGTTAATTATACACCTCGTGCACCCCGAGTCCAGTAAGGCCAACATCACTCCCTCAGTCCCAGAGGTGGGCCGTCTTAACTTTATTGGGATGGTCATGGGCCCTTGGTTAGGACTTACCGGGACGTCATCTTCCGAATCTGTCTCGTTCTCGTTGAGTGGGGTTGGAGGTCCCAGCTCCTCTCCCGCCGAAAGGGCGACCTCTACAACCTCTCTTGTCTTCAGCCTGGTCTCGCAGGGCTTGGTTGAGGGGTTTTTTGGCTTCCTCACGGGGTCCTGCTCTTTGGGTGGGTTCATCTTTACCCGGCAATCCGCCATCCGGTGGCCCTCCTTTCCACAACGGAAACATGCCGTGGTCTTGGTTCTTGCTGCCACCCCTCTCGGTTGGGGGGCTGAGGTCTCTCAGAGACGTGGGGGGGAGCGGTTTTCTCCAGGCGGGACCTCCCCTGCGTCTGTTTCGGGCTAGATCAATGTCCACCTCTTCTGCCAGCAAGTACCATGACTGTAAATCACGTGGATCCCTTCTGGAGATGCACGTGTGGTATACATCTTCATTTAAGCCATCTTTGTAGGCTTCCACCAGGGCCTCCTGGGACCAACCTCGGATGTGGTATGCCAGCTGCCTGAATTCTTGGGTGTAGTCTGCCACCGATCTCCCCCCTTGGACTAGGGTCTTCATTCTGATTCTGGCCTTTCTCTCTGCCAGAGGGTCCTCAAACTTTCTCCTCAGTGCAGTCATGAAAGCATTGAGGGTTTGCAGTTGGGGGGAGTTATCATTGTACAAAGTCACCACCCAGTCTGCTGCCAACCCTTCCAGGGTTCTGGTAACGCATCTCACTTTGGCTGCTTCAGAGGTGAACTCCCGCTCAAATTCTGCCATATAACTCCCAACTTGTACCAGGAAAAATCCCAAATCTCTGGGATTTCCTCCAAACTTCATATCTAGGGGGGGCAAGTGGCATCTTCCAGGAACCACCCCTATTGCTGGGGCTCCCCGGGTGGCAGCGGGCAGCTGTGCTGGCGTAGGCTGGGCAAGGGGGGTAGGGATAGCTTGGCTTTCCCGGGCTGATCTCGCTCCCTCTTCCCCCTCATACCTTTGAGCCGTGCCGGGCTTCTCAGAAACATCCATAAAGAATTTCCCGGCTTGATCCAGTTTGCATTCCATCTCCTCCCCCTCCTGCCATAGCCGTTCCCTCGCACTTTTTCATCTTATAGTGATTCTGGGAGGAGGGGGGTCTTCAGAGTCTCTCCAACCAACCCCCAATGACCATCTGGGCATCTCGGCTGGGGTTTCTTCCAGAGTCAAGTCGGCCAGCAGGTCAGTCACCGATGTCTCCGGTAGCAGCATCGGCTGCCCCCCCACAGCTCCCTGATCCTCTTCATTGCTGGTTGGAGACGACATGAGATAAAACCCCCTCGGAAGAAAAGTTGCTGTTTTCTCCAGGTGGGTTGATGTGGGAGTTTCGGAATAATGTCAGGCTGTGCTCCCTTTAGATCCCAAGAAAGAAATACTCAGACTCCATGGTGTAGAGCAAAGTTATCCTTTTACTGGAAAATAAAGTGGAAGCTACAAATCAATTCCAAAACTGAGAAATTGGCGGGTAGAATCCACATACAAAGAATTAGGTTTGTTCCCACCCCCCAAAGTTCAAATTATTCTTCCAATTAAAACTTCTGAATAAGCTCATGTGGTCATCTCCAGATGGTGATGAAGTGTCTTGTCAAATGACCTTGACATATTTTGATAAAAGTTCGCGGTTGCGCAAAAGAGGACAGAAGATAGCCAAGAAACGGAAAATTAAAGAAAAGAATCCCCCCTCCCCTTGCTAGCCCAGCAAGGAATGCAAACACCTCCAGTCTTCTTCTCTAGCAAAATCTCCCCTCCCACCGTTATCATGACAGCCCAGAGAAATAATGAAATAATAGCAGAAAAGCAACAGAGGAAGGTATCTTGAGGGCTGACAGTGGTGTTTGGAAGAATCTTGAAATCTTGAATATGCCCGTAACCCAGGCAGCAATATAGCATTGGCTAAATGATAGGAAATGTACAATTGAAAAAAAGCTAGCTAGAGTCCTCCTTAATGTGCAACTTTTTCTGGTGCACTGATTTTATTTTCTAAGGAAAAGTCCTTATTTTTGCTACATCCGAATTGCTACTTACTACATACTAGACACAGAATCTGCTTCTTTAATGAGAAGTAAAAGGATTTTTTCTATGCCTCATCTTCAAGATAGCATGATATACCCAAGTACAATTGATGATGATGATGTTTATGTTCTCATTTAATATTCAGTTTTAATTTTTGAGTTATTATTTCCCCCTAATATATTCACAAAGCCCTTTGAACATTATCAAGATCTGCCAGTATTAACTTTGGGATCAGTACTCCTGAAATTACTGCTAGGTAGAATCAGCAGAAATTTTTGGATTATGTAATGGCAGCAATTTGTCAGTTATTTGTTTTGGATTTATTTTTTACTATCCAGTTGTCAAGGCGGCCTGCCTCTCAGGCACCATAAAACTCACTTTGTCTTGTGTATTGCTCACTTTGACTTAAAGGTGAGGCCAGCTGTTTCACACCATCCAGCAAAGTGTTTGAGGCAGATCTTGATTGGTTTGTTTATTGTTCTCTACTCCTTGGTACCAGATTATAAGGGATAGAAATCTGTTCAAATCAAATACATGAAACAAATGTGATGATTACACCCAATTTATATACTGCTACACAGCTGGTATCTAAAAAACAAAAATATCCAAAATGTTTTAGTGGATAGTGCTTTTGTTCACCAGTATTTAGTTGGAAGTCAGCTTTTCTTCACATTCTTCATTCTATAACAAGGATGTCAAACTTGCATCATCATGGCGGCATCACGTGATATATCGGGACTTCCCCTCATTCGCTAAACCAGGCATGGGCATGACCAGCACATGACACATCTGGCCTGTGGGCTGGGAGTTTGCTCTTTGTGACCCTCCTCCCTCAGTTAAGCATGTTCAGTCCTCACTTATTTCGAAAGGGCTTCAGATTTTTTTTTCTAATAATATTCATAAGTTTTTGATTCCCCTAAGCAGACAGATGTTATCTCTTGGATGAAAGTGGTGCCATTTTGGCCATGTGAGAGCTGGCATGGAGAAGCGAGAGAGCATTTTTAAAAAATGTAAAATGTAGTTTTAGCCACTTACTGTTTACTTGGTTCCTTGAACTCTCTCCCTTTGCAAGTCTTTTAGATTGGTTCTTATGGAAGAGAGGATGGCTCAGATACCACAAGTAACAAAAATGCTCTAATTAAGGCTTCGATATCTGTGCAGAGCAACTCTTACCACCGGAGATCCCAGGAAATAGAATTCCATAGCTGCATGAATTTCCTACGTTTGTACTAACAAACTCTGGGTTATAGGCAAAACTGAAGAACGTACTTTATCTGGGTCATACTGAGAAGGCTGATTAGATTTTTCCTAGGGAGTTTCCTTGCCATCAAATGTCAATTTTATAATTAGAAATGGCATTGTCAAAACTGCTGTATTTCTCTACAAGTTATTTGACCCTATCTCTTTTTCTTCTTATTGCAGATATTAACAAATTGGGAAGTGCAGCAACTAACAGAGAGGTCTGTACCTGGCAATAGTAATGGAATAAAATCAGTGGTGGGATATTTTTACTACCGGTTCTGTGACCATGGCTTGGTGGGCATGGCAGGGGAAAGACACTGTAAAATCTCCAGTCATAAGTGCTTTTTGCCGGTTCTCCAAACTACTCAAACTTTCCGCTCTTGGTTCTCCAGAACTAATCAGAACCTGCTGAATACCACCTCTGAATAAAATTCTAATAATCAATGACTTCTCTTTTGCTTGCCTCCTACCTGCATGCAATTAGGTTGCAAAAATTATAACACACTTAGATTCTAGGTTCTGTTGCTAACAAAAGTGGAAAGTTTGGCTTGCTCACTTTGATGAAGAAAGTCTTCTGTCATTTCTGTGATATTGAAATTAATCTCCAGATAAGGAGAAACATAATATTATAAACATAAAATCCGTCTAGAATGGCAAGGGAAATAGAATGCATGAACCGATAGTGTAGTGCCTAGGGCTGTGCAGATCTTTAATTTTTTTTGACAAAGGTTACACCAAAGCTCCCTTGCACAGCTGCTTGTAAAGCAACAGGGCTCCTTTCCTGCTAATAGCAACACAGTGCAGCTGTGAAATTTGCTTCAGCTACTTTGCTGAGCAGCATTTGTTATATGCAGGAAACTGCTTCAGTTCCTGGAAGAAGCTTCTGCCCAAGTAAAGAAATGGCCCAGAAGCCTCTTCCAGCTTCTTCAAGTGCCTGGCAAGAGACTAAGAAATGATGTGAAGCATCTTGCCAAGGCAACTGCATCTCCACTTCACACAGTCCTAGTAATTTTATCCCTATGTTAGCACAACACACTAATCTGGGTCACTTTCATTCATACAATTACATATGTTTTCACAACAGATGGAAAGATGAATGAGGTATGCTGGTAGGGTGACCCAACACATGGAAACTAAATTAGCCAGTCATATTTTAACCTGTGTGTTCTGTGAACTAACTGTTCCGAACTAAGCAAACTGGTTAGCTTGTAATTCTAATAGTTTTACTTTCACAGCAGGCTCGTAAACCTGGACTTCTGATTGGCCCGCTGATAGCGGATCGTGATTGGTCGTTGTTGGCTGAGCTGATTGGCTGTTAGTGGGTCGCCGCTGATTGGATGCTTTCCAGTGCAGCAAACTCAAATCATTGGATGTTGTGACAGCAGCCAGCTCTATAAAAGGAGCTGCTGCTGCCCTAGTATTTTGCTCTGTTCTGAAGTCACTAATAAAGAGTTGGAGTCACTATTCGATGCCTCGTCTCCATTCTTGCACCCACTCTCCCAGATCTAACACTGGCGACAAGGATGGGATGCAGAGACGATAGAGCTGACTGATCACTCATTGAATGCTAACAGAGCACGTGGCTGAGAGCGCACCAATCGCGGCAACATGATCAGCGGTGCCATACCACCCGCTCCATTTGACCCGGCTAACGAAGACTGGGATTTGTATATGGACAGGTCTCAGATGTTCCTGGAAACCAACAACTTGCAGGATGCTACACCTGGCAAGAAACGAGCTGTATTCCTGACCCATTGCGGGCCCGCTGTGTTTAAGATGGCAAAAGCACTCGCAAAACCAGCTGAAGTCAAGACGATGGACTGGGACACTCTTGCCCCAATCCTCCGGGCCCATTATGCCCCAGCGGTGCCAACACTCATCAGGAGACACGTGTTTTACCAGAGGGACCAGCAGGAAAGCGAAAGTGTTGGAGACTTCATCGCAGACCTCAGAAACCTGGGGGGACTCTGTGGCTCGAAGAAGCCATGAGAGATCAAATTGTTCTGGGTCTAAGAGACCCCACAACCCAGAGCAAGATTATGGCGAAGGGAGACATTGGCCTCGCAGATGTCATCACCGATGCTACTGCAGCAGAAGCAACCAGGAAGTCGGCTGCTCGAATGCGCCGAGCAAACAGACCACACCGCCAACTCGCCAGTAATACTACTCCTTGTCCCGAGAGGAACGCAATGACCACCCACCATGAAGACCTCGAATCCTCATCAGAAAGCGAGGGAGAGGAGATCAGCAGACTCAGGTCAGAACGTGATCAGCGAGATCAACGGAGTCGTAAGCCCTCATATCAGTGTGCTGGATGTGGGGGAAACCACCCATGATCAGACTGCACATTCCTAGACGCACTCTGCCATTCCTGTGGAAAGAGGGGCCACATTGCAAAGGTCTGTAGAAGCAAGCGAGAGTCCAGCCCGAATTGAAGAGAAAATAATTTCCGGCAGACAACAGGCACCCCACCAGTAAATCGGGACTGCCCAAGCAACCAATGGAACCACTACTACAGAAACCGAGCGCCAGCCAATTCTACCAGATGAGAAGAGGCACACCAAACCATCACCATCGGCCACGCTTCATCCCTTGATGCAAGAAAAATCCGAGTAAAGGTCATCATTGAGAAGTGACCATGCATTATGGAAGTCGACTCCAGGTCTTTCTTTTCAATGGTTTCCTGGAAAACCCTCAAACAGCTGATACCTGACATCCTCTGCCAGGACCTCAGCACTCAGAGAATTATATTAAAGGACTACCAGAGGAATAGAATCCCAGTCGCTGGTTCCAGTCATGTCCAAGTCGTGCCATATTTCGATGATGTCCTGATAGCTGCTCCCACTAGAAGTATACTAGAAAAGCGACTAAGAATGGTCCTCTAAAAATTTAAACACACTGGCCTGAAGGTGAAGAAGGATAAGTGCCAACTTTGTACTGAGAGGGTTGAATTCCTTGGTTACCTTCTTGACAAACAAGGAATTCACCCTACTGAGAAAAAATTGGCTGCAATAAAAAACACCCCAAGACCTAGGAACAAAACAGATCTCCAAGCCTTCCTGGGACTCATTAACTTTTATAACATCTTCCTACCCCAGAAGGCAACTGTTGCTGAACCCCTGCATAGGCTCCTCAACAAGAAAGCTTCCTGGGTTTGCAGACATCGAGAAGAGTGAGCCTTTCAGCAAGTAAAAGACCTTTTAACATCAGATGCTGTGCTAATATAATATAATGAGACTTTACCCTTAACTGTCACCTGTGATGCCTCGCTGTTTGGAGCAGGAGCCATCCTGAGCCACATCCTGCCAAACGGTACTGAGGCGCCCATTGCATTCTTTTCTAGAACTTTATCTAAAACTGAGAGAAACTATAGCCAATTAGATAAAGAGGCTCTCGCTATTGTGTCTGCGATCAAATGATTCCATGAGTATGTATATGGAAGATCCTTTTCTATAGTCACCGATCACAAACCACTACTTGGCATCTTGTCGGGGGATAAACCAACTCCCCACATCTTATTGCCAAGAATGACACCCTGGTCAGAGTTTCTAGCCACATACGATTACCAACTGCTACACCGACCGGGGAAAGCCATTCCCCACGCTGATGCCCTGAGCCGCTCTCCGCTACCAGAAGTCCTGGACAACCCAGCTCCAACCCTAGCTACACTACAAATCGAGACACTTCCATCACCACCACTGACTGCACAAGACATCGCATCAGAAACAAGGAAGGACCCTTGTTTAGCATGAGTCCTCAGCTAGGTGGAAAGAGGTTGGCCTGACAACGAACTCAACGACACCTTCAAGCCTTTCAAACACAGGCAGACAGAACTCTTCTCCCAAAAAGGATGTGTTTTATGGGGAGACAGAGTCGTCATCCCAGAAAGACTGCAGCATAAGGTCCTAAAATTATTGCATGATGGACACCTGGGCATCGTACAAATGAAGGCACTAGCAAGGAGCTACATTTGCTGGCCAGGTATACATAAGCAAATAGAAACCTGGGTCACCACCTGCAACAAATGCCAGGAAACACGCTCAGCTCCACCAAAAGCACCAGCAACTGAATGGGAAGCACCCCGAGTTCCCTGGTCCCATATCCACATTGATTTTGTGGGACCCACCAAGGGGCATACATTTCTCATAACAGTGGATGCCTATTCCAACTGGCTTGAGGTCCACAAAATGAACAGCACCACCACAGAGACAGTCATTAAAAAACTAAACAGACTATTTGCTACACACGGCTTGCCAGATGTCTTGGTTTCAGACAATGGCCCACAATTCACCGCCTTGGCATTTGAGCAGTACCTAGCAGACCGGAGGATACACTACGCTTTAACATCATTGCCCTGCGGCCAACAGTAGGGCTGAACGAATGGTCCAGTTCATAAAGAAAACCTTACACAAGATGGAACAAGGGAACATCCACGACAAGGTGACCAGGATGCTTCTCCTCCAACATATTACTCCAAACAGCACCACAAACAAAACCCCAGCCGAACTCCTGATGGGCAGGAAACTTCAATTACATCTTGACCGACTACACCCTGCCTACACACCGGAAAAGCCCCTGGGGTCCAGCAGCAAGTATCGCACGGTCAAGGTAGGCGACCCGGTTTTTGCAAAAATCCTTACCGGTGACCCATTGTGGGTCCCCGCTACCATAACTCAACTTACGGGTCCCTGATCCTACCGCTTACAAACTACTGATGGGAGACTGTGGAAGCGCCACATCGACCAGCTACGCTCCAGGCTGGTACCTACCCCCTTCACGAGCCCTGAACTCCAAACCAGGGGGGGAAGGGAAATCAAGGGGGCCGAAAATGAACTAGTACCCGACTCAGTACTCAAAAACCAGCAATCAGCGCAACCAAACCTGGAATATTCACCTTCCGGGGAAGAGCCGGGACAAATGGCCATCTCTCCATGAAGCAGCACGGTGGCATCAGTGAACCCAGAAAGTCCAGATGACAGACTTGACGGGAACAGAGATGACAACCCCGAGTCACCCATCGGAGAAGTCAGATCACCATTACCGCTGAGTTCGGCAAACAGCCCACCGGAACCAGAGTCCGGGCAAAGACTGGTGGAGCAACGTAGATCAGGTAGACAGGTGAGACGACCTGCCTACCTGCGAGAATATATCACCCCACCCTTGAGACGGAACCTAGGGGGGAGGGGTGTTCCGAACTAAGCAAACTCGTTAGCTTGCAATTCTAATAGTTTTACTTTCACAGCAGGCTCGTAAACCTGGACTTCTGATTGGCTCGCTGATAGCGGATCGTGATTGGTCGTTGTTGGCTGATCTGATTGGCTGTTAGTGGATCGCCGCTGATTGGATGCTTTCCAGCACGGCAAACTCAAATCATTGGATGTTGTGACAGCAGCCAGCTCTATAAAAGGAGCTGCTGCTGCCCTAGTATTTCGCTCTGTTCTGAAGTCACTAATAAAGAGTTGGAGTCACTATTCGATGCCTTGTCTCCGTTCTTGCGCCCACTCTCCCAGATCTAACACTAACCCAAAGCAGGACTCCAGAGTGGAGAAAAAATTACAGAATTTCATCTGTATTTACAGAATGGCTTTCATTGTGTTTTGCCATTTTTCTCTTATATTCATAATTTAAGAACATCATTTGATGCTTCTTCTTAGAAGATGCAAGCAACAAATACTAATAAATAAATAAGAGCATGTGCTAATGAGATATAATGAGGTATAAAAATAATTGTTATTGGTTATAACACAGGGAAAATTGGGAGCATAATGGACTTGCTTGAAAAATTGCTGAGTGGTTTGATCATTTTGATTGTATTCCATTTCAGAAGAAAACCCACAACAATTATCTATGGAAATTCTCAATCATCCAGGTCATGGTTGTCCCAAAGGTGCTTTTTCAAGAGGCAGCTGGACTTTCAGAGCTGAAGAAGTTTCTTGGATGAGAAGCAAAATGTTTAAAAAAAAAAAAAACACCTCCAGAAACTCCAGTTGCCTCTTGAAAAAGCACTTTTAGGACCACAACAATTAGGTGTTCCTCGTATCATATGGATTGATAGCACTGTGTCAAACCATAACACAACTTCCTATCTGAAAACTCTTTTCCTTCCAGGTTATTTTTAATGGGAAAGATCAGAGAAAAATTTTCATCACTTTGGTCCTGTCAGAACAAAGCAGGGGTGTTGTCATGTGATGTATCACAACCTTTTCTCCCTTTAATCATCCAGGGGTGGGCATGGTCAGTGTGTGACAGATCCAGCCCATAGGCCTAGTCCTGTTCTGACCTAAGCCTCATTCCAATCAAATAAAAACAAAGTACACATAAAAGCAAACCTTTTTAATGCATCTCTGTGAATTCTGTTCATCCACGGCAAAAAGTTATTAAAACTAATTGCCCCAAGTAACAGCAAGCCCCTTCAAGGTTGTGAAAGGCTGCTAAGAACACAGGATTAACTGCAGAGAAATAGCCAAAGCCAAAAGTCTCAAAAAACAAACCAGAATAGACAAGATTTCCACGAGAACTTTGAGTTGCAAGAACTTCTTTGCTTCCTGCAAAGAACCCAACCCCTGAGGACTGGCTTTTATCCCTTATGGGAGGGGCCATCACCTTGCAGCCTTATTCTCAAATTGCCCGTGCTACTGCAGCTTTTATTTCCTTCGAGCAGCCCTGCGTATTGGGCACAGGCTCCTTGGGGTCCTCTGAATCGCTGCTGCCAGACTCCACAAGCTTCAAAGGCAGCACCCCATTCTCCGATAGTCCTGGCCCCATCCCTGCATCACCCGCAGGCCCCTCATCCAAGTCCTCACTCTCAGAGCCACCCAGACCTGCTGCCAGCGAACCATAACAAGCCCTGAGCTAAAGCATGACAATAAACTTGCCTCTAGGAATTCAAATTCACACTCGAGAGAGAACAGTAAAGGTTCAGGGACTTGGCTCAGTTGCTTGGGTTGCAGATAGAAGAAGGCATAATAACAAAGACTATCAAGGCAAGATTCTCTTCCCATGGTACATGTATTCATAACAATTCTATGGTTCAATCTTGTTTGCCTTCTTCCTCCCCTTACATGATAAGTGACTTCCTGCTCTTTGACAAGTGGAAGAGACTGACTTTTGATAATGATCTTGTCTGTTTTCAGAGTCTACATTTTCAGTCTTCCTCATATCAGCCCTCACAGGTTCATGTCAGATTATGCCCACTAGGACCAGATACCATTAATTATAGGTTCCTGGATGTACCCCACAAAGTTATCAGGACTATCTTTTGATTGTGCCAGTTTATTTTAGCAAACCGCAGGGCAGAATAAACTACAGGTAGTCCTCAACTTACAACCACAAATAAGCCCAAAATTTTCATTGCAAAGTCAGAAAGTTGTTCAGTGAATTTTGCTCCATTTTAAGATCTTTTTTTGTCATGGTTGTTAAGTGAATCATTGCAATTGTTAGTTACACAGTTGCTAAATTAATCTGGTTTCCCTAATGATTTTGTCAGAAGATTGCAAAAGTTTATCACCTGATCCTGGGACACTGCAGCCATCATAAATACATGCCAGTTGCTAAGCATCTGAATTTTGATCCATGTGACCATGAGGATGCTGCAACTGTCATAAGTGTGGAAAATGGTCATAAGACACTTTGTTCAGTGCTGTTTTAATTTCAAATGGTCACTAAATGAACCGTTGTAAGTCGAGGACTACCTGTATTAGAGTAACAGTTTCCCATTTCTGATAAATTCATCTTATACAATGTCACTGTTAGCAGAAATAGGGAGGGAGTGGAATTAACACTGATACTCAACTTGTGGAATTTGAAAAATGAACACAACAGCTCCTGTGATTTTAACAGGAGGAGATTAAGCTGATACTAATATTTTAACAGAATTGAAAGGGATCTTGTAGCTCATCTAGTCCAATCCCCCACCCAAGCAAACCTTACACTATTTTTGACAGATGGCAGTCCAGTCCCTTCTTGAAAGTCTCAGGTGATGGCGCTCCCACAACTTCCAAGCTGTTCTATTGGTTGATTGTTCTCACTGTCAGAACATTTCTCCTTATTTCCAGATTAAATCTCTTCTTGTTTCCATCCATTGTTCCTTGTCTGGCCTACAGGCACTTTAGAAAATAGCTTGACCCAGTGGTGGAATTCACATTTTTTTACTACCAGTTCTGTGGACGTGTCTTATTTGGTGGGCATGGCTTGGTGGTCATGTGACTGGGTGGACATGGACAACTCAATGTCACTCACATCAAGGGGTGCCTCACCTGGCCCCCTCGTCTCCCTGCCATTCCTGTCACCCAGCCTCAACTTATCTATAGTTCTGTAAAAATGTTGTTCATCTTTTTTGACTTTATTATCTGCATACTATAGATGTACTTTCATGGACCACTGAAAGGAGGAAATGGCTCACATGCTTTACTCAAGAGTGTGATAGGCAACAGGCTTTTAAGGGGCTGCCACAAAGAAAGGGGGGAGGGAATGTATTTTCCAAAGCACCAGGAGGCAAACAAGGAGCAATGAATGGAAACTGAACAAAGAGAGAAGCAATCTAAAATTAAGGAGAAACTTTCTGACAGTGAGAACAATTAACCAGTGGACCTGCTTGTCCCCAGAAGTTCTGGGTGATCAATCACTGGAAGTTTTTACAAGACTGGACAGCCATTTCTCTGAAATGGTATAGGGTTCCCCCAAAAGTCCTTTCTTTCTTTTTTTTTTTTTGAACAAATTTTATTCATTTTTTTTAAAAAAAAACATGGACCAGCAAACAAAACATAGGATGTAGTAACATAAAATATATTTTTCTAGAAAACACATAGAATATCTTGTTTAACGAGCAAGATAATTCCAACTTATCCCATTTCTATACAGGCACAATTTAATATATATATTTATCTTATCTGTTCAACTTCAACTTCATATTCATTATATATAATTTAATTAGTTCTCTTCCAACATCCTTTCAAACATAAACAAACATTACACAAAACATAAATACATAAAACATTTTTTTAGGAAGTGGCTTACCCGGTTAGATCTTTTTGTACAGTCGTAAATCAAATTCGTGTTCACATAATATACTATTTCATATCTTAATTAACATTCTATATTTTCTATATATTTTCTTTCTATTCATTCTTTTAATTCTATTTTATTTATTTCATCTCAATTCAAATAATTATACTTGCATCTTTTGTCCATTCTTTTTCAATCATCTATTTTTCCTTCCTTTCCAATACAATGTTTTCCCTGTAACCACTGGTTGAAGTATGACAACTTTTTATCTTTCCCCTAAATTTTACACTTAAAATAATACATACTTTCCATACTGATTCTGCTTCGTACATTCTAAGTACTACATTTCAAAATAATAAGACAAACACATAATATTAAATTTAGTAAGTAATAGTAAAACCAAAAAGAGGGATATTGAGTTTACAATATAATAAAAATGATATTTCATAGTAAATTAAACTCTGTTATCAAATCTTAAACATTTTCAAGCTTCTCTTTAATGCATTATTAATTCATGTAATATTTTAATTTTCTAATTCAATTTCAAATACTAATATCTACCATACAATCTTATGTACTTTTGCAGAATCATTTTTATAAAATTATATCTTACCCCTTATTTCTAAAAAAAAAACCTTGTTTTTTGGCATCTTATTTAAAGCTTTTATGACTTCTCTTTCCTTTTTCCCTTCCCTTCTTATCAATTCTGGCTTTTTTATTCCCCCCATCTCTCAAGTTTCACTCTCTTAATCCCCCCTCTCTGTTGTATTTCTCTTTTCTGTTGCTTTCTGACATCGTATCGATTTTCCATCTTAATGTTCTTTTCCTTGGTTGCTTTTTTAAGTCCTGAATTTACCATTTCTTCACCTCCCTTATGCTTTTCTTCCACCACTAAAAGTATCTGTCCATTAAAGATGGCTTCTTCTTCTTCTTCTTCTTCTTGGTCCCAGTCTTCCTGTCGCTGTTGTATTTCATGATAGGTAGAAATCGCCATTTCTAAAAAGTGGAAAGTAGATCCAGAAGAGCCCATGCCTTCCTGTTCCTCTCCTTTCAATTTTTGAAATTTGATTTGTAGATCTTCAAAAGATAATGCCATTTTTCCCTTTTTTTTATAACAATCCAAATATCTTTAATCTTTCAAGAAGTAGTTCACAAAGATCCCAAAGTCACAAACCAAACCAAATCAAAACAAACAGTTCCATTTAGCACTTTCTTCTTTCTATATTTTCTCCTCCTAGGATAGAATTCAAATAACACAGTTCCAAAGTAATCTTCTAGAAGTCCATAATATCTTTTATTTTTGATCTTATAAGCTCAAAGGAGTCTCCTTCAATACAGTCTTAAAATAAATCTTTACCTCTTCCCTTCCACTTATAACAAATAAAAAGGATTTTAAGTTTTTAATTCCAATGTCTAGAAATCCTTTATCCCCTTGGCTTAAAATTTCAAGTTTACCTTCTATGCCCAAGCAGGTTTTCCAGATTTCCAACTGCTGTTTCTGTGGGAAGGGAGACAATGTATCTTTAGAACGTTTCAGTTTTCAGGGTATTTAGAGGTTTCTTGTAGTCCCGGTTCAGCCAAAACTTTCACCTTCTCCTGCTTCCTTGAGCACAAATCTTACCCGGCTGCAGCCTTCTTTGTGGTGGCCATTGCTGACCACCGCTCCACCACCTTGGGAAAAAGGGGGTTTGCTGACTGAGGAGGGGGTTTGCGATACCCCCAAACCCAAATCCGGATCCCCTCTCTCTTTGGCTGCCTCTACGGGGCAGCCCTATCCTCCAGATCCGTTCAGATTGGAGGAACCTCGGTGGCGAGCGCAGCAGGAATTGTGGAGGATCGCGAATTCCTGCCACCGCCGAAGCCTTGCAAAACCGGAAACCCCCCCAAAAGTCCTTTCTAAGTGTTATTCTGACACCTTTCCCAGGACCTCTACTCAGAGTTTGGCATCCTCAGTTTTCTTTCCTGAGCAGGGGCTTGGACTAGAAGACCTCCAAACTCCCTTTCAACTCTGTTAAACACAGGTATTTATGCTCTGGACTATAGACACTGAATGCATGTAAACCTTGAAAAATGTGTGGTAGCCCTGGGCAAAAGAAAGGCAGTAGAATCACTCTAGGTGTAGGGACAGTGTAAAATATTAACACATGATACATAATGGAACAATTAAAAATAATAGCACAGAGTTTTCTCTGTCTCTGTCTCCCTATTTCTTTTTATTTCTTTCTCTTTCTTTGTCTCTTTCTGTCTTTCTCTCCCTTCTTTTCTGTCTCTCTCTCTCACACACACATACCACACTCTCTCTCTCTCTCCCTATTTCTTTCTTTCTTTCTTTCTTTCTTTCTTTCTTTCTTTCTTTCTTTCTTTCTTTCTTTCTTTCTTTCTTTCTTTCTTTCTTTTCTCTCTCTCTCTCTCTCTCTCCCTCTCTCTCTCTCTCACACACCCCTGTCAGCCTTCATTCCCTGTCAGTCCAGGCACCTTACTCACAAGGGGAAGTGAAAGTGGATCCAGCGTTAGAGAAGTTCTGTAGGTAAATGGACTTGCATTTGCAGCTCCTGCCAACTTCCCCATGGCTGGCTTTTCCACCCCTCCCCCAGTGTTTTTTTTCCTCTTGCTCTAGGCACGTTACTCATAAGGGGAAGTGAATCCAGCATTAGAGAAGTTCTGCAGGTAAACGGACTTGCATTTGAAGTTCCGGCAAACTTCCCCATGGATGGATTTCCTCCCCCAGCATTTTATCCCTCTCGCTCCAGGCACTTTACTAGCAATATTTCTAGTGTCTGTGAAGCAATATTTCTAGTGTCTGTGAAGAATCCAGCCTTGGAACAGTTTTGCAGGTCGCTGCTCCGCCCACAGTCATGTGTTTTCAAGTGACTGCTTGAATATGCATGGCTAGGGCAGGGGAGCAGTCCTCCTTTAAACTGGAGCACCGAGCATCGGGTGGGCGGGGCAAGCAACTGGGTGACCTGATTGGGGGTGTGGCCAGTTAGATGTTGCTACTGGTTCAGTGACCCATGCCAAATTCTTGCTACCAGTTCGCCCAAGTAGGTGCAAACCGGCTGAACAGCACCTCTGGCTTGACCCCTTCCTCTCTGTGGCAGCCCCTCAAATATTGGAACACTGGTATCATCTCCCCTGGCCCTTCTCTTCACTAGAGAAGCTAAGTCCAGTTCCTGTAGCCGTTCTTCATATGTTTTAGTCTCCAGTCCAAAAATCATCTTGGTTGCTCTTCTCTGCACTCTTCCTAGTGCTGTGATGACCTATGGCATGTGTGCAGGAAGTGACATGCAGAGCCATCTCTCTGGGCATGCCAGCTGTCACCTGCTGCTCTTCCAGTTTCCAGAGTATACATGCTGAGCTTCTGGTTTGTGGCGTGTGCATGAGCACCAGCCAGCTGGTCTTCGCACACGCATACGTGCCAGAAACCAGAAGGCCAGGTGGGTGGCCATTTAACAAATGTCTCACTTAACAACAGAAATGTTGGGCCCGATTATGGTTGTAAGTCAAGAACTATATATACCTAAAATCCTTGGCCAAGGATATCCTTCTATAAGAAAAATCAGATTTTTGCTTTTTTTTTTTTTTAAAAAAAATACAGTTTTCCAAATGAGAGATGTGATCTTTCTATATGTCACCTTATACAGTGCTTCATTTAACTGAGCCACAGAAGTATTATTATCATTTTGATGGTTCCTCAGCAGCATGCATGGTGCCTGACAGGCTGGGATAGTTAAAATACAGTGAATTGTATTTCAGAGGTGCAGAATGAATAGAGCTACTTAATTTGCAAGTTTTCACAAGTTTTCTTTTTAAGGTAATACTATCTGGGTAAAAATAAAGACAACTATCAAATAAACTTGTGATTATTTAAACTTTGGCATTGTCGTTGTTAATCAAGAAGTGACACTGTGTTTATATATTTTTTACCTTAGCAATTATGTGTTCAGCCCATCACTGTAGCTTCCTAATGAACAGTAATTAGTGGTATTTTACTGTGTGTTTTATCTCTACTCTTCAGTTAATAACACACCTTTAGAAAGCCATTAATCTGCTTTGGCTTGAGGATGCAGAAATAAAATCACATATGGCCACTAAACGGAAGTAATAAAATGCCCTGGATTTTACAGAGATAGAGCTGTATAGATGTATATTACTCCAGCTGACAATGTTGTAAAGCCACAGTACTACACCAGCAACTCCCAGCGTTCCTCATAATAATCAGATTGATGTTGGAATTCTGCCCTCCCATTGCTAAGGACCTACCTTAACCATGCAAGCTTTTTAGTACTAATGGATGAATATGAACATGTTTCTAACACCTGAAAGAAAATGTGATTTCTGCCCCCTCTTTTTTTAAAAAAGTTTTGTTTTTCAGCTGCCAATCTAAGTAGCTACTAGAAAATGAAAGTGACATATGTAGCAGAGCATAGAGGTGTTTATAGAGTTTACATAGCATTTTCAAGGTGTACAACAACAATGATTAAAGTGTTGAATGGTTTATTTACTCATTAGAATGTGGCTGGGCTCATGCTTTATGCAAAGGAAAGATAAACTTTCACTTTCAATTACTCTCATGGGAGTTAAGTATCATTCAGTATTGATAGATGGAAACAATGGCTAAAACAACCTGGCTTGCAGATTAAACCATTTAATTTCCTTCCACAATAACTGGGGCAGAACCAAATGATAATGAGCATGGAATGAGAAGGTGACATTCTTGGATTTCCAGGTTTTTAAGATAAAAGAACCACATTTGGTCATTGTAAAAAAAACAAACAAAAAAAAAAAATCCAGGGTCAACACCTTCAAGATTCAGAGCCAATAAAATATCTTGTTTGATTCTGTTTTTGCCACTACAGGATGGGTAGTTTTAAGATTGTGGACTTTTAACTGTGGATTTTTCATGCTTTACACCACCCAGAATCACTGTGAGTGAGTTGAGCGGCTGTATAAATTTGTTTAACATATAATAATAAATCTTTAAAATGACAGTTTCATTCAGGCTTTCTTCAGTTTGATTTTCAATGATCTTTTAGATGCCTTGACAGGAAACAACCAGTTGATGCGGAATCTTAATGCTATTGAGGCATTATTGCAAGATGGAACACACAACTTCTGGTGCAGCACTCTGAATGCTGGGGAAGACATAATCAGCTGCGACCTTCCTATCAAAGCACCAAGACAGATCAGGTTTCCTTTGTGGGGAGCTACTATTTATCTTGAAAGTCTCAAGAATGAATCCCTGCTCTCAATCCTTCAGTGTAGGTTTTTCCATACTTTTTTCTTTTTTTCATATAATATTTAATTTATTCAAGAAAAGTTAAAATACAAAACACCAAGATATTCAAAACAAAAAAAGAACAAAAAGAAAAGAAAAGAAAACACAACAAACAAAACATTAAAAAGTGCCTTAAAAATTAACACATATAACGCACAGTTGAATGCTGATAAATATAACACAACAATGCTAATCCTCCACCTCTTACAAAAGAGACCAACAAATTTTAAGCTACTCAACTACTGAATCTGTTTTATATAATGTTAGTCTGTCATCTATATACTGTATCAATAACAAAATGGTTAACAGGAAAAACAACAGATAAAATTTGTGTGTGTGTGTCTGTGTGTTGTGTGCATATTTTCAAATATCAAATTCATTCTTGGCTGCAGCTACTGAAAATTCTAAAACCCTGTGCTTTTGTGAATCCAATAACTCAATGTGCCTCTTAGGTGAAAACTTGGTTTTTCTTTTCTGTAAAAACCTCCAAATTCATCTGTCTTTGGAGTTAGATAGTTCACACCTGATCATACCGTACCACAGCATGGAAAACCTTTAATAAAGCAAAATTTGCTGAAGTGACAGAGCAAGCCAAACCTTCTCAGTCTTAAGAATTATCCAGCTTTTTCATTCTGAACTTTTTGAAAAGTTCACAAGCCTTCAGCCCAGTTTCCAACATTCTCATTAAGTCCCTGCTGTGTTGAGGATGTCAAAATACATTAAACTGCTAACGACAGCTGGCTTGATAAACTGAGCTATTTATTTCAATGGATTTTATGTATTTGTCCAGTTTTACATTTTTAATGAAATGCCTATGGCTCAGCTGTAAAAGCTATGGGCTTGATTCATCCTTGGCTTAAGCCAATTTTTTACATTGCTTGTAATTCCACAGAGTTTGATTGGTTTCTTGGTTTACATTGTTTAACCGAAAACAATATTGAGTCCTTTCTTTTAATCTGAGGCAGGGATCCATCTTTTTAAAAATGCACAAACACCATTCTGCAGTGTTATCTCAAAAGTTCATGAAATATTTAGCTAAATGCATAAAGTTAATAGCACATATAACATTTTCTGCTAAGATCTAGTTCAATTTTCTCCATTTGATTAGCTAGCAATTTGTACAATTATACCTCAATAAATGCAATGCTGATTTCACTATTTATATTATTACAGCACTAAAGCAGGTACAGTTCACAATCACTTCTTGCAATATTAATAATCAACCATTTTTATAAACCTTTTTTGTTCAATTTCCCAACTTGATTAGCTAACAATCTACACTAAAACACTAGAGTTAAAAGTCGAGTTAATTGTCAAGGGGTCCCCCTCCTTTTTTTTTCTTCTTCCTTACTTTAAAAGCCTACTTTACATTCAGCTGGTTTTATTAGCATTAATGATGTTCCAAAACAGTGATTTCTTTCTGCCACAATGAGACATATTTCTGCCCGCCTGTTAATATTTGTTATAATTAAAAGCAATTGTTTGTTTGTTTTTTTAAAAAAGCTACAATTTCAACCTTGGGAGTAAGAATCCAGGAAGGTGTTTAGATGTGCTGTCACTTGAATAACTTCTGTGGTTCAGAATGGACTTTCTTGACATTAAAGGCATTGTCTCTGATGCACATTTGGCCAGATGGAATGTCTGGAGTCAATGTCATTGGAAGCAGGAGTGGGATTCTACTGGTCTGGCCTGGTTCAACTGAACTGGTAGCTCCAAAGATCATCTGGGAGCAAACCAGTTTGATCTGATGATCAGCTGCTGGGCCTGCCCTCCTGCCCCGGTTCCATACTAACCTTTATTTCCTGCTTTCAACCTCAGCTGCATTGCATGGCACAGCGTCTTGTTGTGAATCTGCTGTTGAAGACACAGGGAGAGTGCAAGGTTGCAGGAGAAGGTCAGTTGGAAAGCCTCTGCATGCGGGCAAGGCACACGTGTACTCACAAAACAAGTCCACCAAGCCATGCCCACAGAACGGGTGGTAAACCAATTTGAATCCCTCTTCTGACCCACAGGTGGCAATTTACATGATTTAAAGCCCCTCAATATATCACTGCCCTTGTTGCCAAGAAGAAGTCAAAGTTGTTTCACAAAGCTTTGAAGGAGCTGATGGACCTTCAAAGAGAGTGAACATTTGGCTCTGGGTGCCTCCTGCATGTGCTACTATAATTTAGTGTTAGCTTCTGGAAACTTAGTTTTTAATATTCTTTTTCATGGCAGGTTACACAGAAGCAAGAAGAGAAACTCCTTCTCCTTTCCATTTAGGGCTTAATGAAATTTAATCCAAGACAAGAAGAATTCAGTCTTTAGGTTCATCTGTCTAATCCGGGAGCAATATGTCTGGTAATCCTTTAGCTTGTCTGGCTTGTGTGCATTCATAATACACTTTAAAAAAAATGTGGAAATATCAATTATCATTCTTACCCCAGGTCTTCCAAGTTCCAAACTGCTCCTGCACAAATTATTCCTTTTGAGAAGCTATTTTCAGAGCAATTGGCTGAGGAACAAAGCTTACCGGAGGAGCAGCTTGCCTTCAGAAGTTGTGGGAGCTTCATCACTAGAGGCTTTCAAAAAGAGATTGGACTGCCATTTGTCAAAAATGATGTAGGGCAGGGATGTCAAACTCAAGGCCCAGGTGCCAGATCTGACCCACGGGATGCTTAGATCTTGCCCATGGGGCTGCCCTAGAAATAGCAAAGGACTGGCCCACAGTGCCTCTACCAGTGGAACCATGGCCCTCCTGAGCTCCATTTTTGCTGACAGAGGGTTGCAGGAGGCCGTCCCAGCTGAAAATGGAGCTCGGGAGCCCATTTTCTCTGGCAGAGCGCTCAGGCCACAGGCGCCGTCAACACAAGTAATGTCAAGCTGGCTACATCCATCCCGGCCCCCTAGGTCAAACACAACCCTGATGCAGCCCTCAATGAAATTGAGTTTGACACCCATGGTGTAGGGTCTCTTGCTTGGGCAGGGGGGGGGGAATTGGACTAGATGACCTACAAGGTCACTTCCAATTTTGTTAATCTCATCTAATCAACAATTTCTCAGTCTTTCTACGACTTGTTCTGAACTGACACGTTTGCTTCATCTGATTTTGTTGCTTTAAATCCTTATGTTCTTTAAGTACATAACAGGAAGTTATCTCACTGCAAAGCTGTCAACCCTTTGAGGAAGGCCAAATAAGGAAACAGACCTGGAAGAACTTCAGTAATGCTATTTTACTGTTGTAAGATAGAATAACAGAATTTTGAAAGTGTCTCAGATTTTCTCTCTATCCTACCTTATATTAAACAAAATGAAGTGAGGATTTGGTTTTTTTCCCAAAATTTTTTTACATTTTATCTTTTTTGTTGTAGGGTACAATAACAGAATCTTGAAAGCTAGTCAGAGCTTTTATCTGGCCACATTTGCCAAATGGTATCAAAATGAGGTTATTTTGAGTTTCTTTTTATCAGTTCCTGTAAATCTTCATCAAGGTTATCTCTTCCTTTCTTCATTTTAAAAAAAAGGCAGAAAATAAAAATTACATAAAATAACAAGCAGATCACATACAATTAGTCATTTTTGCCCCATGGTAGGAGTGTGGAACATGTTGTTCCAAAGATATCCACATTAAGTATTGACATGACAAAATGCAGCCTTCATGTTTTATCATCTTCACAATTTAAACAAAATGCATAACTATGTCTTAGATTCACACCATCCTGCGTATCTATGGGAATTAAGTACAAACAAATGGAGTGTTACTGTCTTGAGAATAGATTAGATTAGATTAGATTAGAATAGAATAGAATAGAATAGAATAGAATAGAATAGAATAGAATAGAATAGAATAGAATAGAATAGAATAGAATACCTTTATTGTAATTGCATTTGAATACAATGAAATTTAAAAACTACTCCAGCACAGTACCCCAAACACATTACAATCACATTGCAGAGTTTTAAAAATTAAAATAATGATGATGATGATGATGATGATGGTAATAATAATAATAATAATAATAATAATAATAATAATAATAATAATAATAATAATAATCCCCCATGGGATTATATACGCCTTGACGTGGCAGGTGCTTAACTGTTCCAATGAAGCAGAGAGCTGTGCTGGCAGTAGTGCAAACTACCAGCAAGTCCAACCATGTCAGAGAGGTCTAGGCCGAGGAGCAGAACTGAGTGCACCCAACAACCCATGCAATGAATCATGGTGAAGCACAACCGAACGAAGCCTATACTGGCTCGGTCGTCACCCGGGTTAACAAGGGCCGCGTCGGGTGTTGGGGAACATGGGCATCCATCAACAAGTGGGCTACAGGCCATGGATCCCATAGCTGAGCAACCAGGGCATGGGTCTGCAGGGCTACTGGAAGCTGAACAACCTCAGAAGCGGCAGAAATACACCATGTCAGAGAACCACACTGTAATGAACTGCTACTACAAAGCAGAACCAGAAAAATGAGGCTATCAAAAAAGGATGTACAAGTTATGGAAACAAGAATATCTAGACTCAAGGATAACTGAATTATGAATTATGAATTATGATCAATGGCGATTCATCACTCGGAACAAAGTGCTCAGTGAAGTCGAACTTGAAAAAATACGGAAAAATTGTGAAATGGAAACACAAACTGCAGTCTGTGTTTCCATTTCACAATTTTTCCGTATTTTTTCAAGTTCGACTTCACTGAGCACTTTGTTCCGAGTGATGAATCGCCATTGATCATAATTCATAATTCAGTTATCCTTGAGTCTAGATATTCTTGTTTCCATAACTTGTACATCCTTTTTTGATAGCCTCATTTTTCTGGTTCTGCTTTGTAGTAGCAGTTCATTACAGTGTGGTTCTCTGACATGGTGTATTTCTGCCGCTTCTGAGGTTATTCAGCTTCCAGTAGCCCTGCCCTGGTTGCTCAGCTATGGGATCCGTGGCCTGTAGCCCACTTGTTGATGGATGCCCATGTTCCCCAACACCCGACGCTGAAGTGGCAGCAGAAAATACTCCAATAACATATGGAGCAACTGAACAGACTGAATTAGAAGAAAATGCAGATATTTTGCAAAAAACAGGATCAGCAAGGGCCTGAAGTCATCATTGAAACACCAGGAGTACTCAATGCCAGGCAGCAAGTACTGAAAACTAAAATCTTGTCACACTCTGCAACAAATGCAGAAAGAAGAAAGCTTCCAGCATTGAAGACTGCCTAGAAAATATTTGGTGCCATTGATGATAGATGTGAACTATGCACTTGCAGCAGTCCAGATAACATCAATTGAACAAACAAATCAGCTTGCCTACAGTACAGCAGTCATAGTAATAGAAGAACTGGGGATTCAACAGCTGCAGTCTCCGAGAAAATCGACTGGAAAACCACAGTGGAAAATCAGGCTGGAGTTGAAAATCAAGAGCCTACTAGCAGATGCAAGCAACTTGAAACATTTGCAGGAGAAAAAGCTGAAGAACAGCAAGATCAAGAAACATCTGACAAAAAAAATATGGGCTCAGCACAAGAAAAATTGACGAAGCATTGGAAATTGTGAAGCAATAGATAACAGCAACAGCAAGAAAAATTGAAAGATATGAAGCCAGAGTCATCCAGTACAAAGAAAATCAATTGTTCCAATCAGACCAAAGACGATTCTATCAGAGTCTGAATCAGATTGAGGATACAAAAATTGAAAAACCTGAAAAAACGGCAACTACTCAGTTACGGGAGACTGAGAAATATAACAACAAAAATGCTGGGTGGATCAGAGACTTGAGATGAAATTCTCCAATAACAAAATGGACCAACTGGAAATAACTACTGAAATGATAAGCAACAGGGTGAAAAAAGTCAAGAACTGGACATCACCTGGCAATGATCAACTGCATGGCTTTTGGCTCAGATACCTGACCAGCCTGCATAGAAAAATGGCCGAACAATTCAATGAGATGCTACAGATGGGAAACATCAGTGAATGGTTAACAGCTGGGAAAACCTACTTGACACAGAAGGATCCAGCAAAATGGGCAATACCTGCAAATTACAGGCCAATAATATGTCTGCCAACCATGTTCAAATTGCTGACCGGCATCATAGGTGACAGGATCCAGGACTACTAGAAGCAAATAACATCTTGCCAGTAGAGCAGAAAGGAAACAAACAAGGAAGCTGTTAAGTACTTGGACATGGGTCGGAGTAAATGGAGACAGCCTCTGAATAGTGACTTTCAGCTCTTTATTAGCATAGTGACTTCTCAAACAACAATCTACCTCAACAGGATTGCAACCAACCAATCCAACGAAAATCCGAAAGAGTTAAAAGACAACCGTCCTATCTAAGGGACTATATAACTACACCATAATTAAGAAACCAGGGGGAAGGGGTGTTGTGTATGTACCATAGTTAATAAAGTATGAGCTTGAGGTAAAGTGCAGGGTTCTGGCCCTGCACTTCTGATTGGCTGTTAGGCGGCCAGATCGGATTGGTTAGTTCTGAGGAATCCGATCTGGCCGCCTAACAGCCAATCAGAAGTGCAGGGCCAGAACCCTGCACTTTACCTCAAGCTCATACTTTATTAACTATTGTACATACACAACAGAAGCAGAGGCACAAAAGATCAGCTCCTGATCGACAAAATGATTTCAGAGAACTGCAAAAGCTGAAAAAAAGTCTGCAAACAACTTGGATTGACTACAAGAAAGCATTTGATTCACTACTGCACAGCTGGATCATCAAGTGTCTCAATGTCATTGGAATATGCAAGTGCATTGGTACTTTCACTGCAAATGTGATGAAGCACTGGAAAAAAACCTGTTTATTGGAAGTGAAAGCTACGGATATCAAAAGAGGGATTTTTCCAGGGTGATTCTTTGTCACCTCTGCTGTTCATCATCTCCATGACCCCCCTGTCAACAATTTTACAGAAAACTAACCTGGGTTATCAAACTGCTAAAAATTCACAGAAAATCTCTCACCTGCTGCACATGGATGATCTGAAGTTATACGAAAAATCAGAACTTGAAATCCAGTCACTGACCAATACAGTTCAATTTTTCAGCATTGACATCAGCATGGAGTTCAGCCTGGACAAATGTGCCACAGTGGTATTCAGCAGGTTCTGACCAGTTCTGCAGAATTTAGGACGACTTCAGATAATTATAACCATGAAAAGAGGGTTCAAGGTGATACTTTAAAATGACTATGATATAATAAAGTACAATTTATTTTGGTCAAGTTGTTTAACATATTTGGATAGTTATGGTTAGTTAGATAGAGATTGCAAACCTCGGAATTGGACAAGTAAGCCTTTTAGTCTGAAATAACCCAACTGATAAATGGTTAATGTTCACAGCTATGATATTGGGAAGCAATACAAGAGGCTGAATAAGGTTCAGGAAGAGTCTTGATTAAATGGACTAAAAGAAGTGAAATACATCTATTATACTTATATAATACCACAGAAGATTTCAAACCTAGAGAAGAACATAAGTGTAAAGAAAATAGAAGGTGTTTATGGTGGGGAAGGGATGGAAGGCCCCTTTTTAATTTTGTAACTAATTCAGTAAGCATTATTCCTGCAGTCCTCAAGCTTTCATTACCAACCAAATTAATTTAATCAGATGTTAACATCTGCATTTCCTAATGATACTTAACAGTGTTGTTAAGAGATTTGATACACTGAGAATCACACAGTGTCAATCCTTTGTTTTGAACACCCATAAAAACCTTGATTTAAGTATAATAAAGTATTAGTAAGGGAGAATTAATTGGGCTTTATTATTAAAATTAAACTATCTCCAAAGTATTTCTGAGTGTAATGAAGGTGATGGTTTTAGAGTATTACAGATGGTTAAATTATTCAGAGGTGTATCATTAGAAAATTTACAGTTGTATTATTTTAATATGGACCTATTTATATTTTATGATAAAGGCAATTCATTGTAATTTGTTGTTATTATTAACTTTAATGCAACTTCATAGTGCTAAAAATTAGTATGAGATTGAACAGTTCTCTTTTGTTATCTATTAAATCTAGTGAAAGAAAGAATCTCACATGAAATCATGAATGCCAAACCTTTAGAATGTTGAGGCACAATTTACATTGTGGCTGCAGTGTCAGTAGTGCGTGTTGTCAAGAAGTGGATAATCATAAAAATTTGGGATTAGTATTTAGAGTATTATCTCTAGAATGCATACAGAGAGAAAAAGAAGGCTGTGTACAAACAATCAGAAATAATCAGGGAGAAACACTTTGTTCTATCTGCTTTCTGCAGACAATAGTAAATTTCTGGTTATTGATCTAGAACAGTGGTGGCCAACCTTTTTCAGCTCCTGTGTCAAAAATTGCGCGTGAGCATGCACACGCATGCTTGCATGCCAGCACCCAGGAGGCAATTGTGCTGGCCCTGCCCATGTCTTCTGCGCATGCACATGCGACCCCCCCCGTGTGTGTGCCATGCATCTCTGTGCACATGTGCATGATTCTCCATGCTGTATGTATCTCTGCACATGTGTGTGAGACCCCCGTGTGGTGCATGTCTCTGTGCATGCACATGTATCCCCCGCACACACCCACAGTATGCTTATGCATGACAGATACGCCAAAATTAGTTGTTGGGCAGTGGGGCTCTTCTGGGTGACCTCTCACATGCCGGCAGAAGTGGCTCTGCATGCCACTTCTGGCATGCGTGCCATAGGTTTGCCATCATGGGTCTAGAAAATAACTTTATTTATCAGTTTTTCCCTCAAGTGCCTGTGGGGTAGACCTTCAAAGCACTGTGCCAAATACTCCTCAATTTTATTAAGTATGCATGATAATATCACATTCTAACAACTGACTCACAGACATATCATATTTGAAAACTGTGCCCTGTTATAATTAGCTGTATGAGCAAATGTTGACTTTAAAATGATTTGGTTTATAAGATTTTAGCAATAAAATATTGGATTATGTTCCCACAGCCCTAAAATCAGTGGTGGTATTCAGCAGGTTCTGACCAGTTCTCGAGAAATAGTAGCGGAAATTTTGAGTAGTTCAGAGAACCAGCAAATACCTCCTCTGACTGGAGATTTTACTGTCTCCTTCCCCTGCCATGCCCACCAAGCTATGCCCACAGAACCGGAAGTAAAAAATAAATAAATCCCACTACTAATCCAAATGTTGGTTGCCTAGTTCAAAAGCCCACATTCCATATTAATGACTTTCTGTAAAACTAGAATGGCACAAAGTTGATGGACAGCCTCTAACCTGCAGTTCAGCAATTGAGAGAAGTGTGGCTATTCATAAAGGTTAATTCTTTCCTTAATATAATTAGGAATCTCTTCTTTATTTCCAAAAAAAAAAAAAAAAAGCTGCAGCTCATGGAAGAAGAAGTGCTAACAGAATGCAGTTATACCATAAATGGAAATTTGTCGTAGGGCAGAGTCAATTGGGGAAGCATATATATGAAGCCAATGAAGTGTTTTCCAAGGTTGGGTTCACACAATGTACTGTTTTTCTTGGCTACAAAAAAACAGGTTAACACCCCCACCCCCCAAAAATGGCTCTCTTTGCTACCATCTGATTGCTCAGAAATTCAATTAGTTTAATTTATTTTAATTTTGTACAGCATGTGCTACAAGCAACAGTTGATATTGTGGTTTTCTGTTGGGGAAAGGGAAAAAGAAATTTAACAATCCTACCCTACTTTCAAAGAAAAGCAATGCTCTAAATATCTAATTTACTGCTTTTCTGTCAGCTCTATTTACTCTGTTTCTTTTACTGTTTATGCTATAATCTCTTTTTATTGTATTTGATTGAAAAGAAGACAGGCAAGAAAATTAGGTGGCTAGAATGTTACTTAGAAAATACATTGACGAAAACCAAATACTATCCTCAGGAGCAAAAGGTTGCGTGGTGCAAAATAAATTTGTACCATGTGCTAATTCAATTCAGTTTTCCAAATTCTATTTACCAATTTATTGTTTATGTAGAGCTTTCATTATATGGGAAAATAAAATGCAATCACCATCTGTATTTAATCAGCTGCCATTTTTAAATATTTTGTACTGTGCCAAACCAATGCATTTCAACAGAATCTGTTGAAATTGCCTATTTAGGATATCTTGAAGTTTATATTCATTTAATACAGATTCATTTCCAAAGTAAACAAGTTCTCCAAAGGGCAATAACAACCCATTCCATTTTAGATTGATACTAAAGCTCCTATAAAGATTCTTCAAAAGCATTGTTTCTTTTTTAATTTGAATGGCATCAGGCTTATAAATTTAAAGACATCAGAGATGAGAACAATTGTCACCCAATTGCATAAACAGAGGGATAGAATCAAGATCATGTGAAGTGTTAATACCACTTTATCATGCCTTGGTAAGGCCACACTTGGAATACTGCATTCAGTTTTGGTCACAGTGTAAAAAAGATGTTGAGACTCTAGAAAGAGTGCAGAGAAGAGCAACAAAGATGATTATGGGAATGGAGGCTAAAACATATAAAGAATGGTTGCTGGAATTGGGTATGTCTAGTCTAATGAAAAGAAGGACTCAGGGAAACATGATAGCAGTGTTCCAATATCTCAGGGGCTGCCACAAAGAAGAGGGAGTCAAGCTATTCTCCAAAGCACCTGAGGGTAGGACAAGAAGCAATGAGTGGAAACTAATCAAGGAGAGAAGCAAACTTAGAACTAAGGAGAGATTTCCTGACAGTTAGAACAACACGAGTCAAAAAGAGGGCTGTGAAACAGTTTATGTCCAGGATTTCAGGGATCTGTAAATATTTTCACAGCCCTCTTTTTGACTCGTGCACTATACAGATCTTAAATGGAAGGTGGGTTGGTAGTAATTGTTTTTTCTGCAATTCTAATTATCCATTGAAGTCTGTGTTTATCTTGTTTGGTTGCAGAGCCAAACCAGACAGGAGCAGATGATAGACTCAATAATTCCTCTGCAGAAATGAATCAGCAGCTCTTTGGGCAGTTTGAGCTTTCTGAGTTGGCACAGAAAGAACATTCTTTGTTGTGCTTTCTTGATGACGTTTTTGATATTAGGTGTCCATTTTAGGTCTTGTGATATGATGGAATATGATATCATGAAACTACTTCAATACAGTCAACACATTTTCTTCATATTCAAAAATAAAATGGATGAACGAAAAAGGGGACATCCATGGGATCCACAATATTAGGAGTCATTGCAGAAACAGTCCTGCCTGAAATAGAATACTGTGCATTTCAGAACTACACACCTAAATTCTGGTGCCACTACATGGATGACACATTGGTCATCATCAAGAGAAAAGCACTTAAAGACTTTCATACCTTACTGAACTCCATCTTCCCTGACATACAGTTCACAATGGAGGAAGAAGAAGCTAGGCAATTACAATATTTAGATGTACTTGTCAACAGATAAGAGGATGGAAACTAGAAATCACAGTTTATCACAAGGCCACCAACACTCCACACATTCTGAATTTCAACAGCAACCATCCACTGTCACCAGTGATGGGATTCAAATTTGTTTGCCACAAGTTCTGTGGGTACAGCTTGGTGGGCATGATTTGTGTGTGTGCATGACAAACTTGTGCTTTGCGCTCGTGCAGAGGGTTTGCTACTGACCTTCTCCTGCAATCCTGCACTCTCCCTGTGTCTTCAACAGCTGACGTGAAGCAATCCGCTGTGCCGTGCAAAGCAGCTGAGCTTCAAAACTAGGAAATAAAGGTCAGAATAGAGCCAGAGCAGACAGGCAGGCCCAGCAGCTGATTGTCAGAGTGAACCAGTTTGCTCACAGATGATCCTCGGAGCTACCAGTTTGGCCAAACTGGGCCAAGCCAGTAGAATACCACCACTGATTGTCACATAAAAGGAATTGTATCAGAACACTACATAGCAGGGTGAGAATCCACTGTAGTATACAGCAAGCCAAGCAGCTGGAGAGGAGGTACCTGTGTGAACAAGCAGAATGGGTACCCACAATAATTCATCACAAGGTATCTGACACAACACTGTGATGAAAGAAAGGAAAAAACAAGATACACAGCCACATGGCACAACCTTCCATACATCAAAAACATTTCAGAAGCTGATGAATGCAGCTTCCTAGATCTGCAAGTGGGAATCACACACTGCCCAGAGACTACCATACAAAGACAAATTATGCATTGCAAAGATTACTTGGAAGTGAGAGATACTTCCAATATAATCTATCAAATCCCTTGCGTGGATTGCCCCTGTGACCATGTAGGACAGATGGGGAGAAAGCTAACCACCAGATTGCAAGAACACAAGCAAGCGGTTAGATCGAGACCTGAATTCAATCATAGCCTCGTATTGCAATAAGCAAGGACAGACATTCAACTTTGCAGCGACTCAGATTGTTGGCAAGCAGGCACAAAAACAGCCAGGGAAATGATTGAAGCATGGGAGACAGGCTCCTCATCAGTCAACAGGAGTGCTAATTTACCACCAGCCTATCAAGTACTTGGAAAGCAAGGGCTGGGCTGCACAAACAAATGACAGCTACTGACTTAAAAGCCAGCCATCAATAACCCCAACCAACATCTAAAAATAACTTACAATAGGCATTATAAATACCACATAGAGAACAACACAAACTCTGCTAGAAAGAAGTTCCCTGAAGATGGGCTCCAGCACAAGTCCGAAAGCTCAGAAGACAAAACCACTGGTCCCAGTGACCGACCCAGATTGGATCCTGCAACATTATCCTGGGACATGTATATTCGCCTTCATTATTTGTAATTAATTGTAATTCAGGTGTTCACATAAAGGGGAAAAAAAAGACTAAATAATTTGACCAGCATCATACAAATAGACTTGTTACTTTCTCTTACCCTATTAAATCTGAATTGGGTAGGGTTGATAGAAATATAATGGTTGCAATTATGGGAATATGTTGCATTGATTTTCCCCCCTGTAATGATGAACTATCATTGCTTTATCAGTTCTTGTCCTTTTTACCTTTAATAAAAGTTGATCTGTAGCAATCAGTACTTCCCTTGAGAACAGATTTGCATATGAACTACATAAACTCCCTGATACTGGTATCTACTTGGACAGAGAAATAATATTTCCAGGGGTCAAAAAAAGTCAAGATGACAATTGCAATTGTGCAATAAAAGGGAATAGACTTCAACTGAACTGATATATTTCTATCTTGATACACACACACAAACCAACATATCTGTTGGCTCTCATGCTACCTGCAGAAGAATGTTTTTCTATTGTTTTCGCATAATAATTGGGTTTTTTTTTATATAATTAGTCTATATTTCTTAAATGCTATCCATAACATTCTAAAAGTTATCAATTATGTGTTTTCGGGATAATAACTTTTGGCCTATTGCTGCTATAGCCAAAGTTTTTGTCAGCAGCATTAACAAATAGTTTTGTATATGTTGCTTCAGTTCTTTTACTGTTGCATTGTGAATCTTGTATTTAGTCTAAACCCTGTTGTCTCAATTTTATTTAACTTTATTGCTTTTCAAAAAGCAAAGTAAAAAATAAGGTAGACTAACATTAATCTTAGAGTAAGAGTTTGGCATTTTTTTTAATATTGTATCAGTACCAAAGAAACTCAGCAGTCATTCTTTTTCTGTTTTCTTTACTTTCTCTTTTTGCACTTCAATCCTCTTCATTTCTTGTTTTTCTTTTCTTTCTCAATACTTTTTTCTTTCCTATCTCTAATTTCTAAGACTTTTTTACTCAGCCGTAATTCATCTATAGACCTCTGGATGAGATCAGAGCAGGATTCAAAGCAAGCACCTTTATTAACATGCAGATTAATTAATTTGAGAATACACAGCCCATCACTATCCTTGCTAATTGCAGTTGCTAGTGTATAGCTGTGACTTCAACAGCAAATTGATATGATCCTGGCAAATTATATTATTCATCCCATTGGTATAAAACCTTGAACTGCTGTTTTAAAGTCAGTAGGGCAGGCCAGACAGTGCTCTTTCATTTTGGTCTGATGAAATCAACTCATTAGTGCACAATATTTGTGTTTAGGTCTTTTCTATGAGAAAATGAAATGATGTGAGAGAGTTGATGGAAATAAACTGCATATGTTAGGCCTCATCAACCTAAAGCCACAGAACCCCATGAGATATTTGAAAGACCTGGATTTTAAATAGCAATAACAATAGCACTTCATATCTCTTCATAGCACTTTAAAGCAGTCTCTGAATGGTTTACAGAGTCAGCCTATTGCCCTCCCCCCCCCAACAATCTGGGTCCTCATTTTACCAATCTTGGAAGGATGGAAGGTTGAGTCAACCTTGAGCAGGTGAGGAACGAACTCCTGGCAGTGGGCAGAGTTTGCCTTCAATACTGCATTCTTACCACTGCAGCACCACAGCTCAGTACAAGTAATGTAACTCCTTGTTAATTAACATTAAGAGAGCTAGTTTGGTCTATTAGTTAAGACAACAGGGTAGAAAATGGGAGACAGTGAGTTCTAGTCCTGCCTTTGCCATGAATGCCAGCTGGGTGACTTTGGGTCAGTCACTCTCTGTCAGCCAACTTACAGGGTTATTATTGTGGGGAAAATAGGAAGATGGATCTATAGAATGAAGATGAATTTGTTGGATATGTTCACTGAGTTATTTGTAAAAATAATAAAGGTGGGATACAAGAAATAATTAAGTTTTGTTGTCATGGGTCTACCTACCCTTACTCTTTGTCTTATGTTCCTCATCTCCCTCCCTCCCTGCCTGCTTCTCTCAATCTCTCTTTCTCTTCCCTCCCTCCCTACCAAAAAGTGTCCATTGCCCAAATATCAAATTTATCTTTTGACCAATGAGGTTTTCATGTTGTAGCATCACATAAAGCTGTTGGGAAATTCAAGATGTTGTACAATTGCTATGCTGATGAAAACTCAGTTCTCATCTCCTTTTTATTTCACCCAAATGAAATAAACTTGCAATAAACTTAGGGTGCTATTGAACAGATATCTAGAATTGGGAATGAACTAGATAAAGAGAAGAAGAAAATAAATTTGGCCAAAGAAAAGATAATGGCTGCTTCTAGATGTGGTTACATCCTTCCATAATGGTTAGGATTATATTTTATGAACCTTCTGGATACATAATTGTAATTAAAGTTATTGGTTTTTTTTTTCCTGTGTTATCCTTTCATTCCTCCTATGCCATCTACGATTTCTCAATGGATTGAAAATAAAGCTCTCCAAATTCTAAGTCATTGCTTCTTTATCAATATAAATTGAGAAGTCTAAGAGCTGTAGGCCTGATCATGATTATGTCCCTCAACTCATTTTCAACTTCATAGATCTTCTCTGAGGTAATAACTAAAATGGTGAGTTTTATAGTATTATAGTAGCATGACTATCTATTAATTTTACTTGTAGTAGAATGACTGTATATTAACTTCAATGTTTACCAGTTTCTTTCTGGATTCAGTATATGGTATTTATTTGAATCTGTAAACTGTGGTAAGAAAAAGAAAAATGGCAGCATATTAGAATGTTTTATATGTTAAGGACTAAGCCAACGCGCCAGTAACAACCCTGATAGCTTTACTTTAACACCAGGCTCGTAATCCCGCACTTCTCATTGGCCTGCAAATAGCAAGTCGTGATTGCTCGTTTCTGGCCGATCTGATTGGCTGACAGCGGTCCCTCTGATTGGACGCTTGTTAGAGTGGTAAACTCAAATCATTGGTTGTTTTGACAACAGCCAGCTCTATAAAAGAGCTGCTGCTGCCCAAGTATTTTGCTCTGTTCTGAAGTCACTAATAAAGAGTTGAAGTCACAGTTCAATGTCTCATCTCCGTTCCTTGCGCCTATGCTCAGGACTTAACACTGGCGACGAGGGTGTGATGCGGAGACGATAGAGCTGACTAAACAATCATTGAACAAGACAGAGCACGTGGCTGAGAGCGCACGCAAAAAACAGCAGAATCACCAGCAGCACCAAATCACCCGCTCCATTTGACCCGGCAAACGAAGACTGGGTCTTATATATGGACCACTTCCAGATGTTCCTGGAGACCAACAATCTGAAAGATGCTATGCCTGGCAAAAAAAACAAGCGGTGTTCCTGACCCATTGTGGCCCCGCCATTTTTTAAAATGCCTAAACCACTTGCCAAACCGACGGAAGTGAAGACCGTGGATTGAGATAACCTTGTGCTGATCCTCCGGGCCCATTATGCACCCGCAGTACCTACACTGATACGAAGACACGAGTTTTACCAGAGGGACCAATGGAAGAATGAGAGCGTTGGGGACTTCGTAGCCAACCTCCGGAACCTGGGAGGACTCTGTGGTTTTGCAAACCTCGAGGAAGCCATGAGAGACCCAATAATTCTGGGATTAGATGACCACACAGTGCAGAGCAAGATCATGGCAAAAGGAGACATCAGCCTTGCAGATGTCATCGTCGACGCTACTGCCACAGAAGCAACCAGGAAGTCAGCCACTCGAATGCACCGAGCGAACGCACCACACCGCCAACTCGCTAGTGATAGTCCGCCTTCCTCTGAGAGGCACACTATTACCGCCCATCATGAAGACCTCGAATCATCCTCAGACAGTGAGGAAGAGGAGGTCAACCAGCTCTGCTCGGAATGAGAGCAAAGGAACCAGAGACTTCTGCGCCAATGTGCTGGTTGCGGGGCAAACCACCTGCGATCAGACTGCAAATTACTCGACGCACTCTGCCATTCCTATGGGAAAAGAGGCCACATCGCAAAGGTCTGCAGAAGCAAGTGAGAGTCCAGTCCAAGCCGGAGGGAGAATAACCTCCACCGGGAGACAGACAAACCACCTGTAAATCGGGACCGCCTGAACCACCAATGGAACAACCACTACTACAGAAATCGAGCACCTACCGCTTCAACAAGACGAGAAGAGGCACACCAAACTATCACTATCAGCCACGCTTCATCACTAGATGCAAGAAAGATCCGAGTAAAGGTCACTATTGAGAATCGACCATGCGTGATGGAAGTCGATTCGGGGTCATCCCTATCGATGGTCTCCTGGAAAACCCTCAAACAGCTGACCCCTGCCATCTGTCGCCAGGACCTCAGCACTCAAAGAATCATCCTAAAAGACTACCAAGGGAACAGAATTCCGGTTGTTGGTTCCAGCCACATCCAAGTATCCTTCAAGGACTGCACCGCAACGCTTCCCTTGACTGTCGTCGATCATGACCGGCCCAGTTTGTTAGGGTTACAGTGGTTCACCCCACTCAGAATTGAACTAGCTGGCATCCACTAAACCGGAAGTGATGACTGGGAAGAGGCCCTCATCCAGGAATTCCAGGACGTGTTCACAGGAACATTAGGCAAGTACAAGGGGACCCCTATATCATTTAATCTCAGCCCCGACGTAGCTCCCATTTGGCTTAAGCCTTGTTGGGTGCCTTTTGCCCTCAAGCCAAAGATTGACGAGCAACTGGACAAATTAATAGCCCAGGGTGTGTTGGAACCGATTGACCATGCCTGATGGGAAACTCCAATAGTAACACCCATAAAGCCAGATGGCTCGTTAAGAATTTGTGGGGATTACTGGGCCACCCAAAATCACACGCTTCAGCAGAGCGCCTACCCAGTACCAGTGGTCCAACACCTTCTTCACTCCTTGGGTGGCGGAAAAATATTTGCGAAATTGGACTTAGCTCAGGCGTACCAACAGCTACCCGTAGATGCGATGACTGCAGAAACCCAGACAATAGTTACACATAGAGGTGCCTTCAAGTGCAATAGACTCCAATTCGGAGTAAGCGTGGCACTGGGCATTTTCCAAAGTTTGATGGAGAGAATATTACAAGGCATAAAAGGCATTGTGCCTTATTTTGACGACGTCTTAATAGCTGCCCCTACTAAAGAATTATCAGAACAACGACTCAGAAGGGTTCTTCAAAAATTTAAAGACGCTGGCCTGAAGGTAAAAAGGGACAAGTGTCAACTTTGTATGGAGAGAGTGGAGTTCCTGGGATACCTTCTCGACAGACAGGGAATCCACCCCACCGAAAAAAAACCCATCTGCAATCAAAAATGCCCCAAGACCTAGAAATAAGACAGACCTCCAAGCCTTCCTGGGACTCATTAACTTTTATAACATCTTCTTGCCCCAGAAGGCGACCGTAGCCAAGCCCCTACATAGACTTCTCGACAAAAAGGCTTCCTGGGTCTGGGGACGGCGTGAAGAATGAGCATTTCAACAAGTAAAAGACCTCTTAACTTCTGATGCTGTATTGATACAATACAACGAGATTCTACCCTTAAAGGTTACCTGTGACGCATCACCATTCGGAGTGGGAGCCATTTTAAGCCATGTCCTGCCAAACGGTAATGAGGCACCTATTGCGTTCTTTTCGAGAACTTTGTCTAAAACTGAAAGGAACTATAGCCAACTTGATAAAGAGGCTCTCGCCATTGTATCTGCAATTAAACATTTCCATGAGTATGTGTATGGGAGACCCTTTGCCATAATTACAGATCACAAGCCGCTACTTGGCATTTTAGTGGGAAACAAACCAACTCCCCACATCTTATCACCAAGAATGACACGTTGGTTGGAGTTTTTAGCCGCATACGATTACCAACTGCAACACCGCCCAGGGAAAGCCATTCCCCACACTGATGCTTTGAGGCGCTCTCCACTACCAGACGTCATAGATCACCCAGCTCCAACCCTAGCTGTACCGCAAATCGAATGAAGGCGGATGAAGGCATTGGCAAGGAGTTACGCATGGTGGCCAGGTTAAGACAAGCAGATAGAGACCTGGGTGGCTTCATGCAGAAAGTGCCAGGAGACTCACTCTGCTCCTCCAAAAACACCCCCAACTCAGTGGGAAATACCTCGAGGTCCCTGGTCCCATATCCACATCGATTTTGCGGGACCGACAAGAGGACACACTTTCCTTCTAACCATGGATGCCTATTCTAACTGGCTCGAGGTTCACAAGATGAAAAGCACCACCACGGAGGCGGTCATTAAAAAACTGAATAAGCTATTCGCTACCCACGGATTGCCAGATGTCCTGGTCTCCGATAATGGCCCTCAATTCACTGCCCTGACATTCGAAAAGTACCTAGCAGACCGGGGCATCCGCCATGTCTTAACATTGCCAGCTCACCCTGTGGCCAATGGTAGGGCTGAGCGAATGGTGCAATTTGTAAAGAAGACCTTACACAAGATGGACCAGGGTGACATTGACAACAAGATAACCAGGATGCTTCTCCTCCAACATATTACTCCCAGCAGCACCACAAACTGTTGTGAATGAATAAATGTTTAATAAAGTTATCTAGAGCTTGAAGTCAAGTGCAGGGTTCTGGCCCTGCACTTCAGATTGGCTGTTAAATGGCGAAATCAGATTGGTCTGTTCAGGAGAATCTGATTGGCCATTAGCAAGCCATTCTCATTGGTCAACGGAGCTAGCGCTCCCAGGTTGTCATTGGTTGAATAGTTAATAAGTTGCCTATATAAGGAAGGCGATAGCAGCCATCCAGTTTGAGCTGTCACACCATGTAAATAAAGAGTTGAAGTTCACTGTTTCACCGGCTCGTCTCCATTCTTCGCACCCATGCTCCACGCTTAACACTGGCGACGAGGATGGGATGTGGAGACGTCAGAGCTGACTAAACAACGAAGAAGACAACCGAGCATGTGGCTGAAACGCACAACGGCGGAACAATGGCCAGCGTCGTCGTACCACCCGCTCCATTCGACCCAGCGCAAGAAGACTGAGAGTCCTACATGGATCATTTCCAAATGTTCTTGGAAACCAATAATTTGAAGGATGCCACAACCAGGAAGAAATGGGCGGTATTCCTAACGCATTGTGGGCCGACCATATTCAAGATGGCCAAGGCACTAGCAAAACCGGCTGAAGTGAAGGCTATAGACTGGGACATCCTCGAACCTCTACTAAGGGCCCACTATTCACCAACTGTACCAACGCTCGTAAGATGGCACGAGTTCTACCAAAGAAACCAGCGGAAAGGAGAAAGTGTCGCCGATTTCATTGCGGACCTCCGAAACTTGGGAGGCCTCTGCGGGTTCGCCAACCTGGAAGAGGCTTTGAGAGACCGAGTAATTTCGGGATTAGATGCGCTAAACATGCAGAGCAAGATAGTGGCAAAGGGCGACATTAGCCTTGCCGATGCCATCGCTGATGCTACTGCAACAGAAGCAACCAGGAAGTAAGCTGCCCAACTGCGCCGCAACCACACTCTGACACACCAACCAACCTGCGACATTTCACCTAAGTCAGAAGGACAGCTATCAATGGCCCACCATGAGGACCTCTCTTCGTCGTCAGACAGCGACGAAGAAGAGGTCCATCGACTGCGGTCCAATCCAATTACCCGAAGTCCCAGCAACTATGCGCTGGCTGTGGGGCCAACCATCGGTCCGAATGCAAATTCCGCGATGCACTTTGCCATGAGTGCGGGAAATGAGGCCATATAGGACGGGTCTGTAGAAGCCTCCTAGGACCCAGCCAGACCTCGAAGGGGGCCAACTATCGCCAATTGACAGGAAACCGTCCTGTAAGGCGAGAACCAGTAAACCACTCCTACAGAAACCGAACCATGAATCGGCCAACGAAGCGAGAAGAGGCTCACCAAACTATCACTATCGGTCATGCCTCTTCCTTGGATGCCAAGAAAATCCGAATTAAAGTGGCCATCGAAAATCAGCCCTGCCAAATGGAAGTCAACTCGGGATCGTCTTTCTCAATGGTATCCTGGAAGATCCTCAAGCAACTCATCCCTACTATCCGGTGCCAAGACCTTTGTTCCCAAAGACTCATACTTAAAGACTATCAGGGGAACCAGATTCCAGTCGTGGATACAGTCGAGTCCGGGTTTCGTTCAAAAACTGCACAGTGTACTTACCTCTGACTGTGATCGACAAGGACCGGCCTAGCCTGTTAGGCCTCCAATGGTTCACACCACTCGGCATTGAAGTGGCGGACATTAACCGAATTGGCGGCAGTGACTGGGATGAGGACCTCGTCCATGAATTCAGGGACGTCTTTGCGGAAAAGCTAGACGAGTACAAGGGGACTCCGATATCATTTAGCCTTAATCCAAAAATAACTCCCATTCGCCTTAAGCCTCGTCGAGTTCTGTTCGCACTAAAGCCAAAAATCGATGAATAGCTTGATAAGTTAATAGCCCAAGGAGTGTTAGAGCCAACCGATCATTCTCCCTGGGAGACCCCAATCATGACACCCATTAAGCCGGATGGTTCGATTAGAATTTGTGGGGACTACCGAGCCACCCTGAACCACGCCCTGCAGCAAAACCCATATCTGGTGCCAGTGGTGCAACACCTCCTCCATTCCCTGGGGGGCAGAAAAGTCTTCGCTAAACTAGACTTAGCTCAGGCTTATCAGCAACTGCCGGTCGATGAAAAAACAGCACAGGCACAGATGATCGTGATGCACAGAGGTGCCTTTAAATGTATGCGGCTCCAATTCGGAGTGAGTGTATCCCTGGGGATCTTTCAGAGCCTGACAGAAAGACTCTTACAAGGGATTAAAGGTGTTGTCCCCTACTTTGATGATGTGTTAATTGCTGACCCTACTTCAAAAATTTTATGGGATTGTTTAAGATTGGTTCTCCAGAAATTCAAAGACGCAGGCCTTAAGGTGAAGAAAAATAAGTGTAAGCTGTGTGCAGATCATGTCGAATTTTTAGGGTACTTAATTGACAGTCAGGGCATTCACCCTACAGATAGCAAATTGAGAGCAATAAAAAATGCTCCCAGACCCCGAAATAAGGCCGACCTCCAGGCGTTTTTAGGCCTCATCAATTTTTATAATGTATTCTTGCCGCACAAGGCGACTGTCACTGAACCTTTACATCGTCTACTGGACAAAAAAGCAATTTGGGTATGGGGTCATAGAGAAGAGCAGGCGTATCGTAATGTGAAAAAAACTATTGACTTCTGACGCTGTACTAATGCAGTACAATGAAACCTTACCGTTAAATATCACGTGTGATGCATCGCCTTTTGGAGTGGGTGCCATTTTGAGCCACATATTGCCTAATGGTAGCAAAGCCCCTGTTTCCTATTTTTCAAAGACGCTCTCGAAAACTGAGCAAAATTATAGCCAGATGGATAAAGAAGCCCTTGCAATTGTGTCGGCTGTCAAAAGATTTCATGAGTACGTGTACGGCTGGGCTTTTACTACAGTAACTGACCACAAACCTTTGCTGGGAATAATAGCTGGGGATAAGCCAACCCCCTATATATTATCTCCCAGGATGACTCGCTGGTCAGAATTCTTGGCTGCTTATAATTATCAGCTGCAATACCGCCCCGGGAAAGCTATTCCCCACGCCGACGCATTGAGCCATGCACCGCTTCCAGAGACTATTGATGACCCTGCGCCAACAATGACAACATTGCAGACTGAGACACTTCATGCACCATCATTAACTGCCCGTGATATTGTGAGAGAAACAAAACGCAAGCCCGCCTTAGCACGAGTCCTCACGTGGGTGGAACGCAGATGGCCATTGGACCAAATACCAGACAACTTCGCACCATTCAAAAGTCGACAAACAGAGTTCTTTTCTCAAAAGGGTTGCATCATCTGGGGTGATAGAGTCGTTATCCCAGAATGACTCCAACAAGCACTACTAAGAACCTTGCATGATGGCCACCCCGGCATTGTGTGCATGAAGGCCCTCGCACGAAGCTACGCGTGGTGGCCAGGCATTGACAAGCAAATTGAGACGTGGGTCAAAACTTGTCATAGATGCCAGGAAGTAAGCAACGCTCCACCAAAGGCAATCCCAACCGAATGGAAGACACCATGGGGGTCCTGGTCCCGTATCCATCTGGATTTTGCTGGGCCAACCAAAGGCCACAACTTCTTGTTAACCATAGATGCCTACTTGAACTGGCTCAAAATCCACCGAATGAGGAACACGACAACCGAAACGGTCATTAAAAAACTAGAAAGACTGTTTGCAACCCATGGATTACCAGACATTCTGGTATCCGACAACGGGCCCCAATTTACCGCACTGTCCTTTGAGCAATACCTGGGGGACCACGGTATTCGACATGCGCTCACTTTGCCTGTGCATCCTGCGGCCAACAGAAGGGCCGAGCGCATGGTACAATTCGTCAAGAAAACGCTACAGAAAGTGGACTATGACAACATCAAAGAGAAGATAAACCAAATCCTCTTTTTACAGCATATCACTCCTCACAGCGTCACCAACAAAACTCCTGCCAAGCTGCTAATGGGACGGAAGCTCCGCTCCCACCTGGACCAGTTACACCCAGCGTACGAACCGGAGAAACCACTCGGATCCATTGGCCGATGCCGTACCTTCCAGGTAGGCAATTTGGTGTTCACTAAAAATTTTATCGGGCGATCCGTTGTGGGTAGAAGCGACTGTGGTCCGTGTAACCGGCCCGAGATCATACCTTGTACAATGCCCTGACGATAGACTTTGGAAGCGCCATATCGATCAACTACAATCAAGGCTGCAGTCAGGCATCTCCGAACCCCCTAATAACCAAACTGAGTGTGGGGGGGTAGAGACAGAGGAAGATGAACTTCAATTAGCAGAAAACCTCTTTGAAGGAAATGATAGTGGAACAGAAACGCGAGAACAGGAATCAGGGATGGGAGTGAGTTCACCTCAGGTTGATACCGAAGATGTTGGTCACAACGAAAATGCGAACTCAGAATCAGAGGCACCCCTCTCGCCAAACAACGCCTACCTCAACAAGAGTGCAGCCAAATACCGGGTGCATAGCGAAAATCAAAAAGATTAACAAAACAACTGTCCTACCTCAAGAACTACGTGACCACACCCCGTAAACAGAACCTGGGGGGAAGGGGTGTTGTGAATGAATAAATGTTTCATAAAGTTATCTAGAGCTTGAAGTCAAGTGCAGGGTTCTGGCCCTGCACTTCTGATTGGCTGTTAAATGGCGAGATCAGATTGGTCCATTCAGGAGAATCTGATTGGCCATTAGCAAGCCGTTCTCATTGGTCAATGGAGCTAGCGCTCCCAGGTTGTCATTGGTTGAATAGTTAATAAGTTGCCTATATAAGGAAGGCTATAGCAGCCATCCAGTTTGAGCTGTCACACCATGTAAATAAAGAGTTGAAGTTCACTGTTTCACCGGCTCGTCTCCATTCTTCGCACCCATGCTCCACACTTAACAAGAACCCCAGCCAAACTCCTGATGGGCCGAAAACTTCGCTCACATCTCGATCGCCTCCACCCTGCTTACACACTGGAACAACCCCTGGGATCTAGCAGCAAGTGTCAATCATTCCAGGAAGGCGACCCCGTTTTTGCAAAAAACTTCTCGGGTGACCCATTGTGGGTCCCTGCTACCATAACGCAACTTACGGGACCCTGATCCTATCATCTACAAACTGCAGATGGCAAAATGTGGAAGCGCCACATAGACCAGCTTCGATCCAGACTAGCACCTACTCCCATCTCATCCCCTGAATCTCAAACTGGGGGAAGGGACATCGAGGGGGCCGAAAAAGAAATAACAGATGACTTAACAATCGGAACCCAGCAGTCTACACAACCAACCATGGGATACTCACTGCCAGAAGGAGAACCGAGCCGGGAAGTTGCCTCGCCGCGTGACAGCACCGCGATGGAAACAGATCCAGGGAACCCGGATGACAGCATTGGCGAGAGCAGAGAGGACAGCCCAGAGCCATTCAACGAAACAGCGGGACTGTTTTCAACACCCAGCTCAGCAAGCAGCCCACCGGAACCAGAGCCAGGGCAGAAACTGGTGGAACAGCGCAGATCAAGCAGATAGGTGAAGCGACCTGCCTACTTACGAGAATACGTCACCCCACCCCTCAGACGGAACCTAGGGGGGAGGGGTGTTATGGACTAAGCCAATGCATCAGTAACAACCCTAATAGCTTTACTTTAACAGCAGGCTCGTAATCCTGCACTTCTCATTGGCCTGCGAATAGCGAGTCGTGATTGGTCCTTTCTGGCCAATCTGATTGGCTGACAGCGGGTCCCTCTGATTGGACACTTGTTAGAGCGGTAAACTCAAATCATTGGTTGTTTTGACAGCAGCCAGCTCTATAAAAGAGCTGCTGCTTCCCAAGTATTTTGCTCTGTTCTGAAGTCACTAATAAAGAATTGAAGTCACAGTTCGATGTCTCATCTCCGTTCCTTGAGCCCATGCTCAGGACTTAACAGTATAAATGCAGGGGTGGGAATCAGCTGGTTCGGGCCAGTTTGGGTGAACTGACTGTTAAATTTACATTTGGTTCACAGAACCAGTAGCTGAACCGACCAGCTGGCCCCACCCACTATACCCTGCCCCTCCCAGGATATCCCCACACAACCTGTTTTGGATACAGGTAAGTGCAGGATCCACACGGAAGCTCTGGGAGGGTGAAAAATGGCCCTGATGGAAGTTCTGGAAGTCCAGAAACAGGCCTGCTTCCGGCTTCCAGAAGGCCTCCGGAACCCAGGGGAAGCCATTTTCACCCTCCCAGAGGCCCAAGGAAGACGAAAAATGGAAGTTCCTGTAGGTCATGCCCACTCAGCAACCAGGCAGAGAACTGGTTGTTGGGATTTTTGAATCCCATCCCTGTATAAGTGTACCTGGCAAAGGATTGGATCATTAACAATCTAAACTGTCTTGGATACATCAAGGATACATTGGCCAAACACACCTGCTTAAGAATGTTGATCCTTTTGTTCCTTTCCCTGCTTTTATACAGTGGATGTACATGAGGACAGCAGCTATTGAATTGCATCGCTCAGATTGTAGCATCAGTTCCGAGGGGGATTAGAGAAAACATATGGTTAGGTCACTGCCTGCTTTTGATAGTTGGTGAAAAGGCTTTAAATAGATTTCCCTACTGAACATTTTTTCTGCAGTGGAATTTTTGACACACATTTTATAGCATGAATCAGCTGTAACGTGAGACCTACTTTAAGTCATCTGGAAGGTGTGTGGTTGGACCCAGAATTGGTTTCAGGAATTTCAGAAGAACCCAGATGCAACCTCCTTGCTACATAGCCTACACATATCACTTTAGAAGCCATTCACTGCTGAGAAGATAGGATTTGTTTGCTAGCAGGTGAGCTTCAGATTATGGCCTCAGTCAGGTTCTAAGACATTGTCGGCAAAAGAATGAAATACAAACTCAATAAGATTTTCAGTAGACAGAATCCGAGAAGGATCTGTGGCTTGTTTTGGGGTTGGGATGTAATACAGGTTTTGAAGAAGGAAGTGGCTAGTTAGATTTGATTTCTACTGACTCTGTCTATGGGTCTGAATGTTTTAGTTTTGCTATAGTGCTTGTTTGATGGTTTTATATCTCCATTTGGGGGGGGGGATGAACTGCCTTCATGATTCTTGAAAAGGGGCAAATTTAAATACACAAACAGATTGGCTTGGCATTACTTTTCCTCCTGATAATAGTCAGCCAAATTACCTATTGTCACCTGATTTACTGAGCTATTTGAGCAGAAATGCTCTGATTAGTTTTATCAACTCCATTAAGTTTTAGCTCTTTTATTTGTGCATGCGGGGCTGCTCTGATGTCTACCTCCTTACTCTCTTAATCTGTGCTTGAATTCCTGCAAGAGTTGGATTAGCGGAGAGTGTTGACTGAAAGGAAGGCAAGGGAGTGAATGCCAGGCAGTATTATTTCCAGCCACAGCTCTCAGGGGGCTCAGAAGCACCAAGTCTCATGTTCTGGATGACCTAACTCTATTACCCTGACAATGGGTTTCCGGGGCTTTAATTTAGTTTCACAAAGATGCTGGCTGGAATCACCTTCAGCTGCAGTAAGCTGTGTTTGAAACTCTTTTGCCATTGTTCTGGCAAGGGATAGAGTGGGGAATCTTTCTCAATGATGCATTTCTGGGCCATACAGCTGCGAAAATCAGCAAACAAAAGAGGAAGAGTGCCAATAAACCCAAGAGTGCCAGTAGACCCTCAGCCAACTGGGAGCTCTGGAACCTTTACAGAGGCAAATTCAGTGTATCATTTCATAGCCTTCATTGGGCATATTCATAAGGCAGGGATGTGCAAGATTTGAGGTGGGTATATCAAGTTTTTGGTTGTTAGGTGATGAAGGATAGGAGAAAAACTAAACTTGATTTATTTATATTTATAATACTAAAAGAGTTATACGTAATACTTTTTTTCATTCTGTCATTTAACAATTCCAGATTGGTAAGAAAAGCAAGCACCAGACTAGAAAGCAGGAAACTGTGAGTTCTAGTCCTGCCTTAGGCATGAAAGCTGGCTTGGTAACTTTGAGTCAGTCATTCTCTCTCAACTCAAAATGCCAAGCACAGGTGACAAGCCAATTTGTCAATCTTTATCGCAACCAGCTGATCTAATAAAAGTAGACCCTGCACTTGTGAGAAAACAAGGAATAAAATCTTAATCTTTAGTTCATTAAAAAGTTGCATTAGGGTTTAATGTCATTTCTTTTGTGTCCCTTTGCCCAGGGTTCTTCAAGGCTTTAACAAGGTGTTGTTGTTGTTGTTGGTATAAATCCAATAGAAGAAAATCATCCAGGTAAAAGCTTTTTGGAAGGCTTTTAGGGAATCTTGCAGCCTTGAGTCCTCCAGTTATAAAATGACAAAATAATTTTCATAGAAAGATGACCTAAACCAAGAAAAATCAATTTTTTTCATGAAGTTTTCATAGCAAGCTGAATAGATTAATCTTTATTTATTTTATTTTATTTATTTAGTTTGATTTGTCAATCGCTTACAAGATAATAGGTATAAGTACATACATAGTTATGAATACATGGATACATATAAGAAAAATAAAAGAAACAATAGAACAGGGACGGTAGGCACGTTGGTGCACTTATGCACACCCCCTACAGACCTCTTAGAAAAGGGGTGAGGTCAATAGTAGATAGTTTAAGGTTAAAGTTTTTGGGGTTTGGGGAAGAAACCACAGAGTCAGGTAGAGTATTCCAGACATTTACCACTCTGTTGGCTGAAGTTGTATTTCCTTCAATCAAGTTTGATGTGGCTAACCTTGAGTTTGTATCTATTGTGTGCTCTTGTGTTGTTATGGTTGAAGCTGAAGTATTCATTGACAGGTAGGACATTGCAATGTATGATTTTTTATACCATACTTACCATACTCAGACCAAAGACGGCGTAATTCAAGGTTTTCTAGGTCTAGAATTTCAAGTCTGGTGACATAAGGTATTCTACAACGAGTAGAGGAGCGGAGAACTCTTCTTGTGAAATATTTCTGGACTTTCTGTGCTAATATCAGATATATAATGTGGGTTCCAGACTGATGAACTGTATTTGAGTATTGGTCTAGCAAATGTTTTTTATGCTCTAGTTAGTAGTGTGATATTACCAGAGAAAAAGCTATGTAGGATTAGGTTAACAACTCTTAATGCCTTTTTGTCTGTGTAGTGGGCTCTAGCACTTAGATCATTAGAGATGAGAATTCCAAGGTCCTTTACAGAGCTTGGATCATCAACAAAGTCTTGACTATTCAGCTTGTATTTTATTTTCTGATTTTTTATTTTTATTTTTTGCTAATATGTAGGACAGAGCATTTATTTGTTGAGATTTGAAATTGCCATTTGTTTGACCATTCTGATACATAGTCAAGATCATTTTGAAGGGTAGCAATATTGTCTATGGTATTGAACAGCTTTACATCATCAGTGAAAAGAATGCAGTTGCTCTTAATATGATCACAGAGGTTATCTTGTATTTTTCTTATATTTATCTTATATTTATCTTATTACATAAATATAATCTGGAGAGATGTGGACCTTTTCATTAAAAGGTTCATTAAAAGGTTTTGAGATTTGAGTAAAAAAATTTGGGGAAACCTTTCAATTATGTAATGGATGGATGTTAACCACTTTCTTTGCTTCCTCTCTTGGAATCTTCCCTTCAACTCAATAATGTGTATTTGGTTGTGTGAATTAAACTACTCACAATAATCATTTCCAAATCTATTGATTTTATCTATTAATACATTATTATGGAGTTGTTAATATAATTGGATCTGTTATATTCACAGACCCAAAGAGGCATATTATTTAAATTACTAAAATTCCCTATTAGCTCATTATCATTTTATTATGTTTATACTGAGAGCCTGTATACCTGATTCACACCTGACTATTTTAGAATCTTAACAAAATGTTTATTTGAAGCAGCTCTGTAAAATCTATAGGTTTCCAGTAAAACCTCATAGGTATACTGGTAAAACTTGTGAACTCTTCCAGTTTACCTAAGGCAATGACATAATAACAAAGGATGCCACTTGATTGGAAATATTACCTTTGTAATGTGTGCATAATGTAATAATATCTCCATCCCAAGGCATTGGCAATTAATGAGAGAATGAAAACTCTATGGCCCCCCAAAGACGAAGCCATCCCCTAGACAAAAAGTGTAATGTGACAGCAGATTAGTGACACTGCAAATGATTATCTGTCCAGTCAAAAATAATTGCCAACATCTAATCAGCAGTCATTACCTTCTAATTTCACTCAATATCATTCTCACACAAGATTGTCAGAAAGGAGGCATCTGGGATTTATATATTCTTAATTTTTGTGACATGCATGAGAATTATGGTTTTTTTTTTTTTAGCAAGGAGCTTTGCTGACCAGCAGAAAAGGCTTTGTAGGTGCAAGTCTATTCAATCTTCCATCTGTGAATAATACAGCAATCTTCTTAGTTTTAGCTGTCATGTCTTAAAGAAACTTTCAGCTATGAAGCTAATCGGGCCATTTTTTTATTTTGTCAAAATCTGTAAGACCTTTCTATTTTGTTCCAATTGCCTTGTTTTTGGTTCATTCACCTACCCTGAGCCTTCATATACAGTTTTTTAATTGGCCTTTGCCTACCAACTGTAATCCTTTTATTATCTGTTTCCAAAGTCCATTGAGAAATCCATGGCTATACATTACGTTGTGCAGAGTCAAGAATGTGCCAAAATAGCAATAGCATTTAGATGTATATACCACTTCACAGTGCTTTACAGCCCTCTCTAAGCAGTTTACAGAGTCAGCATATTTCTCCAAACAATCTGGGTCCTCATTTTAATAATCTCAGAAGGATGGAAGGCTGAAGCAACCTTGAGCCTGGTGAGATTCGAACTGCCAAATTGCAGGCAGCCTGCAGTTAGCAGAAGTAGCCTGCAGTTCTGCATTCTAACCACTGTGCCACCATGGCTCATACTTGAAGTGGGGATTTGTGATGAACACTAAGTTGAAGACGTCTACGCTATACTATTCAGGCAAAATATGCAACCTGGAATAAACTTTACCAAAAATAATGGATTATTGACATCCCCTTCCTTGAGAATTCCTTATCCACTATAAAAAAAGTGGGAAAGGGAATGTGAAAGTTTGATTCTAGGGATTAAGGCAGCAGACTAGAAATTGTATGTTCTAGTCCTACCTTAGGCATTAAAGACAGCTGGTTGACCTTGGGCCAGTTACTCTTTCTCAGCCCAACTCATCTGATAGAGTTGTTGTGGGGAAAATAAGAGACAGAAGGAATATCAGGTCTGTTTGCTGCCTTGAATTGCTTATAAATTAACTAGCTCAATACCGTGCTTCGCTACGAAACTATGTGGTCAGGCTTAGTTTTGGGGGACAAAAATAAGAGGAAAAAATTCTGCCTCTGCCTACCAGCATCCATCGGTATTCATCTAGCTAGTATCAAGGTCAAGGTCAAGGTCAAGGTTCCTTTATTGTCACTCCATACATGACAAGCAAATCATATATAGGAATGAAATTACGTTCCCACTCTCCCACAGTACAGTAAAAAAAGTAACAACAATACAATAAAATACAGTAGAACAATAAAAACAATAAAAACAATAAAAAAATACAATGAACAATAAAATACAATAAAACACTAACAGTAACCCTAGTGCAGCGGATTCGAGGGCAATAGAAATGCAGGATAAAAGTTAAAACATTAAAAGTACTGTGAGTGCTAAAGTGCATGGGAAAAGCAGCAATTAAAACACAATGAATGTTCATGTATGTATATAGTATTAATGCGAAGACAACGGAAACAGACTAGGGGGGAGAACTGGCAGGGAATTTAACTGCCTGACAGCCTGATGGACAAAGCTGTCCCTTAATCTACAAGTCCTAGCCCGAAGGCACCTCAGTCTCCTGCCTGATGGCATGAGGCTGAAGTAGCTGAAGTACCTGACAGTGTGTGAGAGAGGTGAGAGCTGTTTGGAAACTGAAAGAGTATTTGCTGTGTGAGCAAGAAAGAGACAGCAAGGAGCCTGGGCGTGGCTTAGCTCAACTGTACTAAAGCTGCTTGGTGCTGTGAAACTAAAACTGAAAGTCCTCTCCTCCGCTTATGTTTTGCATTTGGAACAGATTTCTTTTCAGGTGGGGAGGGGGAGTAGAACTTCTTAGCATCAGAGTGTGTTAATAATAATATACGAAATACTAAGGCTCTGATGGTCATTTAGAAAAATCCTTTCTTAGTGAGCACCTAGAAACCAAGAGGAACATACGTACCAAATTTCAAGTTTGTAGGCTGTACGGTTCTGCAGATTTTGTGATGATGTGGGAGTGGTATTGTGTGATAAGTTATGGTCACACCACTGCAGCCTTTAAGATGGGACAGAGGATAGAAAAGAAACTCCCCCCCTCCCAATTGTTATAACATCAGGGAAGATGTATTTGATGCAGGTGATAAAGGAGATAGACAGTAGTGGTGGGTGATGCAATAAAGGATCAGAATGTCCTTTGAGCCTTATTTCCAATTGAATGATGTGGGCTCAACTTCTCCTACTTGCTTTATCTCAGCTGTGATGCTGGTAAATGTCAGCCTGCTAAAATTAAGCCCCTTTTGAATGATTCAGAAAGACCTACGCTGGATCCTCTTCTATGTGTGAAGCATTCTGTAGGCAGTATAAAAGACTGAAATAAAACTGATCTTGCTTATCAGGATCTATAAATATAAAGAATGCCTGATGGGGGCCAAGCAGCACTCTACAGTCTGAAGGTTTGCAAACAACATTTGGATTTCATGTAACGCAGATCAATTTCATTTTACAGACTATCCATCTGATATGATGTCAGATCAGATACTTTATTTAAATCCCCGCTCACACATGCACAAAGATAAGAAGGCAATCTTTTCAAGTACTGTTATAGGAGCTTCAAGTCGAGAAAACCAAATTGATATGTGTGACTTTAAGTGTAATATCTTATACAAATATGTGAGTAAGTGAGTGAGTGAGTGAATAGCTACTGTTTGCAATGTAATCTGTTAGTTTTCCAAACTGGAAGAAGTGAAGAAGGAGAGAGAAGGCTGGAATACATAATCCACAAGCATGTTGTCCCAAAGTAAGTAATGCTGTTAAAGAAAAGACGAATGTTGGAAGCCTGTATGATTGGGACTTGCTGTATTCCAATGATGTGACTTTTAGAAGCTAAATTGAAAGCTATGAAAGAATACCTGGGGGGAATTATGTTTTTGATAAGAGCAAAGGATAGCTTTGGAGAGTAGGATTTGCTTATCTGGGATTGATCCACACCAGTATTTGTGAAAACAGCACAACCATGAACTTCTGTGACGCCCTTTGAACTGATGCAGTTATATCAGGTTTTCCCCCAAAAATTTTTATTGAAGTTTACAAATAATAAACATTAAAAAAATTAAACTAAAAATGTAAAAAGTTTTTAAAAAAGAAAACTGGAAAGTAGAAAAAAAGAAAAAGAAGATATATAAAAGATATTTCTCTTCCCTGCCCCCCCAGACAAATATAAACAATTTGGATAACTTAATACTTTTTCTAGTACTTCATTTAAAAAAAAAAAAGTTTCTTCCCATATCTCATCCCTTATCAACTATCTAACTGCAAAACCACATCATTCAGTCCTAATCAGCAAACTTCTATAAAGAGCCGTGGTGGTACAGTGATTAGAATGCAGTATGGCAGGCTAATTCTGTTGACTGCCGACAGTTCAGCCATTCAAATCCCACCAGGTACAAAGTTGACTCAGCCTTCCATGTTTCTGAGGTCAGTAAAATGAGGAGCCAGATTGTTGTGGGCAATAGGCTGACTCTGTAAACTACTTGAAGAAGGCTGTAAAGCACTGTGAAGTGCTGCATAAGTCTAAGTGCTAGTGCTATAAAGAGTTGCTAGAAATATTAACATATATATTTTAATCTTAATTTAAAAATCAATTTTATAATCCACACCATTGAATTTTACCTACATGATTCTAGTTTAAAACATCATCATAAAGCCATAAATATAAATAATACACACACACACATACATATATATCTCTTCCCCTCTCTAAGATGATAAGATATTCAGAGATATATCTATCTCTGAATATCTCATCTCTTACCTATAAACAAATCCATGAAATATCATTTTTCAGTAAAGTGTTGCCAGAATAACAACATAGCTTGTTACTTAATATTGATCAAATAAACCAACATTATATTCCTTTTTTTTACTTCTAACAGTCTTAATATTTAGTTTCAGAGCCAGTTTGATCTAATGGCCAAAGCACCAAGACTAGAAACCAGGAGATTGTGAGTTCAAGTCCTATCTTAAACATGAAAGCCAACTGGTTGACTTGGGCCAGTCAATCTATCTCAGATCATAACACCAAGCTCAGGCATAAGCCAGCTCCTTTCATTGTAAAACTTCATATGTTCAAATTTTATTAAATCTGTAGTTTCTTTATAACTTTATAACATTCAAAATCTTATTTCTCATTTTCTATTTCTGGTTAATTTCCTCTTTTTGTTGATCTTGATCGAGATCCTTTTTTTTTTTTTTTTGGCCTCATTCTCTGAATAGACTGTCATGTAAATATTGCAATTTAAAATGGTCCATAAGGTTCACTTTGTTGTGGTAAAAGGTATACACACACACACACACACACACACACACACACACAAAATATACAACACAACTGGTTTCTGCTGATTGACCCCATGAAGGGCACAAAGACAAGCAGTTTACAAGACTTTGTGAATATATTAATCAGTATCTTTTCTGTTTGTAACTATTTGTCTATGTATATTTTTATGTGTTGTCTATGGAAATAAATGATGTGTAGGTTGCTTCACTATACTTCCATTTACATGTTTTTTCTGTATGCTTATACTTTATATGTGTCCATATTAAAGACCTTATATAGGCTTTTGGGTCACAGCCAGGATTGGTTTGTGTGCTTAATTGTATTTTGCTGTGATCCTCCTTATCTTTGATTTCTTAGAAAGCCCTTTCTTGAATTACAGCAAAGGAATACATTGTTCTGAGAATACTATTGCTTTATAAATTTCAGAAAGAATTTATAAACATCTATATGTAAAACTGCTTTTCATGACACTAATTGAAATCAAGAAAAACACCTAATTAAAGCATGGCCCTTGAATGATCAAAATTTGCATTGCTATAGTATATAAACACAGAATTGTAGGAAGTATAGAAGCTGGTTTAGAGCATAAGGAGTTGCCTAATTTTTATTGCATTTCTTAATATAGGAATTATTGCATATGCATGTTTCCTGTTGCTATAAATTGTGTTGTTCTTTCTATTCCACACAATGTAGGCATTGGTATCACAAATCACAATATCCCTTTTTGGCTGCTTTAACCCCCTCCATTGGTTTGTGCATCTGAAGGGGAAGAAAAGAAAAGAAATGGGGGGATGTGGTTGTGCAAGTTACACACATTCATGTATTAATCGTTGAGCTCCTCCCACCCAACCCCACCATACATGTCAACTGCTTAAATTAACCTTTTAAATCATCATTCACAGCAAGCTGAATTGACCCTGAGCAACAACAGGGACAAGAATCAGCCACAAACCAAATTGTTTACATTCACTGACCATCTCTCTGAGATAGTACAGTTGATATGATGACCTCTTACGAAGGGATGAATAATAAGAAGTCATCCAAAAAAGTTTATCAACAACATTCCAACATCATGCTGTTATTTTACACTCTGCCTTTTCCTTAGACTTGACTTTGCAGTGTAGTCTGCCAAAGTTATACAAGCTATGGTTCTGTTTTTGCTCAGCACCCTTTGATGGAAGCTTATGTAAGTTGCTTGCATAAATGTACATTGCATCTTCAAAGTGGTTTGGTTGCTTTATGTAAGCTAAAGTTTAATGTAATGTCAGTTTCATGCTTTCCTTTATTTGCAACATGTTCCATGAATGGTATCCTTGTAAAACAAGGGACCCCTCTTTCAGACTTTGTTATGGAATGTTGGTCTGGCCACATCATCTCCAGAGTGACTCATTAAAGTTCAGTATTCTTCGCAAGTAACCAGAGTACTTGCTGACTATGAAGCTTCATCATCAGGCACCCAAACTCATCTAAATGTTATCGCCATGTCCATATAGTTTCCTTGACAACAACAGAGACATCTTTTACTACTGCATTCTTCCTCATTTGATTTTGGATTTTGGGCTTTTTTTCTCCTAGGTGAATTCGCTTTTTTCAGATGTACAAAGCCACATTCCCTTTACATTGTGGATTGCTGCTAACTTCATTTCTCCCCTCCTGACCTTATCAGCCAGGTTAATTATACCAGGAGCTCATGTTCTTATCAGTAGCAGTCTAAGATTTATTGAAGTCATTGAGTAATTCCCTGAGACGATAAATTGTAGGAGATTTTAAAAAAAGATGCTCCTGTGGGTTTTTCCTTCTTCTTCTTCTTCTTTTTTTTTTCCAGGGGACAAGTTTAATAAAAATGAAAAAAAAAAAACGGGGCAGAAAAGTTAGAAGCAAAGGAGCTTCAGAAAATGAATTTTCACCAAATGGTTGAAAATACCTACAGGAACCATCTTTTCTGAGAGACTGAGCCGTTGGCCAGGGCTCAATTAGGAAAGTAAGGATTAGGGGTATCCACAGTCATAGTCACTAAATTCAAAATGGTTGGTATGTGCATAGCATGTATTAAAAAGAAACAGTTTCAATGTTTTGTTTTCATCTGCCATTTTGAAGTCTGTGACCATCATTGTGGGAGCCCTTGTGTTGGACAATTCAATGTTTCTTCCCTTTAATTTGATCAGAACTTCAATGTGTTATGTTTGTATTTAATGAATATAAAATTTTCTTGATCTGATCATTAGAGCTTCAAAAGGTTTTTCAAACTAATGGCATTATAATGGCAGAAACTTTTAAAATTAAAATCTGGACCCATTGCTCACAAATATCCTGGAATACAACCAATATTAAAGTATATTGCTCCATTAGCAAGTCAAATTTAAATGTTTTTCTCCTTCACTTGTAATCTTTAATTCCCACTGGCTTCCTTAGGTATCCAATATTCTAATTCCCATCTTATCATGTTTCAATTCTATCATGTTGAAGATTTCAAAGCAACAGTGTTTTCCCATGAGAAGGATTCCCACAATCAACGTCAACATCTTATTCCAAATCCATCTGCATCCCTAATCTATTTATAATTTTCCAAACTCAGTGTGTTCTAATCACTCTTTTGTTGCTTAATTCAAAGAAAGATTTGTTAAATATTCCTAAACTTATCTTTAAACTTATTTTGTCAAGGATTAAAGCAAATCTACCCAGGGTATTTTACCAAATCTGCTGATGGGAAGGTTCTTAATGGTTTAATATAAATTAATAAGCAATTTCCAAAAGTGAGTAAGAAATTAGGCTCAGCAAAAATTTGTGTCTGTAAAGCTATTTTGTGTTTGTGAGGTCCTTCAATTCCCAGTCACTTGACTCACTAGCTGACCACCACAGTTCCTGCAGTCTACTAATAAGGAGCAGCTGTTTGGGGTGCAATTAGGTGATCTCACAATCTTTCCTTTATCAAGAGAGATTTGGCTGGCCAGAAAAATGCCATCTGCTCACTGATCTTGCCACAGTGGAATCTCTGTTCCCTTGGAGATGACTATTTTGTCATGCATCCTCACAGAAGTCCACTTAAAATGATGTTTTCAAGCATAGCAAGCAACACAATATGGCAGGCCAAAGTTTAACAATTGCACTGTTTTTCAGGAATACTGTGCAGATGGCCATAGCAAATTTCCTCAGTTGCTGAGAATCATTTTTCTTGCAATGACATAGAAATGTATGTCATAAATAAATAAAAGGGATTGAATGTTTCAAAATTTTAGTAGGCCAAGTTTCTCAGAGGCTATTGTTTCTGTATAGAATCTTCCAAATTTCTTTATAAAAGTTATTAACAAGTTGGTAAACTTAAGTTCACCTTTAGAAAGAGCTAAAATATTTATCTCATAAGCACTCCCTGTTTTTCTTCTATATTGATCATTTACTCTCAAGCATCATGCCCTATTTTAGAGTTGTTAAGTTTTTCTCACTTAAAAAAATTAAGCGGAACCAATCAGGGATATGTCAAGTAATCCAGGCTGATCCACTTTAATCTGCATTTTGTGGGCCAGATTTTCTTCAGCACTTACAGAACCCCCGCAGATGAGGAAGCAAGATGTGCTCAACGAAGACTTCAATATTCATTTGAATATTGTGAAGAAATCAATATTCATTCATTTATCACTTTTATACTTTGAAATGTCCATCCGCAGTTCAATTGCAGTGAAAACAACACAATCTGATTAACAATGAAACATAAGCTATATAAAAATGTAAACACAAGCAACCTCACTAAGAACCAATCTATGAACCTCAGCCAAGATGACATCACAACCCAAATGTTCTCTCAAAAAAACAAACCTCTGCGTTAAAGCAACCCCAGAAAGCAATTAAAGGGAAAGTCAACCTGATTTCTAAGTCATTCCAAAGAACAAGCATGTTCACTGAGATGCAATGCCTCCAAATTTGGGCTCCATACAATAGTCTAAACCTAAAAAAGAGCCGAAAATATATAGATTAATTTGTCCATTTTCAAATGGATGACATTAAAGAATCAGGAAATGTTAAAAGCAGGGTGGACTAATTTTTAAAGGAATACCACCGTGTTAAAGCATTACTGTCAGCAACCTAACACTACTTAATATTGATCAAATCCATTATTATTCCTCACCCACTAACTAAAATGCTTCTCTCTTATCTCAAACTCTCTACACCCTACTGTTCATCTTAATATACCTCAATACCTTCATCTTCCCTTTCTTCATTAGGGTTTTTTTTTTTTTCATTTTCAGAAGAAAATATATTTTCATTGTTACAAATGTGTCACAATAATCTAGATCCAACCTTGGTAACTTTAAGCCTGGCGGACTTCAACTCCCAGCAAAGCTGTCTGGGGAATTCTGGGAGTGGAAGTCCACCAGGCTTAAAATTGCCAAGGTTGGAGACCCCTGCTATAGATAAGTGGTGGCAAAATCACTGAGTCCCTGTAGTAGGATCCCCTCACCATGGTAGTACTCCTGCCATCCTTCTCAAGACCCTGTAGCTCAGGGCTGTCAAACTCGCAGCCTGTGGGCTGGATGCATCACAATGCTGGCCATGCCCATGCCTGGTTGAGCAAAGGGGGGAAAAGTCCCAATACATCACGTGATAATGCTGTGATGATGTGAATTTGATACCCCTGCTATAGCTTGTCCTGTCCAGATAGTTCTAAGCCACACAAAGACTGCAGGCCCAACTCCACCACTTCTCTCTGTCATCACCACCATAACAGCTGCTACCACTTTCCACCACCGCAACCATTGCTGTCCAGCCCACCAGCACCTGAGGGCAATGATCACTCCTCTCCTCTGCGTTACAGCCAGTCCAGCTCCACCATTGCTATTGCTTCACCAATGCTGCACTCGCCACCAACATTCAGTCCTGCAGTGTTGATGGCATCTCCAACAATGGCATCCACTATAGCCGCTCTGCAGTCTGTCACTTCCATTGTCTCCAGCTAGTTACCATCTGGCAATGGCGGTTGCAACCAGCCACCTCAACAGTAGTGTCATCATAGCCATCGTTACTGGTGCAGCCAGATTAGTGAGCACAGATGTCTGTGGCAAGCCACCCCAACATCGAAAGGATGGCATATGTATTATAACATCATTGTTCTGTCCCCTCATTAGCATTCTTGAGATCCCCGCGCTTTGATTGGCCAAAGTGCGGGGCACTCTGATTGGTTAGGCGAGCTGCGCCGATTGGCTTGCTAAGAATCTCCCGCGATTGGTCTATTCGACTCGCGGGAGATTCAAAGTGGTGCCATTGGCCGGGGCCGCGGTGGCTAAAGGAATAAAAGCCGCGAACTTTTTCTATAGTGCCAGTTCGGTTCCTACACAAATAAAAGAGCATGATTTGAAGTCACCGACTCCTAGCATCATTTCCGAAGAAACGACACTGGTGATGAAGGTGGGATCCAGACCCTGAACTGAACCACGTGTCCGACGGAAGCCAGACGAATCTCCACGATGGCGAAAATCGCACCTCCCGCACCCTTCAACCCCGCCACCGAGGACTGGGAATTGTACTCCGACCGATTCCGCATGTTCCTCGAGTGCAGTGAACTGAAGGACGCCACCGGCCCCATGAAGCGCGCCGTCTTCCTGACCCACTGCGGGACCAAGGTATTCAAGATGGCCAAGGCACTTGACAAACCCGCCGATGCGACCGCGATGGACTGGGACCTCCTCGAGCCAATACTTCGGCGGCACTACGCTCCAGAGGTACCCATCCTGATCCGACGCAACGAATTCTACCATAGGGACCAACGGTCGGGTGAGAGTTTCAGCGACTTTGTCGCTGAACTACGGTGCCTAGGGGGGCTGCACGAATTCGACAACCTGAACGATGCCCTGCGAGACAGAATTGTGCTCGGCCTGTGGGACCCCGTCCTCCAGAGCCGGCTGATGGCCAAGGGCAACATCAGCCTTGCAGACACCCTCACCGCAGCCGCAGCCGCCGAAGCAACCCGAACATCCGCCGACCGCATGCGCCGACCGAACGCTGCGGATCGCAGCGGAAACAACCACCCTGCAAGGTCGGCCGAGGCCCAACCCGAGACGACCACCCACCAGGGCGATTTCCACTTGGCATCGGCTACTTCTGATGAAGAAGAGGAAATTCATCACCTCCAGGCAGGCCGCGACCCATGGAACCGGCGGGGTCGTAAGTCGAGGACCAACTGTGCCGGTTGCGGAGGCGATCACCCCAGGTCCGAATGCCGGTTTTTCGAGTCGATCTGCCGGCATTGTGACAAGAAGGGACACATCGCCCGTGTCTGCCGCCTCAAAAAGAACCGCAGCCCACCCCGATGGGACCAGAGCGAACGGAGGAGAGAGAGCACACCACCCCGGACCAGAGATCGCCCCTCTGACAACAGATGGGACCGGAACGGACGATCCCTACGAGGCGGCGAGACCCGGCGAAGAGAGGAGACCCATCAGACGGTCACCATCGGCCACGCCACAACCAATGATGCCCGGAAGGTCTACATGGAGGTAGGCATCGAGGGAGAGCCATGCAAAATGGGGGTTGACTCCGGGTCCTACCTCTCCATGATAGCATGGCAAGAAATAAAGCGCTTGGTGCCTACCATCCAAAGGAAAAGCCTAGACAGCCAGAGACTAATCGTAAAGGACTACCAGGGAAACTGCATCCCGGTAGTCGGAACCAGACAGTTCAACATAACATACAAAGGGCGCACCGAAAAGCTTCCCCTGACAATCATCGATTGCGACTGCCCAAGCCTACTGGGACTACAATGGTTCGCCCCGCTCGGCATCGCAGTCACGGGAATCGACCACGTCACCGACGACAGCTGGGAGCAACAACTGGCCTGGGAATTCCAAGAGGTCTTCGACAGAAACCTAGGCAAGTACCGAGGGCACCTTATATCATTCAACGTAGACCCAAACATTCCCCCAAAACGCCTAAAACCAAGGCGGGTGCCATTCTCACTTAAACCCAAGATAGACGAGCAAATTGACAAGCTCGTCAAACAAGGGGTCCTACAGCCAATAGACCATGCCCGGTGGGAGACCCCCATAGTCACCCCGATCAAGCCCGATGGGTCAGTGAGGATCTGTGGGGACTATAAGGCCACCCTAAATGGCGCGTTGCAACAAAGCGCCTACCCCATCCCAGTAGTGCAACACCTAATGCATTCACTGGGAGGGGGAAGGTTTTCGCCAAACTCGACCTCGCCCAGGCATACCAACAGTTGCCAGTCGACGAGGAAACGGCAGAAGCGCAAACCATAGTCACCCACCGGGGAGCATTTAAATGCAACTGGCTCCAATTCGGAGTCAGCGTGGCACCGGGAATATTCCAAAGCCTAATGGAAAGACTATTACAAGGCATCAAGGGGGTAGTACCGTACTTCGACGACGTCTTAGTGTCGGCAACCAACCAAGCCGAACTAGAGGGTCGCCTAAGGGAGGTCCTAACCAAATTCAAAGAGACCGGGCTCAAGGTAAAGTGGGAGAAATGCCAATTATACACGGAACGGCTTGAATTCCTAGGATATCTCCTAGACAGTCACGGCATTCACCCCACAAACCAAAAAATCAAGGCCATCAAAGAAGCCCCCACACCCAAGTCGAAGACGGAGCTACAGGCATTCCTGGGGCTACTTAACTTTTACAATGTTTTCCTGCCCCAAAAGGCGACGGTGGCGGAGCCTTTGCATAAGCTCCTGGACAAGGCGGCGACCTGGACTTGGGGGAAACGTGAGCAAGCCGCCTTCCAGAGAACAAAGGACCTCCTCACTTTGGACGCCATCCTTATACAGTACAACGAGACCCTACCCCTGGCCGTCACATGCGACGCATCACCCTTCGGCATCGGCGCTGTCCTCAGCCATACCCTCCCCGACGGAAAAGAAGCACCCATCGCATTCTTTTCAAGGACCCTCACCAAACCGGAGCGGAACTACAGCCAGCTGGACAAAGAGGCTCTGGCTATCGTTGCCGCCATAAAAAGATTCCATGAGTACCTCTACGGCTGGACATTCACCATCATAACCGACCACAAGCCGCTGCTGGGAATCCTTGCAGGAAACCGGGCCACCCCCAACATTCTGTCTCCCCGAATGACAAGGTGGTCCGAGTTCCTGGCGGCCTACAACTACAGACTCATACACAGACCGGGTAAGACGATCTCCCATGCAGACGCCTTAAGCCGCTCGCCGCTACCGGAACCTGACACCGACCCAGCACCCACGACGACCACCCTCAGCATAGAGACTCTACCCAACCTACCCATAACCGCGTCAGACATTGCCCGAGAGACCAATAAAGACAAACGTCTGGCGCGGGTGTTACATTGGGTAGAGAAAGGGTGGCTGGAAAGGGACAACGATGAGTCCGTCAAAACATTCCGGAACCGGCAAATGGAACTCTCGTTATTAAAAGAGTGCATACTTTGGGGGGATAGGGTGGTCATTCCAGAAAAACTACAAGGGAAGGTTCTGGAACTATTACACGAGGGGCACCCTGGCATCGTTAGGACTAAAGCCCTGGCCAGAAGTTACGCTTGGTGGCCAGGGATGGACAGACAGATTGAGACATGGGTAGCAAAGTGCCAACGATGCCAGGAAACTAGGCCAAGCCCACCCACAGCACCCGTCCTAGAGTGGGAAACCCCAAGGGGACCTTGGTCTAGGATCCACATAGACTTTGCCAGGCCCACAAAAGGACACAGCTTCCTTATAATAGTAGACGCTTACTCCAACTGGCTGGAGGTAAGCTACATGAGAATAACAACCATGGAGGCCGTGATCAAGGAACTCTGCAAACTCTTTGCAACGCACGGCCTCCCAGATGTCGTCGTTTCCGACAACGGGCCCCAATTCACCTCGCTAGAATTCGAAAAATTCCTAGCGGAAAGAGGCATCTGACACGCGCTGACAGCACCGGCGCACCCGGCGGCGAACGGTAGGGCGGAACGGATGGTGCAATTCACTAAGAAAACCATCCGGAAAATAGACCACGGGGAGATCCAGGAGAAAATAAATAAATTACTCTTCACCCAACACATAACCCCAAATACCATAACGAATAAGAGCCCAGCCGAACTGTTAATGGGGAGGAAATTAAGGTCCCCACTCGACAGATTACACCCCACATATAACCCGGAGAAGCCCCCAGACTCAACCAGCAAAGACCGAACTTTCGTACCAGGCGACCCCGTGTATGCAAAAAACCTGACGGGAGACCCATTATGGGTACCGGCCGTCATCACACAAATAACAGGCCCACACTCGTACCGGCTACAAACAGCAGACGGACGAGCATGGAAATGCCACATCGACCAATTAAGGTCGAGGACGACCACCCAAGAGACCACCGACGCACAAGCAGGTGAAACCAACCCCCACAACACAAACCAAGGGGGGAGGCAATACCCAGGGGACCAAAACCAAAGAAAAATAAACCAACCATACTTACCGGAAAGCAGCCAGCACGACCCCTCACCAGGAAGAGACAGCCAGGCCAGCTCGACCGACCCAGGGAGACCGAGCGGGAGCGGCGAAACCCGCAGCTCAACCAACCCGGGAAGCCCAGGAGGGAGCTACGGAGAGCGGCCCGGCCCGACCGACCAGGCGGTTCCCATGACGGCATCCGGAGAAGCAGAGACCCCGACCGAACCGGCCGGGATCCAACCTACGACTGAGCTGCGCAGGTCCAGTAGGCTAAGACGGAGCCCCACCTACCTACGGGACTACGCGACGTAACGACTAAACCAAGAGGGGAGGGGTGTTCTGTCCCCTCATTAGCATTCTTGAGATCCCTGCACTTTGATTGGCCAAAGCGCGGGGCACTCTGATTGGTTAGGCGAGCCGCACCAATTGGCTCACTAAGAATCTCCCGCGATTGGTCTATTCGACTCGCAGGAGATTCAAAGCGGTGCCATTGGCCACAGCCGCCGTGGCTAAAGGAATAAAAGCCGCAAACTTTTTCTATAGCGCCAGTTCGGTTCCTACACAAATAAAAGAGCATGATTTGAAGTCATTTCCGAGGACACGACAATCATCACAAAAATAATGTTGTTATATACTTCCCTTGTCCTATTTGACACCTATATAAAAGTAGTGTTAAGCCTGGTTTCTCCAACCAGGGTTAGGGAGACAAGCTAAACAGAATGTGCAGCTTAGTCAGATAGGCACACAGATAAATGAGTGAGCTAAGCTTGTATGTTTATTAACATACAGTAAAAATGACAGATACGCTTGTGCTATCAAATATATAGTTTATTCCATTATGAGTTCATAGCATAGTCAAAATAACAGTCCAATAGTCATGTATCATTTAGTCAGTCCATTCAGGGATATTCAGTTAGCAAAGTCCGTGTTGAATACCCTATGTCAATACACTTACAAGCCAGTCCTTTGTTTTCTCTCCCGTTCGAGCAATGCAGTGTTGTGTCCTTGCAGTAATCAGGAACTTCAAAGCCAGAGAGATAGCAAGCTGCCGTCTTGCTTCTTTTAAAGTGCTTTCACAACCACTCCCTTTATTACTGTCCCACAGTTAAAGTTGCAGACACTTTAACTTAAAACTATGATTACATATTATTATTTACCTAAACCAGTTAGGGTAAAACAATGTTATCCCTAACATTCTTCCCTTTTAGGAAATAATAATATAACTATTTACATCTTTAAATCATATTTGTTACAACTCTCTTTAAACTTAATTACTCCTTGAGCTTTTATAAATTGGTCTGCAATGTTTTCTTCTGTCATGCAGTATTCCAATTTAATTAGTCCATTCTTTACAGATTCTCTAACATTTAAGTATCTTAAATCAGTATGCTTTGATCTAGTTTTTACAGCAATACTAGTAGCTAATTTTATAGCTGCCTGGTTATCCTCGTACACAATAATGGAATCTTTTACAGTTATACCCATGTCTAATAATAACTGTTTGTACAAAATCAAATCAGTGCATAATAATGACAGACATGAAAATTCCGCTTCCATCGTGGACAAGCTGATATGCTGTTGTCTGATTGACCTCCACCCTATTTGTGTCTTACCAAATAATATAGCCATCCCAGATGTTGATTTTCTTGTGTTTATATCAGTTGCAAAACTTGCATCTGCATAGGCACTAAGACTCAAATCACCCTTTGGTTCTATATACAATGCATGGTTCATTGTTCCTTTAAGATATCTTAAAATTATCTTTAATGATTGCCAATGACATTGTTGTGGATCTGAATTAAAACGTGCCAGCTGATTTACACTATAAGCTATATCTGGCCTAGACCAATTGCTTATATATGATAAGCTGCCAATCAAAGATTGATATATGGACTTATCAAATTTGGGACTTTGATCATCAGTTTGGCAAACTTCCTGACTCATTGGAGTCTTTGCCGGTTTACAAAGTTCCATTTTAAACGTTTTAATTAATTGGCAAATTTTATCTTCTTGAGATATCTTAAAACCATTTTTTGTTTTGTTAATTGTCAATCCTAGATACTTTTTAATTTCACCTAAATGCTTTAATTTTATCTTTTTGGCTAATAATGATATAATCTCATTAGCTTCATTATTAGTCTTAGTTATCAAAGCAATATCATCTGTAAATAATAACAATAATGACACCGTTCCATTATTTTCTCTTTTAAACACACATGGATCTGCTAAACCAGATTTAAAACCTATATTGTTTAACTCTTTCACAATATATTGGTTCCACTCAAACCCAGATTGTTTCAACCCGTAAAGACTCTTTTTGAGTTTCCAACAATCATTACTATTTACTTTATAGTCTTTTATACCTACTGGTTTTCTTAAATATATAGTGTGCTGCAATGGTGCATGTAGATAAGCAGTTTCTACATCTAAATGGTTAATGACATAGTTTTTCTTAGCTGCCCACACTAATGCTGCTCTTAAAGATGTTGCTTTAAGACTTGGTGCAAAAACTTCATCATAATCAGATGCAGTTTGATTAAATCCTTGAGCTACTAACCTAGCCTTATGGGTAACAGTCCCATCATTTCCAGTTTTTACTTTAAATATCCATTTGCACCCAATGGATTTTTCTCCTGGAGGTAATTTAGCATCTTCATAAACCTTCATTACCTTTAATGAATTTAGTTCCTTTTCTATTGCCTTTTGCCAATTCTCCTGATCCTTAGCAGGATACATCCTAAGTTCATCTACACTAGTTGGAACTTTAGTTACTTGGCAAACTATACTTGCTTGATACCTATCAGGTGGTCTAGTTACACGTGTAGTACCTCTAGGTATTACAGGACTTACTGGTGGACTTTCATTTATTAACTCTTCTTGATTAACCGTTTCCTCTTGTTCTGGTCCTATCTGCTCTTCGTGGACTTCTTCTTTAATTGGACTCTTCTTATAACTAATCTGATCTTTCTGCCTTTTGTAGGGTTCAATAATTACTTCATTATTTAAATCTTGCTCTAATCTATTCCATCCTACATGTTCTAGGAATTTAGCACTAGCACTAGTGTAAACTCTAGATGTACCTGGTTCCCAGAATCTATAAGATTTATGATTAGATGTATATCCTACAAAATATAATCTTTTAGCTCTATGTTGTCCTTTGTGTCTAAGTTGTGAAGGGATATGCACCCATGCTGGTGCTCCAAATGTGTGCATGTAACTTAAATCAGGTTTTGTACCATGCCACAATGTGAATGGTAATTCACCTGTTGTTGAATTAACAACATTATTTAATATATGATTACCACACATTATTGCTTCTCCCCACAAATTGTCAGGTAATCCTGAATCAGACATCATAGATCGTGCCATTGATTGTAATGTTTGGCCTCTTCTCTCTATAAAGGCATTATGTTGTGGCCTATATGGTGCAGACTTTTTATGTTGAATACCTAACATTCTTAGTCTGTTCTGGAATTTATTTATTTGTAAATTCTGTACCATTATCTGTTATAAGAGTTACTAATTTCTTTTTAGTTTTCCTTTCTGCAAATTTAATCCAATTAAAGAGATTTTGATACGTTTCAGTTTTGCTCTTCATTAAATAGCAAAACCCATATCTAGAATAGTGGTCCATTATACTTAGTATGTAACGAGCTCCTCCTACCCTTGGTTTTTTAGGACCTATTAAATCTGCAAATACTACCTCTAAAGGTTCTTTGGTAGTAAATCCATCAACTCTATTAGCAGGTGTGACCCTGGCCTTACTTTGATTACAGGCATTACATTGCAAATACTTATTACAAGGTTTTAAACTTATTCCCTTAGATAATTCAACAGTTTTCTTAAGCATTTTAAAATTTAAATGCCCTAGCCTTCGATGTAACAAGTGAATACATTCATCATGAGGTTTCTTATTTTCATAAACTGTGTTAGCCACCTTTAAACCATCATCATTTAACACATATAATTCTCCTCTTAAAGATGCAGTAATTTTCTTATCTTCTTTCTCAATTATGCAGTTATCTCCCCTAAATGTAACTACATATCCTAGTTTAACCAAAATTCTAACTGAAATTAAATTAAACTTAAGTTGTGGTACATATAACATTTTTACATTCTCTTTTATAAAAGAACAATATGCTATACCTTGACCTTTAGCTTTCAGTTTCCAGCCATTGGCTAACGATATCTGCTGTGTACTCTTGGACATTTTAATAAATTTTTTCTTATCATTAGTTATACAATGTGATGCTCCACTATCAACCACCCATAAATTATTTTTTACAGCTCCGTTAGTATACATGGCTAACTCTAAATTTTTATTTTTATTTTGATGACTTTTTGTATTCTGGCCAGCATTCTGGTGTTTTGCCTTTTTACAAAATCTTGCCAAATGTCCTCTTCCTCCACAATTAAAACACTTTTTAATTGCATGTGCAGTAGGAGATTCATTATCTTCTTTTTGAGGTTGCTCCCTCCTTAACTCATCTCTTTCAAGCCTTCTTCTGGCCTCTTCAATCAATCTGCCAGTTATATCAGTTAAAGTTAGGCTTTCCTTTGGCAATATTTCAAGTGAAGTTACGTAGTTGTCATAGCTTTCATTGAGGGAAGATAGAATTATGTAGACTTGGTGTAGTTCAGAGAAAATAAGCTCTTTCTCGTGCAGTTCTTGAAAAATGCTTTGCATAGTTTTCAAATGACTCAGCATATCACCATTCTTATGGAGATGTGTACTGAAAAGTTTCCGTGTTAGATTTATGTGAGCACCAACATTATCTCGAACATAAATCCTCTTCAGCTTCTGCCAACACCCAACAGCTGTCTTTTCTCCATGGATATAAACAAGCTGCATATCAGTTAAGGTTAAAGCAATAATGCAAATTGCTTGTTCATTTTTATGCATAAATTCTTCTATCTTTAATTTATCTTCATCATCCTCTGGATCCCATTCTTCTACATTTGGTGGATTTTCAATTATGTTCCACAAACCTTCTCTTCGTAGAAGCAGACTACATTTCATAGACCATGATACATAGTTTGTTCCATCCATCTTGGATATAAGGGACAAACTTTGTAGATTGACTTGTGCCATGTTTTCTTATATGGATATAAAACTATAATTAATAAAACACAGCTGTCTGTTACTGTAATGTATAACAACACAAACTCTCACTTTTAACCTAAATCTGTTTTATCCTAGTTAAACTGACTTTGCAGCCTCTGGGCCCATAACCAGTGTTAAGCCTGGTTTCCCCAACCAGGGTTAGGGAGACAAGCTAAACAGAATGTGCAGCTTAGTCAGATAGGCACACAGATAAATGAGTGAGCTAAGCTTGTATGTTTATTAACATACAGTAAAAATGACAGATACGCTTGTGCTATCAAATATATAGTTTATTCCATTATGAGTTCATAGCATAGTCAAAATAACAGTCCAATAGTCATGTATCATTTAGTCAGTCCATTCAGGGATATTCAGTTAGCAAAGTCCGTGTTGAATACCCTATGTCAATACACTTACAAGCCAGTCCTTTGTTTTCTCTCCCGTTCGAGCAATGCAGTGTTGTGTCCTTGCAGTAATCAGGAACTTCAAAGCCAGAGAGATAGCAAGCTGCCGTCTTGCTTCTTTTAAAGTGCTTTCACAACCACTCCCTTAATTACTGTCCCACAGTTAAAGTTGCAGACACTTTAACTTACAAACTATGATTACATATTATTATTTACCTAAACCAGTTAGGGTAAAACAATGTTATCCCTAACAAGTAGTATCATTTGCATTATGATGAACATGTCACTTGTTGCTGTTCTCACAGAAATGTGAAAACATTTCTCTCTACAAGGCAGACAATTGGATATACTAGCTAAAATATCCTATATGCTCAAACACACATTTTTTTTGCTTATTTCAGATAATTCCTATAAAAGATGTTTTCATACAGTTGTCTGAGAATGGACATATTTGTGGCATCCAGGAGAAATATTTAACTCTCATTTTTTAAAAAAATCAGGAGTCTTCCTTTTCTGGCTATGAGGCAAAAGATGATGCCAGACAGTAACTCAGAGATCACACATAGATGTGTGTACATAAGCACACGCGCATGCACACACACACACACACATCAGAGGTGGTATTCAGCAGGTTCTGACCAGTTCTGGAGAACCGGTACTGGAAATTTTTAGTAGTTCAGAGAACCGGAAAATTCCACCTCTGACTGGAGATTTTACAGTATCCTTCGCATGTCACACCCACCAAGCCACACCCACAGAACTGGTAGTAAAAAAAAATGAATCCCACCACTGACACACATATAAATCAAAAGGCCTTCTCTGCCAGGGTGAAATGCTTTCCTCCCCAATCAGGAGGGATCATGTGCTTCACAATCTTTGAATCATTTGTTGAGCATATTTATGAGAGTTCTATAAACTGGTGAATGAGATCATGCAGTGCCAGGAAATTAAAGCCAATCATTTTGACCCTCGGTCTCCAATAGTAAGGCAACACTGAATACTAACCTCCAGAGGATAGCAAATACAGGAAGATCAACAGAAAGACACTCCATCATCCAACCTTAATTAGAAAGTTTTTCATGCCAGAAGTCGCAGCTCCAAACTACCTACTTTGGTTTCCTAATTCCATTGCTCTCTTGTTCCATCCAGCTTCCCTGACTGAATGTTTATTTGCTTCACTGACTGCTCTGCCAGATGTGTATCTCTGTGGCAGGCCAAAATCAGAGATGGAAGATTTTTATTGCTAACATTTCATGACCCTGCAGATTATATATATGGCAGCTTTTGTGTCTGGCACTTCCTGTTCCTACAAAATATACAGAAGCAGTAAAAATCATTTTTATATACAATAAATGCTAGGCCACAGCTATTTCAGAGAACAGTGGTGATATTATATTGAAAACCTATTGAACAAGCAGCATTTTCCCCTTTTGTTAAAAAAAATCCATAGTAATTCTAGCTACTGTAACTTAGAACTATGCTTCAATGAATAATGCATATACCCAGCAGTATACATTATCTATTAAAATAGATTTTAATGAATTAAAAAGGAATAATGCTTGACTGAGAGCAAACAATTTTAAAAACTGAAGTATTCTGTAATTGTTTAACAGTTGGCTTATTAATTATACAAAGATCATCATAAACTTGTAAGATAAGTATGTGTGTATGTGTGTGTGTGTGTGTGTACATGTATATGTATGTGTATGTGTATATTTATTAGATGCTATCTTTTGACAAAATGTACCATGTGCTTGAACTTGAAAATAAATTTCGCTTGATTGCACAAGGAGAAACTGCTTGAAAGTTGTGTGCATGTTTTTCTTGATCTTTCAAAATCTAGCTCTTGAAATCAATCAGGGTTAATTTTAAGATATACTGTAGAATTGGTAATTGCTTCTGAGGAAACCTGTGGTCCTTATTGTATTGAGACAAAAGATGATGATAACTTTTTGTTGTTGTTGTTGTTATATCTTTTATTAATTAAACATGAAACTCAGGGGCTTGAGTGGGGCTGAATAATGATAATGATGATGATAATGTTAATGTTAATAACAATAATAACAACAACAATAAAAACAGCAGCAATAATAACCATAATAACAACAACAACAATGATAACAACAACAACAACAACAACAACAACAACAACAACGATAATATTTATCACACATTTAGCCAGATATTCAGACTGGGTTTGGCATCTATCGATCAAGTCCTTACCAAGGATGTGCAATAGGCAAATCTGGATGTTTGATGGTGTTACACATATCACCACAGGATGGAAGCTGTTCCAAGTAAAGCTGCCTTCCGCAATTGACTGATGCCAAATTTGTCAATACCTATGATGTTCAGGTGGTGTTCTAGTTTTTTAAAATTATTATTATTGCACACAAAAATGACAGTGTACACAGCAAATGAGATAACTATGCTGGGTTTCATGTCACAAATCACGAGTCAAACACTTCCAAGCGTTTAGGATTGCATGTTGTATCAGCAGATTATGCAAGCAGATCGCAGTAAATTGGCCTTCTGCAGCTGCCCAATGGTGATTTTGTCAGCACCAATTGTTTTCAAGTGCTTGCCTAGGTCTTTAGGCACAGCACCCAGTATGCCGAGTACCACTGGAACCACCTGCACTGGTTATGCCAGAGTCTCCGCAGTTCGATTTTCAAGTCCTGATATCTGGTAATTTTTTCAAGTTGTTTCTCGCCAATTTTGCTGTCATCAGATATGACAATGTCGACTATCCACATTCTTTTCTTCTCCAAAATCTTCTCCACAATCTTAATAATAATAATAATAATAATAATAATAATAATAATAATAATAATAATAATAATAATAATATAGTAGTAGTGTTGTTCTTGATGTTGTTATTGTTTTATCCCACCTCAATTAGTTTTATAAATAACTTAATGCAATTTGCCTAATAGTCCATCCTCCTCCTATTTTCTCCATAGCAACAACTCTGTTAGTTCAGGTGGGCTGAGAGACTCTGAGTGGTCCAGTATCACCCAGCTGGTTGCCATAGTCTCCTTATTTCTAGCCTGATGCCTTAACCATTAGACCAAGCTGGCTCAGGAAGAAACATAATTTGGAAATTATGTTTAGAAATTAAATTAATTATGTTTAGAAATTAAATTATTTGAAGAAACAGAATTTAGATGTAATTATTGTGGATGATTGCTATCAGATGGTTAATATATTACTCTTTTGCTCAGATGAAGAAGTTTGTACTGGCTTCAGAACTAAATGTGAGGTAGGGCTGATTATTCATATCCATTCCAAATCAGTTTCAGGGTTGGCTTGGAGATTGTCAGCTAAGAGATGGATGAGGTAGATATATTTCTTTTTTTTTTTTTTTCCCTCTCAGAGCTCCAAATTATGAGTATCTATAGATCTGTTTATTCATGTTAATATAAAGCAGGGAAAGCAATGTGGGATTGTTGGTACTCTCTGAGTTTGGTTGTATGCTTGCAGATGTTTCATTATTTGACTAGGTAACATCATCAGTGCTTCCCTGGGCAATCATTCAATGGATACTCATATATACTTCAAGTCATCTCCTTGATCCTGATCCTTTTGGAGCCGGCCTCTCAATGGAGGATTTTGCCTTAAAGCAAAGAGCATGGCCAACAGGCTGTTCAACCCAACTTCTCTTGTCTCTCTGGTTTGGGTTTGATCATCACTTCCTGGACTTCTGCAGCCACTGAGCATGTTGGCCCACTTGAATTCTGCTCTTCGTTTTCCTGTTCTTTCTACATGCCTTAGCTTCTCTAGCAACATACCTAGCTAACTATTCTTCAAGGGACTCCCCCTACTTCTAGATGTCTTGCCAACTCTTCCCTTGATTGACTCTTCTCTGCAAACCAGAATATCTGCTTCTTTGTGCTCCTACATGGCTACAGAGAGAAAAATCCCCACTAATTGTATCCGCTGGACTCCTCATTGTTTTGGAAAGAATCTCCCTTTTCAAGCTCCGTTTTCTCCCAATGCTTGTTTCCCTAAATCTCCACCCCCTCCCTTTGCTATGGCTCCCATTTTATTTTTATTTATTTACTTATTTTGGTCTGGCTATACATTTGCTGAGCATATATATAGTCCTAATCTAACCACACCCTTTTATAAATCTCTTCCTCGTTTTTTTTCTCTTTCTCTGTTTCTCCATATTGCAGCAACAGTCTATCTTTTCATTTTCATCCTAATTTATTTATTTTATTTATTTATTTTTGTCAATTGTTTACAAGATAATAGGTATAAGTAAAAACATAGTTATGACTACATGGATAGATATAAGAAAAATAAAAAAAAATAAAAGAAACAATAGGACAGGGATGTTAGGCACATTGGTGCACTTATGCATGTCCCCTACAGACCTCTTAGGAAAGGGGTGAGGTCAATAGCACACAGTCTAAGGTTAAAGTTTTTGGGGTTTGGAGAAGAAACCACAGAGTCAGGTAGAGCATTCCAGACATTGACTACTCTGTTGCTGAAGTCGTATTTTTTGCAATCAAGTTTGAGACTTGAGTTTGTATCTATTGTTTGATCTTGTGTTGTTATGGTTGAAGCTGAAGTATTCATTGACAGGTAAGTCATTGCAATGTATGATTTTATATACTATACTTAGATTGGACGAAAGGTGGTGTATTTCTAGATTTTCTAGGTCTAGAATTTCAAGTCTGGTGGCATAAGGTATTCTGCAACGAGTAGAGGAGTGGAGAACTCTTCTTGTGAAATATTTCTGGACTTTCTCAACTGTGTTAATATCAGCTACGTAATGTGGTTTCCAGACTGATGAACTGTATTCAAGTATTGGTCTAACAAATGTTTTGTATGCTCTAGGTATTAGTGTAATATTACCAGAGAAAAAGCTACATAAGATAAGGTTAACAACTCTTAATGCCTTTTTGGCCATGTAGTTACAGAGGGCTCTAGCACTTAGGACATTAGAGATGAGTACTCCAAGATCCTTGACAGAGTTGGATCATCAACAAGGTCTTGACTATTCAGCCTGTATTTTATTTTCTGATATATTTTTTTTGCCAATATGTAGGACAGAGCATTTATTTGTTGAGATTTGACATTGCCATTTGTTTGACCATTTTGATGCATAGTCAAGGTCTTTTTGAAGGGTAGCAGTATTGTCTGTGGTGTTGAATAGCTTTTCATCATCAGCGAAGAGAATGCAGTTGCTCTTGATATGATCACAGAGGTCATTTATGTAGAGTATGAAAAGAGTTGGTCCTAGAACACTGCCTTGGGGGACATCACTGTTGACAGGTACAGAATTTGATAGGACATTCCCAATTTTGACCATTTGTTGTCTGTTTGACAGGAATGACAGGAATTATGCTGTCCTGTCTCCAGAGTCCCATTTCTTTTATTTCTTTTACAAATTAACCTTCTTAAAATCCCCTAACTATAACTAGGAAATTGCAGTTATAAATAAATCTACCCAAAGTTACCTTTTAAGCTACTGAAAATACCAACTTAAATATGCTTCCTATTAGTGAATGAGCAGGAATGAGTAACAACCCATTTCCCCCATTTTAAAACCAGGGGAATCCTTGGGGAGAGTCAGCAAAATCATTGCGGTGAATGTCATTTGCAATAGGCTCTTTTCATGTGTCATACACACTTTTAAAAATAGTGGAATTGCAATTAAATCTATCTTCATTTGCTTTGTTATTTGCATTTTAGTCTATCCTGCTGTTGTTAGTAAAAAGCAGCACCACAATATTCCATTGTCCCACACATGTTTATGTGGGTGTATATGCAATAAAATATATTTAGTTTCCAAATGAATGAAAGACAGAAAGAAAAATAGAAACTTTTGGCTTTGACCACTATTATCACAACCTCCTTCCACTTCTGATGTATAGTGTAATCTTTAGTTTCCTGTTCAAAATTATTTGCCACTCCGGATATGTAGCAGATTGCATTTAATTTAATTCCCTCAATTTAGTGACACCACTCAACTCTGGGTGGTACACAAAATAACAGTACAGTACAAATCATATAAAATGAAATAAAAACAAAACAAGAGCAAAAAAAGCAAAGAACAAGGTGGTGATCCAGCCATTAACATCCATGAAGCATCCCAACAAAGAGCTATCGAAGAAGTCCCAAAGGTGCAGTATTTTTCAAAAGGCAACTGGACTTTCTTGGTTTTTTTTCCCCCTTTGAACATGTTTCACTTCTCAGGCAACTGGACTTTCTTGGTTTTTTTTCTCCCTTTGAACATGTTTCACTTCTCATTCAAGAAGCTTCTTCAGTTCTAACTGAAGGTTTCTCTGAGAAGGTTGCAGACAAAAGAGTGTCACAAACTTGCATTAAAAAAAACTGTACATATGGGAGCTGTGTATAAAATTATGTATGTTAGGGACAGCTGCATATAAAATGCTCTATTAAATAAACCTACAAAGATCTATGAATGCAGATTTTCCAAAATTGTGTTACAACCATTTCTGTAGTGAGTTCCTATGTGCTATTTTAGGAAGGATTTGTCTCTGATGGCTTTTTCTTCAACTATTTTTCTTGAATGCCTTGGAAATGTCAGGAATAAGCTTACTTGGCAGTTTCTCCATCCACCTCACTGGCAATGGTCAATTTAATAAAGACTTTCTTCTCCTTAGAGATGTTAAAAAGCAGCAAAGTCAGAGCCTTCTGTTTGTTCATTTGAGATGAATGGATTGGTTATCAACAGAATCTTATACCTCTACCAGAACTACAACAAATACTATCAATAAAAGTAATTCCATCTGGAAATTTTGTAAGGATTTGTATTTGACTTGTATTTGATTTTTGAATGCTAAATGTAGAGTTGAATTTCCAAAATTTATCACAGTTACTCACAGAAGAGAGAGAGAGAGAGATAGAAAATGAGAGCGGGAGAGAGGGAGATAGTAGGATTAGAGTATATGAAAGAATGCTTAAGAATTCCAAATTGATCTGAAAGTATTCAGTTTAACAAAACAAATTTATCCCTAATGTTCCACTTCCTAAATTTGTAATTGGACTACAGTTTCAGCACAAGGCTTCACATTTTTATAACCATGTTGTATTCTTCAATGAAAGACAAATGGCATGATCTGGAACTTAAATTGGTCAAAATGAAACTTGACTTCTTGAACAGTAAAGATGCAAAATAGAGTGGATGGTATAATAATAAATAAATATTATTAGTAGAAATAAAGAATAATGTTGTTTACAGACTTTCCTTTTCAATAAAAATGTAAGCAACCTCCTTCTTACTAACATTTTCCCTACTTTCTGCTGATCTTAAATATTCTGAGAAATAGTCAGATGAAATTAAGATAAATAAGCCATGTTCATTGTCAATTATTTTTAAATAAATGTTTAATAGTGTTTTAAGGGAAAAATCAGAATAAACAAGAAGAGTGCATTTCTCCCAAAGCTTCATGGATCCTTCAACAAGCTTTTCCTGGATCCCGCAGAGCGTTCACAAAACAGATACATTTTGATTGATCTAGGATAGATCAAATAATAGATTAAAGATGCCATGACACCATTTCATTCCTCAGAGTGTCAATTTCTTCTATTTGTAGATTTAAGAGGCAAATGGATTCCATAATGCTTATGTCGCCCATTTTGTTCTTTAAAGCTTCCTTGGGAAACAACTTCACCACTCCTAAAAATGTCTGAAAAATTCAGCCATATTCACTTGAGTACTAATATCTTAACTGGGCATACCAGCTTTGGTACACTGAGAAGACACAATATCGAATCTCTCCCAGGTTGCCTATGCCTGCAAATAATTTATGGTTGTTATTAAAATCTAACTATCTGCAGTATTGAAACAGGACAGAGAAATATATTATCTTTCACATTTACAAATACATACTCCATTTATCCATACAAAGAAAAGCTAGATGCTAGAGAAGGCGGAGCTTCGTTTCGGCGATACAGCTGCGATCTCGGGGCTCTGAGATCGCAGCCGATATTTTCGCCCCTGGTCAGTCCCAACCGACCTAAACCATCCCGTAGAAATGGGGATTGTGAAGGGCACAGTCCCAGGATCCCAGAGATATCGCAAAATCTCTGGTTTGATCCGGGAGAAGCCCTTTTGCTGGTGGCGGAGACGCAGCCTCCATAGCTGCTGAAGTCGGGACAGCTCCGGAAAGAAAGTGGCTGGAAAGAAAGTGTGTCGGCTGGGTGAGAAACTTCTTTTGTGTTGTAAATTCGCTGAGGTTTGAAAGGGCATCCTGAACAAAGAAGAAACCTGTGAGATATATTTTTTTTTTACCAAAACTGTTTGAGCGGCGTTTTTTAAAGTGATGTCAAATTGAGGCTTGGATTTTTTTTTTTCTACTTTTTTTCTGGGGACTTCAATGTGACTTTGTAGGTAACCGGATTGAATTTTCTCTTATATATATATTTTATGCTCCTTTTGATTTTTTAATTTTCTTTAGGATAGAGGCTCCCTTTGGTTATTTTTTTTCTTTTTTTTGTTTACATTATTTCTTTTTTCTGGATGGGGGGGAAGAGCATTAAGAAACTTTGCAACACTGCCAACTAGAGGCTTGAAAATACTTTATTTGAATTGGAGAGAACTGTAAGAAGACTCCTTCTCAAGGACATTTCAACGTGATAAGATAGAGGGAGAGCACAGCAAAATATTATTACAGGTGCTTTCCTGGACTCTTATCAATATTTCAATGCTTGAGGCTTGGCTTTGAAGCTGCTGGAGAAAAGAGTCATAATAAGAGCCTTGGATAAATAAATAAAGTGCAGTGTGCTTATATATATATATATATATATATATATGTATATATATATGTAATATATATATATATATATATATATATATATATATATATATATATATATATATATTTGTGATATCCCTACTTACCAGCTTTTTTGTAAATTTCAATTCTAGTAATATTCTTATTTTTGCTTTTTATTTCAAAGGGAAAGCCTCAGAGTTTTTTCTTTATTTTTCTTTTTTTCTCCTTATTTTTATTGGGACTTCTTTGCTCTTTCTATCCATGTTTTTGGACCACTTTGTTTTTCTTTTTTGATTATTGAGACTTCTCGACTGGATTAAGGTGTGAAGAACCTGAAGGAATTTCTTCTTTTCTTTTTGCTTTTTTTTTGCTCTTAATCAATATTATTTTTGGGTTTGTTTGTTTGTTTTTCCTTTCTATTTTTCCTTTTCTATGGTGGACTATTTCGTAATTGGATTAGGGTCTATAAGAACCTGAAGATCTTTCTTTTTCCTTTTTTCCTTTTTCTTCTTTGGTTTTGGGCCTTTTACTATTGGATTTTTCCATTTTGGATTATAATTGGCTACTTTACCAGTTGGATTAAAAGTCAAAAAGAATTTGAAGCTTTGGAAGCATTAAAATGAGCAGGAAACCAATACCATCTGGCATTTCTACTTCTACCTCTGCTTCCCCACCAGCTGGAGGACAACGTTTAATTCAGACAATGTTGAAGCAAGATAAAGAACAAGAAAAAGTAACTTTACAGATGATTATGCAAGGAATCCAAGATCTCAAGATAAAATCAGACATTATTGAACAAAGAATAGAGAAGACTGATGAAAAAGTGGAAAATATTAAACAAATGATGGGGAAGTATGAGGAGAGATTCCAAAAAAATTGAGGAAGAAGGAAAACAAAGAGAGGAGAAGATTGGAAATATTGACAGTAGATTAACAGTGGTTGAACAAAAAAAAAGTGGGATGTTGAGGTGGGAGATGGAAAGGTCAGAATTTTATCTGAGATTTCAAAATATAGAAGAGGAAAAAGGAGAAAATTTGGCTGCGATAATGATAGAAATTTTGGCAGATACTTTGGAAATTACAGAGGAAAAGATGATGGATGGAGTAGATGAGGTATACCGAGTTTATACAAGATATGCGATGAGAAATAAATTACCAAAGGAAGTCCATATTAGATTTACCAAAAAATCCATTAAAACACAAATATTACAAGTGGTAAGAGAGAAAACATTGAAATACAAAGGTAAAGAGATTGTGGTTTTAAAACAAATACCCAGAAGAGTGAGAGAGATGAGAAGAGAATATCGATTTCTGACCAAAATGCTACTGGAAAATGAAGTGAATTATAGATGGCTGATTCCAGAAGGATTAATGTTTACGTGGCAAGAGCAGAGACATAGAATTGATTCAATTGAGAAAGCAGAACTTTTCCATGCAGAATTTTTTGGAGGAAGAAGAGAGGAGACAGAGAAAGAGGTCTCATTAATTGAGTTTCAAGAGGAACAACTGGAGATTGAAAAAGAGAAAGGAGCTGTAGGTGGACAGGTGGATAGTAAAGAACAGCATGAAGTGAGATCCACGAGAGCTGTTAGACCTAAATATAAAGCATAATCATGGAAGAAAAAAAACTGATTACAATGAATATAAATGGACTTAATTCAGCTGTTAAAAGAAGGAAAACTTTTCATAAATTAGAGAAATTAAAATTTGATATAATTTGTCTACAAGAAGTTCATATTAAAAAACAACATGAACAATTCTTAGTACAGCCAAAATTGGGGAAAATATTTACTTCTTTGACTCAATGTAAGAAAAGAGGAGTGGTTCTATACATTAAAGAGGCTATCCCAGCAAAACTGATCTACATGGATGAAGATGGAAGAATATTAATGGTGGAAATAATGGACAATAATATAAAAATACTCTTGATTGCAATTTATGCTCCGAATGATAAACAAGAAGAGTTTTATAAAAAGCTGCACATGAAAATAATTGGACTGGACTATGTTAATATAATTATGATGGGAGACTTTAATGGAATTGTGGACAATAAATTGGACTACATAGCAACAACAACAAAGCAAAATAGAAAGGTTCTCCCTAAATCTTTTTTTAAAATGACAGATGAACTAACTTTAAAAGATATTTGGAGAGAAAGAAATGTTAAAGCTAAACAATATACTTTTTATTCAGATAGACATTTATCATGGTCCAGATTAGATATGATTTGGATCTCAACAGAATTAATATCCAATATTCAAGAAAAAAATATTGAAAGTACTTGGGCAGATCATAGCCCAATGACAATTAAATGGAAGGGACAAAAAAAAAAGATTGAGATGGACATTAAATAATAATATTTTAAAGGAGAAAGATTTTATACAATGGCTGGAGAAGGAATTGGCTTTTTTCTTCAGAGAAAATAAAAAAGAAGATACTTCAATGCAGAATGTTTGGGATACAATGAAGGCATATGCTAGAGGTCTGATAATAGATTATACAAGAAAAAAGAATATTAGGAAAAGGCAAGCTTCTAAGGCCTTGGAAGACGAGTGTAAAAGACTTGAAAAAGAATTACAGAAAATGCCACAGAAAAAAGATATTAAATTGAAGCTGGATGTAATTAAACATAAAATGGAATTAATAGAGAAAGAAGAACTGGCACAGAAAATCAGAAATTCTAAACAGAATTACTTTGAAGATGCAAATAAACCAGGTAGAAGGCTAGCATATAAATTGAGAAAGGAGAAGGAATCAAGAAAAATATTGAAGCTAATAGATGATCAAGGCCAAGTTTGTTATGGTAATAAGGAGAAAAAGGAAATTATTCGAGATTTTTATGGGCAACTATATAAACAATAGAATATTGATGAGGAAAAAGTCAAACAGTATTTACAGAATGCTAATTTACCGAAGATACCTAAAGAGACTGAAAAAATGCTAGAAAGCAATATAACAATGATGGAATTAAATGAAGCATTTAAGAGACAAAACAATGGGAAAGCACCAGGTCCAGATGGGCTTCCGGCAAAATTCTATAAAACATTTCAAGAATCATTGAGCATCCCATTGTTAGAAGTCATGAATGAAGTTATGTTAAAGAAGATGATACCCAAAACATGGTCATAGGCTTATATCACACTTATTCCAAAAGAAGAGGCTGACCCGCTGCAAATTAAGAACTATAGACCTATTTCCTTATTGAATGCAGACTATAAAATCTTTGCTTCAATTTTAGCAGAAAGACTTAAAAAATATTTAAATAATTTTATTCACCCAGATCAAAATGGATTTCTGCCAAAGAGACAAATCAGAAACAATATGAGAGTAATCTTGGATGCTTTGGAATACTATGAGGCTCATCCTGAAAAGCAAATGACTTTGATATTCCTATATGCTCAAAAGGCATTTGACAACGTGAACTGGAGATTTATGTTATTACTATTGGAACAGATGGGTTTTGCTAAAAAATTTACTCGAACAATAGAAGCCATATATAATAAACAGACAGCAAAGGTAATGATGGAGGGGGAACTTACAGATTTTATTAATATAAGAAAAGGCACAAGACAAGGGTGCCCCCTATCTCCTTTGCTATTTGTGTTGACCTTGGAAGTGTTGAATAGAAATATTAGGGATGATAAAAGCATAAAAGGAATGAAAATTAAGAAGGAAGAATTTAAACTACAAGCTTTTGCTGATGATTTAGCTTTTATTCTGGAAGACCCGTTAGAAACAGCTCCAAGGTTATTGGAAAAGATAGAGACATATGGTGAGATGGCTGGTTTGAAAATAAATAAAGATAAAACAAAGATTTTGACAAAGAACATGCTATTGAGACAGAGAGAAGAACTGGCAGATCTTTTGAAAATCCAAGTTACAAATAAGGTTAAGTATCTGGGGATATATTTGACAGCAAGATGTAGCACATTAAAAGAAAATAATTATATTAAACTCAAACAACAGATAGCTACAGATTTGAAGAAGTGGGAAAACTTGCAATTGTCATTAATAGGGAGAATTTCAACAATTAAGATGAATATTTTACCTAGAATTTTATTTTTGTTTCAAACAATACCAATTAGGCTTGGAAAAGACTATTTTGAAGATTTAAATAAAATCATGTTGAAGTTTATATGGCAAGGTAAAAAAGCGAGAATAAAGCTAAAGCCTTTGCAAGACACTAGTATTAGAGAAGGTTTTGGCCTGCCTAATTGGGAATTGTATTATCAAGCTGCAAGTTTGATGTGGGTCAAAGAATGGATAACATTAAGAAAGCATAGATTGTTGACATTAGAAGGGCATAATTTGCTTTTGGGCTGGCATGCTTTTTTATGGTATAAGGGAACTAAAACACAGGGATATTTTAGAAGACATTATATACGGGAGTCTTTGTGGTTAAACTGGGAGAAGATAAAAAGACAATGTTATTTGAAAATTCCAGTTTGGTTATCCACTATTGAAGCATTTTCCTATCCTATAATTTATAAGAAGGAACAAACAGTTAGATATGGGGAACTATTGGATGAAAAGGGTGAACTTAAATTGATCCAAAACTTAGAGGAACAAGGTATAAAGATGAATTGGTTTTCATATGCGCAAATACATTCAAGGTATGATGAAGATTCTAAAACGGAGGGATTCTATGATAATCAGACTGATTTAGATAAGATCTTGATGGGTACTGATGAGAAGGTGATTAAAAAATTATATGGTTATTTACTGGGAATGAAATTAGAGGAAGAACAAGTCAAAGAAACTATGATTGTTTGGGGGAAGAATTTTGGATATGGGATTGATTTAGAGAAATGGCAAAAATTGTGGTCTCAAAATTATAAAATGACAATGTCAACAACATATAAAGAAAACTTGTATAAGATGTTTTACAGGTGGCACTTTCCCCCAACAAGAATAGCAAGAATGTTTAAGAACAAATCTGAAAAATGCTGGAAATGTCATCAGATACCCGACTCGTATTACCATATGTGGTGGACTTGTGTGAAAATATTGGACTAAAATCCGCATGTGGTTGGAAAAAATGACAAAGAAACACATAGACTTGAAACCAGAGATCTTCTTATTGGGAATTTTACCTGATATATATAGTAAAGATTTGAAATACCTGATTGTCAATGTATTAACAGCGGCCAGGATTGTATTTGCTAAAAATTGGAAGAATGAGAAAATACCATTACAGGAAGAAATTATTAAGAAAATATTGGAATGTGCTGAGATGAGTAGATTGACATTTGAAATTAGAGAGCGAGAGGATAAACAATTTTACGAAATTTGGGATCTTTTTTATCAATAGCTAGATGACAAAATACGATAATAGAATATTTAGAATGCTAGACAGTAAGGAATATTTTTATTTTGCTACTTTGTTAGTACTTTGTTATTTGACATTATATTTATGAAGGGTTTTTTAGGATTGATTTGGTGTAATTATATGATTTGTTACAGAATAAACTGATTAAAGCATTGTTATCTCATAAAGCATGAATGATTAAAAGTACAGTCAAAAATTTCTTTTTTTTTAGTGATATTAGGATATATAAGTTTGGATTGACAATATGAGTTGTTATGTAATATAATTATAATTGAGACTACAAAATGAATGCACAAAACTGATGAACCAACTGACACACTGGATGTACATATGAGAGTTGATGTTTTAATGTTTTGTTTGTCTTGTTTGTTTGTAAAAAATTAATAAAATCTTTTTCAAAAAAAAAGAAAAGAAAAGAAAAGCTAGATGCTTATATCCAGATGAGTATTTCATTTGTATTTGAGTTTTCAGTGTAGCCAGATAATCTTTTAGTATAAAGTGGGTCCTTAGTACAGAGTAGGAAATCTGGTACTCTGCAAAGATGTCTTGGCCTTCCCAGAATTACTATTGGCTGGACTTGGAGTGGGAAACAATATGATTGCAGGTCAAGAGAGAAAACTTAATTGTAAGTATGTGTTAAGTTCTGAGCATGGGCGCAAGGAACGGAGGTGAGGCAGTGAACAGTGAACTTCAACTCTTTATTAATCATGCTGAACAGAGCAAAATCCTAGGGCAGCAACAGCCCTTATATAGGTTTGGCTGCTTTCCTATTAGCCAATGAGAAACATGGAAGTGTTAAACCCTTGAACCAATGAGAGTTGGCCCGTTAACAGCCAATCAGATTTCCCAGAAAGGATGTCGCTATTATCGGCCAGTCAGAAGTGCAGGATTAGAACGCTGCTTTTTACTTAAGGTTGTTAAAACTTTATTAAACGCCTTAATTAGTTCATAACACCCCTTCCCCCTAGGTTCCTTTTGAGGGGTGCAGTGATGTAATCCCATAGATATGCAGGTTGTTTCAACTGTCTATTAGATTTGCGCTGTCCCACCGGTTCCTGTCTGTAGTCCGGTTTCGGTGGAACGTTTTTTGATTTATCTGGTACAGGCAGTTCCGCATGCTCACTGGACAACTCGGCGCCACTAATTCTATCGTTGTTGTCCTCCGGTCTCTGCAGGCTCGCCTCTGTTAAGGTATTTCTCTGTGGCGAGGCAACCCCCCTTCCTGATTCTTCAGGTAATGCGCCGTGCTGCTGACTTCCTTCGATTTCGCCTTCCACCATCTTGAATTCGGTTCCCTCGACATCCCCTCCCCCCTCAGTTTGAGAGTCACAGGAGTTGCGGGAACTGGGTTGCAACCTAGAGTGAAGCTGATCTATATGGCGTTTCCATATCTTTCCATCCAATGTTTGCACGTGGTATGATCTGGGCCCGGTGGTTTGGGTTACGGTTGCTTTGACTTGTAATTGTTCACCGGAAAGGTTTTTAGTGAAGACTAAGTTGCCTACCTTGAACTCACAGCATTTTCTGCTAGATCCACAGGGTTTCTCTGGTGCATAGGATGGGTGGAGACAGTCAAGGTGGGAGCGGAGCTTGCGTCCCATCAACAGTTCAACTAGAGTCCTGTTGCTGACGCTATGCGGGGTGATGTGTTGGAGTAGGAGTATTCTGTTTAGTTTGTCGTCAATGTCTCCATAGTCCATCTTGTGGAGAATTTTTTTAACAAATTGGACCATGCGCTCGGCCCTGCCATTGCCTGCAGGGTGCACAAGTGAGGTTAGCACATGGCGGATACACTGGTCTGCTAAGTATTGTTCAAACACCAGGGCAGTGAACTGGGGTCCATTGTCGGAGACTAGAACGTCTGGCAGCCCATGTGTTGTGAATAGTTTATTTAATTTGTGGATGACTGAATCGGTTGTAGTAGTCTTCATCTTGTGGATTTCGAGCCAGTTGGAATAGGCATCCACTGTTAGGAGGAACGTATGTCCCTTAGTAGGTCCCGCAAAGTCAATGTGGATGCGGGACCACATCCCCCGGGGGGTTTCCCACTCTGTTGGAGTTGCTCTAGGTGGGGCACTGCTGTCTTCTTGGCACTTTAGACAAGTCTTCACCCAGGCTTCGATCTGCTTATCGATGCCCAGCCACCATGCGTAGCTTCGTGTGAGCACTTTCATATGCATGATGCCGGGGTGACCGTCATGCAATGCTTTCAAACTGCTCATTGTAACCGCTCTGGGATGACGACTCTGTCTCCCCATAGGATGCAGCCTTTCTGCGAGAAAAGTTCTGTTTGTCAGTTTCTGAAAGGGAAGTTTCTGAAGTCGTCAGGGGTTTGTTCTACTTGCCACCCTCGTTCGCCCCAGCTGAGAATTCACGCCAGGACAGGATCTCATTTCATTTCAATAGCGATGTCTCTGGCTGTTAGCGGCGGTGAATGTAGTATTTCAATCTGGAGTGTCGTGAGGGTTGGAGCTGGGTCGTCGACGGTTTCCGGAAGTGGGGTACAGCTCAATGCATCAGCGTGGGGAATGGCTTTCCCCGGGCGGTGTTGCAATTTATAATTGTACGCAGCTATGAACTCCGACCAACGAGTCATCCTAGGTGACAATATATAGGGGGTTGGCTTGTCTCCCACTATAATCCCCAGCAAAGGCTTGTGATCGGTAATAATAGTAAAAACTCATCCATACACATATTCGTGAAACCGTTTCACAGCAGATACAACAGCAAGAGCCTCTTTGTCAATTTGGCTATAGTTGCGTTCAGCCCTCGATAAGATCCTTGAAAAATAGGCAAAAGGGGCCTCACTACCATTTGGTAACACATGACTTAAAATGGCTCCTACTCAAAATGGTGATGCATCACATGTAATGGTTAAAGGCAAAGTCTCATAAAACTGCATTAAAACAGCATCGGAGGTTAGTAAGTTTTTCACTTGTCGGAATGCGTGCTCCTCTTGGTGTCCCCAGACCCAGGTGGCTTTTTTGTCGAGAAGTCTATGTAGGGGCTCAGCTACGGTCGCCTTCTGGGACAAGAAGATGTTGTAAAAATTAATGAGCCCCAGGAAAGCTTGGAGGTCTGTCCTATTCTTGGGTTTTTGGGTGTTTTTGATCGCTCTTAGTTTGCTATCAGTGGGATGAATTCCTTGCTTATCGATTAGGTACCCCAGGAAATCTACTTTCTCTGTACACAGTTGACATTTATTTTTTTTAACCTTTAGGCCGGAGTCTTTAAATTTCTGGAGAACCATTCTAAGAAACCTCCTAGTACTTCTCTATTCGGGGCCACAATTAAAACGTCATCAAAATATGGTACGACCCCCTTGATCCCTTGCAAAAGTCTCTCCATCAGACTTTGGAAAATCCCTGGGGCTACGCTAACTCCGAATTGGAGTCGGTTGCATTTAAAAGAACCTCAGTGCGTAACGATCGTCTGTGCTTCCGCGGTTTTTTTATCTACAGGCAGTTGTTGGTATGCCTGAGCTAAATCCAATTTAGTGAAGACTTTTCTGCCCCCCAGGGAATGGAGAAGGTGTTGAACCACCAGCACCGGGCAAGTGTTCTGTTGAAGGGCATGATTAAGGGTGGCCCGGTAGTCCCAACAAATTCTTAACGATCCATCTGGTTTGATGGGTGTTACGATTGGGGTTTCCCAACGGGCGTGGTCAATTGGTTCTAAAACACCCTAGGCTATTAATTTATCAAGCTGCTCGTCAATCTTTGGTTTTAGGGCAAAAGGTACCCGATGAGGCTTAAGGTGGATGGGGGCTACTTCAGGGTTAAGGTTAAATGATATTGGGGTCCCCTGGTACTCACCTAGTTTGTCTACAAAGATGTCCTGGTATTCCTGGACGAGGGCCTCCTCCCAGTCATCATCTCTGGTTTGGTGAATGCCGGCTACCTCGATCCCAAGTGGGGAGAACCATTGAAGACCTAGCAAACTAGGCTGGTCGTGGTTGACAACAGTCAACGGTAATGATGCAGTATGATTTTTGAATGATACTTTGACTTGGCTGGAGCCGACGACCAGAATTTGGTTCCCCGGGTAATCTTTGAGTATAATTCTTTGGGCTCTGAGGTCTTGATGACAGACGGCAGGGATTAACTGTTTAAGGGTCTTCCAGGAAACATATCGAGAGGGACGACCCTGAGTCGACTCCCATCACTCAAGGTTGGTTCTCGATGGTGCCCCTCACTTGGATCTTCTTTGCATCTAACGATGAAGCGGGACCGATGGTAATGGTTTGGTGTGCCTCTTCCCGTCTCATTGAAGTGGCAAGTGTTTTATTTCTGTAGGAGTGGTTCATGCATTCCCAACTCACAGGACGATTCCCTGTGGTCTGGTGGTAGTTGTTTTCTCTCCGATTTGGGCTGGATCCTCACTTACTTCTAGAGACCTTCCCGATGTGGCCTCTTTTCACACAGGAATGGCAGAGCACGTCGAGGAATTTGCATTCTGATCGCAGGTGGTTTGCCCTACAACCCGCGCATTGGTGCAGAAGTCTTCGATTACGTGGATTTCGTTGGTCGCGTTCGGACCGGAGCTGGTTGACCTCCTCCTCATCACTATCTGATGGAGATTTGAGGTCCTCGTGGTAGGTCGCTGTTGTGTGCCTCTCTAGGCAAGGTGAGGTATCGTTGGCGAGTTGACAGAGCGGTGCGTTGGTGCAGCGCATTCAGGCGGCCGACTTCCTGGTTGCTCTGCTGCAGTAGCGTCTTTGATGACATCGACAAGATCGATGTCCTCTTTGGCCATGATCTTGCTCTGCGCTGTATGGTCATCTAATCCCAGAACTATTTGGTCTCTCAGAGCTTCTTCGAGGTCTGCAAACCCACAGAGGCCTCCCAGGTTCCAGAGGTCCACGATGAAATCTGCAATGCTTTCTCCTTTCCATTGGTCCCTCTGATAAAAATCGTTTCTTCGGACAAGCGTTGGTATGGTGGGTGCATAGTGGGCTCGTAGAAGGGGCGTGAGGACGTCCCAGTCCATGGATTTCACCTCAGCCGGTTTCACTAGGGCGTTGGCCATTTTAAAGATGGCAGGCCCGCAATGGGTCAGGAACACTGCTCGCTTTTTCCCCGTTGTTGCGTCCTTCAAATTGTTGGTCTCCAGAAACTTCTGGAACCGGTCCATGTATGAGTCCCAGTCTTCTTGTGTCGGGTCAAATGGAGCGGGTGGTATGGCGCTGCCAGACATATTTTCCGTTGTCGATGTGCCTTCAGCCACGTGCTCTGTTTGGTGCTCTGTGAGTGTTCAATCAGCTCAGATGTCTCCGTATCCCATCCTTGTTGCCAGTGTTAAGTTCTGCGCATGGGTGCAAGGAATGGAGACAAGGCAGTGAACAGTGAACTTCAACTCTTTATTAATCATACTGAACAGAGCAATCACCTAGGGCAGCAGCAGCCCTTTTATAGGGTTGGCTGCTGTCCTATTAGCCAATGAAAAACATGGAAGTGTTAAACCCTTGAACCAATGAGAGTTGTCCCGTTAACAGCCAATCAGATTTCCCAGAAAGGACCAATCCGATGTCGCTATTATTGGCCAATCAGAAGTGCAGGATTAGAACCCTGCTTTTTACTTAAGGTTGTTAAAACTTTATTAAACGCCTTTATTAGTTCATAACAGTATAAGTTGGACCTATTAGGATATCACCACCGTCATCATCTTGGCTTTGAAACTGTAATGGTTTGTAGAAATGATCTTGGGAGACAAGAGGAAGAGCTGCAGACTGGACAACCATCAATTGAAAGATATTTCAGCTCACAGAAGGAGAGGAGATATGGAAAGCATTTCAGAAGTTTCCTTAGTTTTCTGGAGTATAAATGGAAAGAAGGAGAAAAATACTGTAAAGTTCTGTTAATTTAACCCTACAATAAAGTTAGTTAGTATATCTTGTTGTGCTTGTCTGGACTATCTTGAAGAACCAACCAAAAACCTTGAGCAGCTTTAGAAAAGTCACCGGGGTGAATACTGATTTTTTCTGACACATTCTGTGAGAGGGGATGGTATTTCTGGCAACTCTAAAGCTGTTTCTGCTAGTCCTGGCTGCTTGGAAACAAGGCAGGTGAAGGATTAGCAGAATCTCCAAATCATTCTCAGAACCCAAGAAGTCAAAAAACATAGAAAGAAAATGAAACCACAGCTGAAATTCCAATAAATGAGAGCATACATTCCTCAGCTTTCTTAATCTGTTGTGCTGATCTGTGATTCGCTCTCCTCAACCCATACCTTTTTCGATTTTTAGAGATAAGATTTTAGAAGTAAGAGATGTTAACTCATCAGAGATGTTAAACTAATAAAAGAGAGGGATAATTTAAATAATAACTACTTTATTCATTTCATTGCACATTACGAACGTGGTTTAGTTTATGCCTTGGTTGTACAGATATCAGTACTGCCAGTATTAAAATGGAAATTCAGAGAAGAAGTTACAATACTTAATAACTGAGAAGGCCAGAGCCTGGTCACACAATTTTACCAAGGGTTGACCCGCAGGTACAGTTTCAGCCAAGGACAGTGTTGCGTCCGTCGCGGGAAAGGAGACTTGGAGCCAGTGACTCAGTTTCAGCTCTTTATTGGGTCCCGAGATCTGCTCGGGCTCCAAAGGAAAAACAGCAGCTTATATTCTTTGGCTGCGGCCAATGTCACTGCTTTGAATTTCCCACAATTAGTTTCCACCAATTGCGGGGGATTCGCGGCGGGCCAATCAGTGCGGCTCTCTCGACCAATCGATCACCGTGCACTTGACCAATCGCTATGCGGCATTTACAAGTATGTTAATGACCGTACAGAACACCCCTCCCCTCTTGGTATGATCCTACATAATGTAGTCCCGTAAATAGGTGGGGCTTCGCACTTGCCTACTTGACCTGCGCAGGTTAGTTGGTGCTTGGATCCTGGCCGGTTCGGTCAGGTTCTGTGTTGCTCTCTGCCTCGCCGATGGAACCACCTGGAAGGTTTCGCCAGGCCTTTTGTCGCAGCTCCCTCCCAGTCTACCAGGGCTGGTTGAGGTGCAGTTGTTGCTGCTCCTGCCTGGTCTTTCTGGGCTGGTTGAGCTGGCCTGGCTGCTTCTCCCTGGTGAGGCTTCAAACTGGCTGCTTGTCGGTGAGTATTGCTGGTTTCTTCATTGGTGGTTGGTTCCCAGGGTCTTCCCTCCCCTCTTGGTTTGTGTTATGTGGGTTCCCTTCTCTCTCTGGGTGTCTGTCTGTGTCTGTTTGTGTGTCGGTTGTGTTTCCCGTGATTGTTCTCAATCTTAATTGATCGATGTGTCATTTTCATGCTTGTCCGTCGGTTGTTTGCAGCTAGTACAAGCGGGGACCTGTCACTTGGGTTATGGTTGCTGGCACCCAAAGTGGATCCCCGGTAAGGTTCTTCGCGTAGACTGCGTCACCTGGTGTAAATGTTCGGTGTTTGCTTGAGGAGTTTGGGGGTTTTTCTGGGTTGTATGTGGGGTGCAGCCTGTTGAGTGGGGACCTTAATTTCCTCCCCATTAATAGTTCTGCCGGGCTTTTGTTGGTTGTCCTGTTTGGGGTTATGTGTTGTATAAAAAGCATTTTGTTTATTTTTTCTTGGATTTCCCCGTGTTCAATTATTTTGGATTGTTTTTTTCGTAAATTAAACCATTTGTTCCGCCCTCCCATTTGCCACCGGATGTGCTGGCGCTGTCAGTGCGTGCCGTATTCCCCGTTCTGCCAGGAATTTTTCAAATTCCAATGAGGTAAATTTGGGCCAGTTGTCTGACACGATGACATCTGGGAAGCCGTGGGTTGCGAACACCTTCCTGAGTTCCTTGGTCACGGCCTCCGTAGTGGTGGTTTTCATGTTGCTTACCTCCAACCAATTGGAGTAAGCATCTACCGTGATCAGGAATATGTGTCCCTTAGTGGGCCCAGCAAAATCTATGTGAATCCTGGACCATGGTCCCATGGGGTTTTCCCATTCCAGGATTGGTGCGGCAGGAGGGCTTGGCCTGGTTTCTTGGCAACGTTTGCATGCTGCCACCCAAGTCTCGATCTGTTTGTCCATTCCTGGCCATCAGGCGTAACTCCTGGCCAGGGCTTTTGTTTTAACTATGCCCGGGTGCCCCTCGTGTAATAACTCTAATACCTTCCCCTGTAATTTTTCCGGAATAACAACCCTATCCCCCCAAAGTACACAACCTTTTTGTAGCGACAGTTCTGTTTGCCGATTCCGAAATGTCCTGAATGATTCGTCATCGACTTTTTCAGGCCACCCTTTCTTTACCCAATGTAACACCCGTGCCAGACGCTTGTCTTTATTAGTTTCGTGGGCAATGTCTGACGCGGTTATGGGTAGATCGGGCAGAGTCTCTATGCTAAGGATGGCCGTCGTGGGTGCTGGGTCGGTGTCTAGGTCCGGTAGTGGCATGCGGCTCAGGGCATCTGCATGGGTGATCGTCTTACCGGGTCGGTGTGTGAGCCGGTAGCTGTAGGAGGCAAGGAATTCGGACCACCTTGTCATTCTAGGAGATAGAATGTTCGGGGTGGCCCTGTTCCCTGCCAGGATTTCCAGCAGCGACTTGTGGTCGGTGATGATGGTGAACGTGCGGCCGTAGAGGTACTCGTGGAACCTCTTCACTGCGGCGATGATAGCCAGGGCCTCTTTGTCCAGCTGACTGTAGTTTCTCTCCGGTTTGGTGAGGGTCCTTGAAAAGAAGGCAATGGGTGCTTCTTTTCCGTCGGGGAGAGTGTGGCTGAGGACGGCACCGATGCTGAAAGGTGATGCGTTGCATGTGATGGCTAGTGGTAGGGTCTCGTTGTATTGGATGAAGATGGCATCTGAAGTGAACAGGTCCTTGGTTTTGTTGAAGGCGGTTTCCTCGTGTTTCCCCCAAGTCCACGTGGCCACCTTGTCCAAAAGCCTATGCAAAGGCTCCGCCGTGGTCGCCTTTTGGGGCAGGAACACATTATAAAAATTAAGCAGTCCTAGAAATGCCTGTAGTTCCATTTTATTCTTCGGCATGGAGGCTTCTTTAATGGCTCTGATTTTTTTTCCGGTCAGGTGGATGCCGTGCCGGTCTAGGAGGTATCCTAGGAACTCGACCCGCTCTGTGTGCAGCTGGCATTTTTTTTTTTTCACCTTTCGCTCGGCCTCCTTGAATTTGGTTAGTACCTCCCTTAGACGACCCTCTAGTTCTTGTTGGTTGGTTGCTGACACCAGTACATCATCGAAGGGCACCACCTCCTTAATTCCTTGCAAGAGTCTCTCCATGAGGCTCTGAAAAATTCCCGGAGCCACGCTGACTCCAAACTGGAGTCTCTTACAGCAAATCGCTCCCCGGTGGGTTACTACGGTCTGCGCCTCTGCGGTTTCTGCGTCGACCGGCAGCTGTTGATAGGCTTGTGCCAGGTCGAGCTTCGTAAAAACCTTGCCTCCCCCCCAGTGAGTGTTGGAGGTGCTGCACTACTGGGACGGGGTTGGCGCTTTGTTGTAAGGCGCAATTTAGGGTGGCCTTATAGTTCCCACAGATTCTCACCGACCCATCGGGCTTGACTAGGGTGACTATGGGGATCTCCCACTGGGCGTGATTGATTGGCTCTAGGACCCCTTGTTTGATGAGCTTGTATATTTGCTCATCGATCTTGGGCCGGAGTGCAAAAGGTACCTGCCGTGGTTTTAGGTGTATCGGGGGAATGCTGGGGTCTAGGCTGAAAGAAATAGAGGGTCCTCGGTACTAGCCTAGGGTGCCGTCGAACACTTCCTGGAAGTCCCTTGTGAGTTGCTCTTCTCAGTCGGCATCTGCGATGTGATCAACACCCGTAACTTCGATCCCGAGTGGCGCGAACCACTGTAGTCCCAAAAGGCTGGGGCGGTCTCAGTCCACGATTGTCAGGGGAAGCCTTGCTGTGCACCCTTTGAAGGTTACTTCGAAATGTCCTGTTCCGACTACCAGGATGCGATTCCCCTGGTAGTCTTTAATGATTAATTTCTGGGTTTCCAGTCCCCTTTTGTGGATCGCAGGCACCAAACACCTGATTTCCCGCCATGCAACCATGGAGAGGTAGTACCCGGAGTCCACCTCCATCTTGCATGGTTTGCCCTCGATGCCCACTTCCACATATACCTTTTGGGCATCTGTGCTTGATGAGTGGCCGATGACGATTCTCTGGTGGGTTTCCTCTCTCTGTCGGTTCTCACCGTTCCGTCGGCCTGTCTGTCTCGGTTCCAGTAATTTTCAGCTTGGTGGTCTCTGGGCCTGGGGGGGGCTGCCGTCTCATCTCCGGTTGCTGTGATCTCACCATCGGGGGCTGTAGGCTTTCTTAAGTTTTCAGACTCGGGCGATGTGGCCTCTTTTATCGCAGTGTCAGCAGATTGCATCGAAAAACCGGCACTCCAATTGAAGGTGGTCGCCTCCGCACCTGGCACATTGGGGTCCCGACTTACGACTCCGCTGGTCGCACCGGTCTCATCCCATCTGGAGTCGATGGATGTCCTCTTCCTCGTCTGTGGTATCAGAGGCAGAGTTGAAGTCGCCATGGTGGGCGGTGGTCTCTTGGCGGCTTGCTTCAGGGTGTGCCTCAGGCACCGTGCCCGTCTCGGTGGTCGCGGTGCGGTCCCCGGTCCCCGGTCTCTGCATTCGAGCCACCAATTTCCGGGTTGCTTCAGCTGCGGTGGCATCGCCGAGGATGATGTCGCCTTTTGCCATCAGTCAGCTTTGCAGGACTGGGTCTCTGAGCCTGAGGATGACATGGTCTCGCAGAGCCTCGTCCATGTCCGTGAACCCGCACATGCCTCCTAGGCTCTGTAGGTCAGCCACAAAGTCGCTGATGCTCTCACCCGATCTCTGGTCCTGCCGGTAGAAATCGTGCTGCCTGATGAGGGTGGGCATGGCGGGGGCATAGTGGTTTCGGAGCAACAGCTCGAGATCGGCCCAGTTCATCACCTTCAAGTCCTTGGGTTTTGTGAGAGCTTTTGCTATCTTGAACACTGCAGGCCCGCAGTGTGTTAAAAAGACAGCTCTTTTCTTCTGCCCGGTTGCATCCTTTAAGTTGCTACTTTCGAGGAACATTAGGAATCGGTCTATGTACGATTCCCAATCCTTGGTAGCGGGTTAAAAGGTGCGGGCAATGCGATGCTGGCCATCTTGTCGGTGTCACTTCCTCAGGACACGTGCTTGGTGGGGATCAGTCTTGAGATCCCACCTTTGTTGCCAGTGTCGCGTCCGTCGCGGTAAAGGAGACTCGGATCCAGTGACTCAGTTTCAGCTCTTTATTGGATCCCAAGATCGGCTCGGGCTCCAAAGGAAAAACAGCAGCTTTTATTCTTTGGCCGCGGCGGGCACAGCCAATGGCACCGCTTTGAATCTCCTGTGATTAATTTCCACCAATCGAGGGGGATTCGTGGCGGGCCAATCAGTGCGGCTCGCTCGACCAATCAGATCGCCGTGCGCTTGACCAATCGCTACGCGGCGTTTACAAGTATGTTAATGACCATACAGAACAGCCAGGGCAGTCCACAGATCATTTCTTGAAGTTAGGACTGCGTCAGTGCACCAGGAAGGCAGATTCCATCTAACTTTTTTCTGCTATGCATCCAAAAATAGTCTTTTCTCTCTTCTTCTTTTATTTTTAACCAGGTGGATAACTTGACAATGGCTCTTCCATTTTCTCCTTCTAGCACACCGGACAAGACCAATGATAAAATTGAGCTTGTCTTCTTCTTTTTTAACCATTCCTAGTTAAACTAAAAGGCCAGGGGAATTCACCAGTCAAGAACTGTGATAAATGCAGACTAGCTTTAAAAAAAATATATCTGATCATTTTTGTGGTCAAAATAGAGGAAAAAGCTGAAATTGGGAAAGGGATTTCTTAGACCAAGGACATTTGTAGCCAGTGTCCTTATGGGAGACAAGAAGCTGAAAGCTGGGGAGCAGAAAAACCCACAGAAAGAGGAAATTGCAAATGATTTTGATATTAAAGGTGAAGAATCATGTCTTGGTGAATATGGAAAGCAAAAGAGAATGATTTATATAATAGAGACTATTCACCAAATATAAAAAGCACATTCTAGCCTCACCCAGCATATCTACAACAAGGGGTTTGTTATTACGAGTGCGTGCAAGCAATCATTTCTCAGAGACAGCACTAGGAAGGGATATTATTTACAATATCCATTCCTTACAAATGAGACTGAACCAATATGCATATAATTTGAGAGGAACGAGATGATATTAAAAAAGAGGAGAGGGGAGAATGCCATGCTATCCATTTACCAGCACATTAAATTTAAGTTGAATGCCTGGCAATTCTCTGCATAAAAACGTTTTTTTCAGGAGATCTGAACAGGGTGGCAACATAAATTCTATAAATAAATTTTGAAGATTATTAGAAAGGACTCCTTATAATATAATGCACTGCAATTAATTATCTGTGCTGTAACTTGTAGTCCACAGATATTTTTGTAAAGAAGTGTCTATTTTATTAGAGCAATTGTGCCTCAAAGAAAACTTCTCAGAAAAATGTTTCCCCTTAATTTCTCTCTAATCTACAACCAACTCTGAGACACATCATGTAGCTGGACATGTAACTGGACCACATGTTACTTAATGTGTATGGAAGTTTGTATGTTTAGACTTCGACTGTGATCTAAGTGAATAAATACATTCCAACAAATTCCTTATTGGAAAAATTATATTTGATTTTGATCTGGTCCATGGTCTTCAATTTCATGTGTGTGGGGGTGGGGATTATTCTTGATTAGTGTTTATGTTTTGAAATACATGTCTCTTGAAATAACTAATAACAAATTGAGTTATGTTTTGAAGTGTTAATTCCACCACTTCTTCAGGGCTGTTTCCATCAACAGGCTTGAGACAGATCCTAAAACTTTCTTTCTTTGTTTGGTTTTACATAATATTGATTGAATTTTTATAAACTGTTTATATTGCTCGCACACTGTTTTGGGAGGATTAATATCTTGAAAGCCAGGATATAAATCACTGTTAACTCATGCATATATAAAAAAATCCATGCTGTGTCTTTATAGGTTCCAAAGTATTCTGTCTGAGTGGATTTGAACACACTATTGTGTATCATTCCCGTTATTTTCCACTATCAATCATATGCAGTCACAATGGATTTTTTTTTTTTTACAAAGCTGATAGAATCCAAAGGACAGTAAGGTGAAATGGTACCTCTGAGGGAACAATCCTCGTGCTAATTTACTCAGAAGTAGCCTTCCCTGAGTTCAATAGTCATCAGTTCATATACAAGATTACATCCTTAGATCATTCATAACTTATTGTTGAATTTAGTGGGGTTTTTTTTTGATTGATTCAGTTTTTGGGTAAAACTCAGCTGAAACATTGGATTTTAATGTGTGGGGGTCTGTATGTCTATGTCTGTGTGGGTCTGTGGCTTCCCTGAATAGATAACACAGGAAATATATCCCTGCTATTCTTTCAGTCTTAAGTTACTATTTCTGGTGTCTGTATTCATTAGCTCTCAAATGTTTTGCATACAATATAGTAGGCTAAAGTTCAATATAGTTGAAAAGTGCTCATTTTTTAATAGACCAAGCAAGAAAAACCTGGAGTTGAACCAGTGGTGGGATTAAAAAATTTTTACTACCTGTTCTGTGGGTGTGGCTTGGTGGGTATGGTGTGGCTTGGTAGATGTGGCAGGGAAGGATACTGCAAAATCCCCATTCCCTCCCCACTCCTGGGAGAAGATTACTGCAAAATACATTCCCTCCTCACCCCACTAACCTGCTTTCCAGTTCTGTTTTCCTGTTCAGGACAACAGAAGAAGATCCAGTCAATCAGCTGGACTCAAGAGGCAGAGAATAGATGGGGGCAGGGCCAGTCAGAGGTGATATTTGCTGGACTACTCAAAATTTCCACTACCGGTTCTCCAGAACTGGTCAGAACCTGCTGAATACCACCTCTGAGTTGAATTCACATCTATTTTGAGTCACAGAAGAAAATATCACATTTCTGAATCATCAGGTATGTCCCTCCTCTTTTATGTCATACATGGGATCAAGATAGATAAATGTATGTAGATTAGGTGCTTTCCATGTAGTTTTGCAAGACCTTATCTCTAAAAGCAGAAATTTGGGGTCTTGCCATTAATTTCTTTTTATTCCTGTTTCAGCCCTTTTTGCTGATTCATAAAATTAGGTTTTGCTTCTGCTGAATCAAGTTTTGGTTCTACAGTGTTCAATTATATCCTTGGTCTGTTTCTAGTCTATTATCCCAAAGGTGCTTTTTCAAGTGGCCAACTGGACTTTCTGGTTTTTCTTTGAAGACAGTTCATTTCTAATCCAAGAAGCTTCTTCAGCTCTTCAGAAGCCGAAGAAGCTCCTTGGATGAAAAGCAAAATGTCTTCAAAAACAAAACAAAACAAGAAAGTCTAGTTGCCTCTTGAAAAAGCACCTTTGGGACAACCATGACCTGGATCTCCATAGACCTCTAGTCTGTTCACTTCATTGTCATGAACAGTTGTCCCAGAAAGTCTCAGACAGGAACCTCCCAGGTGAAAATGGTTAGTCAGGGTTGCTGAATATTTAAGTAAGTGTTTCATATGGATGTAATAACATGTACCCCATCACCAAGTCCCTCTCCTACTGTTTCTCCTCTGTTCATTGAGATGTTCATCTAAAGTCCATGGACACCTCTTCAGAGCCTGCTTTCCAGTCTGGGATTCCCATTAGATACATAATGTAAGCTTGACCATCCCTAACTGATTATTCTACCTTTATACAACCTTTATACAACCCTGAAAAGCTGCTCCAGAAATTCCGAACCTTTTTAGAGCTATTTAGGAAATACTGCTGGGAAGAGAATTATTCAGCAAAAACTCCTCCTCCTCCTTGAAGAAATCCTGCTTGAACCCTTCATAAAGGGATCTCACACACATTATTTTTGGAAATAAAAAAAAAGAAAGAAAGCCGTTAGGTTGAGCAGGTTATTATCCATAAGATGATTTTTTTTAATATACTAAATATAAAGAAAGTAGCTGCAGTAAACGTAATGCAGACATAATAATAACAACAAAAGCAAGATTGATGGCTATCTTAGGCTATCCCACAGGTATGGGAAGGCCCATCCACTTCTTCTGTCCTTATCAACAGAGAAATTAGCATGCTTTACTACCTGGCTGGCAGGTGTCCAAAGAGGAGTTTAAACCCTTACCTTGGACAGCAGAAGGGGCGGGAATGCAGCCATAGGAAATCCTCCCTGCTGATTTCATTACTTTTGGCAATTTGACAGCTGTGTTGCACAGTCAAAACCTTTAAACCCAGAAACATCCTTTTGTTAGCTTTCTAGATGCTTCTGACATGAATGCAGACAGTGGACAGATAGTCCAAGTGCATACTTGATTATGGCAACTCTAACTTTTTGCAGTTCAAATCTGGTTTCCCTTCCAGTGATTCTATCTGCTAACCCCTTTCCAATTGCTTCTGAATGCAACCTAAGACCATTTGCTTCCTTGAAGTGGCCCTTTATTATGTAACTGTGGTAGGAATGCAGTCTGGATTCCCAGGAGGGAGAGGCTGGATTCCAGAGATTTGCCTTTTGGAGAAAGAGTTTCTCTGTACATTCCCATAAGACAGTTAACATGCATGCCAAATAGGTTTGTGACCCTTTCTGCTCTGGAAATATTCCACTTCCTATTCAATTCCGTTAGAATATTGAATGTAAAATAAGAGAGTTGGAACGGACCTTGAAGGTGTTCTAATTCAACCCGATGGTCAAGAAGGAGACCCTACACCAATGGCTGTGCAGTCTCTTTTTGAAAACTTCCAGTGTCAGTGGGATTTGACCTTTTCTCCTTCGTAGGCTTCCACATGCATTTAGTATGCAACAGCTTGATATTTTACAATTAAATGTCTAATCTGAATAGAGAGTTTAGGATTGTACTGCACATAAAGCCCAGGAAATTCAGCATAACTTTCTCCTTTAGGAAACTTATGTAGTCTTGCTGTCTTAGAATGATGAAAAATTATTTACCCACTAAATGGGGTTCTAAATGAAATGTCCCCTCACTTTTGAGGTTTTTACTCTGAAAACACAGTTTTGTGTCGTTGAGAAATCAATCTTGTTTTTTTCCCCTGTTCTGCTTCCAAAAGGACATCAAATCTGCACAATACACAATATTTTACAAAAACGTTGACAAATCTCTTCTTCGCCACCTAGCCTAGGAACATTCATATCTTAAGTGCACCATAATAAAATGCCTCTGATTTCTTTCATCATTTGTCAAGTAAAAAAGAATATTTATTTCTTACTCACTTGGAGTAAAACAATAAGTGATGAACACCAGAAGGCTTTTCTTGGGTAGGTTAAACATCTGACAAAGTCCACGTAAGTTAAAACACCACCTAAGATATTGATTTTCCATGAAAGGGTAAAGGGTTATATTTCTTTTCTGAAATGTTCTACTTTTCTACCAAATATAACCAAGAAAATTCAAAGAAAGAGAAGAAATCTTTAGAAAACTCTGGAACAAAGAAAGATAAAAGACAAATGGTTGCTAGTTCAAATGTCTCCATTTGCCATTCTAACTCTTATTCGTGAAAGGCTGGGAAGATGGTTTCAAAACACCAATAAGTAAGACTTTAAGATTAAGTATTAAAGACAAGTATTAAAGATTAAGCTCTCTTTGTAATCCTATGGATAAACGTTGCACAAATTGCTTGAGGATTCTTTTAGCATTTGAGCAAACCCCCTGTTGTTAAATGATCAGGAAACTTTCTGATGGGTATTCTTGCTTGTTATAAGACTGAGCCAAAAGCTTTTTAACATGATAGCAATCACAGACACTGGAAATACTTGATCATAATGGTGAAAAAGACATTGCCCGGCTGCTATCTTTAGTTGGTAAGTTCCATACCATATGACTCCTTGTGGGATCTTTCAGCCATTGATTTTGAGACACATTTTCTCTGGCATCTGTGCCATCTTTTATTTAGACTCCTTAACTGGGAGATGCCAGATGTCATCTCAACTTGATCAGACAGATTCACATCTACCTACTTGTTTGTTTTAGAAATGGATACCCAATTCTATAGCAAGTCTGGTAGCGTAATTTAAAGCATTAAAAGAATAAAAAGTTAAAGGTTTCTCCTGTCCAATCAAGTTCAGTTCTAGAAGGCAGTGCTCATCTCTGTTTCTTAGCAGAGAGAGCCTACATTAGCCAATGACATTTCTGTGGTCATGTGGCCAGCATGACTATATGCTGAGGTGCATGAAACACTGTTACCTTCCTACCGAAGTGGTACTTATTTATCTATCCTCATTTGCATGCTTTCAAACCGTTGGTGGGCAAGAGCTGAGCCCAAGTAATGGGAGCTTACCCGATCATGTGGTGCTCAGGTCTCAAACCTTTCCAGCTGACAAGTCAGCGTCTTTAACAGCTGAGTCATCACATCCCCTATAAACAATAATAGAATTTTTTTAAAAAAAAAATCCCACCCAAACACTGAAAGTAAAACTATTATTAAAAGATAGACTCACAGGCAGTATGCCCTCCCCCCGTCCATCATAACTAAAAAGTTGGGAAGGAGTCCAGGTTTCAGAACTTTTCTTCTATATAATATACTTTTTGTATATAATTTTTAATAAAACTTTTAAACCACAATGCAGACTAATATAAAGTAGAAATCAAAGAAAAAGAAAAAAGCACAAGAAAAAAATGGAAAAATAGAAAAGAAAGAAAAAAAGATATAAAGTGCCTTCTGATATTATTCAGGACAGTTATGTGTACAAATATATTTGAACTTCTCTGTCTAAAGTTAGATCATATTATTCTTTTTTCTATAATCTGTCTAATCTAATCATCAAAACTATATCTCACATGTTCATTTATTTTTTTCATTTTCAAACAAAAACTATAGAAGAGGCTTCCAGCCATCAATAAATGTAGACAGGGACTTTTATCTAATAAAAGTAGTCAATTTATCTATTTCAACAAAATCTGTCAACTAAACCACCCTTCCTCCACAGAGGGTACTGTCCAATTTTCCATCTCTGTACATACAGTAATCTTGCCACAGTTTTAATGTATTAAAATAATCTCCCATGGCTTTTTTTTAATGACTGAATCTCAGTATGTGGGCCAGATAGGGGAGGAGGCATGCTCCAGAAAGTAGGTGCTGCAACTTCCTGGGGGTGATATACCTTAATGGAAAAGTATATAAAGAATGCTATCTTTACCTGACAGTATACCAAAATAATGTGAAACCTTCTTAGCAAATGGTAAAGCAGAGGATTTATATGCTGGGCAACAGGAACTCCATGGACAGAGCACCAGTAGAAGAGAATATGTGTAGCTCAGGTTTGAACTGTGGGATCCTTGGTGCTCTCTGAAATTGGTTGTTATCCTGAAGACATTTCATTACCAAACTAGGCAACACCATAAAGTATCTGATACATACCAAGGAAGTCACTTAGCATGTGCTGAAGAGGCTCCAAGACTTGGCCATGAAGTTGGCTGAAGATACCACATATTATTTCTTTCTGATTGCTGAGAACACACCATGGACTTCAAGAAGACGCCCAGGCAGTTGAAGCTTATGTAAATCCTTGAGCAATCCAATAACAACAGCAAATCATGGCCATAAAATGCCTTCTTTGGCCATTGCGAGACACTTACTATCTACAGGTGGATCAAAACTCTGCATTTAAAATTCTACTGTGCCACAGGAACTCTCATTTCCTGCAGTTTGCTGAGGCAGTTGCTATTAACCCCCTTGTGCATGCAGAAATGGCTTTATGTCAATCTACGTCTCCCGTGGGTGTAAGGTTTGCCGTCAGTTGCTTTCCTGTGTACATTATAGGCTTAATTAATGCTTTTGCTAGATCTTATATTTGAGGCTGATTTTAACTATATTATTGTAATGTAGGTACTGATGAATCAATATGACTCATCAGTACCTACATGATCTACCTCTGTTCGTCTTTTGGCTATATTGTTTAAATTATTAAAAGGAACTAATTGTTTTAAATCCTTTTGCTGCTGCTCCCACCATCCGGTCTGAAATAGTCATGCACTGAGACTCCTTCTTATCTATGTGGTAGGAGATTTTTGGGAAAATGTTAAGAGGGAAGCCAAAGAAGACTCTTGGTTTTTTTTTTTTTCCAGTGTAATTCAAAATGAGAGAATTCATTGCACAAAACAGTCTTGACCAAGCATTTTGTCTGAAGTGAAGCACCCATCCAAACCGATATTGAAGCAATCAATTTGCAACACTAACTGCATTTCTGGGAAAGTGCCTTTTTAGCTTGCCCAAATGTGAAGCAAGCTCATCATTTTTTTCCTTTAATGTAATCCGCACATGGAACTTTGATTATTGAGTAAATTATAAATACAATAAATAAATAGCTAAAGCATTCCAGCTATGACACGGTTCCTTGGGGATCCTATTGATTGGATTTTACATTATAGGATAAATCATCTCTTTATTAATTTGTTGATAAAGTATAATGCTTAGGTAGACTAATATACCATCCTAGAATGACTAATAATAAAGGTCAGTATATGTAAGTTTTAAATCAATAAATATTTTTAAGCCAGGTCAATAGTTTTAGTCCAGCCTTATTTATTCACTTAAGAACAGCTCCACTTTTAAGGTCATTTTAGCAATAGGTTTCAAGCTTAAGAACTATTATATCTTTGTTCGGAGAATTGTTTGTTCTACTTCCAGCTGATATTTGACATTGTTCGTCCTCTTTTACCAATAATTTTATAGGTAAGTCACTGTAGGACCCATGGATCAAAAAAAAAAATGGGATAAATAAATATATTTTAAATATATAACTATATCCTATCACTTTACATAAAGTCATCTTAAAAACATGACACCTTCCATCCCATATCCAAAATTTATTTATTATTTACTGATTTATTTATTTATACACTTTTTTCTATTCTAAGACATTTATATTACTATCAACCTATAATAAGATACAAGCGATTAACCAACTAACCTCCATCTCCCCAAAATGGATTAAAGGTGGTTATAGATAGACCATAATAATTCTAACTCTCTCAATTTTGTTCCTTAAAAAAGTGAGTACTAAATACAGCTCTAGGGCCTTGCCATAAAATGCTCCCTGATGCCCTGGTATTTGGTATAGCAAAAATGATCTTGTCCCTGTCTGTTGCTATCATTTTAGGGAATTACTCCTTGTAGGTGTTCAAAAATTTGTACAGTATTGAATAAAGGTGATTTTTCCTGCTTTGTGAAAACTGTACAACAATCCAAACCTAATGGTGGTTTTTATAGCCGCATGACATATTAATTTCACCTAAAACAAGGAGAAAGTCAGAATATTAAAGTCATTTAAGTTCCAAGGAGTTGAATTTGCTTTGTGCTACTGAACAACAGACTGCAGTTCCTGCTGCTCTATGTTTACTAGCTCTTTCTTAGCTCTTTCTTAACACTTAGCAGCATCTGTTGAGCAGTTAGGAGGTTTTCAAAGGTCTACTCAGCTGTATCACCAAAATGGCATAGATTTTGTATGTGATGTTTCCTTTAGTTCCTCATTTCAGTACATTATTGGTCTGCAGATGTATCTATCTGCATCAGGAACACCCTTTTATTGGCAGTTAAATGTCTATTAACATAATTGTCACGCAGTAATGAGCAAACCTCCCTATTTACAATCCATATCGAATACAACATGAATGCTTTTGCATGCATTCATCCATCTATACTATTCTGCATGAATGGGCTATTTAAAAAAATTCACAATACAGGTAGTCTTCAACTTACGACTACAATTGAACCCAAAACTTCTGTTGCTAAGCGAGACATTTGTAAAGTGAATTTTTTCCCCATTTTATGACCTTTTCCTGATACCTTTGTAAGTGAATCACTTCAGTTGTTAATTTAGAAACAGAGTTGTGAAGTGAATCTGGCTTCCCCACTTACTTTGCATATCAGAAGGTCACAAAAGGTGATCACATGAGTGGGATACTGCAACCGCCATAAATATGAGTCAGTTGCCAAACCTATGAATTTTGATCACATGACCATGGGAATGCTGCAACAGTCGTAAGTGTGAAAAATGGCCGTGTCGTTTTTTTCAGTGCCATTGTAACTTTGAACAATCACTAAATGAACTGTTGTAAGTCGAAGACTCCCTGTATTTGAAATAAGGGCTCATGTGCAGTACTACAAAGACATTCCACTTACCATGTGTAGATGATACATCTAGACCAGCGGTCCAGCACCTTTGTGGCTTAGCAGCCCACCTGGGGATGAGGGAGAGGGGAACTAGGCCCCATGAGCGGTGGCCTGGCGTGCACGTACATGGGGGTGCAGCTAGTGCACATGCAGTGCATGCAACTCAACTTGCACAAAATTGAGCTGCACGCAGGTCTGTGCATGTACGCCAGTCCGCCACTCATTCAAGTCGAGCTTCATGCACGCAATGTGTGCCAGACCACTGCTCATACAGCCTAATCCTGAATAGACTACAGCCTGATAGTGGGCTGCGGCTCAGGGGTTGGAGACCCCTGGTCTAGACAATGGCACCTCTATCACATTGCCAGCTGCTATTGAGACAGCCTAGAGGACACATTGTGAAGGCCAGTGTGTTTTCTACGAATGGGATTTTCTACCCACTGTTCAATAGGAAGGATTTCATGACAAAAAGATCTTGCAGCTGAGCCCATAGATTGAACCAGAGGAAAGCCTGTGTATCTTCAAGTAAAGATGGGACTCAATAGTAACCATGTCAAGTTGGGGAGAGGAGAAATCTGTGTATTAAATTCTGTTTCAGTGCATGTATCATGGCGATGGATTAGGAAATATGAGCTTTGGATTGGGGGTTGTTGTTGAGGTGGTTGTGTTTCTAAAGATGGCAAAAATGAATTCCTGTAAACCAAGTAAACCTTCTTAGTTGTGGATTATTGATAAAGGAGGCTCCAACGCTTTTTCCAGAACTCTAAAGTCTAGTTACTTCAGTCCAGCCATAAAAAGTCTACTGAACCTGGTCTCTGTGATTAAAATGCCCATTGTTTGTGGAGAAAAATCTCCAGGGTGTTCTATTCTATGGAAACTGGACCTGACCGACAAAAATGGGAACAAAAAAAAAAAGAGGTAAAAGGTTTCTGTATCCCCTTGTAGGGTTTTCTGTATCCCTTGGTCATCCAGCTTATTGCATTTCTTCAGAGTCTTTGCATTGCTTCAGAATTAAGACAGAATTATGTTCTTTATTCTTTTTCAAAAAGTAAAGGCATGTGCAAAATGACAAGATGCTTTCTTTTTTCCGCAGGTTAAAAAAAAAAAGAGGTGCAAATACTTTTTTTTCTTCCCCTTTTACGTTGAGTGGGAGGTAAGTGATTTTTTTTTTTCTTCCAAAATCTTTCCACACCTCCTCTGTGCCTGCCACCGAACAACTGAATGTGCTCACAATGCTGTTCAGGAGGCCTTGCTTAGAATTACCTTTGCCTGGCCTCCATTCTACACACCACAACAAAATGCAACCATACAGTAGCACAAGCACGCTTACATAAACAGCCAGCATGCTGTTCTCTTTTGAGAGAAACAATGATTTGCAGAAGAAAGAAAAAGAATAAGAAACTGTAAGCCCAATAAATTAAAAGTGAGAAAAAGAGGAAATAACAACATCTATTTGATTCATTCTTTCTATGAGACCAAATGATCTCACTATGCTTCTTTCATAGTGATGGCTGACATTTGTATTCACTATGCATTCCTTTAGAATCCATTCATTCTCTTTGTCACTTACCACACACTTCTTAAGAATTATATTCCCAGTGCATTATGGTTATCCTAATGTACCCAACTCTCACCTTAAATATAACAAGTGTGTAGAGGCATGTTGTTTTCTGTTTTCATGTTTTTCATGTTTTCATTTTTCATAGTGCCCCACATGCTCCCTATTCTCTTTACAATTCTTAATATTTGCACTTCTTCAGTAAACATTCTTTTTTAAAACTTTTAATAAACTTTAAATCTATTGACTTTTTTTCTTGTTTATCACCATTTATTTATATAAAACTTGCTGTGATTCACTCCATTTTTCTAATTCAATTAGCTTGATCTTTGATACAGTCATTTTTAGTTCCATATTCTTCCTTCTGCAGTGGCACAGTGGTTAGGGTGCAGTACTGCAGGCTACTTCTGTTGACTGCTGGCTGTCTGCAGTTTGGCAGTTTGAGTCTTACCAGGCTCAAGGTTGACTCAGCCTTCCATCCTTCTGAGGTCGGTAAAATGAGGACCCAGATCGTTGGGGGCATTATGCTGACCCTGTAAACTGTTTAGAGAGGGCTGTAAAAGCACTATGTATATAAGTCTAAGTGCTATTGCTATTCCATAATTTCTTCTTCTTCCTCTTTTACCAGTGTCAAGGAAGACGAACATTGGATTACCTGAATATTCCTTTTCTTCTGTGGTATAGTGAGCCTAGATAGGATGGGTATTATCAGCTTATGCCTGTTGGACTGAATCTCCTCCAAATTAAAGCTCTACCCTAACCTGTGGCCACTCCCAAGCTTTTGATGAAGCACAAAGGTAGACTGGACATGAATCTAGAGTTGCAAAATAAACAGAACACATATTATTGTTCCCCCCAGCTCCCCCCAGACCAGATGAACCAGGATGGGGCTGGGCTCACTCCACCACAGAAGAAAAGGAACATTCAGGTCATCCAATGTTCATTTTCCTATCTGTAGTTATACGAGTTCAGATAGGATGGGACATACCAAAGCCGTATAGTCCCAGGGAGGGCAAGAGTGTGGTCCTACTTACATCAGTGTTCATGCACACTTTGCAGGACCCTTCTGTCGAAAGCTGCATCTGCTGCAGCTAAGCCATCAAGATGATAATGGTGAACAAAAGGAGATGGCAAAGACCATGTGGCTGCTCTGCAGATCTCCTCAATCGGGGCTTGGGCAGCCCATGCCCCCGTAGTTGCTGCACTCTGAGTGGAACATGCCATCACTCCTCATGGTACCGGAAGAGCCAAGATGTGATAAGCCTCAGCTATGCAGGCCCAAATCCACCTGCCCACTGTTGTTGCCGAAACTTTTAACCCTAAGGAACTGAGTTGGAATGAAACAAACAGAGCCTCTGACTTGCGGAAAGGACAAGTGGATGTAAGTTTTTAAAGATCTTCGCACATCTAGAGTGTGCCATGCTCACTCAAAGGCATGTGAAGGATTGGGGCAAAAATTAGGAAGGACAAGTTCCTCAGTCCTATGGAATCAGGAGTTAATTTAGGGACAAAGGATGGATCTAAACGTAGCACCACTCTATCTGTATGGAAGACACATAAGTCATCCCTGACAGAAAGAGCTGCTAACTCAGAAATCCTCCTAGCCAAGGTGATGGCTACAAGGAATGCCACTTTGAGAGATAGGAGGTGCAAAGTGATTGATTTAAGTGGTTCAAATGGTTGAGACATCAATGTTTTCAGAATTTTAGGAAGTTCCCAAGTGAGAAACCTGCCGTGTCCGTCGGCAAGGAGAACAAAGGCGGTGACTAGGTTTCAGCTCTTTATTTGGTCCCCGGAATTGATCTGGCTCCAAGGAAAAAACAGCAGCTTTTTATTCTCAAGCCACGGTGGCCGCGGCCAATGGCACCGCTTTGAATCTCCCACGATTCTTTTCCACCAATCGTGGGAGATTCTTAGCGGGCTAATCAGCGTGGCGCGCTAAACCAATCAGATCGCCCCGCGCTTTGGCCAATCAAAGCGTGGGGTTTCAAGAATGCAAATGAGTGTACAGAACACCCTTCCTTGGTTTGGTCCTACGTAACGTAGTCCCGTAAGTAGGCGGGGCTCCGCACTTGCCTACTGGATCTGCGCAGGTTAGTCGTTGGTTGGCTCCCAGCCGGTTCGGTCGGGTTCTCTGTGTCTCTCGGCCCCGTCGATGGGACCGCCTGGTATGCCTTGCCGGGCTGCTCGTCGCAGCTCCCTCCCGGTCTACCTGGGCTGATTGAGCTGTGGTTTTCGCTGCTCCCTCCTGGTCTTTCCGGACTGGTCGAGCTGGCCTGGCTGCTTCTCCCTGGTGAGGTTTCGAGCTGGCTGCTTGCTGGTGAGTATGGCTGATTCCTTTCTTCTGAGTTTTGGTTCCTGGGGTATTCCCTCCCCTCTTGGCTTGTGTTAAGGGGATTGTTTATGTCTGGTTGTGTGTCGGTTGTGTTTCTTGTGGCTGTTCTCGATCTTATTTGATCGATGTGGCGTTTCCACGCTCGTCTGTCGGTTGTTTGCAGCCGGTACAAGTGGGGACCTGTCAGTTGAGTTATGGTTGCTGGTACCCATAGTGAGTCTCCGGTTAGGTTTTTTGCGTAGACGGCGTCACCTGGTGCAAAGGATCGGTGCTTGCTGGAGGAGTTTGGGGGGTTTTCCGGGTTGTATGTGGGGTGCAGTCTATCGAGTGGGGACCTTATTTTCCTCCCCATTAGTAGCTCTGCCGGGCTTTTGTTTGTTGTCGTGTTCAGGGTTATATGTTGTATGAAAAGCATTTTATTTATTTTGTCTTGGATTTCCCCGTGTTCGATTTTCTGGATGGTTTTTTTTCATAAATTGAACCATTCGTTCCGCCCTTCCATTCGCCGCCTGATGCGCCGGGGCTGTCAGTGCATGTCGTATGCCCCGTTCCTCTAGGAATTTTTCAAATTCCAGCAAGGTGAATTGGGGCCCATTGTCTGACACGATGACATTCGGGAGGCCGTGTGTTGCGAAGAGTTAGCAAAGTTCCTTGGTCAAGGCCTCTGTGGTGGTGGATTTCATGTTGCTTACCTCCAACCAGTTGGAGTAAGCATCTACGGTTATTAGGAATGTATGTCCCTTCGTGGGCACGGCAAAATCTATGTGGACCCTAGACCACGGTCCCCTGGGAGTTTCCCATTCTAAGATCGGTGCCGTGGGAGGGCTTGGTCTGGTTTCTTGGTAGCGTTGACACCTTGCCACCCAGGCCTCGATTTGTTTATCCATCCCTGGCCACCAAGTGTAACTTCTGGCCAGGGCTTTTGTTCTAACTGTGCCCGAGTGCCCCTCGTGTAACAGTTCCAATACCTTCCCTTGCAGTCTTTTTGGGATAATCACCCTATCCCCCCACAGTACACACCCTTTTTGCAATGAGAGTTCCGTTTGCCAGTTCTGGAATGTTTTGAATGTTTCGTCGTTGTCCTTTTCCGGCCATCCTTTCTCTACCCAATGTAACACCCACGCCAGACGTTTGTCTTTATTGGTTTCTCGGGCAATGTCTGATGCGGTTATGGGTAGATTGAGCAGAGTCTCTATGCTGAGGGCGCTCGTCGTGGGTGCTGGGTCGGTGTCTAGATTGGGTAGCGGCGAGCGGCTCAAAGCATCTGCATGTGTGATGGTCTTAATGGGTCGGTGTGTGAGCCGATAGCTGTAGGCGGCAAGGAATTTGGACCACCTTGTCATCCTGGGAGATAAAATGTTCGGGGTGGCCCGGTTTCCTGCCAGGATGCCCAGCAACGGTTTGTGGTCTGTGATGATCGTGAACGTGCGGCCGTAGAGGTACTCGTGGAACCTCTTCACTGCTGCGACGATGGCTAGGGCTTCCTTGTCCAGCTGGCTGTAGTTCCGCTCTGGTTTGGTGAGTGTCCTGGAGAAGAAAGCGATGGGTGCTTCTCTTCCATCCGGGATGGTGTGGCTGAGGACGGCACCGACGCCGAAGGGTGAGGCGTCGCATGTGACGGCGAGTGGTAGGGTCTCATTGTATTGGATGAAGATGGCGTCTGAGGTGAGCAGGTCCTTGGTTTTTCTGAAGGCGGCTTCCTCACGTTTCCCCCAAGTCCAGGTAGCCGCCTTGACCAAGAGCCTATGCAAAGGCTCCGCCGCAATTGCCTTTTGGGGCAGGAAAACATTGTAAAAATTAAACAGTCCCAGAAACGCCTGCAGTTCTGTTTTAGTCCTGGGTGTGGCAGCCTCCTTAATGGCTCTGATTTTGGTTGTGGTTGGGTGGATGCTGTGCCAGTCTAGAAGGTGCCCCAGGAGCTCGACCTGCTCTGTGTAAAGTTGACACTTTTCCCCCTTCACCTTTAGCCCAGTTTCCTTGAATTTGGTTAGCACCTCCGTTAGCCGACCCTCTAGTTCTCGCTGGTTGATTGCCGACACCAGCACATCATCGAAGTAGGGCACCACCCCCTTGATGCCTTGCAAGAATCTCTCCATGAGGCTCTGTAAAATTCCAGGCACCACACTGACTCCAAACTGGAATTGGTTACATCGGAAACCTCCCCGGTGGGTGACTATGGTTTGCGCCTCCACGGTTTCTTCGTCGACCGGCAGCTGTTGTTATGCTTGGGTCAGGTCGAGTTTCGCAAAAACCTTGCCTCCCCCCAGTGAGTGTAGAATATGCTGCACTACTGGGACGGGGTAGGCGCTTTGTTGCAAGGCGCAATTTAGGGTGGCCTTATAGTCCCCGCAGATTCTCACCGACCCATCGGGCTTGACTGGGGTGACTATTGGGGTCTCCCACTGGGCATGGTCAATTGGACCCCTTGCTTGACGAGCTTGTCAATTTGCTCGTCAATTTATGGCCTGAGTGCAAAAGGTACCCGCCTTGGTTTTAGGCGTCTCGGGGGAATGTTAGGGTCTAGGCTGAAGGATATGGGGGCTCTCGGTACTTGCCTAGTGTGCATTCGAACACTTCCTGGGAGTCCCGTGCCACTTGTTGCTCCCAATCGGTCTCGGCGATGTGGTTGATGCCCTTGACTTCGATGCCGATTGGTGCGAACCATTGCAGTCCCAAAAGGCTGGGTCAGTCTCGGTCCACGATCGTCAGGGGAAGCTTTGCAGTGCGGCCCTTAAATGTCACTTTGGATTGTCTGGTTCCGACTACCAGGATGCGGTTTCCATGGTAGTCTTTAATGATTAGTCTCTGGTTCTGCAGTCCCTTCTTTTGAATGGTAGGCACCAAGCATTTGATTTCTTGCCAGGCGACCATGGAGAGGTAGGACCCGGAGTCCACCTCCATTTTGCATGGCTCGCCTTCGATGCCTAACTTCACGTAGACTTTTCGGGCGTTGGTGGTGGATGCATGGCCGATGATGACTGTCTGGTGGATTTCCTCCTTCCACCGGGTCTCGCCACTTCATCGGGTTCGCCTGCTCCGGTCCCATTGGCTGTCGGCTGGGCGATCTCTGGTTCTGGGGGTTGCCTGCAATGTGTCAGGAAGACGGCTCATTTTTTCGGCCGGTGGCGTCCTTCATGTTGCTGCATTTGAGGAACATGCGGAATCTATCCGTGTAGGATTCCCAGTCCTTGCTAGCGGGATTAAAGGGTGCGGGCGGAGCGATGCTGGCCATCTCGTCGGTCTTGCTTCCGTCGGACACGTGCTCGATGGGGTTCAGACTCGGGATCCCACCTTCATCGCCAGTGTAGTGTCCATCGGCAAGGAGACCAGGAGGCGGTGACTAGGTTTCAGCTCTTTATTTGGTCCCCGTAACCGATCTGGTTCCGAGGAAAAAACAGCGGCTTTTTATTCTCAAGCCGCGGCCAATGGCACCACTTTGAATCTCCCACAATTCATTTCCACCAATCGTGGGAGATTCTTAGCGGGCCAATCAGTGCAGCTAGCTAAACCAATCAGATTGCCCCGTGCTTTGGCCAATCAAAGCGTGGGGTTTCAAGAATGCAAATGAGTGTACAGAACAAAACCTATGAACCACCGGTGGCCTGATGTTAGGGGCTCCTTTTAGAAATGAATGAATGGTATGATTGTGAGACAGGGAACCGTTTCTGTGCAAAAACAACACTGAAGAAATAGCTGCTACCTGGCTACACAAGGTATTGGCAGAGAGGCCTTTTTTGAGACCCTCTTGCAAAAAATCCAGGATGTTGGCCACTGAGGCCAAAGTAGGAGAGATCTTAATTTTTAAACACCACTGGCAGAAGACCTTCCAAGTGGCTTGATTGATCCTGTTAGTGGAAGGTCTTCTGGCCGCTAAGATGGTCTGGATGGCCTTCTCAGAAATCTTCTGCTTTTTCAGCGTACTCCGCTCAATCACCATGTGGTCTGCTGGAACCAATGAGGGTCTGGGTATGAGATTTCTCCTTGGAGAAAAGAGACCTTGAGATGGGGAATTCTCCAAGTGCGGGAGCAGGAGAGGTTCACCAGATGTGCGAACTAAGGGTGTCTGGGCCAGTATGGAGCCAGCAGTAAGACCTCTGCCTCCTCCTCCAAAATTTTGTGGATTACTGCTGGCAACAAAGGCATACAGAAGGCCCTGAGGCCAATGGCTCCAGAAGGCATTGGTCCCTTCTGCTTCCTTGTGAAGAACTTCCTTGTGAAGAACCTGGGAAGTTGGGCATTGTACGGAGAGGTGAACAGGTCCACCACTAGAAGTCTGAATATTTTAACCAGCTCCTGAAACAAAAGAGGAATGATACTCTACTCTGAGAGGTCAATTTTTGTCCTGCTTAGACAATCAGCTTGAACATTATCCCCCACCCCCAGAGATGTGTTCCACCCTGATTGACAGGAGATTCTTTTCAATCCAAAGTCCCAGACATTCAGCCTCTAAGATTAGAGCTAGAGGTCTGGTACCCTCTTGCCTATTAATATGTGCCTTGGTGGTGGTGTTGTATGTTAAGAAAATAATATGATAATGATATATGCTGGACCTGAATTGTTTAAGTGCCCACTGAACTGCTCTTAATTCCAAACAATTAATACTCTTCCCTTTCTCTAAGGAGAACCACAGGCCCTGTGCCCATTGCGAGTCTAGATGGGCTCCCCAGCCGGAGAGACTGGCATCTGTAGTGATGACTATATGGGAAGGTTCCTTGAATAATTGTCCGGCATGTAGGGCAGGAGAAGACCACCACAACAATAACCGTTTGACTGACAAAGGGACTGAGACCTTGATTACCAAATTACTTCTGTCCACTCTTTGATGAGGCAAAAGGAACCATTGAAGCTTTCTGGACTGAAGCCTAGCCCAAGGCACAATGGAGAGGGCAGAAATCATTTTCCCTAATAGTTGGGAAAGAAGAGTCAAGGTGGAAGAGTAAGCCTTCACTACCTCCAAAGTCATTAAATGCAAATTGTCTATCCTCTCTTGTGAGAGAAAAACCTTGCAAGAAATTGTGTCAATTCTAGCCCCCAAATATATTAAATTTGTGGTAGGTGAAAAATGGCTTTTCTTCTTATTAATAGAAAAACCATGATCCTGTAACATAGTAATAGTTGTCTGTAGATCTCAGAGCCCTGTTCTTAGAGGGAGATTGGATCAAAATGTCATCTAAGTAACATTGAACCCGAATGGGAATGATCCTCAAGCGGGCTGCCAGGGTTGCTAAGATTTTGGTGAACATCCTGAGTGCAGAGGATAGTCCAAAGGGCATGGCCCAATATTGGAAATGTTTACCTTGGTAAGTGAAACATAAATATTGTTTGTGTGATTGGCAAATTCTAATATGAAGATAAGCTTCAGTTAGATCTATAGAGGTGAGGAAGTTACCCTCCCCGATTCTGGCTATGATGGTCTGTAGTGAATGCATCCGGAAACATTTGTACAACACAAATTTATTAAATCTAGGATGGCTCACCACTCCCCAGAGGACTTAGGTACCACAAACAGACGGGAATAGAATCCCTTGTCTTGTTGATTAATTGGGTCCATTTGGATGGTCCTGGTGTCCAAAAGATTTTGTATTTCCTGTTCCATTAATTTTCTATGAGAGGGTCATTTGGAGACTGAACAAGGTACAAAAGATTGGAGGGGGGGGAGAGAATGAAATTCAAGGAATAGGCCTTGTCTAATTGTCCTCAACACCCAAGCATCTGATGTCATCTCCCACTAGGCAGCAAAATGGGATAATCTGCCTCCAATGGGAAGACTACTGCTACTTTTAGCAAGAGCGCCAGAAGAAGCGACTTCCTCCCTCACAAAAGGGCCGCTTGTCTAAGAATTGTGGTCTATCTCAGGCTGCTCTGTCCTGGGGACATTCCTGCTGGTTGTAGGGCTGTCTCTGAGACCCTTGAGCCCTGGAACTGCCCTTTCCTCTGAAAGAGGACCTGCGGTTATAAGGTGCAGCCCTGAAACTGGAGTGTCATGTTAGAGAAGGCAGATATTTTTTCTTATCCCTGGTTTCAACCAGGTGAGGCTCCAGGACTTCACCAAACAACTTGTCCCCTTTTATGGGTGAAGAGGCCACTTGCCACTTTCAGCACCCGTCTGCTTGCCAATTCTTGAGCCAAAACATTCTACGAGCAGCAATGGACGTGGCGATGGCCTTAGAGGCAAACTTGGCACTATTCAGAGTTGCATCTGCAGTGAATTCTGCAGCAGCAACCAATTTGTGAATATCTTGATGAATCCTCACATCAGATGCTGGAACCTTGCCCTGCAATTGGTGAAGCCACCTAAGAGAAGATCTCATGGAGAAAGAAGCGGCAGAAGCTGCCTTAACTGCCCAAGCTGCTGCCAAGTGAGTGTGTTCGGGTGATTGTTCAATCCTTTTGTCCTCAGCTTTTAGAGCTTCCTCTGGGCCTGCAGGATTGGGGGAGGCAGAAATCATAGCAGCTACAGGTGCATCTACCATAGGCACTTGGTGAGCTTGGGCCACATGGTGAAGAAATGCCTCTCATTGGCAGACAACATTGTGGATGTATTATGTTTATGGATAACATTCAGGAATAGTCTAGGGACAGGAACCACTTCTGGTCTAACTGCAGATTCATTGAAACGTTGGTCAAATGGAACCATGCCATTCCTTTCTACTTCTCCAACATCAGTCCCAGGTCCCAACTTTGCTGTTTTCTTGGCTTTAAATAATAATGCTCTAAACTTCTGAGCATCAAATATGCCAGTGAAGGGATCTTCATCCTCTGAGAAATCACTCCTTTTTCTCTTCCTCATGCACTCTGTAGGAAACGTTAGGTCCCTGTCTCTAAAGGAATCATTTCCTCTATCATGAAAAGATTGTCTGGATCTGATTGGTCTGAGGCCTCAGAGACTGGTCTTCTAGTAGCTCAGAGATCCTCTACAACTTCCCTTCTAATAGCCTTTGAAATGATGGCTTCCAGATGCATTGGCACAGCCTCATCCTCATCCTCTGGATAGGATGTCTCAGCTACAGCTCTAGCCCTTTTAGGAGTGGAGGAATAGATTCTTCCATGATTATGGAATCTCCTTCATGCCTTCCATGTTCTCCCAAGGTAATAATAACACCAATAACATAAAATAATAAAATAAAATAATCACCAATAACAGAGGAATTATCAGGAGACTAAATAAGAGGGTGAGAAGTACCAGCAAAAGTAGAGGGCATACTTCTAGATGCAAAACAGGGGGTTGCTCAGAAGGACCTGAATCCTTGGGAGGAGGGGTGATCTCCTGCCCCTCCCCCCAGCCACATGGTAGCATTTCTCCAACCTTTTTCCAGGTGCCTTTTGCTCCTTCTAGGCCTCAGGTTCTTCTATGGAAGGTGCTTTAGGCTCAGGGGCCCTCCTCCTCCGCTTGCCCCTGGATCTGCCTCTGGAAGTGGAAGGGCTGGGTTCCCTTTCATGCACTTTGTCGGTCATCCCACTTGGAGAATTAGATAGGTACAAGAAAGGGCCAGAGGGAGAATGGAACCTGCTGAAAGGTGGGATGAGGAGTTATTAATCCAAGCACAAACATTTTAACCATTAAGGCCTTATCCAAATTAAAAACTAGGTCTTCTTACCTGGTAAACCAGCTAAGCAACCTAGATAGGCTACTGCTGGGCTGCAGCCATACCCTCTCGGTCACAAACTAGTTCTGGGACCTACAAGCAGATCTGGAGGCACCAATGTGATCTCCTCAGTGCTGGAGCTGGAAACACAGCACTGGCACCGTGATCCATAGTGCTCTCAGCTGGGGGCTATTTTTCTTTCTTCACTTGTTCCCCACCAGCTGGGACTGGGCTAATACCTGATCTTGTGGCTGCTTTGCGCTGCTGCAAAGTCCTGATGATCTGCTGCTGCTGGAGGATGCTGAGCTGTGCATTTTGCAGCTAAGGTGATCCCCTTGTGCTTCCAAAGTGAAAGAGAAATGGCAAGTGTTTTCTGTTGCTGCCACGCTGCCTCACCCATCAGCTGTTTGCCCTTATTGGGCCGATCGCCTGGAGCTGTCCCATGTGGTCCTGGCTGAGCACACTGGGTTGGGGGCCTTTAGTGTGATCTCTCAGCCCCAGGAGCCAAATAACCTCTACTCACTTGATTTAAGTTGTTTTCAAGCCTCTGAAGCACTTTTAAACTTTTTTTCCTTTGCTTCCCGGCTCCATGTGTAATTAACATGGAGCCTTGCAACACACATCTTGTCCTGGCTAAGACTGAGTCGAAAACTGGGGAGTGGCCACAGCATAGGGCGGAGCTTGAATTTGGAGCAGACTCAGTCCTACAGGCATAAGCTGATAATACCCATCCTATCTGGATTCACATAACGACAGATAGGAAAATACAACTTTCTGATCCTTCCACTTCTGGCAGCCTCAACCATTGTTATTTGATGTTGCTGTAGAATGTCTTTTATGTTGTTTCTCCTTCTTCTTCTGGGTCTGCCTTATGTTTTTTGGCCTTCTCCTCTTTTTCTATATACCTTGTATGGTGTAGAATCCCCAGACATTTTCTCCAGGTGAGCAAACCGCTTAAGCTGCTGTCTTCATACTGTATATAGTTTAAAATTGGTTCTATTCCAATTATTCCTCTTATGATCTTATTTTTGATTTTATTCCTTCTGATTACTTTGGCAACTTTCTTCAAACATCTCATTTCCATGGTGACCAACCCTCCATCATTTACCAGTGAGTAATTTCAGGTTCTCAGCCAACAAATAACATGGCATCATCTGTATATAAAAATGTGTGCACGTTTATGTCCCCAGTCAACGAACCACCACAAACATTTGTCACACATTTATCCAGAAATACATCCAACAACCAAACAGGCAGTTTGTGGCCTTGTCTTACTCCCTGCTTGGTTTTGCTAAGCATTCCATTTAGTCTATCATATAACTGTTAGTAAGTCGATACTTTCTTCCTATAGTTATCACAATCAGCAACGAGCTTCAACACTATAGTTCTGCAAAGCATTCCATAATACTAGCCTAGTCACTTTATAGTATGCTTCCTGTAAATCAACAAATGTACAGCACATTGCAGGATCCAATTTGGATCACTCACAGCGACCAGAGTTTTTACTTTCTGAGCTTTCAGACTTGTGCTGGAGCCCATCCTCCAGGAATATCTCTGTGTGCTTTGGGCTGTTCTGTGTCTGATATTTATATAATGCCTGTTGTGTAGTTTTTTAGATGTAGATGGATGACTATTAAATTGTTGGCTGTTGTTTCCTAGTGCTGCCAAGCCTTCACCTCCTAAGTACTTGATAAGCTGGTTTTAAATCAGCACTCCTGTTGATTGATGACACACATACACACACCCATTTCCCACGCTTCAATCACTTCCCTGGTTATTTTTGTGCCTGCTTGTCCAACAATCTTAGTAGCTGCAAAATTGAATGTATGTCCTTGTTCATTGCAATGTGGACTACCAATGAGTTTGGGTCTCCTCGTCTGACTGCTCACTTGTGCTCACTGACTGCAATCTGGTGGTTAGCTTCCTCTCCATCTGTCCTACATAGTCAGAGGGACAATCCTACAACACATTTCCCTTCTCACATTGGCTCATTTCTCAGTGCACCAAAAAGGAACTATTTGGTCTGGACACTTTTTTGTTTGTTTTTAACTCCACTGCAATTTCCAATTTTGCTCATTATTACCTCTTACATCCTTTCAATCCTGCCAAATATCATTCCAAGCACACTTAAAAAGTCAGTCCTTATTAGCAGCTACAATATTTATTTTTGCTCCTTTTTCTTTGGTGTAGTGAACAGTAAGATCCAGGCACACATTCAGCAGCTGCTAGTCATAAACAGAACACATCTATATTTCTCCAGTTGGACCATCTAGCTTTCTCTTTTTCAATATCTTCTCTGCATTCATTACTTTTCCACTTCTTTTTTTCTGGGGCTCTAACTTTTGAATTCACTCTTAAACATTTTATAACCATACACATACTGTATATGCCTTATTTATTCATTTATTTGTTTGTTTGTTTGGTGTCTGGTATTCATACATGGACTAGAAATAAATCTACATTAACATTTCACTTAGATTAATAAAACACAAACAATATAAATGTTTAAAAGATCCATTTTCAAATACCAATGTCAAGGCCATCTAACCAATGAAGCACAGCATCAATTATATGAGGGAAAAATATCAGATACTGGACCAGTATATGCCCTCAGCTTATAGCTGGTCACAATGTGATCTATAGTTTGAGATGAGATCCTGCAGTTACACTGATGGGACGATACTATACCCTATTTATACAGCGAGACACAGCAGATGTCATGTGAGGTAAGAATTCTATTCAGGATTGTGCACTGCTGGTGTGGAAACTCAAAGCCTGACACCTCTTTTTGTAAGGTCCTTTATATGTCTTTCTATAATTGGGTGTTCATTGAGACATTGCAACTGTCTCTAAAATGCTTCCTCCCCAGGTTCATTCAAAGAATTTCACTTCTTTTATTCTTAGTTCTGTTCATTCTTCTGAAGATGTTATGTATGTAAATAATTGAATAAAGGCAAGCTTGGGGTAAAGTGCAGGGTTCTGGCCCTGCACTTCTGATTGGGTGTTAAGCGGCTAGATCGGATTGGTTGGGTTCTGAGAATCTGATTGGCCCTTAATGAAGGACTCTTATTGGTTCTGGAGCTAGCGTTTTACAGCTCCCTATTGGTTATTTCACATTAGAATTGCCTATATAAGGCAGAGTTGTTGTTATACAAGTTAGAAGTCACTATGCAATAAAGAGTTGAAAGTTCACCAACTAAGACTGTCTCCATTCATTCTACCCATGCCTGAATCTATAACAGAAGACTCCTTGTTTAGCCAGTTTTACCCACTTCCAACAATGGCATTCTCTATTTTAGACCTTGCTCTTTTGCATCCCTTGCTCTCTTTGAGTATATTCACTGTAGCTACCTTTTTTATATACAAACATCAATATCTTTCTCTCATTCTTACAGCAATCATTGCCTTGCATTAATTTTTTTCACTTTCAGTCTCTTTCAGCATTTTCCTAAGCATTCTTTTTTCATATTCCCCCATTAGCTTACTCTGCAAATTGCCATATTATAATTCTTTCCACTGTATTTCAAGCAGCTCCCACATTCCCTTTCTTTGTATTCTTTTTTCATTTATTCTGATGCTGCCTTCTAATTGTTTTTCATTCAGGATTCATATTTTTTTTTCTTTTTTTGCAGTCATTTTACTTTTATTCTCATTTCTTTCACTATCCCCTTTCTCATTTCTTCCAAGATCCACTTTTAATAATATCAAATAATGGTTTGTTCATAATCAGAAACTTTTATCATTGTTATACGTTCCACTAATTCTACCAATATTTCATCATAAACATAGTAATAATATTTTTGCTTTTCTATGTATTCCATTGCCATGTTTAGGAATAAAGAAACTTATACTTAACAAAGGTATTTTCTAAGAAGATATTCACCAGAATTCACTATTCTTATTTTCTCTTAGAATTCCAAATGGCCCAATCATTTTATCTGTACATCCTTCTACTATTCCCACTCATCATTGACACGACCTAATATCTATCTATATATATATTTCCTCTTACTGAATTATGTTTATTCACAATAGTGCACAATTTTTAAAGAAGTTAAATTCTGGTCTTCCGTTATTAGTATTCTGTACTGCAGCATAACATGACAACTATCACCGGCTTACTGCTTCTTCTTTTTTTTGGTCATATCAATAAATGACATGAATTCACACTTTCTGACATTTTCATCATTTTATTCAGAATTAAACTTAAACTTTCGTTTCCCTGCATGTATTTCTCAATTTTTCCTAGTATCTAGTTGAAAATTGCCAGGATGCATGTTGTTTTACTATCACAGCTAGCAAGAGTCTTTTAAATACAACTGAGACATACTGTTAGTAGCTTCATGACCATCCATGTATAGCATCTGCTTATAGAGAGAGAGAGCACGCACGCACAGAAAATCAGTAAAAAAGCACAGCCTATATTCCATCAAAAGCAGAGAGGAATTGCTAGCATGTTGCTTCATTTCATTTTATTTTCTTTTAGCAAAGAAATGGGGATGACAAAGTTTTGTTGCTCCAATTTATTTCCAGTAGAAAGGCAGCCTATTGATCAATCAATTAAATGAGTTGTGCTTTACATCCGTTTGCATAGGCATCCAGTACCAATGGCAATGGCATCAAAACAACCTCTTCATGTTATGCACACAAATGCTGTAAACCTTTGGCTGCAGCAGTATGGAAATCCGATAATCCAATGATGCATGCATGCGACCCCACCTCACCCCAGTCCATATCTGATTGGATTCTATTAAAAAAAAAGTTGGCCCCACAAGCTTGAGAACTGAGGAGTCCTGTGTGGTCTCTGAACTTGGCTGTTTTCTTGCCGCTACTCCTGCACTGCCAATTGACGAGCAATGATGATGTTACCTAGTTCAAGTAATGTAATGTCTGCAAGAAGACAGCCATGCTCAGAGGCCACCCAGGACCGCTCATTTCAATCCTGAGCTACAAATATTTTCCTTTATTGAGATCTGCCCAAACTAGCTTTTTATTGGCTCTCAGTCAACTGAGTTGAGTTGCTTGTAGAACTGATACAAGAAATTTCACAGAGCATCTGAAAGGTGACATGGAAAAGGTAGTTTATGCATTTTCCTAAAGCGTTTCTTTCTGCTGTTTCTGATTTGCCCAAATGTTTCAAAGTCTTTCCCAGATGATGCCGCCTCAGCAGCAGCAGTACCATCCATAGCAGCCTGAGATTCCATCCTAGGAAAGACATCCAGCTGATTGATTAAATCCACAGAGATGTCATGGTGTACAGAAACTATTCAGGCTATAATTCCCCCAGGATGAAAGATGCTCTGATGCCATGCGCCAAGAAGGTTGTTCACTGCCACTGGCTCCCTCTGCTGCACAGGAACCATTTAGTGGGCGTTTCATGTGGGAATTGCCTGAGCTTGAGAAAACCGCATGGGCCTGAACCCATTCATTCATGGGCTTTATGCTGGCCTCTGAAGAAAACGACACAGGATTTCCATTGTCTAACTTGGTGTCTTCAAACTTCATTCCCCCCCCCATCCACCCAGAATGTAAACAATTCCCTCTGTGCAGCAGCAGTAGTCACCAAGAGCCATCATTTTAAATGGTGTTCTAATTCCTATGGCAACCACTTCTTTTATGTGCTTATTTATTTATTTAGCAGAACTTTAGCTTCCAGGCAGTGAATCACACAATGCAAAAAGGCAGTTGCTAGGTGTGTAGGAGGGAAAGCGCATGTGTGAGATAGCTCTGAGACAGTGAGTTCATGATTGCTTTAAAAGCGATGGAAAGATTATCTCTTGCCACCTGACATTGGCCGGTATTCAAACAATATCTGAAATATTTGCCAGCCAGCCAGCCATGGCTGATAAATTTGATTCAACTAAATCTCTCTCCCTCCCACCCCACCCCAAATCTATATTTGCTTTAAGATTATGTTCTTGCCACATTTTCTTCCCGTGCATGTTCCTCAGTCCTAATGAGATCCATGCACATGAACCAATAATTTGCTCTCTTGACTTAGAAAGGAACTTGCTGATAAACCCATGGTAAACATGGGCACATCTTTAAAAAAAACCTCTGGGCTGCTACCACTTTTCTTCCAATCCTCCTACCTAATACGGGGAAGCGATGAAGAAAAGTCACTTTAATTTTCTATTTTGGAATGGATCTGAAGACAAATCATGCTGTGTCCTCTGGAGATCTAGAGAAATATATTGGTAGAGGGTCCACGACAAAACTTTCTACTGCTGCTGTTTGCAAGCTTTCCCAGATGTTTTCTCCATTCCCCTTAGGGATTGGTGCTCTTTATTTTAGCTCCATCTTTCATTGAGACTCCAGGTTGCTAACACTTTCTCAGAGCAGCAGAATGATGTAACCTTATAACTAAGGAGCAATCTAGAACTAAGGAGAAATCTCTTAACAATGAGAACAATTAACCAGTGGAATGATTTGCCTTCAGAAGTTGTGAGTGCTCCATCACTGGAAGCTTTTAAGAAGAGGTTGGAGAGCTATATGTCCAAAATGGGTCTCCTGCCTCTGCAGGGTTTGGACTAGAAGACCTCCAACGTGTCTTCCAACTCTGTTATTTTGTTATTCTGACGTCCTGCTGATCTACCATTTCCTTTAAGCTGCCTTCTCAGCTAGTTGGCACTATAAGATGCAAAGAGGGCAAAAGTGAAGGTAGATTATAAATGTATTGAGGGCTCATTTCCTTCTTCTCTCCCCCTCCCCTTTGGCTTCTTACACACCTTGCCTTAGGCATATGTAATTGAATGTGAGGTGTACCTCCATGCTGTTCAATGAGACATTTTACTGGCCAGACTTTAGAAAGAGAATTGACAGAGCAGTCATTAGGGCCCAGATTATTTCGTTAATCGTGGTCCCTCCTGGGACAAGAGAGCTGCAGCATGTGGAGGGATGAAAAATGCAATGCTAGGCCTGTCCCATCAAATCATCAGGATGCAGAAGAGGAGGAGAACATGGAGGGGGTGTTTCTCTGATGAGTGAAAAGAGGTCTCTTCCTCTGGAAGAAGAGCACATGCTTTTAGAAAGAAAATGATGGCTCTATTTTAAAGGACCCTTTACTATATTTTAGAAATAAATATATAGAATATTCATATTGTCATGTGTAGAATAGTATAAGACTATTTTCTCTCTCTCTCTCTCTCTCTATCCTTCCCCTCTGCTTCCCTTCCTGGGTACTGTTGTGTATGTATATAAGTAATAAAGTGTGAACTTGGAGTAGGTGCGGAGTTCTGGCCCTGCACTTCTGATTGGCTGTTAAGCGGCCGTACCAGATTGGCCCGTTCCAGGGAATCCGATTGGCCCTTAACAGAGAGTTCCTATTGGTCATAAAAGCTAGCGTTCCTAGCCTGTTATTGGTTAAAATGTTACAAGGGTTGCCTATATAAGGCGAGGGTTACTGTTGTTTTATTTAGAAGTCACTGTGTAAATAAAGAGCTGAAGTTCACCGTTCAGAGGCTTGTCTCCATTCCTCCTCACCCATTCTCAAACTTAACACTGGCGACGAGGATGGGATTTGGAGACATCTGAACCAACGAAACTTTGAAGAACACTGAGCACATGACAGACGACACCAACAACAGAACCATGTCTGGCGGCATCGTACCACCCGCTCCATTCGATCCAACCCAAGAGGACTGGGAGTCCTACATGGATCGCTTCCAAATGTTCCTAAAGACGAACAATTTGAAGGACGCCACACCAGGAAAGAAACGGGCGGTGTTCCTAATGCATTGCGGTCCAACTGTATTTAAGATGGCTAAAGCACTAGCCAAACCCCGAGAAGCAAAGGCGATGGATTGGAATGACATTGAACCTCTCCTGCGAGGTCACTACGCCCCAACTGTGCCTACGCTGGTGAGATGGCACGAGTTTTTCCAGAGGAACAAGCGAAAGGGAGAAAGTGTGGCCGACTTCATAGCAGACCTCCGAAATTTGGGAGGCCTCTGCGAATTCGCCGATTTAGAAGAGGCACTACGAGATCGCTTAGTCCTGGGATTAGATGCACCAGGTGTGCAAAGCAAGCTGATGGCAAAAGGAGACATCAGCCTTGCCGATGCCATCACCGAAGCCATGGCAGCAGAGGCGACCAAGAAGTCGGTTGCACAACTATGCTGCAACCGCATTACGGTACCTCCACCAACAAGTGACATTTTATCCAAGTCAGAAGGACAGCTGGCGACAACACACCACGAAGACCTCTCTTCGTCGTCAGACAGCGACGAAGAGGGGGTCCATCGACTGCGGTCCGACCGGGACCCTCACCCGAAGCCCTTATGCCCTTATGCTGGTTGTGGAGCCAACCATGCCAGATCCGAATGCAAATTCCGCGACGCACTCTTCCACGAGTGCAGGAAACAAGGTCACATCGGACGGGTCTGCTGCAGCTTGCCAGGACCCAGCCAGGCCTCAAAAGCGACTAACTATTGCCAGTTGACAGGAAACCTTCCTCTAAGGCGAGAACCAGTAAACCACTCCTGCAGAAATTGAGCTTTGCAGAGAGAAGAGGCTCACCATACTATCACTATCAGTCACGCCTCAACCTTGAAACTAAGAAAATTCGAATCACAGTAGCCATCGAAAACCAGCCTTGCCTCATGGAAGTTGACTCGGGATCGTCTCTCTCGATGGTGTCATGGAAGACACTCAAGCAACTCATCCCCACAATTCAACGCCAAGATCTACGGTTCCAATGCCTCATCCTCAAGGACTACCAGGGGAATCGAATCCCCATCGTCGGGTCCTGCCGAGTCCGAGTCTCCTTCAAGAAGCACACGGCGTACTTACCTTTAACGGTCATTGATAGAGATAGGCCTAGCCTACTGGGCCTCCAATGGTTCGCACCACTCGGCATTGAAGTGGCCGGCGTAAACCGAGTCGGTGGCTGTGACTGGGAGGAAGACCTTATATCTGAGTTCGGGGACGTCTTCGCAGACAGCTTAGGCAAGTACAAAGGGACCCTGATCTCCTTCAGCTTAGATCCAAAAATAGCTCCCATTCGTTTGAAACCCCGTTGAGTTCCATTCGCTTTAAAACTGAAAATCGACGAACAACTCAACAAACTGATAGCTCAGGGGGTGTTGAAGTCCATTGATCACTCCCATTGGGAAACCCCTATTGTAACACCCATCAAGCCAGATGGGTCAATCCGAATTTGTGGGGACTACCGGGCCACCTTGAACCATGCCCTGCAGCAGAACGCATATCCAGTCCTGGTGGTACAGCACCTCCTCCATTCCCTGGGGGGCGGGAAAGTTTTTGCTAAATTGGATTTAGTTCAAGCATATCAACAATTACCAGTGGATGAAAAAACGGCACAGGCCCAAACTATTGTGATGCACCGCGGTGCCTTTAAATGTACCCGGCTGCAATTCGGAGTTAGTGTAGCCCCGAGGATCTTCCAGAGCCTTATGGAAAAGTTATTGCAAGGAATTAAGGGCATGGTCCCTTATTTTGATGATGTTTTAATAGCAGCCCCTACAAAAAAAATTTTACAAGACCGGTTAAAATCAGTCCTAAAACAATTCCAAGAAGCCGGTCTTAGGGTTAAAAAAAAACAAATGTAAATTATGTACTGACAGTGTTGAGTTTCTGGTGTACCTGATTGATAGCCAGGGCATTCACCCTACCGAGAGTAAGTTAAAGGTGATCAAAAACACTCCCAGGCCACGAAGCAGGGCCGATCTCCAGGCGTTCCTAGGCCTCATCAATTTCTATAATGTATTTTTACTGCACAAAGCAACCGTCGCTGAACCGTTACACCGATTGTTAGATAAAAAAGCAATGTGGTTATGGGATCACCGAGAAGAACAGGCGTTCTGAAATGTTAAAAAACTACTCACATCTGACTCTGTACTCATGCAGTATAACGAGACTTTACCGTTAGTTATAACCTGCGATGCATCGCCTTTTGGGGTGGGCACCATTTTGAGCCACGTGCTGTCTAATGGGAATGAAGCCCCTGTTGCATATTTTTCAAAGACTCTTTCAAAAACAGAGTGGAACTATGGACAAATTGATAAAGAAGCCCTCGCAATCGTCTCAGCTGTGAAAAGTTTTCACGAATACGTTTATGGGAGGGTTTTTACCATTGTGACTGACCACAAACTGTTGCTAGGGATAATAGCCAGGGATAAGCTGACTCCCTACATATTATCCCCTAGGATGACCCGATGGTCAGAATTCTTAGCTGCTTATAATTATCGTTTGCAATATCGGCTGGGGAAAGCCATTCCCCACACCGACGCATTGAGCCGAGCACTGCTTCCAGAGATTCTCAACGATCCGCACCAACAGTAACTACGTTGCAAATCGAGGCACTCAACTTGCTGCCACTGACTGCACGAGACATCGCAAGAGAAACCAAACGCGACCACACCCTAGTACGAATCCTGGGTTGGGTAGAACGCAGATGGCCATTGGACCAAGTATCAGATGACTTCACACCGTTCAAGTCTAGGCAGACTGAACTCTTCTCCCAGAAGGGCTGTATCATCTGGGGTGATAGAGTCGTTATTCCAGAGCGGCTCCATAAAACGTTGCTGAGAACGTTGCACGAGGGCCACCCCGGCATTGTGCGAATGAAAGCACTTGCATGAAGCTATGCATGGTGGCCGGGCATTGACAAGCAAATCGAACAGTGGGTTAAAGCTTGCCCCTGGTGCCAAGAAATCAGCAACGCCCCACCAAAAGCCATGCCTACTGAATGGGAGACACCTCGCGGACCCTGGTCCCAAATTCACCTGGACTTTGTGAGACCAACCAAGGGCCACACCTTTCTGCTTACAGTCGATGCCTACTCAAATTGGCTCGAAATTCATCGTATGACGACTACGACCTCCGAGGCAATCATCAAGGTTCTCAACAGACTCTTTGCAACCCATGGACTACCAGATGTCCTGGTGTCCGATAATGGGCCACAGTTTACTGCACTAGTGTTCGAGCAGTATCTCGCTGATCACGGCATCCGCCATGCGCTCACCTCGCCTGCGCATCCTGCGACCAATGGCCGAGCAGAATGCATGGTCCAATTTGTGAAGAGAACCTTGCAAAAAGTAGACTACGACAACATTGACGACCAGATCAATCAAATCCTCTTCTTGCAACACATCACCCCACATAGCGTCACTGGCAGAACTCCCGCCGAACTGCTTATGGGACGAAGGCTCCGCTCCCACCTCGACTGGTTGCACCCTGCTTATGAACCGGAGAAACCACTAGGATCCAGTGGCCGCTGTCGCACCTTCCTGGTAGGAGACCTCGTGTATGCAAAGAACTTATCAGGTGACCCATTGTGGGTGGAAGCGACAGTAGTACGTGTAACCGGCCCCAGATCCTACCTTGTGCAATGCCTTGACAATAAACTTTGGAAATGGCATATCGACCAATTACGGTCACAACTTGCAGCAGCCAGTCCGCAACTCCCCTATGACCAAACTGAGGGGGGGGGGAGGTACGGAAGATGTGGAAATCCTAGAGAACCCGCTCGAAGGAAACGACGATTTAAATGTAACTCAAAAAGTGGAGCTGGAGGGAGAAACGTTTGCACCTCAGGGAATTGCAGAAAATGTGGGCAATGACTTGGAAGTACACTCTGAACCAGAGGCAGCCCCACCACCAAGCGGCGATCTACCTCAGCTGGATTGCAACCAGCCAATACAAAGGAAATCCAAAAGACTGAAAAAACTACCGTCCTATTTAAGGGACTATGACTTGGACTAAGGAACCAGGGGGAAGGGGTGTTGTGTATGTGTATAAGTAATAAAGTGTGAGCTTGGAGTAGGTGCAGGGTTCTGGCCCTGCACTTCTGATTGGCTGTTAAGCGGCCGTACCGGATTGGCCCGTTCCGGGGAATCCGATTGGCCCTTAACAGAGAGTTCCTATTGGTCATAAAAGCTAGTGTTCCTAGCCTGTTATTGGTTAAAACGTTACAAGGGTTGCCTATATAAGGCGAGGGTTACTGTTGTTTTATTGAGAAGTCACTATGTAAATAAAGAGCTGAAGTTCACCGTTCAGAGGCTTGTCTCCATTCCTCCTCACCCATTCTCAAACTTAACAGGTACTATATATTTAAAATCCCAAATTTGAAAGTATTCTTCTTATCAATGTCATGTCATGGGCAAATCAAACTTAAAAGCTCAAATTTGGGGTTAATGGCTGCCTTGAGAAGAAGTTGGGAACACTTTTGGGGGGGGTTCTCGGGAAGGTGCAATGGGTCTTGGGATCTTCCATTGTTCCCCTTTACATTTCAAGATATATTTTTTGCTGTTTGGATCAGAATGATTATATGGTCCTAGGATAATACCTAGGAATCAGTCATTTGCTGGAATTCTGAGGGCAAAGAAATTGCTGCAAATCTTCACTGCCCATTGATTTTCCTCCTGCAATAGCCCGCAGCTATTTGCAACATTTTTCTTCCCTTGCCCTATCAGGAAAAGCACAAGGCTGGCTGGGATTCAGAGATACCAGGATTCATAAATTCCAATTTTGCCATGCATCTGAGTCATTTCAAATAAGTGACTCACTTTCAATCAAACTTAGAGGTTATTACAAGGATCAGAAAGTCTCTCCTGAGTGACCCGAAGTGAAAGTAAAAGAATGGAAGGCAAATAAAATGAACAAAATGAGAATGAGCCTGCCTGAGGGAAAGATCTATCACCTTGCATATAATTAATTGTCCAAATGCACATGTTTCTTTTATAATCAGTTAATTTTAATATGTTTACTTAAATATGCCACTGTGCCTATATTTGCCCAGTTACTAAAACCTTTGCTTAAAGGAAGATGTAAAACGGTTCAAGTGTTAAGTTGTAAAAGCTTTAAAATTCCAAGAATTATTGCCCAAAGGAACATGCTCTGTTGTTCCATTAACTGTAAACAATTTGCAGTTAGCTATAGTAATTGATCTGTAGCATTATCTAGTCAGATGAAAGAGATATTGAGGAATTTTTAACTATTGTATTTATTGTTGTATAAGGGGTTTATAGTAGAGGTATGTCTACCATGCAATGGACTATGTTTTAGTAGTTTAGATTAAACAGGTCTGAATTTGTATGTCAGGGTGAACATAGATTTGACAGAGCTGATGATAGTTAAGAAACTGGAGGGATCAAGGGTTTGATTCAAGAGTTGGACAATTTTTCTGACATTCTCATTAACTATGCTCAGATACCTGTTATGGCACTGTGGAACACAATAATCAACAATAACAAGAACCAGTGTAACATAATGTTGGACTAGGAGTGGGATGAGCCAAGTTCTAGTCCATCAGTACACTGAGAAATCATGCACCAGAGACAAATTCCTTGTGTAGAATCCAATCTGGGTCAGTCACCCAGACCAGAGGTTTTGTCTTCCAACCTTTTGGACTTGCTGGAGCCTATCCTTAGGGAACTCATGCAGGTGATATGGATTTGTCTGAAATGTTGACAAAATGTTTCTGGATAGAGATAAAGCACAAGGCAATGGCTTCGGAGAAGATACAAATTTCTAAGCATGGTGGTTTTACAGAAGGTAGATTGGAAATGTTTGCCCCATTTTACAACTTTTCTTTTGACAATTGTTAAACGAGTCACGGTAGTTTTTAGGTTAGTCATATGGCTATTAAATGAATTTGGCTTCCCTGTTGACTTTGGTGGGTCAGAAGTTCTCAAAAGGGGATCACATGACCCCAGGACACAGCAACCTGTCATAAATATGAATCAACTGCCCAGCATCTGAATTTTGATCATGTGACCACAGGCCTGCTACAACAGTCATAAGTGTGAAAAATGCCCATGTCACTTTTTTCAGTGCCTTTGAACAGTCACTAAATAAATTGTTCTAAATTGAGAACTACCTGTACTTCTGTTGCAGCTGAAATGCATTTATTTTATTTTGTTCATGGACTGGAAAAAGATACTTAAAGGTTATCATTCCACACTTTCAATATTCTTTATTGTGATTTTTCATTTCAAATCAGTCAAACATTATTGTCAATGCACAACACATTTCATGTGTACAATGAAATTGAAAATTGTTTTTTTTTGGGGGGGAGGGATTTTGTCTTCAAGTGTTTTATCCCTGCAATCCACTCCACTTGCTTTCAGAATCCACTCCATACTTACTTTGTAATTAGCATTTATTTTAATCTTTCATTTTCATTGCTCTCATTACTTCCAATGAGTTTTCAGTGGGTTTTGACTGGTATTCTCGTCATTCATTGAATTATATCCCTTTACAACAATGGGGGCTTGGCATAGGATAGGGATGTCAAACTGGTGCCCATGGGTTGGATGCGTTATGCACAGGCCACGCCCACCCCAGTTCCTCAAAGGGAAAAAAATGTTGTGAAACATCACATGATGGCAATGTGATATGGTGTGTTTGACACCAGTGGACTAGGAGATACCTACCATGATTAGCTTTTACACTAGAATCTCAAAATGGCATAATTGTCATACTACTACAGAATCAAAAATGGAGATGGGAACCTGGTCAGCATCAATGAGAATTTAAGAAGATGTGCCATTATCTTTGAAGCTCACAAAGTACATTGTGATACTTAGGCAGGGTTTCTGAGTTTGGCTGCGATTGATACAGAGAACTTTAGAAATTTCTGTTCAAATGACAATTATGTAAAGGGGGTTTGCAGTTGCCTTTGCTAGCACTGATACCCACAAGTGACAAACCAAACGACCTTCTATAGAACATAATCATTCCACAGGAAAATTCTGGTACAAATAATTGGCACAAAAAGGCTCAAAAAAAAAAAAAAAGACTTTTTGTAAACATCTAATGAGGTTAAGTGGATCTTGGAGGAATCATTAGCTGCAGCAAAGACTTGAGCAAAGATTTGAGCAATGGTTACTTGGAAAGTCCTGGAACACCCCACTTTTGAGAGGCGGAAGGAAGCAGCTGCATTACTTTATTCCACTCATAATAAGTAGCTGATGACAAAGCAGTCAGCTGAGGCATTATAACCCCAACCAGCTGTTTCACGGCATTGAGACAAAGTGATATATTTCTGCAAGGCTATGTACCTTATTGAAGCAGATTGGAGGCAGTCCATAATACAATTTTTAAAAAATACTGTATGTACCTTCTTGCGTTTTATTTCATGTTTTGGTACACCCGTGGTGCTAAATGGGTGTTGTCAGAAACTGGAAAACAGAGCAACTGTTCCAAAATCAGATCCTGGAAGTCCTTGCAAACCATGCAAAATTTAATTATAAGTTCATTTGGATTGGCTCAGCAAGAATCCCATAGACTACCGTAATTGTTGTAAACTGAATCTAGATTTACTCTGCCTGCTCTCTGTAATTGTATCTTGGAGCTCACTGTGCTACAGCCATTAGGCCCATGAAAATTAGCTTTCATTGCCAAGATAAAGGATTAGCTTCTGATGGCCCAGGAAAGAGCCACAGGTAGGAAGAGAAGAAGTGTTTCGATGCCAGGCCAGATGTTAGCAGCAAACTCCAGTTGATAGACATTAGCACCAAAGCACTTTAGAACATGCTGGGGATTGTTTTTCCTTCTATGGTGTTTATTTCTCATTTTAGTAGTTTGTGTTCTTGCTAAATGCTTACAATGGGGATTATTTTGCTTTGCTCAGAACATGAGTAAAAAGGTATTTTAGCTGAACATGCAAATGATATGGATATGCCAGAAAAGGGAGGGAGGGAAGGGGAAAACATGCAATCATGCAATATTGGCTGATGTAACCACTTTCTGAGTATCTCATATTCTGAAACTGATTACTTTCCTGCAGTAAAACTGCAAATCTGGTTTTCCTCAACCAAAATGTGTTTTAAAAGCAGTAACACCATTGGATTCCATTTCCTTCCTTGTTGATTTCCCTCATCCAGCTGTTATGGATTCTACGCTGAATCCAAGGGCTCTCCTGAAGAGAAACAAGACTGTTATGAGAATGATATAACTTTGCCAGTGTCTTTCATGTAATACTGATGCAGCCTCTTGATTTTCAATGTACTGTGCTATTTTTAAAGACTTTTCCAAAAAAGGTCTGAAAGGGTTTTTTTTTTTAATATAAAAAGGTCTTTTTGTTTATATTCCAAACGTCAGATAGAATTGGACAGACTTTACTTTATGAAGTCAGCAAATCATTGGCATTCCCAGGAATGGGGAAGGATAGAAGGGAACAGGAAGGACCGAGTAATACAGTATTGTGTAACTGCAACAACTCAAGCCCTGTCCCTTTTCTATATGGTTGTGAACTTGCCCTTACAGCCTAAAGAAAGGATTTCAAAAGCTAATAAAATAAATGTGAGCCTGAGGATGGTGTTGCAGTAAACACAAAAGCTTTCTCTGTTAGTCATGTTTAATTAAATACAGTATTTATATTTACAGAAGTAACATAAAGAAATGGATTCAAATATGCCTTTGCACTCAGAATTAAAGTTCCACATAATATGCTATCAGCTAACACAGGGGTGGGCAAACTTTTTGGCTCAGGGGCCGCATTGACTTTTAAAATTTGACAGACGGGCTGAGTCAGCACAAGATTTTTTGGGAATTGCCCCCCCTTCCCCCCGTCTTCTCCTCCCTCCTCTCCCCTCCCCTTCCCAAGGCAACGCGGGACTGGAGCCGCGCGGAGCTGCACCGGCAGTAGCAACTCCTGACAGCCCCAGCCGGACACCTGAGCGGAGCCCGGGCAGAACTGCCTGTTGCTGCTGCCGGAGCACCACCAGGTTGCCTCCTCCAAGCAGCCCGCCCGCCTGCTGGGCTTCCCCTCCGCCGTGTGGCTCGGGGCCAGGCACGAACACCTGTGAGTTAAAAAGAAGCCGAAAGTTGCTGGGAAGTTGCTCAGGTTTCCGGGGCTTCCAGGCTTAAACTTTGCACAGGCAAAGTTTGCAGGCGGGAACATCTTCCTGCTGAGGAGCGGGAAGGGTTCTGCCCAGCGGGCGGGCTGCTTGGAGGAGGCGACCTGGCGGTGGTTCGGGTTTCCCCTCCGCCATCTGGCTCGGGGCCAGGCGTGAGTGCCCACAAGGAAAAAGGAAGCTGCAAGTTGCTGGGAAGTTGCTCAGGTGCTGGGAGCAGACTTTTAAAGTGCCGCCCGAGCAGGACCGCCGAGCCGAGAAATGGGGCACCAAGGCAGGGCAAGGCTCCACCAGCAGTGGCCTAGCTTTTGGTGGCTCCAAGCAGCCCACTCCAAGCAGTCCACCTCCCACCAGGCGGAACCCTTCCTGCTTCTCGGCCAGAAGACGCTCCCGCCTGCAAACTTTGCCTTTGCAAAGTTTAAGCCTAGAAGCCCCAGAAAAAAAGGAGGATCGGCGGGGACTCACCTTTGGATAGGTCGTACTTAAAGGTGATTTCGAACTCCCAGCCGAGGCCTTTGCAAAGTTCTTCTTTTCTTTCCTACCCCAAGAGCGCTCCGCACTGTTTTGCAGCTTTGGGGGCCATGCAGCGCAGGGCAATACGCCACGCCCAGCGATTTTTTTCAGAGGTGGGCCAGATTGGACAGACCAATGGAAGGGAAACCCGAACCACCGCCGGGTCGCCTCCTCCAAGCAGCCCGCCCGCCCGCCCGCTGGGCAGAACCCTTCCCGCTCCTTGGCGGGAAGACGTTCCCACCTGCAAACTTTGCCTGTGCAAAGTTTAAGCCTGGAAGCCCCGGAAACCTGAGCAACTTCCCAGCAATTTTCGGCTTCTTTTTAACTCGCAGGTGCTCTTTCCTGGCCCCGAGCCGCACGGCAGAGGGGAAGCCCAGCAGGCGGGCGGGCTGCTTGGAGGAGGCAACCTGGCGGTGCTCCGGCAGCAGCAACAGGCAGTTCCGCCTGGGCTCCACTCAGGTGTCCGGCTGGGGCTGTCAGGAGTTGCTACCACCGGCGCAGCTCCACGCAGCTCCAGTCCCGCGTTGCCTTGGGAAGGAAAAGGCAAAACCAGGACCGCTGAGCCTGAGCCTCCGTTGCCGCTGCTGCCATTGCAAAGCACCACCACGGCTCTTCCTTTTTGCCTTTCCCTTCCTGAGGCAACATGGGACTGGAGCCGCGTGGAGCCACGCCAGCGGTAGCAACTCCTGACTCAGGGGGCCTCCGAGGGGAGAGGAAGGAGGAGAAGACGGGGAGAAAGGGGGGGCAATTCCCAAAAAATCTTGTGCTGACCTGGCCCATCTGTCAAATTTTAAAAGTCAATGCGGTCCCTGAGCCAAAAAGTTTGCCCACCCCTGCTCTAATGGGTCATCGAATTACTTATATAATAACAAAGGCAGAATAAAAATCAAATCAATAAATATAACTATTGATCTGAATACAAACTGGATTGGCTTCCTTATTCATTTTTTTGGGGGGGAGATGCGTGGAGAAAGGAGGAGGGCTCAACAATAAATCTGAGGATCCCCTTGAATGTCAAGGACTGAATCCTAAATCATGGATTTGGTATTAGTTTGATTAAAGAGAATATCAGCTGGAAACCAAGCTACAAAGCCAATTTGGTGCCTGTTTAGTTTCTCTGAAGAAACTTATTGGGACAAAAGAGATGCCATTTTTATGGCATGTACAATCAAAATGTTTCTCTTTTACTTCTTCTCTTCTCTGCTGAAAAATAATAAAAGCAGGAAGGAATAATGAGATGGGATAGTAGAAAAATAAAACCAAACCCCACTCCCTTTTAGTACTGATGATGTAACCTACTTTGGTAATGAAACGTCTGAAAGAAAACCACAAATGCTCAAAGAGCACCAAAGATCCAATTGTAAAGAATATCTGTTCTTCCTTTTGCTTCTGCATCCAACCGATTGAACATCCCAGTAGCACACCACACAATACAATCATAAAATATTGTCCCAAAGGTGTTTTTTTTCAAGAGGCAACTGGACTCTCTGGTTCTGAAAAAGCTGCTTGGATGAGAAGCAAAGTGTCTTCAAAGAAAATCCAGAAAGTCCAGTTGCCTTTTGAAAAAGCACCTTTGGGACAACCATGACCTGGAGGACTAGAATCTCTATAGATATAGAATACTGTGTTATCATAGCTTGAATGAATTATTTCTTTAAAAGCCTTGTGTTTTTTTTTTTTTTTAAGTAGCCTGAGATCCCTTTCCCTAGCAATGTATAGCATCTAGCATATTTTGTCTGTTTACTTATTTGTTACATTTTTATCCTGCCACTACCCATTTGGCCCAAACATCATTAGGTATAATAAAATAGTAATGAGCACAGGCTTTAATATCAGTGTTGGCTGGGTAATGCATTGAATTCACTGTCATCTATTAAAAACTCCATCTCTGGAGGGTTTTTAAGAAGAGGCTGGACAGCCACTTGTCTGAAATGTTTAAGCACAGGGTTGGACGAGAAGACCTCCAAGGCGATGGTGGTATGCTACCGGTTCGGAGCAGGTGGGTTGAATGGTTAGTAAAAAAAAAAAAAAAAAGCCTCCCACATCAGCTGAGAGGATAAAAAAAAAAGCCGACAATCGGCTGAGAGGAGAAAGAAGGGGAAAGCGCAGGATTGGCCCTCCCACCTGCCCCTGTGCTTTTTTCTTCTTTATCCTCTCAGTTGATTGGCACTGCATGCCTCAGCTGGTGTGGGGAAAGCTGTGTGAGTGTTAGGTGCACATGTGTTAGGTGCGTGCACGCACACACGCTATCACTGAACCGGTAGTGGAACAGGTAGGATCCCACTGCTGCTCCAAGGTTCCTTCCAACTCTGTTATTCTATGTTCTAGTGGGAGAAGTCAGTTAAATCAGGTAAATATTAGAGCTGACATTTGTCACACAGATATCCATTAGAAATCACAATACCATCACACAAATGACAGGACTCATGCAGCTTCTGTTAGCGCCACATGATCCAATAGATGCAAATATCATAACATTCATTTAGAGTCTAAACTTTAGACAAAGACATAATAATGCAAATGATTTCCCTCCATGCCTTCTCTCATGTAGATGCCTAGGACCATAAATCATATCCAAAGGTTTCATCTGCAGATTTCAGCTGACCTGGTAGTGCCTCCTTTGTCAAGCCCCCTCTTTCCCACTCAATGATCCCTCACAAGAAGAAAAGCTAGACCCAGACAGCTTACTTTAATTTAAAGCGTTATTCATTTTCTTTCTTTGGCTTATAGAGGAACCCATCCTATTTTCTTCTAAAATAACTCCAAAACTGTCAAGCAAGCAATTACTGACAATTACGGATCTTTAAAAGGAGGAGGGGGAATGGCTCCCTTAAAAGCAGATAGATCCAGAGAAGCTGTGGCAAAAACATCAGTAGGAAACAGTTCTGTTTGTTTTTGAAAAACTGCATGGCAAAGACGGAGCCAGGGGCTTAGCGTGATCCTGGAAAAGTAATTGTCAATGTATCTTGATCTGAAAGAAAGTGGTAAAGTCATGTTTTTCTCATCACAAGTATACTCAGTTGTATTAATAAGTCAAGAAAACTAACAATATTAGCTAGCCCTGTAAGTATTTCAGGTATAAGAAAATCTTCATAACCTAATATAATGTTTATTATCTCACACTTTATTTTCTCAAGTGATTTCTTATAGAACAGGGATGTCAAACTGACACATCATAGCATCACATATCAGAACTTTTTTCCCCTTCACTTAAACCAGGTAAGGGCGTGGCCAGCATGTAATGCATCCGGCCCACGGGTTGGGAGTTTGGCAACCCTGTTCTAGAGTTGGTTTTGAGAAGAGGTCTTGAGAATTCTTTTGTTATCACAAAACATCAAGAATCCAACCCAAGACTTATTTCCTTCAGTGAAAATCATACTGAAATTTCTGGTTTTTACTTTGAAGGAACCATGTTTACCTTAACTAAATAAACTTTGATGAATCCTTCAGCTCAACTGGGACTAGAATCCTATGGTCCCTGGTAGTAGAGTAACCTTGAATGTATCTAAAAAAACTCGACATATGTTAGTCAATATGGCAAGTATATATAATGGCAAAGGTATAGTTACTACTTTTGCCACTTAGATAGTATCCACATATAAAAATGTAATCCAACTCATAATTTAGTTTTATTAAGTGTACCAAAATCACAGGGCTTGATAGTTTATTTTATTAATGTGTTCATTTATTTTATTCATGTGTTCATTACAAAAATACTTCAAATAATTTTTTTACGTAAAATGCCTAAACATCTAGTGAATTATTTTAATGCAAAGGTGAGTCATATTTTTACAGCCAGAGGCTAAAATTATCTTCTAAAAATGTTGCCCTTTAGGGGAGTATTATGATATCATTGGAATGAGTGAAGACCATATTTCTGGTCCTTTGGGGCAGAAAAGGGGGTGAAGTGACCAATTTATCACTTAACCCCATCCTCTACTTCACAACACCAGAAACACAACTCAGGGCAGATAATAATAATAAGAAACAACAAACAGAAAATGCTGCCTCTGCAAAGTAGCTGATGAAACAGTTTCTGCAAAAGGAACCTTGCCTATCAAACAGCAAAGAATGCTAATGAAATACAGTATAATTTCCCCACTTTTCACAATGTATTAAGAACTGAAAACCAAAGTTGAAAGATTATGAATAAATCAGCCATGGTGGTCCCAGTGCTTTTCAGCATGCTGGGTGCTGTACTGAAACATCTTGGGCTGCATCATAATAATAATAAATAATAACATGAATACATTGATAAAATTTCCATCTGTCAGTTACAACAGACCACACTGCTTTGAATCACAGATATACCACATTATGACATCTAAGATTTTGAGGAAGAATTTGATGCATATGAAGGCCAATGCTAGTCTTTTTTTTTTTTTTAAAGGGATGTCACAGATTTGTATATATAATCGTGATAATCATTAACTGGTGCCTCAACCATCATTCTAAAAGACACGGAACAGTAAAAACACTGGACTCCAGACTCACTCCATCCTTCCTTCTTTTGAGAAAGATAGATAGCAATAGTCAGTATTAATTGTGGATGTATTTAAAACTAAAAATCCATACTATGATGACAGTTGTCAGTTAAGTGATAATAGAGGAAACAAATTAGTTTTGAGGAAAAATACATAGCATAATGAGTGAGTGAGTGAATGAAATAATATATTCTCTGAGTGATATGAATGGATGCATGTAACAGTTTTTTGTTTTATTTTAATGAAATAATGAGATACAGAAAAAAATATGAAATGTTCTGATTTTGGACCGATCATTAATTGACAGTATTAGGAGCAATCCTTAGAAATAAAATGTACATGCAAGGAAAGGGAAAAGTGAAAAAAATTAGAATTAAAATGGAATAACTGCAAAATGGTTATTTAAGTGATGTGAATGGAAATGTTTGTGACATGTTAAACAACAGAATTGTGAACAAGTATGCATAAAAAGACATAGCTTCAGAATGAATAGATGCTGAATAAATGAACTGGTGAACTGGATACAAAACAGAGTGATTAGAACAAAAGTACATTGAAATGGCTTGTTCTTAGAGAGAGAATGAATAAGAATCTAACTGCTAGACAAATACACAAAAGATGAGTGAACAGGTTGAGTGGAACAAGTTATAAATGGAAGAAGCTATGAAGATGTTTAGAAAGAAGGGTGTTAGATCTGGGAGAGTGGGCACAAGAACGGAGACGAGGCATTGAATAGTGACTCCAACTCTTTATTGGTGACTTCAGAACAGAGCAAAAAACTAGGGCAGCAGCAGCTCCTTTTATAAAGCTGTCACAACATCCAATGATTTGAGTTTGCCATGCTGGAAAGCATCCAATCAGTGGCGACCCACTAACAGCCAATCAGATCAGCCGACAACGACCAATCATGATCTGCTATCAGCGGACCAATCAGAAGTGCAGGTTTACGAGCCTGCTGTGAAAATAAAACTATTAGAATTGCAAGCTAACAAGTTTGCTTAGTTCGGAACACCCCTCCCCCCCAGGTTCCATCTCAAGAGTGGGGTGATGTATTCTCGCAGGTAGGCATGTCATCTCACCTGTCTACCTGATCTACGTTGCTCCACCAGTCTTTGGCCGGACTCTGGTTCCGGTGGGCTGTTGGTTGAACTCAGCGGTAATGGTGATCTGACTTCTCCGATGGGTGACTCGGGGTTGTCATCTCTACTCCCAACAAGGCTGTCATCTGGATTCTCTGGGGTTGCTGATGCTGCTGTGCTGCTTCATTGAGAGATGACCATCTGCCCCGGCTCTTCTTCGGAAGGTGAATAATCCAGGTTTGGTTGCGCTGATTGCTGGTTTTCGAGTACTGGGTTGGATACTAGTTCGTTTTCGGCCCCCTCAATTTCCCTTCCCCCTCCTAGTTTGGAGTTCAGGGCTTGTGAAGGGGTTAGGTATGTAGCTGGTTGATGTGGCGCTTCCACAGTCTCCCATCAGGAGTTTGTAAGCGGTAGGATCGGGGACCCGTAAGTTGAGTTATGGTAGCGGGGACCCACAATGGGTCACCGGTAAGGTTTTTTGCAAAAACCAGGTCGCCTACCTTGAACGTGCAATACTTGCTGCTGGACCCCAGGGGCTTTTCCGGCGTGTAGGCAGGGTGTAGTCAGTCAAGATGTGATTGAAGTTTCCTGCCCATCAGGAGTTCGGCTGGGGTTTTGTTTGTGGTGCTGTTTGGAGTAATATGTTGGAGGAGAAGCATCTTGGTCATCTTGTCGTGGATGTTCCCTTGTTCCATCTTGTGTAAGGTTTTCTTTATGAATTGGACCATTTGTTCAGCTCTACCGTTGGCCGCAGGGTGACCTGGTGATGTTAAGGCATGGCGTATGCCCCGGTCTGCTAGGTACTGCTCAAATGCCAAGGCGGTGAATTGTGGGCCATTGTCTGAAACCAAGACATCTGGCAAGTCGTGTGTAGCAAATAGTCTGTTTAGTTTTTTAACGACTGTCTCTGTGGTGGTGCTCTTCATTTTGCGAACCTCAAGCCAGTTGGAATAGACATCCACTGTTATGAGAAATGTATGGTGGGTCCCGCAAAATCGATGTGCATACGGAACCAGGGACCTTGGGGTGCTTCCCATTCTGTTGGTGGTGCTTTTGGTGGAGCTGAGCGTGTTTCCTGGCATTTGTTGCAGGTGGTGACCCAGGTTTCTAATTGCTTATCTATGCCTGGCCACCAAGCGTAGCTCCTTGCTAGTGCCTTCGTTCGCACGATGCTCGGGTGTCCATCATGCAATAGTTTTAGGACCTTATGTTGCAGTCTTTCTGGGATGACGACTCTGTCTCCCCATAAAACACATCCTTTTTGGGAGAAAAGTTCTGTCTGTCTGTGTTTGAAAGGCTTGAAGGTGTCATTGAGTTCGTTGTCAGGCCAACTTCTTTCCACCCAGCTGAGGACTCATGCTAAACAAGGGTCCTTCCTTGTTTCTGATGCGATGTCTTGTGCAGTCAGTGGTGGTGATGGAAGTGTCTCAATTTGTAGTGTAGCTAGGGTTGGAGCTGGGTCATCCAGGACTTCTGTTAGCCGAGAGCGGCTCAGGGCGTCAGCGTGGGGAATGGCTTTCCTCGGTTGGTATAGCAGTTGGTAATCGTATGCAGCTAGAAATTCTGACCAGCATGTCATTCTTGGCGATAAGATGTGGGGAGTTGGTTTATCTCCTGCCAAGAGGCCAAATAGTGGTTTGTGATCAGTGATTATAGAAAAGGATCTTCCATATACATACTCATGGAATCGTTTGATTGCAGACACAATAGCGAGAGCCTCTTATCTAATTGGCTATAGTTTCTCTCAGTTTTAGATAAAGTTCTAGAAAAGAATTCAATGGGCGCCTCAGTACCGTTTGGCAGGATGTGGCTCAGGATGGCTCCAACTCCAAACAGTGAGGCGTCACAGGTGACAGTTAAGGGTAAAGTCTCGTTATATTGTATTAGGACAGCATCTGATGTTAAAAGGTCTTTTACTTGCTGAAAGGCTCGCTCTTCTCAATGTCTCCAGACCCAGGAAGCTTTCTTGTTGAGGAGCCTATGTAGGGGTTCAGCAACAGTCGCCTTCCGGGGTAGGAAGATGTTATAAAAGTTAATGAGTCCCAGGAAGGCTTGGAGATCTGTTTTGTTCCTAGGTCTCGGGGTGTTTTTTATTGCAGCCAATTTTTTTCTCAGTTGGGTGAATTCCCTGTTTGTCAAGAAGGTAACCAAGGAATTCAGCCCTCTCCATACATAGTTGGCACTTGTCTTTCTTGACCTTCAGGCCAGCATCTTTAAATTTTTGGAGGACTTTTCTTAGTCGTTTTTCTAGTATACTTCTAGTGGGAGCAGCTATCAGGACATCATCGAAATATGGCACGACCCCTTTTATGCCTTGTAGCAATCTCTCCATCAGACTTTGGAAGATGCCAGGTGCTACGCTCACTTTGAACTGGAGTCAATTACACTTGAATGCACCTCTGTTGTAACTATAGTTTGGGCTTCTGCGGTCTCTGCATCTACAGGCAGCTTCTGGTACGCCTGGGCTAAGTCCAATTTTGCGAATATTTTTCCGCCCCCAAGGGAATGAAGAAGGTGTTGGACCACAGGCACAGGGTAAGCGCTCTGCTGAAGTGCGTGGTTTAGGGTGGCCTTGTAATCCCCACAAATTCTCAAAGATCCATCAGGTTTTATGGGGGTTACAATTGGGGTCTCCCATCAGGTGTGGTCAATTGGTTCCAACATGCCTTGGGCTATTAATTTGTCCAATTGTTCGTCAATCTTTGGTTTGAGTGCAAAGGGCACTCGATGAGGCTTAAGGCGAATGGGCGCAATATCAGATCAGCTGTTTGAGGGTTTTCCAAGAAACCATCGATAGGGACGACCCGGAGTCAACTCCCATAAAACATGGTTGCTTTTCAATGATGACCTTTACTCGGATTTTCCTTGCATCAAGATATGAAGCGTGGCCGATGGTGATGGTTTGGTGTGCCTCTTCTCGTCTGGTAGAAGTGGCTGGTGGTCGGTTTCTGTAGTAGTGCTTGGGTGGTCCCGATTTACTGGTGGGGTGCCTGTTGTCTGCCGGAAATTATTTTCTCTTCGGTTCAGGCTGGACCCTCGCTTGCTTCTACAGACCTTTGCAATGTGGCCCCTCTTTCTACAGGAACAGCAGAGTGCGTCTAGGAATGTGCAGTCTGATCGTGGGTGGTTTGCCCCGCAACCAGCACACTGGAATGAGGGCTTACAATTCCGTTGATCTCACTGATCCCATTCTGACCGGAGTCTGTTGACCTCCTCTCCCTCGCTTTCTGATGAGGATTTGAGGTCTTCATGGTGGGTTGTCGTTGCATGCCTCTCGGGACAAGGCGCAGTATTACTGGCGAGTTGGCGGTGTGGTCCATTTGCTCGGCCGACTTCCTGGTTGCTTCTGCTGCAGTAGCATCGGCGATGACATCTGCGAGGCCGATGTCTCCCTTCGCCATAATCTTGCTCTGGATAGTGGGGTTTCTTAGACCCAGAACAATTCGATCTCTCATGGCTTCCTCAAGATTGGCGAAGCCACAGAGTCCCCCTAGGTTTCTGAGGTCCACGATGAAGTCTCCAACACTCTTGCTTTCCTGCTGGTCCCTCTGGTAAAACTCATGTCTTCTGATGAGTGTTGGCACTGCTGGGGCATAATGGGCCCGGAGGATTGGGGCGAGAGTGTCCCAGTCCATCATCTTGACTTCCGCTGCTTTTGCAAGTGCCTTTGCCATCTTAAATATGGTGGGCCCGCAATGGGTCAGGAATACAGCTCATTTCTTGCCAGGCATAGCATCCTTCAAGTTGTTCGTTTCCAGGAACATCTGAAACCTGTCCATATACGAGTCCCAGTCTTCGTTAGCCAGGTCAAATGGAGTGGGTGGTATGGCGCTGCTGGTCATGTTGCCGCGATTGGTGCGCTCTCAGCCACGTGCTCTGTTATCGTTCAATGAGTGATCAGTCAGCTATATCGTCTCCGCATCCCATCCTCATCACCAGTGTTAGATCTGGGAGAGTGAGCGCAAGAACGGAGACGAGGCATCGAATAGTGACTTCAACTCTTTATTAGTGACTTCAGAACAGAGCAAAAAACTAGGGCAGCAGCAGCATCTTTTATAGATCTGGCTGCTGTCACAACATCCAATGATTTGAGTTTGCCATACTGGAAAGCATCCAATTAGCGGCGACCCACTAAAAGCCAATCAGATCAGCTGACAACGACCAATCACGATCCGCTATCAGCGGGCCAATCAGAAGTGCAGGTTTACGAGCTTGCTGTGAAAGTAAAACTATTAGAATTGCAAGCTAACGAGTTTGCTTAGTTCAGAACAAAAGAGATGACAAGTTTACATTTCACAATATATGAAATGGAATATAAATATGACAGCTGTGATGGCACAGTGGTTAGAATGCAGTATTGCAGGTTAACTCTGCATTCCACTGCCAGGAGTCTTTCCAAGATCAGTAAAATGACAACCCAGATTGTTGGAGGCAATATGCTGACACTGTAACAGCTCAGAGAGGGCTGCAAGTGATGTGAGAGTGGATGTGCACTCTGAAGCAGTATGTAAGTTTAAGTGCTATTGCTATATGATGGAAGCAAGGATGCCTTCAAATGATAGATATGGGCACGCATCATGAATGGTATTAATATAAACTAGATTTGCTTCATCTCACTTCCTTTTCTCAAAAAACTTAGAATAAAATGATGGGTATGTGTATATGTATTCGGCGTGAAATAGTCATGTGGATCAAGTTTATAAATTACTTACAACCACCTATTCAAGATGTAAGCACACAGCTTTAAGAGTATTAATGGTAGAAATAATGGACAATAATATAAAAATACTCTTGATTGCAATTTATGCTCCGAATGATAAACAAGAAGAGTTTTATAAAAAGCTACACATGAAAATAATTGGATTGGACTATGTTAATATAATTATGATGGGAGATTTTAATGGAATTGTGGACAATAAATTGGACTATATAGCAACAACAACAAAGCAAAATAGAAAGGCTCTCCCAAGGTCTTTTTTTAAAATGACAGATGAATTAACTTTAAAAGATATTTGGAGAGAAAGAAATGTTAAAGCTAAACAATATACTTTTTATTCAAATAGACATTTATCATGGTCCAGATTAGATATGATTTGGATCTCAACAGAATTAATATCCAATATTCAAGAAACAAATATTGAAACAAGTACTTGGGCAGATCATAGCCCAATGACAATTAAATGGAAGGGACAAAAAAAAAGATCGAGATGGACATTAAACAATACTATTTTAAAGGAGAAAGATTTTATACAATGGATGGAGAAGGAATTGGCTTTTTTCTTCAGAGAAAATAAAAAAGAAGATACTTCAACGCAGAATGTGTGGGATACAATGAAGGCATACGCTAGAGGTTTGATAATAGATTATACAAGAAAAAAGAATATTAGGAAAAGGCAAGCTTCTAAGGCCTTGGAAGATGAGTATAAAATTCTTGAAAAAGAATTACAGAAAATGCCACAGAAAAAGGATATTAAATTGAAGCTGGATGTAATTAAACATAAAATGGAATTAATAGAGAAAGAAGAACTGGCACAGAAAATCAGAAACAGAATTATTTTGAAGATGCAATAAACCAGGTAGATGGCTAGCATATAAATTGAGAAAAGAGAAGGAATCAAGAAAAATATTGAAGTTAATAGATGAACAAGGCCAAGTTTGTTGTGGGAATAAGGAGAAAAAAGAAATTATTCGAGATTTTTATGGGCAACTATATAAACAAGAGAATATTGATGAGGAAAAAGTCAAACAGTATTTCCAGGAAGCTAATTTACCAAAGATACCTAAAGAGACTGAAGAAATGCTAGAAAGCAATATAACAATGATGGAACTAAATGAAGCATTTAAGAAACAAAATAATGGGAAAGCACCGGGTCCAGATGGGCTTCCAGCAGAATTCTATAAAACATTTCAAGAATCATTGAGCATCCAATTGTTAGAAGTTATGAATGAAGTTATGTTAAAAAAGATGATACCTAAAACATGGTCAGAGGCTTATATTACAATTATACCGAAGGAAGAGACTGACCCACTGCAAATTAAGAATTATAGACCTATTTCTTTATTGAATGCAGACTATAAAATCTTTGCTTCAATCTTAGCAGAAAGACTTAAAAAATATTTAAATAATTTTATTCACCCAGATCAAAATGGATTTCTGCCAAAGAGACAAATTAGAGACAATATGAGAGTAATCTTGGACACTTTGGAATACTATGAGGCTCATCCTGAAAAGCAAATGGCTTTGATATTCCTAGATGCTCAAAAAGCATTTGACAATGTGAACTGGAGATTTATGTTATTATTATTGGAGCAGATGGGTTTTGCTAAAAAATTTATTCAAGCAATAGAAGCCATATATAATAAACAGACAGCAAGGGTAATGATGGAGGGGGAACTTACAGATTTTATTAATATAAGGAAAGGCACAAGACAAGGATGCCCCCTATCTCCTTTGCTATTTGTGTTGACTTTGGAAGTGTTGAATAGAAATATTAGGGATGATAAAAGCATAAAAGGAATGAAAATTAAGAAGGAAGAATTTAAGTTACAAGCTTTTGCTGATGATTTAGCTTTTATTTTGGAAGACCCGCTAGAAACAGCTCCAAAGTTATTGGAAAGGATAGAGACATATGGAGAGGTGGCTGGTTTGAAAATAAATAAAGATAAAACAAAGATTTTGACAAAGAATATGCTATTGAGACAGAGAGAAGAACTGGCAGATCTTTTGAAAATTCAAGTTATAAATAAGGTTAAGTATCTGGGGATATATTTGACAACAAGATGTAGCACATTAAAGGAGAATAATTATATTAAACTTAAACAACAGATAACTACAGATTTGAAGAAGTGGGAAAACTTGCAATTGTCATTAATAGGGAGAATTTCAACAATTAAGATGAATATTTTACCTAGAATTTTATTTTTGTTTCAAACAATACTAATTAGGCTTGGAAAAGACTATTTTGAAGATTTAAATAAAATTATGTTGAAGTTTATATGGCAAGGTAAAAAAGCGAGAATAAAGCTAAAGCTTTTGCAAGATGCTAGAATTAGAGGAGGTTTTGGCCTGCCTAATTGGGAATTGTATTATCAAGCTGCAAGTTTGATGTGGGTCAAAGAATGGATAACATTAAGGAAACATAGGTTGTTGACATTAGAAGGGCATGACTTGCTGTTGGGCTGGCATGCTTTTTTATGGTATAAGGGAACTAAAACACAGGGTTATTTTAGAAGACATTATGTATGGGAGTCTTTGTGGTTAAATTGGGAGAAGATAAAAAGACAATGTTATTTGAAAATTCCAGTTTGGTTATCGACCATTGAAGCATTTTCCTATCCTATAATCTACAAGAAGGAACAAACAGTTAGATATGGGGAACTTTTGGATGAAAAGGGTGAACTTAAATCGATCCAAAATTTAGAGGAACAAGGTATAAGGATGAATTGGTTTTCATATGCACAAATACATTCAAGGTATGATGAAGATTCCAAAACGGAGGGGTTTTATGATAAGCAGACTGATTTAGATAAGATCTTGATGGGTACTGATGAGAAGGTGATTAAAAAATTATATGGTTATTTACTGGGAATGAAATTAGAGGAAGAACAATTCAAAGAAACTATGATTGTTTGGGGGAAGAATTTTGGATATGGGATTGATTTAGAGAAATGGCAGAAATTGTGATCTCAAAATTATAAAATGACAATGTCAACAGCATATAAAGAAAACTTGTATAAGATGTTTTACAGGTGGCACTTTCCTCCGACAAAAATAGCAAGAATGTTTAAGAATAAATCTGAAAAATGCTGGAAATGTCATCAGATACCTGGCTCGTACTACCATATGTGGTGGACTTGTGAGGATGCTAGAAAATATTGGACTATAATTCGCATGTGGTTGGAAAAAATGACAAAGAAACATATAGACTTGAAACCAGAGATCTTCTTATTGGGAATTTTACCTGATATATATAGTAAAGATTTGAAATACCTGATTGTCAATGTATTAACAGCGGCCAGGATTGTATTTGCTAAAAATTGGAAGAATGAGAAAATACCATTACAGGAAGAAATTATTAAGAAAATATTGGAATGTGCTGAGATGAGTAGATTGACATTTGAAATCAGAGAGCAAGAGGATAAACAATTTAATGAAATTTGGGATCTTTTTTATAAATGGCTAGATGATAAAATACGATAATAGAATATTTTAGATAGTAAGAAATATCTTTATCTTGCTATTTTGCTATTATTTTGTTATTTGATATTATATTTATAAAGGTTTTCTTTTTAGGATTGATTTGGTATGATTATATGATTTGTTGAATAATCTGGTTAAAGTATTGTTAGCTCATAAAGCATGAATGATTAAAAGTATAGTCAAAAATTTCTTTTTCTTTTGTTTAGTGATTATAGGATATATAAGTTTGGATTGATAATATGAGTTGTTATGTAACATAATTGTAACTGGGACTTCAGAATGAATGCACAAAAACGATGAACCAACTGACACACTGGATGTACATATGAGAGTTGAATGTTTTAATGTTTTGTTTGTCTTGTCTGTTTGTAGAAAATTAATAAAATTTTCTTTCAAAAAAAAAAAAAGATGTAAGCACACAGCTTTGGCAAAGAAATAGCACCAATATAGGACAACTGTACTCAAACCCTGTGACCTCTGACTCTTGTTAAATATCCAATTGTTCCCTCTTCTAATAGAGCTCCTTATGATAACTCCAGCTCTTGTGAATATGCTGGCCAATTTAGAAAGGCTTGAAGATTCAATTACTACTGAATCTATGAAACTCATTAAGCCCTGAATAGATTTGGCAGTTACAATTTGCAAATAAAAAGGCATCCATTCAGATTTAAATGCACCGTTAGATAGTGACGAACAGAACTGATATTTTAATTCTGGATCCAATATACTTGAGTCTGGGAGAGGCAAATACTGTATGCAGGAGTGAGAAATCAGACATTGCTGCATCTGTTAAACCAGAGATAGAAAGCAATCCTGTAATTATTTGCAAGTATGTTGGCATTTTTTTATAGTTTGTTGGAAAAATAAATCTCAAAAGCTGTAAGTCTGAATTATGTATTCAGTGTTTTATGTTGGGCAATATCTGTGAAATATTTGTATTTTTAGAAGAATAAATAATTCTAAACATTACAGGAAAAAGGCTGCTGTATAGCTGGACGTAACCCTTGGTATATCTAGTACAATATGTTCAAAGTAGTGGTTCTTGAAGGCAAGGATCTTTGCAGGGTCTGACATCTTAAATTCTCTTTTTAAAAAGAAGAAGAAGAAGGAGAAGCTGAATATTTTAGGGGTTGAATCTCATAGGGGATATGTATACTTTTTAAACAATTGTAAGCAAAAAACTAGGGGTCAAGTGCAGAACAAAAAAATGAACATTTCTAAGGACAAAAATAAATTCAAGCACTTAATGCAGAGTATATTTGGGGTGTTGGTAAGGATGTTTGAATTTCTGAGGGTATATCATAGTTTACAAAATAACTGCCTTAGAATCTTGCCTATTCACAAAATGCCTGCTCTTCTTGATGTTGTCTGTTACAAAATAGTCTTTAACATTCTAATTATGCCCCTAGGATATTTCATAGTTCTCCAGTTTGCCAGACCTTTTTCTTCAAAAAAGAAAAATTGAGTTTTCTGAACATTTACAACAGTGTTTCTCAAGCTTGGCAACTTGAAGATATGTGAACTTCAGCTTCCAGAATTCCCTTGCTGGCTAGGGAATTCTGGGAGTTGAAATCCATACATCTTCAAGCTGCCAAGTTTGAGAAACACTGATTTAGAATATTTCATTGTCTAAGAATAGCTATGAATTCTGTATGGATGCAAAGGCATTCTTGTAAATAAAAATATACAGTATTATGCCCAATTTTGATGCCAGGATTGACTAATAAAACTTCCCCTTTTCTGCCCACACAACATTTAGTGAATTCATGTTAAGATTCAATTAACCACTAAACATTTGGAACTCCATTATAAAGGATATCCATAGGCCCATACTGTGACTCTATTCTCAGGCTACCCATATTAAGAGCTAAAGCCCATAAACAGACCTCCTTGTTAGAATCCAGTTCAAGAGTTTATGAGAATTAATTTGATTAGATTAGCCTGAGATATCCTGCACTAGTTCATGAATATACCCATCATGTCTGTTCTCTGGATATAGCAACAACACTTTGAGGTTCTTGGTGGTCTCTGAGATTGGTGCTTTTCTTGCAGACATTTCATTACCAAACTAGGTAACACCATCAGTGCTAGCACCAACACCTTTGTCAGCAGAGATTATAAAGACTTGTAGGTCTTATTCATACTTCCCTATTCCTTCTCAGCACAGTAAGCTATACCCTAATGCTACTTTTGTAAACTCTGTTTCAGAACCAGACCAAAATGTAGCACTTCAATGCTTTCTTTATTTGGCTGAGTAGGAAATTACAAAAGAATGGACAAGGGAAATAGAGCATAACAAAATGTTTCTAAGGACATTTCTAGGGTGGAGTGGCTTCCTTTCTGCCGTCTGTTGTGCATCAAGCTCCCAGAGACACAGTCAGGTGGCTAAGGTTGCTCTTACAAATTTAAGCTCTTTGATTTTGCTTTTAGCTTTAGCTTATTTGTTGGTTTCTATCCAGTTATGTCTATATATATATATTTTTTTAAAAAAGGTATGAAGAGGTGGCAAGGCCATTCAGAAGCCCACTGTACTTTTGCATTTTTAATATGGCTTTCATCACTGAAGTGTATATACTTTTCTTAGGCCAAAATAAATAAATCCAATCTGATGGGCATCAAAGGAGATTCTACAGGCCTCGTGTTGCCAATTCTTTGACATAAGGACTTTACTTCTTTGCTAACCATAATTAGGAGGTCCCAAAGGTGCTTTTTTTTCAATAGGCAACTGGACTTTCTTTGAAAATGTTTCGCTTCTCATTCAAGAACCTTCTTCAGAGCTGAAGAATGTATTCAGAGAAAAACCAGAAAGTCCAGTTGCCTTTGAAAAAATAAAGCATCCTTGGGACAACTATGACCTGAATGACTGAGAATCTCCATAGACATTAGTTTATCCATTATTGTGAACAGTTCCATTTTCAGGGCTGCTTTTGATTAAGCTGTCAGATCTGCCATCACACTGCTTCAGCCTTACTTCGCTTTGATGTCATCCTGCCATAAAAAGGGGGAAGGGGACTGGGGGAATATAAGGAGGGGAAATGACAGGAAACAGAAGTGCCAACTAAAGACAACAGTTGAAAGATTCAAGGACCCAGGCATGAGAACAGAATGCAACCAGCCACCGAGAGGTGTCAAACTTTAGAACTGTTACCAAAGCACCTAGTTTGAATACCATTGAGCATTTTCAAGATGACCAAGGAGGGAGGGCCTGGATGGGAAAAGAGAAAAACACTGGATTTATGCAGGAATATTCAGCTCTGTCTTTGCATACACTGTAACTACTTGACTTTAGTAAAACTAAACCTTTTGCTACAAATGGAGTCGAGGGTCTTTCTTTCATAAATGCCTAACCTGAAACAGGGCTGGCACTTTCCTAAGCTTAATGTGTTCAATCTGTGTTGTAATATTTGTCCCTTCAAATAAATTTTACTCCTACAAAAGTTCTGCAATAAGACAAAATTCTTCACTCTAGATGTTTTTAGAGGTTAACAAAAGATTTCTTCAGAGATGTAGATAATTCAGCTGCTGTGATACAATATTGGGTGCAGTGCAAAGTCTAAAAATAAAGAGAAAAGTGGAAGACATAATCAGAGCACCCACACACTTAAAACCTTCATGCACTGTCTGTAAAATATGTGTACCTTATGTGAAAACCTAAATCAATCAGCAAAATCAGGGGGAAAAGAATTAATTGGTTGGATTTTGCCCAAATTAACTGGCTCATGAAATCTAACCTTAATCACAATGTAATGTCAGGCAAACCAACCTTCATTAGTATATTTAGTCTTCAACTGGTATCTATAAATCTTGAATTTACAACATAAACAAAGCAGTCTTAAAATGACCATCTGACAAACAGATATTTGAAATGGGCAGCATCTGTTCTTCACTCTTTTACATATAAGTACCCGATAAAACAGAGAGAAGTGCCTTGATTACAGTTTCTTTAATCCTTTTTAATATTTTTGAAAGACATCATTTTTACCAGACAGAAGAGGATCCCTATGATGTTCTCTATGAATTTATTGCCAGCAATAGAGGAAGTCTGTCAGTCAGAAAAAGCAATAAAATAAACATATCCCAATTTGTCTTAGTACATAATATAGGAAGGGAGCAATGTTTATATTTGCACGTTACTTTGCAGAAAGTGTATGTGACATGCTGATAGGCCATATATTCTCCACATCCAAAAACCAAACCTAAAAACATTTAACCCACTTCATTTCACTGAAAGGATTAAATACCTGCTTGACACTATCTTTGTAAAAATACAATATGTTTGTATATCTTTGCTAGATATACAATATATTAACTTGGTTGTATGATACACTATGAATCATATGGATTAAATATTTTTTATAGCTGATACCTTATCACAGTTTTTTATTTTAAAAAAATATTTTTTAATATTTTTTTTTAATTTTATATCCATGTCACATGCTGATTGTAAAAACAAAATGAAAGCATGATTTCAAATAGCACTATCAACAGAAGATTATTTAAATTTTTCTGTTTTATCTATATTTTTCCATGATTGGCTGCCAAAAAATGTTTATTTTTGTTCTTTTTCTCCAGTGGTATTTTTGGATATATATTAAATCATACATATTTCCAGAAATGTGGTATGTGATGCTAATTGTTATCTCTAATTAAAATTTTCATTTTAGTTGGATGTGGTAAAATAACAATATATAAATAAAACTAAAAAATACAATTAAATTTTATCCTGAAAGCCCTTGAAATGTGACCTGGTTTAACATTAAAAACAAAGAAGCTACACCACAATGAAGCTCAATTGTAATTTGAAGATATTAGACACCTTTAAATATCACTTAAATTCTTATTGCTCACAAATGAGATTCTTACTGTGTATTCACGATTACTTTATTTTAAAACATATTTTGGGTGGAGAGGGTGGCTTCAATTCAGTATTAATTGAAAAATTCAGTCTTCTGATGTACAGTAGTCTAGTCACACCTGCAATACATAAATGAGAAATCTCTGACTGATTGTTAGAACATTTTGAGATGCAAAATATAACAGGGTTAATGCACCATTGCAATGTGATGCATGATAAAACATTGATAATGTCTTATAAATCTCAGATGCCTCCTCCCGTTTTTGTACTTTAATCTTCAGTTTGGTTAAGCATGTTTTTGCCATAAGTGCTATCTCATGCTGTTTTCAGAAAATTCAGAATCTGAGAGCAATCATTGGCTCTGCTGAACTGGAAACAATACTGTCCCCCAAAATGATATTCAAATATCACTAAAGCAGAGAACATGTGAAAAACTCTTATTTTGCCATTTTCTTTAAGGAAGCTGCATCAGAGTCAAGAAGGAGACAAGCCAGGGTATGATCTGTCTTCTTGATTAACCCCAAAGTTTTTTGACTTTCAGGTAACTAGTCAGAGGTACATTTCTAGATTTGGTCTAGAAGCAAATCCAACCACTTCCTAAAGCAATTAAGCTTTTCAAATAGGAAGCATAGGAAGCAACAACTCTTATACTCTTTGTGATATTCTGGGGCATCAAGAATTGATTTAAAAATCTTACTGGAAACAGGAATTGATAGATGAGCTACTATTAGAAATCCTTCCCTTATCTTCCATCTGTATATATTTCTAAATAAATTATGCATCATAGATAAAAGTGTCCAGTGATGTTCCTCCAAAAAGTCTGAACTTTGGATGTCAACCTCTCTTAAAAATTTTCATTATTTAAAACTAAGCTCCAGTATAAAACTGTTTACACTTCTGTAGAAGTCTATTGGAGGCTTAAGAGCTAGTTATAAATGCTTGAATGTAATGAAGGATCTCCCCTTTGTATCAGGATCGCATATGTTGCATTTAAGATAGCAGCATGGAAATAAAAAGCAGCATGGACATTTAATTTGCTCAAAATGTAAAGGGATTACAACTAAACAATATACTGATTATCAAGACAGTAATATGTACAGATGAGATCCCACAATAATATTACTGTAAGATAATGTGATAGCAGGTAATACTTTATTAAATTGATATACTACCCAGCTCTCACTGATTCTGTATTTATAATGTTCCACCTGGTTTTGGAGTCATACATTTCTGTTCCAAAATCTTTTTTTTTTTCAGGTTCTCCCATGTTCTGTTTCTCATTCCCTGAAGCATTTAGGGTTTATTTTCTAAGATTAAGTTTTTCCTCAGTCAAAACCACCATGTGGAAAACATTGGCTTGAGATCCTCCATTGTCAGCTGGCTCTTCCTTGCTTCATGAAGCCTTCCTGAGCCTTTCCGAATTTTCTATTCAGAAAATGCAGCTGCTGTGGTTAAAGTACAGTATTGCAGGTGAATTCTACCCACAGCCTAGAGTTCAATATGAACAAGGCTCAAGGTTGGCTCAGCCTTCCATCATTCCAAGATTGGTAAAATGATAACCCATATTTTTAGGGACAATATGCTGACTCTGTAAACTGCTTTGAGGGGGTTGTAAAGCACTATGAGACAGTATGTCAGCTTTGGAAGCCATATTCCATGCTGCCACATAGCCTGAGGAGTTGGGTGATTTCAACTGAGTAGTTCTAAGTAGACAAAATAAAATTCCTTTCTTAGTTGAAGATTATTAAGTGTGGCGCAGTATGAAAAAAGGATCTTACACTAGGACAGATCTTGATTGGTCCATGTGATGTGATGACGGGGAGAAAAGGGGATGGATTGTAGTTTGGGACATTGTGGGAAGTCCAGCAAATTTTTAGTTTTGAGATTCCACAGATGTGCCAGGTGCTGTTCTAATAAAGGTACTTTTGAGATTATGCTTATTTCAGAGTTACTGATTGGAATGGAGGTTTGCTGGAATGCTGACACAATATACATTATAAGTCTAAGTGCTAAGTGCTATTGTTAGTGCTAATGCTATTATTTCTAGTTCTCTTCAAGATTCAGTTTAGGCTTTGATTGTGATATTTCTAAGGATCAAATACAAGATATCACATATAGAATTATTTTTTTCTGCAGCTTGCTTTACTGAAAGTTCCATCAATAGCAATAGACTTATATACCACTTCACTGTACTTTACAGCACATTGAACCAGTGGCCTATTTGGAATTAGGCCACCTGAGTGCTGGCCGGAGTGCACATGCAGCTTAAGTTGTGTGAGCGGCGGGCTGGTGGGCACTCATCCATGCACACACAGCCTTTGTGCGAGTGGCGGGCTGATGCACACGTGGCAGCTCAACTTGCACAAGTGACAGGCCAGTGCCCACCAGCCCACAGCTTGAGCAACTTCTCCTCAGCCAGACTGCCAAGCCACAAGTTTGGGGACCACTGGTCTAAGTGATTTAGAATAAGCATGTTGAATGCAACAACCTGGGCCCTCATTTTACCAACTTTGGAAGGATGAAAGGCTGAGTCAATCTTGAGCAAGTCAGGATCGAACTCCTGGCAGTGGGCAGAGTCATCCTGCGATACTACACTTTAACAACTGCACCACCATGACTCCAGAACTCCCAAGAGCCAATCAGGCAGCTCAAGATGATGGAACAACAACATTGATTACAAAAATGCTTAATCAATCAAAAAAGTAACAATAGCAACAATAATCTAATCGCTCACACATTTTGCATGAAATGTAATAAATAAATAAAATATTTTGCATAAGAAGAGCCTTATCTTCCTCAGCTGTATCTCTCTTTTTTTAATCTTTCAACTTTTACTAACAAAAGAAAATTTATTTAAAAAGAATCTAGTAATGGAAGAGACAAAAAAAATGGTATTATGTTCTTAACCCGATAGCAGTACAACATAGATATCACCCACCCTCAGTGCAGACAGCCCAATACTCTAAAGCAATAAGAAAACAAGATTTTACACATTACAGGACTGAAAAGCAGGTCAGGTATCAATTAACCAGAAATGGATCTTAAAATGAAACACCACTAAAACTAACACAGCAAAGAAAAAGGAAATTATTGTACTCTTAAAAAAGGCTTCATTGGGTGAAATTTGGAGGACTTATTTAACAAGAAAATGGGGGTGAAATATCTACAGATTCTGGATCATAACTCATAACAGTGCCTATATACCCATGGTGGCAAACCTATAGAAGTGGCACACAAAGCTGGCACAAGAGCCATCGCCCGGAACAGATCCACTGCACCTGTGCACGTGGCTCCTACCAACCAGCCACGCATGTGCAGGGGATGGAGTGTGCAAGGGAGATGTGTGTCCATGCACAGGGGATGGGGCACATGCAGGGGGTCTCATGCTCATGCGCAGAGGTTCACAGCACATGGGGGTCATACACACATGCCCAGAGGTGCAAGGTGCACAGGGAGATGTGTCCACATGTGCAGGAGGTGGGGAGTCACATGCATTATTCGTGCAGGCACACATGCACACACTTTTGGCACATGACGACGAAAAGGTTAGCTATCACTGCTATATACTATACACTTTGCAAAAACAATGGTAAAAATATGCACCATATGCATCAGAGCCCAAAGCGCTACAGAATGCTTAATATGGAAGCAGAGGTGGTAGCACAGTGGTTAGAATGCAGTACTGCAGGCTAACTCACAGTTCACTCCAGGAGTTCAGTTCTGAATGGCTCAAATTGACTCAGCCTTCCATCCTTCCAAGATCAGTAAACTGAGGACCCAGATTGTTGAGGGCACTGTGCTCACTCAGTAAACTGCTTATTGAGAACTATAAAAGACTACAAAGTAGCATATAATGAGCCACAGTGGCACAGTGGTTAGAGTGAAGAACTGTAGCTACTTCTGCTGCCTGCTGTCTGGCTGTAATTTGACACCTGAGAATCTCACCAGGCTCAAGTTTGACTCAGCCTTCCATCCTTCCATCCTTCCAAGGTGGATAAAATGAGGATCCCGATTATTAGGGGAAATATGCTGACTCTGTAAACCACTTAGAGAGGGCTGTAAAGCACTGTAAAGTGGTATATAAGTCTAAGTGCTTTGTAAGTGTTGTGAATGAATAATGCCAAATAAAGTTATCTTGAACTTGAAGTCAAGTGCAGGGTTCTGGCCCTGCACTTCTGATTGGCTGTTAATGGCAGGATTGGATTGGTCCGTTCAGGAGCATCTGATTGGCCATTAACAGGCCATTCTCATTGGTTAACGGAGCTATGCTCCAGGATTGCTATTGGTTGAATAGTTAATAAGTTGCCTATATAAGGAAGGCTATAGCAGCCCTTGTTTCTGAACTGTCACACCATGTAAATAAAGAGTTTGAAGTTCACTGTTTCTACCAGTTCATCTCCATTAATCGCACCCATGCTCCAGATTTAACACTGGCGACGAGGATGGGATTGGATGACATCAGAGCCAACTAAAACAACGATGAAGACAACTAAGCATGTGGCTAAAGCACACAACGGCGTAGTACCACCCGCTCCATTCGATCCAGCTCAAGAGGACTGGGAGTCCTACATGGACCGTTTCCAAATGTTTTTGGAAACGAATAATCTGAAGGATGCCACAACCGGGAAGAAACGGGCGGTATTCCTAATGCACTGTGGCCCGACGGTATTCAAAATGGCTAAGGCATTAGCGAAACCGGCTGAAGTGAAGGCCATGGACTGGGACGTCCTCGAACTGCTACTAAGGGCCCACTATGCACCAACCGTTCCAATGCTCGTAAGACGACACGAATTCTATCAAAGAAACCAGTGGAAAGGAGAAAGTGTTGCCGATTTCGTTGCAGACCTCCGGAACATGGGAGCTTTTTGCGATTTCACCAACCTAGAAGAGGCCTTGAGAGACCGAGTAGTTCTCGGATTAGACGCTCTAAACGTACAGAGCAAAATAATGGCAAAAGTCGACATCACCCTTAAAGACGCCATAGCTGAAGCTATGGCAGCGAAGGCAACCAAGAAGTCGGCTGCCCAACTACGCCAAAATCACGCTCCAGCACACCAACTGGCCAGCGAAGTTTCATCTAAGTCAGAAGGGCAGATTCAGATGACCCTCCATGAGGACCTCTCTTCATCGTCAGACAGCGACGAAGAAGAGGTCCATCAACTGTTGTCCGACCAGGACTGTTACCCAAAATCCCAGCAACCGTGCGCTGGCTGCGGGGCCAACCATTACCGTTCCGATTGCAAATTCCGCGACACGCTCTGCCACGAGTGCGGGAAACGAGGCCACATCGGACAGGTCTGCAGAAGTCTCCTCGGACCCAGCCAGACCTCGAAGAGTACCAATCTCCACCAATTGACAGGGAATCGCCCTGTAAGGCGAGAACCAGTAAACCACTCCTACAGAAACCGACCCGTGAATCACCTAACGAGACGGGAAGAGACCCACCAAACACTCACTATCGGCCACGCCACTTCACTAGATGCTAAGAAAATTCAGGTCAAAGTGGACATTGAAAATCAACCTTGCCAAATGGAAGTTGACTCGGCATCGTCTCTTTCAATGGTCTCTTGCAAGACCTCAAGCAACTCATCCCCACTATCCGGCGCCAAGACCTTCAATTCCAACGGCTCGTGTTAAAGGACTACCAGGGGAACCGGATTCCAGTCGTAGGATCCAGTCGAGTCCGGGTTGCATTCAAGAACTGCACGGCGTACTTACCCCTGACGGTGATCGACAAGGACCGGCCTAGCCTGTTAGGCCTGCAATGGTTCGCACCACTCGGCATTGAAGTGGCAGGCATTAACCGAATCGGCGGCAGTGACTGGGAGGAAGACCTCGCCCACGAATTCAAGGATGTATTCGCGGAAAAGCTAGGCGAGTACAAGGGGACCCCGATATCCTTTAGCCTTAATCCAAAGATAGCTCCCATCCGCCTTAAGCCTCATCGAGTTCCATTCACTCTAAAGCCGAAAATAGACGAACAGCTTGAAAAGTTGATAGCCCAGGGAGTTTTAAAGCCAACTGACCACTCCCCATGGGAAACACCAATCGTGACACCAATTAAGCCGGACGGCTCCATTAGAATTTGTGGGGACTGTTGAGCTACCCTAAACCACGCCCTGCAACAAAATCCATATCCGGTGCCGGTGGTGCAACACCTCCTCCATTCCCTGGGGGGTGGAAAAGTCTTCGCTAAACTAGACTTAGCTCAGGCTTATCAGCAACTGCCGGTTGACAAAAAAACGACACAGGCACAGACTGTCGTAACACACCGAGGTGCCTTTAAATGTACACAGCTTCAATTCGGAGTCAGTGTAGCCCCAGGGATCTTTCAGAGCCTAAAGGAGAGACTTTTGCAGGGAATCAAAGGCGTTGTCCCTTATTTTGACGATGTGCTCATTGCTGCCCCCACTCCAAAAATTTTATGGGATCGTTTAAGACTGGTTTTACAAAAATTCCAAGAAGCAGGCCTGAAAGTGAAGAAAAATAAGTGCAAACTGTATACAGATCGTGTTGAATTCTTAGGATACTTGATTGACAGTCAGGGTATTCACCCTACTGATAGCAAATTGAGAGCAATAAAAAACGCTTCCAGACCCCGGAACAAGGCCGACCTCCAGGAGTTCTTAGGCCTCATCAATTTCTATAATGTATTCTTGCCACACGAGGCAACTGTCGCTGAACCTTTACATTGCCTACTAGATAAAAAAGCAATTTGGGTATGGGGTCACAGAGAAGAGCAGGCATTCCGTAATGTAAAAAAACTACTGACTTCTGATGCTGTACTAATGCAGTACAATGAGACTTTGCCATTAAATATCACATGTGATGCATCGCCTTTTGGAGTGGGCGCCATTTTGAGCCATGTATTACCTAACGGTAGCGAAGCCCCTGTTGCTTACTTTTCAAAAACGCTCTCGAAAACTGAGCGAAATTACAGCCAGATCGATAAAGAAGCCCTGGCAATTGTATCAGCTGTTAAAAGATTCCATGAGTAAGTGTATGGCTGGGCTTTTACCATTGTAACTAACCACAAACCATTGCTGGGAATCATCGCTGGGGACAAGCCAACTTCCTACATACTTTCTCCCAGGATGACCTGCTGGTCAGAATTCTTGGCTGCCTACAATTATCAGCTACAATATCGTCCCGGTAAAGCCATTCCCCACGCCGACGCGTTGAGCCATGCACCGCTCCCTGAAAACATCAATGATCCTGCACCAACGATGACAACGTTGCAGATTGAGACACTCCATACGCCGCCATTAACTGCCCGTGACATCGCGAGAGAAACAAAACACGACCCCATCTTAGCACAAGTCCTCATATGGGTGGAACGCGGATGGCCATTGGACCAAGTACCAGACGACTTTGCACCATTCAAAAGTCATCAAACAGAGTTGTTCTCACAGAAGGGCTGTGTCATCTGGGGTGATAGAGTCATTATCCCAGAACGACTCCAACAGACACTGCTAAGAACCTTGCACGATGGCTACCCTGGCATCGTGCGCATGAAGGGCCTCGCACAAAGCTATGCGTGGTGGCCAGGCATTGACAGACAAATCAAATCGTGGGTTAAAACTTGCCAGAGATGCCAAGAAGTAAGCAATGCTCCACCAAAGGCAACCCCAACTTAATGGGAGACGCCGCGGGGACCCTGGTCCCACATCCATCTGGATTTTGCTGGGCCGACCAAAGGCCACACGTTTTTGCTAACCATCGACGCCTACTCGAATTGGCTCGAGATTCACCGAATGAGGAACACGACCACTGAAGTGGTTATCAAAAGACTGGAAAGACTGTTTGCAACCCACGGATTACCAGTCGTTCTGGTATCCGACAACGGGCCCCAATTTACCGCACTGTCTTTTGAACAGTACCTGGCTGACCACGGTATCCGACATGCGCTTACTTCGTCTGCACACCCTGCGGCCAACGGTAGGGCTGAGCGCATGGTACAATTTGTCAAAAGAACTCTACAAAAGATAGACTACGACAACATCGACGAGAAAATCAACCAAATCCTTTTCCTGCAGCACATCACACCTCACAGCGTCACCAACAAAACTCCCACCGAGCTGCTAATGGGACGAAAGCTCTGCTCCCACCTAGATCGGTTACACCCAGCCTATGAACCGGAAAAACCACTCGGATCCAGCGGCCGATGCAGTACCTTCCAGGTAGGTGATTTAGTATTCGCTAAAAACTTATCGGGTGATCCGCTGTGGGTAGAAGCAACCGTAATCCACGTAACCGGCCCAAGATCATACCTCATTCAGTGCCCTGACAATAGACTTTGGAAGCACCACATAGATCAACTACGATCGCGGCTACCATCTCGCACTTCCGAACTCCCTTTTGACCAAACTGAGGGGGGGAGAGATACAGAGAAAGACGAATTGCAACTAGAGGAAAATCTTTTTGAAGGGACTGATAACGGAACTGAAACGCAGGAACAGGAACCGGGGAAGGGAGTGAGTTCACCTCAGGGAGTGGCCAGTGATATTGGTGATGACGGAAGTGCGAACTCTGAACCAGAGGCAACCCTATTGTTAAACAACGATCTACCTCAGCAGAAGTGCAGCCAATCGCCAGGCACTTTGCGAAAATCAAAAAGACTGATAAAATAACCGTCCTACCTCAAGGACTATGTAACCGCGCCCCGTAAGCAGAAGCCGGGGGAAAGGGGTGTTGTGAATGAATAATGCCAAATAAAGTTATCTTGAGCTTGAAGTCAAGTGCAGGGTTCTGGCCCTGCACTTCTGATTGGCTGTTAATGGCAGGATCGGATTGGTCCATTCAGGAGCATCTGATTGACCATTAACAGGCCATTCTCATTGGTTAATGGAGCTAGCGCTCCAGGATTGCTGTTGGTTGAATAGTTAATAAGTTGCCTATATAAGGAAGGCTATAGCAGCCCTTGTTTCTGAGCTGTCACACCATGTAAATAAAGAGTTTGAAGTTCACTGTTTCTACCGGCTCGTCTCCATTATTCGCACCCATGCTCCAGATTTAACAGTAAGTTTCAGTGCTATTGCTATTGCTATCCGAATGCTGGCCAATCTGATCCCATTCTGCCTACATTCTCTCGTTATTTTTGAAATCTGGCTTGTATTCTTTGGCATCTGCCATAATGGTATCCTTCATCTATTACTCCTTTCTGACCCTATCCCTCACATTTTAAGATCTATTATTTCTTCCTCTTCTCATTGCTTCCCATTTTTTTCTTCTACAAGATGTGTGCAGTGGTTTTTGGTAAAAATGGCAGCTAAATGTTCCATGCAAAAGGATTTTTCCAATGACTTTATCCAGCCTTTTCTCAAAAGAAACTGCTGTCACTCAGATCAAAATGCAAACAGAATAAAAGCTCCAGGGCAAAACTCCTGAATGATATCAAGCAAGAATCAGGTATCTAAATGGAGATGTGCAAATGACAAGCATTTAACAAACCGGATAAGTATAAGAATCGCTTTGGGAGAATGTTAATCCTAAACAAGTAGTCCTTGATTTACAACAGTTCATTTCGTGACTGCTCAAAGTTACAACAGCACTGAAAAAGGAGACTTATGATTGTTTTTCACACTTAGGATCCTCACAGCATCCCCATAGTCACATCATCAAAATTCAGATTGTTCTGTCCTTCATTAACATACTCGAGATCCCCGCGCTTTGATTGGCCAAAGCGCGGGGCTCTCCGATTGGTCAGGCGAGCCGCGCCGATTGGCTCGCTAAGAATCTCCCGCGATTGGTCCGTTCAGACCGCGGGAGATTCAAAGTGGTGCCATTGGCCGCGGCCGCCGCAGCGAAAGGATTAAAAGTCACGGGCTTTTTTCCTTTCGCCAGTTTGGTTCCAGCATTTCAATAAAGAGCTTTGCACTAAGTCACCGACTCCTGGCATCATTTCGCGGACACAACACTGGCGACGAGGGTGGGATCCAGACCCTGAACCGAACCACGTGTCCGACGGAAGCCAGACAAAGCACTGAGATGGCGAAAATCGCACCGCCCGCCCCCTTCAACCCCGCCACCGAGGACTGGGAATCGTTCTCTGACCGATTCCGCATGTACCTCGAGTGCACCGGCATGAAGGACGCCTCGGGCCCACTGAAACGCACCGTCTTCCTCACCCACTGTGGGACCGAGGTCTTCCAGATGGCCAAAGCGTTGGCCAATCCCGCCGATGCGACCGCGATGGACTGGGACATCCTCGAACACATTCTCCGGCGGCACTACGCTCCAGAGATACCCATCCTGATCCGGCGCAACCAGTTCTACCGGCGGGACCAGAGATCGGGTAAGAGTTTCAGCGATTTCGTCGCCAAGCTGCGGCGCCTAGGGGGGCTCTGTGAATTCGATAACCTAAACAACGCTCTGAGAGACCGAATCGTGCTCGGTTTGTGGGACCCCGCCCTCCAGAGCCGGCTGATGGCTAAGGGCAACATCAGCCTAGCAGACACCCTCACCGCAGCCGCAGCCTCAGCCGCAGAAGCAACCCGAACTTCCGCCGACAGCATGCGCAGACGGGACACGAGGGACCGCGGCGGAAACAACAACCCGGCGAGGTCGACCGAGCCAAAAACCGAGACGACAACACACCAGGGTGACTTCCACTCGGCATCCAGCACGTCCGATGACGAGGAGGACATCCATCGACTCCAGACAGGGCGCGACCAACGGAACCGGCGAGGTCGTAAGTCGAGGACCAACTGTGCCGGCTGCGGGGGCGACCACCCGAGGTCGGAATGCCGGTTTTTCAATTCAATCTGCCGGCATTGCGACAAAAAGGGACACATCGCTCGTGTCTGCCGCCTGAAGAAAAACCGCAGCCCGGCACGATGGGACCAGAGCGACCGGAGGAGAGAGAGCACACCACCCCGGACCAGAGATCGCCCCTCGGACAGCCGATGGGACTGGAACGGACGATCCTCGCGAGGCGGCGACAACCGGCAGAGAGAGGAGACCCACCAGATGGTCACCATCGGCCACGCCATCACCAACGACGCCCGGAAGGTCCACGTCGAGGTACGCATCGAGGGCCAGCCTTGCAAAATGGAGGTGGACTCCGGGTCCTACCTCTCCATGATTGCATGGCACGAGATAAAGCGGTTGGTGCCTACCCTCCAAAGGAGGAACGTAGACAGCCAGAGACTCATTGTAAAGGACTACCAGGGAAACCGCATCCCGGTAGTCGGCACCAAAAGCTTTAACATCACGTATAAGGGGCGCACCGAACGACTCCCCCTAACGATCGTCAACCGCGAACGCCGAAGCCTACTGGGACTGCAATGGTTCGCCCCGCTCGACATCGCCCTCACGGGAGTCGACCACGTCACCGACGACAGCTGGGAGCAGCAACTAGCCCAGGAGTTCCAAGAGGTCTTCGACGGAAACCTAGGCAAGTACCGAGGGCCCCTTATCTCATTCGACCTAGACCCTAATGTCCCCCCCAAACGCCTGAAACCAAGGCGGGTGCCATTCGCACTGAAACCCAAAATAGACGAGCAAATTGATAAGCTCGTCAAACAAGGGGTCCTGCAGCCCATAGACCACGCCCGGTGGGAGACCACCATAGTCACCCCGATCAAGCCCGATGGGTCGGTGAGAATCTGTGGGGACTATAAGGCCACCCTAAATGGCGCGCTGCAACAAAGCGCCTACCCCGTCCCAGTAGTGCAACACCTACTGCACTCACTGGGAGGGGGCAAGGTTTTCGCCAAGCTCGATCTCGCCCAGGCATACCAACAGTTGCCGGTCGACGAGCAAACGGCAGAAGCGCAGACCATTGTCACCCACCGGGGAGCATTCAAATGCAACCGACTCCAATTTGGAGTCAGCTTGGCACCGGGCATATTCCAGAGCCTAATGGAGAGGCTATTGCAAGGTATCAAGGGGGTGGTACCTTATTTCGACGACGTCCTAGTGTCGGCAGCCAACCAAGCCGAACTAGAAGGTCGACTAAGGGAGGTCCTAACTAAATTTAAAGAGACGGGGCTAAAAGTAAAGAGGGAAAAATGCCAGCTTTGCACGGAACGAGTGGAATTCCTGGGCTACCTCCTAGACCGGCACGGCATTCACCCCACAAGCAAAAAAATCAAGGCCATCAAAGAAGCCCCCACCCCCAAATCAAAGACTGAGCTACAAGCATTCTTGGGGTTACTGAACTTTTACAATGTTTTCCTACCCCAAAAGGTGATGGTGGTGGAGCCCTTGCATAGGCTCCTGGACAAGGCGGCGACCTGGACTTGGGGGAAACGGGAGCAAGCCGCCTTCCAAAGAACGAAGGACCTCCTCACCTCCGACGCCGTCCTCATACAATTCAACGAGACCCTACCTCTGGCCGTCACATGCGACGCATCACCCTTCGGCGTCGGCGCTGTCCTCAGCCATACCCTTCCCGACAGAAAAGAAGCGCCCATCGCGTTCTTTTCAAGGACCCTCACCAAACCGGAGCGGAACTATAGACAACTGGACAAAGAGGCTCTGGCTATAGTTGCCACCATAAAACGATTCCACGAATACCTCTACGGCCGGACTTTCACCATCATAACAGACCACAAGTCGCTGCTGGGAATCCTTGCAGGGAACCGGGCCACCCTGAACATTCTGTCTCCCCGAATGACAAGGTGGTCCGAGTTCCTGGCAGCCTACAACTACGAACTCATACACAGACCGGGTAAGACGATCTCCCATGCAGACGCCTTAAGCCGCTCGCCGCTACCGGAACCCGACACCGACCCAGCACCCACGACGACCACCCTCAGTATAGAGACTCTACGCAACCTGCCCATAACCGCGTCAGACATTGCCCGAGAGACTAATAAAGACAAACGTCTGGCGCAGGTGTTGCATTGGGTGGAGAAAGGGTGGCTGGAAAGGGACAACGACGAGTCCATCAAAATGTTCCGAAACCGCCAAACGGAACTCTCATTGTTAAAAGGGTGCATTCTATGGGGGGACAGGGTGGTCATTCCGGAAAAGCTACAGGGCAAGGTTTTGGAACTGCTACACGAGGGGCACCCTGGCATCGTGAGGACTAAAGCCCTGGCCAGAAGTTACGCTTGGTGGCCAGGGATGGACAAACAAATAGAGGCCTGGGTAGCTAGGTGCCAACGATGCCAGGAAACTAGGCCCAGCCCACCCACAGCACCCGTCCTAGAGTGGGAAACCCCAAGGGGACCTTGGTCTAGAATCCATATAGATTTCGCCGGGCCCACAAAAGGACACACCTTCCTCATAACAGTTGACGCTTACTCCAACTGGCTGGAGGTAAGCAACATGAAGACGACAACCACGGAGGCCGTGATCAAAGAACTCTGCAAACTCTTTGCAACACACCACCTCCCAGACGTCGTCGTCTCCGACAACGGGCCCCAGTTCACCTCGCTGGAATTCGAAAAATTCCTAGCGGAAAGGGGCATCCGCCACGCGCTGACAGCACCGGCGCACCCGGCGGCGAACGGTAGGGCGGAACGGATGGTCCAATTCACTAAAAAGACCATCCGGAAAATAGACCACGGGGAGATCCAAGAGAAAATCAACAGACTACTCTTCACCCAACACATAACCCCGAATACCACAACCAATAAAAGCCCAGCCGAACTACTAATGGGTAGAAAGCTAAGGTCCCCACTCGACAGGTTACACCCTACGTATAACCCGGAGAGGCCCCCAGACTCAAGCACCAAACACCGAACTTTCGCACCCAGGGACCCCGTATATGCAAAAAATCTGACGGGAGACCCTCTATGGATCCCAGCCGTCATCACCCAAGCAACAGGCCCACACTCGTACCGGCTACAAACAGCAGACGGACGAGCGTGGAAACGCCACATCGACCAACTTAGGTCGAGAACTGCAAACCAACAAACCGCCGATGCACAAACAAACGAACCCAACCCCCGCAACGCAAACCAAGGGGGGAGGGAATACCCAGGGGACCGAATCCCAAAAAAAATAAACCAGCAGTACTCACCGGAACGCAGCCATCACGACCCCTCGCCAGAAAGGAACAGCCAAGCCAGCTCAACCGACCTGGAAAGACCGAGCGGGAGCGGCGAAACCCGTAGCTCAACCAACCTGGAAGGCCCAGGAGGGAGCTACGGAGAAAGAACCGGCCCGATCAACCAGCCGGTTCCCATGACAGCAACAAGAGCAGAGGAGATCCCGACCGAACCGGCCGGGATCCAGCCTACAACTGAGTTGCGCAGGTCAAGTAGGACCAGACGGAGCCCCGCCTACCTACGTGACTATGCAACGTAAGGACTGAACCAAGAGGGGAGGGGTGTTCTGTCCTTCATTAACATTCTCGAGATCCCCGCGCTTTGATTGGCCAAAGCGCGGGGCTCTCCGATTGGTCAGGCGAGCCGCGCCGATTGGCTCGCTAAGAATCTCCCGCGATTGGTCCATTCAGACCGCGGGAGATTCAAAGTGGTGCCATTGGCTGCGGCCGCCGCGGCGAAAGGAATAAAAGCCGCGGGCTTTTTTCCTTTCGCCAGTTCGGTTCCAGCATATCAATAAAGAGCTTTGCACTAAGTCACTGACTCCTGGCATCATTTCGCAGACACAACAAGATGGTTGGCAGCCTGCTCATATTTATGACGGTTGCAGTGTGCCGGGGTAATCACCTTTTGTGAACTTCTGACAAGGAAAGTCAATAGGGAAGCCAAATTCACTTAACAGCTGTGTTACTAACTTAATTGTAGTCATTCATTTAACAACTGTGGCAAGTGAGATCGTAAAATTGGGGCAAAACTCACTTAACGAATGTCTCACTTAGCAGCAGAAAGTTTGGGATCAATTGTAGTAAGTTGAGGAGTGCCTGTAATTTGTGCTAGATGGGATCTCTAACTCACTCTGGTTCATCTCAAGAAGCTAAGCAAGTCTAGACCTGGTTAGTGCTAGGAAGGAAAGCCACCAGGAGATCCCTAAAGTGTAGAAACATCCTAGAATACCGCAAAAGTGACCAGTTTCAACATTATTGACAAAAGAGGTGTGTAGCAGGGGTGGGATGATACCGGTTCTGCCTGAATCTAAAGAACTGGTAGCTCTGAAGAGCAGCAGACACTGAATCAATTCTGTGTTTGCTGCTGTTTGGCCCACCTGTCTACTGGGCTCTTACTTGTTCTTTATTTCCTGCTTTTTCAACCTCAGCTGCTTTGCGGGGCACAGCTGAGGTTGAAAAAGCAGGAAAAAAGTGGCTTTTCAAATGCTACGCACTTGCATGTAGCACTTTTCAACTGACTGGGCGGCACAGCTTAAGGTTTTTTTACACACATGCGCAAAACGTAGTCACCGAACTGGTAGTAACACCAGTTGAATCCCACCCATGGTGTGCAGGTGTCCTCGGGAAATCCTGGGAATCACCCTCAAGAGTTACCAGGAGCGATGAGCACCCACCAAAGGAGAACAATGGAAGGCAAACGACAACCTGTGCCTTGCAACTTTGCAGTGCAAACTCTACTTTTTAATAAATATGTATGGATGTCACAGAGAAATGCAAAAAGGTGGAGCTTATATTGTGAACATATGTTTCACCATTCTGTCATCTTCGTGACTCGCTATGAATTATGCCTCTAATGGGAATCAAGCATCTATGATTAGATTGCAGCCTTCAATTATACATCTAAAATCATCGCTGGGCTTTCTTTTAACACCTATCTCAAAATTAACAGCAATAAGTGCCTTTGGAAATTATTCTCTTTCCTTTATGCCTGAGATCCAGATTGTGCAGATAATTCACATGAAGTAAAAGAAAAGAAAAAAGAAAAAAAACTTTAACCAAACTTTAAAACTTTCCTTTTTACAAAAGCTAGCAATTTCTCCCCTATAACAATGTCTTTCCATTTCTTTCTCCCCACACTTAATAGCTTTCCCATAACAGGCCTTTCCATGACTTGAATTGTATATATGTGAAAGAAATACCTTTCAGCTGTTTAACATTCTAAGTCAGATAATCAATTTGAATGACAATCAGTCATTCACCCCTAAAATGTATTGACAAATGAAAATAGGCATTTCTCAACAATATTGCTGTCACTTTTCAGAGACACGTTTAAAATAACTGAGACCTCCCAAACTTTATATCCAATTAAATATGTGTATGGTTAAATCAGCTCTAAGTGAAGCGTTTGAAGTCTATCACAGCTCTGAGCAAGAACTGCATAACCAGAAGAAGAATAAAATTAAAGGAGGACAAAAGGCATGCAGATTAAATAGCTAAGAAACTCTAAGATGAAATTAGTTCAATACTCTGATGCTATTCATTTATTTATTCATTCATTCAAAATTGTATAAAGAAATGGGGTGTTTGGAATATTTTTTCTGTTAATCAAAAGGATTAGTCATCCATGCTCACTTTGCCTATTGTCCCTAGACTCCTGGTTAATTATGTTTTATTACTTCGTAAAATTCAATGTTTTAGATTTTTTTTTAATTTTACTTAACTTGGCTTTAGAGTTTTATTTTGTATAGATGGATTGTAATCCACAAGATCCTCTAAGTAATGGCTGAGCAGTAAATATTTTAATTACAGTAAATTAATGGTTGTATCTGATCATACATAATGCCTTCTGTTAGTTCCACAAGAGAATTTAAAGTGAGAAGGTCTCTTATTTAATAGTTAGTTGCTTATTTAAGCTCTATTCCTTACTCTTTATGTTAAGTTCTGTGTATGGGTGCAAAGAACGGAGACGAGGCAGTGAACAGTGAACTTCAACTCTTTATTAATCATGCTGAACAGAGCAAAACCCTAGGGCAGCAGCAGCCCTTTTATAGGGTAGGCTGCTGACCTATTAGCCAATGAGAAACATGGAAATGTTAAACCCTTGAACCAATGAGAGTTGGCCCGTTAACAGCCAATCAGATTTCCCAGAAAGGACCAATCCGATATCACTATTATCGGCCAATCAGAAGTGCAGGATTAGAACCCTGCATTTTTCTTAAGGTTGTTAAAACTTTATTAAACGCCTTTATTAGTTCATAACACCCCTTCCCCCTAGGTTCCATTTGAGGGGTGCAATGACGTAATCCCGCAGATATGCAGGTTGTTTTAACTGTCTATTAGATTTGTGCTGTCCCACCAGTTCCTGTCTGTAGTCAGGTTTTGGTGGGACGTTTTTTGATATATCTGGTACAGGCGGTTCCGCATCCACACTGGACGACTTGGTGCCACTAATTCTATCGTTGTTGACCTCCGATCTCTGCGGGCTCACTCTGTTGAAGTATTCCTCTGTGGCGAGGCCAACCCTCTCCCTGATTCTTCTTCATGTATTGCGCCTGGCTGTTGACTTCCTTCGATTCCGCTTTCCACCATCTTGAATTTGGTTTCTTCGACATCCCCTCCCCCTTCAGTCTGAGGGTCACAAGAGTCGCAGGAACTGGGTTGTAGCCTAGAGCAAAGCTTATCTATATGGCATTTCCATATATTTCCGTCCCATGTTTGCACATGGTACGATCTGGGCCTGGTGGTTTGACCCATAATGGTTCGCCGGAAAGGTTTTTAGTGAAAAATAAGTCACCTATCATGAATTCGCGGCATTTTCCGCTAGATCCACAGGGTTTCTCTGGCTCATAGGATGGGTGGACCCGGTCGAGGTGGGAACGGAGCTTGCGTCCCATCAACAGTTCAGCTGAAGTCTTGTTGGTGACGCTGTGTGGGGTGATGTGTTGGAGTAAGAGTATTCTGTTTAGTTTGTCATCAATGTCCCCATAGTCCATTTTGTGGAGAGTTTTTTTAACAAATTGAACCATGCGCTTGGCCCTGCCGTTAGCTGCAGGGTGCTCCAGTGAAGTTAGCGCATGGCGGATACCCCAGTCCGCTAAGTATTGTTCAAACACCAGAGCGGTAAACTGGGGTCCATTGTCAGAGACCAGAACGTCTGGTAGCCCATGCGTTGCGAATAGCTTATTCAATTTTCGGATGACGGAATCGGTTGTAGTATTCCTCATTTTGTGGATCTCGAGCCAGTTGGAATAGGCATCCACTGTGAGGAGGAACGTATGTTCCTTAGTAGGTCCCGCAAAGTCAACGTGGATGTGGGACCATGGCCATTGGGGGTTTTCCCACTCCGTTGGAGTTGCTCTAGGTGGGGCACTGCTGACTTCTTGGCACTTTAGATAAGTCTTTACCCAGGCTTCAATCTGCTTGTCGATGCCCGGCCACCACACGTAGTTTCGTGCAAGCGCTTTCATATGCACGATGCCAGGGTGACTGTCATGCAATGTTTCCAAAACTGCTCATTGCAACTGCTCTGGGACGACGACTCTGTCTTCCCATAGGATGCAGCCTTTTTGCGAAAAAAGTTCTGTTTGCCGGTTCTTGAAGGGGTGAAGTCGTCAGGGGTTTATTCTACTGGCCATCCTCATTCTACCCAGCTGAGAACTCACACCAGGACAGGATCTCGTTTTGTTTCAATAGCGATGTCTCTGGCTGTTAGCAGCGGTGAATGTAGCATTTCAATCTGGAGTGTCATAAGGGTTGGAGCTGAGTCATCGACAGTTTCCGGAAGTGGGGCACAGCTCAATGCATCAGCGTGGGGAATGGCTTTCCCCGGGTGGTGTTGTAATTTATAGTTGTACACAGCTAAGAATTCCGACCAGCGAGTCATTCTAGGTGACAATATATAGGGGGTTGGCTTGTCTCCCGCTATAATCCCTAGCAAAGTTTTGTGATCGGTAATAATAGTAAAAACTTGTTCATACACATATTCATGAAACCATTTCACAGCAGATTGTATCTGTGTCAATTTGGCTATAGTTACGTTCAGCCTTTGATAGGGTCCTTGAAAAATAGGCAATAGGGGCCTCACTACCATTTGATAACATATGACTCAAAATGGCTCCTATTCCAAATGGTGACGCGTCACATGTAATTGTTAAAGGCAAAGTCTCATTATACTGCATTAAAACAGCGTCTGAGTTTAGTAAGTTTTTCACTTGCCAGAATGCGTGCTCCTCGCGGTGTCCTCAGACCCAGGTTGCATTTTTGTCAAGAAGTCTATGTAGGGGCTCAGCTACGGTCGCTTTCTGGGGCAAGAAGATGTTGTAAAAGTTAATGAGCCCCAGGAAAGCTTGGAGATCATTCTTATTTCTGGGTCTTGGGGCATTTTTGATTGCTTTTAGCTTGCTATTAGTGGGGTGAATGCCTTGCTTATCGATTAGGTACCCCAGGAACTCTACTTTATCTGTACACAGTTGATATTTATTTTTTTTAACCTTTAGGCTGGAGTCTTTAAATTTTTGGAGAACCATTTTAAGACACTTTTCTAGTATTTCTCTATTCGGGGCAGCAATTAAAACGTCATCAAAGTATGGCATGAACCCCTTGATCCCTTGCAAGAGTCTCTACATCAGACTTTGAAAAATCCCTGGGGCTACGCTCACTCTGAATTGGAGTCGGTTGCATTTAAAGGCGCCTCGGTGCGTAACGATCATCTGTGCCTCCACAGTTTTTTAATCTACATGCAGTTGTTGGTACGCCTGTGCTAAATCCAATTTAGCGAAGTCTTTTCCGCCCCCCAGGGAATGGAGAAGGTGTTGCACCACCGGCACCGGGTAAGCGTTCTGTTGAAGGGCGTGATTAAGGGTGGCCCGTAGTCCCCACAAATCCTTAATGATCCATCCGGTTTGATGGGTGTTACGATTGGGGTTTCCCAACGAGCGTGGTCAGTTGGTTCTAAAACACCCTGGGCTATTAATTTATCGAGCTGCTCGTCAATCTTTGGTTTAAGGGCAAAAGGTACCAGATGAGGCTTAAGGCGGATGGGGGCTACTTCAGGGTTAAGGTTAAATGGTATCGGGGTCCCCTTGTACTCACCTAGTTTGTCTGCAAAGACTTCCTGGAATTCCTGGACGAGGGCCTCCTCCCAGTCGTCGCTTCTGGTTTGGTGAATGCCGGCTACCTCGATCCCAAGTGGGGTGAACCATTGAAGGCCTAACAAACTAGGACAGTCGCGGTTGACGATGGTCAGTGGTAACGATGCAGTACGATTTTTGAATGAGACTTGGACTTGGCTGGAACGACCGGAATTCGTTCCCCTGATAATCTTTGAGTATGATTCTTTGGGCTCTGAGGTCTTGACACTGGACGGCAGGGATTAATTGTTTAAGGGTCTTCCAGGAAACCATCGAGAGAGACAATCCTGAGTCAACTTCCATCATGCAAGGCTGGTTTTCGATGGCGAACTTCACTCGGATCTTCTTTGCATCTAAAGATGAAGCGTGACTGATTGTAATGGTTTGGTGTGCCTCTTCCCATTGAAGTGGCCAGTGTTTTATTTCTGTAGGAGTGGTTGTTTCATTGGTGGTTCAAATGTTCCCGCCTCACAGGACAATTCCCTGTGGTCTGGCAGTAGTTGTTTCCCCTCTGAATTGGGCTGGATCCTTGCTTGCTTCTACAGACCTTCCCGATGTGGCCTCTTTTCCCACAGGTATGGCAGAGCGCGTCGAGGAATTTGCAATCTGATCATGGGTGGTTTGCCTCACAACCCACGCATTGGTGCGGTAGTCTTCGATTCCGCTGGCTGTATTGGTCACGTTCAGACTGGAGCCGGTTGACCTCCTCCTCCTCACTTTCTGATAGCGATTCGAGGTCCTCATGGTGGGTCGCTGTTGTGTGCCTCTCTAGGTGAGGTGAGGTATCGCTGGCAAGTTGACAGAGCAGTGCGTTGGTGCGGCGCATTCGGGCGGCCAACTTCCTGGTTGCTTCTGCTGCAGTAGCGTCTTTGATGACATCAGCAAGATCGATGTCCCCCATGGCCATGATTTTGCTCTGTGCTGTCTGGTCATCTAATCCCAGAACTATTCAGTCTCTCAGAACTTCTTTGAGGTCTGCGAACCCACAGAGGCCTCCCAGGTTCCGGAGATCCGCGATGAAATCTGCAATGCTTTCTCCTTTCTGTTGGTTCCTCTGGTAAAACTTCTGTCTTGTAACAAGTGTTGGTATGGTGGGTGCATAGTGGGCTCGTAGAAGGGGCGTGAGGACGTCCCAGTCCATGGTTTTCACCTCAGCTGGTTTCGCTAGTGCCTTGGACATCTTAAAGATGGCAGGCCCGCAATGGGTCAGGAACACTGCTCGCGTTTTTCCTGTAGTGGCATCCTTCAAGTTGTTGGTCTCCAGAAACATCTGGAATCGGTCTATGTACAAGTCCCAGTCTTCTTGTGCCGGGTCAAATGGAGCGGGTGGTATTGCGCTGCCGGACATTGTTTCCATTGTCGATGCGCCTTCAGCCATGTGCACTGTTTGGTGCTCTGTAAGTGTTCAGTCAGCTCTGATGTCTCCGCATCCCATCCTCGTCACCAATGTTAAGTTCTGCGCATGGGTGCAAGGAACGGAGACGAGGCAGTGAACAGTGAACTTCAACTCTTTATTAATCATTCTGAACAGAGCAAAACCCTAGGGCGGCAGCAGCCCTTTTATAGGGTAGGCTGCTGACCTATTAGCCAATGAGAAACATGGAAGTGTTAAACCCTTGAACCAATGAGAGTTGGCCCATTAACAGCCAATCAGATTTCCCAGAAAGGACCAATCTAATATCACTTTTATTGGCCAATCAGAAGTGCAGGATTAGAACCCTGCATTTTTCTTAAGGTTGTTAAAACTTTATTAAACGCCTTTATTAGTTCATAACACTTTATTTAAAAATGCATTCTTCATGAGCAACCCAAAACACAGACTTTTATCTCACAGTGGCACTGCACTAGCAGGCAATAGCAATTGGCTGCACCTTAGGGCTGAATCCCTCTGGAACAGTAGAGGAGGTAAATAGACAATTAACAAAAAGTAGGGATCCCAGGTTACAGGACTCCAAAAAGGATTATTGTGAGTAAAAATACACAGATTATTGTATATTACCTTTTCTGATTACATAGGATTTTTTTTCAAAAAAAAAAGTTAATTAAAATGAAATAAATGAAGACAGTCATGAAGAGACAGTAAAACAAATTTCCTCTGAATTGAATAATGTTTATATCAGAGATGACAGATGATAGATGATGGTAAATGATAGGTAGATGGATGCAGACAGACAGACAGATAGACAGAAGAGAGAGAGAGATGAGAGAGATGTTTGATAAAGATAATAGATGATATACACAGAGCTAGAATGAGAGAAAATAATGTTGGAGTCTATTTGTTCTGTCCCCTCATTAGCATTTTTGAGATCCCCGCGCTTTGATTGGCCAAAGCGCGGGGCACTCTGATTGGTCAGGCGAGCCGCGCCGATTGGCTTGCTAAGAATATCCTGCGATGGTCTATTCGAATTGCGGGAGATTCAAAGCGGTGCCATTGGCCACGGCCGCCACGGCTAAAGTAATAAAAGCCGCGAACCTTTTGCAAAGCGCCAGTTCGGTTCCTACCTAAATAAAAGAGCATGATTTGAAGTCACCGACTCCTGGCATCAATTTCAAGGACACGACACTGGCGACGAAGGTGGGATCCAAGCCCTGAACTGAACCACGTGTCCGACAGAAGCCAGACGAACCACCACGATGGCGAAAATCGCACCCCGCGCACCCTTCAACCCCGCCACCGAGGACTGGGAATCGTACTCCGACCGATTCCGCATGTTCCTCGAGTGCAGCGATCTGAAGGACGCCACCGGCCACATGAAGCGCGCTGTCTTTCTGACCCACTGCGGGACCGAGGTATTCAAGATGGCCAAGGCACTTGCCAAACCCGCCGATGCGACCGCGATGGACTGGGACGTCCTCGAGCCAATATTTCGGCGGCACTACGCTCCAGAGGTACCCATCCTGATCTGTCACAACAAGTTCTACCGTCGGGACCAACGGTTGGGTGAGAGTTTCAGTGACTTCATCGTCGAACTACGACGCCTAGGGGGGCTCTGCGAATTCGACAACCTGAACGATGCCCTGCTAGACAGAATCATGCTCGGCTTGTGGGACCCCGTCCTCCAGAGCCGGCTGATGGCCAAGGGCAACATCAGCCTAGCAGACACTCTCACTGCAGCCGCAGCCGCTGAAGCAACCTGAACATCCGCCGACCGCATGCGCAGACCGAACACTGGGGACCGCAGCGGGAACAACCACCCTGCAAGGTCGGCCGAGGCCCAACCCGAGACGACCACCCACCAGGGCGATTTCCACTTGGCATCGGGCACTTCCGATGATGAGGAGGACATTCATCGCCTCCAGACAGGCCGCGACCCATGGAACCGGCGGGGTCGTAAGTCGAGGACCAACTGTGCCGGGTGCGGAGGCGACCACCCCAGGTCCGAATGCTGGTTTTTCGAGTCGATCTGCCGGCATTGTGACAAGAAGGGACACATCGCCCATGTCTGCCGCCTTAAAAAGAATCGCAGCCCGGCCCGATGGGACCAGAGCGACTGGAGGAGAGAGAGCACACCACCCCGGACCAGAGATCGCCCCTTGGACAACAGATGGGACCGGAACGGACGATCCCTATGAGGCGGCGATAACCGGCGAAGAGAGGAGACCCATCAGACAGTCACCATCAGCCACGCCATAACCAATGACGCCCGGAAGGTCCACGTGGAGGTAGGCATCAAGGGCCAGCCATGCAAAATGGAGGTGGACTCCGGGTCCTACCTCTCCATGATAGCATGGCATGAAATAAAGCGCTTGGTGCCTACCATCCAAAGGAGGAACCTAGACAGCCAGAGACTCATTGTAAAAGACTACCAGGGAAACCGCATCCCGGTAGTCGGAACCAAACACTTCAACATCATATATAAAGGGCACATCGAAAGGCTTCCCCTGACAATCGTCGACCGTGAGCGCCCAAGCCTACTGGGACTGCAATGGTTCACTCCGCTCGGCATCGCAGTCACGGGAGTCGACCACATCACCGACGACAGCTGGGAGCAACAACTGGCCCGGGAATTCCAAGAGGTCTTCGACGGAAACCTAGGCAAGTACCGAGGGCCCCTTATATCATTCAGCCTAGACCCAAACGTCCCCCCAAAACGCCTGAAACCAAGGCGGGTGCCATTCACACTTAAACCCAAGATAGACAAGCAAATTGACAAATTCGTCAAGCAAGGGGTCCTACAGCCAATAGACCACACCCGGTGGGAGACCCCCATAGTCACCCCGATCAAGCCCGTTGGGTCGGTGAGAATCTGTAGGGACTATAAGGCCACCCTAAATGGCACGCTGCAACAAAGTGCCTACCCTGTCCCAGAAGTGCAACACCTACTGCACTCACTGGGAGGGGGCAAGGTTTTCGCCAAGCTCAACCTCGCCCAGGCATACCAACAGTTGCCAGTCGACGAGCAAACAGCAGAAGCGCAAACCATAGTCACCCACCGGGGAGCATTTAAATGCAACCGACTCCAATTCGGAGTCAGCGTGGCACCGGGAATATTCCAAAGCCTAATGGAAAGACTATTGCAAGGCATCAAGGGGGTGGTACCTTACTTCGATGACGTCCTAGTGTCGGCAACCAACCAAGCCGAACTAGAGGGTCGCCTAAGGGAGGTCCTAACCAAATTCAAAGAGACCGGGCTCAAGGTAAAGAGGGAGAAATGCCAATTATACACGGAACGGGTTGAATTCCTAGGATACCTCCTATACCGTCACGGCATTCACCCCACAAACCAAAAAATCAAGGCCATCAAAGAAGCCCCCACACCCAAGTCGAAGACGGAACTACAGGCATTCCTGGGGCTACTTAACTTTTACAATGTTTTCCTGCCCCAGAAGGCGACGGTGGCGGAGCGCTTGCATAGGCTCCTGGACAAGGCGGCAACTTGGACTTGGGGGAAATGCGAGCAAGCCGCCTTCCAAAGAACAAAGGACCTCCTCACTTCGGACGCCATCCTTATACAGTATAACGAGACCCTACCTCTGGCCGTCACATGCGACGCATCACCCTTCAGCGTCGGCGCTGTCCTCAGCCATACCCTCCCTGACGGAAAGGAAGCGCCCATCGCGTTCTTTTCAAGGACCCTCACCAAACCGGAGCAGAACTATAGCCAGCTGGACAAAGAGGCTCTGGCTATCGTTGCCGCCGTAAAAAAATTCCACGAGTACCTCTACGGCCGGACATTCACCATCATAACCGACCACAAGCCGCTGCTGGGAATCCTTGCAGGAAACCGGGCCACCCCGAACATTCTGTCTCCCCGAATGACAAGGTGGTCCGAGTTCCTGGCAGCCTACAACTACGGACTCATACACAGACCGGGTAAGACGATCTCCCATGCAGACGCCTTAAGCCGCTCGCCGCTACCGGAACCTGACACCGACCCAGCACCCACGACGACCACCCTCAGCATAGAGATTCTACCCAACCTGCCCATAACCGCGTCAGACATTGCCCGAGAGACTAATAAAGACAAACGTCTGACGCGGGTGTTGCATTGGGTAGAGAAAGGGTGGCCGGAAAGAGACAACGACGAGTCCGTCAAAACATTCCGAAACCGGCAAACGGAACTCTCGTTATTAAAAGGGTGCATACTATGGGGGGATAGGGTGGTCATTCCAGAAAAACTACAAGGGAAGGTTCTGGAACTACTACACGAGGGGCACCCTGGCATCGTTAGGACTAAAACCCTGGCCAGAAGTTACGCTTGGTGGCCAGGGATGGACAAACAAATTGAGACCTGGGTAGCAAGGTGCCAACGATGCCAGGAAACTAGGCCAAGCCCACCCACAGCACCCGTCCTAGAGTAGGAAACCCCAAGGGGACCTTGGTCTAGGATCCATATAGACTTCGCCGGGCCCACAAAAGGACACACCTTCCTTATAACAGTAGACGCTTACTCCAATTGGCTGGAGGTAAGCAACATGAAAACAACAACCACGGAGGCCGTGATCAAGGAACTCTGCAAACTCTTTGCAACGCACGGCCTCCCAGACATCGTCGTTTCCGACAACGGGCCCCAATTCACCTCGCTGGAATTCGAAAAATTCCTAGCGGAAAGGGGCATCTGCCACATGCTGACAGCACCGGCGCACCCGGCGGCGAACGGTAGGGCGGAACGGATGGTGCAATTCACTAAGAAAACCATCCGGAAAATAGACCACGGGGAGATCCAGGAGAAAATAAACAAACTACTCTTCACCCAACACATAACCCCAAATACCACAACGAATAAGAGCCCAGCCGAACTATTAATGGGGAGGAAATTAAGGTCCCCACTCGACAGGTTACACCCCACGTATAACCCGGAGAAGCCCCCAGACTCAAACAGCAAACACCGAACTTTCGCACCAGGCGACCCCGTAAATGCAAGAAACCTGACGGGAGACCCACTATGGGTACCAGCTGTCATCACACAAATAACAGGCCCACACTCGTACCAGCTACAAACAGCAGACAGACGAGCCTGGAAACGCCACATCGACCAATTAAGGTCGAGGACGACCAACCAAGAGACCATCGACACACAAACAGGTGAAACCAACCCCCACAACACAAACCAAGTGGGGAGGGAATACCCAGGGGACCAAAACCAAAGAAGAATAAACCAGCCATACTTTCCGGAAAGCAGCCAGCACGACCCCTTGCCAGGAAGAGACAGCCAGGCCAGCTCGACCGACCCGGGAAGACCGAGCGGGAGAGGCGAAACCAGCAGCTCAACCAACCCGGGAGGCCCAGGAGGGAGCTACGGAGAGCGGCCTGGCCCAACCAACCAGCTGGTTCCCATGACGGCATCAGGAGCAACAGAGATCCCGACCGAACCAGCCGGGATCGAACCTACGACTGAGCTGCGCAGGTCCAGTAGGCTCAGACAGAGCCCCGCCTACCTACGTGACTGCGCAACATAAGGACTGAACCAAGAGGGGAGGGGTGTTCTGTCCCCTCATTAGCATTCTTGAGATCCCTGCGCTTTGATTGGCCAAAGCGCGGGGCACTCTGATTGGTCAGGCGAGCCGTGCCGATTGGCTCGCTAAGAATCTCCCATGATTGGTCTATTCGAATCGCGGGAGATTCAAAGTGGTTCCATTGGCCGCGGCCGCCGCGGCTAAAGGAATAAAAGCCGCGAACCTTTTGCAAAGCGCCAGTTCGGTTCCTACCTAAATAAAAGAGCATAATTTGAAGTCACCGACTCCTGGCATCATTTTCGAGGACACGACACTTTTGATGATTATAGCCCTGAACAGGGTTTCAGATACAAGCAAGGGTGGGATTCAAAATTTTTAACAACCGGTTCTGTGGGTGTGGCTTCGGTAGTTGGCATGGTCATGTGACTGGGTGGACATGGCTTGGTGGTCATGTTATTGGCTGGGTGTGGTCAACTCAATATCACTCACATCAAGGCACGCATCTCCTCCTCTGGCCTCTCATGACTGTTGGGATGCTGCAACAGTCATAAGTGTGAAAAACAGCCATAAGTCACTTTTTTCAGTGCCATTGTAACTTTGAATGGTCATTCCACACAAGCAAAATACCAGCAAAGGAAGGAAAAAAACCTCCAGAGATGTTCTTGAGACAGGAAGTCTAGTCCTGCCAAGAATGTAATAAGAGTTAAGGGAGAGGCAGTTTCTGTAAGCAACACCAGAATATTTCCTTCCTGCCTTCCTTACAGGATTAGGCCAGTAATTTCTTCTAACAACCGGTTCTCCAAACTGCTTAGAATGTTAACAACCGGTTCTAGTGAATAGGTACGAACCTGTAGAATCCCATCCCTGGATACAAGTATATGGGGCAAAAAGAGAGAATAAACAGGTTTCAGAATCTGAAAAAACCTTTTGTATAATTCACAAGGAAAATTGTGGTCTGTAGAATAGTTAGAAGTGTATTGTGCTGAAGATTCTAACAAGCACCCCCTTAAAAAAAATAAAGCAGAGCTCCTAATTATTTTGAATCTACTTTAAGCTATTTTAATTACAGTAATGACCAAGAGTTGAATTTGACTTCAACTACCACTAACAATAGTCAGACAAATGCATTTACAATCCCACTGTAAACTTTAGCAGCAACCTGTAAAGATCTTTGGAGGATTTTAGGCATCTAGAAATCTTTTGGCAGCAGTTTATTTGAAAACCCTCACTATATTCCCCATGGTGATGACCGAGTTGTTGCAGATAGTTTCTCAATAGATAGCATTCTAGAGTTAATTTAAAATGATAGAATTCTCCTGTCTTCAGTGGGATAAATTGGTTACATTACATTATGATGTTATGTTAGGTTGTATAATTATTCTCCTTAGAGCTGTTCGAATCGTCCAGAGAGTGGAGCTTCAGTCTCTGCTGTTGTAGGCTGAGCTTAATTTCTGAGGAACGCTCCACCTTCCATCATGTGGCTTGCCATCGCGTTCCCCAGTTTATGCTCAGCCCTCGTGCAGAGTAGGCAGTGTTTGTATGTGCTCTTGGCCGTTTCAGGAATATTCCAATTTAATTCATTTTTTTGCTTCAATTCAGGTTGTATATAACCCTTCATTGTTTTTTCTACTTTAACCCTGCGCATTTGGTCCTTCTTATTTAGTAGAGTTCCCTGGGAGGTCCTCCCCCCAGTGGGTGCTAGGGGGTAGGCCAGCAAAATTTCAAGCTGCCCCCCACCCTTTCCTATTGCCTTTCTGCCACTTTAGTTCATTTTAAACAGCTCCATTTCATTCTGTTTCCCCCCCCCACCGAACTCCGTTTTTTATATCGTTTGATCACTTGCTAGTTTATTTCTGTTGTCCTTCTCCTGGGATCCCTGGATTGTCCCTAGGGATCCTCCTGGTTGCTGCAGAAGGGCCCTTGCAAGCCATTGTAGTGGTGGCCGCCATTTTGAGTGTCACCTCGTGGCCGGCCGCCATTTTGTTTTCCTTATCTTTCCAATCTCTGCAGCATGCCTAGTTAAAATAGCAGGACTGGCAGGCCTGCTGAAGAATTAAAATTGTGCTGTTTTCAGTTGGAGGCTTCTTTTCCACCTCCTTTTGGTTGGCTTTCCCCGCAGCCAGCCGTAGCGGCCGTGGTTTATTCCCACCACTCCCGCCCGGTTCTGCCTGGGTCGGCAGTCTGGTTTAGGCCCAGCTTTGCCCTTAAGGCTCCTGTGATCATCCCGATCAGTCCTTCAAAAATAAATGACAAAGAAACACATAGATTTGAAACCAAAGATTTTTTTTATTGGGAATCGTACCTGATACGTATAATAAAAATTTAAAGTATTTGATTGCAAATGTATTAACAGCAGCTAGGATTGTATTTGCAAAACATTGGAAGAGTGAGAAAATACCATTAGAGGAAGAAATTATTAAGAAAATATTGGAATGTGCTGAAATGAGTAGATTGACATTTGAAATTAGAGAACAAGAAGATAAACAATTTATGAAGTTTGGGATCTTTTTTCTTTTATCAATGGTTAGATAATACAATATAACAATAGAATATTTAGAAATTTAGGAAATAATGAATACATAATTTTTCTTGGTTTTGATAATTTTTTAGAATATTTTATGAAGATAGATTTGGTATGATTCTATGATTTGTTATAAAATAATTTAACTTAATTATAGTTATCTCACTTAAGTATGAATTAGTAAAATTATAGTCAAATGATTGTTCAATAATGATATTGGGATATTTTACTGATGATTGATAATGTGAGTTATTATGTAATATAATTATTTTGATGACTATGAAATGGATGCACAAAAGGGAGTGGTAAACCAACCGATACACTGTAAATTTATGAAGAATTATATATATATATATATATATATGTTTTCTGAGGTTCTCGCGGGTATTTGTATGTGGATCTTTGGTTATTCGGGTTTTCTCCCACGTAAGATTGGAAGTATCTAGGCAACATTTCGATGAAATCTCATTCATCATCTTCAGGCTTTGTCTTCAGCTCTGTGCTTCTCAGAGTGATGTGAGCTTGCAGCTGCTTCTTCCTTTTAACTGCTAGTGGGGGTGTGACTTGATTGGGTGGGGGCTTGGCTGTGTTCTGATTGGGTGGGGGTGTGTTCTCATTGGTTGGGGGTTTTGGCTGTGTTCTGATTGGTTGGGGAGTTGGCTGTGTTCTGATTGGCTGGAGGCGTGTTCTGTTCAGGTGGGGGCTTGATTGTGCTCAGGTTAGTCTTAGTTGCTGGAGTGTTTGAGCTGGTGAGCTGTGATCTTGCTGTTTGGCTTCGAGTTCGTGGTCATGCTGCATCTTCATGGTGGAGGTCAGTTCGCTTCATGTATGGCTCAGAGGGGTTTGAAGTGGGTAGTGGCTTCCACAAAAGCAAAATCACCAACTTGATCCACAAAAACACACTGAGACATAATAGAGACCCAGAAGAGGAACACACCTATGGAACAGCTGTCCTGCCCTACATAAGAGGCACTACAGACAAAATTAGTAAAATTCTATACAGACACCACATCAAGACTGCCTTCAAAACAGACAGAAAAATAGCAGCCATCCTCAGGAACCCCAAAGACAAAATTGACCTGGAAAACCAAGGCATATACGAAGTCCCCTGTGCATCATGTCCGGCCACATACATTGGACAGACCAATAGAAGAATAAGCACCCGCCTGGATGAACACAAAAATGCAGTCAAAAAGCTGGAACACACTTCCTCACTCGTCCAACAGATGGAAGCCACAGGTCATAACATCAACTTCAATGGCACCAAAACCCTAGCCACCATAGAAAATCCCAGCCAAAGAATCATCAGAGAAGCCATAGAGATTGAAAAAAGACCAGAAAGCATGAACAGAAGAGATGATTCCACCAGGCTGTCAATCATTTGGAAGCCTGCACTCACAAACAAAAAAATCTCCACACCACAAGCCAGGCAAACACCTGGGCACAAACAGATCCCCCCTGATACCTCCATCTCAAACACACCTCAACCAGGCACCCAGATGAAACCCAGCTTCCTAACTAATGATAGCCGTCCATTTACCCGAAGCCAAGCTGCACTAAAGGCCTCCAATAAAGTAACACAATGTTGCCAGCCAATCAAGATACAAAAAGAGCCCCCCCCAAAAAAAGACAGAAGATATTAGTAGCAGAACACAGCAAACTCCAAGACCAATAAACATAGACCAAGACTCTCAACCAATCAGGAGGAAGAAAAAAACCATTCTGACAGAGCAATAGGCTGCCCCAAATTTAAATCTGAAACCACTGTAAAAGTTTGACTCAGACAAACACCATACAGAAGCCTGATGATGGCAGATGAGATTCTGCTGAAACGTTGCTGAAACGTTGCTACAACTTTAAAAGCACCCCTATTATGACGTGGGAAAATACCCAAACAAAGCTGAATGCCAGACATGTAAGTACCCGCGAAAACTTTAGAAAATATATATATATATATATATATATATATATATATATATATATATATATATATATATATGTTATGTTTTATGTCTTATATGTTTTTTGTTTGTCGTTAAAATCAATAAAACTTTTATTATTATTATTATGTATACCGCAGATTCAAAATGAACACGCTGCAATCCATCCTCTTGGGAGTTCGGCAGGGAGACTGGTTGTCATCCATCGACCTCTCCGAGGCATATTTGCACATCCCAATACGACCCTCCCACTCCAAGTTTCTGCGTTTCAGCTATAATAACCTACACTTCCAATATGTGGCCCTCCCATTCAGGTTAACCTTGGCCCCCAGGACCTTTACCAAGGTCCTGGCCACTCTGGCTGCCCACCTCAGATCCATCCCCATGCGGCTCCACTGTTACCTGGATGATATTCTCATCCTCTCCCCTTCCAGGGAACAGGCCATCAGGGATACCCATACTACCCTCACTTCCCTCCAGGAACACGGGTTCCTCATAAATTGGAAGAAAAGCCAACTGGCCCCTTCCACCTGGGGACCATAATTGACACAGTCAAAGGGAGGGTGTTCATCTCTCTGGAAAGAATACTCAGCATCCAACATTCAGTCAGGCTCATCAGATGACTTAGGAAGGTCTCTCTCCTCAAATTAACCAAGTTGTTAGGTAAGATGATCTCTTGTATTTCCGTTATTCCCTGGGCCCATTTCCACTCTAGATCCCTCCAGTAGTTCCTGCTTCTGTACCAACGGGCCGGGTCAAGCAACTCGAGGTGCAAGGTCAAGGTCTCACCAAGGGTTCTCCCCTCCCTCCTCTGGTGGAGCAAGGTGTTGATCAACAAAGGCTGCCTCCTCAAGGAGCCACCAAGACTCACCGTCACCACAGATGCCAGTCTGTCCGGATGGGGTGCCCATCTTCTTTCCCTGACAGCTCAGGGCAGATGGTCATCGACAGAGAGGCTGTGCAATATAAACTGGTTAGAGCTTCGCGCCATCCACCTGGCCCTCCACAGCTTCCTTCCTCAGCTTCAGGGCTGCCACGTCCTCATTCTCACTGTCATAGATTCAGGCATGGGTAGAATGAATGGAGACAGTCTTAGTTGGTGACCTTTCAACTCTTTATTGCATAGTGACTTCTAACTTGTATAACAACAACTCTACTTATATAGGTAATGCTAATGTTAAATAACCAATAGGAGCTTGTGAAATGCTAGCTCCAGTACCAATAAGAGTCCTTCGTTAAGGGCCAATCAGATTCTCAGAACCCGACCAATCCGATCTAGCCGCTTAACACCCAATCAGAAGTGCAGGGCCAGAACCCTGCACTTTACCCCAAGCTTGCCTTTATTCAACTATTTACGTACATAACACCCCTTCTCCCTGGCTCCACAATTAGTTTGTGACTATGTAGTCCTTTAAATAGGACGGTTGTCTCTTGGGTCTGTCAGATTTTCTTTGGACTGGCTGCGTGCAGTCCCATTGAGGTAGGGTGTTGTTTTGTAGTGGCTCAGCTTCTTGTTTTGGTGTGATTTTCCTTGGAGCGTACGATTCTTCTTCCTGCTCCATTTCCTGGGTTTCACTTGATTCATCGCTTTCCTGGAACAGGTTTCCTGGCATATCGTCACTTCTCTTCCTTCCCCCTCCTCAGTTTGGTCGTTGGGAAGTTGTTGGCTAGCAGTTATAAGTCGTGACCGTAATTGGTCAATATGTCTTTTCCATAGTCTCTCATCAATACATTTTACAATATAGGATCTGGGCCCAGTCTCGAGTATTATCATTGCTTCAATCCAAACTGGGTCGCCTGATAAATTCCTTGCATAAACGGGGTCGCCTACCTTGAAGGTACGGTAGCGTCCGCTGGATCCTGGAGGCTTCTCTGGCTCGTAAGCAGGGTGCAGTCGGTCGAGGCGGGAACGGAGTTTTTGCCCCATGAGAAGTTCAGTGGGAGTTCTGCTGGTTTCGCTGTGCAGAGTGATGTATTGTAGAAGCAGAATGCGGTTTATTTTTTTGTCAAGATTATCATAGTCCATTTTTTGTAAAGTCTTTTTTACAAATTGTACCATGCGTTCCGCTCGGCCGTTGGTAGCAGGATGCACCGGCGAGGTGAGCGCATGGTGGATGCCGTTGTCAGCAAGGTACTGTTCAAACATTAGCGCTGTAAACTCTGGTCCGTTATCGGACACTAGGACGTCCGGCAATCCATGAGTTGCAAAGAGTCTATTGAGGACTTTAATTACTGCCTCGGAGGTTGCATTGGCCATCCGATGAATTTCTAACCAATTAGAGTATGCATCGACAGTCAACAGCAATGTCTGTCCTTTGATCGGCCCTGCGAAATCCAGGTGGATTCTGGACCAGGGTCCACGTGGCGTCTCCCATTCGGTCGGTGCAGCTTTTGGTGGTGCGTTGCTGGTTTGTTGGCACTTGGTGCAGGCCTTGACCCATTGCTCAATGTGTCGGTCCATGCCTGGCCACCATGCGTAGCTCCGTGCGAGAGCCTTCATTCGTACAATCCCGGGATGTCCTTTGTGCAGGATTTGTAACAGCGTTTTTTGGAGTCGTTCTGGGACGACGACTCTATCGCCCCAGATAACGCAGCCTTTTTGAGAAAAAAGTTCAGTTTGTCTTGTTTTAAATGGTGCGAAGTCATCTGGGATCTGGTCCAATGGCCATCCACGCTCTACCCAGCCTAGGACTCGTGCTTGGGTGTGATCTCGTCTGGTCTCCCTCGCGAAATCTCGAGCGGTCATAGGAGGCGAGTTGAGCGTTTCGATTTGTAACGCCGATACTCTTGGTGCTGGATCGTCGAAGGTCTCTGGTAGCGGTGCTCTGCTGAGTGCGTCAGCATGGGGAATGGCTTTCCCCGATCGATGTAACAATCGATAATTAGAAGCAGTGAGAAACTCTGACCAGCGAGTCATTCTTGGGGACAATATATAGGGAGTTGGTTTGTCCCCAGAGATTATCCCCAATAAAGGTTTGTGGTCAGTTACAATTGTAAATGTCCTTCCATATGCATACTCATGGAATTTTTTTATGGCTGACACAATTGCAAGAGCCTCCTTGTCTATTTGTCCATAGTTACGTTCTGCCTGGGATAGAGTCTTTGAAAAGTATGCAACGGGAGCCTCATTTCCATTAGGTAGCACATGGCTCAAAATAGCGCCCACCCCAAACGGTGAGGCATCACAAGTTATAACCAAGGGTAATGTTTCATTATATTGCATAAGTACAGAATCAGATGTAAGTAAATCTTTTACATTTCTAAACGCTTTTTTTTCTCGGTAACCCCAAACCCATAATGCTTTCTTATCTAATAACTGGTGTAATGGTTCAGCCACAGTCGCCTTATGCGGTAAAAACACATTGTAGAAATTGATAAGGCCTAAAAATGCTTGAAGATCAGTTTTGTTACGAGGTCTGGGAGCATTTCTAATTGGCCTGAATTTACTCTCAGTTGGGTGAATACCCTGACAATCAATGCGATAACCTAGAAATTCAACACTGTCGGTATACAGATAACATTTATCCCTTTTTACTTTCAATCCCGTTTCTTGGAATTTTTTAAGCACACATTTTAAACGATTCTGCAGAATTTTTTTACTAGGAGCTGCAATCAATACGTCATCAAAATACGGAACCACGCCCTTGATTCCCTGTAACAATCGTTCCATTAAACTTTGGAATATTCCCAGGGCCACACTCACCCCGAACTGCAAACGGGTACATTTAAAAGCACCTCTGTACGTTACTATCGTTTGGGCTTGGGCTGTTTTATCGTCCACGGGCAATTGTTGATAGGCTTGAGCTAAATCTAGCTTAGCGAAAACTTTTCCACCTCCCAGGGAATGAAGGAGGTGCTGCACCACCGGCATTGGATACACGTTCTGTTGGGGGGCGTGGTTTAGAGTGGCCCGGTAGTCCCCACAGATTCGGATTGACCCATCTGCTTTAATGGGGATTACAATAGGAGTTTCCCATGGGGAATGATCAATGGGTTGCAGTACCCCTTGTTTAATTAGTTTGTCAAGTTGTTCATCTATCTTGGCCTTAAGAGCGAACGGAACTCGACGGGGCTTTAAACGGATCGGGGCGACCTTAGGGTTGAGGCTGAATGAAATTGGGGTCCCCTTATACTCGCCCAGATGATCTGCGAAGACATCGCTGAATTCAGACATAAGATCCTCCTCCCACTCGCAATCACCAACTTGGTTCACACCGGCTAATTCAATGCCGAGTGGCGCAAACCATTGGAGGCCCAACAAACTAGGCCTGTCCCTATCGATGATCGTTAGAGGTAAGTATGCCGTATGCTTTTGTAACGAGATGCGGACTTGACAAGACCCGACCACAGGGATCCGATTCCCTTGGTAATCTTTAAGGATAAGGCATTGCATTCGAAGGTCTTGGTGTTGGATGGTAGGAATGAGCTGCTTTAATGTCTTCCATGACACCATCGAGAGGGACGATCCCGAATCGACCTCCATGTGGCAGGGTTGGTTCTCTATGGCAACTGTAACTCGAATCTTCTTAGTGTCCAGGGCCGAGGCATGACCTATAGTGATAGTATGGTGAGCCTCTTCTTTCTGCAACGCTCGATATCTGTAGGAGTGGTTTGCTGGGTCTCGCCTTACAGGACGGTTTCCTGCCAATTGGCGAAAGTTGGTTCCCTTTGAGGCCGGGCTTGGTCCCGGTAAACTGCGACAGACTCGACTGATGTGGCCTCGTTTCCCGCACTCGTGGCAGAGTGCGTCGTGGAATTTGCAGTCTGCCCTGGGATGGTTTGCCCCGCAGCCAGCGCAAGGGCATGAGGTTTTGGGATGAGGGTCCCGGTCGGAACGCAGTCAATGGACCCCTTCTTTGTCGCTGTCTGACGACGAAGAGAGGTCCTCGTAGTGCGTTGTTGCCAACTGCCCTTCTGAGCTGGGTGAGATGTCGCCTGTCGGTGGGTTTGTGGGGTTCCGGCTTCACCGTAGCTGCGCCGCTGACTTTTTTGTTGCCTCAGCGGCGATGGCTTCGGCGATGGCGTCAACAAGGCCGATGTCGCCCTTCGCCATTATCTTGCTCTGCACATTTGGTGCATCTAATCCCAGAATTAGGCGGTCTCTCAATGCTTCCTCTAAGTCTGCGAACCCGCAGAGGCCTCCCAAGTGCCGGAGGTCTGCCACGAAGTCAGCCACACTCTCTCCTTTTCGTTGGCTTCGTTGATAGAACTCGTGGCGTCTCATGAGTATGGGTACGGTTGGCGCGTAATGGTCTCTCAGGAGAGGTTCAAGGTCGTCCCAGGTTATTGCTTTCACTTCTCGAGGCTTTGCGAGGGCTTTAGCCATTTTAAAGACAGCCGGGCCGCAGTACGTCAGGAACAGCGCCCGCTTCTTGGCTGGTGTGGCGTCCTTCAAGTTGTTCGTTTCAAGGAACATCTGAAAGCGATCCATGTAGGATTCCCAATCCTCTTGGGATGGATCGTACAGAGCGGGTGGAACGATGCCGCCGGACATGGCTTCCGTTGGTGGAGCCATTTTTTACACGTGCTCTGTTTTTTCTTCCAAGTTCCTTAAGATCAGATGTCTCCAAATCCCACCCTCGTCGCCAGTGTCATAGATTCAGGCATGGGTAGAATGAATGGAGACAGTCTTAGTTGGTGAACTTTCAACTCTTTATTGCATAGTGACTTCTAACTTGTATAACAACAACTCTACTTATATAGGTAATGCTAATGTTAAATAACCAATAGGAGCTTGTGAAATGCTAGCTCCAGTACCAATAAGAGTCCTTCGTTAAGGGCCAATCAGATTCTCAGAACCCGACCAATCCGATCTAGCTGCTTAACACCCAATCAGAAGTGCAGGGCCTGAACCCTGCACTTTACCCCAAGCTTGCCTTTATTCAACTATTTACATACATAACACTCACCATCAATATAACAGCAAAGGCTCATGTCAACAGGCAGGGAGGCACTCAGTCCTCAAGCCTAATGAGGGAGACCTTGCGCCTCTGTCAGTGGGCAGAGTCTCACCTCCTCTCACTCAAAGCAGACCACATTTCAGGCATCGACAACACCTGAGCAGATTGGTTGAGCAGGACCACTATAGACCTGCCGGAGTGGCACCTCCACCCACCCTTTTCAGGGAGGCGACAGCAATATTCGGCCTCCCAGTGGTAGACCTGTTTGCTCCTCCCTCAATATCCAACTTCCACGGTTCATCTCCAGATTCCCGTCCCTAGGGGTGGAGAACCACAATGCCCTTCAATGCCCGTGGCCCTCGGGTCTTCTTTACACCTTCCCCCCTCTGGCACTGGTGCCCAGAGTACTACAAAAGGTCCTCCACGAGAGGGCGGAATTGCTTCTGGTAGCTCCTTGTTGGCCCCGTCACTCCTGGTTTGCGGACCTCCACAGCCTATCAGTAGCCCCACCCTGGAGGACCCCAGCAGACAGGATTTCTCTGTCTCATGGCCCCCTTCTTCACCCAGACCCCCAATGGCTACAGCGAGCCATCTGGAGGTTGAGCGGGAACATCTGAAGAGGGACAATTTCTCCACTGAAGTCATTAATACCATCTTAGCAGCCAGACGTCCCTCCACCAGAAGGATTTACGACACCACTTGGAACACTTTCCACAAATGGTGTGCCAATCTCCGCGTTGACCCAACGAACCCATCTGTGGCCCAAATCCTCGACTTTCTCCAGGAGGGTCTCGGTAAGGGACTGTCCCCCAACACATTAAGGTGTCAGGTAGCAGCCCTATCCACTGTAATTTCCTGCGAGGATGTTAGTTCCCTTTCTCACCATCCCCACATCCGTGCATTTCTGAAAGGGGCCTCAAACTTATGACCTCCATCCCTTCACAGGTACCCAACATGGGATCTCAACAGAGTCCTGACTTCCCTCACTAAACCACCCTTTGAACCTCTAAGAGAAGTCTCTCTCCAGTTCCTATCCCACAAAGTAGTGTTCCTGGTGGCAATTACTTCAGCCCAGAGGATTTCAGAGATCGCTGCTCTGTCAATCAGGAAAGACCTATGCGTCTTCCATTCTGACCTGATGGTCCTCCGACTTGACCCTTCATTTCTACCTAAAATTAACTCAGTTTTCCACAGGGCTCAGGAGCTTATCCTCCCCAATTTTTGCCCCAGGCCAACTCATGAAAGATAGAGGCTATGACACACTTTAGACGTCAGACGGGCCTAGCGGTTATATATTAAATGTACTCAGACCTTCCGTAAATCCGAGGCCCTGTTTATTTCCTTTCAACCAAAGTCACAGGGGCTCAAAGTAACCTCATCCACAATAGGCCGTTGGATAAGGGCGGCCATTTCTAGGGCATACCAGGCCCAGGCCCTCCAAGTGCCCAGGGGTATCACGGCTCACTCCACCAGGAGTGCGGCAACATCAGCTGCCTGGGCTACCCAGGCCCCTATACTCGACATTTGCCGGGCAGCAACATGAGCCTCCCCGTCGCCTTTCATTAGGCACTACAGAATCGATAGGTATGCCACTGCGGAGGCTTCTTTCGGTAGAAGGGTCCTTCAGAGGGTGCTCAGGGATCCCGAGGACTCAACAAACCAGACGGTGTCCCTCCTGTAGGACAGGCCCCAGCTTTGGTATGTCCCACTCTCTGGACAATCCGAACAGCTCTAAGGAGAATGGGCATTGGTTCTTACCTGACACGCCATTTCTCTTGAGCTGAGAGGATCGTCCAGCCCCTCCCTTTTCCTTTCACCATCTGGAGGGGTCTTGTTTCGGCCAATGCACTTTAAGTCTAGCAAGAGGACAGCACGAATACCTGTTTTTTTCCTCTCGTCTTCGCATAAACTGGGGAACACGATGGCAAGCCACGTGATGGAAGGTGGAGCGTTCCTCAGAAATTAAGCTCAGCCTACAACAGCAGAGACTGAAGCTCCACTCTCTGGATGATCCTCTCAGCTCAAGAGAAATGGTGTGTCAGGTAAGAACCAACGCCCATTTCAATCAAATTTATATATCTGCCTATTTCACCATTCTAGGGAGTGATCAATAATCAATAAAAAATAAATGAAAACAAAAATGTACAATGTAAAAAAACCCTGCTAATAAATATCTTAAAAATGAAGATAGAAACCACAGGAGAGAGGATGAAAATGGCCACCTCAAAAATGGAGCCATTATACTGGTTGTGATTATAGGAGGGGTAGTTTCATAACTGGATTTTAATGTTCATATTTCCCCCACATTGGTGACTGTCCAAAATTGATTGATCAAAATGACAAAAAAAGTAAAGGTTTTCTCTATCTAATTGTGTCTAACTTTAGGGGTTGGTGCTCATCTTTGTTTCTTAGATGAGGGAGTCCATGTTGTCCAAAGACACTTCATGGTCATGTGGCCAGCATGACTCTATGCCAAGGTGCATGGAATACTGTTACTATCCCACCCAAGTGGTGCCTATTTATCTACTCACATTTGCATGCTTTCAAACTGCTAAATGGCAGGATCTGGGGCAAGTAACAGCAGTTTACTTCAGTGCTTGGGTCTCAAACTTGGGCTGTCAGCTTTCCAACTGACAAGCTCAACATCTTTAACTGCTGAGTGATGATGCTCCCTGATATAAAAAATTGTAAGGAAATAAATTTGCACTTCTATTGGTTAGGTGAATTAGAAATAGGACAGCTTGAACTCTTTTGAGGTGTACCCATGAGAGAGAGACCAGATGAATCAGACAGAAAAATGCAGCATTGCAGAGTCATGACACAAGACTCTACTCTTTTCAAGAAACAGAGATTACTTCCAGAAACTGAACAATGAGATCCTTCAGCTGCTACTAATCATATTTATATTTTCTGATATTTATAGTAGAACACTATGAAACATGGACTAGCATTTTCATTCATTGGCCATCTGATTTACCGTATAGTTGGAGGAGGGGAATTTTGGGGAAAATTCCATTGAGAAGACCTAATTGTTTGATTTAATGGTTCTACCTACTTTAATAGAAATATGGTAAGTTTAATAAATGGGTGACCTTTATCTACTTATTCCTAGTCTTGTGTTAGAATGACTCATGATGTATCAGTGCACAATGTATACTTAAAAAATTAAATGCAATCTAAAAGCAACAATTAGGATGATGTATATAACAAATGAAGTTGTCCCAGTTCCTTTTGAATTTCAGCTCCTGCTGCAATGAAAGTTGCCATGACTTTAATCATTGACTACTTTGTTCTCTAATTAAAGTTCTCTATTTGGGGAAGTGAAAGAAAGCACAGCTCTTGCTTGGCAATAATAACACTTGACTTAGTTTATGTAATTGGGGAAAGTATTCTCAAATGTATTGGCATGATGCCAAATGCCATCTATTTGCTTCCATCTACTATGACTTTCCCATTGCAAGTGCTGATAAATGCCATTTGTAGATTTAAAGGTGGGCAGAAGTCATTAGAAGAATATTTACATATACAGCATGGTTCAGAATAAAATCTAAGGGGAAAGTGAGTATTGTGGGTGGGGAGAACAGAATTTTCTGCAATCACATACAGATTATCAAGGTACACTTATGGGTGGGAGCATACAAGGCTTGTATAGCAGCTCCTTTTCATAGCTGAAATTCTGAAAAGTTCTGTTTCAGAAGAAAGGGAAAATTGGAAGGTATCTTGTAAATTATTATTTGTTAATCAAATTTGTGTGCCCCTGGCTCCCAACAACTGTGGTTGGCTCCCAACAACTGAAACACAGAACATTCAATAATAGCCTATTAAAAACAAAGAAACAAAGAAGCCAATAAATCAATAAATGGCATTGAGAATGACAGATTGGACAAGAACCAAGCAAAGGATTTTCACTCTTCCTTGCCAAAGGCCTGGTTGAAGAATCAAATCTTCAGGGCCCTTTTAAACAATAATAAGGTTGAATTAGGGGGAGAACCTCATTCCACAGGGCAGGTGCTGCTACAGAGAAGGCATGCTTCTGGGCTCTTGATTGATGGTATTGTTGAACTGAAGTGACCTGGAGCCAAGCAACCCTGCCAGATAAGATCAGCAAGGTAAATACTATGACACGTGGTCCCTCAATAACCTGGCTGAATGCTAGTCTTAATACAAAGACTACAGTCAAAGGTAAGGGAAGATAATGGCTCCCCAAAGGATGGCTCCTCAAAGGATGTTAAATCAGCTTTTAAAATAAACAATCATTAAAGAGATATTCTCAGTAAATATACCACATAGCCAGTAGTAATTATCTGTCTGTTAATGTCAACAGCCTGGAAAATTAAAAGATTCAGGTAGTTCAAGCAAGTATAAAGATTTATTGCAAGCTTAAACTGTCTACAAGAATCTGATCAACTAACAGTCGAAGGAAATGAGCAGGAGATAAGAAAGGCATTCAAGGTAGGCTGGAGTTAAATCTCTTATGGGTGCGCAGAGACTCATGCTTTATGACATGTTTGATCCCTCTCTCAGACTCAACCTTGTCATCTCCTACAATTAATTTTAATTGCTGCTAGGCAAAATTTAGTCCTGTTTTAGGTAATCAATGTTTCCTGATCTGAGGGAAGAAAATCAAATAGAAAGCTTTCATGGTGACCTATAAAGTGTGCCAATAATGGAAGGACAAAAGCTTCCAGACTACATTGGTAATAGGGGCAGTATAAATTACATTTATGATAGCCTTAGTAACATTTGTGCTACATGGATAGGTTCTCATCCACATGAGGACTTTAGTAAATTTCCCATTTGTGAATGAATTTGAAATGAATTTGTGAATGAATATGGAAAGTACAACATCAGATTTGGCTCTGAGAAAGACTCTTTTCTTGGCAAGGAAGTCTGAAATACCTCGGTTGTGTCCAGTTCCATTGGAATAAATTATGAAAGGATCAGATTCCACCACTGAGTGCTTACCCACGGACTAATTCAAAAAAGAGAAATATTTTTTTAATACAGTATTTTTTCAATATTGTAAAATGTACAAAACAAAAAGAACAAATATAGAAAATAAGAAACAAAGATACAAAAAAAGAAATTGAAAACAAAACAAAAACATAGAATTGTGCTTCCCATCCTTCTGCCTTTCTGTCCTATCAAGTTATTATCATCTTAAACTTTTTTCCCACCTCATTTTTAATCCGCAGATAAAAAATTGAATAAGAGTTCCTATTATTTACATGTATTTTACTGTGAGTGTACATGGGGTTTTATGGCACTAAATACATGCACATATACATAAACAAAATTAAATAATACATAAAATTACTTCCCAGTGATGCATATAATAAAACATTAATATTTAATAGACAACCTGTGTCCCAATGGGTTATCATTTCAGAGATATTTCCTTATCAAAACAGAATAACAGAATGATTATAGATAAACAAAAAAAAAAAAACATGGGAAGGAAAATGATTTCCAATTTCTTACCAGCTTCCACATTATTTTTGAAGAAAGCTAGCAAGAAGCATTTGAAATCTTCCTTCCTTTCTCCCTCCCACCCTCCCTCTCTGCCTCAAATTCCTGACAGCTTCCTCATTGACTTTGTCCCTGCAAGCTTCCCATAAGCATAGTAAATGGGCAAACTATCAGGAATTTTAGCAGGAAATTGCAAGTCCAAGGCCAGTAAGCAGAAAAATAACAGATGGGAGAGGGAATGGTGAGATGTTCAGGGGTGCAGATCAGGAAGGGGTGTACACAAGAGGTACCATAAGGATTGGAAAGAATTTGTATGTGCGTGTTCTGACCCAAACCTGGTTCCAAGGAAGCAAACACAAGGCAAAGGCAGCAGTATAACCTTCACAGATAAAAGGCTGCTTCAACTAATTAGCTCCGACAAGAAAGAGCCTTGCCAAGTTTTTTTCAAGTCTGTCCAAAAACAATAGATAAGACCTAGTTTACAAGAGTCTTCAAATACCAACTGTAATGTCCACGAGACTGAGTTCAAAACTTCTTTGCCTTCTACAAAGTGCATTTGTTCACAGCTGGCTTTTATCTTCTTGAACGAGGGGCCATTACCTTGCAGCCTTACTCCCAAGTCTCTTGTGCTGTTGTAACTGTTCTTTTCCCTGAGCAATCCTACACCCACGTGCACTTGGCACAGGCTCCTCGGGAACCTTCTCATCACTGCTACCAGACCCCACAATCTCTGAAGGCAGCAATCCACTCCCTAATGGTCCTGACCCCTCATCTGAGTCCTCGCTCTCCTCAGCCATGTGCACCTGCTGCCGGCTATCTACAACAGTGTGGGTTGGTGAGGTGATGGCATAGGTTAGGAAAAGTGCTGAGGGGTGTCCATGAAGTGTCATGCAGGTCAAGAATGATATATTGGGGGGCAATGCAGGTCAGGAAGGCTGAGTGGGGTGCCCAAGAGGTTCTGAATGGGTTAGGGACGGTTTATGGGAGGGGGTTGATGACTCATGGAAGTCATGCAACAGGGCGGCACAGGATAGGGGAGTGTGAGTGGGTGGCATTAACTGGGAAGGGAATCTCAGGATTCCTTTCTCCCTCTTGTCCTGTCTCCCTCTCTTCCTCCCTCTCTTGCTCCCACCCTTTCTTACTCCCTTCTCCCCCATTCCCTTCCCTTCATATCAGGCAGGCAAGTAACTGCTGTTGGGTGGAGGAAAGAACAATGGGTTGTAAGACTGGCTGGGAAATTGTCATGGAAAATAAACATCCAGCAATGTAGCAGTAGCCAAAACACTGAAACAGCCACAACATCCACAAATTTAATTCTCTCAGGGGCCATGGATCCTGAATAGTTTTAGTAGTATATACATGGGTTGCAAATACATTTTGGAAGTTTTGGGAGATTATACCCAAAGCTTCCAAAGTATGCATGTGCCCTGCCAGAACAAAATATGTTAAAATCATGAAAATCATATTTATATGAAACATTAATGCTCATAGCAAAGTCTAAGGCTGTTTAGATTTACTGTCTAGGCAACCAGCAGCTTAACAGTTGTTTCCTGTAATATGCACTATAGCATATTATCATTATTTAAAACAATTAAATAATTGTTTTAAAAGTTCATGAGATTTTTGAAACTTTCAAAAGCATACTTGGTTCAGCACCCTTCATGCATTTTGCTTTCAAAATTCAATTCCCTGAGAAACCATGAAGAGTCAAAGAAAAATTACTATAGTACTATACAAAATTAATTTATATTACTAACACTATGGAAAGAGTATATGGTAGCTAAGGAAGATGCTGAACCAAGGCATGCAGTTCTAGAAAGGCCAGTTCAGATAGCAGGCAAGAAGTATAATTTGGCAAGGCTGAGGGAAAGCACAAATTGTAGCATTTAGGAGAACAGCTCAACATAATAGTACAGAGACAGAGGAAGAGGGTCACTGAGAATGAAAACCTGGAAATTGAAACCTTGGAAACAATTTGCTAAAATAAAGGGCTTCATTGTTATTTACTATCTACCTGACTTAACAGTTGCATACAGCTTGAAAAAACAACCATTAACAAGTTTTTAGGGTTGTTGTTTTTTTTCAAGTATTTGGTTTTGTAACTTAGTGGGTTTTAGCAATGATAACTCCTGACTTATTTTATCCAGCCTTAGAAGCAAAACAGGTCCAGGCCTAGTTAGTCCTTAGATGAAAAAAAATTTCAAATCTCCAGCAGGTTAGTCTAGGAAGTTGAAAAGTCTTCCCAGAAGAAGCCATCAGCAACCCAGATGCAGGGACCAAGTCTTCCAAGCTTTTGAACTTGTGCTAGAGCCTATCCTCAAGGAACATCTCTCTATATATGTGAGAAATTCCCCAAGAATGAGCTCCAGCATGAATCCAAAAGCTCAGAAGATTAAATCTTTGGTCCTGGGGACCAACTCAGATTGGATCCTGCAACATTATCCTGGGACACATACTATATATTTGCCTTCATTTGTAGCAAACCAATCTACAATATTACCACAAAAGGTACCTTGCTACAACCAGGGGTGGGTTTCTACCAGTTCTGTCCACCTTTGTAGAACCGGTAGCTCTGAAGAGCAGGAGACATAGAACCGGTTCTATGTCTGCTGATGTTTTTGCCCACCTGCCCACCTGGGCTCTTACCTGATCTTTATTTCCTGTTTTTTCAACTTCAGCTGCCAAACAAGGCACAGCTGCAATTAAAAAAACAAGAAAAGAGGGCTGTTTCAAAGGCTGCTTCTCAGCTGGCAGTGTGCTAATGACATGCTAATGATGATCTATAATGATTTACAGGCCTGAAGCTCACAGGGCAGGGAAGCTTGTAAATCCCGAACCGGTAGTTAACCCTTTCGTATCCCACCCCTGTCTACAACCACCAGAGTTGAGCTTGACTTGACTAAAAGGGATTCTTACCTTTAGCCAAGATAATTTCTGAATACTGTGATCTTCTAGATGCTGTTGAACAATGATTCCCATTGTCATGGTCAGCGATGACTGGCTTATTATTATCCACAGTTTCAGGGATAATCCTACTGTAGAATTAATGTAAGATATCAAAGTTTCTGGAGAAGAGCCTAATGCTGGGAAAGATTGAGGATAATAAAAGAAGGGGACGACAGAGAATGAGGTGGCTGGATCACTGCAGTCGGCGTGAGCTTAAATGGACTCTGGAGGATGGTAGAGGACAGTGATGACAGTAGAGGATGGTGGAAGAATGTTGTCCATGGGGTCAACTAACAACAACAAATCAAAGATGCTTAAATCTTAATCAATGTTCTTTTTACTTTTATATACTCCTTCATAAACTTTGATTCCTCCAGGGAAATGTTGGTAGATGAAGATGTTTTTCTAGCCATGAAATATAAAGGTCTAAGTCAATTTGTAATTTCTAAGCTTTTGAAACCAAAGCCAACAGCAGTACCTTCAGTTCTCTGAGGAACAACGATTACCCTACCCTCTGGACTAAAACAAAGGAGTAGGCAAGACAAAGATGAATGCGAATAGCTCCTCAATTTACTTATTTCATTTCCCTGCAAAAATGAAAAGCTTTGGACTAATTGCAATTTGCAGGGTTTTTTTTTCTTTTTCTTCTTATACCGGTGATGAGATTTGTCTCACTTCCTTAAACAGCAACTACTCTAAGGTGAGGCAATTCAACTTTAGTAATGCATACTTTCCCCATTAGACTTCGAAATATGTCACGAGTGGATAATTAGCGCTTTCTACCTGTTTTGGTTTTTTAAAAAAAAAAATCTGTCTGACCTGCTGCTGATTAATTTGGTGCAGTTTAATTACCATGTATTAACATGCTGCTGATGGCACTTTTTTTTATTGAGTGAGAAAAGATGACACCTTGACAATGGTTAGGTTCAAGCAAAAGGAACACCTGTAACAACACAGGCTGTCTTATCACTGGGGGCATGATGAGGAACTGAAAAGGAAATCCACTTTGCTGAGCAAGAACAATCTAGAAAAGTTGATAGAAGTCACTTGCAGAAATGTAAAAAAACTTTTTGAAAAAATTAAGTCTATTGCTGTTCTGCAGCAAATGCTCTTCTTAAACTACAAGTGTACAGGCAGGGGTCTCCAAAGTTGGCAACTTTAAGACTTACGGACTTCAACTCCCAGAATTCTCCAGCCAGCTGGAGAATTCTGAGAATTGAAGTCCATAGGTCTTAAAGTTGCCAACTTTGGAGACCTCTGGTACAGAGTATTGACATTGCAAGCTATGTGGTGGTAAACGAGTTAGAGTTGGGGTGCAAGTTTTGGCCTGTACTTTGCACAAACACTACAAACTTGCTCTAAAGTCATGCCTCTTTTAATATGTGTGCTTCATCCAATTCCAATTTCATCTTCCATTCAGGCTTCAAGGAAGCTTTATTTTATATATGTGTTCAAGGACCCCTTCCCTATAATTGGAAATATCTTACCACAAAGTATACCTCTAGATATCAGAACAGTAACCTGTAAAGAAGGAGTTACCTCGTCATCCATGAGAGACACAGCCAAAGATGGACTTTGTTCTGTCCCATGAATATAGCTCTGTTCCTCGTCTTTTTTTTTACAAAATAATATTAAGAAAACATCAATGTACATCAGATACATGAGCAAGAAGATCAGAACAGAAAGAACAGAAGCCTAATCCATCTGAGGAAACAGACAAATGTGAATGGTCTATTCCCTACAATCATCACCTACTAAAGCAGAAGGGATTGGATAAAAATTTGTGTTAAGACAAATGAAGAAAATCATTTAGGTAAAGATTAGAAGATTTTGTTATATACCATATGCTGTTTTAATGTTGCACTTTACTTTCTTGGAGGTGACAAGAATTTTCATCATTTCTTTTGACTGCTAGTTGGTGTTCAGGATGCGTTCTGCTAGTTTTCTGCTTGTCTGTCCTTCTGCCTACTACCATAGTGGCTGTTATAGTCCTTACAATATATGTTGTAGGTGACTTGTGTTTCTTCTTCTTGGGCTGCTGGGTCTTTTGGTTTACTTAACCATATTTTGAAGGGCTTTACATGGTGATGCCAAGAGCTTTTAATAGTCTGATGGTTGTTTCTGAGATGTTTTTGATATATAGTAGTGTTATCCATTGCATAGCTTGTGTTGGTTGTGCTGAGTGGTCAGGTACTTTTTGAAAAAATTGTGTGAGTAACCATTTTGTTGGAAGATATTATATAAGTGATTTTTCCCCTTTTCCTAGTTCTTGGGGTTGCTATAGTGCAGTATACATCTGAACAGTTTTTCTATGAATCCTAAGAGTGGTGATTCCCATGGGTGCTCCTCTGATTTTGGTATATTTGTCCATCAAACTGAAAGTAGGTAGTGAGGCATAGGTTGATGAGATCCATAAGTCTGGATAATCCAATTAATTTCGCTAGGTTGGGTGTGTTGTGTAGATAGATTATCTTACTAGTTCTAGATCTATAGATGGAAACAGTGCTGTGACATCAATTGAAGCCATAATTTCAACTTGTTCTATTTTTAGATCTTTGATTCTCTGGGGACTAATGAAATGGATAAAGAGATGTCTCCAAGCAAATAACTAAGCTTAAAAAGCAGCAAGGACTCCACAGTGAGCTACATGTACTTTTGTCTATTGAAAAAAAAAAAAAAAATCCAATGTACAGTCTTTTCAAACATTCCTTTGGAGCTACAATAGGCATGAAACCCTATTTTCTGATTAATTAAATTAATATTTAAATCATAAGAAGCATATTTTATATTTGTTGAGAGTTGGACCCATTGGTTTTCCAAATATCAAAATTGGATGCAGAATCCTTTATTTCACATTTTGGACATATAACTAAAGCTAACTTTCATTCTATTTTTAGTTCAATGTAAAATTGAATTGTTGGTTTCACTTCAAGTTCAGAATTTCTTAAGAATTAAGGAAATGAGATATTTTGAAGCTGCTAAGGCATTTGGAACATCTTTGTCAGTACATGGTTCAATTTATATAATGCTAAACTGAAATTATAGATAAGCCATTGATTTTGTGCCAACAGGCCAATGTCAACTGTTAGAAATCACATAGTCAAATATTCTCTATTTATCCCAACATCATTCTCAATGGTACATTCATCACTCCTGTGATAGTGTTTATCACCCTAATTGTTGGTCATCTTCTAATCTTTCCCTTCACTTTTCCCAGCCCCTTAATCTTTCTCAGATTTCTTAAGGGAGCTGAGTTTTCATATATTGTGCCCAAAATGTGATGCTTTGAACAGGTCATTTGTGTTTCAAGTGAGAACTCTGGATTATTTTGTTCTATAATCCATTTGTTTGTTTTCTTGGCTATCCATAGCATTATTAAGCACTTTCTGAAACACCAAAGTTGAAAAGTGTCAATTCTTTCTATCATGTTTCTTCAAAGACTAACATTGACAATCTATAAATTGTCACAGGAAAAATCTGTGCCTGCACAAGTCTGATCTTTGTAGGTATAGATCCTTCACAGCATTTGAATATTTTTTTTCAAACAATACTTTTCATTCCTGCCCAACCAAATATCAGGCTTCAGCATATTGTCTATTCATTCTTTAACTGCTGATAACCAATCTTAAAAGGTGAGAGTTTTCATTGTCAGTTCTGAAGCTGGTGTCTGTCGTCATTGGGCTGGTTTTCTTTATATGTATTCATAATCCCATATTTTTATATCTTCTTTGACTTTCTGAATTAGAGCTTGCATTTTGAGCTTTCAGAATAATAGAATAGAATATAAAAAAGCGTTAAACCACCTTTATAAATCAACTTTAGTTTACACTCCCAATAAAACATATTCCATGGTACCTTCAAATTTCAATTATTCCACAGCATCAATTTTTTAATGTAATTTTGGGTCAAAGTGTAACTACTTATGTATTAATAACCAAATGCATCTAGGTACATTCAAGGCTCATCTAGCCTAAATGAATTGAGAAATGGTATGTTCTAATCTTAGTATGACCTGATACCAAGAATCAGAGCTTGATGTTATCACTGTACTGGTATACAAAATGTTAGATGTGCTAGTACCCTATACTTTGATGCCTTTTGCTTTGTCTAACATCACTCAAGATCAATGGTTTATTTTATTCTGGAGAAGACAAACTAGGTGGGAGAAGTTAAATAGAATGCCAGGATCAAAAGGGATTTGATTACTTTGTCCATGAACCTCCATGAATTATTGAATTAAGGAGTGCTAACATGCCTCAGAAGGAAAAGTTGCCTAAGAGATAATAGAATCATCCATTGCAGGTTGAGTTGGTACATATGTCTAAGCTTGCACAAAGGTGAACTTTTGAATTCATTACTTTAGAAGCCATGTAGGAAAATAGTAGGAACCCTGACAGTATTATTGCCAGGTCTATCAGAGATCGTAGCAGTATCAGAGTCCTCAGTGGCTGTCTTTTGTTTCTAGCTTCCTGTTCTTTATTTGAGAGTTATTTTGACAATCAAATTGCATGTTTGGGTTGGATTGTATTTTCAGAATACAAGGCTTCACGTACTTCATGTTACATAAAATTTTGCTCTAAATTACAAGATTCTATTGGAGAGAAATTTATCCAAGGGTTTAAAGAAATATTCCTGTCATAGCAAGCAAACATTATTATTAATCAAGATTTATCTAAAACATATGAAAGTCAAAAGGGTACAAGGATGTCCTCCATCTCCCCTGGTGTTTATATTAATGCTGGAAGTTTTGAATAGAAATATTGAAGAAGATGAGAAGATACAGGACATAAAAATTAAAACAAAATTGATAGCTTTCATTGATGACTTAGTTATATTCCTGCAACATTCAAAAACAAGTATAGAACACTTGATGAAAAAGCTAAATGACTTTGGAGCTTTAGAGAGTTCAAAATAAATAAAGAGAAACAAAACTGCTTGCTAACAAAATGGCTTCTCAAGATTATGGAATGTTGACAAGAAAGCTGAGTTTTAAGGTAGGGAAAAAGATTAAAATACTTTGGGGTAACATTGACAAATACAAATTCCAAACTGTTGTAAAACAATGTTGTACCTGTGTGGAATGACATTAAAAAAGACATCAATCAACATGGGATAATTTGTAATTATTACTATTAGGTAGAAACTTTGTAATTAAGATGAATGTCTTATCAAAAATGTTGTTTTTATTTCAGACTTTACCAGTATTAACAACCAACACCCCATTTAAACAATGGCAAAGATATTAGATATTTCTAAATTAATTTAGCAAGAGGAAAAAAGATGAGAATTAGATACAAATTATTGCAAGGCACCAAAGAAAGAGGAGGCTTAGGTTACCAGATTTGAAACAGTACTTAGCTGCTTGCTGCTTTGAATTATCTGAATGAAAGAATGGGTGATTCTGCAAAGTAAGAGATTACTCAAATTAAAGTGCCATGAATTAAGATATGGATGGTACACTTACTTTTGGTATAACAAGGTTAAGATGAATGATGAATTGTTTTATTGGATATGCCATCCTAAGTTTTTGGAATAAATATAAAACAAGATTCTCTATAAAGGTATCTCTTTGGGTGTCACCCCAAGAAGCTTTTTCAGTGTGTGAGGTCTTCAAATATATGTTGAAAATATAAATGTAAGGACGGAATGTTCTACTATCTTTGATGGAATTGTGTCAGCACAAAGAAATACTGGGGTGAGATTCATATTTTAATATAGAAGATTCGTAAAACAAATATACAAATTAAACCAAAGACTTTTCCTTTAGGTTTAATGGACAAAGAACTTGGGAGGGGAAAATGGAATTTGTTATTATACATGTTGACAGCAGTGACATTATTTTATGAGCAAAAATGGGAAGATATATGAATTCCCTCAATGGAAGAATGGTTGGAGAAACTAATGGAACACAAATAACTGCTTTAGTCAAAGAGAAGAATATGTCTAATTTTGTTTCTATCTGGAAATCACTTCTGGATTTTGTGCTTGAGATAGAAAAAGAATGAAACATTGGCTTTGTGTTTTGTCGATTAGACAAGGGTTTTTTTTCTTATAGAAATGGCTAGTATATATTATGCAAAATGAAAAATTGATATTATTATCTTCATTCTATTGGGCTGAGAAAAGTTGGAAGTTAATGCTTTTTTTCCCCCTCTTCACCCTACACTTCCCTTTTTCCTTTTGCCCTTTCCCATTTTTTTCATTTTTATTTGTATTTTATACTGTATAATAAAAATTATACTATTAAAAAATAAATTATTCAGATTATGGAGAGTAACCTTTACACATGTAGTCCTCGACTGGTGACCACAATTGAACTCAGAATTTCTATTGAAGACAATTTTGAAGTGAATGTTGGTCCATTTTACAATCCTTCTTGCCACAGTTTTTAAGTTAATCATGATAATCGTTATGTTAGTCACATGGTTGCTAAATGAATCTGGCTTGTCAGAAGGTCTCAAAAGATGATCACATGACCTCGGGACACTTCAACTGGCATAAATTCTTGCCAGTTGCCAGTTGCCAAGCATCCAGGTTTTGATTACACGATAGGGATGCTGCAATGGTTGCCAGTTTGAAAAAAGGTCATAGGTCACTTTTTTCAGTGCCTTTGTAACTTTGAACAGTCCCTAAACAAATGGTTGTATGTTGAAGATTACCTAAAGAGTAATAGTTTTCCATCCCCTATGAAAACCTGAAACTGAAGTCTTTCTACTCTGGTATAAGTAATTATAATAATTTCTTGCTCAGTTTTCTCCTGTTTCTCTTCAATAAATAAAACCAATTTCTCCTAACATTATTTGATGTGATATATGGCCTCGCAGCAGGTAAAATAATGAAGTTAATGAAGAGAACAGACACTGTATGGGGCAAGGAAGCATGATCCTTCCAATGGCTGGATTTCTTCCTAAAAATAAACTTTTCTTCCTCCTTTTTTCACATGTATCCCTCCTCATACACCCCAGTCAGCTAAATCGTTTTGTTAATAGTTTCCTATCTTAGTTTGGATGAACTAAAAATGTACAGACATTAGAACTAATTGAAGTAATCAGGGCATATTCAGGATCCTGAAGTTTTCTCTATTCATTTCAGAGGGTGGGAGAGGAGCTTCCTTCTGATTTCATTAGCTTTTAGAATGAGTGTTCATTTCTGATTTTGAAAAGGCTACAGGCTCTGTGCTTTGCATTTAAATGTCCCCTCTGCCTATTTAGTCATTCAATTTCAGTCATTTGCATGATGCCATATATTCTTGCAATGAAATAGGTCTGGTTTGCCATTCAAGTGAAGTGGCTATTAATATTGGAGGTGTTTGAGCTCCATGGTTTCTTTGCCATAAGAGCTGCTCCTGTTATACTTCAGCCTTCCTTTCCTGCCTGAGTTGTGACTCTAACCATTTCTGTTCTTTCTAATTGCATGCAAAATCAGAGGTTAATTAACATCACCTACTCAGATTTGTTGGTGCCACCTGTCTTAATTTATTCAACACATGTACGTTCAATAAACCATCTTAGTGCTATTGATGAACCACATGATTAGTGGTTCTGTCTGATTGCATTTTTTGTTTGAAAACTTACATATGATCATCTTTGCTTAAGTTCAGGCTTATTTGGTTTGGTTTATTAGTGGTATGTGCCATGGCAATATATAACAACATAGATGTTTGATCATGTCTGCATTTTAGTATTGTAAACTTTTCATCATCTCTCTAGTTAAAAGTAGATTGCAACACAGAATAGTGCACTTCAATAATATTGAAACAGGCAAAACATGTTGAAATCCTAAGTAGAATAGAACAGAACAGAACAGAATATAATTCTTTGTTGGCCAAGTGTGATTGGACACACAAGGAATTTGTCTTGATGCAAATGCTTTCAGTGTACATAAAAGAAAAGAAACATTTGTTAAGAATCAAGAATCATAAGGTACAATACTTAATAATAGTCATCGGGTACAATAAGCAATCAAATCATACTAGGAAACAGTCAATATAGATCATAAGGATACAAACAACAAAGTTACAATCATACAGTCACAAGTGGGAGGGGATGGGTGAGAAGGAGTGATGAAAAGATTAATAGTAATAGTAATGCAGACTTTGTAAATAGTTGGACAGTATTGAGGGAATTGTTTAGCAGAGTGATGGGGTTTGAGGAAAAAAACTGTTCTTGTGTCTAGTTGTTCTGGTGTGCAGCCCTCTTTTTGACTCGTGCATAAAATACAAAACAGTCTACAATTTTCATTATTAGACCGTATAAATTTTGGAGACTTCATACAAAGTATTTTTAATATAAAGGTAAAGGTTCTCCTTGCACATACGTGTTAGTCATTTCTGGCTCTAGGGGGCCAGATATATATATGTGGATGACTGAGAATCTCCATAGACATTTGTATTTTTCCTTATTCTCATTATATGTCATTTCTATCTATACACATACATACATGCACATACATGTTCACACACACACACACATGCATGTGCACACACACATACACACACACACACACTTTGTTCTTTTTAGTCAAAAGTTTCTTCTGTGGAGAATAGGTACAATATGAGAATTGATCCCTGACACTGATGTGTATACAGAAAAGGCTTTATCAATTATGTTCTGAAAAGTATATTAATTGAATTTTTCATCAGGAATGCACAATCTGCTATGTTCAAAAGAACACCTCAGAATTCTCCAAGTAGGTTCCACTGACTCTGACCTGTTTCCTTGAGATGAAAATTACTCTCCAGATAAGTCTCAATTACATCATGAAGAAACAAACAATAGCAGAAAAAATTATGTGGTAAGTGCTGGAAAATGGTTTTAATCCACTGAAAATGAGAAATGGTTGAGAGGGAAAAGTGAAGTAATATCTTTTTAGAACTCATCAAAAGCTAAAGGATTCTACAAGTGGCCTACAATTCATTCCAACACCACACAAACAAGAAATAAATAATATAAAAATTAAAAATAAGAATATTTTTAGAATGAGAAAATATTATTTTTGGTCATCCTGGCATTGATTGTATAGAAATCAGTGAATGAATTTATTATTACGGCAAGATTCCAATGTGCATGAATACAACATTGATCCGTGGATACACATGAACCAAAATGAAGCTGAAAAAGACACTTGTGCAGGAATTCAAAATAGCATAGTATTACTTATTTACCTATTTTCTTCTTTACCTCTTATCTATTTTCCTCACCATAAGAACTCTGTCAGGTAGATTGGGCTGAGGGGGAAAGAGTGTGGCCCAAAGTCAACTTATGAGGCTTAGAGTGGAGCAAAATTTCCCCACTTGTAGTGGAAAAACATAACAATTATACCACATTAGTAATATTTTGTATTGTATACATAGGTGGGAAAGAATCATCTGTGTTGGCTGTCTAAAAGGTTAGTTTTCCACATCTGGATGGCAAAAGAAAAGAAAAAAAAGAAATGTGATGTAATGAATGCTAGATTTGAATGGTGGGCTCTAGTCTCAACAATATTTCCCCCAAACAATAGATATCATGCTACTTTATTTAAAGCAAAACTCAGTTACCTCCTCTATATGCCTTTACAAGTAAAATCATACAATAAATAAAAAATAATATGTTAAAGTAATTTTGGCACCCCAAATAAACTCCAATGAACCCAAGAGAATTTGCTTCCAAGAAAGAATAAATAGACTTACACTTTGAGTAAGCCTAGCGCTAATACATTGAGGGATTAAGTCATATATGTTTTCACAGAAAAATAATAAATTCAGTCATTATGCATTTAATTAATATTAAGATTAATTTTGTTATGAACTAATAAAAACGCTTAAATAAAGTTTTAACAAACCTTAAAGAAAAAGCAGGGTTCTAATCCTGCACTTCTGATTGGCCGATAATAGCGATATCGGATTGGTTCGTTCTGGGGAATCTGATTGGCTGTTAACGAGCCACTCGCATTGGTTCAAGGGTTTAACACTTCCATGTTTCTCATTGGCTAATAGGTCAGCAGCCTACCCTATAAAAGGGCTGCTGCTGCCCTAGGGTTTTTGCTCTGTTCACGATGATTAATAAAGAGTTGAAGTTCACTGTTCACAGCCTTATCTCCGTTCCTTGCACCCATGCACAGAACTTAACACTGGCGACGAGGATGGGATGTGGAGACATCAGAGCTGACTGAACACTACAGAGCACCAAACAGAGCACCTGGCTGAAGGCACATCGACAACGGAAACCATGTCTGGCGGCGCCATACCACCCGCTCCATTTGACCCGGCACAAGAAGACTGGGACTCATACATAGACCAGTTCCAGATGTTTCTGGAGACCAACAACTTGAAGAATGCCACTACGGGGAAAAAGCGAGCAGTGTTCCTGACCCATTGCGGGCCTGCCATCTTTAAGATGGCCAAGGCACTAGTGAAACCGGCTGAGGTGAAAACCATGGACTGGGACATCCTCGTGCCCCTTCTACGGGCCCACTATGCACCCGCCGTACCAATGCTTTCCCAAAGACATGAATTTTACCAGAGGGACCAGCGGAAAGGAGAGAGCGTTGCAGATTTCATCGCAGATCTCCAGAACCTGGGAGGCCTCTGTGGGTTTACAAACCTCAAAGAAGCTCTGAGAGACCGAATAATTCTGGGATTAGATGACCCCACTACACAGAGCAAGATCATGGCCAAAGGGGACATCGACCTTGCTGATGCCATCAAGGACACTACTGCAGCACAAGCAACCAGGAAGTTGGCTGCCCGAATGTGCCACAACAACGCACCGCTCCGTCAACTCGCCAGCAATACCTCACCTCGCCTAGAGAGGCACACAACAGCGACCCACCATGAGGACCTCGAATAGCCATCAGAAAGTGATGAGGAGGAGGTCAACTGGCTCCGGTCTGAACGTGACCAACGCCATCAGTGGAATCAAAGACTACTGCACTAATGTGCGGGTTGTGGGGCAAACCACCCGCAATCAGACTGCAAATTCCTGGACGTGCTCTGCCATTTCTGTGGGAAAAGAGGCCACATCGGGAAGGTCTGTAGAAGCAAGCAAGGATCCAGCCCATTTCAGAGGGGAAACAACTACCACCAGACCACAGGAAATTGCCCTATGAGTTGGGAACATTTGAACCACCAATGGAACAACCACTCCTACAGAAATAAAACACTGGCCATTTCAACGAGACGGGAAGAGGCACACCAAACCATTACAATCGGTCACACCTCATCGCTAGATGCAAAGAAGATCCGAGTGAAGGTCGCCATCGAAAACCAGCCTTGCGTGATGGAAGTCGATTCAGGATCATCCCTCTCGATGGTTTCCTGGAAGACTCTTAAACAATTAATCCCTGCCGTCCGGCGTCAAGACCCCAGAGCCCAGAGAATCATACTCAAAGATTATCAGGGGAACTGAATTCCGGTCGTTGGATCCAGCCAAGTCCAAGTATCATTGAAAAATCGTACTGCGTCATTACCACTGACTGTCATCGACCGTGACTGGCCTAGCTTGTTAGGCCTTCAATGGCTTGCCCCACTTGGGATTGAGGTAGCCGGCATTCACTAAACCAGAAGCGACGACTGGGAGGAGGCCATCGTCCAGGAATTCCAGGACGTTTTCTCAGACAAACTAGGCGAGTACAAGGGGACCCCGATATTATTTAATCTTAACCCTGAAGTAGCCCCCATCCGCCTTAAGCCTCGTCAGGTACCTTTTGCCCTTAAACCAAAAATTGATGAGCAGCTCGATAAATTAATAGCCCAGGGTGTTTTAGAACCAACTGACCACGCTCGTTGGGAAACCCCAATTGTAACACCCATCAAACTGGATGGATCATTAAGGATTTGTGTGGACTACTGGGCTACCCTTAATCACACCCTTCAACAGAAGGCTTACCCGATGTCGGTGGTACAACACCTTCTCCATTCCCTGGGGGGTGGAAAAGTCTTCGCTAAATTGGATTTAGCACAGGCCTACCAACAACTGCCTGTAGATAAAAAAAAAACCACAGAGGCACAGACGATCATTACACACTGAGCCGCCTTTAAGTGCAACTGACTCCAATTCGGAATGAGTGTAGCCCCAGGGATTTTTCAAAGTCTGATGGAGAGGCTCTTGCAAGGGATCAAGGGGGTGGTGCCATACTTTGATGATGTTTTAATTGCTGCCCCGAATAGAGAAATACTAGAAAAGCATCTTAAAATGGTTCTCCAGAAATTGAAAGACTCTGGCCTTAAGGTTAAAAAAAGTAAATGTCAACTGTGTACAGAGAAAGTAGAGTTCCTGGGGTACCTAATCGATAAACAAGGCATCCACCTCACTAATAGCAAACTAAGGGCAATCAAAAACCCAAGACCCAGAAATAGAACTGACCTCCAAGCTTTCCTGGGGCTCATTAACTTTTACAACATCTTCTTGCCCCAGAAAGTGACTGTAGCTGAGCCCCTACATAGACTCCTCAACAAAAAAGCAACCTGGGTTTGGGGACACCGCGAGGAGCATGCATTCCGACAAGTGAAAAACTTACTAACCTCAGATGCTGTTTTAATGCAGTATAACGAGACTCTGCCTTTAACAATTACATGTGACGCGTCACCGTTTGGAGTAGGAGCCATTTTGAGTCATGTGTTACCAAATGGTAGTAAGGCCCCTATTGCCTACTTTTCAAAGGCTGAACGTAACTACAGCCAGATCGACAAAGAGGCTCTTGCTGTTGTATCTGCTGTGAAACGGTTTCATGAATATGTGTATGGACGAGTTTTTACTATTGTTACCGACCACAAACCTTTGCTGGGGATTATAGTGGGAGACAAGCCCCTATATATTGTCACCTAGAATGACTTGCTGGTTAGAGTTTTTAACAGCGTACAACTATAAATTACAACACCGCCCGGGGAAAGCCATTCCCCACACTGATGCATTAAGCCAGATCCTACCCTTACGACACTCCAGATTGAAATGCTACATTCACCAACGCTAACAGCCAGAGACATCACAATCGAAACAAAACGAGATCCTGTCTTGGCACGAGTTCTTAGCTGGGTCGAATGAGGATGGCCAATAGAACAAACCTCTGACGACTTCACCCCTTTCAAAAACTGGCAAACAGAACTTTTTTCGCAAAAAGGCTTCATCCTATGGGGAGATAGAGTCATCGTCCCAGAGCGGTTACAACGAGCAGTATTGGAAACATTGCATGACGGTCACCCCGGCATCGTGCGTATGAAAGCGCTCGCATGAAGCTATGCGTGGTGGCCGGGCATTGACAAACAGATCGAAGCCTAGGTAAAGACTTGTTTAAAGTTCCAAGAAGTCAGCAGTGCCCCACCTCAAGCAGCTCCAACAGAATGGGAAACCCCCCGGGGACCGTGGTCCCACATCCACATTGATTTTGCGGGACCTACTAAAGGACATACGTTCCTCCTAACAGTGGATGCCTATTCCAACTGGCTCGAGATCCACGAAATGAAGAATACTACAACAGAGTCCGTCATCCGAAAATTGAACAGGCTATTCGCAACACACGGGCTGCCAGACATTCTGGTCTCCGACAACGGACCCCAGTTCACCGCCCTGGCATTTGAACAATACTTAGCAGATTGGGGCATCCGCCATGTGCTAACTTCGCCAGTGCAACCTGCGGCTAACGGCAGGGCCAAGCGCATGGTACAATTTGTTAAAAAAACTCTCCACAAAATGGACTATGGGGACATTGACGACAAAATAAACAGAATACTCCTTCTCCAACACATCACTCCACACAGTGTTACCAACAAGACCCCAGCTGAACTGTTGATGGGATGCAAGCTCCGTTCCCACCTCGACTGGCTTCACCCGTCCTACGAGCCAGAGAAACCCTGTGGATCTAGCAGAAAATGCCGCGAGTTCAAGGTAGGCAACTTAGTTTTCGCCAAAAACCTCTCCAGCGAGCCATTATGGGTCAAAGCAACCATAATTCAAACCACCGGGCCCAGATCGTACTGTGTGCAAACCTGCGACGGAAAAATATAGAAATGCCATATAGATCAGCTTTGCTCCAGGCTACAACCCAGTTCCCGTGACTCCTGTGACTCCCAAACTGAGGGGGGAGGAGATGTCAAAGAAACCAAATTCGAGATGGTGGAAAGCAGAAGCGAAGGAACTCAGCAACCGGGTGTGATAAATGAAGAAGAATCAAGGAGGGGAGTGTCCTCGCCACAGAGAAATACCTCAACGGAGGCTAGCCCGCAAAGATCAGAGGACAACAACAACGACAGAATTAGCGGCACCGAGTCGTCCAGTAAGGATACGGAACCGCCTGTACCAGATATGTCCAAAAACGTCCCACCGAAACCGGACTACAGACAGGAACTGGTGGGACAGCGCAAATCTAATAGACAGTTAAAACAACTTACATATCTTAGGGATTATGTCACCGCACCCCTCAAATGGAACCCAGGGGGAAGGGGTGTTATGAACTAATAAAAACGCTTAAATAAAGTTTTAACAAACCTTAAAGAAAAAGCAGGGTTCTAATCCTGCACTTCTGATTAGCCCATAATAGCGATATCGGATTGGTCCGTTCTGGGGAATCTGATTGGCTGTTAACGAGCCACTCTCATTGGTTCAAGAGTTTAACACTTCCATGTTTCTCATTGGTTAATAGGTCAGCAGTCTGCCCTATAAAAGGGCTGCTGCTGCCCTAGGGTTTTTGCTCTGTTCACAATGATTAATAAAGAAGTTCACTGTTCACTGCCTTGTCTCCGTTCCTTGCACCTATGCGCAGAACTTAACAAATTTCATATACTTGTATATTAATTTCAAGAATGATCAAAATAATAATTTCAAGAGTGGTCATCACAGAAAGGTGAACATGTTCAAGGCATATTTTAAGAATTTATTTTTTATCTCTTCTTATTGATATTCAGTTTGAGACACATTTGCTAGCAGAAGCCTGCATGGGTTAAAAAGAATTATTAACTAAATACCTTTGTGTAAATGTGAAAACATACAGGTTGTGTGCATGTATAAGGGTAGGGGGAATTGCTCTGCATAGGGACTTATTACTGTTACTTTCTATCGAAATTTTCCAAGTAATTCCCAAAGGACCAGAGGAGACATGATAGCAGTCTTCCAATATTTGAGGGGCTGCCACAGAGAGGAAGGGGTCAAGCTATTTTCTAAAGCACCTGTAGGCTAGACAAAGAATAATGGATGGAAACTGAAAAAGGAGAGAGTTAACCTGGAAATAAGGAGAAATTTTCTGACAGTGAGAACAATCAACCAATGGAACAGCTTGCTCTTGGAAGTTGTGGGAGCATCATCACTTGAGACTTTCAAGAAGAGATTGGACTGCCATTTGTCAGAAATGGTGTAGGGTCTCCTGCTTGGGCAGGGGGTTGGTCTAGATGACCTATAAGGTCCCTTCCAACTCTGATTATCTGTTATCTGTTAAATCAATGAGCTGAAAATTGCCCTCCATTATGTGTTTTTTTTAAAAAAATCAGTCATGAAATTATTAGAAACACGAATTGCAAAATATCCTTCCTTCCTTCTTCGCTCCCTCCTTTCCTTCCTCCCTCCCTCCCTTCTTCCTTCCTCCCTTCCTTCTTTCCTCACAGGTGGGAGATTTAAACAGAAAATAAACACTTAAATAAAGTCTTTAATTCAAGAGGGAAAGACCTCATACTTTTTTCCTGTTCTTGAATAGCACCACATTCCCCCTCTCCCACAACTGTTTCCCTCCCTAACCCCCATTGGCAATCCCTGTTTGTCTTTGGCTGTTGAGGATGCTGCCATAGCCTGCTGCACTTTTATTGTTTGTTATTCCTGGTAAGCAACTCTAGTCAACTCACTTGCCTCTGGCAGGCAGCTTAAGACTATCTGTGCCATCTGTTCCTTGCTTTTTCAGGCAGGTTCTGAGCAATGGGAAGCATTGCTTTAGATCATTGAAATAAGTTGGCAATAAAAGGATATGAATTAGTGTTGGTGGCCAAGTAGAGCTAACTAAGGCTTCAGCCAAAAGAAGTGTGAAAGACATTTCTTGGTTTGATTTATTGTTGTTAGTACTCACTTTATTTTTCCAGTCTGAAGGAGTGGTTGTGCTGGCTTGTGCAATACAAGACGATTTAAACCAATCATAATAAGGTGTGATTGTAATTAAATTTGTTCCAGATAGGTTCTTTAAGAATTCTCTGACATAGCTATGTTCACAACCAGATTCCTCATCTCAAAGAAGTGGCTATTTAAAGGGACATTGTTGTGTCCATTTGGAAGGAGGCCAGGAGTCGGTGACTTTGTATCAGCTCTCTATTGTTGCTAGGAACCAAACTGGCTCTTTGGAAAACCTTGCGGCTTTTTATTTCCAAGCCGCGGCGGCTGCAGCCAATGGCACTGCTTTGAATCTCCCGTGATTCGAATCTACCAATCGCGGGAGATTCTCAGGGAGCCAATCGGTGCAGCTCGCCTAACCAATCCGATCGCCCCGCGCTTTGGCCAATCAAAGCGCGGGGATTCCAAGAATTCAAATTAAGGTACAGAACACCCCTCCCCTCTTGGTTCGGTCCTTATGTAGTATAGTCCCGTAGGTAGGTGGGGCTCCGTCTTTGCCTTCTGGACCTGCGCAGGTCAGTTGTAGGTTGGATCCCGGCCGGTTCGGTCGGGGTCTCTGTTTCTCCGGACTCCGTCGTGGGAACCGTCTGGTATGTCTGGCCGGGCCGCTCTTCGCAGCTCCCTCCTGGGCTACCCGGGTTGGTTGAGTTACGGTTTTCACCACTCCCGCTCGGTCTTCCCGGGTTGGTTGAGCTGGCCTGGCTGTCTCTTCCTGGTGAGGTTTTGTGCTGGCTGCTTGCAGGTGAGTATGGTTGGTTTCTTTCTTCTGCGTTTTGGTTCCCGGGGTATCCCTCTTCCTTTCTTCTGTGTTTTGGTTCCCGGGGTATCCCTCTTGGTTTGTGTTGATGGGGTTGGTTTTGTTTGGTTGCATGTCGGTGGTGTCTTGTGTGGCAGTCCTCGATCTTAACTGATCGATGTGGCATTTCCACGCTCGTCCGTCGGTTGTAGCCGGTACGAGCGTGGGCCTGTTAGCTGTGTTATGATTGCTGGTACCCATAATGGTCTCCGTTTAGGTTCTTCGCGTAGACGGCATCGCCTGGTGCAAAGGTTCGGTGTTTGCTGGTGGAGTCTGGGGGTTTCTCTGGGTTGTAAGTGGGGTGTAGTCTATCGAGTGGGGACCTTATTTTCCTCCCCATTAGCAGTTCTGCTGGGCTTTTATTTGTTGTGGTGTTCGGGGTTATGTGCTGTATGAAGAGTAATTTATTTATTTTGTCCTGGATCTCCCCATGGTCTATTTTCTGGATGGTTTTTTTTGTGAATTGAATCATCCGTTCCGCCCTTCCGTTCACCGCCGGATGCGCTGGGGCTGTCAGTGCATGTTGTATGCCCCTTTCCGCTAGGAATTTTTCGAATTCGAGCAATGTGAATTGGGGCCCGTTGTCGGATACGAGGACGTCCGGGAGGCCGTGTGTTGCGAAGAGTTTGCAGAGTTCTTTGGTCACGGCTTCTGTGGTGGTTGTTCTCATGTTGCTTACCTCCAGCCAGTTGGAGTAAGCGTCTGCAGTTATTAAGAAAGTGTGTCCTTTTGTGGGCCCGGTGAAATCTATGTGGATTCTAGACCAAGGTCCCCTGGGGGTTTCCCACTCTAGGATGGGTGCTGTGGGTGGGCTTGGTCTAGTTTCCTGGCATCGTTGACACCTTGCTACCCAGGCCTCGATCTGTTTGTCCATCCCTGGCCACCAAGCGTAACTTCTGGTCAGGGCTTTCATTCTAATGATGCCCGGGTGCCCCTTGTGTAATAGTTCCAGTACCTTCCCTTGTAGTTTTTCCGGGATGACCACCCTATCCCCCCATAGTATACACCCTTTTAGTAACGAGAGTTCTGTTTGCCGGTTTCGGAATGTCCTGAAACTCTCGTCATTTTCCTTTTCCAGCCACCCTTTCTCTACCCAATGCAAAACCCGCACCAGACGTTTGTCTTTATTAGTTTCTCGGGCAATGTCTGACGTGGTTATGGGTAGGTTGGGTAGAGTCTCTATGCTGAGGGTGGTCGTCGTGGGTGCTGGGTCAGTGTCTGGTTCGGGTAACGGTGAGCGGCTTAAGGCATCCGCATGGGAGATAGTCTTACCGGGTCGGTGTGTGAGCCCATAGTTGTAGGCAGCCAGGAATTCGGACCACCTTGTCATTCTGGGAGACAGAATGTTCGGGGTGGCCCTGTTCCCTGCGAGTATTCCCAGCAGCAGTTTGTGATCGGTGATGATGGTAAACGTCCGGCCATAGAGGTACTCGTGAAACCTTTTGACTGCGGCGACGATAGCCAAAGCCTCTTTGTCCAGCTGGCTGTAGTTCCGCTCCAGTTTGTTGAGGGTCCTTGAAAAGAACGCGATGGGTGCTTCCTTTCCGTCGGGGAGAGTGTGGCTGAGGACAGTGCCGATGCCAAAGGGTGATGCGTCACATGTGATGGCTAGTGGTAGGGTCTCGTTGTACTGGATGAGGACAGCATCCGAAGTGAGCAGGTCCTTGGTTTTTCTGAAGGCGGCTTCCTCGTGTTTCCCCCAAGTCCAGGTAGCCGCCTTGGCCAAAAGCCTATGCAAAGGCTCCACCGTGGTCGCCTTTTGGGGCAGGAAGACATTATAAAAGTTAAGTAGCCCCAGAAACTCCTGCAGTTCTGTTTTTGACCTGGGTGTGGGGGCTTCTTTGATGGCTTTAATTTTTTTGTCGGTGGAGTGAATGCCGTGTTGGTCTAGGAGGTATCCTAGGAATTCGACCCACTCTGTGTACAGCTGGCATTTTTTCCTCTTCACTTTAAGCCCGGTTTCTTTGAATCTCATTAGCACCTCCCTTAGGCGACTCTCTAGCTCGGCCTGGTTGGTTGCCGATACTAGTACATCGTCGAAGTAGGGTACCACCTCCTTGATGCCTTGTAAGAGTCTTTCCATGAGGCTTTGGAAAATTCCAGGCACAGCGCTGACTCCGAATGACTATGGTTTGCGCCTTTGCAGTTTCCTCATCGACCGGCAGTTGCTGGTATGCTTGGGCCAGGTCGAGTTTCGCAAAAACTTTGCCTCCTCCCAGTGAGTGTAGGAGATGTTGCACTACTGGGACAGGGTAAGTGCTTTGCTGCAAGGCGCCATTTAGGGTGGCCTTATAGTCCCCGCAGATTCTCACTGACCCATCAGGCTTGATTGGGGTGACTATTGGGGACTCCCACCGGGCGTAGTCTATGGGTTGTAGGACCCCTTGCTTGACGAGCTTGTCAATTTGCTCATCAATTTTCGGTTTGAGTACGAAGGGTACCCGCCTTGGTTTTAGGCGTTTGGGGGGAATGTTTGGGTCTAGGCTGAAGGATATAGGGGGCCCTCAGTACTTGCCTAGGGTGCTGTCGAACACTTCTTGGAAGTCCCGGGCCAGTTGCTGCTCCCAGTCGGCTTCGGCGATGTGGTCGATGCCCATGACTGAGATGCCGAGCGGTGCGAACCATTGACTAGGTCGGTCTCGATTGACGATGGTCAAGGAAAGTCTTTCGGTGTGCCCCTTGTAGGTCACTGTGAACTGTCCTGTTCCGACTACAGGGATGCGGTTTCCCTGGTAGTCTTTGAAGATTAGTCTCTGGTTTTCTAGTTCCCTTCTCTGGATGGTAGGCACCAAGCGTTTAATTTCTTGCCAGGCTACCATTGAGAGGTAGGACCCAGAGTCCACTTCCATTTTACAGGTTCGCCTTCGATGCCTACCTCCACGTAGACTTTTCTGGCATCTGAGGTTGTTGCATGGCCGATGGTGACCGTCTGATGTGTCTCTTCTCTCTGCCGGGTCTCACCACCTCGTTGGACTCGTCCGTTCCGGTCCCCACGGTTGTCTGCTGGGCTGTCTCTGGTCCTGGGGGGTATGCTCTCTTGTCTCTGCTTGCTCGGGTCCCATTGTCTGGGGCTGTGGGTTTTCTTGAGGGGGCAGATGCGGGCGATGTGGCCCTTCTTGTCGCAGTGCCGGCAAACTGAGTCGAAGAACCGTCATTCGGATCTGGGGTGGTCACCTCCGCAACAGGCACACGCGGTCCTCAACTTACGACTCCGCTGGCTGTGCTGGTTGCGGCCTGCCTGGAGATAGTGGATGTCTTCCTCCTCGTCTGAAGTGCCCAAGGTGGAGTGGAGTTCAACCTGGTGGGTGGTAGTTTCAGGTTGGGCCTCAGTCGACCTTGCAGGGTGGTTGTTTGTGGTGCAGCCCCCAGCGTTCGGTCTCCACATGCGGTCTGCTGATTGTCGGGTGGCTTCGGCTGCCGTGGGTTCTGTGATGGCATCGGCGAGGGCAATGTTGCCCTTGGCCATCAACCGACTTTGGAGAACGGGGTTCCAAAGGCCGAGCATGATTTGGTCCCGCAGGGCCTCGTTTATATTGGAGAACTCGCATCGTCCTCCAAGGCGCCGCAGCTCTGCGACGAAATCACTGAAACTCTCGCCCGACTGCTGGTCCCGCCGATAAAATTCATGTCGTCGGATGAGGATGGGTACGGCTGGAGCGTAGTGTTTCCAGAGTATTGGCTCGAGGTCATCCCAATCTATTGCGGTAACCTCGGCGGGCTTGGCTAGTGCTTTTGCCATCTTAAACACTGCGGGCCCGCAGTGCGTTAGGAAGACAGCTCGTTTCTTCGGTCCGGTGGCATCCTTCAGGTCGTTGCATTCGAGGAACATGCGGAATCTGTCCATGTAAGATTCCCAGTCCTCGCTTGCGGGATTGAAGGGTGTTGGTGGCGCGATGTTGGCCATCATCGGCTGGCTTCCGTTGGACATGTGCTTTGATTCAGGATCAGTATCCCACCTTCGTCACCAGTGTTGTGTCCATTTGGAAGGAGGCCAGGAGTCGGTGACTTTGTATCAGCTCTTTATTGTTGCTAGGAACCGAACTGGCTCTTTGGAAAACCTTGCGGCTTTTTATTTCCAAGCCGCGGCGGCCGCGGCCAATGGCACCGCTTTGAATCTTCCATGATTCGAATCTACCAATCGCGGGAGATTCTCAGGGAGCCAATTGGCGCGGCTCGCCTAACCAATCCGATCGCCCCGCGCTTTGGCCAATCAAAGCGCGGGGATTCCAAGAATTCAAATTAAGGTACAGAACAGACATCTTCATGCATCTGTGTTATTTTTCTATGACAATTCACCACAGCCAACTCACTATGGCCCCAATCGCCACGGCCAACTTGCCATGGCCAAATCATCACAGCCAACTTGCTGTAGGACAACTCATTGCAGGACAAGAGTTACACTAATATCAAAGAAATAGTGGAATAGAATCATGAAAGAAAGGATGCAAAGGGAGGAAAAGAATGAGAAGTGAATGGCAAAAATTAATTTTTTTTTATTTACTTGAAATAATTAGATAGAATTGTTAAATTGTCCCACAGCAAATTGTCCAGCAGCAAGTTGGCCATGACAAGTTCTCCTGCAGCGAGTTGGCCATGGTGACTAGGCTGTGGCGAATTGGCTATAGCTAGTTGGCCACAGCAAGTCCCATTCCATCTTTTTCATCCTGAAGCCTTGACTAACTTTGTCATATAAAAGCTCTTGGCACAGGTCAGAATACAGAATATAGATTTAACTCCAAATCAGAGCAGATAAAATTATGGTTTAAGGATGATGTATACTTCTCCTCTTTGTCCTTATAAAAATGGTGCTATACAGAGTTCCTTCCATTACTTTACTTTTAACCATGGGATACATATAACTTTCTATATAGCGATGCTCAAATATTACATTAAAATTGTTCCATTTCATTTTGTTTTAGTTCTTTGCACACTTCTAATGAAAAAAGTTTATATTTATTATCAGATTTTATGAAGGTTAATTTTTCATCCTGGATTTCTGCATTTCTCTGAGATCTCATAACAAGTGTTGTTGTCATTGTATGTGTTACTTTGAATGTAATTTGCAATTTTATTCCTATTTTAATATTTCTTTAATCAAGGTGCGCCATATCTCGCTCATGTTAGTATCAATCATGCCAATGGCTTGAATTTTTATAGAATTTTTATTTTAAAGCAGGGAGAAGGGCTTCTTAGACCTTGTCCTGAGAAGCAATCCTGAATCAAAACCCAGGCAGTAATGTGTACCTACTGTATGTCCAAGAACATGTTGTCCACAACACAAAGGCATATATCATCAAGCCTGAATAACCCTTGTTATTCAAGCTAAATGCTGTCAGGAAAAGCCCCTGAGACTGGGAACATTCTTACATCAATGATAATTTCCCCCTTACTCTCACAACATAGCTTGACACTGACCCACATTTGCATTCTGATGACCTTGAATTACAAAGGGCACGTGGATCCAGTGTACATTTACTCACTATCAGTTATTACCTTCAATCATCTCAGTAACTCTGTTTTTCAGTATACTTTCATAAGGAAGCTAGTTTGACATAGTAGTTAAAGTATTGGGCTAGAAACGGAGAAATTGTGAGTTCTTGTCCAATTTTAGGCACAAAAGCAGCTGGGTGACCTTGGGCCAGTCACTTTCTTCCAGTCCTAAGAAGAAGACAATGGCAAACCACTTCTGAAAAACCTGCCAATAAAACTGTAGCAACTTTTCCAGGCAGTCTCCGAGAAACTTCAGGGGCTCCAGTTTCCAAGAATCAAATATGACTCAACATTAGGAAAAGAAAAAAAAAATACTTTTGTCTGCATTTGTCTGGTGGCTAGAAAAATAGAATCTGAGAAGATGGGAGACTATGGGAAGAAAGCCTGGCTGTAAAGCAAACCATGAAACAAACCTATTCACATTCTCCTATGTCTTTCTAGCTTCTTTGTTATCTTTTTTCTAAAGCTCCATGAATGATAGTACTAGCAATAGCACTTATATACCACTTTACAGTGCTTTGCAGACCTCTTTAAGCAGTTTACAGAGTCAGTATAACACCCCCAAAAATCTGAGTCCTCATTTTACCAACCTCAGAAGGATGGAAGGATGAGTCAATATTGAGCCTGGTGAGATTTGATCTGCCAAAATGCAGGCAGTTGGCAATCAGCAGAAATGGCTTGCAGTACTGCATTCTAACCACTGCACTACCACGGCTCAGTCCGCGGCTCAGGTAGGCAGCAAATAACAAATACATAAAAAATAATTAGGGTGGCTTAGTGGAAGCCAGAGGGTTTCAGTGGATCTATTTTATTCTGAAAGGAGGACAGTCAAAATAGGTAGAGCTATGGAGAGGTTATAAGTAAACTGAAGATTTTCATTTGCCTAGCATCCATTTTTGGAGTGGATCCCTTAGCATGCCTTCAAGACCTAGTTGATCCATCAGCCAGCAAAAGTTGAATGTTGCTGCCATTGAAATGAGGTTCAATCTAACTTGTTTGGTCAAAGTTTTCTCAGTATTCCACATGTTTCCTTTTCAATGTCTTTAAAGATGCTCTTGGGATAACTGCTTCTTGTGTTTTTTTCTAAAAGCTCTATAAAATGCTTTTTTAAAAAAGATTCCTTCCTGAAATCTTTGTCTTTCTTGATTTTGGCTTCTCTTCTCCTTTTGGCAGTTTCCACTGTTTGTTCTAACATCCAGTTTGCTTTCTTTTGTTTTGTTTTGTTTATCTTTGGCAGTCTCTTTTCACGTTAATCCTTAACAACTCCTTTACATACATTCCACAATTCCCCTGGTTGGCTTTGCATGAAGTTCAGGATGTCAGGCCAATTCCTGATGTTCTTGAAATTGCAAATATTGTAGAATTGGTTAAGTTTGTTCCTCCAGTTTAATTTAATTTAGAAATTTCATATGAGCAGTTACTGTTCCCAAACATTTCCCTCCCCTTTCTTTCCTTTCTCTTCCTCCTTAATGACAAGTAGACCCCAAACACACTTTTCCTGTTAGAACTGAGCTCGTCTATTTCCTTCTACCAATAATACAATCAATTTGTTTCCTATGTGCTCCATATGGTGATTGTTATGTTTGGAGCATGGGCGAGAAAGAATGGAGACAAGCCTCTGGAACGGTGAACTTCAACCCTTTATTTACATAGTGACTTCTCAACTCAATGGCAGTTATAACCCTCCTTATATAGGCAACCCCAATAACTATTAACCAATAACAATCGAGGAGCGCTAGCTCCCTTAACCAATAGGAACTCTCTGTTAATGGCCAATCAGATTCCCCGGAACAGACCAATCCGATCCTGCCGTTAACAGCCAATCAGAAGTGCAGGGCCAGAACCCTGCACTTTACTCCAAGCTCAAGTTCTCTTTATTAAACCTTATGCATTCACAACACCCCTTCCCCCTGGCTTCTGTTTGCAGGGCGCAGTTACATAGTCCTTTAGGTAGGATGGTTGCTTTATTAGTCTTTGATTTTTGCTGTGTCATTTGGCTGCAATCACGCTGAGGTAGATCGTTGTTTGGCAACGGGGTCACCTCTGGTTCAGAGTTCATTTCTTCATCGTTGCCATTATTTTAGGTAATTCCCTGAGGTGCATTTGTTTCCCTCTCTGGTTCCACTTCCTGTGTCTCTATTACACCGTCGTTCCCTTCGAATGGGTTTTCTTCTACTTGGGATTCATCTTCTTCCGTATCTCCCCGCCCCTCAGTTTGGTCATAAGGGAGTTCAGGAATGCCCGACGGGAGCCGCGATCATAATTGATCGATATGGCGTTTCCATAGTCTATCGTCAAGGCATTGTACAAAGTAGGATCTTGGGCCGGTTACACGAACTACTGTCGCCTCCACCCACAGCGGATCGCCAGATAGGTTTTTAGCGTATACCAAATTGCCTACCTAGAAGGCACAACAGCAGCCGCTGGATCCTAGTGGTTTTTCCAGTTCATAAGCTGGGTGTAACCAGTCGAGGTGGGAGCGGAGTTTTTGTCCCATTAGCAGTTCGGCGGGAGTTTTGTTGGTGACGCTCTGAGGTGTGATGTGTTGTAGCAAAAGGATTTGATTGATCTTGTCATCAATGTTATCGTAGTCTAAGGTTTTCTTAATGAATTGGACCATGCGCTCTGCTTTGCCATTGGTCGCAGGGTGCACAGGCGAGGTGAGCGCATGTCGGATGCCGCGGTCAGCCAGGTACTGCTCGAACAACAACGCTGTAAATTGGGGCCCATTGTCGGATACCGGAACGTCTGGTAATCCGTGGGTTGCAAATGGTCTTTCCAAGTTTTTGATAACCGCTTCAGTGGTTGTGTTCATCATGTGGTGAATCTCGAGCCAATTCGAGTAGGCATCGACGGTTAGCAGAAAGGTGTGGCCTTTGGTCGGCCCCGCAAAGTCCAAGTGAATACGGGACCAGGGTCCCCGTGGTGTCTCCCATTCGGTAGGGATGGCTTTAGGTGGGGCGTTGCTCACTTCCTGGCATTTATGACAAGCTTTAACCCAATTTTCGATTTGCTTGTCGATGCCCAGCCACCATGCGTAGCTTCGTGCGAGGGCTTTCATTCGCACGATACCGGGTTGGCCATCGTGCAAGGTTCTCAGCAGCGATTTTTGGAGTCGTTCTGGGATAACGACTCTATCGCCCCAGATGACACAGCCCTTTTGGGAGAACAACTCCATTTGTCGAGTCTTGAATGGTGTGAAGTCATCTGATAATTGGTCCAATGGCCATCCACGTTCTACCCAGCCCAGAACTCGTACTAAGGTGGGGTCACGTTTGATTTCTCTCGCAATATCTCGGGCCATTAATGGCGGCGTGTGGAGTATTTCAATCTGTAACCTGGTTACCGTTGGTGCAGGATCGTCGAGAGTCTCTGGAAGCGGTGCTCGGCTCAATGCGTCGGCGTGGGGAATGGCTTTCCCTGGGTGGTATTGCAGCCAATAATTATAAGCAGCCAAGAATTCTGACCAGCGAGTCATCCTGGGGGATAATATGTAGGGAGTCAGCTTATCTCCAGCTATTATCCTCAATTACAGTTTGTGGTCAGTCACGATAGTAAAAGCCTGGCCATAGACGTACTCGTGGAATCTTTTAACGGCTGATACAATTGCGAGGGCTTCTTTATCGATTTGGCCATAATTTCGCTCAGTTTTTGAAAGTGTCTTTGAAAATATGCAACAGGGACTTCGTTACCATTAGGCAGTACATGGCTCAGAATGGCGCCCACTCCGAAAGGCGATGCATCACATGTGATATTTAACGGCAAAGTCTCATTGTATTGCATGAGTACAGAGTCAGAAGTCAGTAGTTTTTCACATTATGGAAAGCCTGTTCTTGTCTATGACCCCATAACCAGTTTGCTTTCTTGTCTAACAACCGGTGTAATGGTTCAGTGACCGTTGCTTTATGCGGTAGAAATACATTATAAAAGTTGATGAGGCCTAGGAATGCCTGGAGGCCTTGTTCCGAGGCCTGGGAGCATTTTTTATTGCTCTTAGTTTACTGTCGGTAGGGTGAATACCCTGACTGTCAATTAGGTACCCTAAAAACTCAACACTATCTGTACACAATTTACACTTATTCTTTTTTACTTTAAGACCGGCATCTTGAAATTTTTGTAGGACTAATTTTAAATGATCCCGTAAGATTTTTTTTGTAGGTGCAGCAATTAATACATCGTCAAAATAGGGGACCATGCCTTTAATCCCTTGTAGTAGCCTCTCCATCAGGCTTTGAAAAATCCCCGGGGCTACACTGACTCCGAATTGGAGCCGGGTACATTTGAAGGCACCTCGGTGCGTCACAATTGTTTGTGCCTGTGCTGTCTTTTCATCAACAGGTAGTTGCTGATATGCCTGAGCTAAGTCTAATTTAGCGAAGACTTTTCCGCCCCCCAGGGAGTGGAGGAGATGCTGTACCACCGGCACCGGATATGCATTCTGCTGTAGGGCGTGGTTCAGGGTGGCCCGGTAGGCCCCACAAATTCGGATCGACCCGTCTGGCTTAATGGGTGTTATGATTGGGGTTTCCCAGGGGGAGTGATTGGTAGGTTCTAGCACCCCCTGAGCTATTAGTTTGTCGAGTTGTTCATCGATTTTCGGCTTTAAGGCAAACGGAACTCGACTGGGCTTAAGGCAGATGGGAGCTATCTTTGGATCAAGGCTGAGCGAAATTTGGGTCCCCTTGTACTCGCCTAAACTTTCCGCGAAGACGTCCTTGAACTCATGGATAAGGTCCTCCTCCCAGTCACTTCCACTGATTCGGTTTATGCCTAGCAGACTAGGCCGATCTTTGTCAATCACAGTTAGCGGTAAGTACGCTGTGTGCTTCTTGAAGGAGACCCGGACTCAGCAGGAACCAACAACAGGGATTCGATTCCCTTGATAGTCCTTAAGAATGAGTTTTTGGAAACGGAGGTCTTGGTGCTGAATCGTGGGGATGAGTTGCTTGAGGGTCTTCCAGGACACCATCGAGAGGGACGATCCCGAGTCGACTTCCATGTGGCAAGGATGGTTCTCGATGGCTACTGTGATTCAGATTTTCCTGACATCCAAGGCAGAGGCGTGACCGATAGTGATAGTATGGTGAGCCTCTTCTCGCTGCAAAGCTCGGTTTCTGTAGGAGTGGCTTACTGGTTCTCGCCTTACAGGACGGTTTCCTGTCGATTGGCGATAGTTAGCCCCTTTTGAGGCCTGGCGGGGTCCTTGTAAACTTCGGCAGACCCATCTGATGTGGCCTCTCTTCCCGCACTCATGGCAGAGCGCGTCGCGGAATTTGCATTCGGACCTGGCATGGTTGGCTCCACCGTCAGCGCAAGGGCGTAGGGACTTCGGGTGGTGGTCCTGGTCGGACCGCAGTCGATGGACCTCTTCTTCGTCGCTGTCTGATGACGAAGAGAGGTCCTCGTGGTGTGTTGTTAAAAGCTGCCCTTCTGACTTGGATAAAATTTCGCTTGTCAGTTGGTGTACTGGAGTGCGGTTTCGGCATAATTGTGCAGCCGGCTTCCTGGTTGCTTCTGCTGCAGTAGCATCGACGATGGCATCAGCAACGCTGATGTCACCTTTCGCCATCAGCTTGCTCTGCACGCCTGGTCTATCTAATCCCAGAACTATTCGATCTCTCAGTGCCTCTTCCCAATCGGCGAATCTGCAGAGGCTTCCCAGGTTTCGGAGGTCTGCTATGAAGTCGGCGACGCTTTCTCCCTTTCGTTGGTTTCTCTGATAGAACTCGTGCCATCTCACAAGCGTAGGCACATTCGGTGCGTAGTGATTTCTTAGTAGAGGTTCGAGGTCGTCCCAATCCATCGCCTTCACTTCTCTAGGTTTTGCTAGTGCTTTAGCCATCTTAAATATGGTTGGACCGCTATGCGTTAGGAACACCGCCCTTTTCTTCCCGGCTGTGGCGTCCTTTAATTTGTTAGTTTCTAAGAACATTTGGAAGCGATCCATGTAGGACTCCCAGTCTTCCTGCACTGGATCGAACAGAGCGGGTGGTACGATGACGCCGGACATGGTTCCGTTATGTAGTATCATCAGCCACGTGCTCAGTGTTTCTTCTTAGTTCCGTTGGTTCAGACGTGTCCATATCCCACCTTTGTCGCCAGTGTTATGTTTGGAGCATGGGCGAGAAAGAATGGAGACAAGCCTCTGGAATGGTGAACTTCAACCCTTTATTTACATAGTGACTTCTCAACTCAATGGCAGTTATAACCCTCCTTATATAGGCAACCCCAATAACTATTAACCAATAACAATCGAGGAGCGCTAGCTCCCTTAACCAATAGGAACTCTCTGTTAATGGGCAATCAGATTCCCCGGAACGGGCCAATCCGATCCTGCCGTTAACAGCCAATCAGAAGCGCAGGGCCAGAACCCTGCACTTTACTCCAAGCTCAAGTTCTCTTTATTAAACCTTATGCATTCACAACAGTGATGTTCATGTAATATAGCTTTCATTTTTGTTGTCTGAGAAACAGTTAGCAATGAAGAAATAATTGGATTGGCAGACATTGTTAAGTTGTCATTCTCCTTCCTTTTGGTTTTCCAAATCATAGAGCTGAACTACACTTTACCTCCTTAATATTTCTGATATTGACATTCCAGTCTCCATCTTTGCTTAATTCCAAATTGAACTTTATCCTAAAATTCATCAGTGACATGGAACATAAATGAAGTAATCATCCTATTAAAGAGGTGTACACATAGTCTAACTGATAATATGCAGTCATTGATTGCCTTGTACCCAAGTATTATTTTGATGATACTCTTTCTATCTATGAAAGCAATGATATTCTGTGTTTTTTTTATCTTAAACAATAAACAGTGCGATCTCCTGACTGAAATGGTCCAATTCCAATCCATTGCAATTTGCAGTTGCATGAAATATCAATATGTCATCAGTTCATTTCAGCTTTCTCTCAGTTGATCTTTCCCATTGTCATGATTCTTTGGAAATTCCATGTTCCATAATAATTATGTTCTTTGCAGCTCTGGATATTTTCCCCCCTGCACGGCAACATCAGAAACTGGCCACCCCAAAAGTTTTAATGTAGCTATGTCTTAAAGAACATTAGTGTTCTGAAAGAACTTCAGGTCTTCCTCAGTAGCATGTTGCATGCTACCCTGGAAAGGCCCATCAACCAGCACCACATCATCAACAAATTTATTTTCTATCCGTGTGGTTTTCTTGGAAAAATAAAAGAGTGGCATGCCATTGCTTTCTCCCACATAGTTCAAAAAGTTGCCTCTACTGTTGTTACTAAAATAACCTTTTCTCTCCAACATCTTCTTGTATCACTGTTATGCAATATAGGTGTTTGCTTGCTTTAGCTGGGCAGCTGGGATGACCTTCATACATTGTGTGTTTCTGTTGGGAATAGATATTCTTGGTACAGGTAGTCCTTGACTTATGACCACAATTGAGCCCAAAATTTCTATTATTAAGTGAGGCATTTGTTAAGTGAATTTTGCCCCATTTCGTGTCACAGTTGTTAAGTGAATCATTGTAGTTGTTAAGTTAGTGACACAGTTGTTCAAGTGAATCTGGCTTCCTTGTTGACTTTGCTTGTTAGAAGGTCATAAAAGGGGATCACATGAACCTGGGACACTGCAACCATCATAACTATGAGTCAGTTGCCAGCCTCTGAGTTTTTATCACATGACCATGGATATGCTGTAAAGGTCATAAGTGTGAAAAACAGTAGCGAGTCACTTTTTTCAGTGCCTTTGTAACTTTGAACTTTAAACAAACTGTGGTAAGTGAAGGACTACCTATATATGTTTTTGTGACATTTTTTGCCCATTGTCTCAGGAACACCCACCATAACCACAATTTGGCTGTACAGCAGGATGTGGGGGAGAAATATGCATGTTTTCATCCTTCTCCCTCCTACATACAAACTTACATCTTTTCTGACAACTGAGAACTGAGAAATTAAATATTGATCCTTCACACAATGCTCCCTAGCTTTCTAGATTTTCTTACTTCTATGGTCATTTCCCCTATATATTGCATATCAATGACTGATTATTCAATTATTCATGTATTCACACAAATCAGTTACCTGACTACGCTTTTTATCTCATGAATAAGAGAGGACACAAGTGGAGAAAATAAAGTTTTTATTACCAAATGAATAGCACAGCTGGGTACAATTTGATGAATATAACATTTCATTTTACCACATGAGCTTTTCCGACTGCAGCCCAAGAGTCTCCAGAGTAATTTAATGAACTGTGATGTTTGAACGGATGCCAGTTTGAACACTCAACATTTTAATCACACAGCAAAATAAGTAAAAATTGTACCACACTTGAAAAGCACTTAAAATTAGAAAGAAATATGGAGCGTAGTGCTAGAAAGTGTTTTTGGAACTGGGCAAAAATGCTGCCTCTAAGAACCTGAGCACAGGAGGGGATAAAATTATTACCTAGTTATTACATCAGAAAATAGGGGGCACACGCTGTTTCGTTTCTACCAATTTAAAATTATCTGTGAAGTAGAAACCGTTTTAAATACAGGAGTGATACCCCAAGTTTAGAAATGGATCTAGTAGAGCAATTTTCCCTGTGGGTTCACATTATCACTAAATGGGAGGAATATATTTTAATTTCCCATTAGCCTCCCATTCATCTTGCTTAAGGAAGAACTCACCAGCTCTTTTCCTTCAGCTCAAAGATAAAGGGAGAAGATTACCCATTCGTGCCATTTTCTTATTTGGACAGCTGGCATTTGATTCAAATATTCCCTCATCAATGCCTATTTCCAGAGGTGAACTCTGTCGCCATTTTTCCAATTACCTCAAATAGAAGTTTGTGGACCCAATTTCCAAGCAGCCAAAACATGGGGAAAAAAACATATAAAAGACATTGACACCCATCAGGAAAGTAAGAAAGGATTTAAAAAGAAAAAAACTGCTTGCTCTTCTGCGTGTATTTGTCCTTTGATTATTTAACATTGCATTCCAGGCAGTCCTTGACTTACAACTATTCGTTAGTGATTGTTTAAAGTTGCAATGGCACCAGCAGTAGGATCCTGCCTGTTCCACTACTGATTCTGTGATCGCAAGTGCATGCACACACACCTAGCACACGTGTAGTTTTCCCCTCATCAGCTGAGGCCTGCAGTGCCAATCAGCTGAGAGGATAAAGAAGAGAAAAGTGCAGGGGTGGGTGGGAAAGCTGATCCTGCACTTTTCTCTTCTTTCTCCTCTTTTCCTCCTCTCAGCTGATTGTGGGAGGATTTTTTTTAACTACCGTTTTGGCTGAACCAGTCCGAACCAGTAGCACACCATCCAGAGGTGGTATTCAGCAGATTCTGACCTGTTCTGGGAAATCAGCAGTGGAAATATTGAGTAGTTTGGAAAACCAGCGAATACCATCTCTGACTGGCCCTGTCTCCATCTATTCTCTGCCTCACGAGTCCCAGCTGATTGGCTGGGTCTTCTTCTGTTGCCCTGCATAGGAGAACAGAGCTGGAAAACAGGTTAGTGGGGTGGGGAGGGAATAGGGATTTTGCAGTAATTTTCCTCCAGGAGTGGGGAGGGAATGGAGATTTTACAATATCCTTCCCCTGCCACACCCACCAAGCCACGCCCATAGAACCGGTATAAAAAATTTGAATCTCACCACTGATACCACCACCAAATGGCACTGAAAAAAGTGACACGACTGTTTTTCACAGTTATGACTTTTGCAGCATCCCCATGATTATGTGATCAAAATTCAGATCCTTAGCAACTGGTTCCTATTTATGGCCATTTCTGTGTCTCAAGGTCACGTGATCACATGTTGTGACCTTCTGACAAGCAACGTCAATGGGGAAGCCAGATTCTCTGAACTACAGGGTTACTAACTTATCAACTGCAGTGATTCACTTAACAACTGTGGCAAGAAAGGTTGTAAAAATGGGGCAAATTTCATGTAACAAATGTTTCAATTAATAACATAATTTTTGGGTCAATTATGGTCATAAGTCAAGGACTATCTATATTTATTTGTTCATTTGTTTGTTTAATTTATTATTAAATTTGCATGCTGCCCATCTCACTATCCAAAGTGACTCTGGCTGGCTTACAACGTAATAAAAATAGAAATATAAAATCAAGTATAAATATAAGAACAATTAAAATTACAATGATTAGATGCAAACTTTTTTATATATATTTTAAAGTTTTATACAAATATAAAATATTTCATGGATAGCCGAAACAACATAAGTACAATTCAGAGCAGCCTAAAGACTAAGTGTAGTTATTCTCTAGCTGTGACTTACTTCACTGCCACTTTACACTGCCAGCCTATTCTGGAGAAATGCAATCTAATATTGACATCATTCAAGCATGCAGGAAGTCATCTCTGTAATTACAGAGACTTGAAAATATTCACTTTCAGACTCCTCATTTAGGTGTTCCATGTCAAACAAAATTAGATGTAGTGGTTGTAATTGTCTTATTCTAATAGGTTACTTAGGTGTCATATGTGGGTTTTTGCAGCAATTTGATGACACCTATCTGTAGATGACTAAAGGAAGAGGGCTGATGTGCTGCTAACAGACAGGTTAACAGAGAATTTCTGTTGTCAAAGAACAAAGCTCTATATTTAAGCACTTATATAAAATTGCAAAGAATCAATGGGAACACCTAACATGCCACTAAGACAATGGTAAAAAGTTGCTGTAATGGAATGAATGCTCAGGGCTAAAAAGAAATCTCCATTTTGGGTTGCTAGATGTTCATCTTGCCACTCAAAAGAACAATTGGTCCATCCCCAGAGGCCTTGATTAAGAGTTTGAGAAAGTTCTAGCTATAGTAATCTAGGAAACAAACTGGTTTTGGAAGGTGAAAGCAGTCCAACTGTTGAGATTTCTATATCTTCTTTTCATTTTCTTCTTTAAAATCAATTATATTAGATATTTTAAAAGATTATCAAAAAGCAAAACTAGTACTAAGAGGCTGATTTATAAGCATTATAACATTAAATTAAGAAATAATTTCAAAGGTGATATTAGTATATTAGAATACCTTGTGTCAGTTTAGAACTTCATTATTAAACTCAAGTCAGTATACAATGATTAACAATGAAAAATTGGCCTTCCGGTTTGTTCATCATTGGAGTCAGAGTGGAATCTGTGATTGTGCATGGTTTCACCCTGAGCTCACTTGCTGGAGGGTCCCATTTGAGACCAGAACCACCCTGGAGGAGTAGTGAAGAAGGGAGGAATTGTCTGAAGGGTTGAAGGGAGCCGCAACTCCCCTCCCTGACAGGAAAACCTCTCCCAAAGGCAAGCTGCCGTGGTGGTCCTAAAATGGCCACCATGAAGACGAAGAATGGTCTAGGAAACTAAGACTATGCTGGAGCAGAGAAGCAGCAAGTGGAGTGTGGACCAGGCAAAATACATGGAATTTGAGGTTCCCTGGCATTAAAAAATAAAGGACTATTTTGGAGGAAAGTGTGTGGAAGAGGTGACCAGAGAAAGTGAGAAGGAAATTGGATTTTATAAAATTGGCTTGAATTATTGTATTGGATTAACTTGGAGGAGAAAATTTAAAGGAAAATATTTGAATACAACAAAGGTTTAGAAATTAAACTGTTGGACTATTGGCACTTCAAAGGCATAACTAAATGCTGAAATTGAGTGTGTTGAAAAAAAAAGAAATAATAGTTAATGATTGAAATTAGCAAACTTAATAAAAGTATTATATTTAACAAAGAATGTTAAAGTTAAGGAAAGAGTGGATTATAGAAAAGACTCAAGAGTGCCACCTGATGCTACAGGAAAAATTTCAGTGACTCTTTAAAAAGTGCTTGGTCTTTCTAAGAAATTAGACTTTGGAACTTAAAAGAAAGTAAAAGAAACTCCATTATTGCAAAAAAAAAAACCTGGAAAGGGACATCAGAATATTACAAAGGGGAAGATATTTGAAAATATTGCCATAGAACCACCTGGTGACTGTGGAAAACAGTTGGGAAAGGGCCAATTAGAAGACCTGGAAAAGACGTAAGGACTTTGATTGTTGAAAATAAACTTAAAAGACACTGGCTGAAATTATTGGACTTTGGGATTGAATACATCTATTAAGGAAGAGAACTACATCTATTAAAGAAGAGGAAAGAAAAGGAAGAAAAGGAGAAGATATAATGGAGGACTTATTTGTTAAAATAAGATTGGACTTGCAAGATATATGGGAAATGATGAAAATTAAACTTGAAATGTGCAATTACGTATTACAGAAATTAGAAATGGTGACTCAGCTTATAGAAGAACAAAGTAACCCAGAGGAGGAGGAGTTTAACGAAGAAGAAGCCAGTTTTGAAGAACAAAGGAAGCCACAATTATCTAAGCAGGGGAAAAAAAGTATTAAAATTAAAAATTTGTGGTCTGATGTGACAACAAAAGGCAGAATGGTTTGGAAAATGAAAAAAAAGAGAGGTAAAATGCAGAAAAGGGAAGTTCAAAAGAATAATCGAAAGAGGGACAGAGATAAATTTAATAATTAGAATGAGAAATGGAGGGGAATAAGAATGAGGAAAAATGGAATTAAGAGAAAGGACCAGAAAATAAAGAGAAACAGGAAGCAAACAAAGATGAAAAGAAATTACATTGTTAAAAGAGCGAGAGATAATGGGTGACAAATGATAGGGAAGGCGATTCTGCAAGGTAATATGTAATGATATGTAAGAATAAGTTCTGAAAATAGATAAGTATGTAACTGATATGGTGGGGGGGGGGTTTAGCTTCCTTTTCTCTTTCTCTTTTTCTATTAAAGGATTATCACTACATTAGACATGGAACTGTTTCTTTTAGAATAAAGATTGTATTATAAGTATGAGAAACAAAATAAATGTTATTGATGTCAGAGAAATGGATCTGATTTTTTAAAAGCCAATTATATCATCTAATGGAACCATAGTTAGAAAACCAGAAAGAGGTAGTTTTTAAAACCTGAATAAACAAGATGTAGAAATTAGTTATTCATGTGTAATGTTGCACAGTTGCAGCAATTTGATGATGCTTATGTTGCTAACAATATTGTAGTTTTGGTAGATATGGACACAGCCATGTTATTTGGAGAACTTGTTTTGTCAAACAAACAAACAAAATTATACTGGATCTGTTGTTTTAAAAATCTCTACCTAAATAATATGAATAACATCTATTACTATCCAGACTTCTGTACTTTGTATAACAATAGTTGTTTTTTCTCCTTTCTAAATATGTATGGATCTGGCAGGAGTCCCTTCCCTCAATAAGCCATGATAAGAGTACCAGTACTGGTAATGTGCTTGGAGAAATAACTTCATAACTTGCCACCATTTTGGTTCTCAAAACAGAAAGAAAAGCTTCCTCACCAAACTAAATTAACTGCAGCTCTAAAATTAAATCTGTTTCTGTGATCACTATTTATGAGTCCCACTGATGCATCGGAAAGCAACATGATTAAAAAAAATTACTTCCAAGAAAGATATGTAGATCAAATGTTGTTGTGTCGACGATAAATTAACAGGATAGGAATTAAGTATCAATCAAATTGAATCAAAGCCTCGCCCATTTCAATTTCTTGTAGCAGAATCAGTTATTGTCAGTTATATTGTGATTCATTACATTGGAAACCCATGTGGTTCTTGGATATGTGTAACAAAATGTGATACCGTATTTGCCGGCATATAAGATGACTTTTTTGCCCTGAAAAACATGCCTCCAAGTGGAGGGGTCGTCTTATACGCCAGCAAATAGTAATTGGGAAGCACTGCGGCTGCCCGCGGCCGAGGCACTTTTGTGCACCGTGGAAATGAATCCCGTGAAGCCAAAAGGAGCAGCCAGCCTTCAGGCTGATGTAGGCGGGCCTCCTTCTCCCAGCTCCCAAGAAAACGAGGTGCTCAGCGATCTCCGCTCACACCGCTCGGGCTCCGCTCACACTGCTCGGGCTCCGCTCAGGTATCCAGCTGGGGCTGTCAGGAATTGTTACCGCTGGCACGGCTCCGCGTGGCTTCAGTCCCAAGGCAAAACCAGGAGCCACTGCTGCCATTGCAAAGCACCACCGCGGCTCTTTCTTTTTACCTTTCCCTTCCCGAGGCAACGCGGGACTGGAGCTGCATGGAGCCACACCAGCAGTAACAACTCCTGACAGCCCCAGACGGATACCTGAGCAGAGCCCGGGCGGTGCGAGCGGAGGCCACTGAGCGCCTCATTTCCTTGGGAGCTGGGAGAAGGAGGCCCACCTACATTGGCCTGAAGGCTGGCTGCTCCTTTCAACTTCATGGGATTCATTTCCACGGTGCACAAAAGTGCCTCAAAAAAAAAAGTGCAAAAGTGGAAGGTGTGCGGAAGAGGGGGTAGTCTTATACGGCGAGTATATAACAAACTCTATATTTTGAGTGGAAATGTTGAGGGGTCGTCTTATACGCCCAGTCGTCTTATACGCTGGCAAATACGGTATATATTTTTCTGCCCATGCATATTTAGTCTTGTAAAAGCTTTGTAGGTTGTGAGCCACCAGAATTCATACCAGCTAGCCCATTTCAGAGAATCCAGAAACTTAATTATATAAATTTTAAAAATAGACTTGCAAGCTTTATATTAAAACCTTTCTTTTTCTGGAACGTGTTGTTATAGCCATGTTCCTTCCATCAATTGGAGTAGAAATGACGCACCATTTGATTTCCCCACTTTCTCATTTGTTGTTGACTTCTATGCTATTTTTGTCAGTACTCCCACTCCACTCAGCAGCAGAATAGCAATATATCTACTCATCCTACCAGGTCAGGCAGGGGAGGTATTGTCAGGCCAAAGAACCAAGAATGACATGTGGAGTTACTTTTGAATAGTTCCTTTATTGCTGTTCGCTGATAAACTGAATCTTGCCAGATTAAAGCAATTTTCTACATTATATAGTATATAAATGTACTCTGTGATTTGTTAGGGGCGATCCAAACTTGCTCTCTTCCTACCTACCAGACATTCCAAGCTCTGCTGTGCCTTTGCCCTCAGAAAAAGAGTACCTTCCTCCAGTAAATCCAGATTACTTTCCACCACAGGTATGTTGCAGATCCCATTTCCAAAGGAATTCTGTTTGGTTGGACCTAGGTAATATGATTTTTCTGCAATGACCCTGCTCTCTAGAACATCTTTCCCCTTGAGGTGATGTTATTCCCATATCTAATAGCTCTCTAGAAGGCCTTCAAAATGTGGCTTTCTCACCAACCTTGCGAAGTGTTCTGACCCAAACCTTGTTCCAAGGAAACAAACACGAAACAGAGGTAACAGCAATACCTTTTAATGATTCTTTAGAAATTCCATTCCTTCACGGTTGAAAGGCTGTTTCAAACTAATTGTCTCTGATAAGAATGAGCCTTACCAAGGTTGTACAAGGCTGCCAAGAACACTAGATAAAGTTACTAATAAATATTTCAAACACAAAGAATCTCCTAACATCAACCAAGCTATTCTGAACGTCCACAAGGCTTGAATGCAAAAACATCTTTACTTCCTACAAAGAACTCGAGTTTCTCATCTAGCTTTTATCTCTTAAGGGAGGGGCCATTACCTTGCAGCCTTATTCCCAAGTTGCCCATGCTACTGCAGCTGCTCTTTCTTTTGAGCAGCCCTGAGTGCACGCGCACTGGACACAGACTCTTCGGGGACCTCTTCACCATGCTGCCAGCCTTCACAATCTCCGAAGGCAGCATTCCACTCCCTGATGGTCCTGGGCCCATCCCTGCATCACATGCAGGCCCCTCATATGAGTCCTCATGCTCTGAGCCCTCAGGCATCCACATCTGCTGCCAGCAAACCACAACAAGAAATCAGGTTAGCCCTACAACTTTTTTCAAAAAATGAATTTTATTAATTTTCAATAAACAAACATGTTGTGAATTTATAAAAGTGCTTGAATAAAGTTTGTTGAAACCTTAAAGCAAAGTGCAGGGTTCTGGCCCTGCACTTCTGATTGGCCGATAATAGCGATATCAGATTGGTCCGTTCAGGAGAATCTGATTGGCTATTGATGAGCCCTCCTCATTGGTTAAAAAGAGCTAACATTCCTGTGTTTTCATTAGCTAAATACCCAAGAGCTTGCCTTTATAAAGGGGGCTGTTGAGGCCGTTCTCAGAGCTGTTGCACCATGTTAAATAAAGAGTTGAAGTTCATTGTTCATCGACTCATCTCCGCTTCTTGCGCCACACACTGAACTTAACACTGGCGACGAAGGTGGGATGTGGAGACGTCAGAGCTGACTGAACACTACAAAAAGCGATAACAGAGCACGTGGCTGAAACTTACCAACGGCGGAACCATGTCCAGCAGCGTCATACCACTGGCTCTATTCGACCCGGCACAGGAAGACTGGGACTCCTATATGGATCGCTTCCAGATGTTTCTGGAGATCAACAATTTGAAGGATGCCACTACCGAAAAGAAGCGGGTGGTATTCCTAACTCATTGTGGGCCAACCATTCAAGATGGCCAAAGCACTAGCGAAACCAGCAGAAGTGAAGTCCATGGACTGGGACGTCCTCGAACCTCTGCTAAGGGCTCACTATGCACCGACCGTACCAACGCTCGTGAGAAGGCATGAATTTTACCAGAGAGATCAGTGGAAGGGTGAAAGCATTGCAGATTTCATAGTGGATCTCTGGAATAAAGGAGGCCTATGTGGGTTTGCCGACCTTGAAGAAGCCCTGAGAGACAGAATAGTTCTGGGATTAGATTCTCCACACGTGCAGAGTAAGCTGATGGTGAAAGGTGACATCAGCCTTACAGATGCCATCGCTGATGCTACTGCAGCAGAAGCAACCAGGAAGTCGGCTGCTCGAATGCGCCACACCCACGCTCCACTTCGCCAACTCGCTAGCAAAGTTTCACCTCACTCAGAAGAACCGGCAACGACAGCCCACCACGAGGACCTCGAATCGTCATCAGAAAGTGATGAAGAAGAGGTCAACCGGCTCCGGTCTGAATGAGACCAACGCCAGAAATTGCAGTACCAATGTGCTGGTTGTGGGGCAAACCACTCCCGATCAGACTGCAAATTCCTCGACGCACTCTGCCATGTGTGTGGGAAAAGAGGCCACATCGGACGTGTCTGTAGAAGCAAGCAAGGACCCAGCCAAACCCCGAGGGGGGCTAACTACCACCAATCTACAGGAAGCCGTCCTGCAAAGCGAGAACCCTTGAACCACCAATGGAACAACCACTCCTACAAAAACAAACCCCTAAACCACTCAACGAAGCGAGAAGAGGCACACCAAACTATTACGATTGGTCACACCTCATCACTGGACGCCAAGAAGATCCGGATGAAGGTGGCCATCAAAAACCAGCCTTGTATGATGGAAGTCGATTCAGGATCGTCCCTCTCGATGGTTTCCTGGAAGACCCTTAAGCAACTCATCCCTACCAACCGGCGACAAGACCTCTGATTCCAAAGAATCATACTCAAAGATTATCAAGGAAATCGAATTCCAGTCATTGGATCCAGCCAAGTCCGTGTCTCCTTTAAAAATTGTACTGCATCTCTACCCTTGACTGTAGTCGACAGTTCGCTCCACTTGGAATTGAAGTGGCCGGCATTCACCGAACCAGCAGCAACGACTGGGAAGAGGCTCTCATCCCAGAATTCCAGGACGTCTTTGCAGACAAACTAGGTGAGTACAAGGGGACCCCAATATCATTTAACCTCAACCCCGAAATAGCTCCCATCCGCCTTAAGCCTCGTTGAGTCCCATTCACCCTTAAACCAAAGATTGACGAGCAGCTTGATAAATTAATAGCCCAGGGCATGTTAGAACCAACCGACCATTCTCCCTGGGAAACCCCAATCGTAACACCTATCAAGCCAGATGGATTGATAAGAATTTGTGGGGACTACCAAGCCACCCTGAATCATGCCCTGCAGCAAAACGCTTTCCCAGTACCGATGGTGCAACACCTTCTCCAATCCCTGGGGAGCAGAAAAGTCTTCGCTAAACTAGATCTAGCCCAGGCATACCAACAACTGCCTGTAGACAGAAAAACGGCAGAGGCTCAAACGATCGTTACACACCGAGGTGCGTTTAAATGTAACCGACTCCAATTCGGAGTAAGCGTGGCCCCGGGAATCTTTCAAAGTTTGATGGAAAGACTATTTCAAGGGATAAAAGGCGTTGTCCCCTATTTTGTTGACGTTTTAATTGCTGCTCCAACTCAAGAAATACTAAGGGAGCACCTGGGGTTGGTTCTTCAGAGATTTAAAGACTCGGGTCTCAAAGTTAAGAAAAACAAGTGTCAACTATGTACTGATCGAGTAGAATTTTTAGGATATTTAATAGATAAACAGGGCATTCACCCCACTGATAGCAAACTTAGGGCAATCAAAAACGCCCCAAGACCCCAAAATAAGGTGGATCTCCAAGCATTCATAGGCCTTATCAATTTTTATAACATCTTCCTGCCTCACAAGGCAACCGTAGCCGAACCCCTACATCGTTTATTAAACAAAAACCTGGGTTTGGGGGCACCGAGAGGAACAGACGTTTCGACAAGTAAAAAACTTATTGACCTCCGACACTGTTTTGATGCAGTATAATGAGACTTTGCCTTTAACTGTTACTTGTGATGCATCACCCTTCAGAGTGGGCACCATTTTGAGCCACGTTTTACTAAACGGAAGTGAAGCGCCTGTTGCCTATTTTTCAAAAACACTGTCAAAAGCAGAAGGCAATTACAGTCAAATCGATAAGGAAGCTCTTGCTATTGTATCTACTGTTAAACGATTTCATGAATATATCTATGGGCGGGCTTTCACGGTAATAACTGACCACAAACCCTTACTGGGAATAATAGTGGGAGATAAACCAACCCCTTATATATTATCTCCCAGAATGACCCACTGGTCTGAATTCTTGGCTGCTTATAATTATAAGTTGCAACACCACTCGGGGAAAGCCATTCCCCACGCTGACGCATTAAACCGTGCACCGCTTCCAGAAACTGTTGACGACCCTGCTCCGACCGTAACAACACTGCAGATCGAGACACTCCAAAAACCGCCACTGACAGCTCGCGATATCGCGATTGAAATTAAACGCGATTCCGTTTTAGCACATGTCCTCAGCTGGGTAGAACGTGGATGGCCATTGGACCAAATCCCTGACAATTACGCTCCTTTCAAAAGTCGACAGACGGAACTGTTTTCTCAGAAGGGCTGCATCATTCGGGGCGATAGAGTCATTGTCCCAGAGCGGTTACAGTGAGTGGTACTGAGAACCTTGCACGATGGCCACCCCAGCATTGTGCGCATGAAAGCACTCACACAAAGATATGCGTGGTGGCCGGGCATAGACAAACAGATCGAGGCCTGGGTAAAGACTTGTTCCAAATGCCAGGAAGTCAGCAATGCCCCACTGAAAGCAACCCCAACAGAATGGGAAACACCCAGGGGACCATGGTCCTGTATTCATCTGGACTTTGCGGGACCTACGAATGGACACACATTTTTATTAACAGTGGATGCCTACTCGAACTGGCTCGAAATCCATGAGATGAAAAATACAACAACCGAATCGGTCATCAGGAAATTGGACAGATTATTTGCAACACATGGACTACCGGACATTCTGGTATCCGACAACGGGCCCCAGTTTACCGCACTTTCTTTTGAACAGTACCTGGCGGACCATGGTATTCTCCATGCGCTAACTTTGCCAGTGCATCCTGCGGCTAATGGAAGGGCCGAGCGCATGGTACAATTTGTCAAAAGAACTCTACATAAAATGGACTATGGCGATATCAAAGACAAGATTAACCGGATACTCCTTTTGCAGCACATCACTCCACACAGCGTCACCAACAAAACTCCCGCTGAGTTATTGATGGGATGGAAACTCCGCTCCCACTTGGACCGACTACACCCATCGTACAAACCTGAAAAACCACACGGATCCAGTGGAAGATGCCGAAATTTCCAGGTAGGCGACTTGGTTTTCGCAAGAAACTTTTATGGCGACCCATTGTGGGTCGAGGCAACTGTAATCCAAGTAACCGGACCCAGATCATACCAAGTGAAATGTCACAACGATAGAATATGGAAGTGCCATATTGATCAGCTGCATTCAAGGCTGCAGTCTGGGGTCTGCGATTCCGGTGATTTCCAAACTGAGGGGGGAGGAGACGCCGAGGAGGCTGAGTTTGGAACAGCGGAAGGCACAAGTGGAACAAACGACTGCTCAGACTCAACATGTGAAGAAGGATCGGGGACAGGGGTTAATTCGCCTCAAAGAGATATCGAGGACATTAATGGTAACGGAAGTTTAGATACAGAATCAGAGGAACCCTGTTCACCAGATAATGTCCTACCCTAACAAGACTCTAGACAAATACCATGAGGACAGCGTAAATCAAACAGACAATCAAAACAACCTGCCTACCTCAAAGACTACGTTACCACACCCCTTAAACGGAACCCGGGGGGAAGGGGTGTTGTGAATTAATAAAAGTGCTTGAATAAAGTTTGTTGAAATCTTAAAGCAAAGTGGAGGGTTCTGGCCCTGCACTTCTGATTGGCCGATAATAGCGATATCGGATTGATCTGTTCAGGAGAATCTGATTGGCTATTAACGAGCCCTTCTCATTGGTTAAAAAGAGCTAACGTTCCTGTGTTTTCATTGGCTAAATACCCAAGAGCTTGCCTATATAAAGGGGGCTGTTGAGGCCATTCTCAGAGCTGTTGCACCATGTTAAATAAACAGTTGAAATTCACTGTTCATCGACTCATCTCCGCTTCTTGCGCCATGCACCGAACTTAACAAAACATACACAAACAAAACACAAAACATAAAAACATAAAACTTCTTTTTAGAAAGCGGCCTAGTCCCAGGTTACATCTTTTGGTACAGACATAAATCAAGTTCATGCTCACTTTATATACCATTTCATATCTTATTTACCATTCTATATTTTCTATATGGCTTCTCCCCTCTTTTCACTCTCTTAATTCTATTTTATTTATTTCACTTCAATTTAGATCATTATACTAATATCTTTTGTCCATTCTGTAATCATCTATTTTTCTTTTCTTATTAACACAATATTTCTCCTGTAATCACTAATTGAAGTATGACGCCTTTATATCTTTCCCCTAAATTTAACACTTAAAATAATAAATAATTCTCATTCTGATTCTGCTGCTTAGCATATTCTAAAACTATCTACTACATTTTAAGATAGAAAAATAATAAATTTATAATGAAACAATAATCCATAGTATATTAAACTTTATTATTTATGCATTTTTGGTATTTTGTTAAATCATATAAAGATTCAGTTTTCTAACATTGTTTCAAGTAAAGATAGAAGAATACAATCTTATGTACTTTTGCAGAATCTCTTTTGTAATCCTAGTCTTTTTACACCCTCCCCCCATCTCTTAATCTCCATCCTATTGGTCTCCACTCTCTTCTGTAGACACAAGCTATTTCATTTAGCCCTTTCTTCTTTTTAAACTTTCTCTTCCTGGGGTCTATCTTTCCCCTAAATTTAACACTTACGATAATATATAATTTCCATTCTGATTCTGCTTAGTACATTCTACATACATTTAAAAATAAGAAAATAATACGTTTATAATATAATTGAAACAATAATCCAAAGCAAATTAAACTCATTAAATCTTAAACATTTTACATATTCCCTTTAATATTTTATTAAATCATATAATATTCCAATTTTCTAACTCTATTTCAAATACAATACTACAATACAATCCTGTGTGCTTTTGCAGAATCTCTTTTTTAATTTTATTTTAACCTTTGTCTCTTAAAATGTTTTTTTACATCTTGTTTCAAGTCTTCTCTTCCCTTTTTCCCTCCCTTTCTTGCCCAAAATAGCCTTTTTACCCCCCCATCTCTTAATCTCCACCCCTCTCTGTTGTATTCCTCTTTTCTGTTGCTTTCTGACATTGTATCGATTTTTCACCTTATTTTTCCTTTTTTTGGTTGTTTTTTTAAAATCTTGAATTCTCCATTCTCTTTCCCCTCTTTCCCCTTTCTTCCTCAACTAAAGTTATTTGTTCATTAAAGATGGCTTCTTCTTCTTCACCCCAGCTTTCTTGTTGTTGTATTTCCTGGTAGGTAGAAATCACCATTTCCAAAAAGTGAAAAACAGATCCAGAAGAGCCCTTCCCTTCTTGTTCCTCTTCTCTTAACTTTTGAAATTCCATTTTCAATTCTTCAACAAATAATGCCACTGTGAGATTTTTTAAACAACCCAAAAGTTTTTAGTCTTTCAAAAAATAGTTTCCAAAAGTCCCCAAGTCACCAAGCAACCCTAATCAACACAAACTGTTTCATTTAGCACTTTCTTCTTTTTATACTTTCTCTTCTTGGGGTAGAATCAATTGCAAAGTTCCAAAATGTATTTTTTAGAAGTCTTATTACAGTTTATCTCTGGTCTTATAAGCTCCAAGCAATCTGCTCTAGCAAAGTCTTAATATAAGTTCTTTATCTCTCCCTTCCCACTTATAGCAAAAAAAGAATTTTTAAATTTTTTGATTCCAATGTTCAGAAATCTTTAATATCCCCTTGGTTTTATTTTTCAAATTTAATTACCTTCTGTTGCCAAGACAGGTTTTTCCGATTTCCTTCTGCTATTTCCATAGGGAAGGAGAGTGAGAAAAAAAAAACTTTCCCTTTTAACTTTCTTCCGCCGCTTTTTATGATCTTCTTAGGGAACAATGTATCTTTAAGAAAGTTGAATTTCCAGGGTATTTAGATGTTACTTGTTATCCTGGTTCAGCCAAAAACTTTCACTTTCTCAGCTTCCTCCTGCACAATCTTGTCCGAATGAAAGTTTCTTTGTGGCGGCCATTGCAGACTGCTGCTCCACCACTTTTGGAGAAAGGAGTTAAGCCAGCTGAGGAGGGGGGTTGCGATCCCCCTGGACCCCTGTTGGGCATCCTCTATCTTCAGTCACCTCTATGGGGTGACTATTAACCCCCAAATCCAGCTGGATCTGGGGCACACCAGTGGCGAGCGCGACAGGAACCACGCACAATCATGGATTCCTACCGCCGCCAAAGCCTTTCAAACCAGAAGTCCAGCCCTATATCTTTTAGCCTTCTAGAAGCCCTTTAAAAATATGGCTTTCTCAAAGTGGCTGTAGAATTTTAAGTTATATTTGTTCATCTGCTTTTTTGAGTTTTATTTGTTTATTTTATATGTATAACTTAATATGTTTATTTATTATTGTTTTTAGATTTTTTGCAGAGTTTTTAACTATTGTGTCATGAGGGTCATGTATTTGTATGATGGGTGGCTATATAAAAATATGCTAGATAAATAATTAATAAATAATATTCTTCAGTGGAATGCTTCAGGCAGATTTTTCTCCCCATCTCTATGACCCCAACACATGGAAAAGGGTTAAAATGATTTGCATCATTATAAAAACACTTTGGAAATATAAATATAGAAAGCAAATCAATTGTTAATTTTTGTATTTAAAAATGCATCTTTTATTTTAAATTTCCTTAATGCAGTTGATTTTAAAATCAGTTTCTTTTAATTTCTTGCACCTGCTGTATGAATTGAATCCAGAATGGATAGCATTTAACAGGCACCGAAATCAGTGTGATTTAAGTTAAACTATGAATAATTTTTACACAGATGCCAAACTAAGTCCCACTGAGGTCAGTTTAATAGATTCCATAAATCAAATTAAAATGTTAAACTTTAAGCTTTTTTTTATAGTGAAGCTATCAAATGTGAGATAACAAAACTCTAGATGACCACTAGATGATAGCAAAGAGATTCAGAAAATTAATTATCAACCGATTGTTATCCAATTTTTTTCAGCCCAAATCTGATAGTTCTATTTTGAATTATTATGATTATGATTGTCATTGATCATCCCACAGTCAGCCAGATGTTCAGATTGGGTTTGGCATTTTTGTCTATCCATCGAGTCCTTACAAAGGACCTGAGATAGACAGATATGGTATTACAGATATCATCGCAGGATGGAAGCTGTTCCAAGTAAAGCCATCTGCAATTGACAGGGTATTATTATTATTGTTGACGATGATGATCATAAAGTAAGTCAGTTGTTTAGACTAGATTTGGCATTCTTGTCTCCCTGTTGTGTCCTTTCCAAGTACCTAGAATAGGTGTATGACTTATTATTAATATTAAAGACATTGCAGAATGTAAACTTTTCCAAGTAAAGCTATTTTTGTAACTGACCAATGGAGATTTTGTCAATGCTGATGGTATAGAAGTAGTGCTCAGATATTTTGGAATTGCATCCAAGGCACCTGTTACTATAAGTACTATCTTTCCTGTCTTTTCCACAATATTTGTTTTAACAAATTTTATTGATTTTAAAGACAAACAAAACATAAGACATCAAAGTATAAAACCTCCTTTCTCAAAAATTACTTATAAGTTTTAACAAAGCAAATAAGGCATTATTTTTTAAAGCATAGTTCCACATTCACATTTCCATTTTAACACATATATATATTTTCCAATTTTCTCATTGTTTCTCCCTTCACTTTTATCCAATTATATTTCATTCTATCAAGGTTTTATTAATTTTCCATCAAGCATAAACACACAAGATACAGAACATAAAACAAAACATAAAAAGATAAAACCTTCTTAATTATTATTTATACATGTCTTTTCCAAATTTTTCTCTCTCTTTTTTAATTCCTCCAAGGTTTTATTAATTCACAATCAAAACATAGCTAACCAAAACACAAAACATAAAACATAAAACTTCTTTTGAAAAGTGGCTTAGCCCCGGGTTACATCTTTTTTGACAGACCTAAATCAAGTTCGTGCTCACCTTATATACCATTCATATCTTATTAACCATTCTATATTTTCTATATAACTTCTCCCTTCTCTTCACTCTCTTAGTTATATTTTGTTTATTTCATCTTATTTCAGAATCATTATATTTGTATCTTTTATCTGTTCTTTTCCAATCATCTATTTATCTCTTCTCTTTAGCAAAAGAATTTCCCCTGTAATCACTTTTAAAGTGTGACGCCTTTCCCTAAAATAACACTTAAAATAATACATAATTTCTATCCTGATTCTGCTTAGTACATTTTACATATTGCATTTTGAAAAGAAAAAGAATAATAAGCTTATAATATAATTAAATATATAATTTCCATTCTAATTCTAATTCTATTAATAGTATAACTAAACATTAATCATTTTACACATTCTCTTTGATATTTTGTTAAATATCAAAATCTATCATTATAAAACATTTTAATATTTTAATATTTTGTTAAATCTTATAATATTCCAATAGACTATTTCAAACGCAAATATCACAATACTATCTTATGTATTCTTGCAGAATCTTTCTTAAATTATACATCCTTTATCATTTATCTCTAAAAAAAATATCTTGTTCCAGACCGTGGCTTTTTTTCCCTTTTTCCCTCCCTTTCTTCTCCAGTCTGATCTTTTTGCCCCCCCTTCTCCTAATCTCCCCATTTTTAGCTTCCCTTCTCTATTGTAATTCTCTTTTCAATTGCTTTCTAACATTGTACCTTTTTTTCACCTTATTTTTCTTTTTCTTGGTTATTTTATTAAATTTTAAATTCTCATTTTTCCTTCCCCTTTTCTTATTTTCTTTCTTAATCAAAATTTTTTGTCCATGAAAAATGGCTTCCTTTTCTTCTTCTTCTCCTTCTCCTTCTTCATCAAGTATTTGCTGGTATGTAGAAACTGCCATTTCTAAAAAGTGGAAGACAGCTCCCAATGAATTCTTGCCATTTGATTCTCTTTTAATTTTTCATATTCCATTTTTAGTTGATGCAGAGATGGTGCCATTGTAATTTTTTTAAAAACAACTCAAATATTTTTAGTCTTAAGGTAATTTGCAAATGTCAAAGTTATCAAACAGTCCAAACAGCCAGAAATTATTTCCTCTTCTTCTCTTTGCAACTTTTCCTCCTGGGGCAAAATCCCAAATATATTTTAAATCCATATTACAATTAGTTGTTGGTCTTATAATCTTCAAAGCGTCTCCTCCAACCAGTTTTAAAAGATTTTTTTTCTTTTTAGTCCTCTCCTTCCCACTTATAACAATGAGCTTATTTTTACCTTAAAGCAGCAGGTTTTTCAGTGCTCATTTGCTTTCTCTGTAAGGAAGAGAAGTGAACTTTCCTTTCAGCACTTTCGCTGTTTTAACAACTTTTTTTGGAAACAAATGTATCAATCCAAAAGTCAGGTTTCCAGGGTGTTTAAAAGTATCCTAATGACCCGGTTCAGCTAAGAAAACTTCTCCTTCTGAATTTTCCTCCTGCACAACTCTTATCCGGTTGAAGATTCCTTTGAGGCTGCCATTTCTGACAGCCGCTCCACCACCTCAGGAAAAAGGAGTCTAGCCAGCTGGGGAAAGGGGGTGCGATATCCCCAGACCCCTGCCCGGATCTCCTCTGTCTTCCGCTGCCTCTTCGGGGCAGCGACAACCCCCAAATCCAATTGGATCGGGGGTACCTCAGCAGCGAGCGCAGCAGGGACCCACAGAGAAGCGGATTCCTGCTGCCGCCGAAGCCTTGCAACCAGAACTGTCTTTTCCACAATATTGTTTTACTTCTATTTGTCAGTGTTCCACCAAACCTCCATTCCAATCAGTAACTCCAAGACAAACATATCTCAAAAGTACCTTTATTAGAATAGCACCTGGCACATCTGAGGAATTCCAAATCTAAAAGTTTTCTGGCTTTCCACAATTTCCCAAACTACCCATTCCCCCCCCCCCAAACTTGGTCATCATCACATCAAATGGCCCAATCACGATCCGTCCAAAAGTAAGGTCCTTAATTCATCCTGTGCCATACTAAATGACCTTGAACTAACAAAAGAATATTATTTTGTTTATTACTTAGAGATACTTAATTGAAATCACCCCCCCTCCCACTTTCTCAAGATATCTGACAGCTGACGCTATTCTCAGATTTTTCCAGTTCTTCCACTTCTTCTTTTGCTATCTCCAGGTTTTGCTATCTCCAGGTATCGCAATGCCCATTATCCAGACTTTTTTGCCTTTCTTGTTAACAATTGTTAAGTCTGGAGTGTTGTGTGGCACTCATCAGGCATCTTAGGTTCTTCATTTCCTCTTTTTTCTCTTTTGCAGTCCCATCAATTCTTGCTTAGAAGCAAATGATATTTCTTGTGACATTCCAATGAACCACTGTTGCTTCTTTGTCATGCTGTTGTTTGTAGCCAGTCTGTGATTATCTGATAGCAGCTAACTATGTGGTCTACTTCTTCATCAGCTTCTTTGCATGGATGAAATTTACTCTCTATTGCTGTCTTCTCAATCCTGGCCTTGTATGTATTTGTTTGTAAGGCTTGTTTGGACTTGTTGTTTCATAGGGAAGTACTGCAACAGAAAAGGCATGCTTCTGGCATCCCAAAGGTGGGATTGTTTAATCTAAGGAACCTGAAGCACATCAACACCGCAAGATTGAATCAACTGTGCTAATATTATGAGATACAAACAGTTCTTCAAATATCCTGACCCTTTGCCATGTAAGTCTTTAAAGGTAACAACTAGCATCTTGAATCACACACATGTTTTCTAATGGCCAGATTTAAGTAGGTTGACCTCAGCTTCTACTATTCTGATCAGTGGTAGGATTCAATTTTTTTTTACTATCGGTTCAGTAGGCATGACTTGGTGGCCGTGGCTGGGGAGGATACTGTAAAATCTCCAGTCACAGGTAGTTTTGCCAGTTCTTTGAACTACTCAAAATTTCTGCTATCAGTTCTCCAGAATTGGTCAGAAGCTGCTGAATACGACCTCTGATTCTAATAGTGAATGTTCATTAATAAGGACATAACTTTATATTTTTTATGGATTCTTTATATAGTTTCTGCATCAAAAAGTTGATGAAATATGGCTAAGAAAGACTAAGTAGAATGAAGCATTAAGGGGCTTAGAAAAGCCATCATTCTAGTCTCCATATCTCTTCCTGTTGTGTGCAGAACATTTAAATATTGTTATCAATAGGCTTTTGTACAAATGATCACTAATGCATCTGAAACATTTTGAATTATTAGAAACACAGTGCCCTTATTGTTATTCCTACTATTTCTAAAATTTGATTCCCTCGGGGCATATGATGGGCCCACCAACTAAAGGAAACAGGGGAATAAAAAGACATTCCAGCATGGCATTGCTCCATGGAAAGAAATGGCAGAGACCAAACTATTGAAGCTTTTATCTGCAGCCCCCCTCCCCCAAGGGAATGCAGTAAGTCTGGCTAAATTCTTGTAAACAGCTGGCCTGCAATAAAGAAACAACTTTTGGCATTTTCACAGAATTGTTCTGGTTCTTTGTACCTCATACCCAAAGAAGCCGGCAGGAGCCCCTGGGAGAGTTCTCTCTTTTTTAGGAAGGGCATCCATTGGAACCCTGACAGCCTATAGTGCAACAGGGAGGCTACATCCAGGGCTTCCAGATAACCTTTTTGGACTAAGTGTACATTTGGCATTTCAGTATCAGAGCGTGGAAGGATCTACAACAGTGCTCCCCAGCCTTTACAGTTTGGCAGCCTGGGGGGGCATGGAACTGGACCATGCAAGCAGTGACTTGGTGCAGTGTGCCAACCCAACACTCACACAAGTTGAGCTGCGTGTGTGTACCCATGAGTGTCTGCCAGCCACTCATATGGCTTGGTTCTGAATGGGCCATGGGTCAGTAGTGGGCTACACCCTAGGGGGGGCCCAATTTATAACATGGGAGATTTGCCTATAGATAAAATACCTGCTACAGAAAGTATGGGAATCAGAATTACATCATCAAAGCCTACTAAGATCACCAGGAGCCTTTCTCATACCAGAAAGCATTACTGTAAACAAATAGTATATTAGAAGTTACCGTTTTGTTTTGTAGGGATTTTTTAATAGGAAAAAGAAAAGATCATTTTCAAAAGTCAAGTGGGCACCAAGGGGGTGTCTCGGTGCCTGAAGACATCACATTGCCTACACTTTAGTCTGCAACTAAGAACATGGTGTGCTACTTTGGGCTGTATTAACATATTGGCAAAGCAGCCTCCAGAGTCTCTTCTCCTTAGAATGTCTGCTGTGGGCAATCTGAGCATCATCATCTCTTTCTGTCCTTTGGCATCTGCTGCAGTAAAAAGAAAGACAGAAAAAGAAAAAGAAAGCATTAAGGTAAGGTGAAAGTGCATCATCTTCCATCTTGGCTCTTCTCCAAGACACCTAAGTAGAGTCCATAATTCCAGTACCTGCATTACTCTATCAGGATCAAAGGTTTCTCTTGAACATTTCCATGCCGTGGCTGCTGGAGACTGAGCGATCCCACTATATTGTCAGACCTACTCATGTTTCTCTTTAGATGATGATTGATTAAGCTTGTAATTTAGATAAGAAGATAAATCATTCATGAAAGAAGGATTTACCAAGAAAGAATTGCAAAGCACACTAAAAAAGGGGGAGAGGGAAAGAATTCAGGAAAAGATTCTCCAGGTGTACTTTAATTTACTTTAATTTAAGTGAATTAAATTGCTGTCTGTCCATATCTTTTTGTTTATGCTGGTCATTTTTCCCTTTGATTTGTTCATATTCAATGTCACATTTTGGCATATGCTATTTGCATATATTAACATCCTCTTTTCTTCAGCACCTAGCTGGCTTCCAATCTGAGAAGCAGATAGCAATTTTTCTTCACTAAGAATTATTTCTTCATTTTTCCATTCCATCGTAATTGTTAAGTTCTGCGCATGGGTGCAAGGAACGGAGACGAGGCAGTGAACAGTGAACTTCAACTCTTTATTAACCATTGTGAACAGAGCAAAAACCTGGGGCAGCAGCAGCCCTTTTATAGGGCAGGCTGCTGACCTATTAACCAATGAGAACATGGAAGTATTAAACCCTTGAACCAATGAGAGTGGCTCGTTAACAGCCAATCAGATTCTCCAGAACGGACCAATCTGATAGCGCTATTATTGGCCAATCAGAAGTGCAGGATTAGAACCCTGCTTATTTTTTAAGCTTTGATAAAACTTTATTTAAGCGCTTTTATTAGTTCATAACAGTAATCATAACTAATTATCATGATACTGGAGAAGTTCTAATACCTTGAAAGGACCCAATAACCAGGTACAGAGCATAACATTAAGTATTATTTTTTCTAGACAATGAATTCTGTGTTTTTACAGCTTATTCTATAATGGTGAAAAAGTTTCCCATCTCACTGTGGATAACACAGGGTGATCACCACGAAAGTGAACTTCTGAGGATCTAGAAGGATGCATCACATTTCATTCTCATGCATCAGATTATTTGTTTGGATTACAGTCTTGTTCATTGTGATGTATAAATCATGGCTTATGTTTTCATGTGAAATGTGAACTTATCAAATGGTGGTTTATTGATTAAACTATTGTCAAATCAAGGCTTATCATGATACATGAGTCACACTGTAGGATTGAATTAAATATTCTGATACTTGAAAGCAAGGGAAGTCTCTATCTAGTTTTTGAAAACACCATGCTGGTTTCAGAATGTTCAGTACAGTTTCAAAGAAAAATGCTCTTTCAGGTGAACATTATGATACTCTCTCATAATTCATAAATCTTCCAACTCTCTGAGGCGGGACATAACATTGCTCTCTCTCTCTCTCTCTCTCTCCCTCCTTCCCTCCCTCCCTCCTCCCTCTCCATCTCTCCTAGTTGCAATAGTTTTCTTCACTTCTGCCATGCTAGAAATACTGAGAACAATTAATGGAAATAACTTTCCACCACAAGCTGTCACAGCCCAAGAAGAAGAAGAAGAAGAAGAAGAAGAAGAAGAAGAAGAAGAAGAAGAAGAAGAAGAAGAAGAAGAAGAAGAAGAAGAAGAAGAAGAAGAAGAAGAAGAAGAAGAAGAAGAAGAAGAAGAAGAAGAAGAAGAAGAAGAAGAAGAAGAAGAAGAAGAATATACAGTATTTCTTAACAATTGTCAGTTGAACTCTATCCACAGCATATCCTCATCCTGCACTAAAGAACAGTAAAAAAAATCATTGCTTACAAAAACATGTATCTTTATTTTACATTGATTTATTTTTGTAGCTATCACCAATGAAATCATGTTATATGCTTCTGTATAAATTCTACTCTATTTAATCATTGTTATGCCAGTCTTACACACTAGTGCATTTCTTTACAAGACATCTTCAGATAGACTGGACCAGCAGCATCTATTTCCTTTCTCAAAAACAACTGACATTTGACGATTTTAACAACTGACAATTTTATAAAGATTGTCTGTAATTGCAATACAAAATGTGCTTTTATGAATGTGAACATTGACTCAAATCTGTAGGTGAGTGGATCCAATTTATTTTAATGTTTTCATCATTTAGAAACCACAATGGCAGGATTCACATATTATACTAAGTCAACAGCAAGTGAATCTGAGTTAATGTTCTCTATGATGCAAGCCAGTATTTGCACCACTCCCAGTAATCAAATTGAGACTTCTGTGATCCCCAAAATATTCCTGTTTGCCAGCAGAGGAGGGAAAAAAAGAATGAAAAGCATACCAACTCCAAATATTTCCAAAAGTATTACAGAATGACTAAGCAATCAAACGATTTAAAGTAATGTTATCCTATAAGTGGGGGGAGGTTGATGTGGCATTTATTAACAATTGTTGGTGATCTAAACATATAGTATATTCTGGATTTATGTTGTAATATTATTGTTTCAATTTTATTATTTCAGCAAAATATGAAAAGGATCAATATCCATCTCTAACATACAAATTTTCAACATCCCATGTGGATCATTATGGAAAAACAAGCATTTCAATAGTTTTCTATTTGATTGATTGATTATTAAGTTTATATGGCACCCATCTTGAGGTTCAAGGTAACTCTGGGTGGCTTACAATATTGTAAAACAAAGAGAGATTAAAAGCAATTATAAATGTAAAAACAGATTAAAATCTGTTTAAACAGATTAAAATTACAAAAGATTAAATGCAGACTCAAAGACCCCTGGTTTGGAGCAGACCAGCGGTGATCAATCTCAATCTCGGCACCAATGGTGTTAAAGGTGCACCCTGAGGGGCCTCCAGAATTGGCACACAACATGAAGCTGTTCAAAAGCTCTGCTAGCCATGATTGTCCTCTGTTCTTTAAGCAGGACTCAGGAGTCTAGGAAAATGCCAAATTGCATATTGGGTATCTATGGAGATTCTTAGTCATCCAGGTCATGGTTGTCCCAAAGGTGCTTTTTTTCAAGAGGCAACTGGACTTTCTTGGTTTTTTAAAAAAACATTTCACTTCTTATCCAACAAGCTTCGTCAGCTCTGACTACACTACTTTCTGGGGTAGTGCAACCCTGTCTAGAACTAAAGATGATAAACCTCTGGATCAGAGGTGGTATTCAGCAGGTTCTGACCAGTTCTGAAGAATCAGTAGTGGAAATTTTGAGTAGTTCGGCGAACCGGCAAATACCACCTCTGACTGGAGATTTTACAGTATCCTGCTACGCCCACCAAGCCACGCTCACAGAACCGGTAGTAAAAAAAATTTGAATCCCACCACTGCTCTGGATTCCAAGACTCTACTTACCCAAAGCCACTCCATCTTATCAGCCGTACTATTCTTTAGCCTAAGACATAGGCAGAATTGCTGAGGAAAACCAACCAAACATTCCAGAAGAATAGAAATTTATTCTGAACAGATCAGTGGGATAGCACCTAGTTAGCCAGATGTATCTGGCAGAATGTACTTGGGAAGTCAAAGACAGTGGGCTTAGTTATTTCTAAACAAGGAGCAGTTATAGCAAAAATAAAAACCAAACAAAGAAAATTAATATAACCCCCTGCACTTCATGGCCAGTTCCTTGTGTGATACTAAAAAGTCAATACAATTGAAATCACAATTGCCCCTTAAACTGAAAAACATCTGATATGCAATGTTCTTTTGCATCTGAAAGACCAGAGTACTAACAAGAGTCTTTTGTACTGAAAACTGCCTGATTAATGTATTGATTAGGATAAATCCAATCTTCTTTGTCCAGACTTTAGCCATGTCAAAGCAATTTTTCAACCCAAATAATTTGCTTTGATTACTAAGGCTTACCAATTCCAAATCATAATAATATCAAAATTAAAAAAATTAAAGAAACTTATTAAAATAGCTATATTTCCCAATAAGGATCAGATATAATGAATCACAATTAAAAAAGCCTGCAAAAAGTAACAAATGATAGATTGTATCACTTAAATTAGAAAGCTTATCACGTTGTCATTTAGTTCCTATTGACCTCAGAATGGCAGTACCAGCTACAGGCTTCCAAGATATTCTCACAAGGTGAGTATAACAATAAAACAAGCTATTTTTAAGCTGTTTGGGAACTGCTGCTGTTATGTATGTAAATAGTTGAATAAAGGCAAGCTTGGGGTAAAGTGCAGGGTTCAGGCCCTACACTTCTGATTGGGTGTTAAGCGGCTAGATCGGATTGGTCGGGTTCTGAGAATCTGATTGGCCCTTAACGAAGGACTCTTATTGGTACTGGAGCTAGCGTTTCACAGCTCCTATTGGTTATTTCACATTAGCATTGCCTATATAAAGCAGAGTTGTTATTATACAAGTTAGAAGTCACTATGCAATAAAGAGTTGAAAGTTCACCAACTAAGACTGTCTCCATTCATTCTACCCATGCCTGAATCTATGACACTGGCGATGAGGGTGGGATTTGGAGACATCTGATCTTAGGAACTTGGAGGAAAACAGAGCACGTGTAAAAAACGGCGCCACCAACGGAAGCCATGTCCGGCAGCATCGTACCACCTGCTCCGTACGATCCATCCCAAGAGGATTGGGAATCCTACATGGATCGCTTTCAGATGTTCCTCGAAACGAACAACCTGAAGGACGCCACACCAGCCAAGAAGCGGGCGCTGTTCCTGACGTACTGCGGCCCGGCTATCTTTAAAATGGCTAAAGCCCTCGCGAAGCCTCGAGAAGTGAAAGCAATAAGCTGGGACGACCTCGAACCTCTCCTGAGAGACCATTACGCGCCAATTGTACCCACACTCATGAGACGCCACGAGTTCTATCAACGAAGCCAACGAAAAGGAGAGAGTGTGGCTGACTTTGTGGCAGACCTCCGGCACTTGGGAGACCTCTGCGGGTTCGCAGACTTAGATGAAGCATTGAGAGACCGCCTAATTCTGGGATTAGATGCACTAAACGTGCAGAGCAAGCTGATGGCGAAGGGTGACATCGGCCTTGTTGACGCCATCGCCGAAGCCACCGCCACTGAGGCAACCAAAAAAGTCAGCGGCGCAGCTATGGTGAAGCCGAAACCCCACAAACCCACCGACAGGTGACATCTCACTCAGCTCAGAAGGGCAGTTGGCAACAACGCACTACGAGGACCTCTCTTCGTCGTCAGACAGTGACGAAGAAGGGGTCCATCGATTGCATTCTGACCGGGACCCTCATCCTAAAACCTCATGCCCTTGTGCTGGCTGTGGGGCAAACCATCCCAGGACAGACTGCAAATTCCGTGATGCACTCTGCCACGAGTGCGGGAAACGAGGCCACATCGGTCGAGTCTGTCGCAGTTTACCGGGACCAAGCCCGGCCTCAAAGGGAACCAACTTTCGCCAATCGGCAGGAAACCGTCCTGTAAGGCGAGACCCAGCAAACCACTCCTACAGATATCGAGCGTTGCAGAAAGAAGAGGCTCACCATACTATCACTATAGGTCACGCCTCGGCCCTGGACACTAAGAAGATTCGAGTTACAGTAGCCATAGAGAACCAACCCTGCCACATGGAGGTCGATTCGGGATCGTCCCTCTTGATGGTGTCGTGGAAGACATTAAAGCAGCTCATTCCTACCATCCAACGCCAAGACCTTCGAATGCAATGCCTTATCCTTAAAGATTACCAAGGGAATCGGATCCCTGTGGTCGGGTCTTGTCGAGTCCGCATCTCTTTACAAAAGCATACGGCATACTTACCTCTAACGATCATCGATAGGGACAGGCCTAGTTTGTTGGGCCTCCAATGGTTTGCGCCACTCGGCATCGAACTAGCCGGCGTGAACCGAGTCGGTGATTGCAAGTGGGAGGAGGATCTTATGTCTGAATTCAGCGATGTCTTCGCAGATCGTCTGGGCGAGTATAAGGGGACCCCAATTTGGTTCAGCCTTGACCCTAAGGTTGCCCCGATCCGTTTAAAGCCCCGTCAAGTTCCGTTCGCCCTTAAGGCCAAGATAGATGAACAACTTGACAAACTAATTAAACAAGGGGTACTGCAACCCATTGATCATTCCCCATGGGAAACTCCTATTGTAACCCCCATTAAACCAGATGGGTCAATCCGAATCTGTGGGGACTACCGGGCCACTCTAAACCACGCCCTCCAACAGAACGCGTATCCAGTGCCGGTGGTGCAGCACCTCCTTCATTCTCTGGGAGGTGGAAAGGTTTTCGCTAAGCTAGATTTAGCTCAAGCCTATCAACAATTGACCGTGGACGATAAAACAGCCCAAGCCCAAACGATAGTAACGCACAGAGGTGCTTTTAAATGTACCTGATTGCAGTTCGGGGTGAGTGTGGCCCCGGGAATATTCCAAAGTTTAATGGAACGATTGTTACAGGGAATCAAGGGCGTGGTTCTGTATTTTGATGACGTATTGATTGCAGCTCCTAGTAAAAAAATTCTGCAGAATCATTTAAAATGTGTGCTTAAAAAATTCCAAGAAGCGGGATTGAAAGTAAAAAGGTATAAATGTCATCTGTATACCGACAGTGTTGAATTTCTAGGTTATCGCATTGATAGTCAGGGTATTCACCCAACTGAGAGTAAATTCAGGCCGATTAGAAATGCTCCCAGACCCCGTAACAAAACTGATCTTCAAGCATTTTTAGGCCTTATCAATTTCTACAATGTGTTTTTACCGCATAAGGCGACTGTGGCTGGACCATTACACCGGTTATTAGATAAGAAAGCATTATGGGTTTGGGGTTACTGAGAAGAAAAAGCATTTGGAAATGTAAAAGATTTACTTACATCTGATTCTGTACTTATGCAATATAATGAAACATTACCCTTGGTGATAACTTGTGATGCCTCACCGTTTGGGGTGGACGCTATTTTGAGCCATGTGCTACCTAATGGAAATGAGGCTCCCGTTGCATACTTTTCGAAGACTCTATCCCAGGCAGAACGTAACTATGGACAAATAGACAAGGAGGCTCTTGCAATTGTGTCAGCCGTAAAAAAATTCCATGAGTATGTATATGGAAGGACATTTACAATTGTAACCGACCACAAACCTTTATTGGGGATAATCGCTGGGGACAAACCAACTCCCTATATATTGTCCCCAAGAATGACTCGATGGTCAGAGTTTGTAGCTGCTTATAATTATCGATTGTTACATCGACCGAGGAAAGCCATTCCCCATGCCGACGCACTCAGCAGAGCACCGCTACCAGAGACCCTTGACGATCCGGCACCAACGGTATCGGCGTTACAAATCGAAACGCTCAACACGCCTCCTATGACCGCTCGAGATATCGCAAGGGAGACCAGACGAGACCACACCCTAGCACAAGTCCTAGGCTGGGTAGAGCGTGGATGGCCATTGGACCAGATCCCAGATGACTTCGCGTCATTTAAAACAAGACAGACTGAACTTTTTTCTCAAAAAGGCTGCGTTATCTGGGGAGATAGAGTCGTCGTCCCAAAACGACTCCAAAAGATGCTGTTACAAATCTTGCACGAAGGACATCCCGGGATCGTGCAAATGAAGGCACTCGCACGGAGCTACGCTTGGTGGCCAGGCATGGACCGACACATCGAGCAATGGGTCAAGGCCTGCACCAAGTGCCAACAAACCAGCAACGCACCGCAAAAAGCTGCACCGACCGAATGGGAGACGCCACGTGGACCCTGGTCCAGAATCCAGCTGGATTTCACAGGGCCGATCAAAGGACAGACATTGCTGTTGACTGTCGATGCATACTCTAATTGGTTAGAAATTCATTGAATGGCCAATACAACCTCCGAGGCAGTCATTAAAGTCCTCAATAGACTCTTTGCAACTCATGGATTGCTGGACGTCCTGGTGTCCGATAACAGACCACAGTTTACAGCGCTAATGTTTGAACAGTACCTTGCTGACAACAGCATCCGCCATGCACTCACCTCGCCGGTGCATCCTGCTACCAACGACCGAGCGGAACGCATGGTACAATTTGTAAAAAAGACTTTACAAAAGATGGACTATGATAATCTTGACGAAAAAATAAACTGCATTCTACTTCTACAACACATCACTCCGCACAGCGAAACCGGCAGAACTCCCGCTGAACTTCTCATGGGGCAAAAACTCCGTTCCCGCCTCGACCGACTGCACCCTGCTTACGAGCCAGAAAAGCCTCCAGGATCCAGCAGATGCTACCGTACCTTCAAGGTAGGCGACCCCATTTATGCAAGAAATTTATCGGGCGACCCAGTTTGGATTGAAGCAACGGTAATACACGAGACTGGGTCCAGATCCTACATTGTAAAATGTATTGATGAGAGACTATGGAAAAGACATATTGACCAATTACGGTCACGATTTATAACTGCTAGCCAACAACTTCCCAATGACCAAACTGAGGGGGGGAAAGGAAGAGAAGTGACGATATGCCAGGAAACCTGTTCCAGGAAAGCGATGAATCAAGTGAAACCCAGGAAATGGAGCAGGAAGAAGAATCGTACGCTCCAAGGGAAATCACACCAGAACGAGAAGCTGAGCCACTACAAAATAACACCCTACCTCAATGGGACTGCACGCAGCCAGTCCAAAGAAAATCTGACAGACCCAAGAGACAACCGTCCTATTTAAAGGACTACATAGTCACAAACTAATTGTGAAGCCAGGGGAAGGGGTGTTATGTATGTAAATAGTTGAATAAAGGCAAGCTTGGGGTAAAGTGCAGGGTTCAGGCCCTGCACTTCTGATTGGGTGTTAAGCGGCTAGATCAGATTGGTCGGGTTCTGAGAATCTGATTGGCCCTTAACGAAGGACTCTTATTGGTACTGGAGCTAGCGTTTCACAGCTCCTATTGGTTATTTCACATTAGCATTGCTAGAGTTGAAAGTTCACCAACTAAGACTGTCTCCATTCATTCTACCATGCCTGAATCTATGACAGCTGCCATTTAAACAATTCATTTGAATTTATAGTCACAAATGAAATAAAAATAGGTGATTCATTGCTGGTAGTCTCCTTCAAAGATATTACTCAGAGAAAGCATAGCCTTAAAAACTAGAATCCAAAAATTTTGAATGTAGTCTGCCAGATAGCCAAGATGATAAAATGTCATTTAGAGCTTTATTACCCTTTGTACCCTAGAGATGTAATGGCTGTTACTTTCAGAGTCTTCCAGGGACTTGTTAAAACTTGTGGGTTTTTTCCCTGAAACATTCTTGGAGAATGTGACAATATATTAACTGATCACTGTTTTCATTATATTGACACTGCATTATCTTTGTTGTTTTACTTACTGCTATATATTCATTGCAGCCCTATTTGGATGGAAAGTATATATAAATTATACAAATAACTTGATTAAATAATATTTAAACATAAAGAAAGGCTTGTATCTATTGCTCCATTTTTTAAAAAAGAAAAATATATGACTTTTAGGATTAAATGAAATGTTATAAATCTACAAAGGAAATGTCTGGTCTAAGACCTTGACAATTCCACCAAACCAGATCCTTGTGGTCAATTCCTAATAATGTATTGGTTTTTTTGTTTCTTGGTATAAAATGTTTTAATCAGACCACATTTTTCAACCAGAGCTCAGATTCTTTGTTTAAGATAGAACTTGGAAATTCAAACTTGTTCTAGAGTTCACTGAAACATTCAAGTCTCATTTTCACAACTTTGATTTTTCAGCTCCTTATGTCTTCTTAAAATCAGTTTTTGGCTAGGCCTGTTCGGTCAAACCATAATTCTTCAAAGCAAGACTTTCGGCTTAATTTGGCCCTCAGATTATTAAGGTCCTGCCAGGCCTCAGTTTTCCAAATATACATGTCTTGCTCAGAGCATGCTTAAACATGAGTTTGAATCAAGATTCATTTGATTCAGATCTCAGGAGATTCTATTGTTGTTTCCTACTCTTTACTCACAGCATTAAGAAGATATGTGGCGATCCAGTGGTTAGAATGCAGTATTGCAGGTTAACTCTGTCTACTGCCAGGAGTTTGAATGTCACTGCTCAAGGTTAACTCAGCCTGTCATCCTTCTAGATTGATAAAATGAAGAGCCAGATTGTTGGGGGCACTATGTTGATCCTGTAAACCACTTAGAGAGGGCTGTAAAGTACTGCAAAGCATTATATAAATCAAAGTGCTATTGCTTTAAAAAGTGAGAGATTCCAACTTTATGGAGTTTCCAACTTTATGGAGATTCCAACTTTATGGAGTTACATACAAATTTATCTACATATTAAATTAATATACAGTGGTCTATCTCTGATTAATGAAATCATATGCATTAATGCCATGTTCCAACATATGAAATTATGCCATGTTTAATCAGGTATCCCAACTCAAGTTCTAATCCCTTAATTAGGTACCTTCGTTGTCCAGGGACCCTCCTTGCATAAACAATTTCTCATAGGTAACTTCTGTCGAGATTCATTGACATGGTAGCAGTATATGGAGTTTACAGTGGCAGATTAATCCTCATAGCCCAAACCCTGCCCACATAAATATGGATAAACTCATATGTACTGGCTGCATTTGTCAGAAAGAATTAGTTTCATTTGTTCTTATTCTCTTAGCAATACCACTCCACAAATATGCTGCTAAAGAGTCTAAAAATTAAAAGAGCTACAAAGTTTTTAAATACTTAAATATTTTACATCCAATGTCCATAATTAAGGAGTATGGCATGTATGTTTTCTAAACAATGGATGAGAATCAATTAATTTTCATATTTATATTGGCTATTATAAAGATATTAGAGAAAGTAAAATGAACTTCTAAATGATTCACTTAGATAGAAAACAAAGCCACTGTGAGAAAACAGTGAAATGGACACTACATTTGTTAAGGAATAGTTCTTTTCATTATATTATTGCAAACTAAGAGGTATCTAAACTCTGTGACTGATAGGTTAAAAAGAACAGCAAATATATTTGTATTGATAGCTCAAACAACAGGAATTTTTCAGATCTGAGTATGTGTAGACTGTACTTAGTTTAGAAATATATTCAAGACTGATGTGCTATAGACATAAATTTCCAACTTCATAGAAAGTACAATATTTTAAAATGTATGAATATATATATATTGGAACATGTCTTGATATTGTACATCTTTTCATCTCCTCTTCCTTGTTATTTGTTATTACCTCACATTATTTTAAAATTTAAAAAGGAAGGAACATAAGAAGAAAGAAAACTATGGTTTATCAGTTAAATTCCGCATTATTTATTTGAAGGGGGAGAATTTATGTCTGGCTACATATCATTTTCTCACAGATAATTCCTGTTAAGTTTGGAGCATGGGTGCGAATGATGGAGACGAGCCAGTAGAAACAGTGAACTTCAAACTCTTTATTTACATATTGTGACAGCTCAAACTGGAGGGCTGCTATAGCCTCCCTTATATAGGCAACTCATTAACTATTCAACCAATAGCAACCCTGGAGCGCTAGCTCCGATAACCAATGGGAATGGCCTGTTAATGGCCAATCAGATGCTCCCGAACGGACCAATCCGATCCTGCCAATAACAGCCAGAACCCTGTACTTGATTTCAAGCTCAAGATAACTTTATTGGTATTATTCATTCACAACACCCTTTCCCCCCAGATAGTGGGGATGAGTTGCTTGAGGGTCTTCCATGAGACCATTGAAAGAGACGACCCCGAGTCAACTTCCATTTGGCAGGACCGATTTTCAATGTTCACGTTGACCCGAATTTTCTGAGTGTCTAATGAAGAGGCATGGCCAATAGTGAGTGTTTGGTGGGCCTCTTCCCGTCTCGCTAGACGGTTCACGGGTCGGTTTCCGTAGGAGTGGTTTACTGGTTCTCGCCTTACAGGGCGATTCCCTGTCGATTGGCGGAGATTGGTTCCCTTCGAGGTCTGGCTGGGTCCGAGGAGGCTTCTGCAGACCCGTCTGATGTGGCCTCATTTCCCGCACTCGTGGCAGAGTGCATCGCAGAATTTGCAATTGGAGCGATAATGGTTGGCCCCGCAGCCCGCGCATGGTTGCTGGGACTTTGGGTGTCGGTCCCAATAGGACCGCAGGCGATGGACCTCTTCTTCGTCGCTGTCTGACGACGAAGAGAGGTCCTCATGATGGGCCGAGGAATGCTGCCCTTCTGCGTTAGGTGAAATTTCGCTGGCTGGTTGGTGTGTTGGAGTGTGATTTCAGCATAGTTGGGCAGCTGACTTCTTGGTCGCCTCCGTTACTGTAGCTTCAGCTATAGCGTCTTTAAGGGTGATGTCGCCCTTTGCCATTATTTTGCTCTGTACGTTTAGAGCATCTAGCCCGAGGACTACTAGGTCTCTCAAAGCCTCTTCCAGGTCGGTGAAATCGCAAAGGCCTCCCAAGTTCTGGAGGTCTGCAACGAAATCGGCGATTTTTTTCTCCTTTCCACTGGTTCCGTTGATAGAACTCATGTCATCTTACGAGCGTTGGAATGGTGGGTGCATAGTGGGCCCTTAGCAATGGTTCGAGGACGTCCCAGTCCATGGCCTTCACTTCAACCGGTTTCACTAATGCCTGAGCCATTTTGAATACCGTTGGCCCGCAGTGCGTTAGGAATACCGCCCGTTTCTTCCCGGCCATGGCATCCTTCAGATTATTCATTTCCAAAAACATTTGGAAACAATCCATGTAAGACTCCCAGTCCTCTTGAGCTGGATCGAATGGAGCGGGTGGTATTATGCCGCCGGACATGGTTCCGCCATTGTGCACTTCAGTCACATGCTTAGTTGGCTCTGATGTCATCCAATCCCACCCTCGTTGCCAGTATTAAGTTTGGAGCATGAGTGCGAATGATGGAGACGAGCCGGTAGAAACAGTGAACTTCAAACTCTTTATTTACATATTGTGACAGCTCAAACTGGAGGGCTGCTATAGCCTCCCTTATATAGGCAACTATTTAACTATTCAACCAATAGCAACCCTGGAACGCTAGCTCCATTAACCAATGGGAATGGTCTGTTAATGGCCAATCAGATGCTCCTGAATGGACCAATCCGATCCTGCCAATAACAGCCAATCAAAAGTGCAGGGCCAGAACCCTGCACTTGACTTCAAGCTCAAGATAACTTTATTGGTATTATTCATTCACAACAATTCCTTTCACTTCCTGTCACCAAGAAATCTGTTATCTCCACAGATAGAACTCGTAAAGTAAATAGATGAATAGAGAGAGAACAATTTGGGGCATTATAGAGATGGATCAGATTCACCAAATTTGCCCTTTCAGGAAATTGCCTCATACTTGGGGCAGCTACTGTTTTAAAGGCAAAAAAATGGAACAAGAAAACTTCTTCCCTGCAGAATATTCACTTCTGTGCCATTTCTTGCTCAGTTTGAAACCTTAGTATTGTAGATACTTTAGCAAGATCATGAGGACAGGCCCAATGGAAAGAATTTTTGAACAAAAAAAAAAAATCCAAAGCAATATTTCCATTTCCCCGCCTCAGAACTCAGAATCTGTACATGAGTCATAGTCTGCATGTGGCTGATGAAAAGGAGGATAAACTATCAATTTTTTTTAAAAAGTACATCCTTTGCAGCAATGTTGCAAGCTAGAATATATACTTTAGTTATTTAATTTCCTCTCCAATTGTGCTGAGTTATGTTTTTAATCCATGTTTTTTTGGGTATGCCGCAGTTGGCTTTATTCATGGATCATGCTCAGTCATCCTTTACAAAGCCACAATGACTGGGCTCGTACAACATGCTTAATGTTGTACAAGCCTTATAAGTTATAACTAAACCTTGTCTGGGCTTTGCAGAATGTGAACATTTTATTAGTCTTGAAAAATTTTATTTTTGTCAATATTAGCATAATTTCTATCCAAAATTAGTGTTGCTTGAAAAATTTTGGGAAGTGTAAGGACATTGCTTTTCCTCCATATTGATGACTGTACAAAAACACCCTTACATTTTATATGTATATTAGAAAGTGTGAAGTATTTAATTTATGTTGTGTGTTTTGACAATAATAAGAGAAAAGTTTTGCCAAATTCCAAACTTTTTTTTCTCGATCAATATAATTTTTTATTACTGTGCTTTGTTATGAAAAGTCATTTTAAAAGTCATTAAAACTTAATAGGAAGAATCTAGGCCAAAAATGCATTTGGATATATTATTTACAAACTATCATATGGGAATATTTTACTTGACATTTTAAAATATGATCTGCTGAAACATTGGAAACTAATCACTATTCCTGCTATTTAAAAAAAAGGAAAGTAAAACTAAATTAAAAGAATGTTGTTCTGAAAGGCTCCAAACAATTATTTTACTGTTGAAGCTCTTACTAAGTTTATGGATTTACAAAGTATATGAATTTAATGAAAAATATCACATGAAGCATACACATATTTAATTTAATTACTATAGTAAAAGTTTTTCCAATATGTAAAAACCTTCAATCCCTTCCCCCACCAGGTTGGGTGGAGCAAAAAGCTCATAATTATCTTTTTACATGTTTTGGATGAAATGCAGAAGATGTAACTGTTAAGTTTGGAGCATGGGTGCGAATGATGGAGACAAGCCGGTAGAAACAGTGAACTTCAAACTCTTTATTTACATATTGTGACAGCTCAGCTCAAGGGCTGCTATAGCCTCACTTATATAGGCAACTCATTAACTATTCAACCAATAGCAAACCTGGAGCGCTAGCTCCGTTAACCAATGGGAATGGCCTTTTAATGGCCAATCGGATGCTCCTGAACGGGCCAATCCGATCCTACCATTAACAGCCAATCAGAAGTGCAGGGCCAGAACCCTGCACTAGACTTCAAGCTCAATGATAACTTTATTGGTATTATGCATTCACAACACCCCTTTCCCCTGGCTTCTGCCCACGGGGCGCGGTTACATAGTCCTTAAGGTAGGACGGTTGTTTAACTAGTCTCTTCAATTTTCGCAAGGTGCCTAGCGGTTGGCTGCACTCTTGCTGAGGTAGATCGTTGTTTAGCTGTAGGGGTGCCTCTGGTTCAGAGTTTGTGTTCTCATTGTCATCAATATCACTGGCCATTTCCTAAGGTGCATTCACTCCGGTCCCTGGTTCCTGTTCCTGCGTTTCAGTTCCATTTTCAGTCTCTTTGAAAAGGTTTCCCTCTAATAGTAATTCACTTTCCTCTGTATCTCCCCCCCCCTCAGTTTGGTCAAAAGGGAGTTCAGAAGTGTGAGGTGGTAGCCGTGATTGCAGCTGATCTATGTGGCGCTTCCAAAGTCTATCGTCAGGGCACTGAACGAGGTATGATCTTGGGCCGGTCATGCGGATTACAGTCGCCTCTACCCACAGCGGATCGCCTGATAAGTTTTTAGCGAATACTAGATCGCCGACCTGGAAGGTATGGCATCGGCCGCTGGATCCGAGTGGCTTTTCCAGTTCATAGGCTGGGTGTAACCGATCGAGGTGGGAGCGGAGCTTTCGTCCCATTAGCAGTTCGGCGGGAGTTTTGTTGGTGATGCTGTGAGGTGTGATGTGTTGCAGGAAAAGGATCCGATTGATTTTTTTTGTCAATGTTGTCGTAGTCTATCTTTTGGAGAGTCTTTTTGACGAATTGAACCATGCGCTCAGCCCTACCGGTGGCAGCAGGGTGCGCAGGCGAAGTGAGCGCATGTCAAATACCACGGTCAGCCAAATACTGCTCAAAAGGTAGCGCGGTAAATTGGGGCCTGTTGTCGGATATCAGAACGTCTGGTAATCCGTGGGTTGCAAAAAGTCTTTCCAGTCTTTTGATGACCGCGTCAGTGGTTGTGCTGCTCATTCGGTGGATCTCAAGCCTATTCGAGTAGGCGTCGACGGTTAGCAGAAACATGTGGCCTTTGGTCAGCCCAGCAAAGTCCAGATGGATGCGGGACCAGGGTCCCCACGGCGTCTCCCATTTGGTTGGGGTTGCCTTTGGTGGAGCTTTGTTTACTTCTTGGCATCTCTTGCATGTTTTAACCCATGATTCGATTTGTCTATCGATGCCTGGCCACCACACGTAGCTTCGTGCGAGGCCCTTCATGCGCACGATGCCAGGATGGCCATCGTGCAAGATTCTTAGCAGCGTGTGTGGGAGTCGTTCTGGGATAACGACTCTATTGCCCCAGATGACACAGCCCTTCTGTGAGAACAACTCTGTTTGACAACTTTTGAATGGTGCGAAGTCATCTGGTACTTGGTCCAATGGCCATCCGCGTTCCACCCACGTGAGGACTCGCGCCAAGATGGGGTTGTGTTTTGTTTCTCTCGCGATGTCACAGGCAGTCAATGGCAGCGTGTGGAGTGTCTCAATCTGCAACGCTGTCATCGTTGGTGCAGGATCGTTGATAGTTTCAGGGAGCGGTGTACGGCTCAGTGCGTCGGCGTGGGGGATGGCTTTACCAGGATGATATTGTAGCCGATAATTGTAGGCAGCCAAGAATTCTGACCAGTGGGTCATTCTAGGAGAAAGTATGTAGGGAGTTGGCTTGTCCCCAGCGATGATCCCCAGCAATGGTTTGTGGTCAGTTACAATGGTGAAAACCCAGCTGTACACGTACTCATGAAATCTTTTAACTGCTGATACAATTGCCAGGGCTTCCTTATCGGTTTGGCTGTGATTTCGCTCAGTTTTCGAGAGCGTCTTTGAGAAGTAAGCAACAGGGGCTTCGTTACCATTAGGTAACACATGGCTCAAAATGGCACCCACTCCAAAAGGCAATGCATCAGGTTATGTTTATTGGCAAAGTCTCATTGTACTGCATCAGCACGGCGTCCGAAGTCAGTAGTTTTTTTACATTACGGAACGCCTGCTCTTCTTTGTGACCCCATACCCAGATTGTTTTTTTATCTAAAAGACGATGTAACGGTTCAGTGACAGTCGCCTTGTGCAGCAAGAAAACATTATAGAAGTTGATGAGGCCTAGGAATGCCTGGAGGTTGGTCTTGTTCTGGGGCCTGGGAGCGTTCTTTATTGCTCTTAATTTACTATCAGTAGGGTGAATACCTTGACTGTCAATTAGGTACCCTAAGAATTCAACACGATCGGTACACATTTTGCACTTTTTTTTTTTAACTTTCAGGCCTGCTTCCTGAAATTTTTGTAATACCAATCTTAAACACTCCCGCAAGATTTTTGGAGTGGGTTCTGCAGACCCGACCGATGTGGCCTCGTTTTCCACACTCATGGCAGAGTACATCGCGGAATTTGCAAACGGAGCGGTAATGGTTGGCTCCGCAGCCCGCGCATGGTTCCTGGGACTTCGGTCGTCGTTCCCGATCAGACCGCAGGCGATGGACCTCTTCTTCGTCGCTGTCTGACGACGAAGAGAGGTCCTCATGGTGGGCCATGGAACATCGCCATTCTGCATTAGGTGAAATGTCGCCGTCTGGTTGGTGGGTTGGAGTGTGATTTCAGCATAGTTGTGCAGCCGACTTCTTGGTCGCCTCCGCTGCTGTAGCTTCAGCTATGGCGTCTTTAAAGGTGATGTCGCCCTTTGCCATTATTTTGCTCTGTATGTTTAGAGTGTCCAGCCCGAAGACAACCCTGTCTCTCAAAGCCTCTTCCAAGGTTGGTGAAATCGGAAAGGCCTCCCAAGTTCCGGAGGTCTGCAACAAAATCGGCGACGCTTTCTCTTTTCCGCTGGTTCCATTGATAGAACTCGTGTCGTCTTACGAGCGTTGGAACGGTGGGTGCGTAGTGGGCCCTTAGCAACGGTTCGAGGATGTCCCAGTCCATGGCCTTCACTTCAGCCGGTTTCGCTAATGCCTTAGCCATTTTGAATGCCGTTGGCCCGCAGTGCGTCAGGAATACCGCCCGTTTCTTCCTGGTTGTGGCATCCTTCAGATTATTTGTTTCTAAAAACATTTGGAAACGATCCATGTAAGACTCCCAGTCCTCTTGAGCTGGATCGAATGGAGCGGGTGGTATTATGCCGCCGGACATGGTTTCGCCATTGTGCGCTTCCGTCACGTGCTTAGTTGGCTCTGATGTCATCCAATCCCACCTTCATCGCCAGTGTTAAGTTTGGAGCATGGGTGCAAATGATGGAGACGAGCCGGTAGAAACAGTGAACTTCAAACTCTTTATTTACATATTGTGACAGCTCAAACTGGAGGGCTGCTATAGCCTCACTTATATAGGCAACTCATTAACTATTCAACCAATAGCAAACCTGGAGCGCTAGCTCCATTAACCAATGGGGATGGCCTTTTAATGGCCAATCGGATGCTCCTGAACAGGCCAATCCGATCCTGCCATTAACAGCCAATCAGAAGTGCAGTGTCAGAACCTTGCACTAGACTTCAAGCTCAATGATAACTTTATTGGTATTATGCATTCACAACAGTAACAAAATTTAACAATCTCAGAAAATTATAATATTACATGCAATCTATAAAACAAGGATTGTGCATAGAACAATATCGAACCTCTGAAAAGTATAAGCATCCATATGTACTCAGTACTTGGTTTGGGCCCCTTTTGAAGCAATTACTGCCTCAATGAGGCATGGCATGGAAGCTATCAGCCTGTGGCACTGCTGAGGTATTATGGAAGACCAGGATGCTTCAATGCTTCAGCTCTTCTCCATTGTTCGGTCTCATGTCTCTCATCTTTTTCTTGGCAATGACCACAAGATTCTCCATGGGGTTCAGGTTAGGCGAGTTTGCTGGCCAATCAAGCACAGTAATCTCAGTCACTGAACCAGGTTTTGGTGCTTTTGGCAGTGTGGGCAGGTGCCAAATCCTGCTGGAAAATGAAGTCAGCATCCCCACAAAGCTCGTCTGTGGAAAGAAGCATGAAGTGCTCCAAAATATCCTGGTAGATGGCTGTGTTGACCCTGGACTTAATGAAGCACAGTGGACCAACACCAGCGGATGACATGGCTTCCCAAATCAACACAGACTGTGGAAACTTCACACTGGACTTCAAGCATCTTGCACCTCTCCAATCTTCCTCCAGACTCTGGGTCCTTGGTTTCCAAATAAGATGCAAAAGTTGCTCTCATCAGAAAAGAGAACTTTGGACCACTGAGCAACAGACCACTTCTGTTTTTCTTTAGCCCAGGTAAGACACTTCTGATGTTGTGTGTTGTTCAGGAACAGCTTGATAAGAGGAATATGACATTTGAAGCCCATGTCCAGGATCCGTCTGTGTGTGGTGGCTCTTGATGCACTGACTCCAGCCTCCGCTTACTCCTTGTGAAAGTCCCCAACACTTTTGAATGGCCTTTTCCTGACAATCCTCTCCAGGCTGCGTTCATCCCTGCTGCTTGTGCACCTTTTTCTTCCACACTTTTCCCTTCCACATAACTTTCCATTAATGTGCTTTGATACAGCACTTTGGGAATATCCAACTTCTTTTGCAATTACCTTTTGAGGCTTTCCTTCGTTATGGAGGGTGTCAGTGATGGTTTTCTGCACAACTGTCAGGTCAGCAGTCTTTCCCATGATTGTGATTCCTACTGAACCTGACTGAGAAACCACTTAAAGGTTCAGGAACCCTTTGCAGGTGTTATGGCTTCATTAGCTGATTAGAGTGGGACACTTTGAGCCTAGAATATTGAACCTTTTCACAATATTCTAATTTTCTGAGATTGTGGATTTGGGGTTTTCGTGCATGATCATTTCAATTATAACACATCCTGGCTTGAACTATCTTGCTTTGCATGTAATGCATCTATCTCATATATTAGCTTCACCTTTTAAGTTGCATTATGAAATAAATGAACTTTTGCATGATATTCTAATTTTTCGAGTTTCACCTGTACATCACTGTGAAGTATTTCGCACTAATGTTCATGTAATTTATTCCATAGGATGGCTATACAAGAGGGAGGGAATATTAGCAATAGTGAGTAATTTGAAAATGAAAAGATAATATCATGAAAAAGAGAAATGCTGTCTCAAGGGGCAGGGAAGAATGCACTTTTAAGCTTTCCAATGATGGTATAAGATTGTTAAGAGACATTTCCAACCTATGCAGCTAAACATATCTTAAAATAAGCTAGCATTGTATCAGAAATGATTAGTACATGAAATATCCTGGTTCTGGAGACTAACAGAATCAGAAGTGGTCAATAGTAAATTAATTTGTAGTGTTGTGTAAAAAATGTGTCCAGGGAATCATCAGAAATTAAATTCAAATTGAAATTTTAGATTAAAAACTTATGTGGGATAGAATATACTCAAAGACATTTCTGTCATAGTTTAACTTGAGAAGGTTGAGTGGGGTTATAAGTTTGAAATTAGTTGGACATTGCTGTTGGGTTCTTGGAAATTGCAACCAAATTATAGATTTGAAACTGACAATAAAATTAAATTAATCAAAATTTTAAATTTTAATAAATTATTTTTGATGTCAAATCCTGAAAGTTATATAGGCATGTTTCATATACTTTTCTTGGGAACAATACAAAGGTAATTTCACTTATGCTGCCTTCTTTTCTCTTAACTGCTCATTCTAGCCTACTGCTATACAACTTCCATCCAGCCACTAACAGGGCCTCACCTTTGTTAGCTGTTTTGAGGACCAGGCAAGTTCAGCTAAGTGGTGCCATCTGCTTTGATGAATTACAGAAAATTATTGAATACTTTTCAGTAATTGTGATGAATAATCATATTAATTGCATATCACTGATGTAATATAATTTGAACTCAATTTAAATGTAAATTAAATTTGGTTTTTCTCTAGCACTCATATTTTTTGAAGTGCAGCCCCAGGCGTAATTGGTACATTTTCAATCTCAAAACAATACTGGCCTACATCAAGGGAGTCTTTCTGCCAGAGAACAAAGCCTTCCCTAATAGTAATATCGGTTTTGTCTAAAGAAATTCCTTCTGTTGAAGTAAACAGAACTTTTAGGTTCCAAAGCAATATTTGTATTTATGTTTAACCCTAATAATCTCTATAGCATAATGGTTAAATTAAGTGATTGCCTTATAAGTTACATATTCTGTAATGAAGGCAAAATATATACATTTAGATTCATAACTTTATCTAAGGGTTTAATAGTTGGATGCTGTATGCAATTCAGTTCCAGCATCCTCTACAGTTGCTATAGCCATCAATGTGAAAGCTAGAAGGGATTGGTTGTAATACTCCTCAGTGAAAATATATTTTATGTGTTCTTGTGGCCACCAAGCTCAAGCTGCCTAAGGTCTAGATATGCAATTGCCAGTGAATAAAAAAAAGTTGATGGTTAATGAAAGACATCTTAACAAACTAAACATGAATAGAAAATATTTAGGTTTCCTAAAGCAAATAATTAGGGAAAAGATAGTGAGGAGATAAACTGAGAATGGAAAAAGAACAAATTGAGGTCAGAATTAGTTGGGGTTTGGTTAGGAAATCAAAACAGGAAGCGAGGTCACAAATACAAAACTAGAGGAAGGGGTTCTTGGAGAAGAGAGAATTCAAAAAAGTGAGGGTTCAAAGAAGCAGCAATTCTAGCCTGATAGATCTATTGAAGATTATGGTACAGGAACCTCATCCAGCAAAAAAGAACAGATGCTGGGTCTGTCCATTGAATTATAGTTCTGTTTCCAAACATTTTTACATGCTATCTTCTGGAACAATAAGCAAAAGATAGAATTGGTGGATTAGGGAAAACTAAAGAGATGTTCTACTTTTTATTCAGTCTCAGCTGTGACCATTTTGTCTTAGTCTATTCAAGTCTCCGCTTATTTACTCCATGGCTGGCACATAGAAAATTGTGAGTTAGCCAGTCAACCAGAAGAATCCTTCAGTTGTGAAATATTTTACAAGAATGTATGTGGTAGGTCTATCTCTTAGGGAGCCAATGCTGAACTTTCCTATAGTCCAATAATATATTTTGTAATTACAGCATTTATTCATTATGAACCCCCAAATCACTAACACTTCCCTTCCAGTATTCCAGTAAATTTTCTGGCATTCAAAGTATAACTTTGCATTAGTACAAACTCACCTATCCATCCATTTCAAGTAGCCATGGAAATAATAAAGCAGGCAATTGAGTCAAATATTGATGAATAAGCCTCTTAATGTTGTTTCCTAGAAAAATGTCACTTGTTTAAGCAGAGAATATCAATATTTCCAAACTAAATAATCTCTTGGGTCATAAATATTCTTTTCCAAATGATTTCCTGAGCAACATACACTTAAGTATCTAATTCTAATGAGACAGAATTCATCATCTTTCTACAATTCTGTCACAAATAAGGCAAACTTTCTTTAAAAGAAAGACTATAAAGACTAAACTATGAGTACATATAATACATAAAATTCATACTTGTGCTTTAATGATATTTTCAATTCCATGAAAATGCTTTGAATCATATGAAATTATGCAGTTGCACAATTATTATTGCAAATTTTAAATGGCACTTTTGCCTTTTGGTTCATGTTTTCTAACTTTCTTTCCTTATTACCTGTCCCAAATAATCCACTCTGCTTTCCTGATCTTGATTTGATATTAGAAGTGCCCAATAAATATTTTCTTTCCATTATTTGATCTTCCATTTCTGTCTATGTCTTTTGGACAACAGTATTCATAATTATTGTTTTTATATATTATATATGATTATCAGTCAACTTTACTGTGATTTTATTGACTTGATTTGGTTTGTCTGATTTACTTTAATTTAGCCACCCACTCCAAAAAGACAATGGGGTAGCTTACAAAATCTATATTAAAAAAGAGCAACAATTAAAATCAAGGCCACAAAAACAGATAGTCTAGATTAAAAGAAATAGAATAACAAACAAACAGTTACAAAAATATTCGTTACAAAAGCTAATACGTCAGGTTCAACCAATATATCACACCCACTTAACTCCAATCCTGGGAACAAAGACAGGATTTAAAGGCTTCCCAGAATCCCAGAGGAGCTGATGCGGTTTGAATCTAAGGGGGTAGGGGATGCTTGTCCAAATGGTGGGGACCACAACAGAGAAAGCATGCTTCCTCAATCCCACAAAATGGCAGTATTACAAAACACTGTAATTGTAATACATAACAATCAACACTGATATGAAGAATACAATACAATAGAAATAAAGCAGTATAATGCGGCCCAAGCTCCAGCTTAGGTGAGGCATCTAGCACTGATACTCTTTGCTGTTACAATTTAAACTTAGAGGAGATTTCTTCCTTTAGTGGATCGGCCTCTGTTATTCTGAAAGTACAAAAGTATCCAAGAATATGAACATCATTTCATCATAAGGAATGGCTCAGCATAATCTGCCAATTACTTGTGAAGCCCTAAGTTTAGATTGCCTTTCAACCATGAAGTACAACCAATTCCTTAGATAGCTTTGAAGCTATATTGTGTTTCTCTCATTGTAATACAGGAATAATCATTCTAATGGTTGTAAAGAATACAGCAAGGTACACTGAATAGCCACAAAATTGAATCAATTTGTTCTTCATGCTTATTGTATTGTCTTAATATTTATCAGACCCTGTGGAAAGCAGAATTTGTTTTCCTTCCATGGTTTGCATATTAGAAATGTATAAATGGCATTAATGAATCTAGTTGTATTATATCAAGATTCTCCAAAGTGGTCAATATTGACCTCCAAGAATCTATGGAACTATCCATTATGATACTATTTGTAGTTCTATTATTAAAAAGTAATTATTAAATTATTTTCATATGATGGATATTTGAGGGTCAATGAACAATCTGAAACTTCATGAACGAGTCAATGAGCTGAAGAATTTTAGGACCTCTGTACTATAGGAATTCACAAACAGCTCCAAATGCTTCTTTTCTGTTTGAGCAATTAGGCCAGCCCTGATGCTTTTTTTGTATGTCCTTTCTTAAAGACAGATGATGTTCAATTTTACAAAATTGGAACCAGGGTGGGATGGGGGGTATAACCTTTCTTTTGAACCCAGGAGTCTGAAAAAAGATTTAAAGGACAAAAAAAAAAAGATTCTGATTCACAATTTTCAGATATTGTATGTCAAGTTCCTCTGTCCATGTTTTGTGGCATGATAATTTACCTTGCCTATCAGTTGTAAATTCCTTACAGAAAGTCATCCATCACAGATTACAAGTGTTATATTACTAACAGTAGAATTATTTTAAATCATCTTTGTTAGATCTGGGAGAGTGGGCGCAAGAACGGAGATGAGGCATCGAATAGTGACTCCAACTCTTTATTAGTGACTTCAGAACAGAGCAAAATACTAGGGCAGCAGCATTTCCTTTTATAGAGCTGGCTGCTATCACAACATCCAATGATTTGAGTTTGCCGCGCTGGAAAGCGTCCAATCAGCGGCGACCCACTAACAGCCAATCAGATCAGCCAACAATGACCAATCACGATCCGCTATCAGCGGGCCAATCAGAAGTGCAGGTTTACGAGCCTGCTGTGAAAGTAAAACTGTTAGAATTGCAAACTAACGAGTTTGCTTAGTTCGGAACACCCCTCCCCCCTAGGTTCCATCTCAAGGGTGGGGTGATGTATTCTCGCAGGTAGGCAGGTCGTCTCACCTGTCTACCTGATCTACTTTGCTCCACCAGTCTTTGCCCGGACTCTGGTTCCAGTGGGCTGTTTGTTGGACTCAGCGGTAATGGGGATCTGACTTCTCCGATGGGTGACTTGGGGTTGTCATCTCTACTCCCGTCAAGGCTGTCATCTGGATTCTCTGGATTTGCTGATGCTGCCGTGCTGCTTCATGGAGAGATGGCCATCTGCCCCAGCTCTTCTTCGGAAGGTGAATAATCCAGGTTTGGTTGCGCTGATTGCTGGTTTTTGAGTACGGGGTCAGGTACTAGTTTGTTTTCGGCCCCCTCAATTTCCCTTTCCCCCCCTGGTTTGGAGTTCAGGGCTTGTGAAGGGGGTAGATGCCAGCCGGGAGCGTAGCTGGTCGATGTGGCGCTTCCACGGTCTCCCATCAGTAGCTTGTAAGCAGTAGGATCGGGGACCCGTATGTTGAATTATGGTAGCGGGGACCCACAATGGGTCACCGGTAAGTTTTTTTTCAAAAACCGGGTCACCTACCTCAAACGTTGCTGCTGGACCCCAGGGGCTTTTCCGGCGTGTAGGCAGGGTGTAGTTGGTCAAGATGTGATCGAAGTTTCCTGCCCATCAGGAGTTCAGCTGGGGTTTTGTTTGTGGTGCTGTTTGAAGTAATATGTTGGAGGAGAAGCATCCTGGTCACCTTGTCGTGGATGTTCCCTTGTTCCATCTTGTGTAAGGTTTCCTTTATGAACTGGACCATTCATTCAGCCCTACCATTGGTCGCAGGGTGAGCCGGCAATGTTAAAGCGTGGCGTATCCCCCGGTCTGCTAGGTACTGCTCAAATGCCAAGGCAGTGAATTGTGGGCCATTGTCTGAAACCAAGACATCTGGCAAGCTGTCTGTAGCAAATAGTCTGTTTAGTTTTTTAATGACTGCCTCTGTGGTGGTGCTCTTCATTTTGTGGACCTCAAGCCAGTTGTAATAGGCATCCACTGTTATGAGAAATGTATGCCGCTTGGTGGGTCCCACAAAATCGATGTGGATACGGGACCAGGGACCTCGGGGTGCTTCCCATTCAGTTGGTGGTGTTTTTGGTGGAGCTGAGCGTGTTTCCTGGCATTTGTTGCAGGTGGTGACCCAGGTTTCTATTTGCTTATCTATACCTGGCCACCAAGTGTAGCTCCTTGCTAGTGCCATCATTCGCACGATGCCCGGATATCCATCATGCAATAGTTTTAGGACCTTATGCTGCAGTCTTTCTGGGATGACGACTCTGTCTCCCCATAAAACACATCCTTTTTGGGAGAAAAGTTCTGTCTGCCTGTGTTTGAAAGGCTTGAAGGTGTCATTGAGTTCGTTGTCAGGCCAACTTCTTTCCATCCAGCTGAAGACTCGTGCTAAACAAGAGTCCTTCCTTGTTTCTGATGCGATGTCTTGTGCAGTCAGTGGCGCTGATGGAAGTGTCTCGATTTGTAGTGTAGCTAGGGTTGGAGCTGGGTCGTCCAGGACTTCTGGTAGCGGAGAGCGGCTCAGGGCGTCAGCGTGGGGCATGGCTTTCCCTGGTTGGTGTCGCAATTGGTAATCGTATGCATCTATAAACTCTGACCAGCATGTCATTCTTGGTGATAAGATGTGGGGAGTTGGTTTATCCCCTGCCAAGATGCCAAGTAGTGGTTTGTGATCGGTGATTATAGAAAAGGATCTTCCATATACATACTCATGGAATCATTTGATCACAGACACAATAGTGAGAGCCTCTTTATCTAATTGGCTATAGTTTCTCTCAGTTTTAGATAAAGTTCTAGAAAAGAATTCAATGGGCGCCTCAGTACCGTTTGGCAGGATATGGCTCAAGATGGCTCCTACTCCAAACGGTGAGGTGTCACAGGTGACAGTTAAGGGTAAAGTCTCGTTATATTGAATTAGTACAGCATCTGATATTAAAAGGTCTTTTACTTGCTGAAAGGCTCGCTCTTCTCGCTGTCCCCAGACCCAGGAAGCTTTCTTGTCGAGGAGCCTATGCAGGGGTTCAGCAACAGTCACTTTCTGGGGTAGGAAGATGTTATAAAAGTTAATGAGTCCTGGGAAGGCTTGGAGATCTGTTTTGTTCCTAGGTCTCGGGGTGTTTTTTATTGCAGCCATTTTTTTCTCAGTAGGGCGAATTCCCTGTTTGTCAGGAAGGTAACTAAGGAATTCAACCCTCTCAGTACATAGTTGGCACTTGTCCTTCTTGACCTTCAGGCCAGCGTCTTTAAATTTTTGGAGGACCATTCTTAGTCACTTTTCTAGTATACTTCTAGTGGGAGCAGCTATCAGGACATCATCGAAATATGGCACAACCCCTTTTATGCCTTGTAGCAATCTCTCCATCAGACTTTGGAAGATGCCAGGTGCTACGCTCACTCTGAACTGGAGTCTATTACATTTGAATGCACCTCTGTGCTTGACTATAGTTTGGGCTTCTGCGGCCTCTGCATCTATGAGCAGCTGCTGGTACGCCTGGGCTAAGTCCAATTTTGCGAATATTTTTCCGCCCCAAGGGAATGAAGGAGGTGTTGGACCACAGGCATGGGGTAAGCGCTCTGCTGAAGTGTGTGGTTTAGGGTGGCCTTGTAATCCCCACAAATTCTCAAAGTTTTATTCTCAGGTTTTATAGGGGTTACAATTAGGGTCTCCCATCGGGCGTGGTCAATCGGTTCTAACACGCCTTGGGCTATTAATTTGTCCAATTGTTCATCAATCTTTGGTTTGAGTGCAAAGGGCACTCGACGAGGCTTAAGGTGAATGGGCACAATATCAGGGCAGAGATTAAATGATATGGGGGGATCCCTTGTACTTGCCTAGCTTCTCGGTGAAAACTTCCTGGTATTCCTGGACAAGGGCTGCTTCCCAGTCATCGCCTTCGGTCTGGTTGATGCCTGCCAGTTCGATTCCCAGTGGCACGAACCACTGTAAGCCTAGTAGGCTGGGTCAATCTCTATCGACGACGGTAAGAGGAAGGTTTGCGGTGTGGTCCTTAAAGGAGACTTGGACGTGGCTGGAACCGGCAACTGGGATTCTATTTCCCTGGTAGTCCTTTAATATAATTCTCTGAGTGCTGAGGTCCTGGTGGCAGATGTCAGGGATCAGCTGTTTGAGGATTTTCCAGGAAACCATCGATAGGGAAGAGCCGGAGTCGACTTCCATAACGCATGGTCACTTCTCAATGATGGCCTTTACTCGGATTTTTCTTGCATCAAGATATGAAGTGTGGCCGATGGTGATGGTTTAGTGTGCCTCTTCTTGTCTGGTAGAAGTGTCTGGTGCTTGGTTTTTGTAGTAGTGGTTCCATTGGTTGCTTGGGCGGTTCCGATTTACTGGTGGGGTGCCTGTTGTTTGCTGGAAATTATTTTCTCTTTGGTTTGGGCTGGACCCTCGCTTGCTTCTACAGACCTTTGCAATGTGGCCCCTCTTTCCACAGGAATGGCAGAGTGCGTCTAGGAATGTGCAGTCTAATCATGGTTGGTTTCTCCCACATCCAGCACACTGATATGAGGGCTTACAACTCTGTTGATCTCACTGATCACGTTCTGACCTGAGTCTGCTGATCTCCTCTCCCTCGCTTTCTGATGAGGATTCGAGGTCTTCATGGTGGGGTGGTCGTTGCGTGCCTCTCGGGACAAGGCGTAGTATTACTGGCGAGTTGGCGGTGCAGTCCGTTTGCTTGGCACATTCGAGCAGCTGACTTCCTGGTTGCTTCTGCTGCAGTAGCATCAGTGATGACATCTGCGAGGCCGATGTCTCCCTTCGCCATAATCTTGCTCTGGGTCGTGGGGTATCTTAGACCCAGAACAATTTGATCTTTCATGGCTTCTTCGAGATTGGCGAAGCCACAGAATCCCCCCAGGTTTCTGAGGTCTGCGATGGACTGGGACACTCTCGCTCTCCTGCTGGTCTCTCTGATAAAACTCATGTCTCCTGATGACTGTTGGCACCACTGGGGCATAATGGGCCCGGAGGATTGGGGCGAGAGTGTCCCAGTCCATCGTCTTGACTTCCGCTGGTTTTGCGAATGCCTTTGCCATCTTAAATACGGCGGGCCTGAAATGGGTCAGGAATACAGCTCGTTTCTTGCCAGGCGTAGCATCCTTCAAATTGTTGGTTTCCAGGAACATCTGAAACCTGTCCATATACAAATCCCAGTCTTCGTTAGCCAGGTCAAATGGAGCGGGTGGTCATGTTGCCGCTATTGGTGCACTCTCAGCCACATGCTCTGTTTGCGTTCAATGAGTGATCAGTCAGCTCTATCGTCTTCGCATCCCACCTTCATCGCCAGTGTTAGATCTGGGAGAGTGGGCGCAAGAACGGAGATGAGGCATCGAATAGTGACTCCAACTCTTTATTAGTGACTTCAGAACAGACCAAAATGCTAGGGCAGCAGCAGCTCCTTTTATAGAGCTGGCTGCTGTCACAACATCCAATGATTTGAGTTTGCCGCGCTGGAAAGCGTCCAATCAGCGGCGACCCTCTAAGAGACAATCAGATCAGCCGACAATGACCAATCACGATCCGCTATCAGTGGGCCAATCAGAAATGCAGGTTTACGAGCCTGCTGTGAAAGTAAAACTATTAGAATTGCAAGCTAATGAGTTTGCTTAGTTCGGAACAATCTTCATTCCATGCAATGTACACTAGATATTTTTCCTAACATTCTCCCATCTAGTCCAATTTGAGATGATAGATATCTATTTGAAGGTCTAGTTCTAATATGGCTGTCATCCACATAAAGCAGGGGAGTCAAACTCAAGCCTGCAGGCTGGATCCGGCCCATGGAGTGCACAGAACAGGACCATGAGCCTGTCCTGATAACAGCAAAGAACTGGCCCGTGGTGTCTCTGCCAGCAAAAACATAGGTTGGAGAGGATGTGCTTAGCCTCCCTGAGCTCCATTTTCACTGGCAGAGGCTGCAGGAGACAGTTGCAGCCAAAAAAAGGAGCCCGGGTGGGCCACGCACAGCCTCCCTGGCTCTGTTTTCACTGGCTGAAGGCTGCAGGAGGCCATCATGGCCAAAAATGAGGCCTTGAGGAGTGATGTTGAGCTGGCCACATCCAACCTGGCCATGCTCCCCCCCCAGCCCCCTGAGGTCAAACACAACCCTGATGTGGCCCTCAATGAAATTGAGTTTGCTATCCCTGACATAAAGTGATTAGCACCAGAATGCTTATCAATATGCTGTTGGGATGAGTTTGGCTTATTGCATTGCATTGCCTCAGTTGGAAAATTGAGCAACAAAGACAAGCATATATTTTAAAAATGAAATAGATCAGTAGTGCTATTCACTTGAATAAATAAGAAAGGAAAGGGAGGAGATTTTGTTGTTTGTAGTTCTTCATGCAGCACTTTTTTCATACTGCATGCATAATGAAATATGGTACAAATGTTCTTAGTTGAACATGGCTTGCTATATTCTCAAAAATGCTGAATTTTGGCACATAAATATATGCATTATATATAGACAAGGGTAGTAACCATCTGAGTCCTCCTAAGTAAACAAGCAACCAATCTCTACATTCATAATGAGATCCTTCCTTGTGGAACCATTTTCCTCTAGCATGGACTGTGAGCTTAGTAGAAAACTATTCTTCATAATTCCCAGTAGTATCAATGCATCAGTAACAATATGCTGATACCTAGCATGTTAAGGCAATGGGAAAGGAATGAGAAATTATCTGTCTCCATTGCACTATTTCAGATCTTGTCCTCCAATCTTTTCAAGGCATAGCATGCTTACTTTTTTGCCTAGGATTGTTCTTACAGCAAACAATAAATATTTAGGACTAGTTTTTAGGAGATTTTGGAAGTATGGAGTAAAATCCACACTTACTGGCAACCCCAAATAAAGTGAGGTGAATATTCTATGCCATTCTAGGTGGGCTTGAACAAGATATTTTGAGATTTGAGACATCTTGTTCAGGTACTCTCCTACTGCAACACTCTCATTCTTGTATATTAAGTGTAAAAATTGAGCAACCAGATTTTTTTTTTCATTGAATTGATTCAGTTTCAAGGCCCTTCTCAATGATCCTGGATAGCTTACCATTAGAAATAAAAAACATATATGAAGAAAAACATTCAGTCAGCTGGAAGAAATACTTTATATCGTGCATAAACACACAAATGACCAACCTAATCTAGAAGACCAATTATGTTTCTAACAGATTACAGCAAGTCAATACAATGGAAACAGTATGAGGGGAGACTAAAAGCATATCATTCCAAACACCAAGGCTACCACCAAGGAAGCATGATCTTTGGGTCCCATAAAAAGACACTGTTTGATTGATGGAACCTTAAGTGTCCTCATTATGCCTCACCTCACTGAATGGCAAGAAATATATGAAGACAAGCAGACTATATAGATAATAGCCAGGACATCTTGAATTGCATTTGGAAGCCAACTGGTAATTAGCACAGCTTCTAAAACAGTGAGGACACATGACCATCGCATCACTGCCTACACCACTGTGTTCTGAACTGTATGTAGCTTCAAAGGCAGCCCCATGTAGTGTGCAATATAATAAGCCCATTTGAGGTGATCAAGGCTTAAATGATTGTCTGAAGACCCTCCTGGTTCAGGAATGGACAAAACTGGTGCATCAGCTGAGCATGTAAAAAGGCACACTTGGCCACAACTGTCACCTGCTTTTTGACTCCCAGATTACATACCAGTTTCACATGGGGAAGTGTAAACCCTCAAGGCTAAAGCTGGAAGTTTCCTAGAACTGGGAGAACCAAACAAAGTCATGTAATCTTCCCAGGATTATTGATCTTGAGTCTGATCCTCTGTATCCAAACCCAAATAGCATCCAGGCACTAGGCTAACACTTTGACATGGTTATATCAATGGTCAAGAGTATCACTGACATTTTTATGATGCCTGACTTCAAATCAATGGGTGATCCCACCCAGAAGTTTTATGTAGATATTAAACAAGAGAGGAAAGAGTACAATGTGCTATATCACCTCACAAGTAAGGGTACATAGGCACAAATTCTGCCCCAACACCAATTGAATCCAGCCATAGAGAAAGGAGGAAATAATCACAAAATGGTACCTACGACTATGACACACAAAGTTAATTTGAAAGGATATAATGACCAAAGATTGAAAGGCATGGGGAGATCAAGGAGTATGTATTCATATTGACTTCAAGCAGGACACTGACAAGTACCACAATTGCTGTTACTGTACTGAACCCTGTTTTGAAACCTGACTGAAATTGGCCTGGATAATCTAATTTACTTCAGGATTCCTCAGAACTGAAGCTCAAACCAGCCTCTTCACCAACTTGCTTAGGAAGGGAAAGTTGAAGACTGAATGGAAACTATACAGGATGACTGACTCAATTGATGGCCTCTTGGTTCCAGCTGCAGCCAGCTGTAGGAATGGTCTCCAGAATGATCAACTGTATCAATCCCCTAGTCTCCCTGTTGGCATCATTCCTATAGAATATCATACTAACTATGGTGATAAAACATCCTAACAAGCACTTTCATTTGTAAGTCATTTCTATTATATGAAGAATTGTCTATGCTAAGAATTATATTGAGAAAAGAAATAGCAGCAATACTACAAAATGCTTCATTTTTGCCCACTCATATTGTCAGGCTAAATATATTAACTGTGTTTTAAAACTTCTTCGACTTCCACCATTCAACAAAGCAGACGGTACCTTCAAAATATTTGAATTATTACAATGTACTAGATGTGTTTATTTTTCACCCTGCCACAAGTTCATTTACTTTCATTTATTACATTGTGCTTTTCCCGAGGAGAATAGCACTTGGCATTAGGCTGGTAACCATTTGCAAAACAAAATGAAAACCCTAAAATATTTTTCTTCTGTTTATTTGGTTCAAAAGTAATAAAGATTAAGTTACATGTGTTATACACCTTTGTTTATAGAGATAATTTGGCTGCTGTTAGCTTCTCTTTCTGTATTTTGTATGTTGCTCCTTATTACTTATGACCTCCAGCTATCATCGATGCTAAATGCTAGAAATGTTTCTATTTACTGTCAAAATTTAAATGAATTTAGACTCCCACCCCAGGAAAGCAGCAATAATATTAAACACAATTTAGGGGAGGAACTAAATTATTCTCAGTTTATACTATTAGCTACCTATCCCCCCAAATAACATTTTTTAAAAAAAGATGTTACAAGCTGAGATAGAGGCTAATAGCATGCCTTTCCTAAGGGTTCCTCTCAGTTAAGATAATTACAAGAGGCTGCTACCAATCCAGCTGAACTTGCTAACACCTCTCCCCCTCCCCCCCAAGGCCCAGCCAGATGTTAAAGTGCTTTCCTCCATCCTGTGAACTGGCAGAAAAGTATGCCCACATAATTATGTTGCTCTCATTTTCATTCCCTGCTTTGCCTCAGTAACAAGCTTGGCAGGTAGCATTTGTTCTTCCTGTTTTAATGAGGAACAAGTTTTAAAAGGTGATTGTTAGACTCCTGTACCTTTGTTTTCCCTTCCACAATGAGTCATCTTCCATCAAGAAAAACAACCTCTCCAGATGGTATGGACGGGTGAGGAGAGGAAGATGTGGTGGGTACATAGGTATAGGGCTGTTATGTCTGGAGCATGGGTGCGAATGATGGAGACGAGCCGGTAGAAACAGTGAACTTCAAACTCTTTATTTACATATTGTGACAGCTCAACTCGAGGGCTGCTATAGCCTTCCTTATATAGGCAACTTGTTCACTCTTCAACCAAAAGCAAACCTGGAGCACTAGCTCTGTTAACCAATGGGAATGGCCTGTTAATGGCCAATCAGATGCTCCTGAACGGACCAATCCGATCCTGCCAATAACAACCAATCAGAAGTGCAGGGCCAGAACCCTGCACTTGACTTCAAGCTCAATGATAACTTTATTGGTATTATTCATTCACAACACCCCTTTCTCCCAGCTTCTGCCCACGGGGCGCGGTTACATAGTCCTTAAGGTAGGACGGTTGTTTAACTAGTCTCTTCGATTTTCGCAAGGTGCCTGGCGGTTGGCTGCACTTCTGCTGAGGTAGATTGTTGTTAAGTGGTAGGGGTGCCTCTGGTTCCGAGTTTGCGTTCCCGTTGCCCCAATATCACTGGCCACTCCCTGAGGTGCACTCACTCCGGTCCCTGGTCCCTGTTCCTGCGTTTCAGTTCCATTTTCAGTCTCTTTGAAAAGGTTTCCCTCTATTAGTAATTTGCTTTCCTCTGTATCTCCCCCCCCCCTCGGTTTGGTCAAAAGGGAGTTCGGAAGTGCGAGATGGTAGCCACGATATTGTTGATCTATGTGGCGCTTCCAAAGTCTTTCATCAGGGCACTGAACGAGGTATGATCTTGGGCTGGTTATGCGGATTACGGTCGCCTCTACCCACAGCGGATCGCCCGATAAGTTTTTAGCGAATACTAAATCGCCTACCTGGAAGGTACGACATTGGCCGCTGGATCCGAGTGGCTTTTCTGGTTCATAGGCTGGATGTAACTGATCTAGGTGGGAGCGGAGCTTTTGTCCCATTAGCAGCTTGGCGAGAATTTTGTTGGTGACGCTGTGAGGTATGATGTGCTGCAGGAAAAGGATCCGGTTGATTTTCTCGTCGATGTTGTCGTAGTCTATCTTTTGGAGAGTCTTTTTGATGAATTGTACCATGCACTCAGCCCTACCATTGGCAGCAGGGTGCACAGGTGAAGTGAGCGCATGTCGAATACCGCGGTCAGCCAGGTATTACTCAAAAGACAGCGCAGTAAATTGGGGCCCATTGTTGGATACCAGAACGTCTGGTAATCTGTGGGTTGCAAAAAGTCTTTCCAGTCTTTTGATGACCGCATCAGTGGTCGTGTTGCTCATTCGGTGAATCTCGAGCCAATTCGAGTAGGCGTTGACGGTTAGCAAAAACATGTGGCCTTTGGTTGGCCCAGCAAAGTTCAGATGGATGCGGGGTCCCCGCGGCATCTCCCATTCGGTTGGGGTTGCCTTTGGTGGAGCGTTGCTTACTTCTTGGCATGTCTTGCACATTTCAACCCATGATTCGATTTGTCTGTCGATGCCTGGCCACCACGCGTAGCTTAATGCGAGGCCCTTCATGTGCACGATGCCAGGGTGGCCATCGTGCAAGGTTCTTAGCAGTGTCTGTTGGAGTCGTTCTGGGATAACGACTCTATCACCCCAGATGACGCAGCCCTTCTGTGAGAACAACTCTGTTTGATGACTTTTGAATGGTGCAAAGTCGTCTGGTACTTGGTCCAATGGCCATCTGCGTTCCACCCACGCGAGGACTCGCGCTAAGATGGGGTTGCGTTTTGTTTCTCTCGCGATGTCATGGGCAGTTAATGGCAGCGTGTGGAGTGTCTTGATCTGCAACGCTGTCATCGTTGGTGCAGGATAGTTGATAGTTTCAGGGAGCGGTGTACGGCTCAGCGCATCGGCATGGGGAATGGCTTTACCAGGATGATATTGTAGCTGATAATTGTAGGCAGCCAAGAATTCTGACCAGCGGGTCATTCTGGGAGAAAGTATGTAGGGAGTTGGCTTGTCCCCAGTGATGATCCCCAGCAATGGTTTGGGGTCAGTTACAATGGTGAAAACCCGGCCGTACACGTACTCATGAAATCTTTCAACAGCTGATACAATCGCCAGGGCTTCTTTATCGATTTGGCTGTAATTTCGCTCGGTTTTTGAGAGCATCTTTGAGAAGTAAGCAACAGGGGCTTCATTACCATTAGGTAACACATGGCTCAAAATGGCACCCACTCCAAAAGGCGATGCATCACATGTTATGTTTATTGGCAAAGTCTCATTGTACTGCATTAGTACGGCGTCCGAAGTCAGTAGATTTTTTACATTATGGAATGCCTGCTCTTCTTTGTGACCCCATACCCAGATTGCTTTTTTATCTAATAGACGATGTAAAGGTTCAGCGACAGTTGCCTTATGCGGCAAGAATACATTATAGAAATTGATGAGGCCTAAGAACCCCTGGAGGTCCGTCTTGTTTTGGGGCCTGGGAGCATTTTTTATTGCTCTCAATTTGCTATCAGTAGGGTGAATACCCTGATTGTCAATTAGGTACCCTAAGAATTCAAAACGATCGGTACACATTTTGCACTTATTTTTTTTGACTTTCAGGCCTGCTTCCTGAAATTTTCGTAATACCAGTCTTAAACGCTCCCGTAAGATTTTTTAAGTGGGGGCAGCAATGAGCACATCATCGAAATAGGGGACAAGGCCCTTGATCCCCTGCAATAGTCTCTCCATTAGGCTCTGAAAGATCCCTGGGGCTACACTGACTCCGAATTGAAGCCGCCTACACTTAAAGACACCTCGGTGTGTTACGATAGTCCGTGCCTGTGCCGTTTTTTCATCAACCGGCAATTGCTGATAAGCCTGAGCTAAGTCTAGTTTAGCGAAGACTTTTCCGCCCCCCAGGGAATGGAGGAGGTGCTGTACCACTGGCACCAGATATGGGTTCTGTTGCAGGGCGTGGTTTAGGGTGGCTCGGTAGTCTCCGCAAATTCTAATGGAGCCGTCCGGCTTAATTGGTGTCACAATCAGCGTTTCCCAAGGGGAGTGGTCAGTTGGCTTTAAAACTCCCTGGGCAATCAACTTATCAAGCTGCTCGTCGATTTTCGGTTTTAGAGCGAACGGAACTCGACAAGGCTTAAGGCGGATGGGAGCTATCTTTGGGTTAAGACTAAAGGATATCGGTGTCCCGTTGTACTCACCTAGCTTTTCCTCGAAGACGTCCCTGAATTCGTGGGCGAGGTCTTCCTCCCAGTCACTGCCGCCAATTTGGTTAATGCCTGCCACTTCAATGCCGAGTGGTGTGAACCATTGTAGGCCTAACAGACTAGGCTGGTCCTTATTGATCACCATCAGGGGTAAGTACGCCGTGCGGTTCTTGAACGCAACCCGGACTGGACTGGATCCTGCAACTGGGATTCGGTTCCCCTGGTAGTCCTTAAACACGAGCCGTTGGAATTGAAGGTCTTGGCGTCGGATAGTGGGGATGAGTTGCTTGAGGGTCTTCCATGAGACCATTGAAAGAGACGATTCCGAGTCAACTTCCATTTGGCAGGGCCGATTTTCAATGTTCACATTGACCCGAATTTTCTTCGCGTATAATGAAGAGGCATGGCCAATAGTGAGTGTTTCGTGGGCCTCTTCCCATCTCGCTAGACGACTCACGGGTCGGTTTCCGTAGGAGTGGTTTACTGGTTCTCGCCTTACAGGGCGATTCCCTGTCGATTGGTGGAGATTGGTTCCTTTCGAGGTCTGGCTGGGTCCGAGGAGGCTTCTGCAGACCCGTCCGATGTGGCCTCATTTCCCGCACTCATGGCAGAGTGCATCACGGAATTTGCAATCGGAGCGGTAATGGTTGGCCCCGCAGCCTGCACACGGTTGCTGGGACTTCGGGTGTCGGTCCCGATCGGACCTCAGGCGATGGACCTCTTGTTTGTCGCTGTCTGACGACGAAGAGAGGTCCTCATGGTGGGCCGTCTGCAGCTGCCCTTCTGCGTTAGGTGAAACTTCGCCGGCCGGTGGGTGTGCTGGAGCGCGATTTCGGCGTAGTTGGGCAGCCGACTTCTTGGTCGCCTCTGCTGCTGTAGCTTCAGCTATAGTATCTTTAAGGGTGATGTTGCCCTTTGCCATTATTTTGCTCTGTATGTTTAGAGCGTCTAGCCCGAGGACTACTCGGTCTCTCAAAATGATGGAGACGAGCCGGTAGAAAAAGTGAACTTCAAACTCTTCATTTACATATTGTGACAGCTCAACTCGAGGGCTACTATAGCCTTCCTTATATAGGCAACTTGTTCACTCTTCAACCAATAGCAGACCTGGAGCACTAGCTCTGTTAATCAATGGGAATGGCCTGTTAATGGCCAATCAGATGCTCCTGAACGGACCAATCTGATCCTGCCAATAACAACCAATCAGGCCTCGTTTCCCACACTCGTGGCAGAGTGCATTGCGGAATTTGCAATCGGAGTGGTAATGGTTGGCCCCGCAGCCTGCACACGGTTGCTGGGACTTCGGGTGTCAGTCCCGATCGGACCGCAGGCGATGGACTCTTCTTTGTCGCTGTCTGATGATGAAGAGAGGTCCTCATGGTGGGCCGTCGAATGCTGCCCTTCTGCGTTAGGTGAAATTTTACTGGCCGGTTGGTGTGTTGGAGTGCGATTTCGGCGTAGTTGGGCAGCTGACTTCTTGGTCGCCTCTGCTGCTGTAGCTTCAGCTATGGTGTCTTTAAGGGTGATGTTGCCCTTTGCCATTATTTTGCTCTGTATGTTTAGAGCGTCTAGCCCGAGGACTACTCGGTCTCTCAAAATGATGGAGACGAGCCGATAGAAAAAGTGAACTTCAAACTCTTTATTTACATATTGTGACAGCTCAACTCGAGGGCTGCTATAGCCTTCCTTATATAAGCAACTTGTTCACTCTTCAACCAATAGCAAACCTGGAGCACTAGCTCCGTTAATCAATGGGAATGGCCTGTTAATGGCCAATCAGATGCTCCTGAATGGACCAATCCGATCCTGCCAATAGCAACCAATCAGAAGTGCAGGGCCAGAACCCTGCACTTGACTTCAAGCTCAATGATAACTTTATTGGTATTATTCATTCACAAGAAGGGCCTTTTACTTTGAACAGGAAGTTGGAGTAGAAGACCTCCAAGGTCTCTTCCAATGCTGTTATTCTGTATTCTATTCTGACTGAGGTGGAGCCACCTGATGCTGCTCAGCTAATAGACTGCAGGCAGGAAGATGATTTGAGGGCCAATTGCCTATCATCTAGGCCTGGAGTGTCAAACTCAGGGCCTGGGGGCTGGATCTGGCCTGCAGGATGCTTAGATCTGGCCTGTGGAGCTGCCCTGGAAACAGCTGCCAGAGAAAACAGAGCTCAAAAGGGCCGCTCTGTGTTCATTGGCAGAGAGTTGCAGGAGGCCATTGTTGCCAAAAATGGAGCATGTGAGGGCCACGGGCAGCCTTCCCAAGCCCTGTTTTTACTGATAGAGGATTGCAGGAGGCCATCGCAGCCAAAAACAGATATTGCAAGCCCAATTTTCACTGACAGAGTGCTTGGGCTACCACAGGCATCCCAACTAAAGTGATATCAAGCTGGCCACACCCACCCCAGCCTCCCAAGGTCAAACACAGCCCTGATGTGGCCCTCAATGAAATTGAGTTTGACATCCCTGATCCAGGTTGTTTCTCTGTAGAGGCCTATAGTTTTTCCAAAACAATGCTAAACCCATGTCCACTAATGCTAAACTGATGTTCACTAGCTGAGATTATAGGATTTGGTGGAGGGCACAGGGGCTCAAGAGGAACCAGGAGACAACAACTGATAAAAAGATTCTCTTCTTTGACCAATTCTACAAGAGAATGGCAGTGGTGGCAGTGAGAATCCATGCATGAGTAGCTGCTCTTGGAAGCAGCCCACAGAGTAGAAAACATGGCACCTGTCCTACACAAGCAATTGAAACAACAATGTGAAAAAGTTCAGCCACGAAAAATGCTTTGCTGGCAGAAGAAGCAGAATACCTAAAACTAGGGTTTAGAATTTAGAAAAGACCATTTTAGCTATAATACTTATCTTTTGCTGCAGCCCCGGCGAGTAAAACAGCTGAGGAGGGGCAAACCACTCTGCCGTGCAGATCAGCTGTGGTCAAAAACAAGGAAATAAAGTACAGGAAAAGAGCAGAGGTGGGTGGGGCCAAATGATCACTGGTATTACTAGTTCTCCCAAACCAGTCTGAACCAGTAGAATCCCATCCTTGGGTGATCCCCTTTAAAACTCCAGATGGCATGGGATCTGGTTTTTTAGGGTCTGGTTATTTATACAATTCTCCCTAACAATTTTTGGCCATGTCACTAGATTGGATAGGATAGGATAGGCATACATTTTCCCTGAAGGATAGGATAAGCATACATTTTCTCTGAAATGCTGTTGCCAATTGAGATCTTGGATGTGTGCCTTTTCTATGGCTTCCTTTTCTTATGGTAAACCCTCCCCTCAATGATTTGGCAGGAGCCTTCCCTTTTGGCCTTTCAGAAGGTCATCAAGATAGGTGATGTTGTGAATGAATAATGCCAAATAAAGTTATCTTGAGCTTGAAGTCAAGTGCAGGGTTCTGGCCCTGCACTTCTGATTGGCTGTTGATGGCAGGATCAGATTGGTCTGTTCAGGAGCATCTGATTGGCCATTAACAGGCCATTCCCATTGATTAACGGAGCTAGTGCTCCAGGACTGATATTGGTTGAATAGTTAATAAGTTGCCTACATAAGGAAGGCTATTGCAGCCCTCAAGTTTGAGCTGTCACACCATGTAAATAAAGAGTTTGAAGTTCACTGTTTCTACCAGCTCATCTCAATTATTCGCACCCATGCTCCAGACTTAACATTAGTGACGAAGGTGGGATTGGATGACATCAGAGCCAACTAAGACAAATAAGCACGTGGCTAAAGCGCACAATGGCAGAACCATGTCCGGCAGCGTGGGACCACCCTCTCCGTTCAATCCAGCTCAAGAGGACTGGGAGTCCTACAAAAACATTTGGAAACGAATAATCTGAAGGAAGCCACAACCAGGAAGAAATGGGCGGTATTCCTAACGCACTGCGGCCCGATGGTATTCAAAATGGCTAAGGCATTAGCGAAACCGGCTGAAGTGAAGGCCATGGACTGGGATGTCCTCGAACCGCTACTCAGGGCCCACTATGCACCGACCGTCCCAACGCTCATAAGACAACACGAGTTCTATCAAAGAAACCAGAGGAAAGGAGAAAGCGTTGCCGATTTCGTTGCAGACCTCTGGAACTTGGGAGGCCTTTGTGATTTCTTTGACCTAGAGGAGACCTTGAGAGACCGAGTAGTCCTCGGGTTAGACATTCTAAACATACAGAGCAAAATAATGGCAAAGGGTGACATCACCCTTAAAGATGCCATAGCTGAAGCTACAGCAGCAGAGGCGACCAAGAAGTCGGCTGCACAACTACGCCGAAATCGTGCTCCAGCACACCAACCGGCCAGCGAAGTTTCACCTAACGCAGAAGGGCAGCTACAGATGGCCCACCATGAGGACCTCTCTTTGTTGTCAGACAGCGACGAAGAAGAGGTCCATCGCCTGCGGTCTGATCGGGACCATTAACCGAAGTCCCAGCAACCATGCGGTGGCTGCGGGGCCAACCATTACCGCTCCAATTGCAAATTCTGCGACGTGCTCTGCCACGAGTGCGGGAAACGAGGCCACATCGGACAGGTCTGCAGAAGTCTCCTTGGACCCAGCCAGACCTCGAAGGCCACCAATCTTCGCCAATCGACAGGGAATCGCCTTGTAAGGCAAGAACCAGCAAACCACTCCTACAGAAACCGACCCATGAATCGCCTAACGAGACGGGAAGAGGCTCACCAAACACTCACTATTGGCCATGCCTCTTCACTAGACACTAAGAAAATTTGGGTCAAGGTGGACATTGAAAATCAGCCTTGCCAAATGGAAGTTGACTTGACATCGTCTCTTTCAATGGTCAATGAGCTATCAACGATCCTGCACCAACAATGACAGCATTGCAGATCGACACTCCATTCGCCGCCATTAACTGCCCGTGACATCGCAAGAGAAACAAAACACGACCCCATCTTAGCACGAGTCCTCACATGGGTGGAACGCGGATGGCCATTGGACCAAGTACCAGACGACTTTGCACCATTCAAAAGTCATCAAACAGAGTTGTTCTCGCAGAAGGGCTGTATCATCTCAGGTGATAGAGTCGTTATCCCAGAACGACTCCAAAAGGCACTGCTAAGAACCTTGCATGATGGCCACCCTGGCATCGTGCGCATGAAGGGCCTCGCACGAAGCTACGCGTGGTGGCCAGGCATCGACAGACAAATCGAATCGTGGGTTAAAACTTGCCAGAGATGCCAAGAAGTAAGCAACGCTCCACCAAAGGCAACCCCAACCAAATGGGAGACGCCGCGGGGACCCTGGTCCCGCATCCATCTGGATTTTGCTGGGCCGACCAAAGGCCACACGTTTTTGCTAACCGTCAACGCCTACTCGAATTGGCTCGAGATTCACCAAATGAGCAATACGACCACCGAAGCAGTCATCAAAAGACTGGAAAGACTGTTTGCAACCCACGGATTACCAGACATTCTGGTATCTGACAACGGGCCCCAGTTTACCGCGCTGTCTTTTGAACAGTACCTGGCTGACCACGGTATCCGACATGCGCTTACTTCGCCTGCACACCCTGCGGCTAACGGTAGGACTGAGAGCATGGTACAATTCATCAAAAGGACTCAACAAAAGATAGACTACGACAACATCAATGAGAAAATCAACCGAATCCTTTTCCTACAGCACATCACAACTCACAGCGTCACCAACAAAACTCCCGCTGAGTTGCTAATGGGACAGAAGCTCCACTTCCACCTTGATCGGTTACACCCAGCCTACAAACCGGAAAAGCCACTCGGATCCAGCGGCCGATGCCGTACCTTCCAGGTAGGCGATTTAGTATTCGCTAAAAACTTGTCGGGCGATCCGCTGTGGGTAGAAGCGACCGTAATCTGTGTAACCGGCCCAAGATCATACCTCATTCAGTGCCCTGACGATAGACTTTGGAAGCGTCACATAGATCAACCACGATTGCGGCTACCGTCACGAAATTCCGAACTCCCTTATGACCAAACTGGGGGGGTGGGGAAATACAGAGGAAAACGAATTGCAACTAGAGGAAAATCTTTTTGAAGAGACTGATAACGGAACTGAAATGCAGGAACAGGAACCGGGGACCGGAGTGAGTTCACCTCAGGGAGTGGCCAGTGATAGTGGTGACGACGGGAACGCGAACTTGGAACCAGAGGCACCCCTACCATTAAACAATGATCTACCTCAGCAGAAGTGCAGCCAACCACTAAGCACTTTGCAAAAATCAAAAAGAATAATAAAACAACCGTCCTACCTTAAGGACTATGTAACCGCACCCCCTGGGCAGAAGCCGGGGGAAAGGGGTATTGTGAATGAATAATGCCAAATAAAGTTATCTTGAGTTTGAAGTCAAGTGCAGGGTTCTGGCCTTGCACTTCTGATTGGCTGTTAATGGCAGGATCAGATTGGTCCGTTCAGGAGCATCTGATTGGCCATTAACAGGCCATCCTCATTGGTTAACAGAGCTAGTGCTCCAGGATTGCTATTGGTTGAATAGTTAATAAGTTGCCTATATAAGGAAGGCTATAGCAGCCCTCCAGTTTGAGCTGTCACACCATGTAAATAAAGAGTTTGAAGTTCACTGTTTCTACCGGCTCGTCTCCATCATTCGCACCCATGCTCCAGACTTAACACGTGATGGGTTGGGTTGGGTTGGGATGGGATGGGATGAAACAGAATTAATTTGAGCTTGCTTTGGAACATCCTAAGAGAGTGATTCAGGCCCAGAGTTTATGTTTTTGTTTGATTGTTTTAATGTTCTATTGTTTTATGATTCTCTTTTAGAGTTACTGTTTTTTACTGCTTTTGTGAGATGCTCAGATCTGTTTTAAGATGGGTGGCCATACAAATCTTTAAATAAATAAATAAATGGCCCACCTTATGTGACAAAACTAAGCAAAACTAAGCAATTTTTTTTAAAAAAATTTACACAGATCATAAATGTGTCCTCTAAGCTTCACCTTTTTTTTAATTAAAGAGGAACTGTTACAAAAAGTTCTCAAAAGAAAAAGGTAACTTTCCCCCCACTTTCCCCCCCTTTCATAATACATTCTGATTATTCAAAGCTTATTTTACAAATAGTGCCTTTCCTCTATTTGATGCTTTCAAATATTTGATGCTTCAGATGCATTTAATTGACTTCTCAGTTTGTTATTCAAAAGTCAGTCATTTTTCTTCATATTCTCCATACTGAATGAATCCTTGGGTTGGCTGGCTGGCTGGCTGGCTGAGTTGTTTGCTTCCTTCTGTTGTGTGACTATAATATTGCATTTCAGCTTTCAGAATGTAATTAGTTGGATCTTCATTACACTTTCATTAGTACAGCACACCACACCAAATTTCAGTCTGACATGAAAGTAGCCTTGAATTAATGGTTAAGATTTGTACTATCACTGAAATTTTACTGTGTATGACATTCCTGCAAACCTGGTTTTACCATCTTTCATTATCTATCATGAAAGCCACCTTCAAAATTTCATCCAAAAGAATTCTTCATCTTTCCGCGGTATTCCATGACATGGTAGGAAGAGCTTGTCCTCTTGTAATTTTTACAAGTTGTCACAAACTTTGTCCTGCATATTGCACCCTGTAGCAAAAGATTACCCAGCTATTAAATCTCCTGCTGCAGCCTGTCCCCATGCCAACAAAGCATGATCTCCTAAAATGTTGTATGCCAGATTGTGCATTCTTCAACGGTCTTCAATGCAACTATGAATAGTATCATTACATTTAAATATGAATTTGAAGTGTCATTCAAATAATAATCTTCCTTGTTTAGAGAAGAAATACACTACCCATTCACCAAATTACAGACCTGAATCCATCTTTTAGAACATTTAGAAATATGATGGCTGCGAGTTATAATTTAAATATCAAAAGTTTTAAAGGAAGATTCAGTATTTGACAGAATTCCCAATTCTTATAGGGAAGAGGTGAAGGCTCTGGTGGACTGGTGCAATAAAAATAACCTGGTTCTAAATGTTGTTAAACAAAGGAGATCATTGTAGATTTTAGAAAGAGCCTGCATGGTCATACTCCACTCAGTATCAAGGATTCAGCTGCAGAGGTAGTCAACAATATTAAGTATATGGGGGTGCAGATAATCAACAATCTGAACTGGTCTCTCCACACATCATCCTTAGTGAAGCGTGCAAACCAGCATTTTAACCAACAGAGCATTTTAACAAACTACATCTTTGTTTGGTTTGGTGGCTGCAGTGCCTCAAAAAGAAAGTCCATTCAGAGAGTGGCAAGGACAGCAGAGATTATAGAAATCTCGCTTCCCATTATTCAGGATACTGTTTATAAGCGCTTATGTGCTTAGAGCTCAAAGCATTGTTAAAGACCCCACACATCCATTTTATGGTCTGTTTCTGTTGCTCTCCTCTGGGAAGAGATTTCAAAGTATTTCTAGCAAGACTACCAGATTCTGTAACAGCTTTGTTTCCAATGCCATCCATCTGGCAAACTAGCAGGATTCATTTTTCTCACCATATACATCCAAACTAGACTGTGTTGTTTCTCTGTGTCATATAAAATATGTGGGCCTATGGCTAATATTGTATTGTATTTTGTTTGTTTGTTTATTCTGTTATGGTTATGTAGTGTATATTGGAGATGAGAGCTATATGCAACAAAATTTCATTTTAATATATGCCAACTCAAAGTGACAATAAAGTAATTCCATTCTATTCTAGTCTGTTCTGTTCTGTTCTGTTCTGTTCTGTTTGTTCTGCTCTGCTCTGCTCTGCTCTGTTCTGTTCGATTCTCCTCTTCTCTATTCTATTCTATTCTATTCTATTCTATTCTATTCTATTCTATTCTGAAACTGTACTCTTTCCATGTAACATCTGCTCCTAAGGGGAAGAAGTTAATTGTAGGGCTGAACACTTAGGGGAAAAAATGGTAATTCCTTTGAAAAGGGAAATAGTCCTATGATTTTTTTTTACCCCTGCACTCATAGCTATACTTATATATTGTGTATTCATGTTTAGAGTCTTCAGGTCATTTGCATTTATGGCTGTCATTGTAGCATCAGCAGCAACATGCTGCAGATTATTGCTGCCTTTTATTCAGTTTTAAAGCCGTACTCATCTTCCAATCCAACTTCCCCCAATATCTATTTAGGTTATAGCTTGAATAAATAAGGCAATACAGATAGCCTTTGACTTACAACCACAATTGAGCCCAAAATTTCTTTTGTTAAGTGAGACTTTTATTAAATGAGTTTAGCCCCATTTTACAACCTTTCTTGCCTCCGTTGTTAAGTGAATCACTGCAGTTGATAAATTAGTAATCTGGTTGTCAAGTGAATCTGATTTTCCCAGTCACTAATTGAACTGTTGTACATTGAGGACTGTTGAGGTTATTCCCCATTAGGAGAATGAGTGCACACAGGGAGACGTAGTGAGAGTGGTAAAGAATAACACACAACCAGCACACAGATACACTGTATAGTAAAATGTAGGTTTTTACTTCCAGTAAAACAGTTAAGCAAAGTTCAACAAACAGTCCAAGTCATTCACGGTTAAAGCAGTCAGTTTTCAGTTCAGGGATAATCCAATAACAAAGTCTAGTATCAAAAACAGTTCAGTAACAGACTTAAATCAAATCCAAGAATAACGATGATCAGTAACACTCAATAGGGAAATGCAGGAACACACTCTCAGCAACAAGAGAAGAACAGAACAATCAGGTTTCTGGCTCCATCTTATGGCTGCTTGAGGAACCACACCCAATTACAATTTTAGCATTTCCTTAAAAAGACAGTATAAGAATGTCTATCCTGGTTTATATATTTTTCCAGCCCAATTGTTAGGTGACTTACATTCCTAACAAGGACTACCTGTAATACATCCTGGTCTTACTCCTTTACTGACCTGGAGCCAAACTGTCAGGATGCGCTCCCTTTAGATCCCAAGAAAGAAATACTCAGACTCCATGGGGCAGAACAAAGTCATCCTTTTACTGGGAAACAAAGTGGCAGCTACAAAGCAATTCCGAAACTGAGAAATTGGCGGGTAGAATGCATATACAAAGAAATAGGTTTGCCCCCACCCCCCAAAGTTCAAATGATTCTTCCAATTAAAACTTTTGAAACAGCTCATGTGGTCATCTTCAGATGGTGATGAGACGTCTTGTCAAATGACCTTGACATATTTTGATAAAAGTTCGCAGTTGCGCAAAAGAGGAAAAGATAGCCAGGAAACGGAAAGTTAAAGACAAGAATCCCCCCTCCCCTTGCTAGCCCAGCAAGGAATGCAAACACCTCCAGCTTTCTTCCCATATAAAATCCCCCCTCCCACCATTGCCATGACAGCCGAGAGAAATAATGAAATAATAGCAGAAAGGCAGGAAGGGGAAGGTATCTTAGCAGAAAGGTAGAAGGGGAAGGTATCTTGAGGCTGACATTCGGACCCCCTAGAAGAAGGACATAAGTCCCTGAAAGAAAAACAAAATAGTTACATGTTAACATTAATGTACATTTCTATGGTTTATCAGGATATTTGGCATGAAATTTCTTTAACAGTTCAGGAGCCCTAAGGTCCTTTTCATTTACCCACTCAGAATGGGACGGAGGAAAATGTTTCCAAGCTACAAGGTATTGGGTACGACCCCTCCATTTTCTAGAGTCCAGAATTTCTTTAATTTCGAAATGTTGTTCTCCCTCAATTAATATTGGCACAGGGGGATCAAATTGGATTGGTCTCAAGGCACAGGTACGTTCTGGTTTCAACAAACTAACATGAAAAACAGGATGAATACGACGAAGAGTCTTTGGTAAAGTCAGTTGGACAGTTACAGGATTTATAATCCTCTCAACGGGGAAAGGTCCTACATACTTAGGACTCAATTTCTTTGATTTTTGGGTAGTTTGTAAATACTTGGTCGAAAGAAATACTTTATCGCCCACTTGATATGACATCTGTGGAGCTCGCTTTTTGTCAGCAAATTTCTTATGAGATTGGTGCGCCTCATCCAAAGCTTTGCGGACAATTGGCCAATTAAATTGAAGCTGAGATATCCAATCACTCAATGACTGGACAGTTGGGTTTTCACCAGGCAGTTCAGGTATGGGTACAAAATCTTGCCCCGTTGCTATTTTGAAAGGAGTGAACCCCGTACTACTGTGAACAGAGTTATTATACGCCACTTCCGCAAAAGGTAACAGATCCACCCAGTTGTCTTGTTGAAAATTTATGTAGCATCGGAGGTATTGCTCTAGTACTCCGTTAGTTCTCTCGCAGGCTCCATTAGTTTGGGGATGGTGGGAGGAGCTTAAGCTTTGGGTGGAGCCTATTAACTTCAGAAATTCCCTCCAGAAATTAGAGGTAAATTGGACTCCTCGATCAGAAACTACACGTTCAGGTACACCATGCAATCGGTAAACATGAAGAATGAAGAGTCTGGCTAAGGTTTTCGCCAAAGGGATCTTTGAGCAAGGAATGAAATGAGCTTGTTTGGAAAACAAGTCAGTCACCACCCAAATGACCGTGTGTCCACCGCTTTCAGGTAGATCTACTATAAAATCCATGGAAATTTCCTTCCAAGGGGCAGTTGGTCTGGCCACATTCTGTAACAGTCCTGGTGGCTTACCCGGGGTCTTTTTGCTGAGGCGCAAATCGGACAACTCGACACATAAGTCTCAATGTCCTTTTTCAAGGAAGGCCACCAAAACTGTTTCACCAAATGCAAGGTCTTCACAAAACCAAAATGACCAGCCACTTTGGAATCATGGGTTTGTTGCAATACCTGGCTTCTCAGGGTCTGTGGTACATACAATTTCGCCCCCATCCAGGCTAGCCCATCTCGAATGGTGCAGTTATTCGCATTTGCCAGAAACCACTTATCTGTCTTCAAAGCCTCCTTAAACTGTTCCATCAGATCAGTAGGTAGATCCCTCTCCTGGTTTCTTTTCTGTGCGCGGGTAACAACAGGGGCAGCCAGTTGTGTAGTGGATACGATTGGCCTAATCACTTCTTTTCGGATACTGTTGTATTGAGGCATTCTAGACAAAGCATCTGCCATAAAATTTTTTCCCCCCGGGATATATTTCAAGGAGAAGTTGAATCGCTTGAAGAACTGAGCCCACCTAACTTGTTTAGGGGAGAGTTTCCGAGGGGTCTTTAAAGCTTCTAAATTTTTATGGTCAGTCCACACTTCAAATGGGTGTTTCGCTCCTTCCAGAAAATGCCTCCAAGCTAATGAAGCCCAACGGACTGCAAATGCTTCTTTCTCCCAAATGGCCCATCTCCTTTCAGTCTCAGTGAATTTACGAGAAGTGTAAGCGCATGGTTGTAGTGTTCCCTTCTCGTTCAATTGGAGTAAGACCGCCCCCACTGCTACATCACTTGCATCAGCTTGGATCACGAAAGGGGCGTCCATGTCAGAGTGTTTCAGTATTGGTTCTGCAGCAAAAAGTCTCTTAAGTTTTTCAAATGCAGCTTGGCACTCCATAGTTCAATTCAATGGTTGACTGGGCTTTGGTTTCAATTCCCCCTTTGTTTTTAGGAGGTTGGTGATGGGCATAGCTATTTTTGCGAAAGACGGGATGAATTGGCGGTAAAAATTTGCAAATCCCAGAAAACTTTGAAGCTGTTTACGAGTTTTCGGTGGGGCCCAGTCCAAAACGGCTCGCACCTTTTCTGGGTCCATTTCAATGCCTTCGGGGGAGATACGATATCCCAAGTAGTTGATTTTTTCTTGATGGAACTCACATTTGGATAATTTGGCGTATAGTTTGGCGGCCCTCAGCTTGTGCAACACAGAGCGTACCAACTTCACATGGTCGTTTCTTGTCTCCGCGTAGATAAGAATATCATCAAGGTATACTAGAACCCCTTTGTACAAATGTTCGTGAAGCACTTGATTGATCAATTGCATGAAAACGGCAGGCGCCCCCTGTAAGCCAAAAGGGAGAACATTGAACTGGAAACAACCCATTGGGCAGTTGAATGCAGTCTTCCACTCGTCTCCCTCCTTTATCCGGATCCGGTAGTATGCCTCCCTCAAATCCAGCTTTGTGAAAATCTTCCCCTTTGCCAGGTGGGCTAACATGTCCTTCATCAGAGGGAGGGGGTACATGTTCTCTACGGATACTGCGTTCAGGTTTCTATAGTCCACTACCAGACGTTTGGAGCCATCTTTCTTCTCGCGGAACATCACAGGGGCCGCTACTCAAGGTCTGGCAGGCGTGATGAAACCCCGTTTCAAGTTCTTGTCAATAAACGCCCTCAATTCCTCCAACTCCCCCGGTGTCATCGGATACATCTTCGGTTTCAGAAGCGTCACCCCCGGCAGGAATTCAATGCTACAATCGGTCGACCGATGGGGGGGGGAGCTCGTCGGAAGCCTCTTCACTAAACACCTCTCTTAAGTCCCAATACTCCTTCGGGATTTTCTCCTCTCCTTCCACGTGTTCGGCACCCATAGAAGCTATCTCAGCGAGTGCCTGGGACTTCGGATGGGATTCCTCCTCCCCTTCCGGATAGGGTTGCTCCTCCCCTTCCGGTGGCCGATTGGTGCGGATGCGTATCCACCCCTCTCTCCAGTTTACATGGGGATTCCACTTCCGAAGCCATGGTAGTCCCAATATTAGAGGTTGTTCCATCCCAGGGGCCACAATAAAACACAGGGTCTCATGATGGTTTCCCATGGTCATCTCTAGGGGTTCGGTTACAAAACGTGCGGGGCAACCTCCCCCCACCGACCCATCCAGTTGGCAAAAGGATATGGGCGTTTTTAGAGTTCTCAGTCCAATGCCCATCCCCTTAACCACTTTCATGTTAATTACACACCTCGTGCACCCCGAGTCCAGTAAGGCCATCATCACTCCCTCAGTCCCCGAGGTGGGCTGCCTTAACTTTATTGGGATGGTCATGGGCCCTTGATTTGGACTTACCGGGACGTCATCTTCCGAATCTGTCTCGTTCTCGTCGAGTGGGGTTGGAGGTCCCAGCTCCTCTCCCGCCGAAAGGGCGACCTCTACAACCTCTCCTGTCTTCAGCCCGGTCTCGCGAGGTTTGGTTGAGGGGTTTTTTGGCTTTCTCCCGGGGTCCCGTGCTTTCGGTGGGTTCACCTTTACTCGACAATCCACCATCCGGTAGCCCTCCTTTCCACAACGGAAACATGCCGTGGTCTTGGCTCCTGCCGCCATCCCTCTCGGTTGGGGCCCTGAGGTCTCTCAGAGATGGGGGGAAGCGGTTTTCTCCAGGCGGGACCTCCTCTGCGTCTGTTTCTGGCTAGATCAATGTCCACCTCTTCCGCCAGCAAGTACCATGACTGTAACTCACGTGGATCCCTTCTGGAGATGCACGTGTGGTATACATCTTCATTTAAGCCATCTTTGTAGGCTTCCACCAGGGCCCCCTGGGACCAACCTCGGATGTGGTGTGCCAGCTGCCTGAATTCTTGGGTGTAGTCTGCCACCGATCTCCCCCCTTGGACTAGGGTCTTCATTCTGATTCTGGCCTTTCTCTCTGCCAGAGGGTCCTCAAACCTTCTCCTCAGTGCAGTCATGAAAGCATCGAGGGTTTGCAGTTGGGGGGAGTTATCATTGTACAAAGTCACCACCCAATCTGCTGCCATCCCTTCCAGGGTTCTGGTAACGCATCTCACTTTGGCTGCTTCAGAGGTGAACTCCCGCTCAAATTCTGCCATATAACTCCCAACTTGTACCAGGAAAAATCCCAAATCTTTGGATTTCCTCCAAACTTTACATCTAGGGGGGGCAGGTGGCGTCTTCTAGGAGCCACTCCCATTGCTGGGGCTCCCCGGGCGGCAGCGGGCGGTTGCGCTGGCGGAAGCTGGGCAAGGGGGGTAGAGGTAGCTTGGCTCCCCCTGGCTGATCTCGCTCCCTCTTCCCCCTCATACCTTTGAGTTGTGCCGGGCTCTCCAGGAACATCCATAGAGAATTTCTTGGCTTCATCCAGCTTGCCTTCCATCTCCTCCCCCTCCTGCCAAAGCCGTCCCCTCGCACCTTTTCGTCTTACAGTGATCCTGGGAGGAGGGGGGTCTTCAGGGTCTCTCCAACCAACCCCCAACGACCATCTGGGCATCTCAGCTGAGGTTTCTTCCAGAGTCAATTCGGCCAGCAGGTCAGCCACCGACCCTTCCGGCAGCGGCATGGGCTGCCCCCCCACAGCTCCCTGATCCTCTTCATCGCCGGTTGGAGACGACATGGGATGAAACCCCCTCGGAAGAAAAGTTGCTGTTTTCTCCAGGTGGGTTGATGTGTGAGTTTCGGAATTATGTCAGGATGCGCTCCCTTTAGATCCCAAGAAAGAAATACTCAGACTCCATGGGGCAGAGCAAAGTCATCCTTTTACTGGGAAACAAAGTGGCAGCTACAAAGCAATTCTGAAACTGAGAAATTGGCGGGTAGAATGCATATACAAAGAAATAGGTTTGCCCCCACCCCCCAAAGTTCAAATGATTCTTCCAATTAAAACTTTTGAAACAGCTCATGTGGTCATCTTCAGATGGTGATGAGACGTCTTGTCAAATGACTTGACATATTTTGATAAAAGTTCGCAGTTGCGCAAAAGAGGAAAAGATAGCCAGGAAACGGAAAGTTAAAGACAAGAATCCCCCCTCCCCTTGCTAGCCCAGCAAGGAATGCAAACACCTCCAGCTTTCTTCCCATATAAAATCCCCCCTCCCACCGTTGCCATGACAGCCGAGAGAAATAATGAAATAATAGCAGAAAGGCAGGAAGGGGAAGGTATCTTAGCAGAAAGGTAGAAGGGGAAGGTATCTTGAGGCTGACACAAACTGGTTATGTTTTACCTGGACTATGACGCCCTTCAATATATTTTCTTCAAGGTCTTATTACTGAAAATGCTCTGTACACATAGAATAAGAAGTTAGCAAATGGAAAAAAAAAACCTGCTCAGAAAATTCCTACAATTGAATATTCTAACACTGAGTGATGTATATTCTTTGTAATCTCAATTATTCAGTAGCTCTGTCTTTAAATAAAAGTTCTTCATTGAGACAAGTTTTTTCCCATTTGTTCTTCCTTAGTACTGGAGAGCTCAGAGTTGAACAGAGTTGCTAATTTCAGCTTTTTCCCATATGATTTTCCATCATGCAGTTATCAGCCTGGGGATGTGATGCTCCTGAAGTCTTCTAAAATAAACCTGACGAGGAAAGTAACATGTAACAAGTTAACTCAGCTCAACTGAAACTTACACTTTAGACACTTGTATATAAAGAAATCATGCAAAGATGAAATGTTAAATTGGAAGTTTATGTTTGTTTATTTGTTTTGTTGTAATGTATATATGAATTCTCTGTGGGGCTGTTATGAAATCAAATTAGCTGGAAGCCTGACTTTGAAATGGTGTCCTGGGCTTAAGCCAGTTATGACTGCCTTGAGTATGACCACTTGAGGGGATTCAAATTGACAGTGTAGGAAATTGAATAGGAAGGCCAATTGATAGCTGAAGAAAGAACAGAGCTCAGAGCTGTGGAATGAGCAAGTTTGGAAATGAAGCCCTTCAGGGGAGGACAGTAGCAGTGTTCCAATATTTGAGGAACACAAAGAAGAGAAGTGGGAGGGTATCAATCTATTTTTCAAAGCAGCAGAAGGTAAAAAAAAAAAAAAAGAAGAAGCAACGGATGGAAACTTACCAAGGAGAGAAACAACCTAGAACTGAGGAGAAATTTCCTGAAAGTGAGAACAATTAATCATTGAAATGGCTTGCATTCAGAAGTTGTGGGTGCTCCATCCCTGGAGGTTTTTAGGAAGCAATTGGACAATCATTTATCTTGAATAGGGTTGGACAAGAAGATGTCCAAGGTCCCTTTCAATCCTGTTATACTGTTCTAATTCTGTTAAGTCTTGAAGAGCAGAATTAGTAGCTGACCAGAACTGACACTTAAGAAGAACAGAAAGCCATAGGAACAAAAAGCATTCTACTGAATGCAAATCAGTAGATAAACTCTGAAATATCTGAATCATCCTAGCTGTAAAAATAGGAGAAAGAGTGGGAGAAAGTGCTAGATAAACTGGTATGAAAAGAAAAATAGGAGGAACATCTTGGATATTAAAAATCACATTCTATGAAGCAATTTCATCTTTACGGTTGAAGAGGAACATTTTATTTTGTTTATTTACATATGCATTCACCTTCTAAACTTGTTCATATTGGAGATATATTTTATCTTTATGCTGATAATGAACAGTTTATTTGGATTTTATGGTTGATTGTGTCAGTACACAGTGTGTATGTGTCACTACAATGTGTGGACTTCCAAGTTTTTGGTGTCATGGAGCAACAATACATTGACTTGCAAAATAGTCCCTAGTTTAAGGTAAAAGTGCAGTTTGACCAGCAGGTTCTGACCAGTTCTGGAGAACCGGTAGCGGAAAATTTGAGTAGTTTGGAGAACCGGCAAATACCACCTCTGGCTGACCCTACCCCCATCTATTCTCTGTCTCCTGAGACCCAGCTAATCAGCTGGGTCTTTTTTTGTTGTCCCACACAAGAGAAGGGAGCTGGAAAGCAGGTTAGTGGAGTGGGGGTGGGATTTTACAGTAACCTTCTTCCACAAATGGGGAAGGAATTGAGATTTTACAGTATCCTTCCCCTGCCATGCTCACCAAGCTACACCCACAGAACCAGTAGCAAAAAAAATTGAATCCTATCACTGGTTTGATTGCACTTGTGATAAACTCCAACATATGGTAAATCTGATAAGTACTATCCTTTCCCATTAATGCTACCTCTGGCACAGGTTCAACAAAAGTAGTCAATCTATAGCTTATTCCTCTTATTGAAAAAGCAATATGTTAAAAAGAAAAAGGATGAACCAAAGTTACTATTGGCTGTAGAGATCAATATCTGAGAACCAATACCACAAACACTATGGGTGTGGAAGATTCCAACAGATCAAAAGAGTATATGCTAAAAAGCAGAAATGAGCTAATGAAATGAAATGAAACAAGAATAGGACAGCACCATGGATTTAAATTAAGAGAAAGGGGAAGGATGTTGTAAATCTAAGTTAAGATGATTTGATTTTCATGGAGCCATTAATGTATGCAAGGAACTAAAGAAGCGAGATTAATTATGAATAAAAATAATAACATGCATGTCAAAACATTTGAAGCAATGCTATCTAAACTGTAGTTGTATAATAAACAATAAACCATAGGTTAGAGATAGCTGTGAATAATGAATAAAATGGTGATAAAAGAAGCAAGAGAAATGAATTTGGTGATAAATCATACAAAATCAGTGTGTTAGCTGATCACCAATAGAGACTTTTTAGGATCTAGAGCAGGGGTGTCAAACTTGTGGTGACATGTTGTTGTCACATGACATATTGCAACTTTTTCCCCTTCACTAAAATGGGGATGGGCGTGGCCAGCACATAATGCATACAACCTGTGGGCTGCGAGTTTAACACCCCTCATCTAGAGACAACAGGCTAAAATCAAAGTGAAAATCAGTGATGGGATTCTGCCAGTTTGTACCATTTCAGGAGAACTGGTTGTTAACTTTCTGAGCAGTTTGGCAAACTGGTTGTTGGAAGAAATCATGAGGGCAGAGAACTGGTTGTTAAATTATTTGAATCCCACCACTGGTGAAAATCTTAACAGATTTCATTGAACAAATATAAAGAGAGCTGCAGGGAAAGAAGAAATATACAGGATCAATCCATGTCCCTTCAATTTGCTAGGAACACCAAAGAAATGTCAGTGGTCAGATCCTCTTAAGCTGCCATTTATGCATCAGCTTTCCTTTCCAGGTTTTTAGTCTACCTTGAGCTTCAAAGTATCTTTGATACTTTTTTACTTTTTTTTTTAAGTGGAAAATGGCTTAACAGTATGTCTTATCAGAGACTTCGTCACAACTACAGACAGTTGAGCCTCTGGCAGAGATATTTTAAATAAAGCACCATCTCTACATCTGGCCATGATCTGACAAAGCTTGTGAACTCAGATGACCACTGCCCACCCCCTGAAAAAAAAGAGCAGATATTAGATTACAGAACTCGTGTTGTCCTCTTTAACTAGTACAGGTAACAAATCTCAGAGGCAAGAGTAATATTAAAATCCACAAAGCTTGCTAATTTACACTAATTGCTAAGTGCATATGCAGAGGCATTTAAAATACAGAGTTTTCTATTTTACACATAATTTGCCACATCTTGTTAGAGTGTCTATCTTACATGTGCAGAAGAAAAAAGTGAATCACATTATTAAGTTTCTCACTGTTGCATTTGGGCCATTTGGAGAACCACCAATAAATGAGGTACTTATATTTGGTGAAAAACTGTTGGATTACTTGTAAAGAGTACGTAAAGATGGCTTGTATAAATGATTATAAAAATTAAAGAACTACAACAAGATGATGAATTGATGTATCTTTGTAAAATAAATATATAGTAATAAAATAAAATTATAAGGTAATATAATATATTGCTAAAGTAAGATATGGATAGAGAGGAATTTTAAAACATACAACTAATGATAGCAAGGTAGTAAGTAAGTAATTGTCTGTTGAAAAGAGTGACCATTAGGCAAAAGAAATGAAAAATTGCTATGTATAGAATGTGCCCACTTTATTACAGGGAAATGAGAGCCATGTATTTCAAAACAAATTCTGAATGCAGGAGAAATGGATTATATAAGAAGTGTGTGGTGGTTAAACAGGAAGAGATAGGGTCAAGAACAAAGGAGTGCAGAATGAATATGAATTAAATGCAAAAGTGAATGACCAGTATAATATAATTGGCTTGGTCATAGAGAATGAATGAGGGTTGAATTGCAAAATAAATATTTGCAGGAACCCTTCATGGGTTGGAAGTAAGGGAAAGACCAAAAGTCAAGGTTGGATGGTATTTACATGATCCTTTAAAGGAAATTGATGAAATATTTAATTTAAAGAACAAGACAGTGTTGGAAATGGTGCAGGCACATAGTTGAAACAAGGATGGCTTGCAAAGTTAGAAAAAGTATAAAGAGTATAATAAATTGGTTAATGTAAACTACTTAGCGATGTTTATTTTTCCCTTTTTATCTCATGTCTTTAATCCCTTTGGCTGACTACTTTTCATGCCCTTTCTATGCTTTCCATAATATTGTTTATCCCCAAAGGAAATGTGTGTGTATGTGTGTATATCCAGCATTGCTTGCTTCATAAACCATTTTAACAAAAGGTTTTTCTTGTTCAAATTTTAGCAGTTTAAAACAGACAACATGGATAGAGGGGTTTGTTTTCCCCCTTAACTAGTGATAGTTAAAAATTCTTTCCTGTTGCAATGCAAATAATCTTTATTGATGACACACTGTAAGCAACAATTCAGAAATGCCTCTCTTTCTTATGACCATGTACTGTATTTTTATATTTGATTAAGAAGAAGATGATTGAGACAATCATTTCAATTTTATTCTGAATTATGGGGGATGGAGGGATAGGGCAATTGTAAGAGGGATCCCATTTGTCTTCTCTTTTCTTGAAATAAACTATCTCCTGAAAATACTTTGTTATATATTCATCCCATTTGTGACTTCAAAACAACATACTGTTATGAATTAATAAAGTGCATAAATAAAGTTTTAACAAACTTTAAGAAAAAACAGGGTTCTAATCCTGCTCTTCTGATTGGCCGATAATAGCGATATTGGATTGGTCCGCTCTGGGGAATCTGATTGGCTGTTAACAAGCCACTCTCATTGGTTCAAGGGTTTAACACTTCCAAGTTCTCATTGGCTAATAAGTCAGCAGCCTGCCCTATAAAAGGGCTGCTGCCCTAGGGTTTTTGCTCTGTTCAGAATGATTAATAAAGAGTTGAAGTTCACTGTTCACTGCCTCGTCTCCATTCCTTGCGCCCATGTGCAGAACTTAACACTGGCGACGAGGATGGGATGCGGAGACATCAGAGCTGACTGAACACTACAGAGCACCAAAAGAGCATGTGGCTGAAGGCACATCGACAACAGAAACCATGTCCGGCGGCGCCATACCACCCGCTCCATTTGACCCGGCACAAGAAGACTGGGACTCATACATAGACTGGTTCCAGATGTTTCTGGAGACCAACAACTTGAAGGATGCCACTACGAGGAAAAAGTGAGCAGTGTTCCTGACCCATTGCGGGCCTGCCATCTTTAAAATGGCCAAGGCACTAGCGAAACCGGCTGAGGTGAAAACCATGGACTGGGACATCCTCGTGCCCCTTCTATGGGCCCACTATGCACCCACCGTACCAACGCTTGTCTGAAGACATAAATTTTACCAGAGGGACCAGCGGAAAGGAGAGAGCGTTGCAGATTTCATCGCGGATCTCCGGAACCTGGGAGGCCTCTGTGGGTTTACAGACCTCGAAGAAGCTCTGAGAGACCGAATAATTCTGGGATTAGATGACCACACTACGCAGAGCAAGATCATGGCCAAATGGGACATCGACCTTGCTGATATCATCAAGGATGCTACTGCAGCAGAAGTCGGCCACCCGATTGTGCCACATCAATGCACCGCTCCATTAACTTGCTAGTGATACCTCACCTCGCCTAGAGAGGCACACAACAGCGACCCACCACGAGGACCTCAAATCGCCATTAGAAAGTGATGAGGAGGAGGTCAACCGGCTCCGGTTTGAACATGACCAATGCCATCAGCGGAATCAAAGACTACCACACCAATGCGCGGGTTGTGGGGCAAACCACCTGCGATCAAACTGCAAATTACTCGATGCGCTCTGCCATTTCTGTGGGAAAAGAGGCCACATTGGGAAGGTCTGTAGAAGCAAGCAAGGATCCAGCCCATTTCAGAGGGGAAACAACTACCGCCAGACCACAGGGAATCACCCTGTGAGTCGGGAACATTTGAACCACCAATGGAACAACCACTCCTACAAAAATAAAACACCGGCCATTTTATCGAGAAGAGAAGAGGCACACCAAACCATTATAATTGGTCACGCCTCATCGCTAGATGCAAAGAAGATCCGAGTGAAGGTCGCCATTGAAAACCAGCCTTGCGTGATGGTAGTCATTTCAGGATCGTCCCTCTCGATGGTTTCCTGGAAGACTCTTAAACAATTAATCCCTGCCGTCTGGCGTCAAGACCTCAGACCCATAGTCAGAATCATACTCAAAGATTATCAGGGGAACCGAATTCCGGTCATTGGATCCAGCCAAGTCCAAGTATCATTCAAAAATTGTACTGCGTCATTACCACTGACCGTAGTTGACCATGACCAGCCTAGCTTGTTAGGCCTTCAATGGTTCGCCCCACTCAGGATCGAGGTAGCCGGCATTCACCAAACCAGAAGCGACAACTGGGAGAAGGCCATCGTCCAGGAATTCCAGGACGTTTTTGCAGACAAACTAGGCGAGTACAAGGGGACCCCGATATCATTTAACCTTAACCCTGAAGTAGCCCCCATCTGCCTTTAAGCCTTGTCAGGTACCTTTTGCCCTTAAACCAAAAATTGATGAGCAGCTCGATTAATTAATAGCCCAGGGTGTTTTAGAACCAACTGACCATGCTCATTGGGAAACCCCAATTGTAACACCCATCAAACCAGATGGATCATTAAGGATTTGTGGGGACTACTGGGCTACCCTTAATCACGCCCTTCAACAGAACGCTTACCTGGTGCTGGTGGTACAACACCTTCTCCATTCCCTGGGGGGTGGAAAAGTCTTCACTAAATTGGATTTAGCACAGAGTGGTTACAATGAGCAGTATTGAAAACATTGCATGATGGTCACCCCGGCATCGTGCGTATGGAAGCACTCGCATGAAGCTTTGCGTGGTGGCCGGGCATCGACAAACAGATCGAAGCCTGGGTAAAGACTTGTTTAAAGTGCCAAGAAGTCAGCAGTGCCCCACCTAGAGCAACTCCAACAGAATGGAAAACCCCCTGGGGGCCGTGGTCCTGCATCCATGTTGATTTTGCGGGCCTACTAAAGGACATACGTTCCTCCAAACAGTGGATGCCTTTTCCAACTGGCTCAAGATCCACGAAATGAAGAATACTACAACGGAGTCCGTCATCCAAAAATTGAACAAGCTATTCGCAACGCACAGGCTGCCAGACGTTCTGGTCTCCGACAACGGACACCAGTTCACCGCCCTGGCATTTGAACAATACTTAGCGGATCGGAGCATCCGCAATGCGCTAACTTCGCCGGTGCACCCTGCGGCTAACGGCAGGGCCGAGCGCATGGTACAATTTGTCAAAAAAACTCTCCACAAAATGGACTATGGGGACATTGATGACAAAATAAACAGAATACTCCTACTCCAACACATCACTCTGCACAGCATTACTAACAAGACCCCAGCTGAACTGTTGATGGGACACAAGCTCCGTTCCCATCTCGTCCGGCTTCACCCGTCCTACGAGCCAGAGAAACCCTGTGGATCTACAGGACAATGTCATGAGTTCAAGGTAGGAGACTTAGTTTTTGCAAAAAACCTCTCCGGCGAACCGTTATGAGTTGAAGCAACCATAATTCAAACCACCAGGCCCAGATCATGCCATGTGCAAACCTGCGATGGTAAAATATGGAAACGCCATATAGATCAGCTTCGCTCTAGGCTACAACCCAGTTCCCGTGACTCCTGGGACTCCCAAACTGAGGGGGGAAGGGATTTTGAAGAAACCGAATTCGAAATGGTGGAAAGCAGAAGTGAAGGAAGTCAGCAATCAGGCGCGATAAATATAGAAGAATCAGGGAGGGGACTCTCCTCGTTACAGAGAAATACCTCAATGGAGGCAAGCCTGCAAAGATCAGAAGACAACAATGACAGCATTAGCGGCACCGAGTCAGCCAGTGAGGAGACGGACCGCCTGTACCAGATATGTCCAAAAACATCCCGCCGAAACCGGATGACAGACAGGAACCAGTGGGACAGCGCAAATCCAATAGACAGTTAAAACAACCTACATATCTTAGGAATTACGTCACCGCACCCCTCAAACGGAACCCAGGGGGAAGGGGTGTTATGAACTAATAAAGCACTTAAATAATGTTTTAACAAACCTTAAGAAAAAACAGGGCTCTTATCCTGCTCTTCTGATTGGCTGATAATAGCGATATCGGATTGGTCCGCTCTGGGGAATCTGATTGGCTGTTAACGAGCCACTCTCATTGGTTCAAGGGTTTAACACTTCCATGTTTCTCATTGGCTAATAGATCAGCAGCCTGCCCTATAAAAGGGCTGCTGCTGTCCTAGGGTTTTTGCTCTGTTCAGAATGATTAATAAAGAGTTGAAGTTCATTGTTCACAGCCTCGTCTCTGTTCCTTGCGCCCATGTGCAAAACTTAACACATACCATCTGTAATATAACAAGGTCCTTAACCCTTAAAGGATTACAATTATAAATAAATGTTTTAGTTATTGTCCTAACTTTTCTTCCAGAAACAGAAGACCTTTGCTCCTTCTGAAATTGAAATATTTCTTTGGAATTATGCAGGATGGGTGGAATTGGCTACAAATGGAACAAGATTTGCTAGAAATTGTGTTACTTGTGTTTGTAAAATAGTCTCTTAGGAGCCTAGCAAGTTATGTAGTAATCACACAAGTCATTCCAAAAACAATACGTGGAATAAACTCTCCATTAATGAAGGATATATACTCAGAAGAAAATCAACAAATAGCATAATACTAACTAAATCATATATTTTTTTCTCGGTACACCTTTCAGCAGTTCAGAAGCATAATGGAAGCACTGAATTATAAATACAGTCAGAAAGAACCACCATTATTTGAAAATAAAAGCATGTTTTATTTGATATATTTGCATTCATATACAAATATTCATATAGTATTTAACATTATAGAAGAAGTGTGGATGAGAATTAATGTTTAGAGCAGCTAGGTTTGAGCTTCATAAATTAGGACAATTACTTGATGGCAGCAAAGAGTCTTAGAAAACTCAAATGCTTTTCAGGTATCATCCTGATTTTTGAAATTCAGAACTTTTAGCCATATCAATATATAATTTAATTATATTTTCTTCTGTAGGCAAATCATTTATGTGGTATCCATCAAAAAAGAGACACTGGCTCAAATAAAATAAAATTTACTGGATTTTGGACAATTGGAATAATAAGTAATACGGTATAAAGATGAGTGACATATATAAAGATATAAAGATGGATCTTTGAGTTATGAATGAGATTTGGGACAGAATTTTGGATATATGCACTAAACATAGAGGAAAATTCAAAAATGGCGAAGGAAGAAGAAGAAGAAGAAGAAGAAGAAGAAGAAGAAGAAGAAGAAGAAGAAGAAGAAGAAGAAGAAGAAGAAGAAGAAGAAGAAGAAGAAGAAGAAGAAGAAGAAGAAGAAGAAGAAGAAGAAGAAGAAGAAGACAGTGAAACGGAACAAAAGGAACAGCAAATAACACAAAAGAAGAAAAAAGAAACTGAACTTGAGATATTAATGATAGATGTAATAAATAAGGGGGATATTGAGATTGGACTGTTGATGAAATGGTTAGAAAAGGGTAGGGACAAACTTTGATAAATGGAAGAAAAATATATCAGAAAATGAAGAAAAATGGAAGAAGGGTTAAGGGAAAAACCCAAAAGATGATAGAAAATGGCAAGCAAGCAAAGAAACTATGAATTAATATAAAAAAGAGATTTAGAGGCGATAGTTAGAAATGGAAAAGAAGGGGACTCCACATGAAGAGGTATCTTAGTAGTATAAATATATACAATACATTTTGAGGAGCTTGGAATAAGAATTAGAAAAAGAATAAAATGGAATAATTAAAATGGAATAGATATAAAAATATGAATTTATAATAGATTAACCAAGTAAAACAGATAAATGTTTAAGAAAGATATAAGTGATTAATAGTTAGGATATGAAAAGAAATGTTATGTGGAGTCTGATAGAGAATAGATATAACCATACAGTAGGATAATATTTTCAATGAACTATATATTTTGTTATTTATTTGCATAAGGTAATGAGAATATAATGTTATAAGTTTAATATTATTGGCTAAAAGAAAATGTATTTGTGTAAAAATGAGATGTTAGAGGGAAGGAAACATATAGAAACTAAAATATGCAACAGTGGCAATGTAATATTGGGGAAATATAATAGGGGATAATATAAACTAAGTTAAAATCTTGAATGGTCAATGAAATGGTATGAATAGATTAAATTGTAAACACATTGACTATATGAATATATGATCAAGGAAGATAAAGATTATGATATTTTAATGAATCAAATATTTTGCTATTCACTTGTATAAGGTAATGAGGATACGTTGTTATAAGTTTGATATTATTGTTTAAAAGAAAATATATATTTGTATAAAAAATGAGAAGTTAGAGGGAAGGGAGCACATAGAAATAAAAACATATGCAATAGTGGCTAATGTAATATTGGAAAGGGGATTCAACAAGGGATAATACAAATTAAGATGAAATTCTGAATGATCAATGATATGATATGAATAGATTTAACTGTAAACATGCTGAATATAAGAAAATATGATTAAGAAGACAGAGATTGCTTAAAAATAAAGAGACTGATATAAAGTAACCTATGAGAGTAGACAAGAAGAAAATTTGGTAATAAATAATGATGTGATGTCAGAAAGCTTTGTGATTATGGATATGACTGATTTAAAATGTAAAATACCTGGAACCACACTGTTCTCTCAAAGATGTATTTAAATAATTTAAAAATAAAAAAAACTTTTTTTTAAAAAAAAAGAATGTGGTGTCCTCATCATAGTTTTATGAATCCTAGAAACACAACTAATTACAGAAATAAGCCAAGAACATTACCCACATATCCTTGTTCCATGTATCGTAATTGGTGATATTTCTATTTACTGCCTAGTCAGTATTTTCAGATGATTCGACATAAACAATTGCAAAGATTGTTAATATGGTTCAACCTAAAGCAGCATGGTAGCCTGGTGGTGAAGACACTCGATTCCCATTCAGAAGGTTAAAGTTCAATCCTAGGTAGCAGCAGATGTTTCTCTCTTAGGGTGCAAAGAAAAAAACACCTTCTGCGAACTCTACATTAGCATCAGGAAAGGCATTTGGCCAGTAAACACTCAGCTCCATCCAATGGTCCCAACTCTACCCCTACTTAAGATATTAAGGTAAAAGGAAAGGGTACCCCTTGCACATATGTGCTGGTTATTTCTGATTCTAGGGGGCGATACTCATCTCCGTTACAAAGCTGAAGAGCCAGCGCTGTCCAAAGACATCTCCATGGTCATGTGGTTGGCATGACTAAATGCCGAAGGTGCACGGAATGCTGTTACCTTTCTACCAAAGTGGTCCCTATTTTTCTACTTGCATTTTAACATGCTTTTGAACTGCTAAGTTAGCAGAAGCTGGGACAAGTAATGGGAACTCACTCCGTTACACGGCGCTAGGGATTCAAACCGCTGAACTGCCAACCTTTCTGATTAACAAGCTCAGCATCTTAGCCACTGAGCCACCACATCCCCTTAAGATCATAAAAAGGTCATAAAGAGAGAGTTAATATGATTCAATCTGTCAGGCTCCCTGGCTTACTTTACCTTAATATTATCTATTTTTTTATTTCAAAAATTCAAGCTAGAAACTGGCATCGTGCAAAGTAGAATGAGTGCCTCATCTTTATTGATAAGTCTGCCTCTGCATCCTTCTAAAAATGTAGCTAGAAGGAGAGAGAAAAACTGTAGAATAGCAGGACACATCCTAGGAAGGAGATATTTCTGTTTTTTTGTTTTTTTTCACTATTTAAAAGATGCATAATTCACATAAACCGGACCAGCAGGAAGAGAATTCGTCACAACACATTACCCTGCTATAATCTGGGCAGTTATACAATAAATAATTGCCATTCTTTGAATATTTCAACCGACATGAAATTTTGCCCAATCATTTAATTTGCTATGGAAGTTCAGTTTAGACTATCCCTAATGCAGATAACATTGTTTGAAGTATGAATCCTCAAATGTGATCTGACATATCACAGCACTTTTTCTTTTTTGTTAATTTTAGTAAATGTTAAGATTAGCTCTAGGGTTTAATTGAAGGTGATTCAAATCCATGATTTAAGTTTGTACTTAATTGAGCCATTAGAATTAGAACATTGCCACGGTTTGCTTAATAGCTAACAATAGATGAATATATATTATCGGCACTAAACAGAAAGCCAAATCTTAATATATTGACCTCTAAAAATATCTAATTAGCTTTCCTTTCCTCATTTGCTAACTTGTAAGATGATGAAGTATAAAGCCTACTGGAAACTTGAACCTGGGAATTAAAATGAACTGAAAAATCAGCATTAGTGGATTATTTTATTAAGAGGAAACCCTAATTTTATTGAAAGTTTGCTGAGATTCAGTCAACCTAGTGTTTATATTTAGATGCTCATCAGTTATTACAGAGAAGTCTAGAAAGGTTGCAAACATCCCTGTGGCATTTGGGTAGGTGAGGAACACTTTTCTTAAAAGCTTGCAAGCAAAATCAGGATGTTTTTGGTGCTGTGAATCACCACCCAAGCCTCACTTCTGCTCCAAAGCTTACTTGGGCAGGAGAAGACAGTCCCAAAGCATAGAAGAATGCATTTTTATTTTTTCTGAGTTCTGGGGAAAAAATGACAATAAAAAGCTGATTATTTGAACATTGGTTCCCATGAGGAAAGGCCCTACAGCAGGTTAAAGAAACCTTGTGAGGCTAGAGGCACATTTTGAATTTGAAGGGCATTTTGTGAGCATATTTACAAACCAGGGTAGTTTGAGAGAAATGCCAGTTTTACAAAATGGCTGCCATAATGGGGCAGAGCCCACAGGATTGTGACTACAGACAGCAACCACAATTCCTGGAAGGCAAATTAACCAATAGGGTGCTCTCTCTACTATCCCAGGGGCACCTTCTTTGGGACCAAAGACATTATAGTATAGTATATGAGAAAGAATCATTTCTTTTCTTTTCCCTGTTGCACCTTCTTGCTCTTGTTACTCCTAATCGGAGAAGAAGTGGGGAGATAATATGTTCAGCTGCGAGAGTAGTAGGGATGGCTTTGAGAATAACAGGTATCTAAGCACTAGGGTAGAGATGGATGATGTTCTATTTGACTGGGGTTTGCCCAGCTTGTCCAAACTCAGTTAACACAAACATTTTAAGAAGTCACATGCCATTGTAAATATCTCTGGAGTAGAGTAAATTTGCCTTATTATTTTAAACCTGTTAACTGAATTATGGAATAGACACCACCCTGAGTCATACCACACGGAGAGACATTCAGATTAAATGAATTACTCCCCTTCTACTACCTTTCTTGCACAATTGTTAAGTGAAGCACTGCAGAGATTAAATTAACATGGTTGTAAAATGAATCTGGCTTCCCCATTGACTTTGTCTGACAGAAGCTCACACAAGGTGATCACATGCCCTCAGGATGCTGCACCCATCATAAACACATGACGATTGCCAAGTGTCCAAATTTTGATCACATGATCATGGGGATGCTGCAAATGGTTCCAAGTATGAAAAATCATTATAAGTCACCTTTTTTCAGTGCTGTTGTATCTTTGTAGGATCCCTAAATAAATGGTTGTAAGTCAAGGACTACCTGTATTAGTACTAGAAATAATTCTTAAATAAATGCTGGAGTACAATAGCCAACTTCCTTTAGCATTGGCTACACTGGTTTGAACTGTAGAGTGGTAGTTCATAAACAGGAGGAGAACTGGAGATTCCCCAGCTGCCATCTAGAAATCAATTCCATTAATAGCCACCCAATGTGTTAAAATTTCAACACATCTGTATTGTGGTTTTCCTATTGACATTAAATTTCTCATATGCCGTAGTCAGTTCTGATTTTCCTATCTTTGATTTGATTTACAGGTTTTAATAAAAATAGTCTGAACATTTAGCAGACGCATATAAAACCAGACCTTGAACAATACAATTTCGCCATTCTATTTATGCATGGAAATCGGATGAGATGGAATCCTTCTTCAGTCTGCCACTTTTGCTTGTAATAAACTGACTGGTTTATGGGAAATAAGGCCGTGTTCTCGGTACTTGACCTAGATTTATGATAGAACTTGTAAAAGTATTTGGTTTCAATAAATCTGATGGATTAAACACCATTCTTGTTAACATTTTGATAGACATCCTTTCGTAGGCATATAATTGCCAAAGGAGCAGTGCAAATATGGCTATTAAAATTAAAATTCAGTCATGAAATAGTGCTATCTGTATCTAGCAATATCTATATCAACTTTTTTATGGTGATCGGGGGGGGGAAATGACACCATTTTAAAAAACAAAAAACAAGGTGGCTTAATCAAAAACTTAAGTTATTTTTTAAAAGAAGAAAAAAAAGTCTATTCTGCTCATCCAAAGCAAAGAAACTTACTTTCCATGGTATTTAGGTGCTGAGTGCTCTCCTGTCTGTCTCATAAGAGGATTATAAAGTGCAAGCTTCAGGATAAAAAGAAATATTAAAAAGAGTTATTAAAGCTGACAATTTAATGCAAGCAATATGGCATTAAACATTTCTTCTCTTCAGTAGCTGATATTGTAAATATAATTTTATTTCACTTGAATGTTGACTGGTCATTCTAAGTGAGTATTTGTTGTAGAAACTTTAGGCTGCCGAAAGCCATAACCCATAACCAGGTTTGATCACTTAATTCAGATTTTGAAGGCTGGCATGAAAGACAAAGGTATCTATTTTGTTAGGAATGGTTCTTATTCAGCAACAAAACCCAGTAGAAATGTACAGTTCTCAGAACCCCATATTATAAGCAGGTACTATTTAAGTGTGACTTAAAATTTTTAAGTATACAGTATCTCTAATCATTGAAAATTGAAAAGCAAGGATAGGTAACTTCCGGATGTTGCTGAATTAGAGTTCCCAGCAACCAGCAGGGTCGACCATGAAGGCAATATTGGTGGTCCACAGATTCACTATGTCAAATCATGGAAATCCATCAAGAATGCTTGTGCATTCCAATGCTGATACTGTACAAAAGCGAAAGTTAGTCTTTGAAAAAGCAGTATTGACACCATTGAGCTTTGAAGTTGGAGAAGATTCCTGAGAATACCAAGAAAACAAACTGAAGGACCATAGAACAATGCTATCCAGAGTTCTCACATGAGGCACAAATGACCAAGCTCAAAATATTTTGAACATATTATGTGAATAGTCAACTGTCTTGAAAAATGTACAGATGGAACAGAAGGAAGGTAGGGAAAGATGACAACCAACAGCAAGGTAGATGAACTCAAGACAATGAATGCGCCATAGGACGAACTAAAGACCAAGCCAATGTAAGACTGTCTTGGAGTAGATCTATCTATGTGGTTGTTAAGAGTCAATGCTGACTTTGATGGCACATAATCAAATCAAATCCATTAATCCAGCTTAATGTGTGGTCTTGAGCTAATATTCAGCTACAAACCTGATGTATCTTATAATAATGACTTACATTTCCAAACTCTCCAACCAGCCAGAAATCCTCATTAGAAATGTTGGATTATAATCCCTAAAATACTGGAAATTCTCACTGAAAGCATCTGAAAGAAAAATCAGGTGAGGAAGAGGGGTATATTCTTTTATAAAGTGCAAACAGATTCTAGAGGCAAAAGGAAATTTGGTTCCTGATGAATTAAAAGAAGAAAAATTCTCAGCCTTTTTAGTATGTATCTGTCTCATCAGTGCAGAGTCATTGCAGCAGTTGGCATAATTTCTGCATATACTCTCAGAGACCGCAGTATGGCTCTTAGCCTTCCCTTCCTGGTTTCTTTTGAAAGTATGCAAAGAATCGCTTTTATGAGCTATTTTGTTGTCTAATATTCTAAAAGTATATTTGTGAAAACAAGATAAGACATATGAAGTTCTTCATAATACATTAAACTGAAGCAGAAGGGACTTTTTTTTTTCTCAACAAGGCATAAAAGAGTAATGATTTTTTAAAGCTCACTAGCACTATAATATTATTGCTACAAGCTGGTTGCCCAGTGTTCTCTCCATCCATAAACCTGAGAAAGGGAAGGCAACTGTTGTGTCCGTGAAATGATGCCAGGAGTCGGTGACTTCAAATCATGCTCTTTTATTAAGATAGGAACCGAACTGGCTCTTCGCAAAAGGTTCGCGGCTTTTATTCTTTCAGCCGCGGCGGCCGCAGCCAATGGCACCACTTTGAATCTCCCGCGATTCGAATGGACCAATCGCGGGAGATTCTTAGCGAGCCAATCGGCGCGGCTCGCCTGACCAATCAGAGTACCCCGCGCTTTGGCCAATCAAAGCGCGGGGATCTCAAGAATGCTAATTAAGGACAGAACACCCCTCCCCTCTTGGTTCAGTCCTTATGTCGTGTAATCACATAGGTAGGCAGGGCTCCGTCTGAGCCTACTGGACCTGCGCAGCTCAGTCGTAGGTTGGATCCCGGCCGGTTCGGTCGGGATCTCTGTTGCTCCTGATGCCGTCGTGGGAACCGGCTGGTCGGTCGGGCCGGGCCGCTCTCTGTAGCTCCCTCCTGGGCCTCCCAGGTTGGTTGAGCTGCGGGTTTCGCCGCTCCCGCTCGGTCTTTCCGGGTCGGTCGAGCTGGCCTGGCTGTCTTTTCCTGGCGAGGGGTCATGATGGCTGCTTTCCGGTAAGTATGGCTGGTTTATTCTTCTTTGGTTTTGGTCCCCTGGGTATTCCCTCCAACCTTGGTTTGTGTTGTGGGGGTTGGTTTCGCCTGTTTGTGCCTCGGTGGTCTCTTGGTTGGCAGTCCTCGACCTTAATTGGTCGATGTGGCGTTTCCACGCTCGTCCGTCTGCTGTTTGTAGCCGGTACGAGTGTGGGCCTGTTATTTGTGTGATGATGGCCGGTATCCATAGTGGATCTCCCATCAGGTTTCTTGTATATACGGGGTCGCCTGGTGCGAAAGTTCGGTGTTTGCTGTTTGAGTCTGAGGACTTCTCCGGGTTATACGTGGGGTGTAACCTGTCGAGTGGGGACCTTAATTTCCTCCCCATTAATAGTTCGGCTGGGCTCTTATTCGTTGTGGTATTTGGGGTTATGTGTTGGGTGAAGAGTAGTTTGTTTATTTTCTCCTGGATCTCCCCGTGGTCTATTTTCCGGATGGTTTTCTTAGTGAATTGCACCATCCGTTCCGCCCTACCGTTTGCCGCCGGGTGCGCCGGTGCTGTCAGCGCATGGCGGATGCCCCTTTCCGCTAGGAATTTTTTGAATTCCAGCGAGGTGAATTGGGGCCCGTTGTCGGAAATGACGACGTCTGGGAGGCCGTGCGTTGCAAAGAGTTTGCAGAGTTCCTTGATCACGGCCTCCGTGGTTGTTGTCTTCATGTTGCTTACCTCCAGCCAGTTGGAGTAAGCGTCTACTGTTATAAGGAAGGTGTGTCCTTTTGTGGGCCCGGCGAAGTCTATGTGAATCCTAGACCAAGGTCCCCTTGGGGTTTCCCACTCTAGGACGGGTGCTGTGGGTGGGCTTGGCCTAGTTTCCTGGCATCGTTGGCACCTTGCTACCCAGGTCTCAATTTGTTTGTCCATCCCTGGCCACCAAGCGTAACTTCTGGCTAGGGCTTTAGTCCTAACGATGCCAGGGTGCCCCTCGTGTAGCAGTTCCAGAACCTTCCTTTGTAGCTTTTCTGGAATGACCACCCTATCCCCCCATAGTATGCACCCTTTTAATAACGAGAGTTCCGTTTGGCGGTTTCGGAACGTTTTGACAGACTCGTCGTTGTCTCTTTCCGGCCACCCTTTCTCTACCCAATGCAACACCCGCGCCAGACGTTTGTCTTTATTAGTCTCTCGGGCAATGTCTGACGTGGTTATGGGCAGGTTGGGTAGAGTCTCTATGCTGAGGGTGGTCATCGTGGGTGCTGGGTCAGTATCAGGTTCCGGTAGCGGTGAGCGGCTTAAGGCGTCTGCATGGGAGATCGTCTTACCCGGTCTGTGTATGAGTCCGTAGTTGTAGGCTGCAAGGAACTCGGACCACCTTGTCATTCGGGGAGACAGAATGTTCAGGGTGGCCCGGTTTCCTGCAAGGATTCCCAGCAGCGGCTTGTGGTCGGTTATGATGGTGAATGTCCGGCCGTAGAAATACTCGTGGAATCTTTTTACGGCGGCAAAGATAGCCAGAGCCTCTTTGTCCAGCTGGCTATAGTTCCGCTCCGGTTTGGTGAGGGTCCTTGAAAAGAACGCGATGGGCGCTTCTTTTCCGTCTGGGAGGGTATGGCTGAGGACAGCGCCGATGCCGAAAGGTGATGCGTCGCATGTGACGGCCAGAGGTAGGGTCTCATTATACTGTATAAGGACGGCGTCCGAAGTGAGGAGGTCCTTTGTTCTTTGGAAGGCGGCTTGCTCGCGTTTCCCCCAAGTCCAGGTCGCCGCCTTGTCCAGGAGCCTATGCAAGGGCTCCGCCACCATCGCCTTTTGGGGCAGGAAAACATTGTAAAAGTTAAGTAGCCCCAGGAATGCCTGTAGTTCCGTCTTCGACTTGGGTGTGGGGGCTTCTTTGATGGCCTTGATTTTTTGGTTTGTGGGGTGAATGCCGTGACGGTCTAGGAGGTATCCCAGGAATTCTACCCGTTCCGTGTATAATTGGCATTTCTCCCTCTTGACTTTGAGCCTGGTCTCTTTGAATTTGGTTAGGACCTCCCTTAGGCGACCCTCTAGTTCAGCTTGGTTGGTTGCCGACACTAGGATGTCGTCGAAGTAAGGTACCACCCCCTTGATGCCTTGCAATAGTCTTTCCATTAGGCTTTGGAATATTCCCGGTGCCACGCTGACTCCGAATTGGAGTTGGTTGCATTTAAATGGGTGGGTGACTATGGTTTGCGCTTCTGCCGTTTGCTCGTCGACTGGCAATTGTTGGTATGCCTGGGCGAGGTCGAGCTTGGCGAAAACCTTGCCCCCTCCCAGTGAATGCAGTAGGTGTTGCACTACTGGGACGGGGTAGGCGCTTTGTTGTAGCGCGCCATTTAGGGTGGTCTTATAGTCCCCACAGATCCTCACCGACCCATCGGGCTTCATCAGGGTGACTATGGGGTCTCCCACCGGGCATGGTCTATGGGCTGTAGGACCCCTTGCTTGACGAGCTTGTCAATTTGCTCGTCTATCTTGGGTTTAAGTGCGAATGGCATCCGCCTTGGTTTCAGGCGTTTTGGGGGGACGTTTGGGTCTAGGCTGAATGATATAAGGGGCCCTCGGTACTTGCCTAGGTTTCCGTCAAAGACCTCTTGGAATTCCCGGGCCAGTTGCTGCTCCCAGCTGTCGTCGGTGACGTGGTCGACTCCCGTGACTGCGATGCCGAGCGGGGTGAACCATTGCAGTCCCTGTAGGCTTGGGCGGTCGCGGTCGACGATTGTCAGGGGAAGCGTTTCGGTGTGCCCTTTATATGTGATGTTGAAGTGTTTGGTTCCGACTACCGGGATGCGGTTTCCCTGGTAGTCCTTTACGATGAGTCTCTGGCTGTCTAGGTTCCTCCTTTGGATGGTAGGCACCAAGCGCTTTATTTCATGCCATGCTATCATGGAGAGGTAGAACCTGGAGTCCACCTCCATTTTGCATGGCTCGCCCTCGATGCCTACCTCCACGTGGACCTTCCGGGCGTCATTGGTTATGGCGTGGCCGATGGTGACCGTCTGATGGGTCTCCTCTCTTCGCCGGTTATTGCCGCCTCACAGGGATCGTCTGTTCCGGTCCCATCTGTTGTCCGAGGGGCGATCTCTGGTCCGGGGTGGTGTGTTCTCTCTCCTCCGGTCGCTCTGGTCCCATCGTGCCGGGCTGCGGTTCTTTTTTAGGCAGCAGACATGGGCGATGTGTCCCTTCTTGTCGCAATGCCGGCAGATCGATTTGAAAAACCGGCCTTCCGACCTGGGGTGGTCGCCGCCACAACCGCCACAGTTGGTCCTCGACTTACGACCCCGCCGGTTCCATGGGTCGCGGCCTGTCTGGAGGTGATGGATGTCCTCCTCGTCATCGGAAGTGCCCGATGCCGAGTGGAAGTCGCCCTGGTGGGTAGTCGTCTCGGATTGGGCCTTGGCCAACCTCGCAGGGTTGTTGTTTCCGCTGCGATCCCCAGCGTTCGGTCTGCGCATGCGGTCAGCGGAGGTTTGGGTTGCTTCGGTGGCTGCGGCTGTGGTGAGGGTGTCTGCTAGGCTGATGTTGCCCTTGGCCATCAGCCGGCTCTGGAGGACAGCGTCCCACAACCCGAGCACGATTCTGTCTCATAGGGCGTCGTTCAGGTTGTCAAATTCGCAGAGCCCCCCTAGGCGCCATAGCTCGGCGACGAAGTCGCTGAAACTCTCACCCGACCGTTGGTCCCGACGGTAAAATTCGTTTCGTCAGATCAGGATGGGTACCTCTGGAGCGTAGTGCCGCTGAAGTATTGGCTCGATGACATCCCAGTCCATCGCGGTCACATCGGCGGGTTTGGCAAGCGCCTTGGCCATCTTGAATACCTCGGTCCCGCAGTGGGTCAGGAAGACAGCGCGCTTCATGGGGCCGGTGGCACCTTCAGGTCGCTGCACTCAAGGAACATGCAGAATCGGTCGGAGTACGATTCCCAGTCCTCGGTGGCGGGGTTGAAGGGTTCGGGGGGTGCGATTTTCGCCATCGTGGTGGTTCGTCCGGCTTCCGTCGGACACGTGGTTCGGTTCAGGGTCTGAATCCCACCCTCGTCGCCAGTGTTGTGTCCGTGAAATGATGCCAGGAGTCGGTGACTTCAAATCATGCTCTTTTATTAAGGTAGGAACCGAACTGGCTCTTCGCAAAAGGTTCGCGGCTTTTATTATTTCAGCCACGGCGGCCGCGGCCAATGGCACCGCTTTGAATCTCCCGCGATTCGAATGGACCAATCGCGGGAGATTCTTAGCGAGCCAATCGGCGCAGCTCGCCTGACCAATCAGAGTGCCCCGCGCTTTGGCCAATCAAAGCGCGGGGATCTCAAGAATGCTAATTAGGGACAGAACAGCAACCTATTAGGAGTTAAACGACAACTGTAATTTAAAATCCATCTAAACTTGTCTAAACTTTCATTTCTGCATTTCTGATCTTCACTGATATTTTCACTTTAGGAATAGATGGAGGAAATTCTATTTTATTGATTAAATAAGTCAATGTTCCATGTTATTTTTTATGATGAAGTGATTGGATTATGATTAGAAGTCAAATGGAATGAGGAATTTTCTTGGTCTTTGCAAAGCTAATCTGAAGAAAATTAAGGTTATATTGTCAGTGTGGTTCTGATCACTGAAACTTTTATGAAGGACTTTTCCGCCCTCCCATTAATGATGTCCCAATTCTACTCTATAGCTTAGTTGTTTGGTTTCTAGAGAAATATCAAGCAGAAACATTGGAGTAAATGTAGAAGATAAAAATTATTTATTTATTAAATCCATCCAATCTACATTCAACTCAGGACAGCTTACATAAATAAAAGCAACAAATAAAAGGGTATCAAATTTTACTTGAGTGAAGGCTTTGAGGGACTCCAAAGACAATCCAGCTATGCTTCATAATAATTTATTCTTCTTTTTTTCACACGCTGTCTCTTTTCTACCAGTAGCATGTTTTGTACTATTGAGTTACATCTACTCAGTAATAACTTCTTGATTGGAGGGCTCTCACAAAGGCTGCTATACAGTTTAGTTTAGAATAATTACTTAAAAATGCAAAGCCATAAGCAGACTGGCTTCAGTACACAATGTATTTTGGAGAGCAGAAAAATGCTTCCATTTTTCACTGCCTAAATTTTCCATCGAAAATAAAATTTTGGAGGCCTGGTTTGGGGAGAGGTGTGTGGTTTAAACTATACTTTCAGGTGAGCAGGGCTACCATTGTATGTTTGCCTTGATTCTGATCTCTTTTCATTTATCTAAACTTATCTAATATCCCAGTGACTCTGTGTCAGGCCAAAACGATACAGCTCTGGGGTCTTGGTTTCGTATTTAGGTCTGATTCTCAGCCAATGCCCTTCCATTTTTATTAGGTTATTTTAAGCCTCTTTTATTCATAATTATCAGATCCTTGGGTTTTTTTGCCTTTTGCTCCCCTGAAACAGTGCAGACTTCCATTCTTTTACATATGTCCAATGTTTTTCTTTTTGGAGGTTTTGGTTTATGTTATGAACTAATAAAGGCGTTTCAAAGAGTTTTAAATAACCTTAAGTAAAAAGCAGGGTTCTAATCCTGCACTTCTGATTGGCCCGAAAATAGCGACATAGGATTGGTCCCTTCTGGGAAATCTGATTGGCTGCTAACGGGCCGACTCTCATTGGTTCAAAGGTTAAATACTTCCATGCTTTTCATTGGCTACTGGGACAGCAGCCAACCCTATAAAAGGGCTGCTGCTGCCCTAGGCGTTGCTCTGTTCAGTATGATTAATAAAGAGTTGAAGTTCACTATTCACTGCCTCGTCTCCGTTCCTTGCACCCACACTCAGAACTTAACACTGGCGACGAGGATGGGATGCGGAGACATCTGAGCTGATTGAACACTCACAGAGCACCAAACAGAGCACGTGGCTGAAGGCACATCGACAATGGAAAACATGTCCGGTGGTGCCATACCACCCGCTCCATTTGACCTGACACAAGAAGACTGGGACGCGTACATGGAACGGTTCCAGATGTTTCTGGAGACCAACAATTTGAAGGATGCAACAATGCATCCTATGGGGAGATAGAGTCATTGTCCCAGAGTGGTTACAACAAGCAGTTTTGAAAGCATTGCATGACGGTCACCCCGGCATCGTGCGTATGAAAGCGCTTGCACGAAACTATGCGTGGTGGCCGGGCATTGATAAGCAGATCGAAGCCTGAGTGAAGACTTGTCTAAAGTGCCAAGAAGTCAGCAGTGCCCCACCTAGAGCAACTCCAACAGAGTGGAAACCCCCCGGGGGCCGTGGTCTCGCATCCACATTGACTTTGCGGGACCTACTAAAGGACATACGTTCCTCCTAACAGTGGATGCCTATTCCAACTGGCTCGAAATCCACAAGATGAAGACTACTACAACCGATTCAGTCATCCGCAAATTAAATAAACTATTCGCAACACATGGACTGCCAGACGTTCTAGTCTCCGACAACAGACCCCAGTTCACGGCCCTGACATTTGAACAATACTTAGCGGACCGGGGTATCCGCCATGCGCTAACCTTGCCGGCGGACCCTGCGGCCAATGGCAGGGCCGAGAGCATGGTCCAATTTGTTAAAAAAAACTCTCCACAAGATGGACTAGGGGGACATTGATGACAAACTAAACAGAATGCTCCTACTCCAACACATCACCCTGCACAGTGTCACCAACAAGAATCCAGCTGAACTGTTGATGGGACGCAAGCTCCGCTCCCACCTCGACCGTCTCCACCTGTCCTATGCGCCAGAGAAACTCTGTGGATCTAGCGGAAAATGCCATGAGTTCAAGGTAGGCGACTTAATCTTCGCTAAAAACCTTTCCGGTGAACCATTATGGGTCGAAGCAACCATAACCTAAACCACCGGGCCCAGATCGTACCACGTGCAAACATTGGATGGAAAGATATGGAAACGCCATATAGATCAGCTTCGCTCTAGGTTGCAATCCAGTTCCCGTGACTCCTGTGACTCTCAAATTGAGAGGGGAGGGGATGTCGAGGGAACCGAATTTGAAATGGTGGAAGGCGAAATCAAAGGAAGTCGGCAGCCCGGCGCATTACCTGAAGAAGAATCAGGAAGGGGGGTTGCCTCGCCACAGAGAAATATCTCAACGGAGGCAAGCCCGCAGAGACCGGAGGATAACAACAACAGAATTAGCGGTGCCAAGTCGTCCTGTGAGGATGCGGAACCGCCAGTACCAGATAAATCAAAAAACGTTCCACCGAAACTGGACTACAGACAGGAACTGGTGGGACAGCGCAAATCTAATAGACAGTTGAAACAACCTGCATATCTACGGGATTATGTCACCGCACCCCTCAAATGGAACCTAGGGGGAAGGGGTGTTATGAACTAATAAAGGCGTTTCATAGAGTTTTAAATAAACTTAAGTAAAAAGCAGGGTTCTAATCCTGCACTTCTGATTGGCCCGAAAATAGCGACAAAGGATTGGTCCCTTCTGGGAAATCTGATTGGCTGCTAACGGGCTGACTCTCATTGGTTCAAGGGTTAAATACTTCCATGCTTTTCATTGGCTAACAGGACAGCAGCCAATCCTATAAAAGGGCTGCTGCTGCCCTAGGCGTTGCTCTGTTCAGTATGATTAATAAAGAGTTGATGTTCACTGTTCACTGCCTCGTCTCCGTTCCTTGCGTCCACGCTCAGAACTTAACAGTTTAGATTTTGGAACCTGCAAAAATTTGATTGGCTGTGCCCTTGTGGATGGTAGCTTACAGTAAAAGCCTGAGACAGTTAAGATACACAGGCTTTTGTGATCAGTGCCAACATGTATCTGTGACAAAGACTGTTCACATAATCTGATTGTGTTTGAATACCAACTTTGCCCCTTCATTTTTTCTACTGTCATTTCAACCCGTTTATCCTTTAGATTGTGTTTTAGTTCTTTAGAACTGTTTACAAAAATATGAAAGCTATCTGCAATTCTCTCAAGTAGGATTCTTTTATTGTATTCACCATCATTCTCATTCTCTATTAATATTTTCAATTAACTTGTAATTTCAGAATAACCCCTGATTAGCAGAGCTTTTAGAAATCCCCATAAAATCAGAATACAACACAACATTGTCTTATAGCCAGATCTTTTCTATCCGTTTATGCTAAACAGTCAAGGGGGAGTTACCTTGGGCTTTTGTTCTTAGACTCTACCTGGAAAAAGAACAGCTGACTTGAGTCCACTTGAGTCCACTTCCAGATTTCAGAAAGAAAATCCAATGTACCAAGACTTCTAGATGTAGTAAGCAACTGGATATAGTGCATTAGCTTGCTTTCTTTATTTTATTTTAAATGTGCTCAAAGGCTTTTTCCCATTTCTTACAAAGCTGTTTTCCTTGTGGCTCAATTTCCATTTTTGAAGGACCAACTCACTTTTTTTTTTTTACATTTGTTTGTTGAATCCTAATCCTTTTTTCTCAAAGTCTAACATGCATCTGTGTTTCCTTTATTGCTTTGTGTTTCTAAAAAAAAAAAGTAAATACAACTTAAAACAAATATTTTGATGCTAAAAGCTCTGCAGATTGACTATCTGCCCTTGTGTTTCTCAATTAAAAGAAAGAGGGAGGCAGTTTCCTTCTGTTGTCCTTGCTGCTAAATCAGTGGCTGAGGGGAGGAAAAGAGAAGGCACAAATCCATGCAGACTAAAATAACTTGCACATCAATCCAGGCTGTTCTGGTTGGATGAAGGGGTAAGCCATTGCCAGCTAAGATCCTAACATGGGGGCAGCAAGGTGGAATCTTCCAATGTCATAAACAACACATTTATATATTGTTTTCATTTTGCTTTCTGATCTTCAAAAAAAAAAGAAAAAGCCAAAGGAAACAAGGGCAATTAGACTATTGTTTATTATCTTAATTTTGATTATTAGCTCTCAGGAATGATAGTTTAGTCAGGGAAGAACTTCATACAGGTAATCCTCAACTTACAACCACAATTGAGCTCAACATTTCTGTTGCTAAGTGAGCAATTTGTCAACTGAGTTTTGCCCCATTTGATGATTTTTCTTGCCATAATTATTGAATGAATCATTGCAGATGTTAAATTAGTAACATGGTTGTTAAGTGAATCTGGTTTCCCATTGACTTTGCTTGTCAGAAGATTGCAAAAGGGGATCACAAATAGTCCCAGGACACTGCAACTGTCATAAATGTGAATCAGTTGTCAAGCATCTGAACGTAAATCATGTGACCATAGGGATGCCACAATGGTCATAAGTCTGAAAAAATGGTCCTAAGGCTCTTTTTCAGTGCCACTGTAACTTCGAATAGTCACTAAGTGAACTGTTCTAAGTTGAGGACCACCTGTATAATAACTGCTCCTAAGAGAAGAAAAATGACACAGAGCACCAAATCTGTAGAGCAGAGGTGTCAAACTCGATTTCAATGAGGGCCGCATCAGGGTTGTATTTCACCTCAGGGACTGGGGTGGGTGTGGCCAATTTGACGCCACTCATTTTGGGGGTGCCTGTGGTGACCGGAGTGCTCTGTCAGCAAAAACAGGCTCACGAGCTCTGTTTTTGGCCAGGATGGCTTCCTGCAACCCTCTGCCAGAGAAAATGGTGGGCCCTCACGAGCTCCATTTTTGCTGGAAGAAGCGCTGTGAACTGGTCCTTCGCTGTTTCTAGGTCAGCCCCATGGGACAAATCTAAATACCCCATGGGCCAGATCTACACAACCCGAGGGCTAGATATGACCCATGGGTTTTGAGTTTGACACCTCTTCTGTAGAGGATGACTGAGAGATTAAATGGGAATGGGAGAAAGAGAACAGATAGAATCAGCCAGTCAGGATGCCAGTCAGTAAGTGGATGGAGACACAGGGCCAGTTCCCCATGATAAAGAACATTTTGAGCTCCAAACTGAATTAAGTACTTTGGAATCAAAGAGGGAAATGTTCCAAGCAGGAGAAGAACAAGAAAATCTGATGGAACAAAAAGATGGAAAGATGAGAATGAGAAACCAGGTGGAATGAGAGGTTGAGAGTCCATAGCTGGAGAAGAGAATACAATTTGCCCACTAGCTGAGATGGCCAAGATACAAACAAAATTTGGGACAACCGTCCACCCCAACATCTTCCATAGAAACACACAAGTTTGCCAATTACAAGGATGGAGAAGATGCTGATTTCTTCTTGACCAATTTGGAGAGTGTGCTTCCATATCAGCAGATATGAAATTCAAACTAGGGCATAATATTAAGAACTTCTGAAAAAAGGCTAAGGCACTTGCAGAAAAGTTTTTAGGATAAGAGATGTTTCAACTGTGTCCAAGAGAGATGTGGAGGGAGCTGAAAGAAGAAGCCTCACATTATCAAATCAGGCAGAGAAATGTTTACAATAGTTGTCAGAAATGAAACATGAACTTGTTTGCAATCAGACTCTTTTGTTATTGATAAATCAGTATTGATAAATCAGTATAGTTTGATCAATATTTTTATTTGTGTTTGCATATCTTGGTGAGAAAACCTGAACAATCAGCCTAGGAACTGGACTGAATCTATCCATATGTTCACTAAGCATCAACACCAACCTGATGGTACATTGTCTGTCTGTCTATTATCTTTGTATATATCAATATTCAGAAATCCATTAACCATTTTTTTAGGCTGGAGATTTTGACCAAGCTCATACCTCACAGATAGCTAGTAGGATAAAGTACTCAAGTTATTTTTTTTTTTAAATTGTATTGCTTCTTTGTTTTGTGTTGCCATTTTTGTGCCTAGCTTTTGAAAGAACTTTATCTTTAATAAGAGGTTCAAGGAAGTCTAATGAGATTTCACACTAATTCAATGAAATCTTACACGAGTTAACAATTTATTTTTCTATATAACAAATTTAGAAACTGCCCATCTCTCTCAGGGAGAGACTTTGGGTGCTGTACAAGTAAAATATCTCTCGGGATTTTCTTTGGTCTCTGTTTGTAATTTGTTTATCTTCCACTTTCTATGGGGTCCAATTCAAAAGATTGGGAGAGAGTGATGCAAGAAGCTAAAATTATTAATGCACCAATAAAATAAATCAAATTTACAAAAAGAATAACTGCAATAAATCAAGAACAAATCAATAAATCAGTCCTCCATCCAGATAGACTCCAGCCAACTATGATTGAAAGCCTGAAATAAAAAAAAAAAAAAAAGATCTTTGAATCAGTATACAAAAAAACATTATTAGTAAGAGATGGGTTGATCAAAGGGTGAAGCTGGCTGTAATTATCATACTTGATGAGATAACAACTCCTCACGAAACCCAAATAACAGGCAGATGGCTAATCACAGAAGCGGAGCATAGACCAAGGGATTCATCATGGAAACGACACAACTAATATCCTTGTATCACACATTGCTGCTGCCAATTGCAGCAACCAAAGCTGCTGACCAGATATAAGTATTTGCACATTAGATTTAGTAATAGTGCTGTGCTACTGCATAACCTGCTTTCACCTTTCACAAATGGAAGTTTTTAGACACATTTTGGAAGGAGATGTAATAGTACCATAGAAGAATATCTCTAGATACAGGTTTATTTTTTTTCCAAATTAAAAAACAAATACTAAAATCATGTAAGTTATTGAAAATAGTTATCCAATTTTTAAAAGACTTTAGACTGCTGTCTAGTGCTTTTATCAAGACATTTCTTTTTAAGCAGTCCTATTTAAAGTTGCATTATTTTTAAAAAAAAAACTATGCTTGAAATGAATTTCAATTCTGTTTAAATATGTCACTCCTGATTCTATTTAGTGATAGATTTCCTAATGTTCACTGAGTATTCATGCATCTTATGGCTTGTTGCTTTATGCATCTTGAAATATTTACAACTCCCCTTATTTGGTCATTTTCATTTTTGCTGCGGATTTTGCAGAATCGTTGCAGGAGGCGGAATTTGCAATATGAATCATAATGGGTGAGATCAGATGTGTAATCATCAAATTCAATGAGATTACATATATATACAGTAATATTTCAGAAAGCTCTGGGTAGCTTGTCTGCGATCATTAGTATTCGTTGAGTTAAAAGCAGAATCCACTGCAATATGTCATCATGCCTGTGTTTGGAAAATATGGAGAGACAGTCACAAGAAAATTTGAGGTGGATCACACTTGCTCTGTCTGGAGAAGACTGGCTATCAGTTGTATGGGGAGAGTAGGGGAACACTCTGGCAGCAATTCAGCTGTGTGTTTACAAAACAGGCTTGTGAGCCCAAAAGCTGAATCCCTGTCAGAACTCATTTTTTCAAGATTTGCTATGCGCAAGTCTGGAGACTTCTATTTGAGGCCTGCCAGCCAACTACATGTGGCAGCAGTCCTACATCGCTTAATCTGGCCTCTCCTAGCTTGCCTGACATTTACTGGCTCCCAAGTATCTTATATTAGACCACCCTACCTAAAAAGGGGGAACCACAGGATAATTCAGGACCTTCTAAATCTCTGTGGGCTGAGTGCAAGATAATGGTCACTTTAGTACAGAGGCAGAGGGAAGCAACAATTGGAGCATTTCTCAGCAAAAATAGGTGTTCTCCAGAAAGTGCACCTTCCAGGACACTTCCTCACCCATTGCCCAGAATCTGCCACTGGGTGGAGAGCCTAGCATAGAAGTGACTTCTCCTTTCCTGTTGTTACATTACATACAGAGAGACACATGACATGACACCCCAAAGGAAATTATCCCAATTTACTTCTTAGGCTACAGTAGATGTTTTCATGTGGTGGAATCTCCAGCAAGAGTGGAAGGACATGTGAAAGGACAAGAATGAAGGATGCCAAGCTTAGAAGCCTTGCACAGCAGAAAGTGGTACAAACCTTACCTGCCCTGGAATCCCTGAAGCCCTATCTGACTGTTTCTAAGAGAATATATTCCTAGAAGAAAGCAGTCGGCCTGGCAAGATTCTTGCAAATAAGTGTGCAACAATGAACTGGTAACTTTGATTATCTCAGGGTCTGCTTTTGGTTCCTTGCATCTGACACATCCCTTACAACAGTTTCATGATGTGGATGAGGCCAGACCTGGACTCCTAGTGAAACTATGACAACATTGGACTTTGATGCCTGGGATGGTTGAGGGTGTCAACCAATTCTTTTAGCATCAGCTACCATCATCTGCATCTCCTTCTGCCAAGGTCAAGAGATGGGGCTGCCTGGGCAGAATTGGGGCTCCACGTTCACTATCCACTATCGCTATCCACTATCACTCAATAGAAGAATGCTTAGCAACACGTTTTGAAACAACTATACAAGCAAGCCTAATCTCTCTTCAAAAAAAATACAGCACAGATAAGTGAGTACCTATCAGCTCAAAATCAAATCCCACAACAACCACAACCACTACCTCAACTACAGTCACAACTACAACCAAAAATACCCACCAAACTACAGTCACAAACAATTACTATCCCATTAAATAATTCCACAAATAATATCCCCTTACTCATCAAAGACATGAACAGAAACGTCCAAGTGCCATCTTATTTGGTCTTGAAGGCACCAACAAATCAGACATCACCAAAGTTCGTGATATCATAACCAACTCAAATACAACAAACATCTCTCCTGAAGATATCATTGAAATAACCAGAGATGGCCCTGAGTTCAAATACAGTGACGGCTCTGTGGCCCCAAGATTTTGTAGAGTTGTATGCAAAAATGAGTCCAGCAAATGCATATTCATTCATACAATAAACGCAATTTCAAAAACCAATCCCAACCACAAAAAACTTCGCTCAAGACCAGACTTATCCATATTGCAAAGAATCCGTTCCCGAGAACTCCGCGCAGAACTCAAAAACTGTCTAGACAATGGAGAAAAGGACCTATACATTGACTACTGTGCTGATTGCATAAAAAGAAAGTCACACAACCCACAACTCTGCATCCAACCCCACCCCATCCAATCCAACATCACTCAAAACTAGGCACGCATGCCCCTACCTACCTCTATTCCAATCACAACTGGCCTTAAATGAGAGCTACTCAATGCAAGAAGCCTTGTAAATAAAATACCTGAATTTCTCCTCTTACTAAATACAGCTAAATTCAACATTATATTTGTCTGTGAAACATGGCTCAACACATCTCTCCATGACTCCATTACCACAGTAGTAGACTATAATGTTTAATGATCAGATCATGAAATCCGTAGAAGAGGTGTTGTTGCTATCTTCTATAAAAAGTCCTTACATCTAAAAAACATCCAAATTACCCAGGAGCTTGCTATTCCTGAGTCCATCATCTGTGAACAGTCCCTAAATATCACATTTTGGTTCTTACTATGTTACAGAGCCCCTAATTATGACATTGAACATGCAAACAAGCTAAATATACTACTAACATGGGCAGAATCCTGCCCACACATTTTTATCTTTGTTGGTAACTTCAATCTACCTCATATTAACTGGACCCTTAACGAATGTACAACTGAACCCACATATGCAACCTTCTACAATGCTGTAACAAATCTGGGACTAGAACAACTAGGAACTAACAACACTAGAGTTAACAACTGCCTCGATCTCATCTTCTGCAATAGTTTGAATTCAATTTACAGAATACAAATTAAAGAACTCTTTTCCAACAGTGACCACAACATGATTGACTTTTGTCTCAACATACGTCCACACAAAAATCATCACAATGATGGAATCCCCAATTATAACTTCAAAAAAGGCAACTATGATCTTATAAACAACGATCTCTCATCCCTTGATTGGCAATTTCTATTCACTGGATGCAATACTGTAGAAGACCATTACAACATATTTTTACTTGAAATCAAAAGAGTCATCAAACTATATGTACCAATAACAACTCCCAAAACCAGAAAAAACAGATTACCCATAACAATAAGGAAGCTTCAATCCAAAAAGAAATCACTTTGGTGGAAAAACAAATCTGGTCACGTTGCCAACTTCAAAAGCCAATACAAAAATTTATGGCACCAGATAAAGACTGAATGCACCAATTATCACATTAAACAAGAAGAAAACCTTCTACACACCAATTCCAACCTTGCTTTCTACAATTTTGTAAATAACAAACTAAAAGTCTCAAGGTCTATCCCACTCCTGAAAGGACCCAATAGTAAAGACTGCAACGATGACACTATTAAAGCCAATCTCTTTAACACATTCTTTGGCTCAATATTTGAAAACAGCAATGGATCATGCCCAGTATTTCCTAGTCGAACCACAGACAACTACAATGATCTAATACATATCGTTTTTACAGAAGACAATGTTGAAAAAGCACAACGCAATCTAAAACCATCTCTATCTATTGGACCAGATGGAATATGTGCCTACTTCTTAAAAAAGCTATCCACTGCCATAGCTGAACCTCTAAGCATAATCTTTGAAAAATCTTTCAGGACCAGCTCCTTGCCAAACCTATGGTCACAAGCCATGTTCATCCCTATCTTCAAAAAGGAAGACCCCAGTCCAGTTGAAAATTACAAACTAATTTCTTTATGCTGCTAATCTCTTTGCTAATCTCTTTTTACATCATCTATAAAGTCATGGAATCAATTATTGACCAATCCATTATCCTCCACTTAGAAACAAACAACTTACTCTCTAATAAACAATTTGGTTTCAGGAAAAAACTATCATGTAATCTGCAACTTTTACACTGCAAAAACATATGGACTACACAATTCGACCAGGGCAAAGCAATAGACGCAATCTACATAGTCTTCTGTAAAGCCTTTGATTCAGTGGTACATGACAAACTACTCTTAAAACTAAAATCTTATGGTATCTCTGGACACCTACATAACTGGATAGAAGCATTCCTGTCAAACAGACAACAAATGGTCAAAATTGGGAGCGTCCTATCAAATTCTGTACCTGTCAACAGTGGTGTCCCCCAAGGCACTGTTCTAGGACCAACTGTTTTCATACTCTACATAAACGACCTCTGTGATCATATTAAGAGCAACTGCGTTCTCTTCGCTGATGATGTAAAGCTATTGAATACCACAGACAATACTGCTACCCTTCAAAAAGACCTCAACTATGTATCAGAATGGTCAAATAAATGGCAATTTCAAATCTCAACAAATAAATGCTCTGTCTTACATATTGGCAAAAAAAATCAGAAAATAAAATACAGGCTGAATAGTCAAGACCTTGTTGGTGGTCCAAACTCTATCAAGGACCTTGAAGTACTCATCTCTAATGATCTAAATGCTAGAGCCCATTGTAACTACATAGCCAAAAAGGCATTAAGAGGTGTTAACCTAATCTTACATAGCTTTTTCTCTGGCAATATTACATTAATAACTATAGCATACAAAACATTTGCTAGACCAATACTTGAATATAGCTCATCAGTCTGGAACCCACATTACGTATCTGATATTAACACAGTCGAGAAATATTTCACAAAAAGAGTTCTCCACTCCTCTACTTATTACAGAATACCTTATGCCACCAGACTTGAAATTCTAGACCTAGAAAACCTAGAACTACACCGCCTTTGGTCTGATCTAAATATAGTATATAAAATCATACATTGCAATGTCCTACCTGTCAATGTCCTACCTGTCAACTTCAGCTTGAACCATAACACAAGAGCAAACAATAGATACAAACTCAAGGTTAATCACACCAACATGATTGCAGGAAATATGACTTGAACAACAGAGTGGTCAATGTCTGGAATACGCTACCTGACTCTGTGGTTTCTTCCCCAAACCCCAAAAACTTTAACCTTAGACTGTCTACTATTGACCTCACCCCTTTCCTAAATGATCTGCAGGGGGCATGCATAAGCGCACCAACATGCCTACCATCCCTGTCCTATTGTTTCTTTTATTTTTTTATTTTTCTTATATGTATCCATGTATTCATTACTATGTTGTTGCTTATACCTATTATCTTATAAGCAATTGACAAACCAAATAAATAAAATAAAAAATAAATAAAATTTTCTCAGTGTTTATGTGGCTCAGCTGTGGCTTCTGCTTGTAGAATGGGAAACCTATGTGATGATGGAAACCCTATCCAAAGACAGTAACATAGTTTTGTTCACAGGAGGTCAAGGTGATTCATTTTAGGGGTTTAGTGCACCATAGATTTTGAGAATATTTGAAATGAAGTATAAAGAAGGCTAGTATTCAAAGAATAGAAATAGAAAACAGTTGCAAGAGATTAAACATTTATATGGTTATGCTGTTAGATAGATACCCATAATTATATTTGGACACTATTGTAAAACATTGTTTTAAAAAAATTGAAACTGACTTGTATATAAGCAACTTGGGTTCTTTATCTCAAAATTCAACTTTGTTATTATTCTGATTCAAACCAATGTTCTTCACATTAAGTCAAAAACAGACTATGACTATGGACAAACCGTAGCATACATAAGAAATAGAGAAATAAACTCTTTTGTTTTGTTAACCACTGTTGCTGGCAAAAGCAGTTAAGCAAGACTGATCCTACATGTTCATAGGTAAAATATAATACTTTACAATATTCACTTCCTCTGACTTCCAAATTCTCCATTCGATTCACTGACTATAAACACAGCCAGTATAGTATGAATATGTGTGAATACATTTTAGAAAATGCAAAGCAATTGACACTGTAGGTGCCAAACGATGGGAACTCTTCAATTTGCTGCAGCTATTAAGTTGGATAAAAAGTTCTCTTGTCCAGTTAATCTGTAATGTATCTTTAAAAAGCAACCCAAATTAATCCTGTTTTGCATTAAAGCCAGAATCCACGCTTACTGAAATTCACATTATACAATCTGTACTACTTTCATTCAAATTATATTTAATGATTTGGTGTAAAACAAAGACATAACAGTAGTTTTCTCCTGTTACATTCAGCAAGTGGAAAGTCTAAGAATAATGGACAAGCTGAATTCTAGAATCCTTGCAAAAAATTAGAATGCTGAATCCTTGCAAAAAATTAGAATCTTTTAGTAGTATTCCCATCAGGAAAGAGATTTATCATGACAGAATTCTGTATGCATAAAGGCAGGGGTGTCAAACTCTCACCCTGCAGGCCGGTGCATCATGCACTGGCCATGCCCACATAAAGGGGAGGGGGGAGTCACAATACATCATGTGAAAATGATGTAACGACACAAGTTTGACACCCTTGGGTAAAGGGGATATTTTTCAATGGTTAGTTTAAAAAATATTTTCATAAACTACTCCAATATATTTGAATGACCCACTATTTAATAATTATCTGTTCATAACAATCTTTCCCAAGGACAGCAGCAATAGAATATTGAGAGGTGCTCCCAAATTCATAAAGTAATGTGAGAAACACACAAGTCACTTTCCCAAATCATCATTCATATATGTGGCCACCAAACTGCAACTTTAACTAATCACTGATCAGAGTGACCAGATTATTTAATATGATGAGTTTGATACTTCAGTTGAAATAGGTTTATTTCAATTTTGTATCTAGAACTCCTTCCAGCCCCATCAGTTTGTACCAGACAGTAGCTGATAGCAGTGGTAGGATTCAATTTTTTTTACTACTGGTTCTGTGGGTGTGGCATGATGGGCATGGCAGGGGAAGGATACTGTAAAATCTCCAGTCAGAGGTGGGATTTGCCAGTTCTCCAAACTACTCAAAATTTCTGCTACCAGTTCTCCAGAACTGGTCAGAACCTGCTGAATACCAAACTTCCAGTTTGAAGAGCTTCGACGACAGACAGAAATTCACGATCATGCGTAGTTTCTGTCTGGGCTCGCTGCTGGAGCACCCCGAGCCAGCTGGTTTTGGGACTAAGCCACCCCTTAGAGGTGGTGAAGAGGGGGGAGACCACCAGCAGGGTTGAGGAGAGCCACACCTCTTCTCCTCAGCTGGTCATTACTCCCTTTCCCGAAGGTGGTTGCAGCGGTGGTCAGAAATGGCCACCACAAAGGAGAACTCCACTGGAAAAGAATGTGCAGGAGGAAGATAAGAAGTGAAAGTTTTGGCTGACCGGGTTAAATTGTAAAAGCAACAACTAAGGTACCCTGGAATTTAAACTTACAAAAAATAACATCGCTCCCAAAGAAGAGTCAGAAGCAGCCAAGGAAAGGGAAAAGGGAAAGGTTTGGCTTTTTTTTCTTCTCTCTCCTTCCCTATACTGACAACTAAGAGACTTAAATAAGAAATCAGAAAAATCCGCTTTGACATCAATAGGCAATTAAGCTGAAAATAAAACAAAATGCCAAAGGGATAATAAAGATTTCTGGACATTAAAAATTTTCTTTTTCATAAGCAGGAAGGGAGAGAAAAAGAATAAGGGCAGTATCTGGAAGAGGGAGGAAACTGCCTGGAATTAAAAAGCATCTACAGTAAAACTTCAACAAGACTTCTAAAAGATATATTTTAACTGAAACTTTGCAACTAAATAGTAACCCCAGGAAGAGAAAGTGAAAAAAAGAGCAAAAAAGGAACAGCTTGCATGTATTTGGATTAATTGGTGATCTTTAGATTCTTGGTTATTATATTTGAATGACTAAAATCAATTGGGTGGTTGTTTAAAAATGTATACAATGGCACCACTTCTGGATGAATTGAAAATGGAACTTAAAAAGTGCAAAGAGATGCACAAGAAGGGTAGGGTTCTTTTGGCTTTGTTTTTCAATTCTTAGAAATGGATATTTGGAACTATGAGAAACAACAAGAAAAGACTGCAAAACAAGAAGACTGGGACAAAGAAGAAGCCATCTTTAATAAACAAGCAATTTTATGTGAGGAAGAGGGGGGGGAAGAGAATGGAGAATTTTAGACTTAAAAAAACAACCAAAGAAAAGAAAAATAATTCAAAAAATAAGTATAATACTGGAAGCAACAGAAAAGGGGAATACAGAAGAGAAAAATAGAGGTAGAGAGACAATGGGGTAAAAAGGAGAGAGAGAAGAAGAGAGGGAAGAAGGAAAGGAAAAGAAGTTACAAAAGACCGGAGAAAGATATAGAGAAACAGGACCTATTTAGAGATAATGGGTGAAAATCTAACTGAAAAAGGGATTCTGTAAAGGTACATAAGATGGTATTGTTATATTAGTAATAGAAATAACTTTAGAAAATTGGAAACAACATATGATTAAAATGAGGGATAAAATAGTTAGTGTAATTTAGTGAAATGTTTGTGAATAAAATAAGTGAAATAAAATAAATGAGAAAATTGAATTAAGAAGGAACCGGAACATTTTAATTAGTTAATGTTTTATAAAATATAAGTGAAGGGGGGGGAATTAACTATGGAAAGCTTATAATTGTTCCCATAGGAGTATGATATTTAATTGAAAAGTAATGTTAAAGATGTTAAGACTTTAATGAATATTAATATTAATGATAGAATTGAATTGGAATGGAATGTTGTTTTAATTATATTATACGTTTATAAGTTTTTTCTTTTTTTAAGAATCCAGTGTGTATTTTAAGAATGTACCAAGCAGAATCCGAATGGAAGTTATGTATTATATTGAATGTTACAAATTTAGGGGAAAGATATAAAGGTGTCATACTCCAATCAGTAACTACAGGAGAAATTTTGTTTAATGAGAAAAGATAATAGATAATTGAAACAGGACAGACAAAAAATATAAATACAATTATTTGAATTGAGATGAGATAATTAAAATAAAATTGAGAAAATTAAAAGAGGGTAGAAGCTAAGTAGAAAATGTGAAATAGTAATAAGATATGGAATAGAATATAAAAATGAGCATAAACCTGAATTTGTGTCTGTACAAAGAAATGTAACCCAGGATTATGCTGCTTTCAAAAAAGATGTTTTATTTGTATTTTTTTCTCTCTTTGTGAAAACTCAAATAAAATTTACCAAAAAAAAAAAAAAAAGAACCTGCTGAATACTACCTCTGGCTGATAGATGTCATTTGCAAAAATATGATGTAATGACTCCATTACATTTCTCAATTACTTCTGTCACATTGAAAGACAAACAGCAACTCAATAATAATGAAAAAAGGACCCAGAATGCGGTGAAACAGGAACAGAGATTTAATACAAAAGAGATTTCATGGAATTGCTTTTTCTTTATTTGTTCATCTGTTTTTTGCAGTGCTCAGTCATTCAGTAGTGACTGACAACATCCCTAGAATGGAAATTTCACTTTAATCAGGAATTTACTTTTAACACTAAAAAGTTCTTTTCATATCCAATTTTCAAAAGACAATTGACTTGCTACATTGGCCCTTTTCCTCTAACAAGCAAATCCAAACACATCAGCATATAACTTTTTACTGACATAACTATTATTTTCACACTTCAGTTCCTCATGATTGGTATTTGCCAAATAGTGTGCATCTTGGTAATAGCATCCTTTGTTTTCTTTGCACCTTGAAGAAAGTCAAGACAACCCTTGGTGTGTCTGGAGAAAAGGTATTTCCCTGCCTGTGATCATAGTTTGAGGCAGGTATTACTTTATTTTTGGAAAAACCCAGGGATGCAATCCTATTTACTTCCATTTAAGTGAATAAAAATGACCCAGCATGAAGGATTCTCATGTGCAAGGATGAGGAAATCACAGCTAAAAAAATTTCAACAACGCCAACAAGCATGGTCAATGGTAATAGATACTGGAAATTTATAATTAAGCAGCATCTAGAGATACACAGTTTCTCTTCCTTGGTCTGGAAAATGGAGTGCAAGTATTGTGACATCTATGTCATGTTCTATTTTAATGCTCCCTGGTCTGTAATATTTTTTACTCAAATGTCATATCCCCAAGTGTGTACTCAGTGCTGTGGCATATTCAGAAGGAATTATGGATCCTTTTCAGTGCCTCAAGTTATAGTTGCAAAAGCAAAAGTCTCTATTTTAAAAATAATATTTAACAGAACAAAAATGTGCATTTAATTTGGAACACAGTGGGCAGCATTAATGTCAAGCTGATATTTCTGTTTACTGTTGTATACTTCCTAAGGAAAATATTTAAACCCAGGTGCCAAAGACAGAAGTAAAACTGGGAAATTAAATTTCTCTATCACAGGGATGTCAAACCTGCGGCATCACATTGTCATCACGTGGCATATCGTGATTTTTTCCCCCTTCGCTAAAATGGGAGTGGGCCTAGCCAGCCCATGAACCGCAAGTTTGACACTCCTGCTCTATCACAACTCACAACCACACACCGATTGATTGTAATATTACCTTACAGTGTGGCCTTGTCTATAGCAAAGAAATATAGCATATTTCCATTATTTTCCCGATATAGGCAGGAATGGATTCCTTGAACTGTTCAGAGGACAATCAGTATGGGTTTCTTGTGTTTCATATGGCTGATTTAACATGTCTATTCTTCTGCCAGCGTTTTTTGTTTTTTTCTAAAGATCTTCATATTGTGAAAACTATCTGCTTCACTGCTAGGACAAGGACCAAGCCTTCATTTGCATTTCTGTATGAAGCTTAGCATAGCATAGTTGTTTGTGGATGCAGCTGATCAGAGTTCACTGGAGCATTTCATTTTATCTCGATGATAAACTTTAATCTCAGTGAATTTAGAGCTTTCACTTCTATTCCTTCTTGTCAGCATTTATAAATGTTGCACTTAATCTATGAATAGTATTAAAGGCAGCCAGCACTGTGTACATATATTTGCTTGTTCTTCCCACCCTTTCTTCCTTTCTGTATTTTACGGCTGAAGAGAACTGATTTCACTTGTTCAGGGGCGAGAGTGAAAAATAGGAGTGCAAATGGGCTTGCTTAAAGTTTTGCACACTTCACAAGGTTCTTTATCTCAGCAGGATGCTAATTAAAGAGGCAAGTGAGGAAGGTTTGTTTCTTGCTTGAACCAAACTAACATCGTTTGCATCTCCTGCTTCAAAGTTCACAAAGCCACAGAGGCAAAAATGGTCATAGAGCGCAGTGATATGCTGAGATACCTCTTTTATGGACAAAATTGTTCCATCGGTGATAGCTTGCAAAATTATACACTTTTAATATCTAGACTGTACAGACATATCTTGGGGGGGGGGGGGGGGGAAGGTGTTGGAAAAACAAGGGAAAAACGAGTCAATAATGCAAGGCTGCTAATGAAGATCTATTTAAAGAGCATTTGGTTTCCTAGTAACTGTTGTACGAAGAACAAGTATTAAACTTTGTTTTTCCTACTAACACATCCCCCCCTCTGTGTGTGTGTGTAAAAGCAGAAAGAGAGAGAGAGAAAGAGAAATAAAAGACCATACTACAGCCCATTAGATCAACACACTTTCTGAAAAGGATTTCAACTGTCAGGAGATGTGACTGTGTTTAAGATTCCTACTTCCAGTCACTAGTTCATTGTCAGCAGCAGTTAGAGAGCAAGCAGCTTTATAAGCATTCAGACACAGCCAGGAAATTAGTCCTGCATGGCTGAGTAGAGAGAGCACAGAGTACAACTATCATCACCATTTCCTCAAACAATTATTTATTTTGGAGGGTGATAACAGCAACACGGATCACAATCACAGGCCTGGGTGATTTTCTTACACAGGTTTGAAAAGAGAAAACAAGCCAGCAATGAGTCCTTTCTCATTTATTGATGCTAGTTCATGGATTCCTACTACTCTGTATCTCTTCTATTTTAGGATAAAGCATGCAATAATCTAAGAACATATTTGATGGCTTCTGGTCTGTCTGTCTGTCTGCTTCTCTGTGTCTTGTACATGTTTGTGCATTGCAGAATTCTCTTTAGATTGCATAATTCTTAATTCACCCTATGTTGTGAATGCACGAGTTTGTCTGTATGCTTCTCTCTCTCTCTCTCTCTCTCTCTCTCTGTTTTTTAATGCTTGATAAAACTGCCAATTAAAAAAAAAAAAACTATTAAGAATGTTTCAATTAACCAAACCATATTCTTACTAACTGTTCAGGTTTGTTCTGCTTTCCATCCATTTTTTCTGCTTTCCATTGTTGGAAGAATTATCCTTCTGGGTTCAGTTCCAAGTGGGGAAAAAGACAGTGGAAACATGGAGGCTGTTTGGAAAAATGGTTTAATGGTGGACAGGACCACATGGCTTGGAGCTCCAAAATGAAAAGTGTTCCGGACTAGCAGGCTTGAAAGCCTGCAAAGTGGATTGGTCCGCTAACAGTGGGTCGTGATTGGTCACTCCAGACTGATCCGATTGGCTGCTAAACAGGCTGCCGCGATTGGGTGAACCAAGCGCAGTAAGCTCAAACCACTGTCATTGGCCATATAGCCACAGCCAGCTCTATAAAAGGGGCTGCTAGGAGCATTTGCTCAGATCGGAAGTCACTAATAAAGAGCTGTAGTCACTTTCTGAGTCTCGGCTCCGTTCTTGGACCCATCCTTCCAGACCTAACACTGGCGACGAGGATGGGATTCGGAGACAGCAGAGCTGACTGAGCACTCACTAACAACCAACAGAGTACATGGCTGACAGCGCGCAAACATCGGCAGAATGGCCAGCGGCGCTATACCACCTGCCCCGTTCGATCCAGCCAGCGAAAATTGGGACTCATACATGGACAGGTTTCAAATGTTTCTAGAGTCCAACAATCTGGAGGATGCCACTCCTAGCAAGAAACGAGCAGTTTTTCTGATGCATTGTGGACCTGCCGTTTTTAAAATGGCCAAAGCACTCGCAAAGCCGGCTGAGATCAAAACAATGGACTTGGATACCCTTGCTCCCATCCTCTGCAACCACTAATCCCCGGCAGTACCGACTCTCATCCGTAGACACGAATTTTACCAAAGGGATCAATGTGAAGGTGAGAGCATCGGGGATTTTGTAGCTGACATAAGGAATTTAGGCAGTCTGTGTGGCTTCACAAATCTAGAAGAAGCCATGAGGGATCGAGTTGTCCTTGGCCTCAGAGACCCCATGGTCCAAAGCAAAATTATGGCCAAGGGAGACATCTCCCTCGCAGACGCCATAGCTGATGCCACTGCAGCTGAAGCCACCCGCAAATCAGCAGCATGAATGTGCTGGACAAATGGGGCCAGCCGCCAAACCTCCAACGATACAGGAACGCCATCAGAGAAATACACATCAGCCACCCATCATGAAGATATCGAATCCTCATCAGATAGTGAAGAGGAAGAAGTCCACAGACTCAGGTCAGAGCACGAATGACAAGACCAGTGGGGTTGTTAATTGAATTTCCAATGCACCGGATGTGGTGGAAACCACCCACGATCTGAATGCAGATTCCTAGACGCCATCTGTCATTTTTGTGAGAGAAGAGGGCATATTGCTAAAGTATGCCGGAACAAAAGAGGATTCAGTCCCAAACGGAAGAAAAACAGCCTCCGACAAACAGAGGGCAACCCCACCACTAATTGGGACCACCCAAACAACCAGTGGAGTCAGTACAACAGAAACTGGAAAATTACTGGCGCACCCAGACGGGAAGAAGCACATCAGACCATCACCATCAGCCACGCTTCTTCTTTAGACACCAGAAAAATCCATGTAAAGGTCAACATTGAAAATCGACCATGCATCATGGAAGTGGATTCCGGGTCTTCCCTATCCATGGTCTCCTGGAAAACCCTGAAGCAGCTTATTACCAACATCTGCCACCAGGACCTCAGCACTCAGAGATTTATATTAAAGGACTACCAGGGCAACCGGATTCCAGTCATTGGTTCCAGTCATTTCCAGGTCTCCTTCAAGAACCACACTGCAATACTACCTCTCACCATCATTGACAGAGACCAACCCAGCCTATTGGGTCTACAGTGGTTCGCACCATTAGGAATCGAAATGGCAGGCATCAATCAGACTGTAGACGAAGACTGGGAAGCGGCCCTCGTCCGGGATTTCCAATAAGTCTTCAGTGAACAGCTAGGCAAGTACAAGGGGTCCCCTATCTCCTTTAATCTCTGCCCTGATATCGCACCCATTCACCTAAAACCACAGCGTGTCCCTTTTGCTCTCAAACCAAAAATTGATGAGCAACTGGACAAGCTAATTGCACAAGGCGTGCTAGAACCCATTGATCACGCCCGATGGAGACCCCCATTGTAACCCCCATAAAACCTGATGGATCTTTGAGAATTTGTGGGGACTACAAGGCCATCCTAAACCACGCTTTACAGCAGAGCGCCTATCCGGTACCCATGGTCCAGCACCTCTTTCACTCACTTGGGGGTGGCAGAATATTCACAAAGCTTGACCTGGCCCAAGCTTATCAACAGCTACCAGTAGATGCTGAAACTGCCGAAGCCCAAACCATAGTTACGCACAGAGGCGTGTTCAAGTGTAACAGACTCCAGTTTGGAGTAAGCGTTGCCCCGGGCATTTTCCAAAGTCTGATGGAAAGGTTGTTACAGGGCATTAAAGGGGTCGTGCCCTACTTCGATGACGTGTTAATAGCCACCCCAACAAGGAATCAGTTAGAACAATGACTGAGAACAGTCCTCCAAAGGTTCAAAGACACTGGCCTCAAGGTAAAGAAGGAAAAGTGCCAGTTATGCATGGAAAGGGTTGAATTTCTTGGTTACCTCCTTGACAGACAAGGAATTCACCCTACAGAAAAGAAATTGGCTGCCATCAAAAATGCCCCGAGACCACAAAACAAAACAGACCTTCAAGCCTTCCTGGGACTCATTAACTTTTATAACATTTTCCTACCCCAGAAAGCAACCATTGCTGAACCCCTTCATAGATTCCTCGATAAAAAGGCTTCCTGGATTTGGGGATGATGGGAGGAGCATGCCTTTCAACAAGTAAAGGACCTTTTAACTTCAGATGCAGTGCTCATCTAATATAATGAAACACTTCCTTTAACTGTGACTTGTGACGCCTCACCATTTGGAGTAGGAGCCATCCTGAGCCACGTCCTACCAAATGGCACAGAGGCGCCTATTGCATTTTTTTCAAGAACTTTGTCAAAAACAGAAAGGAACTATAGTCACCTAGACAAGGAAGCCCTCGCCATCATATCTGCAATCAAAAGGTTCCACGAGTATGTGTATGGAAGATCATTTTCCATCATCACAGACCATAAACCATTACTTGGCATCTTGGCTGGTGACAAACCTACTCCACATATTCTATCCCCTAGAATGACACGTTGGTCGGAGTTCCTAGTTGCCTACGACTACCAATTGAGGCATCGTCCTGGGAAAACCATTCCCCATGCAGGCGCTTTGAGCCACTCTCCATTGCCAGAATTCCAAGATGAACCAGCTCCCACACTATCAACACTACAAATTGAGACACTTCCCTCACCGCCACTGACAGCTCAAGACATTGCATTGGAAACCAAAAAAGACTCCTGCTTAGCACGAGTTCTTAGCTGGGTGGAGAGGGGTTGGCCACAAATCGAACCCAATGAAACCTTTAAACCCTTGAAAAACAGACAGACAGAACTCTCCTCACAGAAGGGATGCATATTGTGGGGAGACCAAGTGGTTATACCACCAAAACTACAAAAAAAAGTTCTACAGTCACTACACGATGGGCACCCGGGCATCGTACGCATGAAAGCGCTGGCGATGAGCTACGCCTGGTGGCCAGGTATGGACAAACAAATTGAAACCTAGGTCGCCACCTGTAGCAAGTGCCAAGAGACACACTCAGCCCCACCAAAAGCCTCACCAGCCGAATGGGAAATCCCCAGGGGTCCCTGGTCACGTATCCATATCGATTTTGTGGGACCTACAAAAGGGCATACTTTCCTAATAACAGTAGATGCAAACTTGAACTGGCTTGAGGTTAACAAGATGAAGACCACCACCACAGATGCAGTCATCAAAAAATTGAGCAGACTTTTCGCAACGCACAGTTTACCTGATGTCCTGATATCTGACAATGGCCCTCAATTTACCGCCTTGGCTTTTAAACAATACTTAGCAGACCATGGCATACAACAAGCACTGACATCGCCGGCTTACCCGGTGGCGAATGGTAGAGCTGAACAAATGGTTCAGTTCACAAAAAGAACTCTACAAAAAATGGAACAAGGCAACATCCATGATAAAGTCACCAGGATACTCCTTCTCCGGCATATTACACCAAACACCACGACAAACAAAAGCCCAGCTGAGCTTCTGATGGCCAGAAAACTCAGATTGCCTCTAAACCCCCTACACCCTGCATACACCCTGGAAAAACCCCTGGGCTCCAGCAGTAAACACCATGCCTTCAAGGTAGGAGACCCTGTATTCGCTAAGAACTTTTCAGGTGACCCTCTGTGGATCCCTGCCAAAATAACTCAAATTACAGGCCCCCGCTCTTACCGGCTGGAAACCACAGATGGGAAAGAGTGGAAACACCACATCGACCAGCTGCAATCCAGGCTAACCACATCCCCCATCAGTGACCCTAACCACGAAACCAGAGGGGGAAGGGAAACCAGGGGTTCTGAAATTGAACCAACATCTGGCAGAGAAGAAAGAACCCCACAATCACCACGTCAAAGCCTACAGTTCTCACCAGCTGATGAAGAGCCTTGGCAATTGATCATCTCACCTAGTAGCAGCAACCAAACGGGTTCAGCGAATCCTGAAAGCACAAGCAGTAGCAGCAAAGGAGGTGTGCCAATCAGCCCGAGGTCACCTGAAGGGAGTCGCAGCTATGGAACCGGCTCACCGTTCCAGGCGAGCAGCCCATTGGAACCCGAGACCGAGCAAAGACAATTCGAACAGCGCAAGTCAGGTAGACAGGTGCGAAGACCCGCCTACCTGCGAGACTATATAACTCCACCCCTTAGACGGAACCTAGAGGGGAGGGGTGTTCCAGATTAGCAGTCTTGAAAGCCTGCAAAGTGGATTGGTCCACTAACAGCAGGTCGTGATTGGTCACTCCAGACTGAACTGATTGGCTGCTAAACGGGCTGCCGCGATTGGGCGAACCAAGTGCGGCAAGCTCAAACCTCTGTCATTGGCCGTATAGCCGCAGCCAGCTCTATAAAAGGGGCTGCTGCGGCTAGGAGCATTTGCTCAGATCAGAAGTCACTAATAAAGAGCTGTAGTCACTTTCTGAGTCTTGTCTTCATTCTTGGACCCATCCTTCCAGACATAACAAAAAGCATGATCACATGGTTCAAGATGTTGGGTGAAGGAAAAGAAGGGAGGGCTGAGGTGCTGAGAGTCCCTTATATACCTTCTGTTCAGCCCCACCTTAGTGTTTCCTGTTCCTGTGTAAGAAATGTATCCCATTGACTGTCAGACTCCAAGGGGGCGGGGGTCTTAGCTAACTTTGTAGGCTTTGTCTGGACCATATGGCTTCACCTGAGTGCTGGCTGATGCAATCTTCCTGGGCCAGGTGGTGAGATGGGCAAAGACCTTTATTGTGTAGAACACTCTGGCCTAGGCCTTAATGGCCCACCCATTAACAAAGGTGGGGGTGAGTTTCTGCTTCTGAGTTTCTACTTCTCTTATTAGGGAAAATATTCTGCCTTTTTAGTATATCCCAAAATGTTTCATTTTCCTAGGAGAGGTTTTAACTTCCAACATCATGTGATCCTGTCTACCATTAAACCATCTTTCCAAGCAGCCTCCATGTTTCCAGTATCTTTTTCCCCACTTGGAACTGAACCCAGAAGGATAATTCTTCCAACAATTTCAACTATGGGCAAGGAACAGCCGTGAATTGAAAGGATTGAAAAGCAATGCTAAGCATGTTGTACATGACCATCACCATTTTATTCATTGCAGCTGAAGAATCTCTTGATAGCAAATAGTGTGTCCCAACTGCAAGCAAAGCCTTGCACTCTTCCTTGAAGAGCCAAGTGAATGCATTTGTAACTTAAGGTGAATTAAGGGTCAGGCAATCAAAAGAGAATGTGTACAAGCAAGATCCAAAAGATGTTAACCCTTTCTACACTTCAAATAGTGACTAGCTCGACTTTCATAATTTTGTATGACATGAAAAGCCTTCCAGGAATTTTTCCTGGGCGAGGCTAGTATTGGTTCTCAATACAGACCAGGGGGCCTGCAAATCCTGGTAACACTCATCTGCTGTTTTCCCTTATCTATGCAGAGATAAAAACTATAGTAGGTGGTGTTGGAAGAATGATCCTTCTGGGTTCAGTTCTAAGTGGGGAAAAAAGACACTGGAAACATGGTGACTGCTTGAAAATATGGTTTAATGGTTGACAGGACCACATGACTTGGAGCTCCAAAGTGAAAAGGGCGATCACATGCTTCAAGATGTTGGGTGAAGGAAAAGAAGAAAGGGCAAGATGCTGAGAGACCATTAGTTTTATGTCGTTTGTTGGGATTTGAATTTGAGCTTGTATTCTGATTGGTTGTCAGACTCCCATGGGGCCATACAGGGGCAACTCTGTAGGCTGTCCTAAGTCCCAGGCTTGGTTGAACCTTGCTAGATGATGATGTAATGAAAGGGCTTTGGGCAATTCCTATTGTGGCTCTACCTGAAGTAGATCTTTGTTATGTAAAATAGACTGGCCCAGAGCAATGGCCCATTAGCAAAGGTGGGGCTGAGTTTCTACCTCTCTGAGTGTCTACTTTTCTTTTTAGGGGAAATATTGTGCCTTTTAGTATATTCTAAAATATTTCATTTTCCTAGGAGAAGGGTGGGTTTTAATTTCCAACAGTGGTTCCACCACTGAATCATTCCTGCCTTTTCCTGTTGAGAATTTTTCCCTTCTTACTAACCAAATGATTAAAGGGGGTCCATGGGAGCCAACAGCAGAGCAGCAGAGAGAACTGGTTCAGTCTCTGCTGCTCATCGCTGCTACTGGGCCAAACCAGTAGAATACTACCACTGTTATCTTCCCTTCCCTTCCCTTCCCTTCTCTTCTCTTCTCTTCTCTTTTCTTCCCTTCCTCCCCTCCCCTCCTCTTTCCTTTCCTTTCTTATTTCCTTTTCTTTCTCCTTCTTTCTCAGGTGTTTGCATGCATCAGTTCATTCACACCCCCTTTCCCACATTATCCCCTTTGACACTGATGTAGACAGTTTCACTTTTTTCTCATATGGTAGAATTTTTTTTTCATTTTTTCTCTAATACTATCAGCATTGTTCAATCCTGCAGCAAACAAAGCAATAGAGCACAGGTTGTTATTTCACTTGTACAATCTTCTGTAGGTCCAGGGGAATTTGACAGTTCAGCTTCATAGTAACAAAACAGCAGTATGCCAGCATGCAACTTAAAGATTTACAAAAAGAAAAGGAAAGGAAAGGAAATTTTGAACATGGTTGATTAGAAAAACAAGGAGAACATGCCTTCCATACACTTGACAAAACCCAAAAGTGTGTCCACTGGAAAATGGAAGCATTGGATGGAACATGAATTTTAAGGGGACATGCAATGGCTTAGTAAGCGTTGTTAGATCAGTCTCAGGTTTGTTTATTTATTTATTAAATAGTAAAGAACATAGCAGTCCAGAGAAAACAGCTGTCCAGAGCAGCAAGCAGCTGCTGGAAGGGATGGTTGTAGCAGACACTAATCAGAGCTGGAATGCTGCTAGGAATGGAATGAAGCTGTAGAATGTTAGCACCTACCCATCTCCTAGAAGAATGAAATATTTTAGGAAATATTAAAAAGGCAGAACATTATATATCCCTAAAGGGGAAAATATGTTCTTGGAGACAGAAAGCAGCCCCCACCTTTCTTAATATCCCTCAGCAGATGTCAGCATTTAAGAGATTAAATAGCTCTATTCATAAGCAAATACACTCACCCAAGATTCAACAAAGGTAGGATTAGCCCCCAGCTACAATAGGAATTGCCTGACGCCCCTTCATTGCATCACCCTTAGTAACTTCAACCAAACCTGGGAGCTCAGATGACCAACAGAGCCAGCTATGGCCCCTACATGGCCCCATGGGAGTCTGATAACAGCCAATAGAATACATGTTCTTGCACAGGAACAGCAAGTTCAAGTGCAAAGCTCAAGAGAAGGTATAAAAGCCATCCCCTCTCAACTCCCTGTGGTCATCTGCACCAGAACCATGTGCTTGGTGGCTCTACTTCATCATTAAACCGTCTTTCCAATCAGCCTCCAGCCTCCATTTTGTCTCCAGTGCCTTTCTCCCAGCGTGGAACTGAACCAGGTGGATATTTCTTCCCACAAAGCATTGGGGTGGGAGGAGGAATTTGTTTTGAAGGCTTGAGAAGACTCAGGTTGGAAAAACAGAAATGTTTCAACTACATGCTAGAAAACATGGATGTGGGATATGTGGCTGGGAGTGGGAGGGGGACAATGTCACCTCTTTTTTGCACTTTGGAAGTGGAAAATGGCCTTATAGTAATGTACCAAGAAACAATAGATCTGTTAGAGTCTTTTTGATTGGAGCAGTTTAAAAATATTGTAAAATAATTGTACGTAAGTAAATTTGTTTACTTCTACATCTTCCTTCCTTAAATGGCACATTTCTTAAGGGAAAGGCTTTGTACAATCGAGTCACGCTCTCAGTCCATTTCATTGTAAGAGAAAACACAGAAGGATAAATAATAATTATAGTTTGTTGCATCCGTGTAAAGCAAAATGTTCTCTTTTGTTATTTGCTTAATCAATTTATTTGCTTATTTATATATCCAGTTAATTGACTAGGCCTGTTTTGAGGCAATGATTCATATTTTATCAGTGCAGAGTCACAATAGTCACAATTTGCAAATGTTCTAACACTGGTGTTTCTTTTGCTGCGAGATAAGAAATGTGTTTTCATTAATTCTTCGTGTCTGCACAAAGCATTGGTCTTCTGTTAATACAACACAACTTGTACAAATAAAAAATGGTCTGTGTTCCATAATGTTTTTCTCCGCATCTAAGAATGTCCCCTAAGAACATTTTAAATTTATAAAATACAGATTACTAAAAAAAAATACTCTGAAAAATATCATAGTTTATTAAATATGCACAAAATCTGAAGGATTTGGCTTGTTTTCTCAGCACTGTGAACTTGAAAAAGCAACCAAGTCATTTAGGCTTTCACTCTTAAATGGGTCAATGGAAACCAATGAGCAGTGGAGAAAAGTGATATGTCTTTGCTGCAGAAGATATTCTAGTGCAAAGAAAACATATTAAGTGGCAGGGTAAAGCTAATTATTTGGATATATTCTGTACTTACTTGATTCTACCTTCAGCTTAGTTATAATTTTCTACATGGACAAGGGATTAGCTGATGATGGGACCCCTCTTAGAGAGAATTTACCTGAGAAAATGAGAGTATTCAGCAGAATATTTAAAAGAAATCTTGAAGCAGTGAATGCTACTCATAAGAAATCTTTCTCAGTCTTATATAACCTTCCATTTAGAGACAGAATAAGATGCTGATTTCTGAACAACCTGGTCATATTTTGTTTTCCTCTTGTCTACAAAGGGGCCAGGCCAACAATTCTTGCTTCCTTTACTGCTATTCTAACAGGGATGTTAATGCAGTCAAGGGATGTTTACATAAAGACAAGAGAACTAGATATAACCCTGGTGAAGACGTAATCTCTCTTTCAGGTTAGCAGCTAATGGAATACATTGAAAGTCACCATTATTGCTTCAGTAGTAAGAGATACAAATGATGCCACACTGAAGAAAGGGTATTATCTGAAGAAACTAATGAAAGTCCTCCTGGGCATTCAAACCGCTCCCTTTTTTCTCCGTTGTATTAATACATAACTTGCAGTTCTTAAATGTCATGTATGAGGGTATTGATTATTAATATATGATTATTCACCAGCAGTATAATTAAGTATGCTCACATTAGAGTCTTGGAAGTATGCGTTTAATTCAAAAGAAGAGAAAGTTAGGAAAAATATTGTAATAAATTTTAAATATTTTAATACATTTTTACTAAAGCAAAAATTAAATTTTTAAAGCGGGAAAAGAGGGCTGTTTCATAGGCTGCTTCTCTGCATGCAGCATGCTGATGACGATTTACAGGCGCATGGCTCGCAGCGTGTAGGGAAGCTCGTAAACCCCGAACTGGTAGTTAACCCTGTCGTATCCTATCCCTGGTGCAGCCACTCCTTAAACAAATAACTTTTATATTTTAAATATAAAATGATTTTTATATTTTAGATTTCTCCTCTTAGTTTATTATGCCTGCAAATGTAACATTCTACTGTTCTATATTTGATTCTATGCTTTCTAAGGAAAATAGAATTAACAAATGAAGATTATATTTCAGCAATTAACATTCAAGTAGATATTTGTTAAAGATGGAAAACAGACCAAGAAATGTTAAAATGTGAGTGTTTATTTCCTTTTCCCATTTATTTTTTAATGGATATTAATATTTAAAACATTTATTTTGATTCCATTCTTTAACATGGAATATTTCTTTTATTAGCTCCCATTTCAGTTTCACCCTAATTATTTGATCATTTTTATTCTCAAATTCAATGCTGGGGGCTTCTTTCACTATTTCCAAAGTAATTTTATATGTACATCAGAATCAACCTACATTTTTTCTGCCCTCTATCAATCCTAACCATTATTCGCTTTTTTTTTTACTATATTCTTTGAGGCTGCTATAAAATATTTTTTTCATCTCTTTTTTTTTGCAGCAATCATTCTCTTATATAGATTTTCCCTCATCCCAGCTGCTTCATTATTCCATCCAACAGCCTTTTTCATATTTCTCATTAGTGTTAACTCCACACAATTCTGTGACACCGTGTAACATTTTTTTCACACAGCTCCAAGTAGCTTCCATATCTTATTTCCTCAGGTCCATTTTCCATTCATTCTATTGGGAGATTAAGTTTCTTACCCTGTACTTTTTTTTTCATTCAGAACCTATACTTTCTCTTCCTGCAATCATTCTAACATGTGAATGACCCCACAAAAACAGTGTCAGGCTGTGAACTACCATGCCAGAACTACCACGCTAGCATCTGCCAGAATTCTCAGTATAAATGGGGCATAGTATCATCCCTTCAATGTGACTGTGGAGTTCCATGTCAAACTGTAGATCACATTGTGACCGGCTGTAATCTACTGGTCCAGAATCTGATTTTTTTAATATAAACAATGCTGAGTTTCAATAGTTAGATGGTCAAGATATTGGTATTTGAATATAGATCTTTTTGACATTTATATATTATTGGGTTCTACTAATCTAGTTGAAATGTTAATTTATATTGCTATGCTATACAATAAACAAATTAATAATTTAATTCCACTCCACATTCTTTCACTTCTTCCTTTTCTTTTATGTCCCTTTTCTTCCAAAGTTCCACTTCTGACACTACCAAAAATGGCTCATCTCACCAACAGAGCCCCTCATCTCCTCTGCTTCATTAATTCTCACAATCTTTTATAATACACAATCCTGCACTTAGGTTTATCTTCATTCTTATGTGTTTAAAAAAGTTTTGGAAAATATGTACTCATGAAATGGTCATCATTCTTGTTCATTCCTTACTTTTTTGCCACCTATTATATTACAGGTCACAATTTTCCACCTGTCATAGCCATCACTTGATATTCACAAATATTGACTTCCACTGCCTATCATAGCTTTAATTAATCAACACTTTTTTTACTGAGATTGGAAGATACAGGCTAAGTAACTATCCTTGGTCATCCTTATACCACATACAGTAAAGCCACTGTTGGTCAGTTATGGCATGTTTCATCCAATATGCCACAATCAAAATTATATCAACACAGCATCAGATAATTTTAAATTATTCAGTCTTCTTTATTTTCCACTCAGATACAGATAAAGCTCTATAGTTTTTGTTTAGCTGGGTTCTAACTCTGCAGGGTTTCAGTTGCCCATTAGGTGTTCACTCCTTTACTATGGTAGCCTCTAGCTCTCTCATCCATTTTCCATTTCTCATATAAAGTACAGTGATACCTCGATATTAGTTGTTAATTGGTTCTGGGAGGTATGATGAATACTAGAAGGGATGAGTCCCAAACAAACCATGGGATGTACTATGTAACCAGAAGTGATATTCAACAGGTTCAGACGGGTTCTGTTGTACCGGTAGTGGAAACTTTGACCAGTTTGGAAAACCAGAAAATATCACCTCTGATTGGCCTTCCCCACCATTACCTCTCCTATATTTCCTTGCCTTTTAATTTATGACTAGGAAAACAAGAAAAAAGAATATGCTGAATCTGCCTACTCAAAAACCAGAAATACAAAATTTGACAAAACTTATGCTTGTCCTAAAACATAAGCAGTCATTACATAACACAGAAAAGGTTTTAATGAGAAAATGTATTTTGAAGCCAAATCTACTGATATAAACAGGTGGTGATTGGGGGAATGGGGGAAAAATAAGGAATATACAACAATGAGATTGTCTGGCATCAGTCAGACTGAGATAATTCCAGATTAAAGCATTATGGTCAGCCTAGTTAACTAATTACGTATTGGATTCAGGATAGTTTCCTTGACTACATTTTTGGGTTTCAGCACATATTGATTAAGAAGTTGGTTAGAAAAAATGTTTTGGGGTTTATGTTTCTAGTTTTCCATTCTTGTCTTATTCTTCTTTTCTTCTCATTGCCTTCTTCTGAATACTTACTCTCAGTGTTATGATCAGTAGAAAGTAAAACCCAGTCTCTTTGGGGAGGTTGATTGTTGCTTTGTTCAATAAAGAAAACTATTATAATTATTATTATTGGTCACATAGTCAGCCAGATGTTAATTTGACATTTTTATCCATTTATCAAGTCTTTCCCAAGGACCTGTGATTGGCAATTGTATATACCTTTTGATGTTATTACTATTATTTACCACCTTATTTTACATCTACTCAAGGCAACAAACACACCTATTTTTCCCTGCAATCACAACCCAGTAAGGTGGATTGGGCTGAAATAGAGAGGGGTTGGCCCAAAGTCTTCAAGATGTCTTTCTGGGGTTTGGGCCCCAACATTGATGTCAGGATCAGAAAAATACTTATGGACTGAATAAGCCTTCCCAAGGAACCCTAAGGGAACAATAAATTCATTGTTTCTCCCTTTGTATCAACAGGATCATGAGAAGAGTTCATCTAAAGAACAAGAGGAATTCCATCTAATCAAGTCTCTCAACACTGATTAATTTATCAGCTGTACTAGGAGGTGTTCTTCTGACATCTCAAAATGAAGCCATTGGCCTACTTTAGCTGTAATCTCAGGTTTGAATCCTCAGCATCAGTCAGAGGTAGCAGAGCACTACAAATGCATCTCCCTTTCATAGCTAATAGGGGCTTGATTCCTATGCCCCTGACATAACGATTCTTCCTCATGTTCCTCTTCTAAGGAAAATTAAGTGTCCAGCTAGGCAGCAACATCACTGTTCCTATTACTATTGTCAAAATTACTTCCTGCATTTGTATTGTTTCCTTTCAGGAATATGGAAATTGGGAACAGTGGACATCAAAATATGAGCTATTGCCATTTACCATTACTTCCATTGTTTTTTGTTAAATAATGTTTCTGCAGTCAGTGGAGCTTAAAAATATTGAAAATAAAGACGGTGCTGAAGAAGCATTTTGTCTTTCAACATGACATGTTCAAGACCAAAATCAATAGAATTTTTAATGGGCTTTTTTTTTTACTCATTTACCCTCTGGAAATTTGTATAGAGTTATCTATTACAGGCATGATCTAACTCTTCAATTTGTCTTTGGTAAGTAGTCTAATGGCCATGTCGTAGGCTAATAACTCTTGAAGGTAATGGTGTAAAACATTTCTAAACCTTGCTTTAAAGATAGTTATGGTATTTTAGTCCTGGATCCATGGGTACCTTCAACTTCATAAGCGCACTTTGTCATAGATAAGAAGGATATAGTAAATCTATAACTATCATCCCAAGAAAAAATGGACTATCTTAGTTTTTGCGATTGGATAAACACCTTGGTTACATATTTCCCCACTATGTATGTTTGTTTTCCTCTTTAACTTTTAAAAGATCCCACATTTAAAAAATTATGAACAAAAAATTAAGCAGCAGTTGGCTGAAAGTTTTGCTTTGTTGTAAATAATGTGTCTAAATATTTGATACATGAGACATTTTCCAAATAAAAACTGTCTCTGCATATTTATTTTTAAACAGTTATTTTCCAAAGGAATAGGGGTTTCTCACTAAAATTGCACTTCTTGAAGATACTGAAATATTATACACTGTAATAAAAACCAAGGCCTGACTATTATCTCTGTTCAGGCTAGATTGCTGAAGCAGAGACAATGTCATTACCTTTTAAGATCGAACTGAGCAAATATTTCAGCCCTCAACAGATGTGTGTCAATATGCATTTGGACACATACACCTGAGCACATTCACAGGTACCTGGCAGTCCTTCGTACCCCTTAAGTTTGTGACACTGAGATTCTTCATTAGGCAAAAGTCAAAATAACTGATGCCCATTTTAATGTTGGCATTTGACAGGCAATCAGGTAAAATAGGTGGGTTAAGACTATAAGCTTATGCACATGGATGCTTTATTATGCTTTCCTCTTGTCTCAGAGCTCAAAGGAGATAATGGAAGCATAAATTTTGGTCTCCTCACAGTGTGCACTTAAAATACATCTGGAATGAGGTGTTGGGTGCTCTCTGTACAGCTACTCTTCATAACAGTGTTATAGCAGTGGCTGGAGAATTTTCTCTGGCCATAAACCACTAACTGTGGGGAAAATAGCCTAATCATGCATAATGTAAGCCAGGGTGAGGCTTCTAAGATTGGGAAATGTATACATTTCCTCTCAGAACAGATGTGTTGATTTATTAACCTAACTATCACATGACAGGAATGTTCTGTCCCTTAATTAGCATTCTTGAGATCCCCGCGCTTTGATTGGCCAAAGCACGGGGCACTCTGATTGGTCAGGCGAGCCGCGCCAATTGGCTCGCTAAGAATCTCCCACGATTGGTCAATTTGAATCGCGGGAGATTCAAAGCGGTGCCATTGGCCGCGGCCGCCGCAGCTAAAAGAATAAAAGCCGCGAACCTTTTGCAAAGCGCCAGTTCGGTTCCTACCTTAATAAAAGAGCATGAATTGAAGTCACCGACTCCTGGCATCATTTTCGAGGACACGACACTGGCGACGAAGGTGGGATCCAGGCCCTGAACCAAACCACGTGTCCGACGGAAGCCAGACGAACCACCACGATGGCAAAAATCGAACCCCCCGCACCCTTCAATCCCGCCACCGAGGACTGGGAATCGTACTCCGACCGATTCCGCATGTTCCTCGAGTGCAGCTATCTGAAGGACGCCACCGGCCACATGAAGCGCGCCGTCTTCCTGACCCACTGCAGGACCGAGGTATTCAAGACGGCCAAGGCGCTTGCCAAACCCGCCGATGGGACCGCGATGGACTGGGACGTCCTCGAGCCAATACTTCGGTGGCACTACGCTCCAGAGGTACCCATCTGATCCGTCGCAACAAGTTCTACCGTCGGGACCAATGGTCGGGTGAGAGTTTCAGCGACTTCGTCGCCAAACTACAACGCCTAGGGGGGCTCTGCGAATTCGACAAACTGAACGATGCCCTGCGAGACAGAATCGTGCTCGGCTTGTGGGACCCCGTCCTCCAGAGCCGGCTGATGGCCAAGGGCAACATCAGCCTAGCAGACACCCTCACTGCAGCCGCAGCCGCCGAAGCAACCCGAACATCCGCCGACCGCATGCGCAGACCGAACGCTGGGGACCACAGCGGGAACAACAACCCTGCAAGGTCGGCCGAGGCCCAACCCGAGACGACCACCCACCAGGGCGATTTCCACTCGGCATCGAGCACTTCTGATGACGAGGAGGACATTCATCGCCTCCAGACAGGCCGCGACCCACGGAACCGGTGGGGTCGTAAGTCGAGGACCAACTGTGCCGGGTGCGGAGGCAACCACCCCAGGTCCGAATGCTGGTTTTTCGAGTCGATCTGCCGGCATTGTGACAAGAAGGGACACATCGCCCATGTCTGCCGCCTTAAAAAGAACCGCAGCCCGGCCCGATGGGACCAGAGCGACCGGAGGAGAGAGAGCACACCACCCCGGACCAGAGATCGCCCCTCGGACAACAGATGGGACCAGAATGGATGATCCCTACGAAGCGGCGATAACCGGCGAAGAGAGGAGACCAATCAGACGGTCACCATCGGCCACGCCATAACCAATGATGCCCGGAAGGTCCACGTGGAGGTAGGCATCGAGGGCCAGCCATGCAAAATGGAGGTGGACTCCGGGTCCTACCTCTCCATGATAGCATGGCATGAAATAAAGCACTTGGTGCCTACCATCCAAAGGAGGAACCTAGACAGCCAGAGACTCATCGTAAAGGACTACCAGGGAAACCGCATCCCGGTAGTCGGAACCAAACACTTCAACATCACATATAAAGGGCACACCGAAACGCTTCCCCTGACAATCGTCGACCGTGACCGCCCAAGCCTACTGGGACTGCAATGGTTCGCCCCGCTCGGCATCGCAGTCATGGGAGTTGACCACGTCACCGACGACAGCTGGGAGCAACAACTGGCCCGGGAATTCCAAGAGGTCTTCGACGGAAACCTAGGCAAGTACCGAGGGCTCCTTATATCATTCAGCCTAAACCCAAACGTCCCCCCAAAACGCCTGAAACCAAGGCAGGTGCCATTCGCACTTAAACCCAAGATAGACGAGCAAATTGACAAACTCGTCAAGCAAGGGGTCCTACAGCCAATAGACCACGCCTGGTGGGAGACCCCCATAGTCACCCCAATCAAGCCCGATGGGTCGGTGAGGAATTATGGGGACTATAAGGCCACCCTAAATGGCGCGCTGCAACAAAGTGCCTACCCCGTCCCAGTAGTGCAACACCTATTGCACTCACTGGGAGGGGGCTAGGTTTTCGCCAAGCTCGACCTCGCCCAGGCATACCAACAATTGCCAGTCGACGAGCAAACGGCAGAAGCACAAACCATAGTCACCCACCGGGGAGCATTTAAATGCAACCAACTCCAATTCGGAGTCAGCGTGGCACCGGGAATATTCCAAAGCCTAATGGAAAGACTATTGCAAGGCATCAAGGGGGTGGTACCTTACTTCGACGACATCCTAGTGTCGGCAACCAACCAAGCTGAACTAGAGGGTCGCCTAAGGGAGGTCCTAACCAAATTCAAAGAGACCGGGCTCAAAGTAAAGAGGGAGAAATGCCAATTATACACGGAACGGGTTGGATTCCTAGGATACCTCCTAGACCGTCACGGCATTCACCCCACAAACCAAAAAATCAAGGCCATCAAAGAAGCCCCCACACCCAAGTCGAAGACGGAACTACAGGCATTCCTGGGGCTACTTAACTTTTACAATGTTTTCCTGCCCCAGAAGGCGACGGTGGCAGAGCCCTTGCATAGGCTCCTGGACAAGGCGGTGACTTGGACATGGGGGAAACGCGAGCAAGCCGCCTTCCAAAGAACAAAGGACCTCCTCACTTCGGACGCCGTCCTTATACAGTATAACGAGACCCTACCTCTGGCCGTCACATGCGACGCATCACCCTTCAGCGTCGGCGCTGTCCTCAGCCATACCCTCCCCGACGGAAAAGAAGCGCCCATCGCGTTCTTTTCAAGGACCCTCACTAAACCAGAGTGGAACTATAGCCAGCTGGACAAAGAGGCTCTGGCTATCGTTGCTGCCGTAAAAAGATTCCACGAGTACCTCTACGGCCGGACATTCACCATCATAACCGACCACAAGCCGCTGCTGGGAATCCTTGCAGGAAACCGGGCCACCCCAAACATTCTCTCTCCCCGAATGACAAGGTGGTCCGAGTTCCTGGCAGCCTACAACTACGGACTCATACACAGATCGGGTAAGACGATCTTCCATGCAGATGCCTTAAGCCGCTCGCCGCTACCGGAACCTGATAACGACCCAACACCAACGACGACCACCCTCAGCATAGAGACTCTACCCAACCTGCCCATAACCGCGTCAGACATTGCCCGAGAGACTAATAAAGACAAACGTCTGGCGCGGGTGTTGCATTGGGTAGAGAAAGGGTGGCCGGAAAGAGACAACGACGAGTCCGTCAAAACATTCCGAAACCGGCAAATGGAACTCTCGTTATTAAAAGGGTGCATACTATGGGGGGATAGGGTGGTCATTCCAGAAAAACTACAAGGGAAGGTTCTGGAACTACTACACGAGGGGCACCCTGGCATCGTTAGGACTAAAGCCCTGGCCAGAAGTTATGCTTGGTGGCCAGGGATGGACAAACAAATTGAGACCTGGGTAGCAAGGTGCCAACGATGCCAGGAAACTAGGCCAAGCCCACCCACAGCACCCGTCCTAGAGTGGGAAACCCCAAGGGGACCTTGGTCTAGGATCCATATAGACTTCACCGGGCCCACAAAAGGACACACCTTCCTGATAACAGTAGACGCTTACAACAACTGGCTGGAGGTAAGGAACATGAAAACAACAACCACGGAGGCCGTGATCAAGGAACTCTGCAAACTCTTTGCAACGCACGGCCTCCCAGGCGTCGTCGTTTCTGACAACGGGCCCCAATTCACCTCGCTGGAATTCGAAAAATTCCTAGCGGAAAGGGGCATCCGCCACGCACTGACAGCACCAGTGCACCCGGCGGCGAACGGTAGGGCAGAACGGATGGTGCAATTCACTAAGAAAACCATCCGGAAAATAGACCACGGGGAGATCCAGGAGAAAATAAACAAACTACTCTTCACCCAACACATTACCCCAAATACCACAACGAATAAGAGCCCAGCCGAACTATTAATGGGGAGGAAATTAAGGTCCCCACTCGACAGGTTACACCCCATGTATAACCCGGGGAAGCCCCAGACTCAAACAGCAAACACCGAACTTTTGCACCAGGCGACCCCGTATAAGCAAGAAACCTGACGGGAGACCCACTATGGGTACCGGCCGTCATCACACAAATAACAGGCCCACACTCGTATCGGCTACAAACAGCAGACGGACGAGCCTGGAAACGCCACATCGACCAATTAAGGTCGAGGACTACCAACCAAGAGACCACCGATGCACAAACACGCAAAACCGACCCTCACAACACAAACCAGGGGGGGAGGGAATACCTAGGGGACCAAAACCAAAGAAAAATAAACCAGCCATACTTACCAGAAAGCAGCCAGCACGACCCCTCGCCAGGAAGAGACAGCCAGGCCAGCTCGACCGACCCAGGACGACCGAGCGGGAGCGGCGAAACCTGCAGCTCAACCAACCCGGGAGGCCCAGGAGGGAGCTACGGAGAGCAGCCCGGCCCGACCGACCAGCCGGTTCCCACGACGGCATCAGGAGCAACAGAGATCCCAACCGAACCAGCCGGGATCCAACCTACGACTGAGCTGCGCAGGTCCAGTAGGCTCAGACGGAGCCCCGCCTACCTATGTGACTACGCGACGTAAGGACTAAACCAAGAGGGGAGGGGTGTTCTGTCCCTTAATTAGCATTCTTGAGATCCCCGCGCTTTGATTGGCCAAAGCGCGGGGCACTCTGATTGGTCAGGCGAGCCGCGCCGATTGGCTCGCTAAGAATCTCCCGCAATTGGTCAATTCGAATCGCGGGAAATTCAAAGCGGTGCCATTGGCTGTGGCCGCCGTGGTTAAAAGAATAAAAGCCGCGAACCTTTTGCAAAGGTTCAGTTCCTACCATAATAAAAGAGTATGAATTGAAGTCACCGACTCCTGGCATCATTTTCGAGGACATGACAGGAAAGTGCTTGTTTCTCTTATCTTGCAGTCACTGTGAAGTTGTTCGGCAAAGATGCAAATAGAACATGCATGTTCTTAGAGCCAGAATACAAGAAAGGGGGATTTCTTGTTAAGAGCTGGAGTCATCTATGGAACCTTAAGTAACACATAATTTTCACCAAATGCTTCCTGACTGTTGGTTCCCAAATAGAAATGTTGCAAATTTGTGAGACTAAATTGCAATTGCTGGACATGCTTTATCCTAGTTAACCAATTGAACAACCCATTTTGAAGGATTCTAGGTTCCTCATAGCTAAAACAGCATTGCAGAATAGGAGTTAAGTCCGGGACTGAACAGAAGGACCAGGATTAAAAGTGCTGGCCTAGAAACCAGGAGACTGTGAGTTCTAGTTCTAGACCTGCCTTAGGCATGAGTGCCTTTGGGCCACTCATTTTCTCTCAGTGCAACCCAACTTCCAGGAATGTTGAAGTGAGGAAAGTAGGGGGATGGGATAGTAGGTAAGTTTGCTGATTTAGGTTATATATACAAAAAGACAGAATAAAAATGTTACAGTTAGTCACACAGCTAGCTGGCTGTTAAGACTGGATTTAGTACTTCTATACACCTATTGAGTCCTTCCCAAGGATCTGGGATAGGCAGGTGTTGTTATTTCATGATATTAAAGATATTGTGGCAGGGTTGTAAGCAGTTCTGAGTAAAGCTGTCTTTTGCGATTATTGATGGTGATTTTATGAATGTTGATGATGTTCAAGTAGTGCTGCAGATGTTTTGAAACTGCCCCTAAGACACCTATTATTATTATTGGTATTATCTTTGCTTCCTTTTGCCACAGTCATTCTATTTCTATTTGCAGGGTTGTTGTTTTTAATATTTCGTGATTCCCCCCTCCCCAGTTCTTTCTCTAATCTTCTGCCCTGTCCAGGTACTGCAAGATTTACTAATGATTATAATTTAGAAGTGTGTGTTCCTTCCCAATGATATCATTATGTAATTTTGATTATGTAACCATTATAAATGTGTCATCACATCATTATAGTCAACCTGCTGCCACACACATATATCAGAAAAAAATGATTGAAGTAAGACATCTGGCTAAAAAAGGCTGCCAAATTTCATTGCAATACATACCTAGACTCTTTTTTACACATACACAAACAGAGCCAATCTTTCTCTCAGAGATTTTAGTTGCATCAAGATAACTGTGGAGGGAAAATGGAAGCATTCTTCTTAACAAAGTAATCTTGATGTAGCTAAGATTTTGGGAAGTTATTGCTTCCATGTCCAAAGCTGCCTGCTTTCTAGTGTCTATTCCTGGGGGAATAAAAAGAGTCTCTTTTAAGTAAGTCTCAACACCTGGTAGCTTTATGTAAAGAGGTTTATTGAATAGTCATAAAACTTTATCAGTAGCATAACATAAATATATAACAAGACAAAATACAGATAAGTTATGTATATATAAGAACACAGTAATAAAAACATATGTGGAAAACCAGGAAGTCAGAAATCGGATAATAGATCACCCTTGAGGATATACCAATTTGTTCAATATATTGGGTTCTTAGGACCGCTGCCTTGATTATAAACTTAGCAGTCCTACGAATGATGTGTACATTAGAGACCTGGAGGAAATATAACAATCTGTGGTAGCTTTATGAACATTGCCATATTATTCGATTGGCAAAAACTCAGAAATGATTTGCCATTCCTTTTGGGGGATTATTATTTTGCTTTTTAAAGAAACCTGTTCATTTGTTTTCATGCTTCTAAACCAGAAAGACTACTCCAGTTAAAATGAAATGCAAGCACAATTAAAATATCAGAAAATCAAAGTCCATCAATACAGAAAGAATTGTCCTGTACCTTCATTTGCATTCTTGAAACCCCGCGTTTTGATTGGTAAAAGCGCGGGGTGATCTGATTGATTTAGCGAGCCGTGCTGATTGCCCTGCTGAGAATCTCCCGCGATTGGCGGATACAAATCGCGGGAGATTCAAAATGGTGCCATTGGCCGCAGCCGCCGCGGCTTGAGAATAAAAAGCCGACAGTTTTCCCTTGGAGCCAGATCGGTTCTGGGGGCCTAATAAAGAGCTGAAACCACAGTCACTGCCTCCTGGTCTCCTTGCCGAACGGACACGACACTGGCGACGAAGTTGGGATGCGACCAGCGCAATCGGTGGGGTCGTAAGTCGGGGACTGCGTGTGCCGGTTGCGGAGGTGACCACCCGAGATCGGAGTGCCGTTTCTTCAACGCAGTCTGCCGGCATTGCGACAAAAAGGGCCACATCACCCGCGTCTGCTGACTAAAGAAAGCCTACAGCCCCAGACGGCGGGACCAAAGCGAGCGGAGACGGGACAGCACACCCCCCAGAGCCAGAGATCACCCAGCTGACAGCCGATGGGACCGGAGCAGGCGAACCCGATGAGGCGGAGAGACCCGGCGAAAGGAGGAAACCAGTCATCATTGGCCACGCATCAACCACCGATGCCCGAAAAGTCTACGTGGAGGTAGGCATCGAAGGCAAGCCATGCAGGATGGAGGTGGATTCCGGGTCCTACCTCTCCATGGTCGCCTGGCAAGAAATCAAACGCTTGGTGTCTACCATCCACAAGAAGGGACTGGAGAACCAGAGACTAATCATCAAAGACTACCAGGGAAACTGCATCCTGATAGTCGGAACTGGACAATTCGAAGTAACATTTAAGGGCCGCATGGAAAAGCTTCCCCTAACAATCGTGGACCGAGACTGGCCCAGCCTTTTGGGACTGCAATGGTTCGCGCCGCTTGGCATCGAAGTCACGGGCATCAACCACATCACCGAGACCGATTGGGAGCAGCAACTGGCACAGGACTTCCAGGAAGTGTTCGATGTCACCCTAGGCAAGTACTGAGGGCCCCCCATCTCCTTCAGCCTAGACTCTAACATTCCCCCAAGACGCCTAAAACCACGGCGGGTACCTTTTGCACTCCGGCCAAAAATTGACGAGCAAATTGACAAGCTCGTCAAGCAAGGGGTCCTACAACCAATTGATCATGCCTGGTGGGAGACCCCAATAGTCACCCCAGTCAAGCCCAATGGGTCAGTGAGAATCTGCAGGGACTATAAGGTCACCCTAAATTGCGCCTTGCAACAAAGCGCCTACCCCGTCCCTGTAGTGCAGCATCTTCTACACGCACTGGGGGGAGGCAAGGTATTGCGAAACTCGACCTGGCCCAAGCATACCAACAGCTGCTGGTCGACGAAGAAACCGTGGAGGCACAAACTATAGTCACCCACTGGGGAGCTTTCCGATGTAACCAACTCCAGTTTGGAGTCAGCGTGGCGCCTGGAATTTTCCAGAGCCTCATGGAGAGACTCTTGCAGGGCATCAAGGGGTTGGTGCCCTACTTCGACGATGTGCTGGTATCAGCAACCAACCAGCGAGAACTAGAGGGTCGGCTAAGGGAGGTGTTAACCAAATTCAAGGAAACCGGGCTAAAAGTGAAGAGGGAAAAGTGCCAACTTTACACAGAGCGGGTCAAGTTTCTGGGATACCTCCTAGACCGGCACAGCATCCACCCCACCGAAACTAAAATCAGAGCCATTAAGGAGGCTCCCACACCCAGGACTAAAACAGAACTGCAGGCGTTTCTAGGACTGCTTAATTTTTACAATGTTTTCCTGCCCCAGAAGGTGACCGCGGCGGAGCCTTTGCACAGGCTCTTGGACAAGGCGGCTACCTGGACTTGGGGAAAACGCGAGGAAGCTGCCTTCAGGAGAACCAAGGACCTGCTCACCTCGGATGCCGTCCTCATCCAATACAATGAGACCCTACCACTCGCCATCACATGCGGCGCCTCACCCTTCGGCATCGGCGCCGTCCTCAGCCACACCATCCCAGATGGAAGAGAAGCACCCATCGCCTTCTTCTCCAGGACACTCACCAAACCAGAGCGGAACTACAGCCAGCTGGACAAGGAGGCCTTGCCACCGTTGCAGCAGTGAAGAGGTTCCACGAGTACCTCTACGGCCGCACTTTCACAATCATCACAGACCACAAGTTGTTGCTGGGCATCCTGGCAGGAAACTGGGCCACCCCAAACATTTTATCTCCGAGGATGACAAGGTGGTCCGAATTCCTTGCCGCCTACAGCTACCGGCTCACACACCAACCCGGTAAGACTATTACACATGCAAACGCTTTGAGCCGCTCACCGCTACCTGACCTAGACACTGACCCAGCACCCACAACAAGCACCCTCAGCATAGAGACCCTGCCCGATCTACCCATAACCGCATCAGACATTGCCCAAGAAACCAATAAAGACAAACGTCTGGCGCGGGTGTTACATGGGGTAGAGAAAGGGTGGCCGGAAAAGGACAACGATGAAGCATTCAAAACATTCCGAAACCAGCAAATGGAACTTTTGCTGCAAAAAGGGTGTGTACTGTGGGGGGATAGGGTGGTTATCCCAGAAAAACTGCAAGGGAAGGTATTGGGGTTGTTACATGAGGGGCACCCGGGCATAGTTAGAACGAAAGCCCTGGCCAGAAGTTACGCTTGGTGGCCAGGGATGGATAAACAAATCGAGGCCTGGGTGGCAAGGTGTCAACGCTGCCAAGAAACCAGACCGAGCCCTCCCGCGGCACCGATCCTGGAATCGGAAACCCCCAGGGGACCCTGGTCTAGGGTCCACATAGACTTTGCCGGGCCCACCAAGGGACATACATTCCTAGTAACCGTAGATGCTTACGCCAACTGGCTGGAGGTAAGCAACATGAAATCCACCACCACAGAGGCCGTAACCAAGGAACTTTGCAAACTATTCGCAACCCACGGCCTCCCGGATGTCATCGTGTCGGACAACAGGCCCCAATTCACCTCGCTGGAATTTGAAAAATTCCTAGTGGAACGGGGCATACGACACGCACTGACAGCTCCGGTGCATCCAGCAGTGAACGGAAGGGTGGAACGGATGGTTCAATTCACGAAAAAAACCATCCAGAAAATCGAACACGGGGAAATCCAAGACAAAATAAATAAAATGCTTTTTATCCAACATATAACCCCAAACACAACAACGAACAAAAGCCCGGCAGAGATACTGATGGGGAGGAAAATAAGGTCCCCACTCGACAGACTGCACCCCACATACAACCCGGAAAAACCCCCAAACTCCTCCAGCAAGCACCAGTCTTTTGCGCCAGGCGATGCCATCTGCGCAAAAAACCTAACCGGAGACCCACTATGGGTAACAGCAACCATAACCCAACTGATAGGTCCCCAGGATGAGCGTGGAAATGCCACATCGATCAAATAAGATCGAGAACGGCCACAAGAAACACAACCGACACGCAACCAGACACAGAAAATCCCCTTAACACAAGCCAAGAGGGGAGGGAATACCCCGGGAACCAAAACCCAGAAGAAAACCAACCATACTCACCAGCAAGCAACCAGCTCGAAGCCTCACCAGGGAGAAGCAGCCAGGCCAGCTCGACCAGCCCAGAAAGACTGGGCGGGAGCGGCGAGAACCGCAGCTCAACCAGCCCGGGTAGACCGGGAGGGAGCTGCAACAAGTGGCCCGGAAAAGCCTACCAGGCGGTTCCATTGACGAGGCCGAGAGACACAGAGAACCTGACCGAACCGGCCGGGAGCCAACCAATGACTGACCTGCGCAGGTCTAGTAGGCAAGTGCGGAGCCCCGCCTACTTACAGGACTACGTTACGTAGGACCAAACCAAGAGGGGAGGGGTGTCCTGTACCTTCATTTGCATTCTTGAAACCCCGCCTTTTGATTGGTCAAAGCGCAGGGTGATCTGATTGGTTTAGAGAGCCGCGCTGATTGGCCCGCTGAGAATCTCCCGCGATTGGCGGATACGAATCGCGGGAGATTCAAAGTGGTGCCATTGGCCGCGGCCGCCGCGGCTTGAGAATAAAAAGTCGCAAGTTTTCCCTTGGAGCCAGATTGGTTCCGGGGGCCTAATAAAGAGCTGAAACCACAGTCACTGCCTCCTGGTCTCCTTGCCAAATGGACATGACATGAATAATTCTTAGGGTGCTTTTTTGAAGCCGTGTATAGACTGAAAACTCTACTAAGTAGTGTGATCTTAATCACTTTCCTGGAGGTCAGCAGGAAGGGTCGTCTGAAGCACCAGGAAGGCTGTTTCACAGGAATAGAGATAAAACCAACCAATGCACACCCCTTTCACCCCCCAAAAAAACCGGTGTAGAAATCTTCTTGTTTTTTGTCAAAGTGTGCAGATTGTGTGAACAGGTCCTACTTGACATTTTAGCTGCAACTTTCCCTAGTGATCTCCTATGCAAATGTGAACCAGCCTGCCTTCTGACTAGTAAGATATAGTACATATACTTTATAATTGCAAAGGGTAATGTAGAGTACTATACCATGTTCTACAACTAGCAAATTTACAATTAGCCAGAACAACTAGAGTCAATGACACCTATCAAAGAAGATAGTGAGAGTTCAGGAGAGTAACCCCAAAATCACTAAATTATGGGATTTGAGCAGCAATTCTGTTCAAAAGCAAATAGAAAATGTTTTCTCTGTAGCCAAAAAACCTATGACTTCTCCCTAGATTAGATAGTGCTATTTGTTTGTTTGTTTGTGTGTTTGTTTTGTCCATCACCCTTATAAAGTGATTCTTTTAACAGAAAAGAAAAGCCTGAATGATACATTTTCATTTTAACAGAATAGTTCTGTATACATGTGCTTCTCCACAGAATGCATATTTTGATTGTTCACACTGGAAAGCACCCCTTAAACTATAGATTTGTACTAGAAAATGAGAAGATTTTTCAATGCATTGTTCTGGATTCTGTTTTTCCCATCATGTTGTCAAATGCAGTGATTGCTCCCAGAGCAATCTGTAAATTGAGCAAGCAATAAAAGCAGAACAAAACAAAAGTGAAGAATGATATATATATCAATTTAAACAACAATAATAAACACTCTTTCCCCTATGGTTTTGTATACATCTTACAATTATGGCTATTTTTAACATAGATTTCAAAGGTTTATTTCTTGCATTAGCTGATTTTCAAGATTAAGTGCACTTTTACAGTTACAGACCAAACTTACAATTATAATTAAGCATATTAATGGTAAAACAGGGCAACACATATAAAATAGGCCATACGTATTGCAGCTCAAGGATACCTAGGTTCATGTAAATTGTCTCTAAACATGTCCAAATACTTGAAAATAAATGCTTAAGAGCTTAATTATTTTTAAACCTTGGAAAATATATACTTTGGAAATCTGAATGGTTCTGCACTGTTGTGAGCAGTGTGGTAACCTAGTGGTAAAGACACTCATCTCTCACTTGGAAGGTTGAGAGTTCAATCCTAGATAGTGGCAGATGTTTATCTCCTAGGACACAAAGAAAAAAAAAAATTTACTATGAACTCTGTGTGACATCAGGAAGGGTATCCAGCTAGTAAATGCTCAGCTCCATCCAGTCACCCTGACTACTCCAAATTAAGAGATGGCAGGGTTGTAAAATGGGAGTTTAAATGGTTTTCCATTATACTTATTTTTTCTGGTCAACAAAGGAGAAAGAAGCAGGAAGGGAGAGAGAAGCCTTCAGTATGATGATCACATTTTACAAATGTTTACTACATGTGTAACTATGCAGTTTTATATTGTATTTCCCAAAGTCAAGTTTGTGAGATGGGTGGCTATATAAATATCATCAATCAATCAGTCATGTGATTGGAGGGCACTTGAGCATAAAGCTCCATTTGCCCTCCAATTGTACAAGTGCAGCTTCGTGCACGTGCATGCACTTTCCTACCACTCGCACAAGTGGAGATTGACGTGCACGCGTATGCCCATTTCTTCCACAGCCCAGTTTTAAACAGACCCAGTAGTGGGCTGCCTCTCCAGGAATTGGGGACCCCTGGTATAAAGTAACTAATGATGAAGTAATTGATAATCTTCATTCATGAAGGATTAATCTATTTTTAAAAAGTGTAATTTGTCCAAAAGTGAATGCAGTTTTGTTTCTTTTTTGAAAAATGATTTGAAACAAGCAAATGTGGAACCAATTCATTGAGTGTAAATTACTGCCAACTTCAGCTGAAATAACATTGTGCTTCTGAGATTCTCAGATGTCTAGCCACAGGGAGCTACACAGGGAATATTTTTAACACATCTACAAAATTTAAAATATATCACTAAGGGACTTTGGATGGATTTGACACAGTGCCTGAAGGAATTTATAACTATAAACTAGTGAATGAATTTCATTAAACCCTTGTATATAATATGTTCATCTATGAAAGGTACACATTTACTATCCTTTGCACTGTATCATATTTAATTAATGCATTATTGAGGTTCTATTAGATGTTTGAATTACTGTTTTTCATATTTGTGTGTGTGAACATGATAATGATGAGCATATCAGGATGAAAAAATGTCATTCTTGGCTAATATCTCAGCAGAAAATATTCCATAAAATTATATTCCAAAAAGATATGATTGTATCTGAAAACACAAAAGCAAAAGCAAACTTTATGTATGGTAGCATCTGGCACCTGAATTGGAGGCCACTATAACAACCCTCTCAAAGGGATGTGTGTGTGTGTGTGTGTGTGTGTATGTCATGTGTCTGTGTCTATGTCCAAATGAGCTGGCACAAATGTGTGTTCAGAAATACCAGCCCCTAAGGTGGATACTGGTTAAGACACTGGCTATTTAGATATAAAGATCCTTCTTTTTCAGATCTGTCCCATGTATTACATTACTTGTTTATTAAAAGTGTATTGATTTCATTATCCACATATTCATTCTCCTATTTTTCTTTTCTACTAGGATGATTTGGACTACTGTTATACCGTCCCCAAACAGAGAAAGTTCAGCATTAGTTCAACACACATGCACACATGCACATACACACACACACACACACACTGAAATAAACACACAAAGTTGGGCCTGGTTGCCATTTGGATGAAGGATAACAGTAAACCCTATGTCTCTTCACTAGATTGAGAAACAGTGAGAAGAAAAGGAATCCAGAAGACCACACTGACAAACCAGTTCCTCCTATTGCCAATAAAACAAGATGGACAGCTCATCATCAGGAACCAAACTGAAATCAAAGGAGACTTTATCTAATTACATCCTTACCTCTTCAGTCCTTCAGCTTCAGAAATCCAACTATTTGCCATGATGGCTTATGTGGTCAATACATCTCCTCAAAAGAGTGGGAAGACGTATTCATGGAAGGACTCTGAAAACCTTGATTTAATAAAGATCAATTGAAACAAAAAGATGTCCATCATAGCAACAGCACTTAGACCAAAATACTTTTTTCACAGTGTTTAAGCCCTCTCTAAGTGGTTTACAGAGTTAGCATATTTCCCCCAACAATCTGGGTCCTCATTTTACCAACCTCGGAAGGATGGAAGACTGAGTCAACCTTGAGCCTGGCGAGACCTGAACTGTTGGCAGTCAGTGATCAGCTGAAGTAGCTTGTAGTACTGCACTCTAACCACTGCACCACTGTGGCTCTTAACTGTTCACCAAATCACAAAACCGTTCATTCTTAACCATTCACCAAATCAGAAAATACATCAAGTGGGTGGATCATGTCATTATGTGAAATATTTAAATCATGTCATTTTTGCCTCATTTAGTATCACATGTGTGATATCATCATGCAAATTAGATCAATTGACATAAATAATGGAAATTGGCATGGAAATTCAGTATACAAAATTCTGGTCCAGCAATTCTCTGCACTCTATGAATCATTCCAACTTCTGTGCCTTTATTCTGGAACAAATGAAAACTGGAATTCAAATGTCTTTAAATTTCATTCAGGGCGAAACGATTCTACACCTCAGCTGCATTGACAGCCAGAAAATGGGTTCCAGTAGTTTTATTCCATATATTTTGTGATTATCTTTTATCAAACCAATGTCAACTCATAAAACATTTTGTATACACGTTTTATAGTTGTCAACAGAAAGAAGGGGAGAATTTCAAAGGGCAGGCAGCAGTATGGAATTGAAAGGACATTCCATTCATATTTTCTTCAGAGACTGATTAGATAACTGAAGCTTCTGCCATGCAAAAATCTAATTGGAGAGCATGATTAATGACTTTTTGCTATGGATGTGTTTTGTTGGATGATACACCCAGAGGGGTTGGGGGAAAAGTAGTGAATTGCATAACTCAGAGTCAGCTATGCCCAGGCTAATGCTGGCATGTTAACTTCTAATAAATAATTTAAAGTTTTGGGAGTGTGGCTTGAGGCTCATGATTTAATTGGAGTAATTGCCGGAATCCTGACAGATAACCGTCTCTCTTAGTAAGTCACTGGGGTGCCTGTGTCCCGGCCTCTTCCATCGCTCCCTGACATCTGGGGTGCATGGAGAGAAACTCAGGCAGCCATGACCGAGGCTATCAGGAGAAAACTTGGCCTCCAGCCAGAAGCAAATAGAAACTGTTGTGAATGAATAATACCAATAAAGTTATCTTGAGCTTGAAGTCAAGTACAGGGTTCTGGCCCTGCACTTCTGATTGGCTGTTAATGGCAGGATCGGATTGGTCCGTTCAGGAGCATCTGATTGGCCATTAACAGGCTATTCCCATTGGTTAACGGAGCTAGCGCTCCAGGTTTGCTATTGGTTGAATAGTTACTATATAAGGAAGGCTATAGCAGCCCTCCAGTTTGAGCTGTCACAATAGGTAAATAAAGAGTTTGAAGTTCACTGTTTCTACCGGCTCGTCTCCATCATTCGCACCCATGCTCCAGACTTAACACTGGCGATGAAGGTGGGATTGGATGACATCAGAGCCAACTAAGATAACTAAGCACGTGGCTGAAGTGCACAACGGCAGAACCATGTCTGGCGGTGTAGTACCACCCGCTCCGTTCGATCCAGCTCAAGAGGACTGGGAGTCCTACATGGATCGTTTTCAAATGTTTTTGGAAACGAATAATCTGAAGGATGCCACACCCGGGAAGAAACGGGCGGTATTCCTAACGCACTACGGCCCGACGGTATTCAAAATGGCTAAGGCATTAGCGAAACCGGCGGAAATGAAGGCCATGGACGGGGACGTCCTCGAACCGCTACTAAGGGCCCACTATGCACCAACTGTTCCAACGCTCGTAAGACGACACAAGTTCTATCAAAGAAGCCAGCGGAAAGGAGAAAGCGTCACTGATTTCGTTGCAGACCTCTGGAACTTGGGAGGCCTTTGCGATTTCACTGACCTAGAAGAGGCCTTGAGAGACTGAGTAGTCCTCAGGCTAGACGCTCTAAACGTACAGAGCAAAATAATAGCAAAGGGCGACATCACCCTTAAAGATGCCATAGCTGAAGCTACAGCAGCGGAGGCGACCAAGAAGTTGGCTGCCCAACTACGCCGAAATCGTGCTCCAGCACACCCACCGGTCAGCGAAGATTCACCTAACGCAGAAGGGCAGCTGCAGACGGCCCACCATGAGGACCTCTCTTCGTCGTCAGACAGCGACAAAGAAGAGGTCCATTGCCTGTGGTCCGATCGGGACCATTACCTGAAGTCCCAACAACCGTGCGCTGGCTGCAGGGCCAACCATTACCGCTCCGACTGCAAATTCCACGACACGCTCTGCCACGAGTGCGGGAAATGAGGCCACATCGGATGGGTCTGCAGAAGCCTCCTCGGACCCAGCGAGACCTCGAAAGGAACCAACCTCCGCCAATCGACAGGGAATCGCCCTGTAAGGCGAGAACCAGTAAACCACTCCTACAGAAACCGACCCATGAATCGTCTAGTGAGATGGGAAGAGGCCCACCAAACACTCACTATTGGCCATGCCTCTTCACTAGACGCTAAGAAAATTCGGGTCAACGTGAACATTGAAAATCGACCCTGCCAAATGGAAGTTGACTCGGGATTATCTCTTTCAATGGTCTCATGGAAGACCCTCAAGCAACTCATCCCCACTATCCAGGGCTAAGACCTTCAATTCCAACGGCTCATGTTAAAGGACTACCAGGGGAACCGAATTCCAGTCGCAGGATCCAGTAGAGTCCGGGTTGCATTCAAGAACCGCATGGCGTACTTACCCCTGACGGTGATCGATAAGGACCGGCCTAGTCTGTTAGGCCTGCAATGGTTCGCACCACTCGGCATTGAAGTAGCTGGCATTAACCGAATCAGCGGCAGTGACTGGGAGGAAGACCTCGCCCACGAATTCAGGGACATCTTCGAGGAAAAGCTAGGCGAGTACAAGGGGACCCCGATATCCTTTAGCCTTAATCCAAAGATAGTTCCCATCCGCCTTTAGCCTCGTCGAGTTCCGTTCGCTCTAAAGCCAAAAATCAATGAGCAGCTTGATAAGTTGATTGCCCAGGGAGTGTTAAAGCCAACTGACCACTCCCCATGGGAAACGCCGATTGTGACACCAATTAAGCCAGACAGCTCCATTAGAATTTGTGGGGACTACTGAGGCACCCTAAACCACACTCTGCAACAGAACCCATATCTGGTGCCAGTGGTACAACACCTCCTCCATTCCCTGGGGGGCGGAAAAGTCTTCGCCAAACTAGACTTAGCTCAGGCTTATCAGCAACTGCCAGTTGACGAAAAAACAGCACAGGCACAGACTATCGTAACACACCGAGATGCCTTTAAGTGTACGCGGCTTCAATTCAGAGTCAGTGTGGCCCCGGGGATCTTTCAGAGCCTAATGGAGAGACTATTGCAGGGGATCAAAGGTGTTGTCCCCTATTTTGACAATGTGCTCATTGCCGCCCCCACTACAAAAATCTTATGGAAGCGTTTAAGACTGGTATTATGAAAATTCCAGGAAGCAGGCTCGAAAGTCAAAAGAAATAAGTGCAAACTGTGTACCGATCGTGTTGAATTCTTAGGGTACTGAGTTGACAGTCAGGATATTCACCCTACCGATAGCAAATTAAGAGCAATAAAAAATGCTCCCAGACGCCAGAAGAAGATCAACCTCCAGGCGTTCTTAGGCCTCATCAATTTTTATAATGTATTCTTGCCGCACAAGGCGACTGTCGCTGAACCTTTACATCAGCAATTAGATAAAAAATCAATTTGGGTATGGGGTCACAAAGAAGAGCAGGCATTTCATAATGTGAAAAAACTACTGACTTCGCACGCCGTACTAATGCAGCACAATGAGACTTTGCCAATAAACATTACATGTGTTGCATCGACTTTTAGAGTGGGCGCCATTTTGAGCCATGTGTTACCTAACAGTAACGAAGCCCCTGTTGCTTACTTCTCAAAGACGCTCTCGAAAACCGAGCGAAATTACAGCCAGATCAATAAAGAAGCCCTGGCGATTGTATCAGCTGTTAAAAGATTTCATGAGTTTGTGTACAGCCGGGTTTTCACCATTGTAACTGACCACAAACCATTGCTGGGGATCATCGCTGGGGACAAGCCAACTCCCTACATACTTTCTCCCAGAATGACCCGCTGGTCAGAATTCTTGGCTGCCTACAATTATCAGCTGCAATATCGTCCTGGTAAAGCCATTCCCCACGCCGACGTGCTGAGCCGTACACCGCTACCTGAAACTATCAATGATCCTGCACCAACGATGACAGCGTTGCAGATCAAGACACTCCATGCGCCACCTTTAACTGCCCGTGACATCGCGAGAGAAACAAAACGTGACCCCATCTTAGCACGAGTCCTCACATGGGTGGAACACGGATGGCCATTGGACCAAGTACCAGATGACTTTGCACCATTCAAAAGTCGTCAAACAGAGTTGTTCTCGCAGAAGGGCTGTGTCATCTGGGGCGATAGAGACGTTATCCCAGAACGACTCCAACAGACATTGCTAAGAACCTTGCATGATGGCCACCCTGGCATCGTGTGCATGAAGGGCCTCGCACGAAGCTATGCATAGTGGCCAGGCATCAACAGACAAATCGAATTGTGGGTTAAAACTTGCCAGAGATGCCAAGAAATAAGCAACGTTCCACCAAAGGCAACCCCAACTGAATGGGAGACGCTGCGGGGAGCCTGGTCCCGCATCCATCTGGACTTTGCTGGGCCGACCAAAGGCCACACATTTTTACTAACCGTCGACACCTACTCGAATTGGCTCGAGATTCACTGAATGAGCAACACGACCACTGACGCGGTCATCAAAAGACTGGAAAGACTGTTTGCAACACACGGATTACCAGACGTTCTGGTTTCCGACAACGGGCCTCAGTTTACTGCGCTGTCTTTTGAGCAGTACCTGGCTGACCGCGGTATCCGACATGTGCTCACTTCACCTGCACACCCTGCTGCCAATGGTAGGGCTGAGCGCATGGTACAATTCGTCAAAAAGACTCTCCAAAAGTTAGACTACGACAACATCAACGAGAAAATCAACCGGATCCTTTTCCTATAGCACATCACACCTCACAGCATCACCAACAAAACTCCCGCCGAGCTGCTAATAGGACGAAAGCTCCGCTCCCACCTCGATCGGTTACACCCAGCCTACGAACCGGAAAAGCCACTCAGATCCAGAGGCCGATGCCGTACCTTTCAGGTAGGCAATTTAGTATTCGCTAAAAACTTATCGGGCGATCCGCTGTGGGTAGAAGCGACTGTAATCCGCGTAATCGGCCAAAGATCATACCTCGTTCAGTGCCCTGACGACAGACTTTGGAAGCGCCACATAGATCAACTATGATCGCGGCTACCATCGCGCACTTCCGAACTCCCTTATGACCAAACTGAGGGGGGGGGAGATACAGAGGAAAGCGAATTGCAATTAGAGGGAAACCTTTTTGAAGAAATCGATAATGGGACTGAAACGCAGGAACAGGAACCAGGGACCGGAGTGAGTTCACCTCAGGGAGTGGCCAGTGATATTGGTGATGACGGGAACGCAAACTCGGAACCAGAGGCACCCCTACCGATAAACAACGATCTACCTCAGCAGAAGTGCAGCCAACTGCCAGGCACTTTGCGAAAATCGAAAAGACTAACAAAAAATCCATCCTACCTTAAGGACTATGTAACCGTGCCCTGTGTGCAGAAGCCGGGGGAAAGGGGTGTTGTGAATGAATAATACCAATAAAGTTATCTTGAGCTTGAAGTCAAGTGCAAGGTTCTGGCCCTGCACTTCTGATTGGCTGTTATTGGCAGGATTGGATTGATCCATTCAGGAGCATCTGATTGGCCATTAACAGGCCATTCCCATTGGTTAACGGAGCTAGAGCTCCAGGTTTGCTATTGGTTGAATAGTTAATAAGTTGCCTATATAAGGAAGGCTATAGCAGCCCTCCAGTTTGAGCTGTCACAATATGTAAATAAAGAGTTTGAAGTTCACTGTTTCTACTGGCTCATCTCCATCATTCGCACCCATGCTCCAGACTTAACAGAAACTGATACCATAATTACAGAAGGAGGACAGTTCCTCTTTAACTCCAAAGAGGAGAAACCTGCTCCTTTGGAAGGAAAAAAACCAGATAAGTACCTGATGGAATTCCGGGAGAGCAGCTGAGGGAGAGATCTGAACAGGCCAGCATTCGAGATGACGGCCTGTCCTGCCACACAAAACAGAGGGGAATTTTTACAGGGCCTTTTAAAGTGGGGAGAAGCAGGCAAAGTCACAACCTCCCTCTCTGCATACCAGAAGAAAAAAGAGCCCACAGTGGCAGCCAGTGCCTCTCCCATGCAGCAGGCAGTCCCTTCCTCCTATGTGAGCTGGGGAGGAAGGTCAGCCACCTCAAGTGCAGGCTTACACAGGGCTACAGAGAGAGAAAGAAGCAGAGCCCAATGAACCACCCCAGTTCAGGGGGAAGATTGATGGAGACCCAGACCAGCCAGCTTTATTCCTTGACCCAGCTGAGATCTACCTGGAATGCTACAGACACCTCTACCCCTCCCCTAGAGCCATGGTGAATGCCATTTCTGAGGGGCTAGAGAGAGAAGAAAGAGGATGGCTAGCAACCCTCCACAAGAGAAGGGCCCCCCAACTACATGACAGTTCCTACAACTGCTAGAGGTCAGATTTGTGGAGGCAGAGAAGGACCCGTACGTGGAAGATGAACTCAGCAACCTAAAGCAGGGAGGGCGACCCATCAAGGAACACATACGTGAATTCAAGAGAATCAGTGGGAAGATACCCCTTTTGCCTGAGCGGATGCTGGTTCATCTTTTTAGAACCTGGACAAGCAAATTAGCAAAGTAACTGCATCAAAAGTACATTCCATTCATATTTTCTTCAGAGACTGATTAGATAACTGAAGCTTCTGCTGCGCAAAAATCTAATTGGAGAGCATGATTGATGACTCTTGGCTATAGACATGTTTCGTTGGATGATACACCCAGAGGGGTGGGGAGGGAAGCAGGATCAAGGGTGACAGTGAATTACATATCTCAGAGTCGGCTATGCCCAGGCTAATGCCGGCATATTAACTTCTAATAAATCCTTTGAAGTTTTGGGAGTGTGGCTCGAGGCTCATGATTTAATTGGAGTAACTGCCAGAATCCTGACAACCAGTTGAAATGCCTTTATTCCTGGCTTGAAGCTCTATAAATAGCAATCAATTTCAAAGAAAAAATTAAAAATCTTGTACCAGAAAATTAGATGCCTTTAAAACAAAACTCTTTAATTTGAAATGTGATGGTTTTCTTAACATCATGATTTTGGTAGGTCATATTCTGTTACATTCTCCCATTGATTGTGAAAAAATAACAATTTGTTACATAAGTAAGCAAGAATGAGTAAGCAAGTGAATTTTGAATTTAACATTTGTTATGTGGAAATTCTTCCTTATTATGTTGCAGAGTTCCATTACTCTGCCTACCTAGTGAAGACTGACAGAGATTTCCAAAAGAAGAGCATAATGATGCACAGCATTCTATTATTTCATATTTCATCAAAAATCATATTCTTTCAAGATGCATTTGTAAGAACCACATGCTACTGATAGAATGCAGGAGACGATGGGGTCAAAGACAATCTAACAGATAACAGATATTTAAAGTTGGAAGGGACCTTGTAGGTCATCTAGTCCAACCCCCTGCCTAAGCAAGAGACCCTACACCATTTTTGATAGATGGGAGTCCAATCTCTTCTTGAAAGTCTCAAGTGATGGTGCTCCCACAACTTCCAAGGGCAAGCTGTTCCATTGGTTGATTGTTCTCACTGTCAGAAAGTTTCTCCTTGTTTCCAGATTAAATCTCTCCTTGTTCATTTTCCATCCATTATTCCTTGTCTGGCCTTTGGGTGCTTTAAAAAAATAGCTTGACCCCTTCTACTCAGACTGGTCCTTCTTTTCACTAGACTAGCCATGCCCAATTTCTGTAACCATTCTTCGTATGTTTTAGTCTCCAGCCCCCTAATCATCCTGGTTGCTCTTCTCTGTACTTTTTCTAGAGTCTCAACATCTTTTTTTATAGTGTCTGGGTAGGACTAGAACAGAAGTAGTCTAAATTGTGAGATGAAGAGATAATCAGGAAGATACTAGATTGTGCAGAAATGGATAGATTGACATTGAAAATTAAACAGAAAGAAGATGTCAAATATTATCAAACATGGAATCTATTTTACCAATGGTTGTGGGGGGGAGGAAAGGGGGAGATTAAGAATGTAAATTTGTATTGTTAAGCACATTAAATACTCAGGCAACACAATGTTTATCAAGCACTAAGAAATGTATTTAATATATCCCAATATCATTATTGAACAATCATTTGACTATAATTTTACTAATTCCTATTTAAGTGAGATAACTATAATTAAGTTAAATTATTCTATAACAAATCATAGAATCATACCAAATCTATCTTAATAAAATATTCTAAAAAATTATCAAAACCAAGAAAAATTATGTATTCATTATTTCCTAAATTTCTAAATATTCTATTATTATATTGTATTATCTAACCATTGATAAAAAAGATCCCAAACTTCATAAAATTGTTTATCTTCTTGTTCTCTAATTTCAAATGTCAATCTACTCATTTCAGCACATTCCAATATTTTCTTAATAATTTCTTCCTCGAATGGTATTTTCTCACTTTTCCAATGTTTAGCAAATACAATCCTAGCCACTGTTAATACATTTACAATCAAATACTTTAAATTTTTATTATATATACCAGGTACAATTCCCAATCAAATCTATGTGTTTCTTTGTCATTTTTTCCAACCATATGCGAATTCTAGTCCAGTATTTCCTGGCCTCCTCACAAGTCCACCACATATGGTAATATGAGCCAGGTATCTGATGACATTTCCAGCACTTTTCAGATTTATTCTTGAACATTCTTGCTATTCTTGTCAGGGGGAAATGCCACCTGTAAAACATCTTATACAAATTTTCTTTATATGCTGTTGACATTGTCATTTTATAATTTTGTGACCACAATTTTTGCCATTTCTCTAAATCCATCCCATATCCAAAATTCTTCCCCCAAACAATCATTGTTTCTTTAACTTGTTCTTCCTCTAATTTAATTTCCAACAAATAACTATATAGTTATAGATGATTGATAATGTGAGTTATTATGTAATATAATTATTTTGATGATTATGAAATGGATGCACAAAAGGGAGTGGTAAACCAACCGATACACTGTAAATTTATGAAGAATGTTTAAAATTTTTATTTTTATTTTTTATTTTTTTATGTCATGTTTTATGTCTTATATGTTTTTTGTTTGTTGTTAAAATCAATAAAACTTTTATCAAAAAAAAAAAAAGAAATGTATTTAATAGAAAATCAATTTTTTAAAAAGTGGTCTAAACTGCTGAAAGTGGCAAAGGAGGTCATAGATGAAAGTCCATATGTGATTCTTGGCTTCTTCAGATATGTGTTAGAAGATGGATGCCCCTGTCATAGTACAGATAGTCCTTGACTTACCACAGCTCCTTTAGTGACTGTTCAAAGATCCAACGGCACTGAAAAAAAGTGACCCATGACTGTTTTTCACACTTATGACTGTTTCAGCAACCCCGTGGCCACATGATCAAAATTCAGACAGTTGGCAGCTGTTTCATATTCACGATGGTTGTAATGTTGCAGAGTCACCTTTGTGGCCTCCTGACAAGCGAAGTCCATCAGGTAACCAGATTCACTTAACAACCATGGTACTTATCAACTACAACAAGTCACTTAACAACGATGGCAAGAAAGGTCATAAAATGGGGCAAAACACACTTTACAAATATCTCACTTAGCAGCAGAAATGTTGAGTTCAATTGTAGTTGTAAGTCGAGGACTGTAGACAGTTTCTTAAAAGAGCTATTCATTCATATATGAGAGAAACTAAAAATAAATTGCTGCTCATGACCTGCAGTTTTTTGTAAATATTATGTTGGTATTTTTTTTAAGAACATGGATTAAACAATAACCTTAAGTTAAATATTTGCTTTCCTCTAATTCAGGGCTCCCAACCCACTGGCTAGATGCATCACACTCTGGCCATGCCCACATCTGGCAAAGGGGGGGAAGGTCCCAATATGTCCTGTGACACTGCTGTGATGGCATGAGTTTGACACCCATGCTCTAATTTGTGAAATCCATAAGATACTCTCAGCACCAAGAAACAGGGATAAAATATTTCACCTCTTCTTGTTGACCCAGTTCTTGATAGTTTTAGATTATTGTGGAGTTGTTCAGATGTGCTGGGTAATCTATGCATCTAGAATTCTGCCTTGTATTTTTATTAGTTCTACACAGATATGAAAAAATTCATTTTTTTTCTGTAAAAAGCAGTAGATCCAGATGCATGGGAGATTGCTGAAAATTTATTTTTATTTTTATTTACTTATTTTGATTTGTCAATCGCTTACAAGAAAATAGGTATAAGTTGTTACAGATAACATTGTTTACCCTAACTGGTTTAGGTAAAATAATAAATATGTTATCATGGTTTTTAAGTTAAAGTGTCTGCAACTTTAAATATAGGAATGTAATTAAGGGAGTGGTTGTGAAAGCACATAAAAGAAGCAAGGTACTGCAGCTTGCTCTCTCTGACTTGATGATCCCTAATTACTGGATGAAGACTGCGTTTTTCCTTACTCGAACTGGAGAGAGAAAGGACTGTTGATTTATTGTAAGTGAATTGACATTGGATATTCTACACGGACTTTGCTAACTGAATATCCTTGAATGGACTGACTAAAATGATACATGACTAATGGACTGTTATTTTGACTATGCTATAAACTCTAAATGGAATAAACTATCTTTTGATAGCACAAGCGTATCTGTTATTTTTACTGTATGTTAACAAACATACAAACTTATCTCACTCATTTATCTGTGTGCCTATCTGACTAACGCTGCACATTCTGTTTAGCTTGTCTCCTTAACCCTGGTTGGGGAACACAGGCTTAACACTGGTTATGGGCCCAGAGGCTGCAAAGTCAGTTTAACTAGGATAAAACAGATTTATGTAAAAAGTGAGAGTTTGTGTTGTTAAATGTTACAGTAAACAGACAGCTGTGTTTTATTAATTATAGTTTTATATCCATATAAGAAAACATGGCACAAGTCAATCTACAAAGTTTGTCCCTTATATCCAGGTTGGATGGAACAAACTATGTATCATGATGTATGAAATGTAGTCTGCTTCTACGTAGCGAAGGTCTGTGGAACATAACTGAAAATCCACCAAATGTAGAGGAATGGGATCCAGAGATTGAGGAAGATAGACAAAAGATAGAAGAATTTATACAAAAGAATGAACAAGCTATTTGCATAATAGGATTAACATTAACTGACCAGCAACTTGTTCATATCCGTGGAGAGCAAACAGCTGTTGGGTGTTGGCAGAAGCTGAAGAGGATTTATGTCCGAGATAACGTTGGTGCTCACATAAATCTAACACGGAAGCTTTTCAGGACGCATCTTCAGACGAATGGTGATATGCTGAGTCATTTGAATTCTATAAAAAGCATTTTTCAAGAACTGCACGAGAAAGAGCTTATTTTCTCTGAACTACACCAAGTCTATATAATTCTATCATCACTAAACGAAAGTTATGATAACTACGTCACTTCCCTTGAAATTTTGCCTAAGGAAAGTCTAACTTTAACTGATATAACTGGCAGATTGATTGAAGAGGCAAGAAGAAGACTTGAAAGAGATCAGTTAAGGAGGGAGCAACCTCAAAAAGAAGATAATGAATCTCCTACTGCATACGCAATTAAAAAGTGTTTTAATTGTGGAGGAAGAGGACATTTGGCAAGATTTTGTAAAAAAGCAAAGCGCCAGAACGCTGACCAGAATACTAAAAGTCATCAAAAGAAAAAGAAAAATTTAGAGTTAGCCATGTATACTAACGGAGCTCTAAAAATTAATTTATGGGTGGTTGACAGTGGAGCATCCCGCTGTGTAACAAATGATAACAAAAATTTTATTAAAATGTCCAAGAGTACACAGCAGATATCGTTAGCTAATGGCTGGAAACTGAAAGCTAAAGGTCAAGGTATAGCATATTGTTCTTTCATAAAAGAGAATGTAAAAATGTGATATGTACCACAACTTAAGTTTAATTTAATTTCAGTTAGAAATTTTGGTTAAACTAGGATATGTAGTTACCTTTAAAGGAGATAACTGCATAATTGAAAAAGAAGATAAGAAAATTACTGCATCTTTAAGAGGTGAATTATATGTTTTAAATGATAATGGTTTAGAGGTGGCTAACACGGTTTATGTGAATGAGAAACCTCATGATGAATGTATTCACTTGTTACACCGACGGCTAGGGCATTTAAATTTTAAAATGCTTAATAAAACTGTTGAATTATCTAAAGGAATAAGTTTGAAACCTTGTAATAAGTATTTGCAATGTTTTGCTTGTAATCAAAGCAAAAACAAGGTCATACCGGCTAATAGAGTTGATGGATTTACTACCAAAGAGCCTTTAGAAGTAGTATTTGCTGATTTAATAGGTCCGAAAAAACCAAGTGTAGGAGGAGCTCGATAAATATTAAGTATAATGGACCACTATTCTAGATATGGGTTTTGCTATTTAATGAAGAGCAAAACTGAAACGTATCTAAATCTCTTTAATTGGATAAAATTTGCAGAAAGAAAAACTAAAAAGAAATTAGTAACTCTTATAACAGATAATGGTACAGAATTTACAAATAATAAATTCCAGAATAGACTTAGAATGTTAGGTATTCAACATAAAAAGTCTGCACCATATAGACCACAACATAATGCCTTTGTAGAGAGAGACGAGGCCAAACACTGCAGTCAATGGCACGTACTATGTTGTCTGATTCAGGATTACCTGACAATTTATGAGGAGAAGCAATAATGTGTGGTAATCATATATTAAATAATGTTGTTAATTCAACAACAGGTGAATTACCATTCACACTGTGGCATGATACACAACCTGATTTAAGTTACATGCACACATTTGGAGCACCAGCATGGGTGCATATCCCTTCACAACTCAGACACAAAGGACAGCATAGAGCTAAAAGATTATTTTTTGTAGGATATGAATCTAATCACAGATCTTATAGATTCTGGGAACCAGGTACATCTAGAGTTTACACCAGTACTAGTGCTAAATTCCTAGAACATATAGGATGGAATAGATTAGAGCAAGATTTAAATAATGAAGTAATTATTGAACCCTACAAAAGGCAGAAAGATCAGACTAGTTATAAGAAGAGTCCAATTAAAGAAGAAGTCCATGAAAAACAAATAGGACCAGAACAAGAGGAAACAGTTGATCAGGAAGAGTTAGATAATCAAGAAGAGTTAGTTAATGAAAATCCACCTGTAAGTCCTGTAATACCTAGATGTACTACACGTTTAACTAGACCACCTGATAGGTATCAAGCAAGTATAGTTTGCCAAGTAACTAAAGTTCCAACTTGTATAGATGAACTTAGGATGTATCCTGCTAAGGATCAGGAGAATTGGCAAAAGGCAATGGAAAAAGAACTAAATTCATTAAAGGTAATGAAAGTATATGAAGATGCTAAATTACCTCCAGGAGAAAAATCCATTGGGTGCAAATGGATATTTAAAGTAAAAACTGGAAATGATGGGACTGTTACCCATAAAGCTAGGTTGGTAGCTCAAGGATTTAATCAAACTGCATCTGATTACAATGAAGTTTTTGCACCAAGTCTTAAAGCAACATCTTTAAGAGCAGCATTAGTGTGGGCAGCTAAGAAAAACTATGTCATTAACCATTTAGATGTAGAAACTGCTTATCTGCATGCACCTTTGCAACAGACTATATATTTGAAAAAGCCAATTGTTATAAAAGACAATAAAGTAAATAGTAATGATTGTTGGAAACTCAAAAAAAGTCTTTATGGGTTGAAACAATCTGGCTTTGAGTGGAACCAATATTTTGTGAAAGAGCTAAACAATATAGGTTTTAAATCTGGTTTAGCAGATCCATGTGTATTTAAAAGAAAAAATAATGGAACAGTGTCATTATTGTTATTATTTACAGATGATATTGCTTTGATAACTAAGACTAATAATGAAGCTAATGAGATTATATCATTATTAGCTAAAAAGATAAAATTAAAGCATTTAGGTGAAATTAAAAAGTCTCTAGGATTGACAATTAACAAAACAAAAAATGGATTGAAGATATCTCAAGAAGATAAAATTTGCCAATTAATTAAAACGTATAAAATGGAACTTTGTAAACCGGCAAAGACTCCAATGAGTCAGGAAGTTTGCCAAACTGATGATCAAAGTCCCAAATTTGATAAGTCCATATATCAATCTTTGATTGGTAGCTTATCATAAAAAAGCAATTGGTCAAGGCCAGATATAGCTTATAGTGTTAATCAACTGGCACGTTTTAATTCGGATATACATCAATGTCATTGGTAATCATTGAAGAGAATTTTAAGATATCTTAAAGGAACAATGAACCATGCATTGTATATAGAACCAAAGGGTGATTTGAGTATAAGTGCATATGCAGATGCAGGTTTTGCAACTGACATAAACACTAGAAAATCAACATCTGGGATGGCTATATTATTTGGTAAGACACTAATAGGGTGGAGGTCAATCAGACAACAGCATATTAGCTTGTCCTCGATGGAAGCAGAATTTTCATGTCTGTCATTACTATGCACTGACTTAATTTTGTACAAACAGTTATTATTAGACATGGGTATAACTGTTAAAGATTCCATTATTGTGTACGAGGACAACCAAGCAGCCATAAAGTTAGCTACTAGTATTGCTGTAAAAACTAGATCAAAGCATATTGATTTAAGATACTTAAATGTTAAAGAATCTGTAAAGAATGGGCTAATTAAATTGGAATACTACATGACAGAAGAAAACATTGCAGACCAATTTACAAAAGCTCAAGGAGTAATTAAGTTTAAAGAGAGTTGTAACAAATATGATTTAAAGATGGAAATAGTTATAGTATTATTATTTAACCTAAAAGGGGAGAATGTTAGGGATAACATTGTTTACCCTAACTGGTTTAGGTAAAATAATAAATATGTTATCATGGTTTATAAGTTAAAGTGTCTGCAACTTTAAATATAGGAATGTAATTAAGGGAGTGGTTGTGAAAGCACCATAAAAGAAGCAAGGTACTGCAGCTTGCTTTCTCTGACTTGATGATCCCTAATTACTGGATGAAGACTGCGTTTTTCCTTACTCGAACTGGAGAGAGAAAGGACTGTTGATTTATTGTAAGTGAACTGACATTGGATATTCTACACGGACTTTGCTAACTGAATATTCTTGAATGGACTGACTAAAACGATACATGACTAATGGGCTGTTATTTTGACTATGCAATAAACTCTAAATGGAATAAACTATCTTTTGATAGCACAAGTGTATCTGTTATTTTTACTGTATGTTAATAAACATACAAGCTTAGCTCACTCATTTATCTGTGTGCCTATCTGACTAACGCTGCACATTCTGTTTAGCTTGTCTCCTTAACCCTGGTTGGGGAACACAGGCTTAACATAAGTATATACATAGTTATGAATACATGTAATGGGTACATATCAGAAAAATTAAAGAAACAATAGGACAGGGATGGTAGGCACATTGGTGCGCTTATGCATGCCCCCTACAGACCTCTTAGGAAAGGGGTGAGGTCAATAGTAGACAGTCTAAGGTTAAAGTTTTTGGGGTTTCGGGAAGAAACCACAGAGTCCGGTAGAGTATTCCAGACATTGACCACTCTGTTGCTGAAGTCCTATTTCCTGCAATCAAGTTTGGTATAGTTAACCTTGAGTTTGTATTTATTGTGTGCTCTTATGTTATTATGGTTGAAGCTGAAGTATTCGTTGACTGGTAAGACATTGCAACGTACGATTTTATATACGATACTTAGATCGGACCGAAGGCAGTGTTGTTCTAGGTTTTCTAGGTCTAGAATTTCAAGTCTGGTGGCATCAGGTATTCTACAATGAGTATAGGAGTGGAGAACTCTTATTGTGAAATATTTCTCAACTTTCTCAATTGTGCTAATAACAGATACGGAATGTGGGTTCCAGGCTGATGAGCTGTATTCGAGTATTGGTCTAGCAAATGTTTTGTATGCTGTAGTTAATAATGTGATATTACCAGAGAAAAAGCTATGTAGGATTAGGTTAACAACTCTTAATACCTTTTTGGTAGTTATAGTGGGCTCTAGCACTTAGATCATTAGAGATGAGTATTCCAAGGTCCTTTACAGAGCTTGGACATCAACAAGGTCTTGACTATTCAGTCTGCATTTTACTTTCTGATTTTTTTTTGCCAATGTGTAAGACAGAGCATTTATTTGTTGAGATTTGAAGTTGCCATTTGTTTGACCATTCTGATACATAGTCAAGATCTTTTTGAAGGGTAGTAGTATTCTCTGTGGTATTGAATAGCTTTACATCATCAGCGAAGAGAATGCAGTTGCTCTTAATATGATCACAGAGGTCATTTATGTAGAGTATGAAGAGAGTTGGTCCTAGAACACTGCCTTCTGTACCATTGTTGACAGGTACAGAATTTGATAAGACATTCCCAATTTTGACCATTTATTGTCTGTTTGACAGGAATGCTTCTGTCCAGTTATGCAGTTGCCAGAGATACCATAAGATTTTAGTTTTAGGAGCAGTTTGTCATGTACCAATGAATCAAAGGCTTTATAGAAATCTATGTAGATTGCGTCTATTGTTTTTCCCTGATCGATTTGTGTAGTCCATATGTTTTTGCAGTGTAAGAGTTGCAGATTACATGATAGTTTTTTTCTGAAACCAAATTGTATATTAAAGAGTAGGTTGTTTGTCTCTAAGTGCAGGATAATGGATTGGTTAATAATTGATTCCATGACTTTACAGGTGACGCAGCATAAGGATATTGGTCTGTAATTTTCAACTAGGTTGGGGTCTCCCTTTTTGAAGATGGGGATGAACGTCGCTTGTGACCATAGGTTAGGCAAGGAGCTGGTCCTGAAAGATTTTTCAAAGATTATGCTTAGAGGTTCAGCTATGGCAGTGGATAGCTTTTTTAAGAAGTAGGCACATATTCCATCCCATCCAATAGATAGAGATCGTTTTAGATTGCGTAGTACTTTTTCAACATTGTCTTCTGTAAAATAGATATGTATTAGATCATTGTAGTTTTCTGTGGTTCGGCTAGGAAATACTGGGCATGATCCATTGCTGTTTACAAATACGGAGCCAAAGAATGTGTTTAAGAGGTTGGCTTTAATGGTGTCGTCGTTGCAGTCTTTACCATTAGGTTCTATCAGGGGTGGGATGGACCTTGGGTCTTTTAGTTTGTTGTTTACAAAATTGTAAAAAGTGTGGGTGGAATTGGTGTGTAGAAGGTTTTCCTCTTGTTTAATGTGATAATTGGTGCATTCAGTCTTTATCTGGTGACATAAAAATAAGAATAATGCTTCTGCTTCTAGGAGACTGGACACAGATAAATCCTAATTATTAGTTATCTGTTTCTATCATGCATAAAGGTGATAGGACGTTTTGGACAAACTGTTCATTTTAAACTTGATCTCAGCATTGTTGTAATTGTTAAATTATGTAATTTAGATTGCTCTGTTTCATTTTTAGTTAAACCTAAGATTCTCAGTGGAATACTAATGCAAAGAGGGATCACATGCTGGGAGATTTCTTCAAATGCTTGCAGTAAGTGAGTCCTTTATAATTAAAATGTTTTGCATAACCATCATTGTCCTGCCAACAAAGATCGGGTGCTGCTGTTGTGCTTGAGCATACATTCACTTGAACCAAACCATAGCAGGCCATCTGTTTTTAAAATTTAGCAGGAAAATAATTGGGCAGGGTTTCCTTTAATCCACAGAATTTCCAGCTGAATTTCTAATATTTGCGGGGAGAGGGGGGAGGATCCTGCCTTAAAAAAAACAAGAACTTCTCACAAAATAGATTTCATTTTGTAATTATCAGAGAGGGCTTGAAATCAACAAGTACCATGGCCTTAAATATGCTGCTTTAATATATGAAAATGAAAGATACGAAAATGTTTTTCTGTATGTTATTGTGGTGAAGCTAATTAAACTTCTCCTACTAAGAATGCACAAAATAGAGGAAACAGATGAACCCACAGAGAACATATATATATATTAAGAGCATATATATTAAGGCCTTAGTTAATCTATAGGTTCTGTGGCTGCAGCTAATTATACCTGTAGTTCATTTAAATACAATGCTTCAGTGAGATCACAGATTGTATCCTGCCAAGTTGAAGCTATTTAGGAATCTGTTTGAATATTTTATTAAATTTGAGAACAAAAATAATGACATCTGTTGACTTCACTAAATAAAATTTTGACAAATCAGACTAGCATGTTGCAGAATCCAATATGGGTCAGTTACTGGGACCAAAGGTTAGTCATCTGAGCTTTCGGACTTGTGCTAGAGTCCAACTTCAGGCAACTTTTCTCTAGCAGAGTGTGTGACAGAGAAGTTCCCTGAGGATGGGCTCCAGCTTAAGTCCGAACACTCAGATGACTGTCATGCCCCAGTCAAGATGAACAGCTGACAGGGAGTGGGAGAGAGGCTCCGTTGGCTGTGGAGGAAACCAGGGAAGGGCAAAGTCAGGCTGGGCAGAGCAGAAAGAGGTAGAACAAGGGAGAGGGGTTCACAGGAAGACCAAGGCCCACCCGCTCTTCATCCTGTTCTTCCCATGCAGGGAAGAACAGAGAAGAGAGCAGCGTGGGCTGTGTGGTTTACGAGGGAGGAAAGGGCTCTGATTCCCTTCACAGGGCATACCTGGGGAGGGAGTTTAAAGGAGAGGCAGTTGGGAGGGGCAATTGTCAGAAACGAATGTTGAGCTTATCTTACTCTGGTTGCTATTATGTGAGTTCCTGGCATCCTCCCAACTGGTTTGATTTACTGCCATGTTACTTCACTTCTGGAACTCCTTATCTTGCCCTGCCGGATTTATTACCTTATCTTGTCTTACTGAATCCATAGTTTAAAGACTGGAGTTTTAGACTGGAATATCTGTAGTCAAAGGCTGTAGTCAAAGGCTTACGATTTATACTGACTGTTTCCTAATATGATTTGATTGCTTATTGTACCCTATGACTATCATTAAGTGTCGTACCTTATAATTCTCGACTCTTGATGAATGTATCTTTTCTTTTATGTATACTGAGAGTATTTACACTGAGACAAATTCCTTTTGTGTCCAATCACACTTGGCCAATAAAATATTGTATTGTATTGTATTGTATTGTATTGTATTGTATTGTATTGTATTGTATTGTATTGTATTGTATTCTATTCTATTCTATTCTATTCTATTCTATTCTATTCTATTCTATTCTATTGCAGTTTTTTTCCAGACTGGAAGGTAACCTGGACATTGGGGGCAAAGTTGGAGCTAATAAAGTGACCCCTACTTATTATTCTGGCTATGTTGCCTTTGTGCCACTTCCTGAGTCATCACTACAATGTGTTCATATATTTGAATTTGAATTTGAATTTTACCTTTATTGTCATTGCATTCCATGAATACAATGAAATTTGAAAGTTACTCCAACACAGTGCCCCAAACACCACATCACAATCACACTACACAGTATTTAAAAATTAAAATAATTAAAATAATAATAATAATGATTAAAAACCTAGTCTAAAACCTATCTAAAACATTTAGTAAGTTGAATAGTTTTAAAATGCCACTAAATGCATAGGACTAGATCACAAATGCACTGTTTGATTCAAGACAATTATTGCCTTGGAAAAGAAACTGTTTCTCAGTCTATTAGTCTTAATTTTAAGACACCTATAACATCTCCCTGATGGTAACAGTTCGAAATATGAATGACCAGGATGAGAATGGTCTGTGGAGATTTTTTGTGCTCCAGAGAGGAGTCTGGTCTTCACAATCTCTTCCAAAGAAGAAAGAGAGCAACCGATGATTTTTTGTGCTGTGTTTACAACTTTCTGGAGCATTTTCTTATCCACTACAGAGCATCCAGAATACCGCACTGTTACACAGTATGCCAAAATGCTCTTGTTGGGAGAACGGTAAAAAGTAACCAGCACTTCTCACCCAGACCACTCTTTTTCAGCAGCCTCAGAAAGTGCAGGTGCTGTTGGGCCTTCTTTTCAGTGGCCATAGTGTGGACTGACCAAGTAAGGTTGTTAGAAATATGAGTTCCTAGAAATTTAAAACTATGAACTCTTTCCACACAATCTCCATTGATATATAGTGGGAGAGGCTCTGCTCTGAAGTCTATAATCAATTCTTTGGTCTTTTTGATATTCAGGGTGAGGTTATGACTCTTGCACCACAAGACCAGTCTGAGAACCTCTGACTTATAGGCCATCTAATCTCCTCCTGATATGAGTCCCACCAACGTGGTGTCATCTGCAAATTTTATTATAGAGTTAGTGGGACAAGAGGGAATGCAGTCGTAGGTGAAGAGTGAATACAAAAGGGGGATCAGCTCACAGCCCTGTGGAGAGCCAGTGCTGAGAAAAAGAGTGGAGGAAAATAGCTGCCAATCCTAACAGTTTGGGGTCTGTTAGTAAGACAGTCCCTTACTGAACAGCAGATGTGAGAGGAGAGGCCCATTTCCAGCAACTTCTTAATCAGTGTATCTGGAATGATGGTATTAAAAGCCGAGCTGTAATCAACAAAAATCATCCTTACATAGCTCCCACTATGCTCCAGATGTTTCAGTGCAACATGGAGAGTCATAGCAAAAGCATCATCTGTGGATCTGTTATTCCAATAAGCAAACTGGTATGGGTCAAGGTTTGATGGAAGGCAATCCTGTATATATTTTAAGACCAGTCTCTCAAAACACTTCATGATTATGGGTGTGAGAGCTACTGGTCTATAATTATTTAAAATATCAGGAGAGGGATTTTTCAGAACTGGAATAATAATGGAAGTTTTGAGACAAAATGGAACAATGGCTTGTGTGAGAGAAAGGTTAAAATATTTGTAAACACACCTGAGAGCTGGTCAGCACATCCTTTGAGTACCTTCCCATGAGAGCCAGCAGCCTTTTTCACATTCACTGCTCTAAGCACCTGCTTCACATCATACTCTTGTACTGTGAACAGCTGAGTACTGGTGGTTTGTAGTGGCAGTGTGTTCAAAGACCTATTCAGTTTGAATCAGGCAAAGAAGCAGTTCATTTCTTCTGCCAGTGACACATCCTTATTGATCAATATGGGATTGCTACTCCTGTAATTAGTGATGTGTTTAATTCCCTGCCATGCCCACCGTGGATCACTATTTATGAAGTAGTCCTCAATCTTCCTTTTATAGTTCTTTTTTGCCTCCTTGATGCCCTGCCTTAGTTCTGCTCTTGCCTTGTTATACCAAACCCTATCCCCAGACCTGAATGCCATATCACATGTCCTGAGAAGAAATTGCACATCCTTGTTCATCCAGGGCCTTTGGTTTGGAAAAATCCGGATGTGCTTATTGACAGTAACCATATCCACACAGGTCAAGATGTAAAACAGTAGTTTTTGTATATTCCTCCAAATCCTCTTGTTCAAATAAATTCCAATTAGTATTTGAGAAACAATCCTGCAGCTGATCAAGTGCTCCCTATTATTTTCCTGCAAATTAACTGATCAAGAAACTGGAGTTTAAAGGATCATCTGGAATTATGAATATCATAAAAGTGGAAGTTTTATTAAAATATTCTGGTAAATAAAGCAGTGATGCCATTTTAAAAAATACTTTTTAAACAATGTATTGAACAAAACAATGATAGAACCTTACTTTTTTTATATGATTTTGCAGGAAGTTAGCACCCACCCCTCTCCTAGAAAAATGAAATATTTTAAGAAATATTAAAAAGGCAGAATATTTTCCTAAAAGAGAAGTAGAAACTCAAAAAGGCAGAAACTCAGCCCTCCCACTTTTGTTAATGGGCCATTAAGGCCTGGGCCAGTCTATTATACTTAACAAAGGTCTAACTCCTTAAGGAAGAGCCATTTAATTGCCTTTCATTACATCATTCACCAAGTTTCAACCAAACTTAGCAGACAGACAATCTACAAAGCTAGCTATGACCTCTGACAGCAACCAATCAGGATACTGTTCCTGTGCCCCAGGAAGTTCAAAGCCCAGAGAGGGCATAAAACCCATGGGCTCTCAGCATCTCTTCCCTTTTCTTCGCCCAAGAGCTCCAAAGCATGTGATCCTGTTCATCAATAAGCCTTCTTTCCAAGCAACTTCCATGAATCCAGTGTCTTTTTCCTAACTTGGAACTGAATCCAAAAGGATACAATTTGTTTCCAGTTTTGTTTTTGTTTGCCAGGCTTTATATATTTAACAGTCTTTTAAAATAAATAAATAGCATGCCAAGTACATTTTTTGCAGTCACAAAATCTCTTGTCAAATCAAAGATATATATTGAATTGGATTAGAAAATCTCCAAGATCCTGTTGAAAGGTGTCAAAATGCCTTTCCTTTGAGGATTCGATTTTCCCGCTGGGAGAGCTCCGGCGCAAGGATATGGACAACTGCTTGAAAGCTGGATCTTTTTATTTTTCAGGAAGGCGAGGGACAGTAAGAAGTCTGCATTCCTGGGCTAGCTACCTTCGCATGGTAAGTCCCTGGTTTTTTATACCCTTTTTTCCTTTTGTGTGTGAATGTTTGTATTTGTGCTCAATGTGTAAAATCCCATTTGAGTTTTGTCTTTATTCCTGCTGGAGGGCAAACTCTATGGGGTGTGGAAGGAAAACTCCGTGGGGTGGTTAGATTGTATTATCGGTTTTTTTCCAATCTCTTTTAGCTTTATAATGGATTTTCACATTTTGTCTGGTGGCAATCTCCTGTCTGTCTCTTTTGTAATTTATATTTTTTGTGTCTTTTGTCTGTTTGTTTTGCTTATTTGGTATGTCCAGTGTTTGTAAGGGTTTACTTTTCTTATTTGTCTAGTTTTCTTAATCACTTAGGCTTTTGTCTATAGGGATTCTTTAATGCCTTTTATTTGATTCCTTTTCCTATGTAAGTTTATTTTATGGGTGGCCTGATATTCCCTTTTGGCTTTTCTTGTTTGAGTGACACTACTGTCTTCGTGAAGTCCCCTTTCCACAATCCCACTCCATGATTCTATATTATGTTGCACTTTCTTGATTTATGATTGTTTTTATTTGCACTGCTAGCAGATTAATAGTTTTTTACTTTGTCCTTACCATGTAATAAAAATGTTTCCATTTTGTAAGACTAAAATTTATTTTATATGGTTAAAATTACTGAAATTCTATATATACTCTCTATAGAATCTGAGTATACTGCTGCACTTTATGAAAATTAAAGCAAACTAACAGTTTGCTGTGTTGGAAAGATTGGAAGTCAAACCTTTTGTTCTTTTTTCCACCCTTTCCCCAAAATCTTGCACGGAAAGTTAGACCAAACTATCTATGGTCATATGTCACAGATATGTGATAATAGTTTTTCATATCACTTGTTACTGTCTGCAGAAATTAGAGTTTTTCCACGTCAGATCTGTAAAAAATACTCACATTCATGAAATACATTATTCTTTAGTCAAAGCAAATTATAAAATCTTATTGATGTTTTTGACACAATGACAAGTTTCAAGAAATAAGAACAGGCATCCTGTAAAATAGAGTATAAAAAGACTCATTTCAAAGACTGACTATGATGTCTGAGGCAGTTTTAAAAATGGTTTAAAAAACATTTTATGGCAATGTATTATAGCATAAAACACAATGAAAGTAAAAATTAAGAAAAAAAGAGAGCGCAAGATTTTAGGAAAAGGGGGAAAAAAAAACAAAAGGTTTGACTTCCAACCTTTCCAACACAGTAGGATATTAATATGGTAATAACCTCAAATTTTTACATGACCTATAATTAATTACAAGCCACTGTTATAACTAACACAATTATTAAGTCTTCAAATTATAATTCGTCTTTCATTTTTTTCTGTGTCATAAACATTAGAAGTCCATAAAACAGAGTATAAAAAGGTTCTTTTCAAAATAATATTTTGCAACAAAATTATTTAATTACTACAATTTTTATAGTACTCTTATTTGTCGGCTAAGGAAAGGAAGCTGGGAAAAACTGATCTGTAAGCTCAGTGCAAACCTGGCTAACATGTCTGAGGCAATGTTTTTAAGAAAAAAATGACTTTCCTTCCAAGCTGCTTGGGACCTTGAAGAATCTAGCATCCCCTTATCAAATAAAAAAAACCAAATAAATCCATCATACTTTAAATTTGTCAATCCCTACTATAACAATTTATTAGAAGATTATTGGGTTCTGATATTGGCCTAGGTATATGAGAAGAGACCGGAGGTTGTGGGAGAGTTATTCCTCCCATGTTGAGCTTGGAAACCATGAAATGCCAGATGAAAAAAGAAATAATTTTATCGCTCCATGATTTTAATGACTTTTATGGCTTGGTTACTTTTCTTTTAATACCTATGCCATGATATATGCATTTCTAAGTTCCTTATAAATTCATTTTATATTAAAAGTGGAGAAGTACTTTAAGTAAAAGACAAATTAATTATTACATTAAATAAAACATTAAAAGCTTTTATTGAATCATACTGTCACATTGCTAAAAAAGTTTAAAACAAAATGCAATAGAATATAAATGGGTAAAAACACAATAGAATAAAATCCATGTTACTGAACAATTAAAAGCCTGTCAAAATAGATGTGGATAAGATGTGATTTACGAGGTCTATTCCCACAAGGCATCTTGAAGAAAGACCTCAACTGAAGGTTCACAAGAGAAAGAAAAGAGTAGGTAGGTAGTCAGGTAGGTACTGTAGGTAGATAGGCAGGCAGGTACATGGAGTTTGCTTGGTGTAATTTCCACATCAACATCTCTAGTTTGGTGACATGGAGAAGAAGGAAGTTAACCCCCCCTCCATCTACTGTAATTACAAATAAATATGAAAACATATAGTTCCATTACCTTCTCTGTCTGTCTGTCTGTCTGTCTCTCTCTCTCTCTCTCTCTCTCTCTCTCACACACACACACACACACACACACACACAAACACACATATATACAGAGGGAAACACTGAAAGAAGAGCATATAATTTTATCCACCAAATAACATTATTTAATTTCCTATTCTACAATAGAAAAGGTGAGGGTGGGGAATCAGCTATAGAGGATCCTACTAAAGGAAGCAAATTAACAGGATCCTGTTCAGTCAAGCTTTAGGTCCACAGGATGAAAATGGCATTGTTGCTAGTATATGAACTCTGTTGGGACTTTGATGGAGACAGTGTGTCCTGTCTGGTAATACCTGACCTCTTGGCAATATTGGAAATAATCAGTATTTGAAAAAATGTGATATTTTTCAGGATTGTTTGCAAGGATGAGTTGGGAGTACTATGTCTCAGTGGTCCTGTTCCTACCTGAGTGGTGTGGACCAGTTAATAGATATTGGGAGGCAGGGTAGTGTTACTCAAACATGTAACAGGGCTATGAGTTCTCTATTGTTATGAACTAATAAAAGCGCTAAAATAAAGTTTTAACAAACCTTAAAGAAAAAGCAGGGTTCTAATCCTGCACTTCTGATTGGCCGATAATAGCGATATCGAATTGGTTCGTTCTGGGGAATCTGATTGGCTGTTAACGAGCCACTCGCATTGGTTCAAGGGTTTAACACTTCCATGTTTCTCATTGGCTAATAGGTCAGCAGCCTACCCTATAAAACAGCTGCTGCTGCCCTAGGGTTTTGCTCTGTTCAGAATGATTAATAAAGAGTTGAAGTTCACTGTTCACTGCCTCGTCTCTGTTCCTTGCACCCATGTGCAGAACTTAACACTGGCGAAGAGGATGAGATGCGGAGACATCAGAGCTGACTGAACACTACAGAGCACCAAACAGAGCACGTGGCTGAAGGCGCATCGACAACAGAAACCATGTCCGGCGGCGCCATACCACCGACTCCATTTGACCCGGCACAAGAAGACTGGGACTCGTACATAGACCGGTTCCAGATGTTTCTGGAGACCAACAACTTGAAGGATGCCACGACGGGGAAAAAGCGAGCAGTGTTCCTGAACCATTGCAGGCCTGCCGTCTTTAAGATGGCCAAGGCACTAGCGAAACCGGCTGAGGTGAAAACCATGGACTGGGACGTCCTCGCACCCTTTCTACGGGCCGACTATGCACCTGCTGTACCAACGCTTGTCCAAAGACATGAATTTTACCAGAGGGACCAGCGGAAAGGAGAGAGCATTGCAGATTTCATCACGGATCTCCGGAACCTGGGAGGCCTCGGTGGGTTTACAGACCTTGAAGAAGCTCTGAGAGACCGAATAATTCTGGGATTAGAAGACCACACGACACAGAGCAAGATCATGGCCAAAGGGGACATCAACCTTGCTGATGTCATCAAGGACGCTACTGCAGCAGAAGCAACCAGGAAGTCGGCCGCCCGAATGCACCGCCCGAATGCACCGCTTCGTCAACTTGCCAGCGATACCTCACCTCGCTTAGAGAGGCACGCAACAGTGACCCACCATGAGGACCTTGAATCGCCATCAGAAAGTGACGAGGAGGAGGTCAACACGCTCCGGTCTGAACATGACCAACGCCACCAGCGGAATCAAAGACTACCGCACCAATGCACGGGTTGTGGGGCAAACCACCCGCGATCAGACTGCAAATTCCTCGACACGCTCTGCCATTTCTGTGGTAAAAGAGGCCACATCGGGAAGGTCTATAGAAGCAAGCAAGGATCCAGCCCACTTCAGAGGGGAAACAACTACCGCCAGACCACAGGGAATCATCCTATGAGTCGGGAACATTTGAACCACCAATGGAACAACCACTCCTACAGAAATAAACCACTGGCCACTTCAACGAGACGAGAAGAGGAACACCAAACCATTACAATCAGTCATGCCTCATCACCAGATGCAAAGAAGATCCGAGTGAAGGTCGCCATCGAAAACCAGCCTTGTGTGATGGAAGTCGATTCAGGATCATCCCTCTCAATGGTTTCCTGGAAGACCCTTAAACAATTAATCCCTGCCATCCGGCGTCAAGACCTCAGAGCCCAAAGAATCATACTCAAAGATTATCAGGGGAACTGAATTCCGGTCGTTGGATCCAGCAAAGTCCAAGTATCATTCAAAAATCGTACTGCGTCATTACCACTGACCGTCATCGACTGTGACCAGCCTAGCTTGTTAGGCCTTCAATGGTTCGCCCCACTCAGGATCGAGGTAGCTGGCATTCACCAAACCAGAAGCAATGACTGGGAGGAGGAATTCCAGGACGTCTTTGCAGACAAACTAGGCGAGTACAAGGGGACCCCAATATCATTTAACCTTAACCCTGAAGTAGCCCCCATCCGCCTTAAGCCTCGTCAGGTACCTTTTGCCCTTAAACCAAAGATTGACGAGCAGCTCGATAAATTAATAGCCCAGGGTGTTTTAGAACCAACTGACCACGCTCGTTGGGAAACCCCAATCGTAACACCCATCAAACCGGATAGATCGTTAAGGATTTGTGGGGACTACTGGGCCACCCTTAATCACGCCCTTCAACAGAACGCTTACCCGGTGCCGGTGGTACAACACCTTCTCCATTCCCTGGGGGGCGGAAAAGTCTTCGCTAAATTGGATTTAGCACAGGCGTACCAACAACTGCCTGTAGATAAAAAAACAGCAGAGGCACAGACGATCGTTACGCACCGAGGCGCCTTTAAGTGCAACCGACTGCAATTTGGAGTGAGCCCAGGGATTTCCAATTCAGAGTGAGCCCAGGGATTTTTCAAAGTCTGATGGAGAGGCTCTTGCAAGGGATCAAGGGGGTCATGCCATACTTTGATGACGTTTTAATTGCTGCCCTGAATAGAGAAAAACTAGAAAAGCATCTTAAAATGGTCCTCCAGAAATTTAAAGACTCTGGCCTTAAAGTTAAAAAAAATAAATGTCAACTGTGTACAGATAAAGTAGAGTTCCTGGGGTATCTAATCAATAAACAAGGCATTCACCCCACTAATAGCAAACTAAAAGCAATCAAAAACTCCCCAAGACCCAGAAATAAGACTGATCTCCAAGCTTTCCTGGGGCTCATTAACTTTTACAACATCTTCTTGCCCCAGAAAGCAACCATAGCTGAGCCCCTACATAGACTTCTCGACAAAAAAAGCAACCTGGGTCTGGGGACACTGAGAGGAGCACGCATTCCAAAAAGTGAAAAACTTACTAACCTCAGATGCTGTTTTAATGCAATATGATGAGACTTTGTCTTTAACAATTACATGTGACGCATCACAGTTTGGAGTAGGAGCCATTTTGAGTCATGTGTTACCAAATGGTAGTGAGGCCCCTATTGCCTATTTTTCAAGGACCCTATCAAAAGCTGAACGTAACTATAGCCAAATCGACAAAGAGGCTCTTGCTGTTGTATCTGCTGTGAAATGGTTTCATGAATATGTGTATGGACGAGTTTTTACTATTGTTACCAACCACAAGCTTTTGCTAGGGATTATAGCGGGAGACAAGCCAATCCCCTATATATTGTCACCTAGAATGACTTGCTGGTCAAAATTCTTAGCTGCGTACAACTATAAATTACAACACCGCCTAGGGAAAGCCATTCCCCACGCTGATGCATTGAGCCGTGCCCCACTTCCAGAAACCGTTGACGACCCAGCTCCAACCCTTATGACACTCCAGATTGAAATGCTACATTTCAACAGCCAGAGACATTGCGATCGAAACAAAACAAGATCCTGTCTTGGCACGAGTTCTTAGCTGGGTCAAACGAGGATGGCCAGTAGAACAAACCCCTGACGACTTCACCCCTTTCAGAAACCAGCAAGCAGAACTTTTTTCGCAAAAAGGCTGCATCCTATGGGGAGATAGAGTCATCGTCCCAGAACGGTTACAACGAGTAATATTGAAAACATTGCATGATGGTCACCCCGGCATCGTGCGTATGAAAGCACTCACATGAAGCTACGCGTGGTGGCCAGGCATCGACAAACAGATCAAAGCCTGGGTAAAGACTTGTTTAAAGTGCCAAGAAGTCAGCAGTGCCCCACCTAGAGCAACTCCAACAGAATGGGAAACCCCCTGAGGGCCGTGTTCCCGCATCCATGTTGACTTTGCGGGACCTACTAAGGGACATACATTCCTCCTAACAGTGGATGCCTATTCCAACTGGCTCGAGATCCATGAAATGAAGAATACTACAACCGAATCCGTCATCCGAAAATTGAATAGGCTATTCGGAACGCACGGGCTGCCAGACGTTCTGGTCTCCAACAACGGACCCCAGTTCACCGCCCTGGTGTTTGAACAATACTTAGTGGATCGGGGCATCTGCCATGTGCTAACTTCGCCGGTGCAACCTGCGGCTAACAGCAGGGCTGAGCGCATGGTACAATTTGTCAAAAAAACTCTCCACAAAATGGACTATGGGGACATTGACGACAAAATAAACAGAATACTCCTATTCCAACACATCACTCTGCACAGCATCACCAACAAGACTCCAGCTGAACTGTTGATGGGATGCAAGCTCTGTTCCCACCTCGACTGGCTTCACCCATCCTATGAGCCAGAGAAACCCTGTGGATCTAGCAGAAAATGCCGCGAGTTCAAGGTAGGCAACTTAGTTTTCGCCAAAAACCTCTCCGGCGAATCATTATGGGTCGAAGCAACCGTAATTCAAACCACCGGGCCCAGATCGTACCATGTGCAAACCTGCGACGGAAAAATATGGAAACGCCATGTAGATCAGCTTTGCTCTAGGCTACAACCCAGTTCCCATGACTCCTGTGGGGGGAGGGGATGTCAAAGAAACCGAATTCGAGATGGTGGAAAGCAGAAGCGAAGGAAGTCAGCAATCAGCGCGATAAATGAAGAAGATTCAAGGAGGGGAGTGTCCTCGCCACAGAGAAATACCCCAACAGAGGCCAGCCCGCAAAGATCGGAGGACAACAACGACAGAATTAGCGGCACCGAGTCATCCAGTGAGGATGCAGAACCGCCTGTACCAGATATGTCCAAAAATGTCCCACCGAAACCGGAGTACAGACAGAAACTGGTGGGACAGCGCAAATCTAATAGACAGTTAAAACAACCTACATATCTTAGGGATTACATCACCGCACCCCTCAAATCGAACCCGGGGGGAAGGGGTGTTATGAACTAATAAAAGTGCTTAAATAAAGTTTTAACAAACCTTAAAGAAAAAGCAGGGTTCTAATCCTGCACTTCTGATTGGCCGATAATAGCAATATCGTATTGGTCCGTTCTGGGGAATCTGATTGGCTGTTAACGAGCCACTCGCATTGGTTCAAGGGTTTAACACTTCCATGTTTCTCATTGGCTAATAGGTCAGCAGCCTACCCTATAAAAGGGCTGCTGCTGCCCTAGGGTTTTTGCTCTGTTCAAGATGATTAATAAAGAGTTGAAGTTCACTGTTCACTGCCTCGTCTCCGTTCCTTGCATCCATGTGCAGAACTTAACATCTATGTTTTATTAAGTTGTATGAAACTTTGAAGAAATATTGTATATCAGAATGGGGTGTGGTATGGGGTGTCATTTGTATACATCACTTAGCTACTATGGAGATACCATGACAATCCTGGCCAAGGTCTAGATACTGTTGGGGACTAGATGGCATGAAGCAGAGTCAGATTAAATCATGTAAAGGTTTGCTATTTGTCAGTAAACATTGGTCAAACTATTGATCCTTTCAATTAATCTGAAAAGGCCTGGATTCACATCTTCTGAAACAGGGATAATTTGCAAGCTGGAAACCTTCACCAGTTCTGGTTGTTGCACCAGTTGTAACTGAACTTAAACCAGTATTCCAGGGCTGTAATTCATATCTTTGCTTGATTGGACTACTGTAACACATTTTACATGGTTTTACATTTGGAAATAATTCAGAAGCTGCACCTGGTAGCTGAACTGAAAAATAGCAATAGCACTTAGACTTATATACTGCTTCACAGTGCTTTACATCCCTCTCTAAGTGGTTTATAGAGCCAGCACATTGCCCCCAACAATCTGGATCCTCTTTTTAATGACCTCGGAAGGATGGAAGGCTGAGTCAATCTTCAGCTGGTCCAGATCAAATTGCTAGCAGAATTAGCCTGCAATATTGAATTCCAGCCACTGCACCACCATGGCTCTTATAATCATTTAATTGCAAGGTAGCAATAATTTATTATTGCTTTTGTGGTTGACCATAGACTACCAGACCAATTCTAATTGGTCTAGTTACACATGTGGTACGTCTAGGTATTACAGGACTTACAGGTGGACTTTCATTTATTAACTCTTCTTGATTATCTAATTCTTCCTGATCAACTGTTTCCTCTTGTTCTGGTCCTATTTGTTCTTCATGGACTTCTTCTTTAATTGGACTCTTCTTATAACTAGTCTGATCTTTCTGCCTTTTGTAGGGTTCAATAATTACTTCGTTATTTAAATCTTGCTCTAATCTATTCCATCCTACATGTTCTAGGAATTTAGCACTGGCACTGGTGTAAACTCTAGATGTACCTGGTTCCCAGAATCTATAAGATCTATGATTAGATGTATATCCTACAAAATATAATCTTTTAGCTCTATGCTGTCCTTTGTGTCTAAGTTGTGTAGGGATATGCACCCATGCTGGTGCTCCAAATGTGTGCATGTAACTTAAATCAGGTTTTGTACCATGCCACAGTGTGAATGGTAATTCACCTGTTGTTGAATTAACAACATTATTTAATATATGATTACCACACATTATTGCTTCTCCCCATAAATTGTCAGGTAATCCTGAATCAGACATCATAGTTCGTGCCATTGATTGTAATGTTTGGCCTCTTCTCACTATAAAGGCATTATGTTGTGGACTATATGGTGCAGGCATTTTATGTTGAATACCTAACATTCTTAGTCTGTTCTGGAATTTATTATTTGTAAATTCTGTACCATTATCTGTTATAAGAGTTACTAATTTCTTTTTAGTTTTCCTTTCTGCAAATTTAATCCAATTAAAGAGATTTTGATATGTTTCAGTTTTGCTCTTCATTAAATAGCAAAACCCATATCTAGAATAGTGGTCCATTATACTTAGTATGTAACGAGCTCCTCCTACACTTGGTTTTTTCGGACCTATTAAATCAGCAAATACTACCTCTAAAGGCTCTTTGGTAGTAAATCCATCAACTCTATTAGCCGGTGTGACCCTGCTCTTACTTTGATTACAGGCATTACATTGCAAATACTTATTACAAGTTTTCAAACTTATTCCCTTAGATAATTCAACAGTTTTCTTAAGCATTTTAAAATTTAAATGCCCTAGCCTTCGATGTAACAAGTGAATACATTCATCATGAGGTTTCTTATTTTCATAAACTGTGTTAGCCACCTTTAAACCATTATCATTTAACACATATAATTCACCTCTTAAAGATGCAGTAATTTTCTTATCTTCTTTTTCAATTATGCAGTTATCTCCTTTAAAAGTAACTACATATACTAGTTTAACCAAAATTCTAACTGAAATTAAATTAAACTTAAGTTGTGGTACATATAACATTTTTACATTCTCTTTTATAAAAGAACAATATGCTCTACCTTGACCTTTAGCTTTCAGTTTCCCGCCATTGGTTAACGATATCTGCTGTGTACTCTGGGACATTTTAATAAAAATTTTGTTATCATTTGTTATACAATGAGATGCTCCACTGTCAACCACCCATAAATTATTTTTTACAGCTCCGTTAGTATACATGGCTAACTCTAAATTTTTATTTATCTTTTGATGACTTTTTGTATTCTGGCCAGCGTTCTGGCACTTTGCTTTTTTACAAAATCTTGCCAAATGTCCTCTTCCTCCACAATTAAAACACTTTTTAATTGCATATGCAGTAGGAGATTCATTATCTTCTTTTTGAGGTTGCTCCCTCCTTAACTCATCTCTTTCAAGCCTTCTTCTGGCCTCTTCAATCAATCTGCCAGTTATATCAGTTAAAGTTAAGCTTTCCTTTGGCAAAATTTCAAGGGAAGTTATGTAGTTATCATAACTTTCATCAAGGGAAGATAGAATTATGTAGACTTGGTGTAGTTCAGAGAAAATAAGCTCTTTCTCGTACAGTTCTTGAAAAATGCTTTGCATAGTTTTCAAATGACTCAGCATATCACCATTTGTTTGGAGATGCATCCTGAAAAGCTTCCGTGTTAGATTTATGTGAGCACCAACATTATCTCGAACATAAATCCTCTTCAGCTTCTGCCAACACCCAACAGCCGTTTTCTCTCCATGGATATAAACAAGCTGTTGATCAGTTAAGGTTAACCCAATTATGCAAATAGCTTGTTGATTTTTATGCATAAATTCTTCTATCTTTATTCTATCTTCCTCATCCTCTGGATCCCATTCTTCTACGTTTGGTGGATTTTCAATTATGTTCCACAAACCTTCTCTTCGTAGAAGCAGACTACATTTCATAGACCATGATACATAGTTTGTTCCATCCAGCTTGGATATAAGGGACAAACTTTGTAGATTGACTTGTGCCATGTTTTCTTATATGGATATAAAACTATAATTAATAAAACACAGCTGTTTGTTTACTGTAATGTATAACAACACAAACTCTCACTTTTACATAAATCTGTTTTATCCTAGTTAAACTGACTTTGCAGCCTCTGGGCCCATAACCAGTGTTAAGCCTGGTTTCCCCAACCAGGGTTAGGGAGACAAGCTAAACAGAATGTGCAGCGTTAGTCAGATAGGCACACAGATAAATGAGTGAGCTAAGCTTGTATGTTTATTAACATACAGTAAAAATAACAGATACGCTTGTGCTATCAAAAATATAGTTTATTCCATTATGAGTTCGTAGCATAGTCAAAATAACAGTCCAATAGTCATGTATCATTTAGTCAGTCCATTCAGGGATATTCAGTTAGCAAAGTCCGTTTAGAATATCCTATGTCAGTTCATTTACAAGTCAGTCCTTTGTTTTCTCTCCCATTCGAGCAATGCAGTCTTGAGTCCTTGCAGTAATCAGGGATCATCAAAGCCAGAGAGAGAGCAAGCTGCAGTCTTGCCTCTTTTAAAGTGCTTTCACAACCACTCCTTTAATTACTATCCCACAGTTAAAGTTGCAGACACTTTAACTTACAAACTATGATTACATATTATTATTTACCTAAACCAGTTAGGGTAAAACAATGTTATCCCTAACAGATTATCATACTTTTATTTCTTTTTCTCTCTCCACTATCTGCAGTTACTGCCTAGCAGACAGAAACCCCACAAATGCATTTTCTTTCATTATAGGGAGATATTGCTGAGAAAATCTGCAGTTGCTGGTTTTCATGAAATATGCTATTCCAAAAGCACAAAATCTGTTATTTAAAAAAAATATTAAAATTTTTACTCATGCAGGAAACATGGAGCATATTCTAACATAAAAGATGGTGTGATATTTTGCTAAGGATCTGAATTGTCCTCAGTGATCATATGACTGAAAGAGACAGAAAGTTTTAGTGGGCAACCTGATATCAGAGTAGTGTTGTAATCTGCCCCAGAAGACTGGATCATCTGAGTTATTTAATCTCAATCAGGACAATGTTCTTTCATCTTTTGAAAAAGAAATTACTTTTGACCTTATGTTACTATACTCTATCAGTAGAGGAAATTCTATGCAAATTTCCCTGCAATTTTCAGTAAGACCCATAACACACAAGATTAGAAGCATGTCATTAATCTATATAACAGTATGTTTCATTATTAATGTGTGTGCATTTTGTAATCAGGAGACTTATCAAAGCAATTGTGGGATAGTAACACTATTGCTATACATATATAATAAATTTGAGATTTCAAATAAAGACAGCATATTTGCTTGATCATATATAAAGCATACAATTCAGTGTGAATTCAGCTATGAGCAGTGAAATAAAAGCAATGTCACAATCTCACTATTACATTATTAAGCTCCAAGAGTGAACATTTGCTGTAGTTTTCTGATTAAAGCTTTCATTTTCATACTGAAACTACTTTAAATTGCCCTGTTTGGTTGAAAGATTGGTTGATACGAATGCCTCTTCTTAGGCTTTTAGCTGATATTTATTTGTTCCCTGTGAAGCAGATTAATATTAACAGATGATGATTGAAAGTAAATTACAAAAACAAAAATCTAAAAAAAGGAAAGCAGAGTGTGGTTTTTAACAGATGATTATAATCAGGATTGTTGCCAACTTTTCTTGGCATAGCTTCCAGACCTTAAATTTTCTGATAGAGAGGAATTATCGACATGAAACATGAATTAAATAAAAGCTTCCCAAATCTACTTTGGAGAGAACAGGAACTCTGCCATGAAATGAAATGAAATGTGGGGTTTGGTATGATTTATGAGTCATAGTACGGACGGTTTTTAACATTAATGGTATTTCAGATATTATGATCCATGTGACTGGGCAGTAGAATAATCATTTTATCGCCTGTTCCATTGGTCTGGCCTTGTCTTCCTTGTTGGCTAGAATGTGATTTGCAGGTACACTACTGTAAGAAAGAGATAAAGGGATATTCAACATTTTTTCAGGTGATGTGAGCCCTGGTGGCGCAATGGTTAAAGAGCAGCATTGCAGGCAAACTCTGTCCACAGCCTGGAGTTTAATTCTAACTGCCTCAAGTTGACTCAGCTTTCCATCCTTCCAAGGTTGGTAAAATAAGGGCCTGGATTGTTGGGGACAATATGAAAATAATGCTTCTGCATTGTAAACT